>CAXKWD010000007.1:166529757-168929757 GCA_964059195.1 Ectobius pallidus
CATATGCTTCATGAGAAAATAAAAGCACATGATTTTGTGCTACTACCCGAATTAAAAACATTTTTAGTAAAATATGATAAAATAAAAGCATATAAATTTGTGTTACTACAATGGTTAAAAAATCTGCTTTTTAGTAAAATATGATAAAATAAAAGCACATGATTTTTTTGTTAAAAACATGTAAAACCTAGAAAAATATGATAAAACAAAAGCACATAATTTTGCATTACTATAAGAGTTTAAAAAATTTGCAAGCACATAATTTTGTATTACTATGAGAGTTTAAAAAATTTGCTTCTTTATAATAGTTCCAAGGTCTCCAGAAATCCGGTTAATCCAAACCAGTAGACTGAGTCTACTTTATGCCTAAGCAGCAACGCAACTTGAACTTCTCTGAATCAGACAGAAGAGACCATTCAGTAAAAAAAAGTGGTGCAATAAATTCAGTGTTGGCCATTCCGATAGGCCTCTGTGGTCAAACGGGAAATTTCCTTGGGATCCCTAGTGACTTCTCTGGCGCTGAACATCCTAAACTCAATACCAAAGTGCAGAACCCAACATGAAAGTATGAATGATCATAATGAAAATATTTTATCGATGAATGAGAGAGAAATTGCCCTAACTTCTAGTCTGGACTGTTGCCCTGAGTAAAAGATTTCAATGATGGAACGACTGCGGTCATTAGATACTGGTCAATATTCTGTCAGAAAAAAGTTTAATAAACAATATTTGGATGGCTCAGTGCCAGAGGTGACTAAGTGCCATGAAGGAAAGTGTTAATATTTGTGTGTATTGACCAGCTAAGATCGTATTCTACCTATACCAAATATGACTAACAGCCATAATTGTGTCTGTACCTGATACAGCAAGGATGCTAGTCACGTTTGGCATAGACAGAATATGATCTTTGCTGGTCAATATGCACAAAAACTAACACTTTCCTTCATGGCACTTAGTCACCTCTGGCACTGACCCGTCCATTTATGGTATATTTTATCTCTCAGTCTTGCATATTTATGGGAATAATACAAAAATTAACATAGTCCACGGGACGTTGTTTTTACTAAAAATTTTAATATAAAAAATTCCCACGTGCTCAGGATGCTTGCAAATTATTGACCAAATCTACTTCTGGGCAAATAAAAATGGTATAAATATTATAAAGAGTCTGGAACTTAACACAGTGAAGTGAATCAATATTTTATTAATAGGAGTTGATTAACACACTTGGACTTCACTTACCAATCATTTGGTAGGACACGTTTCACAGGCCATTCGCCTGTATCTTCAACTACATGTCAACTGCGGGATCTTCGGTGTTTGGAGGTTTTCCCTGTTCCCCTGGTGGCGGTTTAATGTACTTAGCTATTAGGTTGTCTTCTTTCGGAATATCAAAATTCATGAGTCTGTTTTCGTATTTTTTCATGTAAATCCTTTCCCAAATCCAGAGTTCTTTAGGTGTTCTTATATACTTTAATAATTGTACATCTCTATTAATTTCATGCTTCATGCGCCGTAGCTACCGCGGTAGCTGCACATCACTGGGAGGAGAAGCATGAAATTAATAGAGACGCACAATTATTGAAGTCTGTAAGAACACTTAAAGAACTCTGGATTTGGGAAAGGATTTACATGAAAAAATACAAAAACAGACTCATGAATTTTGATATTCCGAAAGAAGACAACCTAATAGCTAAGTACATTAAACCGCCACCAGGGGAACAGGGAGAACCTCCAAACACCGAAGATCCCTCAGATGACATGTAGTTGAAGATACAGGCGAATGGCCTGTGAAACGTGTCCTAGCAAATGATTGGTAAGTGAAGTCCAAGTGTGTTAATCAACTCATATTAATAAAATAAAAATGGGACTACTATAGAATCATTTTTGAAATGTATAAACAGTTAAAGAGTGCAGAGTTCAGCACAAAACCTTTTACTGCTCTATTGTAAACTAAACAGCATGGTCATATTACTAAAACGTTAAGATTGAATGCTGGGTTCTGGGGTTCCAGATTTTTATTTGGCTGACAGTATGTACCAAAATGACAGGGGTACTATATATTATAGAATGGGGTGCTTCATACTACAGTTGGTTGAGGCACTGTACTACAAACCATAAGGCCCTGGGGTTTGATTCCCAGTGAGGGTATGGGAATTTTCAATTGGCCTGATCATTCTAGTGGCCATATGGCACTGTGACTGACTCAGTCTCTAACAGAAATGAGGAGAAATCCCTATCTTAATACCTTCATGTGGCAATTGTCTGAAAAATTCAACATCTAGAAACTGCCTGAATACAGGCTTTCAACTTATAGTAGAGCATTGTTTGAATGCAAATAAGTACCAAGAAAGCATACAAGTAATATAAATTTGTAATTCTTTTTATCAGAAAAAAGTTATTTAACACTTTGAAGCCTGAAAATATAACTGCCTGTTGAAACTGGACTCTCTCTGAATATCATTCTTAGAAATGTATAACGGGAGATGAGACTGTTAAATATTTTAATCATTAAACTTGTTAATTTGTCGCATGCGTAGTATGTTACATTGTGTTAAATATTTACCGTATTGGCCCGAACATAAGACTGTTTTTTCCTTCAAAATGTGTTTATAAAAACTATATTCGTATTATACGCACAGCCTAACATTTTCAACAACTATCCATTCATAAATGCAGCTGTGCAGCGGGAATCCTCATGCAATGACGTGCGTGCAACCCAAGGTCAAAGTCACGCAGAAATTCACCGAACTTTACCGAATTTTATTTTTCCTGAATTCGTGCTTCTGCTTGTACCGCACCGTTACTTCTCTATTCCCTACGCATAAAGCTTCGTTTGACCACCAGTAATGGGGGACTATGTGGAAAAGAAAAGCATCTTCATTGTCTCAATGCGTAAATTAAGGTGAGAGAAGAAGATAAAAGAACTTCAAAATTCCGTTTTATGTGAAGCAAAATGTACTATTAAGATATTTTATTTATTTTTTCGTGACTACCCTTCAAAAATTCATAGTCGTCTTATGTGCGAGGTCGTCTTATATTCGGGCCAATAAGGTAATCATATTTTAGGCCTATTTTATGTGGAAATCTACTGAACTTGATCAATATTAACCAAAACCTCATGATTTTTAACACACTCCAGCTAACAGTTTTATACCACTTTTCTTATGTCTATTTATCACTTTCAGGGTCCCTCAGCAATGTTCAGAAATTCTCATGGGATGTTACCCATAAATGTATAGCAGGAAAGAACGAGTTCTTATAACTAAATCCTGCAATGAAGCCTTGCACAGCGACCTCAGGTTTGAGCTTCAAAGTGTTTATTATTTATTGCACCTTTGTTCTCTATGATATACCGACACAATGTCTGATTATCCAACCCCTAACTAGTTCTGATTCTGACGTAGCCACTTGGAGACGCTAGAGTACAGCATAGCACATACAACTAATTCAAGACAATATGGTGGTATCCTGGCTGTTTTTGCAGTTTGATGTAAGTATAGGTTTCAGATTCACATATAAACATAACAGATAATTTTTTTTTTTTTATGATGCATGCAAATTTTTTTTTAAACTCCCACAATTTAAGCCATTCAATTTTTTTTTTTTTTTTTTAATTTCAGGCCTATTTTATATAAGAAACGTTTACTTTAAAATAATTAAAATGAAGCAGTTAGAATGCATCAATTTTAGGCCAATTTATTTTGTTCTTATTATGGTGTTAACCTTTCCACTGCTAATGGAATAATGAAACTATCTCTTAAAAATAGTTAATCTGAGGCTTTCACGGCCGGAATCTTGGAGTTGAAGCATCTTCCGGGCTGTGGGCCGTGGTCCAAAGGCAAAATTACAAGTCTCGCCAGACTTAAAACTCTACAAAAGCAAAGACATTAGAGTTTATGTAAATTGTGAAGACTTATATACAACAGTTACAACTGACATTTTTGGAAACCAGCTACTGTATTTAATCACTGGGGGACGGATTTCTATGACCTAAAAATAGGATATATACTTGCATTTATGACCTAAAAAAACATTAAAATATGACCAATAAAATTTAAAATATGACTTTACCACTTACACATTATGTATATATTTTTTTAAGTTTCATTACAATTCATTTTATTAAAATATAATGTTAACTATTTAAAATATCTGTAAATTCTCAAAAAGTATCAGTATAATGCAAAATTTACGAAATATGATGTGAAAATTCAAAATTTCTTTAATATTCACACAAATATGCCGAAAATATGATCTAAATATGCATATTCATACTAAATATGCTACAATAGTTGAAAATTTCCTAAATATGCAGTTATATGCACAATAAAAGCCGTTCCATTTTCACCAGGATGCTTGGAATCGGTTTAAATTAGTTGGAAACCTGAAATAATGCAAAGGGGAAAAATATGACATGTCATAGAAATCCGCTCCCTATTAATCACGTAATGGATGCTCCTGCATAATGGACAAACCCAACCTTTAGAAATAAAAAATAAAAATTCCCCGTGTAATACTTTGGTATAGGTTAGGTGGCACTAGGCCATTAAGCATGAAAAATATATAAAAAAAGGGGAGGAAGGTGCCAGAGAACTTACCAATTGACAGGAGAAGCTGGTCTTCAATTGGTGCTGGCTCTGGTATCATAGTAACACACAAAAAATATATTAAAAAACGAAAATTTTTGGACAAACTTTGCCTTTTGTCAATCACTTAGAGAATGGAGCTTGAATGCTCTTCAAGCTCCATTCTCTAAGTGATTGACAAAGGGCAAAGTTTGTCCGAAAATTTTCGTTTTTTAATATATTTTTTGTGTGTTACTATGATACCAGAGCCAGCACCAATTGAAGACCAGCTTCTCCTGTCAATTGGTAAGTTCTCTGGCACCTTCCTCCCCTTTTTTTATATATTTTTCATCCCGTGTAATACTTGTATCTCATTTCTCACAAAAAATCATTTTAAAAAATTCTGAAGTCATAAGATTGGATGGCCTGTTTATTTTTAATATCCAACGATCAGAATCGACTGAAATATTCAAGTTATATAGCAAGTTTTAGGCTCAAAATTCATGGGACAACACTGTTAACAGCTCAGAGCTACAGTCTCTGAGCTTAATGTGCCTGTTTCTTGTCTGTTTACACAACTAATATCTATTGATTGTTAATGTGCGATAAATGATATATTAGTCATAGCCAACATATCCACAGGTATGCTATCAATTGTTACCTGGCGTATCTTTTCAATACATGTCTTTTATTCAATGACATTTTTTCCTCACATAAAGAATGCACCCTAGTTTTTTGTTACAAAAATCTGGGGAAAAAGTGCATCTATTACAAGGTTAAAGTTTGGTATCTGAATGAAATTTCTCCCCACTGACTCTAAACTTAAAGGCCAATGATGACTTTACTCTTCATAATTGTGTATAAAGGTTAAAATGCAGGGCCTGCCTTAGTTCAGAATGGCATCTATCCAGGTAGTTACAGTATATCTGTTACAGTATTTTTTTTATGTTTCATAGCCTGAAAACTTCATAGGAAGTTTATATGGTAAGTTATTAAATATACATTAATGCTTGAGATGGAGAT
The DNA here is from genome assembly GCA_964059195.1 of Ectobius pallidus. Classification (NCBI taxonomy): domain Eukaryota; kingdom Metazoa; phylum Arthropoda; class Insecta; order Blattodea; family Ectobiidae; genus Ectobius; species Ectobius pallidus. The sequence goes on from CAXKWD010000007.1 coordinate 166,535,349, forward strand.
CTAATGTACACAACTTCACCCGAACATGTTTCAAGCATGCATAACGACTCATCCTAAGCTATACTCTACCTGACGGTAGCATCCCTCGTGAGCATTTAACGGACCTCTTGATGAGATCATCATCCGTGAGTAAATTCATGAACTTGTTCTAGTTCTTAGCAAACTGAGTTGCTTGTGTGTCTGAACATCCTACATCAAACTGCGTAACATCCATCATTATATAAGTAGCATGTGTCTGTACATCAAACCATTATGTACAAGTTAACACAAAGTAATAATATTACACGAAAGTAACAAAACGGTTGTATTTCTTTGAAACACAACAAAGGCACCGCCAAACAAGGGAACGGTGTAATTGACACAATCAAGATTATAGTTGTTTGTACTTTGTATACACTCTGTTCTGAAAACATGAGCTTGTCTGAATGTTTCTCTTACAATCACCACCCCAAAAAACCAACACATCAACTGAAGTTGACACAAAGAATTGATTGAATGACCACAACAGACCAACTAAAAATATGAACCAACAGAAAGTTACAACAACAATCACATGACCTTGTTAACAACGAGGTACATGATTTGTCAAAGCTTATGAACTGTCATTGGGGAAAAAATATGAGAAAACTGCATGAACGTTCAGTGCAGAAACTCTCACTTTTTATTGTACTAATGAGGACAAGAACTTTACGTAAGGATTGAAGTATGAGAAAATCAATACAAGCCTTTGAAATGCAGATATGTGTGAAGTGGGCAGACAAAATACTAAATCAAACTGTGTTAAACAGAAATGAAGAAATAAAAATGCTGAAACTTATCAAGAAGCGAAAGAAACAAACTGAATAGTGTCTCTGCTACTACTGGAAGAAATACTGAAGGGGGAAAAGTTTTAGGTAATGAAGATACAGGATATAGATATCAGGGCCTTGTTTCATTGAACTTTTACACTCATATTATTAGCAAATGTATAATAATATTACAGTAGTCAATATTATTAGTCTTCTGTTTCAAACACATATTTTCTAATAATATTATACTAGTTCCAACTAAAGAATAAAGTAGATGTAAACAAAACCACATGACATGATGGTTTCTGATTGGCAGTTGGACGCACAACCCCTCCAGGCTCTTGCTTGTCGTCTTCTTCTGAGTATTAATGTAGTTTCTTCAAAACATAAAAAGTAAGTAATGTATTTGATGTACAACTAAATTAAGCACGTTTCTCAAGTTTGTAGAAACACTTTCTATGTGATTTAAGCAATACCATTATTATTTGATATTATCGGTTGAATGTAATGCGATGTGCATGCCTGAATACAACAAAGGTATGAAAAATTAACAGTCACTTGTCATGTATTCCTCGAAGACAGTTAACGTTTAATTCCTACGGTGGAAACAAGCTTACCACAGCTATTATAAATAATAAAAGACAGCAATACAGCTCAATGGCTGAAGCTAATCAGGCCTCACCACCTCGTATTGTTAAGCACAAGTGGGGAAAGCCGTTAAATAGTGGTGAAAAAACTGTGATCTTGAATGTTTTTAATACATTTTGCAGTTCAGATTAATGTAAGTAGATTTTCATTATGACATTAAAATATTACAATGCATTAGCATTTTACACGTAGGCATGTGTAATATTTGTGAAATCCAGCTTTGTTTCTGTAGATGCTATTTGATCAATATTCAAGAGTTCCTCTTGCATTGAAATTGCGTCGTCTGCAATGTGTCAACGAACACATGGTTGCGGAGTAATATATATCAGTGTGTTTGTTTACATCTACTTTATTCTTTAGTTGGAACTAGTATAGTTATGAGTTCATGGTACTAAATTATTAGTAAATATTACTAATAATATTAGTAAATTGCTTCAAATACTGCAAAGGTAATAAACCTAGAATTTGTAGGAAGTTTATATAGTGAAGTTATAATCAATTGGAACTTGAGATGGAGGTTTAACATACGTAACTTCACTTAATTCAAGCACTGACCTGAACATGTTTCGAGCAATCCTTCATGACTCATTATCAGCTATACTCCATCTGTCTGTTGTGTATTGGCAGCAACTCCTGGTGGTTGTTTAATGAACTTCTTGATGAGATCCATCCCCGTGGGTATTTCGAAATTCATGAGTTGGTCCTGATTTTTGTAAATATAGATCTTTTCCCAAATTGTGAGCTGTTTGTGTCCTTGGACATAAATTGGCAATAGCTGCACATGTATGGGAGAAAGACCATGAAATAAATGTGGAACCGGAACTTCTAAAATGTGTCCAAGGACACAAACAGCTCACAATTTGGGAAAAGATCTATATTTACAAAAATCAGGACCAACTCATGAATTTCGAAATACCCACGGGGATGGATCTCATCAAGAAGTTCATTAAACAACCACCAGGAGTTGCTGCCAATACACAACAGACAGATGGAGTATAGCTGATAATGAGTCATGAAGGATTGCTCGAAACATGTTCAGGTCAGTGCTTGAATTAAGTGAAGTTACGTATGTTAAACCTCCATCTCAAGTTTCAAAGGTAATAAAATTTACTCATAGTATTGGGTGTTCTTCTGTAAGTGTATTTGGGCTATAAGTTATTCTCAAACCCATGGTGTCAACAAAATAAAGGAGGATAAATTTCTATGGTCATCTTCTCAGAATGGAATCTGATAGATTAACCAAACAAATCTTCGACACAACACAACACAACGCAACCTATTATCTCAGAAGAAGAGAGGAAAAGAAGATCAGAAAGAATGAAGAAATACTGGGCACTTAGGAAGGAACAACACACAAAGAAATAACGGAAGAAGAAGAAGAAGAAGAAGAAGAAGAAGAAGAAGAAGAAGAAGAAGAAGAAGAAGAAGAAGAAGAAGAAAATAAAATTTAATTTAAAAAAACTTTTAACTGAAATTACATTCTTCTCTCATGGCACAATTTAAAAGATTATGCATGCTACAGTTAGAGATCCTTGATATTCGCCAAGATACTACGATACAAATCATTCTCATTTTGGAAAAATGTTTGCAAACTTTTATATTACCACCTCCCATAACCCCAAAAATCACACTATTGAATTGCCAAAAAAAAAAAAAATATGAATTCACATAATACGACAAAATACAAGGGTCGTCCAGAAAGTAAAGAACAAGTTGACATAATTAAATATAACGAAAGATATCAACACAAAACTTTATTTACAAAGACGCAATACCGTAAACTTATTTCTCAACGTAATTGCCATTGCTGACAAGGCATTTATTGTAACATGGTACCAGTTTTTCAATGCCGATGTTATATTCTTCTACTGCCAAAGACCTGAGAGCCTGGAGTTGATGCCAAGAAGACAAGAAATAAACGCAGAGGCCTATTGTGCAACTCTTCAATGACTACGATGTGCTATCCAAAACAAGAGACATGGAAAGTTTTCTGAATATGTGTTTTTGATTCACGACACCGCTCGGCCTCATTCAGCTGGTCAAACACAGGCACAACTTTAGTTTTAAGTGGGACATTTTTGGACACCTTCTTACACCCCTGACCTGGCACCAAGCTATTGTCACTTGTTTCCAAAATTCCGAGTGTCCACCAAGTAATTATTCCCTGATTTTCATTGATCATTTCAGAAATTCCCGACCAAAATATATGATTAGGAAGCACTTTCTAATAACGGTGTAAGAAAAATTATAGGATTATACATACTTTAAATAAGGAAAAAAATTCGCAACAAAAGTAATTGCAAACAATAATTATTTAGGCTATAAGATATATAAAAGTAAGGAACAGTAAAATAAATTAAATATACCTTCATATAGGCCTATTATTGTCTAGAAGTCTTTTTGATCCCACTTATTTTTTTTTCAGCAACTTAATTTGTTCATCTAGAGCAGCTGCAGCTTTTTCGGACTCTAAGAGTAGTTTTATTTTCTTCTCTTCTAGTTCTTATCTTCAGCTTTGCAATTTTTCGAATTTTCCCGGATATTTTAACAAATTCATCGACTTTTCCCAGATTTTCCTGACCAAACGAAATTTCCGGCCTTTTCCAGGATCACGGGATTTTCCCGACCAATGGACACCCTGAAAATTACAGAACTTTCTGGGTGGAAAAGAGTTCCCAACCAATGAAGACCTCAAAGCGGCAGCAACATCCTGGCTCAGGTTTTTGGCGGTAGAAGAGTATAACATCGGCATTGAAAAACCGGTACGACGTTACAATAAATGCCTTGACAGCAATGGCGATTACATTGAGAAACTGAGTAAGGTACCGTGCCTTTGTAAATAAAGTTTTGTGTTGATATCTTTTGTTTTTATTTAGTTATGCCAAATCTTTCTTTACTTTCTGGGCGGCCCTCATGTATACAAAATCTCAGTTTTTAAACAAATTCCAGCAAACAATTTGTTTTATTTGAACAAAACTTACCAATAATTCATTTTCCAGAAGTTTGTTCTAATATTCAGTCATACACACGTTTATGAAAACTGAATTTTTGGGTTGAGGAAAACTCAAAACGTGAATTAACAATGAAAAATCAATACCAAATTTCAGGATCAAACATGATAATTCCTCCATATATAGAAGCTGAAGTACAAATAGAGAAACTAAAAAGTAGGAAATAATCTATTTGGGGTGAACTTATTTAAAGTAAAAGATTATACATCCCCAGAAGAAAGTTAGGGTTCTATGATGTGATATTTTTTAGTCATTTCAATTGTGCAAGTTTCCTTCTCCCACACACAAAAATAATATCTATTTACCAGCAATAGATGTTAAACAAACGCCCCTTTATCCCTCGTTAAATCTTCCAAAAACATACAAAATTTCAATATAACTTATGCTAAATCTATAAACTAGTGGACTGTCCAAAGCTTATCACTGACTTCTTCCAGCTGCGGAGAACTAACTCTCAATCAATTGTATTCAACAATAAAAATAATGAAAATAATTATTAAATTTCATTGATCACAGTGCTTACGATGATTGCTGAATAATATGATACTCATGCTAAGAAAATCTTAAAATTTTAATTCTATATAGAAGTTACTTAAAATTGTAACCAACATAAAACACAAACAAAACCGAACTGCGATAGAAGAGGGACATTCAGACAAGCTCGATGCTACAAACAAAACTCAAGGGTCTACTGTACTTGTGATTCAACTAGGTTTCGTTGTTGGCATCTGATGGTGGAGGTCAGTGACTGCATCCCTCCGCATCACCATCTGCAACAAAACACATTCAATATTAATATTACTAGGGAAATAGCACAGTGAAGCGTTTAAACAGAAGAAGAACTTCAGAAGGTTTTCAATGACAAATAAAGAAGGAAGTGATATAAACAGTAAAGCTATTAATCATTATTAAAAATGGTCAACTTATAAACACTTATAGCTCCAATATTAATATTAGATGGAACTCTACAGTGAAGTGTTGATATCTGTAGCAAGATTGAGATCGGAAATATACACACTAACTTCACAAAAAGGTATATTTACCCACGATAATAATTTCCGAATCAGCTGATGATGATGGGAAGACCCATTGAAATGATTATCCTGGGTAAATATACTTTTTAGTGAAGTTAGTGTGTATATTTCCGATCTCAATCTTGCTACTTATAGCTCCACTTACATCTCATTTAATGGACTATTCGGGGAAAACCATCATCCCCAACCTCGGCTAATGGTCGACTAGAGTTCTCGCAGCTATGGCTGGTAGTTCTTGCCTGTGTTGCGATACCCTATCTTTATCGGTTAAAATAATGTCATTAATTGGTGGAATTTCAAAATTCATAACAATGTCTTGGTTTTTCCTTACGAAGATTTTTTTCCCAAGTATTGAGTTCCATTGGTCTTTTAACATCTTTGAGTAGATTGATGTCTTTTTTGATGTGATGGTCAGATGTACAAGAATGATGTGCTGCTGCCGATTGACTCCAGTTTTCTCTCTGTCTGTCCAATGTAAATATCATTACAATTTTGGCATTCCATTTGGTAAATTTATGATAATTAAATAATAATAATAATAATAATTCACCCACTTAAAAACAGCACACCTGTTTTAAAATTATCAGGAATTTACCAAATGGAATGCCAAGACTGCAATAAGATTTACATTGGACAGACAAAGAGAAATTTGGAGACCAGAATGAAAGAACATCGGAGAAATATAAAATTTATAGAGACAGATAAATCGGCAGCAGCACATCATTCTTGGACATCTGACCATCACATCAAAAAAGACATCAATCTACTCAAAGATGTTAAAAGACCAATGGAACTCAATACTTGGGAGAAAATCTTTATAACGAAAAACTAAGACGTTGTTATGAATTCTGAAATTCTGCCAGTTAATGACATCAGATTAACTGATAGATACAAAGAAGGCATCACAACACAGACAACTACCAGCCATAGCCGCGAGAAAAAGTTTTCAGCTCAAATGATGTTTTTCAGAAAACAGAATACATTTTTCATTTTAGAATTTGAGAATGAACATTGTAATCCACTGAAATAGCACATGGTCCATATGCCATGTAGATGTAAAGACGCAACAATACAGACAAGCACAAATTCAGAGAAAAATGAAATTCGGAAAAATTTGGTAACTTGCTGAATTTCCACATGACTTTGACTTTGACTCCGATGTGTGTAATCACAACATGTGTTGATTCCTGCTGCACAAGCTGGTAAAAAGATGGACTGCTCACAAAAGAAAAGTCTAGTTTTTATAAGCACATTTTGAGGGGAAAAAATCATTAAATTCATGCCAATAAGGTATGTCAATAGTGAAAATATTAGTAAAGATAAAATAACATTACTAATTATCCACTAATACAGTGAGATTATGCTTTTTACCTGTTGAGACGTGACAACAGGAACCTGGGAGTTCTGATGTGACGAGACAGTAGCCGGGGATGAGACAACCTGGTACATGGAGTATCCCGACTGAGGGGGAGGCTGACTCGTCCTGGCAACAGAACATTACATTAATCAGAGAAAACATAAAATATGTGAAGGCTGTATACGTCCCAAACAGCTTACCGTATATACTCGAATACTACCCGCATATTTTTTTCAAAAATCGCAAACGAAAAACTGGGGTGCGGGTATTATTTGAATACTGGACTCCTCTTATCTGAATTTTGACAATTGTGTACCATATTGGCTCATTATAGCACGATGCTTTGTAGAAGCATCACAGTAGGCTTTTCGTGTAACAGTAACGAAGCTGTAATGAAAGGAAAATGAAACAAAGAAGATGCTTTCTTATGCACATGGTCCACATAGAGACGCCAAACAAACAGTGCAGTCACGGCGCACGTGCAGTACAATAATTCGGGAAAAGTTCGGTAGAGTTCGGGGTCGGATCGAGTCGGATGCACGTCATCGCGGGTGATTCCCGCAGAATGAAGAGTGTTGTTGTTGTTGAGGTATTACGCTGCGCGTATAAGACGGCAAGATTTCGGCGGGCTGTTACCATGCACGTTATTTTTATAAGTGGCTTTTAGCCTACCATATTTAATTATTTTATGATATGAAACGTTAATTATAACTTTTAATTAAGAATTAAACTGGCAAAATAACTTTATATATGGGCCTGTAGATCTTTTTTTTCAAACTTCTATTTGAAAAATTTGGGTGCGGGTATTATTCGGGGGCGGGTAGTATTCGGGTATATACGGGTAAATTATTTCTCGTGTTTCGCAGGGCTCTATATTAGGACCATTATTATTCAATTTATACATCAACGATATTGAAAATTATGTTCCCAATAATCCAGATGATGTCATTTTATAATTCAGTAACGATGACCTGAATTCGTTACAAACCACCTCAGATACTATTACTAATTCTGTTGTCCAGTACAGCAACAACATTAAATTGTTGGTGTTAATCTGATGATTATGAATGACAATAGTCTTCAAAACTAGTCCAGGTATTTATACAAAAAGTGAAGTATACATGCTAGACTCAACTCAATATTATATCCTGTAAAATAAATTCTTATTCAAACTTTGCTTCAACAAAATCAATTCTAAAATCCTCCTTGTGTACGATTTCCACAACCAACTTCATTGAAGGCTCAGCACTAAATGAAAAATTCCACGAATGGTTGCATGATTAGTAAAATACTAACGTTCGTACACTCGGTCAACAAAAGGCTTTAACAGGTAGGAGGAGCCAATATTTAAAAAGTCACCTAGAGAGAGGGTCGTACTCATAATGCCCTTAAGATAAAAATTGTTGCTATTTCAAATACACTATCAGTAAAATATGCATAGCACGATCTCTGCAGGGTTAAGACCAATTTTATTTGTATTTAATAATCAACTCAATGATGCCCAAAATTTAAATGCACACAAATACAATACAAGGGGAAAAATGAATTGTTTAAAAAAAAAGTATCAAAAACCAAGCTACATTTTTATAAAAAATTTTCAAACTCCCAGTTAGAATAAACTATCGAGCAGGCTAGTAGGTATCTGAATTACCAAAATACTGTATAAACAAAGTATTTTACTCACTAGATAAATTTCTTCAAGTATCTTAATTTCAGAAATAGCTGCTGTCTGGAATATGTCTAATTAATGTTAATATTTTTGTCATATATAATGTACCTTTGTACCTTAAATTATGTAAAAAATTTCACTGTGACACTATTTACCTAGTGACAATGTCCTTTAAAAAAGAAAAAAGAATTTGAATCTGAATGTGTTACCTTCTTGTGTCAGTGCCCCGGAGTGGGTCAGGTGTGGCAGATGTACTGCGCACCACTCCGGGCGTGGAAGACGCGGGCGTCACAATGGTGGAGCCAGGCACGGGGTTCAGTGGAGATTGACTCAGCATGTAGCCACTGCCTGCAGGACTCTGTCTGAAATAGCAATGTACAGAAACAATTATTTTAAAATAATTTTATAATATAAGTTGAACCATGCCATTAAAACATGTTAAGGGGTCAATCCATATGAAATCAACCAATAATAAAATAATGTTGCTGACATATTTTATTTTATTTTTAAGCATGCATTTTCTGTTTCTATACGTATCTGGGAGTACAGAACGATTTTTTTTACATTTTTATCACTATAACTTTGGCTTCAAGAGGCCATTTTCTTTAGAAGGATCTGTCATTTTTGGCGTATTCGGTGGTTAACGGAAAGTCACATAACTATTTTGTTTAGTAAGAAAAAAGTAAAAGTTAAAACCCTCTTAATCTACAAAAAAACGATCTACAATTCATGTTATGACCAAGAGTTTGTTAAGTTTTAAGGCAATAATCTAAAATTTTATTAGAAAATAACGTTTCATTTAGAATAAATTAACGACTTTATTCTAACAAAAACGAAAGTACTGAATTTTATACAGAAGTGAGAGAACCAATGAAAAAGTGTTTTCTGTGAGGTTCATCATTTCTTTACGCTTTTTTGTTGAACGAAAGCAAACTTACCTGATAGTAGGGCTGGGCTGTGCAGCTGGGCTGCGATGCTGATGTGGATGAGGATACCCTGCAGGGGGGCTAGGATCTGGAGGCAGTCCATTCTCCAAGGGGAGGGGGGTCACGTACGTATTGTTGATGCGAGTGTTGCGACTTGGGTCCGAATGCAGGTGACCCACATTGGATCCTGTTCCAGGATGCACATTGTTTACTGAAAACAATTAGCACAACATTATGCTAAGTACTGTGCACTGTATGTAATTATGTAATTAACTAAGTTGATGACTATTAAAACACTTTAGGCTTCATTTTTCCTTACATTTTTGCAGGACTTGCGTTTCATGGGCTTTGCCCACATTTTCAACTGCTTGTCAACTGTGACACCCACAGTTGAAAATGTGGGCAAAGCTCATGAAACATACGTCCTGCAAAAATGTAAGGAAAAGTGAAGCCTAAAGTGTTTAACAGTCAACAACTTAGTTAATTACATAATTTGTTGCTTCTCTGTATTAAGTTCCATTATCTCTTGATTCTTCATAACTGTGCACTGTAATAATTTATTGGTGTCATTTTCTTTCTTTGCTTGGACATTTGGACAGCGATGAAAAAAACCTTAAATTCTGATATTAAATGATTAAAGAAACATATACCACGTTTACATGCGGGATTGAAATCTATCTGAATCCGATCCCAACTCATACGTTCCCCATTTACATGGAAAGTTCTTGGAGCGTATTGAGATTTGTTACACTATTGGCTAACTTGGTTATGTATGGCTATTTGTGTGGCTAACCTGCGTAAACAATTGCCGTGTTTATTCAATGATTAAAAATTTTAAAAAGTGTGGGTTCTATTAATAATTTCTAGTCACCTTAAAAAGTCATTGCATAAAAGAGTAACATAACAACATTAACATTACAGTGTGAGTGAATATTTTTGATGAAACTGACGATCAGCTGACCGAACAAATGACGAATGCTGTGCGAGTGTATGAGCGCGCACCAGGATTGAGTTCGCTAGCGTTTACATGGAATTGAACTCGACTTGAATCCGATCCGTTCCTCCATTTGCAGAGGATCGGATCGAAAATTCATTCCGGACTGAGTCCGCGTTTACATGACGATCTCAATACGGCGATCGGACTCAGATCGATCTGAATCCTGCATGTAAACGTACTAATAATATGTTTAAGAAATACTTGTTTTTGCAAATCATGAGTATCTGAGCAAAGTGTCACAAATGTCTAAAACTGAATTTTTATTTTTTTCACTAGGTACAGTGAAATATCTATCTATATAAGCAGTTTTATCCTGACTGACTGACAGAGAATCAACGCAGAGCCTAAACTATAATAGGTAGCGACTCGGAATTTTGACAGTACCTTCGTTTCATAATGTAAGTGCTCACTAAGAAAGGATTTTGAAAAATGTTGATGTTTAATGCTATAAATCAAATATTTTTGAGACGAAATACCTTCCATAAGAAACACAAGCAAATCAATTGTTGTGGTAAACATTAGCAAAATAGTATTCAATTGTGAAATTAATTCAAGATGGCCTTGCTCGGTTACTATCTTGATTCATACGTTTATAATTTGCAGAGGTCTCATTTTTTTACATAGGTGGACAGAAGGGGAACATGAATGAATGCCTAAATGAGAAAACATTGAACCACTTGGACAAAAATCACGTGCAGGGTTTTTTGGTTAGGGAAGTCGAATTTGAAGTCTTTTTTTCTCCAGGTGGGACATTTTGTCTGTGAAATGCACCTCCAAAACGGGTTTTTAGTTTTTTTTATTATCAATCATTATAAAAAATTTCTTATGTATGATTTGGGTAAGGTTCATGAATCTATGGTTCATTTTAATCATTTCATTTCAAATTTGTATGCCCATATGGTAGCATAAGATTTCTTTTTGTTCGTTTAGTTACTTATATTTTTAGCGTTAAACAATGTAATTAGGAATAAAATTATGAAATTTGTACAATTTATGTAAAAACGATGCCAGTGTTAATAAATATAATGTTCTAATTATTTTTCTGTTAAATAAATTATTTAAACAAAACATCTAGCAGTTGAGTAAATAACCGCAGGCGAAGCCATAGGCACCAGTTAGTCTCAGAATAAAGTACATCAGAAAAACAAATTATTTAAATACTTTATTCTGAAAGTATGTTATACTGTAACATGCAAATGTTCTCAAAGCCAAACATTTTACAGTTTAACAGATGGATACAAAATCATTATGATTCTACAATAAATAATGCGATAAAGAGTTATTCCATAACACCCTATACCCAGGGTGACTAGCAAAGTGACTTGAGAAATTTCCCTGACATTTCCCTGTTGTTGAAGAATGTTCCCTGACCATAAATAGTAATGGGAGAGGTTTTAAACTCGGAGAAAATGCGCATTACATTGCAAGCGTTCTTAATGTGGTTGATGCAATTATCGATTGTTATATGTACGATACAATCGATATATAAATTAGTCACAGCAAGATCGCTGCCAATATATTGATATTCAAACTATCGATCCTCAGCTGGCGCATCTTTTAAAACGTGTTTGACAAAAAAATCCTCGCATTAATGACACACCCTAGTATTTTGTTATAAAAATTGTGGGAAAAGTGCATCTATTATGCGGTAAATACGGTAATTGAGCGAGGTTACTATACTCTAAATCTAATTTTTTTTTAAATACCAGGTTTTTATTGAAAATTCCCTGACTTTTCCAAGATTTCTCCAGAAAAACAAAAATCCATGACTTTTCCCAGACGCTCGTCACCATGTATACCTTTACTGAACATTAATACTCTTGAAGAATCTTTTCTTCATCCTTTAACATAGTTGTCTCTGTGTTGATGGTTTTATATCATAAGCACATGCCACATCAATCAGTTTCATCCCACCCTCAACTTTTCCAATGATCTCTACCTTCTGTTCTATGCTAAACTGCTTCCTTTTCTTCGTCTTCATTGTATGTAGAAAAAGTTATTCCTCAGGTTCGCGAGCGACCCCTGGTGATCCCGTAAGGGAATATTCACAGCGGATTTGTTACTGGGGTGCGCCAGTCCCCTACCTACTTAAACGTAAGGACACACTACTGAAAAATCCCCGACCCGGCCGGGAATCGAACCCGGACCGCCGAAGTGGAAGGCAGGCATGCTACCGACTCCCCCACGGCGGCAGACCATTGTATGTACAGTACCCTAATTTATTTTTAATGCATACAACACAAAAGTAACACCTCTATTAGAGAGCTATTAAAATCTGCAAAGCTATACTAATTCCACCCCATATTTAAAATAATGCACGCTGAGAATCATCATTCTCAGGATTCGTTACATGCTAGGCTATATTCACCTGGAGCAGAGGGCTGCGTGGTGAGAGGGATGGCGAGTCTCGCATTGACGGCCAGCAAGTGATCTCGCCTCTGCAGCAGACTGTTCACATGTTCCTCCAGACGCAGGTTCTCCGCTCGCAGCTGGTGCAGACATGACAGCAATGATGCAACTGCAACAACACAAAACACAAGGAACTTCAGTACTTAGCAAGTGTTTTATTTCATGGAGGAAGTAATGAATAAATCACAATTTAACACATTTTCACATATGACATTACCACCATACATTTCAGTCAACCACACATAAATTCTGAAGGATTTCATTATTAAGAAGATTTTAACACAAAGTACAAGGCATTTCTATAAAGTAAGTTTCCCTGGTGCCATTTACAGAAACAAAACACAATATCAAGGAAATATTTATTGCAACAGACACGACTACAGTATTTTTCAAATGAGAAGCGATTTCCTTCACCGCCAATCACGTGTAAGAGCTAACGAAGTGTTGCTAGCCGTAAGAGTCTCCTCTCCGTCTCGCCGTATCTGATTGGACTGCGTATCTAAGCAAGGAGAAGGACAAATTGTTTGTCATCTGCAAAACACTGTAGTGTTCAGCTATTTTTCAACACATTCGCCAACACATTTGAACACCTATGTCACAGAAATGTGCCGCCTGGGACACGCGTTGTAAACTTCAGATTGTATTGGAAGTTAACACTGTGAAGTTATATAACATAATGAATAATTACTGAAATTAACCTTTGCAGGTGGCAAATTTTATGGCTATACGCTATACCCAGCAGGTTCTCTTTAAATTTAAAAAATTCTGTAAATTATTAAATGTTTCCTAAAAGACATGCAAAATTGCATAACATTAAACATTTACCTTGTTCTGAAGACAATATTCATCAGCTGGAGGAAATAGAAGATGATAGAAAAATTTCTGTGGGACTTAATTATCAAAATAATGGCATAAGTATTTAAGGGCCGTATTTTTTGGTAACAATGATAAGCGCGATATTTTATAAAACAACCTCCCTTAGCTATTATATGCTATTATATGCTTAAAATACCAATATGAACCAAATTGAATCCACGAAATATCGCAAAATTTACTCGATTCCGCGAAATGTGTCTATAAGTGCGAAATATGCCCCTTCTATCCGTAAAGTGAGAAATGAGCACGAAAATGTGCCTTAAAATCACAATATTGTATTTGGTGTACTCTATTTTTTATTTCTTAGCAGCATGCTTTCTTTCTGCTGTTTCTGTGGCTGTCGAAGATTTGCCAATATATCGATATTTGTGATCAATTACAAAGATTGTAGAATTTACGCAAAGATTGTCTGTGACCTATAATTATTAAGAAATAAACCATTGGGAGTATCATGCAGAAAAAACAAAACAGAAATTAGGCAGACCTTAAATGAAGTGGAAATTAAAAACTAGATTCTGTAGTGAAAGAGAACAGTAATGATAGAAATCTATTTCTTACACTCACTGTCAAAGTGCTGGGCCTGCTCCATGAGGAATTGGCTGCCTTGCTCCCACTGCCTCTCCAGCAACTGGTCGAGGCTATGAGGAATCGTCCCCACAGCAGCTGCACTTGTACTTGTGTTATTAGCTGCAGTCGGGTTGGATGTGCTCGCATTTCCTTGGCCTGAAGATCCTGCTCCACTACCACTTGCATTTGCATTGCGAACCTACACAGCGATGACAAAAACATAACCTCAACAAGCATCCACAAAATAAGACAATACTGAAATAATTTCTAAAAAAAAGTTTCCCAAAATCTCCACATTATATTAAAAGAGGACTTTAGAAAAATACCTGTTTTTTTTTTTAGGAAAGTGCATCATGGCTGAGGAAATATCAACTGGAAGATTAAGGATCTCCTTAACAGAACTTCTTATGATGCCGCCAATCTTCTAGGAACTTGGACAAAGGCATGGAGAGGATCACACTGAAGAGGGTGAATCAAAATAGACTAAATGTATAGTGGGCGTAGTCATTAGGTTTCCTCTTGGGTGTCTTTGGTTCTAGCGTTAGTGTAACTCATCATATTTATGATTCATAAGGTACTGGCCGGACAGCCAACTCGACATATTTATGACTGGATATACCAGAGATTATCGTCTCTGTTGGACATTACATGAGAATATCATAGGAGAAAAATTAATTCTTTTCTGAAACCATTTTTTACCGCTGTACTATCTACATAAATTATATTTATAAATAAATTATAATGAAGTAACGAGTGTATGCAATTTACAACAGAGGACAGAGCTCGCTTAAAACACAACAGTGCAACTCACCGAAGCGATGACACGGCTGTGCAGCTGAGGCCCAACCAATGTTGTCTGCGTGTTGCTAGACTCTGTGAAGACGCTGTGGGCTTCCAGTTCGGCCGACAGTGTATCGGACATCTTCTGTGCCATCGTGGACGATGGGTTCAGCTGATTGCCCAGCATGTGAGGAGCCGTAACACCATTCTGAAATCTGAATCAAGGCACACAATGCAACAACAGCTAGAGTGTAGTGCTACCCAAACTCATAGGAAGAAAAAGCAAGTCTTTTCATCCAACAGAGAAAGGACAGATATGACATGTATAATCTGTTACATGTTAACCCCTCAAGCAGGTACCAAGGAAAACTATACAGGGTTATTCAAGATCTGTGCAACACACTTTGTGGAACAATAGGTCTCACCAAGAGGATAATTTATTGTGGCAGATGAATTGTTTAGGAGCCACATGATTGTGTACTGATGCTTAGTTTCATGAGTTGCGCTCCCATTTGACCCCACAGACAGTTGCCCCATTTTACATCTGCATTACAAGAGCCTCTCCAGTTTAACCCTTTCACTGCTAACAGACTGATGCAAACTGGTGAAGATTTTATTATTATTTTTTTTGTTACATACATTAATACATTTCGTTATTTATATTATTTCACATTTAGTACAAGTAAAAACAAAAACTATTTCTATTTTAGCATTAAAATGTAAGCTATGCCCCTAGATGAGCAAAGCTCGTGTTTAGGGCTATAATAGATTAATATAAATCTTTTTATATATCAATGCACAGTATACTACAAACGAAAATTATAAATGTATGAGTACAATGTATATAGCTTGCAAGTTTCTTTTGTAATCATAAATGGACAAACAATTGCAAATACAAAGTTTAGGAATGAACAATTGCAAATAATTTGTCAATTTCCTCCAAAACAAGAACACAGCATTAATTTCTTGAAGTTTAGACTGATTTACCCAACCCCAGGGTTGCTTGCATGTTGTCACAATACAGCAGGATTATAACGCATTTCAATGCATGGTGCAATACATATTTAGCTATAGATGGCCGCCCAAAGCAGAGAACAGGGAACTATGGTGTCAGGATTTAGACAACAGATGACACTATACACTGACACACTTTGAATCACTACACATAAATGTAGCACAGCCAGCAGTGATGACGCTGATATATATATGGCTGTAGTAGTGAAAGGGTTAATAACTGAGCTATACCCCTCTAACTGGTGTGACAGTACACATTGCATGGCCTGTATTCCCTTGCTATCTCCAGGACAGGCAGGATGGACATTTACGATTTACCTGAGCTGATCGATATGCTCATGTGTTACGGGGAGGCCAGAGGAAACAGAACAGAAGCACTTCACATTTAGTAATCACAAAAACAAAGAGGCTCCTAAACAACGCATCTGCCGACATCCTAACATTCTATAAAGTTTGTTGCAGGGGTCCTGAATCATCCTGTATGTACTTTAAACTTTCCTAAGGCTGATAACATAAAACATTTTCTCTGGCTTCTGGCCAGATCATAAATTGAAAAATCATATTTTAGGCTGATCTGAGGCTCTGTTCTCAAGATGAATGGTGCTCTTACATGGCAAAAAGGGTGCAGGTAGAGTATCTGGAACGGACAGAATTGTCAGATGGATGTTACAGCTAACTTGACGGAATGAAATGACAGCCGAAGTATATGGGAATGTAATGTAGAGAAAAAGAATGGTCAAAATGAAGAACACAGAATGTTTGGGATATGGAAATGTTTGGAAATCCAGTATTGTGGGGAATTAACTGGAACAGCAGTGAGTCAGTGATATGAAACATGAGCCCTGCCTTGTCCAAAACATCTTGGAAAAATAGTAAAATTATTTCCACAAGTCTGGATTTTTAAATACATACCACGGGAGCCAGAAGTTTTAAGTGTTTCATACACCCAAAGACTGAGTCACTGAGATTAGTTAGGAGAAAAATTCCTCTGACAATGAGACTTGAACCTTCAGCCTTCTGTGATGCAACACTTACCAATTGTGCTATTTAATGGAAAATACATGTGACAATGACCTGAACGATAACAATAAAGTTAATAATAAACAGAGAATGTGAATTATTCTTGATAATGCGAGATGATCTTTTTCATATTTTATAAATTTCATGATTAATGATGTAATATTATGATCAAAACAAAAGTACCTATATACAGATCAACAGTGGAAAATATACTGTTCTACCTAGCGCAAACATGCCCAGTAAATAGCCAAGACAAAGCAAAATTACGAACAATAGAAATGGATTACTGGAGAAGATCAGCAAGGATATCAAGGACAGACAAAATAAGGAATACTGTCATAAAAGAATGAATGAAAGTGGTTCAAGATGTAGTACAGGCACATGAAAAGGATGAGTGATGGAGGATTGCCCAAGGTAATGATGAACTGGCAACCTGATGGAAAAAGGAATGGAAGCCTGGATAGTGTAAAGCTGGGTCTCCACTGCTTAACATTTAACACCAACATGTCAAGTTTAACAAGTTGATATTTACATGTATATCGCAATTTCGCGTTCCAATTGACTTGACATGAAACCCAGCGTGTTCAACTTAACATTTTCAGATGTTAATTTGTTTTCCGGAGAAAATGGACAACAGGTCAAATCAATTGACTAGTTGGTCGATACTGGCTTTGTTTCGGGAATTTTTGTCAAACAAAAAGCAATCGACACCTTAATCGGTTTTGGTTTGGGAATTTCCGTCTAAACAAAAGGAAATTGACAGCTTCCTCATAACATTGCCGGCATCCATTTTTATTCTTTGCAGGTTATATTTTTTGTTGATTTGCGATTCGAGATGGAATAGTCAAAGAAAAAAACTCTGGAACTTTTAAACAAGATTAAGGTGAAGCCTTCGCTTTGGGACGTCTCATCAAAGGAGTACAGGGACAAAAACAGGAAGGCTGAGAAGTAAGCCTAGTATTACCTCTTCATCAGAATCCATCTTGAAATACTGGCACAACAAATAACATGTTAAGTCTACACTGTAGTGGAGACAGTTGTTAATTGGCAAACCACTTGACATGTACACTTCAACAAGTTGATGATAAACATTTAACATATGTTAACTGAAACAAATGTTAAGCAGTGAGGATTGCAAGATGAAGATGTGATGGATCGACAACATTACTTGAAATTATAAACTGGAATGTATAATTAATATGCATTGTTTGGTTGAGGGAAAGAACAGCATTGTGGAAAAGCTTACTGAGTATAAACATGTTTCATAGACTTAATTTAAAATGCTGCAATGGCATTACAACATAAGCATTGATTTTGAGGATGGGAGAATATTTTAAAATATTTTACAGGTTTGGAACATGTTGCTATTTACAGACAGCTTGAGAGGTTATTCTTCTCTGTTTGACATGCCTTACACTAAACAGCTCATGTCCACACTCACGTAACTTTCTCTTTAAAAAAAACAAATATAACTATTACGATTATTACTGGTACTGTAAATGTATTCATTTTATTTAATACTCATATAAATCAAAAGTATGGGTTTGTACTTTTGTTCCTACACCCCTGTTAAGAAGTGGCTATATGTATAGGCCTCTATATATATATATATATATATATATATATGTATGTATTTTTTTTTTTTAATTTAAGAGTTTCATCAGACAAACTCGTTCCTGCTGTGTAGTTGTTGCAAATCTATTGATAAACTCACAAACTCTCATGGGATTACCTATGACAAAAGAACTACAGTAATTTTACAGCAGGGAACGTAGAAATCATGGTTAGGTCTACCTGTATTTCAATGAACAGCCTAAATAAAATATTTGAATTTTAAATTTGCACAGTAATAATTGGCATTTTATTTCACCGCTTTTATCCTGCTTTGAACCTACTTTTTAAACACAGTTAAACCAAATATTTATATATGTAAATAGCTTATTTAATGAGTTTTTCTAATACTTTAACAACGGATTTCAAGTACACATACACAAGCTCTTACTAATTTAAAGCATGCAGATCTAATGAGTACTTTTCTAGGTACAGCAAGACTTACAAATCTAAAAGAATTTTACTTATAATCTATGCAAAAGTTTATGGCTTATGACATCTTGCTTTACAGACAGAGTATGAAGGCTGCAAGTGGGTGTGGAAATAAGCTGTCTGTGAAAAATATGGAATACGTACATGCCCCACAGTCTGTCTGTGTCACTTTGTGCCTTGCCCCGGATTCCGGAGCATCTGAGAATTAACCACATACATTTCATCTTAACACCATGTCTTGTATTAACACAAGTACTTTTCATACTGCATGCAGACTTATTTTTAACAAACAAACAAAAGACACAACAAATTAGTGCACCTTCAAGCCCGGTACTGTGACAGAACTTACAGTATACCACAAATGTCCCAATTTACACCTATTGCATCCTATTCTGGGTCTAAAGCATCTTTCTTGTAGACATTCTGGATCAACATGAATGCTACTAGCCCTTAAGTACCGGTACTCGTATCAGGTTACTAGGACCCGAGCATTTGTTTATTTTTGTGTAAAGTGATTTGATGATTGGCAGAAATACCATATTTAACTGTTTAATATCTACTTTTTTTAAAGATACTTAAAACAAAACCTAGGTCGCATCCTTCATACGTTGAAAAAATTTTAGCAAAGGAAAGACACATATTAAAGGATGCGCCTGCTTTGATCGATGGCATACGGATCGATATAGCAGCCGCAACTAATTTAAATAATGACTGTGTAGCACACATGACGATTGTTGTTGAAAATCATACGATTTCATAAATTCATAATAAATATAAGAAAGGGTAAGAATTATTTGTCGCAAATAGGAAATGCGGACCAGACATTGATATTTTTTATATGTCGACCAACACAATAACGATACACACATTATATTCAGGACTCTAAATTC
This sequence comes from Ectobius pallidus, assembly GCA_964059195.1. NCBI lineage: Eukaryota > Metazoa > Arthropoda > Insecta > Blattodea > Ectobiidae > Ectobius > Ectobius pallidus. Next base: position 166,555,378 of record CAXKWD010000007.1, read on the forward strand.
TCATCCAGCAGCTGTTACCGTGTTCTTTTGTAAATCTGATCATTTTCAGCCTAAAATCGCTGTATAACTTGAATATTTCGGTCTGTTCTTATCCACTGTACAAACACAAGTATACCGACATAACTGTATACTGCAGATGTCCTAAGAATCAATGGATGTCGTCATTAATCGACAATCATTGAGTATATCTCGTGCATTAATAAAAAAAATCACGATTACTGTCACAATGCATTGTTGATTAAAATCTTGAATTTAAAGACAAGCAGATCATCCGACCTTGTGACTTCAGATATTATTAAAAGTTAAAACTATTTTCTGTTAAAAATTTGATGCAATTAATACGTGAGGAATTTTTATTTTTAATGCGAAAAATACGGGGACATCCATATGTGCATCATTTCAAGCATTATAAGTAGTTCATTTTCTTCAATCAAGAAAGTATTACAAATTAATAGCGCATTTATTAAACTATGAGATGTGAACAGATCAAATTGACTTGACTTAAATGTCTGAGTAACACTCTATCTCCCGAATACTTAAGGTTTAACAATAACTGTACTAATATTATCGCACATACTTCACTAATAAATTTATAACGAACCTTCATACGTCCTTAATCATGCAAGAAATCTAACCACATGTTAAAATGTTCAGTTTGCTAATAAGGGTCAGTTTTGATATTATTTAAAATATGGCACATATGACAATATCTCCCGGTATGTCATGAAATTATTAAAATGTATAACATGTACATGACATGAAAGAAGGGAGGAGATACAGAAGATTGAAGGACGAAGCTGGAGATAGGGAACACTGGCGTCAGAAATTCTCCTTACGAAGACACGGACCTGCCAATAGGCAGAATATTAAATAATAATAAGTTTAATAATCTTCGGTCCTGATGTTGTGAGAACAACAGGTAATGCATTATTAATAGCCAAAATTTATGCATCTCAGATCAAAATACGTAAGAAGAATCTGACCTAGCAAAGCAAGGTAATTTTAACTGGTTTTTTTACAATAAACTCTGACACCTCAACTTAAATTTGGACAAATCCATGTATGCTATGTATGGGACAACAAAGATATGGAACCTCCCAATAAAAAAAATAAAAATAAATAAAAAATAAAAAAAAGGAATCTACCAGATTAATTGCAGAAACTGTAATAGTATATGCATTGGGCAAACAAAAAGAAACCTTCGAATCAGAGTTAAGGAACAATTTAAAAACAAAATATCAGCGAACAGAAAAGTCAACCATAGCAGCAGACTATCGGGAAGAGGACCATGAAACAGATACAGAAGTCAAACTCTTGAAACATGGGACAAAACACTCAGAATCAATAGTTTGTGGAAAATTGTTCATTTAGAAAAACAGAGGAAAATTTATTAATTTCGGCCTCTCAGCAGAAGACAACCTCATCACTAGGTACAGGTAGGGGAAAAAAAAGCGGACTTACTAAAATATCTAAGTTGCCAATATGAGCCACTGCGCTTGCCTAGAACCCGCTAGGCAAGCTCAATGGCTCATATCGACAACTCAATTATTTTAGTATGTCCACTTTTTTTTTTCCTTACCTGTACATCCATCCACCACCAGAGGGACAGCACAACACGTGGTAGTCAAGTACAGCTGGAGAAGGGACAAAGGTCTTGAAACATATGTTCTGAGGTAAAATGCCTTATTAGTGAAGTATGTGTGTTCAAAAGCATATTTACTGATATTTATTACCACTTCACTGTGTTGATTCCCACTCGCCAGTTATATACACCCAGTCAAAACTTACTGGATACATTACATTTTCACAGAAATGAAGCTTTTTTTAAAATCATGTTGACATAACCTATTAACTCTTCTCTGCTTATAAGAAATATATTCCAGAAGTTTTGCCCCATATTTTCATGAAAATCTGTATTTTAAAAAAGTGCTAGATTTTTAGGATCCTAATTATTACTACCATCTACCAGGAAAGTTTGAAACTTACATAAAAAATATAAATGTGGTAAAGAGCAGATAGTAGATCATATCCTCCAAACAACTAACTATGTATTCATATTTTCAAAGCTAAGTTAGAACTGTATGAAAAAGAAGAGAGTGAAAAGAAGGAAGTGCCAGGCCGTCCGGTCAACTCACGGCTTAATGTCCTTCTCGTCCCGGTCTCGGCTGCTGCTGGGTCGCTTGCTACTTCTGCTCTTGCTGCTGTTGCGGCCAGCCGAGTGCACTGATGTGGTTTCCGAGCCGGGACTGCTAGGAGGCGACTCCTTGATGGGCGGTGGAGTGCGAATGCTTCTCTTGCTATTACTGTTATTACTATTACTGTTACTAGCTGTAGTCGCACGACTCTTCTGTTTGCGGCCCTTCTCATTCTTCTCTGTTGACTGAGTCCTACACAAGAGTCACAGACATGCATCAAGAAACTTGCCCACAGCCCACATGGTGTAGTGGCTGTTCCTGTTCTCACATTTCCTGCATCAGACGGCCAGGAATTAATCTTACTGCTTATAGAGGTGCGATTTTCTGTTACCGTATTTTACGGACTATAAGACACACCTTGATTTTAGAATGGAAATTTAAATTTGAAAGAAATTTAATGTGATTCTAAACGAAAAATTTTAAAGGGAATAATATAGCCTACTTCACTGCAAAAACAAATTATAGCCTTGTACAATTAGTCCAGTCGATATAATGAAAAATAGGAGGGTAGCTGAAAAGTATTCTGAAGTTAATGAAATTTTTACAGGCTATTTGGGGGTACTATCTTAAGTTTTCGACCTCAAGGACCCTGTGCTAACATGGGGGGGCAAAAACCTCAAAATTTTTGGACTTTTTTCAGTTTTTCGCTCATATCTCGTAAACTAAGCATATTTTGTGCACCATACTACAACACAAAGTTGTAGAGCATTAAATTTGCTAAAATTTGGTTGATAAAACGAATTTTCAGATCCAATATTAACCGAGAAAGGGCCGATCAAAGTTAGAGAAAGTTTCTCGAAATGTAAAAAATATCTGAAAAACGAAGGCTTTGGCCCTGTAACTATTTATTACCATCATTTCCATGTTAATTATGTTAATCACTCATTAACATCAACATCTTGGAATACCTATGACCCCCTCATAGGTCACATTCTGGAAAAGTCCTACCGTGAAGCCTTTGATGCCTGGAAATCTTGCTGGACACGATGTATCGACTCAAGAAAAACCTATTTTGAAATCTTTTAATTTACTGTACCTATCGGATCAATAAATACATTAATTGACTCACTGACATTACTTTGCAGACAAACCCTGTAAATGTGTATCCGAACTATTAGATTTACAATCCTTTTATTTACCTAAAGCAGCAGGCCTACATCATAAATACTGTACCAAAATCTAGGTATAATAAGCGACACAGAATCAGGGCCGTGGAAAGAAAGCAAGGGCCCCAGGGACAAATTTTCCAGGGCCCCCATCAAATATTAAATTCACTACCCAACTCGCCCTTCATAATGTACGCAACAAAAAGATTATGTAATGATATTACATAATTATTAAGTGCCAGAATGGTACCGGTACTTTATGAGATTGTCTGGTAGAAGGACTGTCTGACTATCTGTCTGTCTGTCCGTGTGTCTGTAGCATTTATAAAGCCCTTGGAACAAAACCTATTGATATTGGACCATTCGGTTAGCTGATGCCGGGCACGAAATGAAAAAATACATTAAAATGTCCTAATTAGGAACAATTTTATCTGTAGACCTATGTACCAGTTTAATCCTTTGAAAATTATGATTTTAAATGCCGAACGTTAGTGAGGCCTACTGTTGAGTCCAAAAGGATTTCTGCTTCTACTTTTCAAAAATAGCAATTTTTCTTCAAGAATAATCCGTTTCAGATTAACTGCTAAATTCCCTGTCACCGTTATACAAGACACTACAGATAAAATAAACACATAAAACATAACGCTGTTTATTGACTTATATCCAATTTTATTTTAGAGTAAATTTAGAAAGTGAAAAGTAAAACCTGATCAGGGCCCGGCTGCCCCTCCCTCTTGTCGGGACTGCACAGAATCGCACCTCTAATCATAAGAGAGAAAGGCAAGATAACTTGAGTTACTGGAGTGCAATAAACAACGTAACTAACAGTAGGCTACAAGATTAAAACTCAAATAAAACCAATAGCCTACTCAAAATACTTCTCAGATACGATATGAGGAGGAAATGTGAAAACATGTCTAACCACAGGAGATGTTACTACAGAGAATATGAAGACGTATTCCATAGCCAATTGTAGGACCAGAGAGAAAACAAACTAGTCGATACTCACCTCACTCGCTTCCCAGGCTGGTCCTCGCTCTGCTGGGGCATCGGCTGAGGCTGCACCGGAACAGGCTGAGGTGGCTGAGGCTGCACTGGCTGAGCCTGCGCCCTGCTTTCTGCCGTCGCCACTATGGACTGCTGCAATTGCTGGAACAGCGTAGGTGCTGACGTCACAACAGTTGTTGTAGATGGGGCAGGCGGTGGCTGAATGGCCGTTGCGGTGAGGGGCACAGACACCACAATGCTACCGGATGTGACCGGCGCTGAGCTTGGTGCCGATGTGATAACATTCCCCGGCATGTTATTACTGACCACCACCGACTCTCCCACCTCTACTTTCATCTTCTTGGTGTCGCTGTGGTTCTCGGCATTGACCAGCATTATGCTGGAAGGGGCAGGAATACTGCTAGTGGTCACAGGAACGTTCACAGAACCACTCACGACAGAAACGGGCGGCTGAAAAGTAGTCACATCTGATGAGTTATCTGCACTCGTTGGAGTCCGACTACCACCAGCTTTGCGCTTCTTGCCCGATATGCTGGACGCAGGTGCCATCACACCGGGCAGCGGCATGGGTACATCAGCACCGAATACACTTTCACTCTGAGTTACTACAGTCTCAACAAAGTTAGACGTCGTGAACTTAGTGTTCCCGCCACCACCACTGCTAGGTCCCAATGGCACACCCTGAACTGGGCTCATATCTGCCACTTCGCTTCCTGGCGCATCACCTACGCTTCCAGTGGTCACCTTGGTGGTGACGCCTGTTGGAACCTTGCCTGTGCTCTTCCTCTTCCCACTCATGCCCGCCTTCATCAGACTATCCACAGACTCCTTTTCGGGGGAGGAGTCAGATGAACCATTGTCATTGGTGGGGATGGGCTTGTAAGGGGGGATTGTCTTGACATTGCCACCCTTCTTGAGCTTGGAGTAATGGTGTTGGCAATAGCCACAGTACTTAACATTGTCCAGATAATTGCCTGCCTCCTCACAAAGCAGACCTAACGCCTGCGCACACGTCACATGGAATTGCTGCTTGCAGCCTGACTTGTTGCACTGCATGCATGCCCCCATTGTCGCCTTCGAGCCCCTGCCTTGCTCCTCGCAGATGTAGCACACCTGTAATATTGGCAACAACAAGCCTACAACCTGTACACTCTCACTTAAGGTGCTTTTATACCCCCAGTTATCCTTCAAAAATCACAATTCAGGTCATACTATCTGTATGCTTCAAGTTCCTAGTTTTCAAAACATACAGTTGCCATTTTAAGGAATTCCCATTTCTAAGGAATAAAATTTTAAGTCCCCATGTAATTAGAATAAGAATAATTTACAATTCCTGCTGTTATGGATCCTCACATTAACGGGGGACATACAGCTTTCAATGAAATTCACTGGTGAGAAATATGTGAATTTCATTTTTTTTTCTCGGCAATGAATTGCTCTACAGTCTTGCAATCTGACATACTCTTTATTGACTATTTCTACAATTGCATACTATTTTCAAAATTAATCAAACTGTTACAGTTACTGGTAATTATCGTTTCAAAATGCCTGCCACAATTCATGCACTGAACAGCCATTTCCCTGATAACTTCCACAAATATAGATATTTCTGAGTGATTATTTTTCTGTGTGTTTGTTAATGTCATGTGAACAACATAATCTAGGATCTTTAAAATATCTTTAGTATAAGTATTTTTTTAAATCATTTTTTTCTTTTTTGTAAAATTATATATATAATAAAGTAAACAATGTTAATCTAAAAAACTTCATGAAACATGATGAACCAGATGCATCAACACTGGGGAAAAATTATTTACCTTCTTGTTAACAAAATAAAATCACTGTATTTTATTTTACTAATTTAACCCAGAGGAGTTAAGGCCACAAAGCCTTCTCTATCACTCAGCCAGGGGGAAATACATGAAATATGGAAGCGATAAGATTTGGCTGCCTATTGATCACAATCTTATACTTATTAGAGATCAGTTCTGAATGTTTTAAGGCTCATTCTTTGCTGGTCGTCCTGGTAATATACAGGGAATGGAATGAATAACACCAAAATATTTTAACTGAGTATAGAGGGGACATGTCCGCCGGCGTGGTCTTGTGGTTAGCGTCGCTGACTACAGATCCGTCGGTCCGGGTTCGATTCCCGGTACCTCCTCGGATTTTTCTGAGGTAGGGAGGTCTGGTAGGGGTGCACTCAGCCTCGTGATTCCAAATTGAGGAGCTACTTGATAGAGAAGTAGCGGCTCCGGTCAAGAAAACCACCATTAACGGCCGTGGGTGTCGGCATGCTGACCACATGCCCCCCAATCCTGCCATCTGCCTACGGGAGATGACGCAGCGGTCGGGTGGTAGGCCAAGTCCCTCCAGGGATGTAGCGCCACGGAGTTTAGTTTTTTTTTTATAGAGGGGACATAGACAAGCAACTTTTATTATGAGATTCTTGCTTTATGGGTTCAATTATTCCTGTTACAGCATAAAATCTACCAGGTCATGGCCGCCACTAACTTCTAACATTAGAAAAAATGCAAAACAAAGGAACTTTGTTGTTAACACTGGAGTTATGAATAAAAAAGACTACTGCAGTGGCAGCCAGTCATGTGATTAACCCTGTAAATTTTACAGATTATGGAAACAGTAAATTATGATATAGCTATTGATGAATCTGATTAAGAATCAGGTTTTTGTCAATCACTAAGAAGGCATAAAGTCAATTTAATGAAAATTTTAACTCTATTTCGCTTCATTATTGACTTATGAGCACCAAATTGTAATTAGTTTAATGCCATGTAGAATATACATTTTACATCATTGATAAAAAATCTCCTAATAAAAGTTTCTTGTCTATAATCCCCTCTATACACGGGTAAAATATTTCGGTGTTATTCATTAACATCCTGTATTTTAACTGGATTCACAAGTCCTTGATGCAGTATATCATACAACAATTTACTGCATACTATTCGACAATGCCATGAAACTGTTAAAATAGCATGATTTAAAATTGGAATAATGTTGATATTTTGTGTTATTCTTAAAATATAAGTTTACTCTGTCATAATGGTCTTTTTTAGGTCTTAATACCTATTTTTAAGGTCATACTGCCTTGCATATTTCTGCCTTATGTCATAAACATAAGGGCCCTAAACACAACCAATGCCGAGAAAGATTTAAGCCACATAACTCCATTTCAATCCAACAGTTACACATAAATTCTAGAGTGATAGGGAAAAAGCGAGTAAGTCAAAATTCCAATGTTTCAGGAATGACCAAAAAAAATTATATCCACAGCATTGTTACACTATTTAGTTCAGGCTGATGATGATGATGAGTGTTCTGCCCGAAGGCAGGTCCAGACCCTGGACGAAGCCATGGGGTGATGACCACGACTCGTCTGAGGTGATTCAGGCAAGGATGATACCGCGGAGATTTGCCATTGCCTCTCGCGGGATGGGAATGATACTAGATTCGGTCATAAACTCACCAAGCTGACCAGCGCTTTAAGTAATTAATAGGTGAGTAGCCCCTCTTTTTAGTTCGTCATGCTGAGCATGACTACTAACAGCTGCACCACGTGAAGGTAAGGATGGGACGTTAGGTAACTGTCCGGGTCGGTTCCTTTAAGCTCTCGATAAGAGGGAATTAAAGGGTCTCCTCCCCGTTAATAACAATTACCACAGGCTACCAAATATTTTTACACAGTATCTTATACTACACTGACCGGCAAAAAAAAAATGTTCACTTAAAGAAATTTAAAAAAATTAAGTTTGAACAAGGCCTAGGCCTAGTGCTTGAAATAAAATTACTGCAATTATATACGTTTTTAAGATTAAAATGTAATGACACATTTCACACTTAATTCCCCATTTTTCCTCTTGCACCGTGGTGAATGGTGAGCCTAAGGCTGCTGGGGCATAACGGAGGCTGCATCCATCATCAATTAGAGCAACAGCTTTGGCAAAGTCTTCAGGACTGAGAGGCATTAATTTCAACTAAACTTACTGACAGAATCACTGCGATGCGAAGGGAGACAGTTTCCGTTCAGTTTGGAAGGAAATGACGCAATACAACAATGAAACACCTAGCAATGTGTACGACAAGCCAGTGCTTATAATCATATTGGAATCACCGTATTGCGATTTTTTTTTTGTTTTGTTTGGTGATAAAGTGAAGATATGAAGAAAGCAGATATGCTGTATCTATAGCTAATGATCCATTAAAAATAATAATTCATCCTCACCAACAAAAATGTATAAACATCCAATCAAAATTATGTTTAATCTTAAAAGTACAACAAATTTTACAGTGAACGGTTTTTTTTGCCGGTCAGTGTATGTAAAAATATCTGGGTGGACTGACCTAAATATTGTAAAAATGCTGTGAAAATAAATCGTTATTTGTCTCCCCTAAAACTTTGGTATTTTGACTTATTCGCTTTTTCCCCATCACTCTAGAATTTTCACAAATACATTGTTTTCTTTATAATTTCAACCACAAATGCCCCTATGACAATGTTAGCTGGTGCAATGTTAACTTCTACAGGTGGTTAGAGACAAAAAGACAATTCAGCACAATAGTTATGACATCAGAGCAATGTTGCCACATTACAATAATATGTTCAACCAGCTCTTCAATTCTTAAAATATGGTACACTCTTCAAAGACACAAGAGAAATATCTACATCGACAGTAACGTAACGGAGAAAGCTTGGGCCCCTAATAAAATGATTCCTATTCAAGCATATGGGATTAGTAGCATATATTCAACCATGGGAAATAGAAATATTATTATTTTTCTTGTTTGTGTTTTATTTGTAATCTGTCAGAGCCTGCATTTGTGCCGAGAGAGTATAACAATGTATAACAAACCTATAATAATAAGAGGAAGTGTTTGTCTGTCTGTGCACAATGCCCAGTGAAATCTACTGAACGCAGAGATCTGAAATTTTAAACAGAGATGGACTGAAGGGTGGCCGAATGCACCTTGAAGCCGGATTTTTTTTATTTTCGCTTTCGTTTGCGAGTATGAGTGAAAAACTGGCAGAAAACATTAATTTTTGTGCTATCGAAGCATCAGTTTTCAGTAATACATTTCAATTGTCAAATCAATTGCAGGTGGCTTTGTCCTTTTTTGGCATAACTCAGAAATAAAAACATAGTGATTTTTTCATCATATTGCATGGAATTACCGAACGCATCGATTCTGTGAGGCTCACCCTGGTCGATTTGTTAGTTTATAACGTCAAGGCACGCAGACATCTGAAATTTTCAACATAGACGGAAGAGTGATAATGAATATAAGCCTAAATGGGCAAACATTGATTGATTTGGACGGAACTCACTATGCAGGGGTTTTCGGGGCCAGGGAACTCAAATCTCAGGCCGTTTTTTCCCAAGCTATGCTTTCTTTCCATGGAATGCATTTCTAAGCATGTTGTCATGTCACATCCAACCTTATTCCACGGAGATATATAATTATTAATCATTCAGTTTAGGCCTATAACTTGTTTTGCATGCAAGTGTTAATAAATATAATGTTTTAATTATTTTGCTCTTGATTTTTAATCTTCGAATTAATTATTGTATGCAAAGCTGCAGATACCTGTCTACAAAATGGTGGTGGTCATTTATCAGACACAATTTTCAAAACAAACAGAAACTAATGAAAGAACTGTAAATTAAGTGGAAATGATGGAAATAGACATTAAACCCATGTCTAGGGAATTAATACAAGTAAGAATCAGCCTGAAAAATTTTTTGCCATAGCCGGGATTTGAACCACGGATCTTCAGCTTAACGCGCTGATGCTCTTGCCAACTGAGCTACCATGACAAACTCCCGATATGACACTAAATTCTTCAACTGATTCAGAAGTCAAGGCAAACCAACGGGGGTTTCTCTTCCTTCGAGAACACAACACCCAATGGCGACCTACACTTTGTAGATACTTTTAAAGCCTAGTTATTATTATTATTTAAATACTATTAATTAAGTGGAAATCATTTCCACTTAATTAATAGTATTTAAATAATAATAATAACTAGGCTTTAAAAGTATCTACAAAGTGTAGGTCGCCATTGGGTGTTGTGTTCTCGAAGGAAGAGAAACCCCCGTTGGTTTGCCTTGACTTCTGAATCAGTTGAAGAATTTAGTGTCATATCGGGAGTTTGTCATGGTAGCTCAGTTGGCAAGAGCATCAGCGCGTTAAGCTGAAGATCCGTGGTTCAAATCCCGGCTATGGCAAAAAATTTTTCAGGCTGATTCTTACTTGTATTGAAAGAACTGTAAATGGCAATTATTACTCTAACAAATGTGATAATTAAACCTTGGATTACATTGATGTTTATTATTTTTATATACATTTCAAAATCGTTAGATTATTCTGCCGGTCCCTGTATATCTGTCAGCGCGCATCACTGCTGTCCTTGCTATTGTTGCATATTTCCGACTCACCACTTTGCATGCCAATAACTTACTCAAAAGATATTTTCAGCGAGAGGGATTCCAAGTGTGTCAGCTATTGCCTACTTGACACCATCAGTTCCCTGTTCTCTGAATTGGACTGTCTTCTGTGGCTAAATACTTCAGGAGATGTATTGCATCATCCATTGTAATACCGTATTTTACGGACTATAAGATGCTCCGGACCATAAGACGCACCTTGATTTTAGAATGGAAATTTAAAGGAAAAGAAATTTAATGTGATTCTAAATGACAAATTTAAAGGGAATAGTTTCATAGCATAAACAAATAATAACCTTGTACAATAAAATCAGATTAAATCACTTCTAATTTTAAACGTGCATTGTACAAAAATTTCTTTTGTAAGGTGGTATGGCGTAAATTTTAACAACCGAACTGATTTCTCATGAAAGACTGAAAATATTTTACACCCTCTAACTCTTAATTCAGTACATGGTTAGTGTAACAGGACAAGGCTGTTTAGAGGTCATTGCCTTCATTTAAACCATGCGACAGAGACAACTCCTTTCGTATAAAAGAACTCAACATTCCTTTCTTTTCGCATTGTATACCTGGCTTCCATCTACCCTCATTTTAGGATTGTGACAAGTGCACTAATGTATAGTCTGTGCCAAAATTTGTAACTATCTCATCGTTTATAACATTTCGTTTATACCTATGGTATTTTGGCAATATTTACCATATTTTTAATTTCTTTTTGTGTACTTCGGACCATTAGACGCACCAAACTTTCAAGGCTCTGTTTTTCAAAATAAAAAAGTGCATCTTATGGTCCGTAAAATACGGTACATAGCAACTAATTCTGCTGTGTTGTCTGGACACGTAGCCCCAAGCTTCCATAAATCAGTCTAAACTTCAAGAAATACTTCCTGTGGTCTTGTTATGGATGAAACTGACAAAGTATTTGTGATTGTTTGTCCACTTATGATTACAAAAGAAATTTAAAAATTAAATCAACACCATCAGTGTTAGCAGTGGAAAGATTAAACCTGAAGTACTCACTTGGTGGACATTATAATTATCTGAGTATAGAACTGTATTAAAATTTCATCATGGGGGGTGTATTAACCCTTTTAGTGCATGGCGGCCATTTGCTTTATATGCACAGCCCATCATTTCTTCTGTGGACTTAGACGATTCTATTGTTATACCAACATTTACAAGAAAGATTATACTATATATCACATAATTCTGCAGTCACTCTAATTAAAATTATATTTTCTGTGATTTTTCCATATTCTGTAATGATGGAATGAGCCTCTCAAGTTGCTGTTTCCTCTTATTTAAAATAACTGTACACAATATTCTGGGTGCTAATTCCTCTACTGGCGGAAGTGGGATATGTTACAATATGTGGGATATGATATGTTACAAAGTTACAGTTACAATCATTCATGGATGCTGTGTAGGCTGATTATGCATTTTATTATCAGCATACTTATGCGACTTTTGTACTATAGTATGCTTTCTGAAAATGGTTGTCTTACTAGCAAAGGTCACAACATTTCAGAAATGTATTTAGTCTACCATTTTATACCTACAGGCCTCTACTACATTCAGAGCTCTTTTCGGAGTCGACTTCATTTTTCACATTTAAAAATCAATGCAAACATGGTACTTTATTTAATCTTCTCAAATAACATCACTACTCAGTCATTTCATAAATACGGGTGGTCATTCTAGCAAATTAGGCCTATATGAACTATTTTTGTTTATTACATATCATAAATAATAAACTAGAATTGGTTCTTCACATTCTGTAAAATTTACAATGCCTTCTCCTCCACACTGCATGCAAAGCATTACTTAAAACTTATTTTAAATATTTTAAATTTGTTTTTCAAAATGTGTTACGGGTGGGACATGATTTGGACACTGATTTTAATGATGCAAAACAAAAGCTCATTTTCTGTTCTGCTATTACTGTTAGGGTCTTTCTGTTGTTATTAATGAAGGTATGAGGGATTCAATACAAATTATGAACTGTTTTCAGGTTGTCAGAACATTTATTTAACTCATCAATAATAATTTAACAAAACTATCACTGTTACGGGTGGGACAAAAATTCCCTTGTTTGTTATTTTACATAGTAATTAACCACACATATTTTTTGAAGTTAATCTTATACCAAATTGTACCTTAAGATGTATATTTTCTCAAATGAAAATGGACATAGCTGATTACTCTTGACTACTTGGTATTAAGAGTGTTAAAATCATGCTAAAAATGGCAAAAAAAAGTAACTGAAAGCTATAAATAAGTAAATCTTCAGATTTTATACATGAAACCACTTCAAATATACCCAAGTCCTTAAAATTCAGATAATTTGAGGTTTTAAACTTATTTTTGACCACCCAATTAAAATAATTTTATAACTTCTCTCTTTGAGGGAAAAATTCCCATATTTTATGAAATGGCTTTACTGTAAGTAAATTCGCACCAAGTTTTATGCCCTAAGAACGCAACTTTCCTCCATAGCTCGGGTTATTAAGGCAAAGGGTTATGGAGCTGGATACCAACTGGAAGCAGTTCGAATCCTGGGTAATGCGGAAAATTTATAAAGTAAAGTAATAAATAGGATTGAAATTTGTGACCTGAGGCTTTCCTGGTGTTGAGAATATATTATTGTTTCTTGGGCTTCCAACCAGGTGAGTTGGAGGTTTGGTTCCAAGCTTTCAGCAGCTATCTCTGCTGCCACCTTCTGGGAGAAGTGAGCTGGATGGGGAAAAAGCTGTTCTTGTATAGGAAAAAACTGGATATATTAGAATGGGTGGTGGGACAATAGGAAAATTAGAGAGTGGATTCATTGAATGGAGAGTTCTGAATGGTCAGGAAGGAAAAATATAATTTAATAATGCTGAATATGGAATATGGTCCTTATGAGGACCAATATATCCTAATAGTGTATCTTTTTTCTTATCAATAGTGTATCTTAATGGTGTATCATGTTATTTAAGTTTCTATCATTTAATACTATTGTGTAACTAAATTATTTTTGTACCATTTAATTTCTTTCGTATCATTTGTGTGTCATTTAATGTATTCTAAATAATTTAATGTGTTATGTAATGTCATTTAACGTATTTTATGTTATTTATTATGCCATAATGTAACAACTAATGTAGCCTACTTTTAGTTCCTGGTGAAGTGGAAGAAAAGACCTTACGGTCATAACTTCTCCAGGTTAAATAAACTATTATTATTATTATTATTATTATTATTATTATTATTATATCCAGTCTTTTCCTATATAAGAACAGCTTTTTCCCATCCAGCTCACTTCTCCCAGAAGATGGCAGTAGAGATTGCCCTCCAACTCACCTGGTTGGAAGCCCGAGAAACAATAATATATGACTGAAATTGAATAAATGTAAAGTACTTAATACTTGAAATTACAGGAAACAACAAAATACAAAAAAGATAAAAGTAGGTAGAACAGGAAAGAGAAGATAGGTGGGTAGAGCCATCTATCAGTTAAACTTTTAAAACTCCCCACCCATAAATCCCTGCAGGATGATCCTGTTAGAGTGTAAGAATAGCCTAAATAACATAGACAATCGCTGTACACGTTATCTTTAGTTCCACGTATTTTGCAAAGTTATCATACCTTCAAAACATCAGAGATGAGGACATACCAAAATTCTTAAAGGAATCTGCAGATAGACTTTAGAATAGGTCCCCCGAAAATTTTTATATGTCAGAAAGTTCATGTTCATTTGCAACGAACAGCAAAGGTTTCCAGTCTTTCTCGAAGTGCTGAGACTAGCAATGTAAGCAACATCTGAAGTCATTACCGCCAATATATATACCTAAAGCCCAGATATGCATTATTATTAATATTGCGTTAGGGTTTGATGTATTGTACTAATCTTAGATGAGAGGGCACTGTAGATTCTTATAGAAAAGAATTGCATCCATTCAATTACACCACATATAAGCCTATGTAAAATTCAATTCTGAACATATATTTTGGTGTATTTAATTGAATTGCTAGCTGCACCTTCATCCACAGAGTCACTTGTAATTTAGTGAGAAATTGCATTGTGCACAGATGCATTAAAATCAGTTTAAGTTGGAAATTGTCAGCATGACCCACGGTACACAATTCCAGCAATATTGGCAGCAGTACATCAATGTCCAACACAAAATGGCGCATGCATGATAAGTGGAGTTTCATAGAAAACCAATACATCTGCTTATACAGTAAGTCCCACGCAAGAGTTGGCCAATGACGCGGGTTTCTGCATCGCAGCTGGCATAGCTCCAACTCCCGAGCAAACGGGTGAAATATCTACGCTAATAAAGCCGCGATCGGTGTAATGATTCAGGTTCTCACATTTACAGTTGGAATTACAATGAAAATAACCACGTACCTCATCACAAGAGATGTTGGAAATGTTTTCCTCTTGCATACGATACGCACAACACTGGCACCTTTTTAGGGAATTTTCTTTCACGCGAGTAAGTTCAGCTTCCGAGATAGAGCTAATTTCTCTTCTAATGTTCTAATGTGCGGGGAATTGACCTATACACTTTATTTTTCAAGTTCCCCCATAAATAATAGTCATATAGGCTATTGTTAGAAGAACTTAAAGGCAGTATCACAAGAGAAATTAACTCTATCTCGGAAGCTGAACTTACACGCGTGAAAGAAAATTCCCTAAAAAGGTGCCAGTATTGTGTGGATGTAAGAGGAGAGCATTTCCAACATCTCTTGTGATGAGGTACGTGGTTATTTTCATTGTAATTTTAGCTGTAAATGTGAGAACCTGAATCATTACACCAATCACGGTATTATTAGCGTAGATATTTCATCCGATGGCTAAGAAGTTGGTGCTGTGCTCGCCACGACACAGAAACCCACGTCATTGGCCAACTCTTGCGTGGGACTCACTGTATAAATAAATGTTCATATTACATTGCAAATAATATATCAGATACAGATGAAAATGTTCGTGATGTGTAAGCCTTCAAAAAATTCTTGAGACAGAAAATTTGAGTGGACTAAGAAAAATTCTGAAGGGACCTAAAGAAGAGCCAGAACACTTCTTGTTAGTGACTTTGAGGGGAAAAAAGTAAAACAGGCCATGCACGAGTCCCCCACTCCAACCCGCCTGGAAAGTAGGGGTTTCGTTATGAAAAGAGCAGTGTTGTACAAGGGAATTTTCCAGCATCAATTAAGCCATTATACGGCGTTTAAATATAATTGTGAAATATTATGTATGGTGCAAGGGTCTTTTTTAGGAAAAAAAGTAAAACAGGACATGCAAAATATGTTTGGTGCAAGGGTATTTTTTTTATTGTGAAATATTATTACCGGCGTTGAGCAGCGGCCGGCAGGGGGCTAGGAGACATGCTAGGAGCAGTCGGCAGGGTAGGGGAAGCGGCCAGGCGGGTATTGAGTGGAAGGGGGACGTGTGGGCGGCTGTTCTACTCTCTCGCCACTTTGAGTTGTCTGATAACATAACTAGTGAAAGTGATTTTGTTCCAGCAACCCCAAATCCACCACCACCATGTTCATGCACCTTAAGCTTTTCCGCATACCCTGTTAGGAGGCAGCTAGAACTAAACATTGGGTTAAACATTGTAATGACGAAGAGAGCTGGGGAATCTTTGAATATAGCACTGTGTCTTTCACAATGCTGCATCCCACTACAGTTCAGAAATGAGGAATATTTCTTCAAATTCAAATTCAAATTCAAATTCAAATTCAAATTTATTGGTCTTTAGGCAACTGGAGTTGCATTAGACTAGTGTCACATTACATAATATAAGGTGACATAATACCTTAATACAATAATAAATATAATACCATTAAACAATAAATACATATACATAAGTAAATAAGTACATAAATACAATAATACATATAAATTATAAGAAGGTTGAAATATAATATATAAACAAAGATTCAAATGGAATTACATGACATTTCAAATAGAAAAGAAAAATACAATAACATTCTACAATGAAAACCTAGTCTACACAGTTCTTCTAAACTCCTAAGTATTGGAAAAGTAATATAGTTAAATTGCTATGTTCAAATATAATAATTAATCAAGTGTGAGTAGGATGAGATATTATATTCTAATATTATCATCTAAACTGTAGTGGAAAGCCTTAATATTTAAAACTGTATAGATTCCTTAGTAGGATTGTCTTTGAATTCATTTATTGAGTAGAGACCCTGCCTCCTGAGCCAGTCGTCAATTACAATTTTAAATCTTTGCAGCGGAACATGATGTGCACTTTTAGGTAGGAGATTAAATAGTTCTATGCTCAAGTATTTATAGCTGTTATGGGTTGTTGATAATCGAAAGCGTGGTGGATCAAGCTTCCAATTGTTACTTTGTAACTACAGTGAGTCTCACGCAAGAGTTGGCCAATGACGTGGGTTTCTGCGTCGCGGCGGGCACAGCTCCAACTCTTGAGATATCAGGTGAAATATCTACGCAAATAAAGCCGTGATCGGTGTAATGATTCAGGTTCTCACATTTACAGTTAAATTACAATGAAAATAACCACGTACCTAATCACAAGAGATGTTGGAAATGTTCTCCTCTTGCATCCACACAATACTAGCACCTTTTTACGAAATTTTCTTTCAAGCGCATAAGTTCAGCTTCCGTAAATTTTGGATCGACCGGGATTCAGACTAGAGAACCCTTGCTTCATAGCTAGGAGCCTTAACCATTACTTCACGAGTTAACGCTGAGCTGTGAAGGAAGCTTTGGTATATGTGAGTTATGACGGGAGGATTTCATGGTTCATGAGTTTTAACGCAAGAATCGGTTTTTATAATTTTGAGATATTTTGTTAATTATGAAAAGATCAGGAAATTTCCTGCATCAATTAAGACATGTTTTATGTTATAATACGGTGTTTTTTTTAATTGTGAAATATTATTTTGTTTTTTATAATTGTGAAATGTTCTGCTAGCATAAATACGGCATTTTTTATAACTGTGAAATATTATGTTTGGTGAAAGGTTTTTTTTTTTTTAAATTATGAAATACCGCATTACCAAGCGGCCAGCGAGTGCGTAGCAGCAGGCGGTGGGTGTGTAGGAGAAGATAGGGGAAGCAGCCAGGCGGGGAAGTGTGTCGACCAGATGGGCAGCGAGTGGTAGGGGGACCAGTGCACAGCATAAAGTACTCTTTCGCCGATTTGAATAAATATGGTGATTAAAAACAACAAAATTCCTCTTTTAATTACAATGGTGCACTCATGCAACAGATGATTACAACGGGATGCAGCAGTGTTATATTCAAAGATTGCCGAGATCTGTTCTAGTGTATGTTGCCAGCATTGCTCTGATGTCACTGCAAAGTGGCGGAGGTAGCAGCAAAGGCAATGCCCATAAGAACACATGTAAGCTCATACCTTACTGAAGCGTTCTGTAGGGATGAGCTGCAGGATGATAGGTTCCATCGTTGTCACATTGCCAAAGCGTACCTCTGGAATGTACAGCGCACATACCACGTGAGCCCAGCCACTATTGTCTGTTTTTTTGAGTGCGCCGTCCCTGCTGGGGCAAAGCTCACATCTCTGTGGGCACGGCATGAGAGTAAATCACTAAAGAGTAGGCCTAAGTATAAACATTGACAGCAACCTTTATAATTGCAGCAACACTCACCACTCTGACACTTCGTTCCTGACTCTCACACTTCCGACAATACCAAGGTCCCGTAGGCACGGTCACAATCCCATAACACGCTGCAAAAAAAGTCACCTCTATATGGAGTTGAATATTTTAATATCTGCAATACAATCATAAGCTTTTTCAGACTTTTTCATAATACTCTTGCTTTGAAAACTAGGGGAGGTCTAGCCTATCTCAGAGTAGGTCTTCTGAGGTTAAATAAGGGAGGCTATTTTGAGATTCACTCACCTTGATGTACAGCCACATTGCATCCTACTCCATCACAATAAACGAGGGGGTTCTCAGCCCACCCTCGTTCATCTGAACATACACAGCACCCTCCTACCATCTCCTTCATAATGGGATAAAAGTGCAGTCGCTGAACTAGCGTCACTTTAAAAGTGGCTTGTCCTTCATGGCTAAGCCGTGTCTTACGCCATGTTTCACTAATAAATAATCATATCTGAACTTTACTGTAACGAATAACACAACTTTTCAGTGGATTTACCCACAAAGTTTATGTCTTACACATACTCCTCGAGGTAATAAATATTGATGAACACACCATTTTCTACACAATACAATTGCGCATGCGTAGAGGCGGGAGTACATAGGTCCGCGCAAAAAACAGTTGAATATCTAGATGGGTGCGATCAGAAATAATTTTTTTATAGCAGGATCCGCTCGGATGAAAACGCTCATGTTTACTTCTCGCTCGTATCGATGTGTCCCGTATGGTCTCGTTTGTTGGTTGACGGCGTTGGCGCTTGGTTCGGTTGGCGCAATGCCACGGCTTCCAATGCTCAACACAAATGGAGTAAGAAAATAAACATGCCCGATTACCGTATCAGCAAATTACAAAAGAAAGAATAATCCACAGCAAACACAAGGAATGCTACAACCGCGGTCGATGATCAATACCATTATGAGTAGCCCATTGTGGAAGGGGGGGAAGGGATTGCCCCGAGAAAACCTGACCAATTTTCTTACCACCACAAATTTATTATTTTATGCCTTCATTCATCAGCGAAAAATAATAGGGCCTAAACTTAGCAGCAGTAATAATAATATTTATAATAATTATAATAATAATAACAATAATAATATTTATTATTATGAATAAATAATATTTTTTATTATTATTATTATTATTATTATTATTATTATTATTATTATTATAATAATATAAATATTATTTTTATTATTATTATTATTTTCAGGAAAACAAGGGAGGCATACAATTTAATGGCCATCACCCAATTCTTCCTTATGCAAATGATGTTTGTCTGTTGGGCAATGAGAAAAACACAATCGAGAAAAATGCAGATCTTTCTGATGCCTTTAGGAATGTTGGGTTGGAAATTAATACAGAAAAAACTAAGTATATGGTCATGAATTAATAAAAATCAAGAAAATTACCAATGTAGTAAGTGGATATTCTCTCCTTCTTCTCACAACGTTTCGCCCAGTTCCTCATGGGCTTCATCAGATGACAACTGGATAGCATGGCGCTGAGGGGCTGGAATGAATGAAGGAGCACGAGAGAGATATTAGAAATGGTAAAACAAACACTGGCCTCAGCCAGCATATGTATAACTATAAGCACCAGATCGGTGAGGTCAAAGCCTTAAAAATTGTGCATGACCTTACCGAGAGGAAAATAAGTGAGGCATGCAACATTATATGCAAAAAAGAGGTATGTCTTAACAACTATGACGGAGACATAAGCGACGAATAGCTGGAAGTTATTAGGAGAATGGCAAATGTAAGGCCATGCGTTAAATTTCCGGCAGTCCCGAACATCAATGATAAATCCAATTACGAGATCCCAAAGAAATGGATAAATGATCACCAGAGGTATACGGCCTTTTTATTTAACAACCATGACCATACGCCTGAACATGAGCTTCCGAACCAACCCGTGATCGGCAGCAGTGACGCTAGCAACGACATCTGCGAGCCGGGGAAGCCTTTAAATCCAGCCCCTGAGCGCCATGCTATCCAGTTGTCATCTGATGAAGCCCATGAGGAACTGGGCGAAACGTTGTGAGAAGAAGGAGAGAATATCCACTTACTACATTGGTAATTTTCTTGATTTTTATTAATTTTAACCAAGTGGAAAGATTTTAGGACCACCAACAGAATGTTATATGGTGATGAAGTTTCATGAAAATCTAATAGTGTTTTTTAGCTATCGTGCATACAAACAGACATTTTTCCTGTCCACCATACAATCTTGGAAATTATCATTCTGATACTTAATAAATAAAAAAATGAAAACAGGTCCATATTAAAATTATATAAAAGACTAGGTTGAAATCATAGACCCCCAAAAAATTATGCAGATTACTTACAGTTCCCGTTAGTACATAAATAAAGTAAGTTTGCAGACTAAAACAATTTATTTGAATGACACTGGTATTACCGGTACATGCCTCAGAAGCAGATATCAAGGATATGCAGTTGCGACAGCTTGGAGCAGGAGCAGTCTGCGAGGAGAGATCTGCAGAACTCGAGCGATATTATGGAAGAAGACGAGGTTTGGGTGTCGCACCAGGAATGTGGCTGAGTGGGAAAACAACAGGGCTGCATCATATGGCTCATACAGACTGCAACAACACGCAATGCAAACAAGTTCTCACTGATAACTGTATTGCGCATCTTTAGGTTAAAACCTATTCTCTTCCTGAGTCCCTAGTTGCAGATTAATTGTACTTATGAGTTTCGTGACTCAAGCCAGACATTTGTAGCTATAGTAAATCGATATCTATATGCATTGAGAATCTTGAGAAACATAACCTCAATAGAAGTCTTGAGAACAATATATTTTGCCCACATTCACTCCCAAATTCAGTATGGTATTGCTATATGGGGTATGTCTAGCAGATCTCTGGAATTGTTTAGACTACAGAAGAAAGCTATAAAAATTATGAAACAAGTAGGCCCCTGAGATTTGAGAGCAAAATTATCTTTAAAGAATTACAAATTATTCCACTCCCATGTGTTTATATTTTAGAAACGGTCTCTTTCATTCACAAAAACATAGGAAGCTTCAAATTAAATTCTGACTACCACTCATATCATACAAGAACATCTAAGCACGTCCACTTATCTACCGATAGATTTGCAAGTAGCCTTAAAAGTATTTTCCATAGGGGCATAATTCTATATAACAAAATTCCTGACCACATAAAAGCTTATCAGTCAAGCCTATTCAGAAAGTCAGTCAGAAAAATGCTCCTACATCATATGCCATACACCGTTGATGAATTCTTGAACCTGGAACTCCTAAATTAAATATGTTTATATCCTTAATTATATATGTTAATTATAATATTATTATTTAGTTATAACTTAATTGACATGTAACTTTTACATAAGTACCGTACTCTACACTGTAATGGAATCCACCTTAAATTTCTTCATTCTTGTGTTACTTTTAATTGTTGTAAGAATTGCTAGCCAATAAGCCTAGGATTAGTTTACTGACGAAGCCCATAATTTCTGTATTGAAATTTTATGGTGAATAAATCTTATCTTATCTTATCTTTAAAGGCCAAGGAGCCTCTTGTGGGTTTACCCTGCGCTGGTATTTAAATGCTATGCACAGCTTTATATTTCATTATTATGAATCATTGCATTTTAAAAATAAACTGTCATTTTACAAGTTATACAACTTTCAATAAACAGTTTCAATATGTTATAATAATTACAATTTGAGTTGAACTTAGACACTTATGCTTCACTTACCAACTTTTTGGTAGAACATGTTTCAAGGACCCTTGTCCCCATCCTCGGCTACGTGTCCAACTGACAAATCCTGCTTTTGAAGGTCATGAAGTGTCCCTGGTGGTGGTTTTATGAACTTTTTGATGAGGTTCTCATCCTCTGGTATTTCGAAATTCATGAGATTACTATCAAATTTTTGTATGTAGATCCTCTCCCAGATGTCCAGTTCTTTTGGTTTGCTTACTGATTTTAACAATTTTGGTTCTCTACAAATTCTGTGGTCATTTTCCCAAGAATGCGTTGCAACGGCCGATTTTTCCAACTGACAATTTTTAAGGTTTCTCATGTGTTCTTTAAATCTAGTCTCAACATTTCTTTTTGTTTTTCCTATATAAATCTTGCTGCAGTTAGTACAATTTATCTGATAGATCCCTGATTTCTTTCCAGTAGGTATATCATCATTCTGTTTGGATTTAATCAAATTTTTTATGCTGAATCTGTTGTGAGTGGCCAAAGTTATGTTATGATCCTTGAATATTTTTTGAAATTTCGGTGTTGCCCAGGGGTGGTGAGTGAACCTTTTGAACTTTGTTTTTTCTCTTTCGGTAGACAGTGTAGTAATTTTTCTTATATCTTTCTGTTTTTCAAATTTGGCTATTTTTTTATCTATTAGTCTTTTGTCGAAGCCATTCATTTTAGCAGTTACTAGTATATGATTGTATTCATTATTGTATTCTTTAACTGTAAGGGGAATGTTCACCAATCTGTGGGTCAGGCTATTGAACACTGCATGCTTATGTGGTATGGGGTTATGGCTATCTGCTTTGATGTAGTTTTCTGTATGAGTGGGTTTCCTGAATATTCCAATGATGATGATGATATACCTACTGGAAAGAAATCAGGGATCTATCAGATAAATTGTACTAACTGCAGCAAGATTTATATAGGAAAAACAAAAAGAAATGTTGAGACTAGATTTAAAGAACACATGAGAAACCTTAAAAATTGTCAGTTGGAAAAATCGGCCGTTGCAACGCATTCTTGGGAAAATGACCACAGAATTTGTAGAGAACCAAAATTGTTAAAATCAGTAAGCAAACCAAAAGAACTGGACATCTGGGAGAGGATCTACATACAAAAATTTGATAGTAATCTCATGAATTTCGAAATACCAGAGGATGAGAACCTCATCAAAAAGTTCATAAAACCACCACCAGGGACACTTCATGACCTTCAAAAGCAGGATTTGTCAGTTGGACACGTAGCCGAGGATGGGGACAAGGGTCCTTGAAACATGTTCTACCAAAAAGTTGGTAAGTGAAGCATAAGTGTCTAAGTTCAACTCAAATTGTAATTATTATATTATAGTTGCTTCACTGTATATGTTCCATCATTTTTTAAATAGTTTCAATATGTCCCTGCATGTCATTAGTGACCTGTTTTCTTTTATACTTTTTTCACGACACATCACTTCTGTAGAACAGAATTCTTCCCCATGCATGGTTTTTTTCTATGAAGTGCGTCTCTAAAAGACAAGTCAAGCAGTGAAGGACGATCTGCCCTTCCGTTTCTATTGAAGAAGGGAAGTTTCAGTCAAGGAAATAACTGGTTTCTCGAGACCAAGAATTCCTTTACCCTCCTAGCCATCCTCAAATTTACAGTAAGCAGAAAAATATATATTTCCTTTCATGGACTGAGGATTTAGCTTCAGCCTAGTGCAAACAGTTTAAAAATTGTTCAATACATGACTAAGATATTTGAACTAAGAAACTGCCTTCCTCAATGTGTTCCTGGAACATATAACCGGCGTATGAATGGAAGATATGTGCTACATTCTTAGCACGTAAAACCAGCTCTAAGCCTGCGAACTAATTTAGTTGGTAATATTAATAAGTTTTTATAAAAATCATAGTTGTACCTCTGAGTTGGGAAAAGCGGGGCAACCAAGGAATCACAGCTCATCCAACTGAAGATGCACTTTGCCAGTGAGCGCTCCCAACAAACTTTGATGTTCTTGTGTGGGTGAATGAATGACTTCAGAAGTTCAGTAACCATACAGCTCTGCACCAGTTCAGTACTCTCATCCCTCTGTGGACACAACAAGTAATACATTACTGGCTTCAAGCTTTCCTGGCGTTGATAATAACTTATTTACCAAAACTGTATTAGGGGGTCTCAGTAAAAAACATAAAAAAGTATAACTAAGTTCATATTAAATTACATCACTATAAAATGGATAAAATTCAAGAACAACATAACTTTCTGTTTCTGGTAAATACAGAGGACACTCTCTTTAACGCTCTTAGGGGTCAGCCTGGGTGGCACAGTTAGTAACGCACTGGCTTTCTAATAACAATCTTATAACTAAACATAAGCTAGCAATTACAGTATTTTTACAATTTAGCACACAGTATGAATGAGTTAGACTTATCTTATTACAGTCAGTGAAGGAAGTGGGAAAAATCCAGAGGCGGTATGCTGTCCCAGACTTTTTTTCCTAACATACCTCAATTTAAAAAGCACATCCCCTTCCCGTATGGTGTTTTTAATTAACTTCCTCCATGAGTAACCAACCCTGTTTTACAGATGATTGCCAAGCGGGAGTACAACATAAGACTAGAACATCTTGTACTGTCGATTGACAAATCTTTATTTATTTCACATCACTGAAACCACCAATAACAGCTGTGGGTGTCGGCATGCTGACCACATACATCCAATCCTGCCATCTGTGTATGGTAGATTAGCAGCGATCAGATGGTAGACCTAGTCCCTTCAGGGATGTAGTGCCATTGAGTATAGTTTATTTATTTCAATAAAGATATTTTATAAGTATTTAAGTCCTATTTTGTTACCGAGAAATATTTTTAAAACATAGAATCTTGTGGTGTAGTCATTAAGATGACAACAAAGATCATCACAAGTTATAGCGACAATGGATAGTGATAGACACGTACAAGTGGGTGAATAATCATGAAGAGTAATTATTATATTACGACTCAAAGGAACATTAACAATTTGTATTAAATATCAATCGATTTTCAGTGACGGTATGCTATTTAACAATTAAAACCAGTGCCGGTATGCCACTGGACATTTAAAACCAGTGCCGGTATACCGGCGCATACCGCCTCACTTCCCTCACTGATTACAGTAGTAATACAAAACATACATAAAGGTACACTAGTGTTACAAACAGTAACAGTCACAAGCTATAAATATTAAGATATGAGAAATATACAAAAAGTACAATGCAATCCATTCAGATTCCATCCCAGCCCAAGTCAATGGTATTTACGTGCGCATAAATGTGACAGGCCTATGTCAGTAGATTTACTGGCATGTAAAAGAACTCCTGCTGGTCAAAATTCAGGCCTAAAAGACCTAAGTTGCAGTATATCCCCGTCATTAAATAAGCATATATCAACTAACGCTCTTGCATGTTTATTCAAGACTTGTAAAGTACCAGTTTCTATGTGTGTATTTACCTTCTGCACATAGAGAATTAAAAATACATCCTCATCAGTTTCAGAATACTTCAAAAGTGTTTCAATGTGCTTCTCATTCCACTCCAGTCCAAATCTCCTCTCTGCAAGATGAGCTATGATGGCTCCATCAGGAACTCGCTCTCTCACCGCCACAAGGTTTGTGTCACTCCTGGTCCTCTTCAAAAACTCATCATCTGAAATATACAGTTTATGGAAGTACGAACTCGAGGGACATGTCTGTTAAATAATATATATTTTGTTTCAAGCCTTTTTTAAAATTTATCTTTACTTATACTATCTTGAATTCACATTAAAATCACATGAGGTGTTAGGTTCTGTGGGTATATCAGTAGCTAATGACCAGGGCCCGGATTCTAATGACATGTCATCTTTTTATTGATGCTGCATAGACATTGCCAGCTTGTGGACAAATCCTAATCATGATCTCTAGATTATAGAAATGCATTTTTATTAGGTAATTTTTGTCATTTTATGCAATTTTATATTTTTAGGGCATTTATTTCAATTTTAGGTCATTATTTTGTCATTTTCATGTCATTTGCTTCCTTATTTAGTCATTTCATGTATTTACAGCGAGTGTATTAACTTTTTTTTTTTTTTCGTTGCTAGCGGTGCTGTCTTTGAAGTGTTGTTTGTTTAATGCAAGAAAAAAAAAATCAGCGTTAAGTGTTGGCATGTCTTATAGTCGGAAAAAAGAATCAAAGAAACGCCAAAATTTTGTATTATATTACGATTGTTATTAGATTGACTTGGCACCAGAGTCTGCCACCTGCTTGGATTTGAGAGTGCAAACTACTGTTTACCCTCAATAAACAACAATATAATCCAGCAGACCACAAAAGGATATGCCGAATTTTGACTCACCAGTGCCTCAGTGCCAGTATAAATTTCCGTGAGAAAAGAACATTCACAACATTACAGTTATTTACAGTTTTTACAATTATGTACAAACTAGTCTATAACTTCGTGTGTACAATATTTTTTTATCTGCACAGCGCAGATTGCCTTGCAGACAAAGAATATATTCCAACAAAATATACACTTATACAAAAATTACAAACTTTCAGTTAGATCATTAATGATTCAATAGTGACAGGAAAATTAAAATAATCAGTAGTAAAACAATGAAAATTGAAGAAAGGAAACCTGTTCAGCTTATTTCTTATAAATAAAATATCAGTTTTTAGGTCATTTTTTATAATTATTAAGTCATTTTCTTTACAATTTAGAGTCATTTTGTAGGTCATTTTTCAAACAATTTTAGGTCATCAGAATCCGGGCCCGGGAACGTGTATTTGTTTTATGCTTTCTATTGCTGCTGTCATATGGATTTTCATAACTAACTGATTTTCAATTTTGATGATTAAGATATAGGATGAAATCCATGGTAGTAACAAATTATCGCTAGAATCTCTAAGCCTGCAATCAAGTCTCTCTGATGGACAACTGACCCTCCTGTTTGCAAGTGGTGTCACTATCTGGTGGGAAAAGAAAGTATTGTGTGAAATCTACAGTAATAAGAGGAAGTGTTTGTCTGTGCACAATGCCCAGCGAAATCTACTGCACGCAGAGATCTGAAATTTTACACGTAGATGAACTAAAGGGTGGCTGAATGCACCTTGAAGTCGGATTTTTAATTTTAGGTTTCGTTCGTGAGTTATGAATGGAAAACTCCCAGAAAATATTATTTTTAGCGCTATAATAGTATCAATTTTTGCTAGTACATTTCAATTGTCCAATCAATTGCAGGAGGCATTGCTTTTTTTTATAGCTTGGAAATAAAATCATTGCAAATTTTTCAACACATCACATGGAATTATCGATCACTTCAATTTTGTAAGCCCACCCTGGTCAATTCATTTCTTTATAATGTCAAGGCATGCAGACATCCAGGAAATTTTCAACCTAGACAGAAAAGGGATAATGAATAATGCACCCCAAAGCCAGATTTTTAGCTGTTTCATTATACTGTAATTATTAATCATTTAGTTTATGAATGATTCGCCTGCAAGCGTTAATAAATACGTTTTAATTATTATGCTCTTAATTTTTAATTTTAGAATTAATTATCATGGGTGAAGCCGCAGGCACCTGCTAATGTATATAAGCAAAAGTAACCAATTATACGGAGGCTGTACATTAATTTTTGAATAGGACACACTGGTTTCTTTCGTAATTCTAAAAGCCTCAATTATTCAAATCTTAACAAGCATATGTGAGAAAGTTGCAAAGAATTGGATCTCACTTGCTTGTAAGCTGTGGACGCTAAAGCCCCCCCCAAAAAAAAAAATGTTTGCAAAGGTCTTTATAACTTTGAAGATGGCGGCAAATGAAAAATGTGACCTCTGTACTACATATACAGAGGTCTGCACTGAAGGTTTAGTTTTGCTATAGTGCTTGTACTAAAACAATTTTTTGCACGATGTGACTAATTAGTGGTACTTACGAAAATTGTTGCCTTGGATCGTAACTTGACATTCCCACATGCAATCTGGTTGCTATGAAAACAAAAGAAATCTCGATGCTGAAAAAATTACAAAAAGCACAAGCCTTTATCGAAGGCCGGAACCAAGGCCCCCCAGTTTGTGGCGGCTTTAACAGGACAAATATTCAGTCCCCATAACAACCAACACATGCGTATCACTTTCTGAAATATAACATCTATCTTCAATAATGTATATATATAATATTTTCAGCTAATATCTCAGTTAATATCTCATTGATATAAATAATCATCGTACAAAAAATAGCATGCAATACTCATTCCATAAGCACATAACGGATCTCGGAAATTGAAAAGAAATTTTACAGGTAGGCAAGAAAGCAATCATAATCTTTGAACCCTATAAGTACCTCAGTACAAGTTACACTTACCGGATGTTCTTTCTGGAAAATCTGATTCTACTAGTGAGTGATAAGAAAATGCAAAGTCTCTCTGATGTGTTGGCAATATTGCTGGCTCGCTCTTGTAACTAACTGGTGAGGAATATTTAGGAGGAAGAGAAAGTCCACAGTCCCACTCATCTGAACAAAGAAGTGACTCAAAGTACTGTTCAAAACCATTGGCCTCACTTATTTCTGGAGATTCAGGGAGATATTTCTTAAATAATGGTGAGATTTCTTGCAGTCTTTCGATTTCATCAACTTTACTGCTATTGGAACTGGTATTAAAAGTTTCTCTAGATGCACTTTTTCTGGAATCTTCATTTTCATTTATGCCAATACATTTCATACTCTGTGGACAAGAGTCGGAATTTCCATCTCCTCTAACCAAATTGTGATTTAAACCTCTGTTCTCTCTGTGTTCACCTACAACATCTGAAGTACCGGCATTTGATGAATCAAAAAATGGTATTAAGGCTTCTATTAAATAACTTAAACAGTTGAAGAAGGTAATCATTAAAGTCTTTTTTGTGGCACTTATTTAATATAACTTTGAACAAATTTAAATAAACATAAATCCTTATTATAACCAGATTGGAAAAACAAAATACTTTATAACAGTCACCTAAAAATTGTTGCTAAGGACAATAATAAAGCCAGTGGCGGCTTATGTATAGGCACTGTGGAACTGCAGCACTACCTATTTCCACTTGATATTATTGATAACATTTAATATGAGTCCTTTTTTTCTTTAATTCTTTCTTTATAATTGTACAAAATGTAATCATTAAGCTTAATGCTAATAGCCATCCCTCAGTTTATCAAAATGATAAAAGAAAATCTTTGTATGAAACTGTGCAGCATGGTGTTTGACTGTTGTGTGCATATGGACATAGGAAGCTGCGCGCAAGGCAGCAAGGGAGAGAGAGCACTGTCACTTCCCCAGTGCCGACCCTGGCTTATTGGTGGAAGGTAGTGTTTTTTAATTATTTTTTTTTGTTCCACGTGTGTTGTGCTTAAAAATCACTTATCATAATCTTGAATGTGATAAAGTTAGATTATTACCTTGTTTCCAGCTATTCTATTTGATTAATTTTTTAGGTTCTTTTATTGAACAGAAAACTTTAACCATGGGAGATCAAGGCGAAAATTATTAATTTTTTGCAGAAATTAAAAGAAGAAGAATGGATTTCATTTTTAAACGAATAGATCAAGCTTAACAGTTTAGATTAAAGTAAGTAAAAATTTTTATTTTGTTCTTTTTAGGGTTTTATCAAGTTTCTGAATAAATTTTATTTTTATGTTTTCTTTTACACAATTTAAAAAAAAAGGCTACACATTTTCTGGAGCAGCACCCCCACTAATTTTACCTACGAGCCGCCACTGAACAATGTAGACAAATACACCAAGCACTATCGAGTTGTCACGTTGAAATTCATCACGTGGTTGTTTAAAATTCTTTCAAATTTGTCACAAGTTATACTTGAAGAAATAATATGTGAAATAGTAATTTTTATCGCAAACAAATTGGGAGTTTAAATATTCGCGGCACAAAATGGCGCTACGTTGTACATGTAAAGAGGTTATGATCAAAGAGCAAACCAAGTTTCATCATCCAAACTTGTATCCTAATTGGCGATGCCCTTGTGAAGGTCAGTGGCTGCAGAGAAACGGCAGGATAGCAAAGTAATTAATTTCTTTTTATCATTTTATAGGTGAATAGCCTACTGAAGGTAGTAGACATGGTTAGGAAATTCTGGGTTGGTGGAAACTGGAAAATGAATGGCGACAAAAAGGGAATCGGAGAAATAGTAAAATTCTTGGCTGACGGACCATTGGATCCAAATGTCGGTAAGATTTATTCCATTTTTATTGGATTGCATTATTCTTTAGTTGCTATTTTTGTTAAACATAAATTAATTATTAATTTTCAATTGCCTGCAGAGGTTGTAGTTGGGGTACCGGCAATTTATTTAGAATACTCAAAAAATCTGCTGCCAGGAAATGTTGCGGCAGCTGCACAGAACTGCTATAAAGTGCCGAAAGGAGCATTTACAGGTATGTACCGGCATCAAACTTTTTTTTTTTTTAGATTTCATTGTTATGTTTTGTATTGCATTTAAATACCCCAAAGAATTAAAAACATTGCCACTCTGAGATAGCGAAGTTAATAGGAGGTAAATTAATTAAATATGGCAGCACTGTGCATATGGGCTCCTCCTCTTAGATTTTTTTATCCATCAGAACATATTCATGTTATGGGACACGCAAATATTACAGAGATATATCCTACCTGGGTTGCCTTCTTAAAATCAAATTTTACAGCTACGAATTAATCTGTTCATTCATTGTTATATATCCTTTTGGGATGCCATCCTTTTTTCCCAATCCAAGTGTAAAAATGGCCATCGGCGCCACATCAGAAAAATATATGCTCAGTGACACTGATATGTGCTCAGCGAATAGTAAGCGACCCTCATAAGGAAGGGACTCATTGTGAAACTCAGCTAGGGCCTTGGGATAGTGCAGAGAAACCAGGCTTTCATGTTTTGGAAATAACATTAACAGAGTTATCCTCTATGACGTGATAAAAACGTTTCCTCTAAGCACAACAAACTCATTCATAGACTGCAAAGGTGTTTGAAATTGCATGTCGACAATTTTAATAATGCCTACACTGCATTGCAGACCCAATTTTAAAATTAAAAATATAAATTTAGCATTAGCCTAAATTGAACCTGTTACAAACCAATGAAAACATATTTTGTTTCTCCAATTGAACTTAGGCCTACCGGTACTAAGAATTGCATCTTTCGCAAACTGTTTATTTACATATTTTGGCCTCCTTTTTTTAACATAGCCTATTTACCTGAAGAGTGGATTTTTTTTTTAGTCCTATCTACATTTTTGTCCAAATTCTTCACAGGAAAAACCAAACTTGTTTTCATTTGTAATGTTTTTGCTTTGACTGTTTTGGTCTTCGTTCTGGATTTCTTTTTTTGAAGTACGAATAAATAAGGAAACATACTTTTTAGTGAATCGGTCAAAACGCACTTTCTTCTTTTACAACACAACAAGAGGCGCACAAAACAAATAATGCCACACTGATGCTATTGGAAAGCAAAAATAAACTTTTCGTTTGAGCAGTGGAAGGACTAAAAAGAAAGCAGTAAAATATGGATTAAAGATTTGATTTGTTAGGTGCCTGTATTCTTTCCTAACTGTCTTATAGGATTTATGCCAACATTGAAAACAATATTTTGCACAGCTGAGTTAACGTTTGCACAAAAAATCAATGGACAGAAAAAAAAGTAGCATCGTCAGGGACATAGATGGTTTACGGGGACTATAAAGCAGGGACTGTCCCCGGAAATCAAGGATGTCTGGTCAGCCTACATTACTGCCTTGACACTTACTCGATTTGCTCTATTCATTCACAAAAAAATTTACAATCTTCGTAAACTTTTTGTTACTGTACATATGTTGCATGCATACTCTATTCTGTTTGGATTAATATTTTATGAACACAACCCTGTTAGTAAGTCCTGATGACAAACTGTAGCTTATTAGCGCATTTTGAAGTGCTTGACATTTACTTTGAATTTTTAATAAAGTTTTTTTTTTACTTCTAAAAAGTTTTCCAGGTCATGAGGTAAACTGAATACAGAAGTAGGCTCAGTTTTGACAACCACAGGTCCTGAATTAGTTGACAATGCTAATTGCCACTGTTAACGAATGTCACTGTTGTTAACATTTAATTGACTAATTGATCTGAAGTATTGCCCTAGTTTTCAACTGGTCTACAATCACAATGATAAAAATAACTGTTCTTTGGAAGTGTTTTCAGACTAATAGAGCACAAGAACTCCTAGACATCAAAAAAAAAATTGTCATGCAAACACTGTACCGTCACCAATAATTTTGGACCCCATTTTGTATGAATTAATGATAAGAACTCTAAATTTTAATAGACGTAATGACAAGAAAATGCAGTTGGTTTGAGTCTTTAATGGAGGATGGTGCATGATGTGTGTAAAGTGGTAACATTTAAATCAGTTAAAAGTATTGAGAAAAGTAAATTTGCTACATCATCCTAAATATTGAGACCATTGCTTTTCCTATTTCAGGTGAAATTAGTCCTGCCATGATTAAGGACGTTGGTGTGAATTGGGTTATTATTGGTCATTCAGAGCGAAGGAATGTGTTTGGTGAAAAGGATGATGTAAGTAAGATTATGGTCAGAACATGAAAGAATGTACTAGAATGTGATCATGTTGATGATATGACAATTATTTATAAAGTTAACTTGTTCAGACTGAAAGGAATTTTACTCCTATACTGTTGATGGCTTAAACACGATCAATCCTCTTTATAAATTACTGAAGATTCCTTCCGTATTATGTTGCAGCTGATCTCAGATAAGGTAGTGCATGCACTAGAGGAAGGTTTGAATGTCGTGGCGTGCATTGGGGAGAAGTTGGAGGAGCGCGAAGGAGGGAAGACAGAGGAAGTGGTGTTCTCACAAACAAAAGCTATCGCTGACAAAATCAAGGATTGGAGCAAGGTAGTGATAGCTTATGAGCCTGTTTGGGCCATTGGCACCGGAAAGACTGCCACCCCACAACAGGTGAGCAAACTACTATTGTCTAGTCGGTTTGGAGAACCGTAAAAATGATTTTATTTTTAAGGAAAATTTGTTAGGATTTTAGTATTTTGATGATATTATTAATTTGGTGGCGTTATTTTAAAAATATGATCTGTATTTTAATTGTTTATAATTTTATATCATTTATAAATAGATTATTATTATTATTACTATTATTACTATTATTAATACATATATTTTAAATACGATACATTTACAGCCCCAACTAACTAAACTAAACTCCGTGGAACGACATCCCCGAAGGGACAAGGCCTACCACCCGACCGCTGCGTCATCTACCTATAGGCAGATGACAGGATTGGGGGGCATGTGGTCAGCATGCCAACACCCACAGCCGTTAATGGTGGTTTCCATGACCGGAGCCGCTACTTCTCTATCAAATAGCTCCTTAATTTGAATCACGAGGCTGAGTGCACCCCCTACGAGACCTCCCTATCTCAGAAAAATCCAAGGAGGTACCGGGGATCGAACCCGGGACGACGAATCCGTAGTCAGCGACGCTAACCACAAGACCACATCGGCGGTCTTTACAGCCCCAAAGAACAGAATATTGTCAGCTTAATTCAAGCTTCCTGCCTGTTGTACTTTTGTTCATTGTAGGTAATATCCATTTGACATTTTTCATAAGTTCATTGTGAATGTTCATAATTGGGTATTTATATAGTCTGCAAGAATTTTAGAAATAAAATTTCTTAAAATTTGAATGAAAGTTATATATCACCATGATCATTGTCAACAATACCATAAAACCAGTTAATATTTCCTAACAAATAGCCATAAAATGGACATGTAACCACAAAATTCAACCAAAAGCGCCTGGTGGTGACCGGCTGTTACAGATATCTGCTATCTTTATTATTTTATATAAAAATTAAACTAAGTTGTCAAGCCGTGTAAAGTAAAATTGCAAATATTGAGTTGCATACATTCAGTTGTTTACGCAGGGATTATTAGTGAAAAAAAATCCCTTGGCTGTGTACATTCCTTGTATAAATGTTACACTAGGATTATTAATAAAATTGCTAATCTTTGTATTGTACTTTGAAATATGATTTTTTTTAGTGTACACTCTCATAAAACAGCTCCTTGTGGGATTGGTAATACGCTGAAAATTGTATTTTAGTGACCTAGGCAGCTAAAATTTAAAAAAAAAAACTGTATTTAATGCAATTTTATCGGCCTATGATGCTAAAGTCATCATGGCAATCGAAAAACAAAATCCAGATGGCATTGACCAGTCACACTAACTCTAACATGGATTTAAGCATATGTTGGTTATTGGGTCATAAAAACAACTTTAAGCCAACATATTTCTTTATGATAATCAGAAACTTTACCAGGGTTTTTCGCAAAACACGGTAGCCTACTTCATCATGTAACAACAAATATTTAATCACTAGTCATGCTTGTACACATCAGATAATGCGATTGATGTCTTAGCAATGTTAGGGCTTGTAAAGCAATTCTTATACAATTCCAAGGTTGGACTTAAACGCTGCGCAATGCTTAAATGCCATATCCATATTGCACATTCTCATTCTGTTTAATCGATTTCAGGCGCAGGACGTCCACAAAAAACTAAGAGAGTGGCTGAGTAAGAATGTGTCTGACAAGGTCGCACAAGAAACTCGCATTGTGTATGGTGGCTCTGTCACAGGTGGCAACTGCAAAGAACTAGCTAAAGAATCAGACATCGACGGATTTCTTGTTGGAGGAGCATCACTGAAGCCAGAGTTTGTACAGATCATCAATGCAAAGAATTAAGAAGGTTGGATTGGATGCCAAGAGACTAATCATGAATATGTAGGTAGCCGAAAAGTGTGTACCCCTAAATTTGGTAGGAATATGAGAATGATTGTAACACAGCTGTATAGAACGTTACTGGTATAAACTTGTATAAATCTATTTACTCTGTATATTATACATGGTTAGATGTATATCGATGATGGAATTTTTTGTCATGTTTTGTAGAATATATCGTGTATTGAAGATGAGTATATTTTCTTAAGTGTGACGAGGGGTTGTGTATGAATGTGGAGACTTGAGAGAAACGTGTCCAGCAGCCTAAACATACTCTCAGCATCTAGTTCACACAGAACAGAGACATACCCTCTGAAGCATCTAAATATTTTGAAAAGTTATGATGGAACTTTCACACTGAAGTTATAACAAATTATGAAAATAATGTGAATTGACCAATACACTTAGTTACTCCACTTACCACTTACCACTTACTTGTCAAGTTGACAAATAGTTGAGGATGCATGCGAAGGCATGTGAAACATGTTCTACCAAAAATTTGGTAAGTGGAGTAACTAAGTGTGTTAGTCAATTCACAATATTTTTATAATATCTCAATATTTATTGACATGACATAAAGTCATTGATTGCAGAGACCAAGAAAATTGGCAGAGGCAGTA
The DNA here is from genome assembly GCA_964059195.1 of Ectobius pallidus. Classification (NCBI taxonomy): domain Eukaryota; kingdom Metazoa; phylum Arthropoda; class Insecta; order Blattodea; family Ectobiidae; genus Ectobius; species Ectobius pallidus. Next base: position 166,591,024 of record CAXKWD010000007.1, read on the forward strand.
GTTCATAATTCCCAATCGGGAGGTTGCAGTTCCACATACCATTGTTGGCCAGTCTGATTATGTGCTTTTCAGGGTTCTCCCCAGAGAGAAATGCTGGGTTTCAGGTTTCCTACAGTTGACTCACATATAATGAATTACCTAATATAATTGAGAGACCCCTACACATTAACGCATGAATGGTTGCGAGTATTTTGTTGAAGATTTATCTGAAATATTTGACCCCTATTTTCATTAATTTATCTGACAGTATGATTCCCAGCTGACTTTTCATTATTTTTCTATAATTCACCAACTTTGCTCTAATGCACTAGCAAAATATAGGGACTCTCTTTTAAGACCCCATGCTGTCATTAACAAATCCCTTATCATGTGACCCACGTATAGAAGCTGAAAGATTATTGCCACCTTAAGTTTATGAAAGTCAGTACTTTGAAGGATTAATAAATACTGAGTCATTAAATTAAATATATTATGAGTCGTTGCTTCACTTACCATTATTTTGGTAGGCCATGATTCAAGGATCCTCATCTTCATTTTCAGCTACATTACCAACTGCCGAATATCTCCCAGGAAGACCCTGATGAACACTTGGACTTCTTTTGAATTTCTTGCTCGGTTGTTTTCTTCTGGTACATCAAAATTCATTACAGTTTTCAATTTTTTTCTTTCCATCATGACATCTGGAAAGAAACAAAATTATTAAATGTCACTCAAACTTAAAGATCAGATTGTCTTCTTCTAAAAACTAAACTAAACTCTGTGGCGCTACATCCCTGGAGGGGCTTGGCCTACCACCCAACCGCTGCGTCATCTCAGGATTGTGGGCATGTGGTCAGCATGCCGGCACCCACGGCTGTTAATGGTGGTTTTCATGACTGGAGCCGCTAATTCTGTATCAAGTAGCTCCTCAATATGAATCATGAGGCTGAGTGTACCCCTGCCAGACCTTTCTACCTCAGAAAAATCCGAGGAGGTACCAGGGATTGAACCCGGGCCGATGGATCTGTAGTCAGCGACGCTAACCACAAGACCATGCCGGCGGTCTTGTCTTCTTCTAGTATATCAAAATTCATCAACTAGTTTACAGATTTATATATATATATTTTTTTTCCCCCCATCATTACATCTGGAAAGCAAAATTATTAAAATCACTCAAAATAAAGATCTGGTTTCTTTCGTTGTATTAACAGTAGAAGGCAAACTTGCATGAAGCAAGGGATTGGTATCAAGAAAACGCAAGTTCTATGAGGAACCTGTTACTTTTCTGTATGAAAGTTTGCTCAGAGAAAAAAGCAATCACAGTTTGAGTCCATGCCAGGACAAACTTAAAGCATATCTCTGCAGCGAGATGAATATAATCAGGTTGCTGCGACAGGCTTTCCCTCGGGTTGGCAAACTGAGTAGCCCCTTTCTGCTCAGTGTGTACGTGTGTTAGCGTAGGCTAAGGAAAGGCAATCAGCGGAGACAAGCACTGCCAAGTGATGATGTACATAGTGAAAACCTTAGGGGTGTCCAAAGGTGTTGTACATAATCCTGAATTAAAAAGAGATTTATTTTTGTAATGAAGTGGAAAGTAACACGTACATACCAGATGTGATCATGTTTCTCTGGTGTGTATGCGTTATTGAAGCAAAGATCAAGGCAACCGTAGCAACAGTTGTGTGTTCAGTGCTATGTACCTCTTCCACATAAATGTGTCTGTGTATCCCACATACAGTTTTTATCTGCAAGAATAATGTCCTCTACCTCAACCCATTTATCAAGGTGGTTTTGCCTTTTTCCCCATGGAAGGTATTTGTGTTTCTTTGAAAGTTGTGTCAGTAAGATGAAATGAATATGAGAGTATTTATGGAGTGTGAGAGTTTATTAACTCTCATATTTATCAAAAAGGGAAATCGTTAGTTGGAGTCTGAACAACTGGTTTGTGGACTTAAACTGGGAATTTCTATGTTCTCGTAGGCTTCCATGGCTAAATGAATAATAATAATCTTGACTGTTCGGGTAGTGCCCAATAACATAAATGGGGATACAGGTCTACAAATAAATTCGGCGTTGAGTGGTCTGTTTACTGTAGACAGGCCCTCCCATGACAATCATTCACGTCAGATAACAAATAATGACCTCATGCACGACCTAGCGGCCGACTGACTAATCAAACCATAACCATATAAACAAAAAAGAGAAAACAAAACATCATAGTTCAGTAAACCTAGAAGAAGGCCACAACATGAGGGCCGAAACGTTGGTTTTAGACCTGGACAGTAAAGATTATTATTGGGCATTTCTTGTCTATACCACCTCCTCAAACTTACAGTTAGTGGAACAATAGTACATTGTGCAAGAAGCCTATAATTGCATTTATTAGGATGCGAGTATGTTTATGAAATGAGCAATGCAAGTCATTCATACGAGTATCTTAATTACCACTATAGGCAAGTTGCATACAACTGTGTTTCTTTGACCATAATTAGTTTGAATGTTTAAATTTTGAGATTTTAGATTCACTCACACAAACTGCAAGGAGTCTGCCATGACCTTTGCATCAGGTGGTTGTTGTAATTCTTGTCTTCTATGAGAGATGGTAGCTCATGTCATCTGTCAAATTGAAGGTTCCGTTTGCTAGTTTTCATGAAAAACCAATGGGTTTTGACAACACGAAATGAATTCATTTTAGTATGATATTAAAATTAATACAATTGATTTTATTATAAATACAGACTGTTTATTAGGCAGTTAATTTCAAGATGTTCCATGTTCGATAATAATCGATATCACACCGATGTTATAATTAAGATCAGTTTCAAAATGAGAGTCATTATTAGGGCAAGGCATTTAATGACCATAAAATAGTGAAAAAATGCAAAATAAAAAATGCATTTATGACCTAGAAATAGTGAAAAAATGACCCCAAATCTTAAAATAATGACCAATAAATTTACCATTATTACTTATAATTAGTTTTTGTTGAGTAATGAATTGCTAAATACAGTTTATGACGATGCTTTATACAGTACGGTATATGAATTTACAATAAATACACACTTATTTTGTTACTAAAGAAATCAGTAAATTTATACTACAATACTTGGACACCCTTAGCGAAAAATAAATTCTTTCTGAACTGGCATGCCCATCAAATTGCTCTTAGCAAATATGTGCCATTTAAGAAGAAAGAAAAAATATGTATTGCTAAAATGCTGAAAATAACCTAAAAATGCCCAAAAAGACCTAAAAATTGCCAAAAAATGACCTATCTCTTGAAAAATTACGAAAAATGCAAAATAATGCAAAAACAAATTGCCCTTATTTAATTAATTATTTCATGATATACATTTATATATATTCGAGCTATCTTTTAACCTTCAAATAAAAAAAGATGCAAAATCATCAAATGCCTTGCCCTAGTCATTATGATATTGTTATGACGCATGTAATAAGCATAATTACGGTATAGTCGAACAAAAAATATCATTTGCGCTCATGGACTGAGGATCTAGACACATTCTTGTGCAAACAATTTCACAATGAGTCACTAGATGACTGAGTACTTCATTTAACCTTTTCACTGCTATTGACGTATAAATTCGTCAACTCTAAAAATTGTATGAAAGCTGAATTATTAGGTCAATAGAGTAATGATTTATGTTAAAATAGGAGGATTTTTATTTATGTATTATGGCTGTCATTCATGAAAACCTGCTGTTCTTGTATTGATTTTAATCTTATTATGCACTTATGATATCACAAGAATGCTTATATCATCATGCAACATTAGCTCTGAAAGGGTTAAGAGCCTAGCCTGCCCATTGTCTTCCTGGAACATCTTACAGCCCAGCAATAGATCACATCCACTATGTGCTTAGCATGTGAAACCAGATCTAAGAGTTAAAGTATCTCTTTATATTTCCTTCTTTGCATTCATTCTCTAGAGTTTCTAACCCCAACATAGTTACGTATTTCCTGCAATCAGTAATCCTCTACTCTTCCCCAGCCCTGAACATTCTTTGAAAATGGAACCATAGTTTTACTTCAGAATATTTGATATTAACATTCCCTATCACACTAGAATGCTCAAAGAGTTTTTTGCATAGTCAAATCTGCCACCTTCAAGTAGCAGTCACCTCAAAAAATGACAATTTTTCTGTGTAATCGATTAATTTTCCCAAAAAGCCTGTGTTAATATATTTTTTAGTACACGCTCTCTAAAACAGCTGCTTATCGGACTGGTAACACGCCGAAAAGCTGCACTTTAAAGGACAAGTCCGCTAAAATTGCATAAAAGTGCATTCAAAATGCAATTTTAGCGGCCTTGTCCTTTAAAGTCGTCATGGCAATCTATAAACAAAACCCAGATGGCATTGACCAGTCACACCAACTTTAACATGGATTTACGCATATAATTGGTCATAAAACAATAAATTTAAGCCAACACGTTTCTTTATGATAATCAGAAACTTTACCAGGATTTTTCGCAAAACACGGTAGCCCACTTCATCACATGACAACAAATATAAGCCAACAACTTTTCACATTTTCGTTCACTTGAAAAACATTCCTTACCATGGACGAACAGCATTTAAATGCTGTAATATATCCCTTCTCATAGCCTATTTCTGCCGTGAAGTTGCTGATAGCAGCTCCAATTCAATGTTTCTGGCTTGGATTGAAATTTCCTCGGTATTATCATTTATATTTTCACAAGCTTTTCATAAATACTAGTTGGTATGCAATATTGTTTACAAACAAGGAACTCATATATTATGCATCTATACTACCACATTTGTTATTGCTACGTACGGTCATTGTTGTTTTATGATCTAGATGGCCATGACCAACTAGATGACTGACTGCCTTTCATTATAATTAATTATACGGTATTTTTGTTTTATTTCATATAATTTATAGAACTTTTACTAAAAAATATTGTATGCACCACGTACGCAAAAACTTGAGCGGACTCATCCAGTATTTCAGCCTCGGCCGCTATACTAGATTTGTCCGCTAAAGCGTTATTTTGCGTACTTGATACATAAATAGCTATTCCATCTAACGGCCACCTCACACTGCAGTCAGTGGCCACACCAATTTCAGAAAATGTCCTGGATTAACGACCAGTCATAACCACTACTAACACACTGTTCACCCCTGAACCATTAAACAGGCTTGGCAATTATTTTCGGAAGTCAAAAGTCCAATAACGCAAGTGCAGTGACTGTAAACCATTGATGAACCAGACCGCTTCAGACCAGATTTTGAATATTTCATAACTTAATTTAGTGGTTACCTGTACTGTCTAGCGGTGAGCGGAAGGCCGAGCTGGTGGCATAGTGGGGAAAGACATAGATAGTAAATGTAAGCGCATGGTAAGGTAGTGGGGGAACGCTACCTCGGCCTTCAGCTCGCTGCCAGACAGTACTAATGGCCATTTTTCGGGAGGATGATTGGTGGTCAGTTTAGGAAGGTTTAACTGTAATAAGCTTTCCAGCAAGCTGCCAGAACAAGCTTACCTGGCAGGTGTTCATATATTTCACCCTAAGTGTATTCAAATAGATGTGAGTTCTCCATGAAAGCATAGGCCTAGTAATTCTGAATAAATATCTTGGAGGTAGCGTCTTTTCAGGTTAATGTGTAGTGTTCACTGAGTAGATTTATTAAATCTTTCTTGTAGTGAAGTTCCTGCCTCGCCAAGGGCTAGTGTGTGAGATGTGCGTGAGTGGTTTTCCTGTGGTTGCCTTGGTCTCACAGAAAGTTTTCAGATTCTATAAATGTACATTGAAACAAATTTAGAAACCTTGACTATATCCTGTATTTGATCTGATTAAATTTTAATCTTCTGTGTTGTGTAGAGTAAAGCATCAGATAAGGTTATTATGGAGACAATGTAATGAACAGTGTTCCAATAGGAGTTAACTTTATATGCTTCCGTGCTTGATTGTAACTTAGGGAGGACAGTGAAAATGTAGAATAAGGGTAGGACACATGACAAAATATGAAAGTATGCTTACCAGTTATTGAAGTGGCTGATGTGTTTGTAAGAGCCTTTAACAAGATGAACTTCTGGTTTAATGTATCCGGCGGACAACACATTAAATCTGGAAATTAAATTGAAGACATGTATTACAATTCATCTTTAAATACAGCATAAAAGGGTAATATGTTTTCTTTTTTTAAAGTGAATCTGGGCCTTATTTTATAAAAGTTACAATTTTACAGGTGACAGGTATCAGTAAATTGTTTTACATGTTTACATTTTGACAATTGTTTTTCATAAAAGCTGACAAGTTGACATAAATGTCATGACAATTTTGTAGATTTGTAGGACAATTTTACATATTTTTGTTTCTCAAAACTTTTGAGTTTACAGGTAAAAGTCTGACAAATGTGTCAAATATTAGGATACCTACCATTTATAAAACAATTTTTGTTGGCATTTACAAATTTACATAAAATGTAGAATTGTCATTACAGAAGTGACAGGCAATCTTTCATATCTAGGGCAAGTCAGTAGGTTATGTGAATGCGTGGCATAACGTGTCAAACTGTTTTTTTGTTAATAAACTTACTAAATTGTCTTGTTAATAATGCACACTAGTAGTAGTGAGGGTGATGAAATAGACATGAGACCACACAGGGTTTTTAGGCAACAGATTAACCTTTAAATTTGTGACTTTGTTCTCCAAGATAAATATAATTCAATTATTTTTTGTAGTAATAATCGATTGCTTAGGTATCACATTCAATGTTGAGATCGATTATAGCACGCATATATGAGACTAAAGTAAACATTAGGTTTGACATAAAATTGTCGTGTTTATGAAAAGAGTTATTTTAGTCTGACAATTTACATTAATTTGTCTGTAATGTAAGGAAAAGTTGTAATATTTATGAAAAATACAATTGTCATGACATATTGACAATTTTGTCAGACTTGACGTAATTGTCGTATTTGTCACACCTGTAGAGTTTTATGAAATAGGGCCCTGTTTGTTTCACCTGTGGCAAATGTAAAGTGGATCTGCAACAGTTTTACATTCACTTTAAAAAAGAATGAAAGGGTAAGCATTCGCTAGTCCAAACTCTGACGGATCTATGAAATGGATATTTAAATATGTTTTCGCTGTAACGGCTTGTAGTGCACTCTAAGCTGTGCTGAAATTATGCTCTTTTCAGATGAGTTTGGATTAGAAACATTGACAAAAGTGTATGAAGTAGGAATTTTAAAAGTGTTGCACAGGAAAAGTTAAATGTAATTGAAATTGTACTGTGTTTTTAAAGTTGGAAATATGTGAAATATTGGACTGTGCAGCCAAATCATATCGATGTGTCTGCATGTACATTTTCACAATGTAGCTAGATCAAGACTTAGAGATCCGTTAGAATTCCTAATGAAAGTGGGTTTGAAATTTTTCCCATTCTGTGTTTTCTTTTCCAATACAAATGTATATAAATATTTGAAACTGGGAAGCTTTCTCCTATACAGGAAGAGTTTGCTTGTACATAAATTAAACATTTTTCTCTCTGGATAAGAGGTCTGTCTGCTTTGGACACTCTTGCAATAGAAAGTAGAGATGGTGCGAGCTGTGTTACATATGCTGTTGTTACATTTAGCAGATTCTATGAATGTTATAAAAGTCAAATAAAAGCTGATGTCTTAGCACTTCGTGTTTTTATTCCAGTGATATCCAGACCCACTCCCCAACACACTATTGTTATATAAGCTTTCATGAACCACAGATTATTGTCTCTGGTGGACATTACATGAGAATATTACAGGAGAAAAATTACTCCGACACTGGGACTTGAACCCAGGACCTTTGGCTATTCGCACCAATGCTCTACCAACTGAGCTAAGCCGGAGTTCAATTCACAGAACCAGATGGAACCTCTCTCCTATGACTGATTGCCCTAATTAATGTGCCTCACAGTACTGCATATGACATAACTTGTGTCTGTGAGGTAGACCATTAGGGCAATCAGCCACAGGAGAGAGGTTCCATCTGGCTCTGTGAATTGAACTTCGGCTTAGCTCAGTTGGTAGAGCATTGGCGCGAATAGCCAAAGGTCCTGGGTTCAAGTCCCAGTGTCGGAGGAATTTTTCTCCTATAATATTCTCACACTATTTTTGTTCAGCCAACACAAATTACACATTTTTAGTTATTAATAGAGCTCTGATTTATAAGCAAAATAGAAGAGTAAAATAAAATCAGGTAAACTGATGTAAAAAAGTGCCAGTTTGTTTTTGTTTAATCAGTTATTATATGCAGAATATTTTTTTTTTTTAATTGATTTCCAAGTTAAGCTCCAGATTTATTCATTAAGCAGGGCTTACGGAAGAAGAAAGGTCTACCATCTCGGCCACCTGGGTCATTTTAACGGTCTAGTTGGATAAGCGCATGTAAAACAATAGTGTTTTTTGTCATAGCTACCTGTATTTTAATTTCCAAGGCCTTATAAGATCACAGTAAAACAATAGGCTATGTTGTCAAGATGTTGTATATTCCTACCTGTATATGTTGTATAAATTCTTTCGAATACGTATATTGCCATAAAATAGGCACTAAATTGAGCATTACTCCGAAACAGATCAACCGATTTTATCCATTATGAATAGACGTCTTCCCATGGACATTGTAAATGTGTATACCAAGTTTCATAAAAATCCGGTAAAGCGTATTTGAATTACCGCGTCTTTAAAATATACACTAAATTGGGTTTTACTCCGGTACCGGTCAACAGATTAGGTTCAAATTCAATAGGGCACTTCTCATGGACGTCATAAATGGGTAGCCTATACCAAGTTTCATGAAAATCCGTTACAGCGTATTTGAGTGATGGCGCCTTTCTCATAGAAAGGCGCCATAATCTATTAAAATAGGCACTAAATTGGGCATTACTTCGGTACCGGTGAACCGATTTAGTCCAATATCAATAGGGTTCTTCCCATCGACATTATGAATGTTTATACCAAGTTTCATGAAAATCCGAAAAAGCGTACTTGAGTTATGGTGCATACAGACGGACGGACAGACATTTTTTCGTCCCCCACACAATCTCATAAAGTACCATACTGGCACTTAATAAGCAAGCTAATGTGCGGTTAGCATGCATAACAACTGAAGGGAGGAAAAAATCTTAACACTGTACAACAAATTTGAACTTTGTATGAAAACAAAAGGTTCTTGATTCATATATCAAAACCAAAATGGTCCATCACATACTGTTTTTGTAAGAGACATACTTCTCATAAAAAAAAGTGGATTTTTGGGGAAATGGTGCATGGTAAACAAAAAATAATTACAGATTGGTTATTTTCAGCCAAAAATATACAAGAAAAACATATTTTCATCTAAAGGATATTTTTCATGTTGTACAGTATAATCTGTTGCATATTATCCACAGCCAACCATCAAGCCTTTTTTAGACACCCAATTAGAAGCATTGGGTTCGAATCCCAAAACGGCTAGTCCTACAGATCACAGTATTAATTGTTTCTTTTTTTCCCCTTATGCCCTTAATTTCTCCACTGATAGTCTTTATGGTACAGCTAAAATGTGATCATTATTCTCATTTGCAAATCAGTTCTCATGACAACATATTGTTTTACAGTGTTCATATACGGCTTTGAAAGTTGCAGTACAGTTAGCTTTGACAAATAACACTACCCACATATTCCTTCACATATGCTTATCAAACTAGACCTCTGTTCTTCCGTAAGCCCTGCTTAATGAATTGATCTGGAGCTTAACTCGGAAATCGATAACAAAAATAACTTATCTTCAGCATATCAAAATTGCAATTATCACTGATTAAACAAAAGCATTCTGGCACTTTGTTATATCAGTTTACCTGATTTTATTCTTTTGTACATGTTCGAAAATCCAAACAAATTCAAAATCTGAACTACCCTCAGCTCAAATTAGTTCAGATAACTGATATTTCTCTGTAGGCCTACCTGATCACTCTCTTCCCGTCCCCCCCTTCTCCATTTGAAGTTTCCCAACATGGCTTAAATCCTGAAATGGTTAAATCTAATAGGTATTATAACATGAGTTGAACTATGACATTTATGCTTCACTTACCAACTTTTTGGTAGTAGAAGTTTCAAGGACCATCATCCTCATCCTCAGCTGCTTGTCAACTGGCAAATCCTTGATGTGCACCTGGCGGAGATTTAATGACCTTCTTGATCGGGTTCTCAACTTCTGGTACCTCAATATTCATCGATCTACTTTCAATTTCTTTACATATTCTTCCAGATTTCCAGATCCTTTTGTTCTATTCACTCATTTTTAACAGTTTTGCTTCTCTACAGATTGTTTTTTTTAGACAACACCCACCCTTGGAATTTCTGTCATTGAGCTCTGAGCTGACCAATAAAGATGAGTTATGTCCTGAGTGCCAAGTGTGCTGCATCCCTGGAAAGGAGGCCATATGGGAACAATCTGGTGAATCCAAGGACATAACTGTCTTGTTAGTCCAGTGACTACAGATTATGTGGTCGCTGTCCAGAGAATGAGTTGCTACAGCTAATTTCTTCATCTGATTGTATTACATTTTGCATGTTTTCTTTGAATCCAATGTTATTACAGTATTCATTTTCTTGTTCATCATACTGAAATCAGCCTGTAGCCTGTGGTTTTTGTTCGACCATACATGTGACAATTATATATGCCTTCTCGAGTAAATAGAGCCTCATCTATAAATATTACAACTTCAGGAAGCCAAGGGTTTCATTAGCCTGTTGCAGAAACCAGCATATAATCTCAAGACAAAGTTGTATTAACGTCTCTGATGATCTTGTAGCCTGTGGGTTTTCATCTGATCAAACACGTTAATTGTGATGATTGTACATGCCTTCTTGAGTAAATTGAGCCTCATCTATTAATATTACAACTCCAGGAAGCCAAGGGTTTCATTACCCTGTTGCAGAAACCAGCACACAAACTCAAGATAAGTTGTATTAACATCTCTGATGATCTTGTCACCTATGGGTTTTCATCTGATCAAACATGTTAATTGTGACAATTGTACATGCCTTCTCGATTAAACTGAGCCTCATCTGTAAACATCAAAACTCCAAGAAATAAAGGGTTCCATTACCCTGTTGCAGAAACCAGTGTACAAACTCAAGACTAGGTGGATAGTCATCTGGTCTCATGGCCTATACTCTCACAGAATGAAGCATCTTTTCACATAACACATTCCATATGAAACTGGTGAATACCGAGCTCGGGGACAATTGCTCGATTACTTGTTTCTGGATTATTTTCAAAGAGTAACATTTCTTCCTCAGAGTAGGTATACGCACTGTCGTGATCAGCCTGCATTAGGCCTGGTTACCACCAATGTGTTGGTACTTCCCAGTCTTTGTTCACAGTAAATTTGCTAATCTCTTTGACTGCAAAGCGCATGTCTAGCAGTTCTCTCGAATGGCACTCCATGTCACTAGTACACGAGTCCAACAGTATGCATCACAACATACTAAGTACCTCAAATGAGCATTTGTTTTAACAGTTTTATAAATAACTCTTCTGATCTTGTTCTCCACTCATCTATTACTTATTCATGCTCAGTACTCACATGGTTGCAATATTTATCAAAATATATTTGACTTCATCTTCATCATCCCTTTCAGTTTTTGAACATCCGGTATATATCTTTCTGTAATTTGCACAATTTATCTGACAAATACCTGATTTTTTCTGTCAGTGTGTTTAAATTTAGTTATATATTTTTTATCCTGAATTTGTTATGTGTGGCCAAAGTTATACCAAGTTCCTTGAAATTTGGGAGTCACTCAAGGGTGGTGAGTAGAACTGTTGAATTTTGTCTTCTTTTTTTGAAGAAAGTGTAGTTATTGTTCTTATTTCTTTTTACAGTATTTGGCTATTTTCTTAACTAATAGGTTTTCTCGAAACCATTCATTTCTGAGCTTCTTGTAAGTGTTGTATTCTTAGTTGAATACTTTCTCTTTTAGGGTTATGTTTTCACCAATCTGGTCAGGCTATAGACAATTGCATGTTTAGGTGGTCTGTTATAACTATTTGCTTTGATGTAGTTGTCTATGTCTGTAGACTCTCTGAATATTCCAAATTCTAATCTTTCATTTGTTCTGTCAACCTTTAGGTTTAGAAAATTAATGTACTGTCAGTTTCAATACCTACTGTGAATTTTCTTGTAGATTTAGCAATTTGAGTGAATCTTCTATTTGTTTTTCACTGACAACAGCACAGATAACATGCACATATTTATACCAATATTTGACTATGTAGGGAAAGGAATTCATGCGAGTTTCAAAATGACTCATGCTAAGGTTGGCTAGGAATGGTGATAAGGGATTGCCCATCGCTAAGCCCAATTCTTGCTGGTACAGTTGCCCACTGAAGGGAAATCTATGCATACTTCTGATAGTTCATTATATTCCTCTTTTCTGTCCTTGTCCGAGTTTATTATTTCCAGTCAATTTTGTAGGTAAGTCAATATTTTGTCTTCTGGTATGCTTAATTTTCTATTATATTTATATCGTCCTGAAATGGTTTCTTCTTGGGTCAATGCACTAAACTTTTCTTTGTATCGGGCAGTGAATGTGTTACTGGGAAGGCACAGGGTTAGGAGAAATAGATGTCTCCAACCACATGGAACAAGTTTATTGCACACAGCCTAACATACATGACACTTCATTTCAGTTTGATGCTCTTGACAACACCAATCTTGATGCCGGAGATCTCTCCGCCGTACTTCTTCACCTCTTTCCTGGGCTCCCTGATCTGTCCCTTCCTGCGGACCTTGGCTTTGCGGAACTTGTTGCGATGCTTCACACGAGGGTTGCGATTCTCTTTCTTGCGGTATGGAGTCAATCCCTTGTTCTTAGCAATCTGGTATGTGATGGCTCGCTTTCCTCCCTCTTCTTCCTTGACCTCCTTTGTTTCCTCATCCAGATCCTCGCCTCCTTCTGAAACTAATAAAAGAAATGACACTTCATTTCAGATAAAGCAAAAAATGCTGCAAGGCCTATTTTATGAGTAAAAAAGTGTCTAAAGGCTAGTTTACATGACAAAATTAAGTTTCGTAACTAAGTTTCACAACTGTTTTTTGTTTAAATGCACAAGCGTGAGATGTACTGACGACAATGAGTTACGACACTACACAGTTTTGGCTGATTCCAAACTTTTCACAAAACTATAATAGCAATTTTGATATTTTATGCATATTTCACTTGTTCAAGTTTGGTGAAATGAAGTGGGAGTGTGAGGAAACTGTGAAATGCCTGGATTTATACATGTTTCAAACGTTTATATGAGATTTCAGCAACTTGAACTTCAGAAATAAGATGAAACATGCAGTTGCATTGGAATTAGTTTTAAAAAAATGGGTGTAATTAGTTTCACGAAATCACTTTCATGAAAGTTGTTACGAAACATAGTGTCATCATGTAAACTAGCCATTACACACCGGAAAATATCCAGTATATACGGGGAGTAACATACCTTCTTCTTCGCTGTTCACATTCTGCTTGGATGTGACCACAGGCTCAGCTTTGGTTTTTGGTTCCTCTCCCTCTTCCATATTCATCAACAAATTTAGCTTCTTCTTCTCCTTTTTCTGCTTTCTGTAAGACATTTAATTTTTTATATATTAGTAGAATTTCTTTCTCAAGACTAGTCTTTTGGTCTAGTGATCTACAAATCATGATATCCTTTGTTCCATTTTGAGTCAAGTAATGGGAGTCTTCTAGGATCATGGGCTGGTTGCAAGAAGGGTTTAGGTTTAAGAACTTCCTTGGACAAATAAATTGACTCTTCATCTCAACTCACAGAGATAATGGTAAGGATCTGGTGAAAGGTTTATACATAATTATCTGCTTGTTATCATGTCTCTTATTGTGTAGAGAAAGTGAACTAGTAAGCAAAACAACTTGAAAAGCTGGCATCATTATACAATACTAGATTATGTTTGGCCATCAAGCCAACACTTTAAAAGAGCCATAAATATGTTGTCACCCTAATTCTAGGAAAACTAATTCATTCATCTATTATACCGGTATAAGAAATTTTAATTAGGTATTTATTTGTATTTTATTGCATTTATTTTTGTATTGTCTTTTTTTTATATACCATATTTTTTTTAAAAATACACACTTATTTCCCCGATTTTTATAATGAAAAACTAAAAGTGTCCGTTATGAGAGGAAAAAATTAAGTGGAAGAAACAGGTATTAAAAGATGTGCCAGCTAACAAATGATTTAGTAGAGCAACTAACTTATATACTGATTGCATCCAGGCCCGATGAGAGGGAGGGACAGCCGGTGCTATAGCCCCGGGCCCTAGCCTCAAAAGGGGGCTCGGCCGACCAGGCTTTATTTTTTACTCTCTAATTTACTCTAAAATAAAATTGATTATAAGTCAATAAACAGCTTAAGTTATAATAATTATATAATGATTTTTAAAAGATTGAATTGGTACCTACAGATAAAACTGTTCCTAATTACAACATTTTAATGTATTTTTTCGTTTTGTGCCAGATTTGGTCCAAAATCAATAAGCTTCGTCCTATGGGCGTTATAAATGTTACCATATATCAAGTTTTATGAAAACCCGATAAAGCATATTTGAGTTATTGCGCTTACAGACACACATACAGACAGTCAGACGGACAGATATTTTCTTGAGAATATTGTCTACCAGACAATCTCATAAAGTACTTGTACCATGCTGGCACTTAATAATTATGTAATATCATTACATAATTTTTTTGTTGCATACATTATAAACAGCGAGTTGGGTAGTGAATTTAATATTTGACGGGAGCCCGGGAAAATTTGTACCTGGGGCCCTTGCTTTCTTTCCACGGCCCTGATTGCATCACACATATGACGATTGGTAGTGAGCAGTTGAATAAACAGTTGAGAAATATATTATGGTTTGTAACACATGCAAAAAATCATTAATATCTAAAGTTGTAAGACTGCATGGCATAATTTTTAAACAACAATGCATAGAAACAGTAATTGTAATTGGTTCTTATGAACGAACAAAATACCGTTATAATCAACGATTGTTGATTAATATCGCACTATTCTTAGGTCATCTGCAGTTGACAGTTGTGTTGATAAACTTGTGTTTGGACAATGGATAAGAATCGACCAAAATGTTCAAGTTACCCAGCAAGTTTAAGGCTGAAAGTTATCAAATTTGAGAAGATCACGGTAACAGAGTTGATGGATGAGAATTTACAGTGTCTTGAGTGTAATGTCTTAAATGTTTCTCAGTTGTTTATGATGCAACTGCTAACTATCAATCGTCATATGTGCAATACAATCAATATATATACTAGTCACGGCAGCTATATCGATACGTACGCTATCGATCTTACCTGCTGCATCTGCACGTATTTCTTTCACTAACATTTTTTCTTTGCACAAAGAACACACCCTTGTTTTTTGTTATAAAAATCTGGGGGGAAAGTGTGTAATCATCCAGGTACAAGGCATGTTTTGAAAGTAAGTACCGTTTAAATATTTTGCCACTGTAGCATTGCATTCACTAGAACGCCAGATGCAGCTGTGAGTGATCGTCACTTTGTGTTTTTCTATTGATATTGTGTGTTTCAAAATGTTCAAAACAATTGAACAACCTGCCGATTGTGAAGTCAGATTAGTGATTCATTTTTTGAATGCGAGAAATGTTACGCCAGCAGATTCATCACAAATTGCATGAGGTTTATGGGGAGTGATGGAATGATAAGGAAGTGGGTTAGACAGTTTAATGAAGGTGGTCAAATGTATGCAATGAGCCACAGAGTGATTATCGGATGATTCGGTGCAAGCTAAACTAAACTAAAATCCGTGGCATTACATCCCTGAAGGGACAAGGCCTACCACCTGACCAGTGCATCATCTACCATTGTGGAAGAAAATATCTATTTCCTCATCTGAAGAAATTCCTTGGTGGAAAACATTTCAAATACAATGATGTGAAACAAGAAGAGCATACGTACTTGGCTTTCATCACAGGCAGCATCATTCTTTGACGAAGGCATAAAAAACTGGTTTCTCATAACAAGTGCCTGAATAACAATGGTGACTATGTGAAGAAGCAGTGTAATGGTCTGTTACTTTTTTTTTTTAATTATTGGTACTTACTTTAAAAACACGCCTTGTAAATATGGTAGATCAATAAAATCAGTGACTGACACATTGCAGAAGGCAATATCAAAATTCTTTCTACTGTGGCAATACTGCTTACCTAGTCTTGGTTGTTGTTTCTACGGCTGAGGAGCTGTTGAGGATGGCCTCGACCTGAGGTCGCATGACTTCATCCACCGTCTCAAGTTGTCTGAGCAACTGTCGGAACTGAAACAGCCGCTTCACCACTGGATGTGACTGAACAGGTATTCTCTTGGTCTTAAGAAGCAGATAGAACAAAATGTTGTTGCAATAGCTGTAATACACAAATAGCAAGGATTTCAAAATAACAGTACACATCACTCATGGCTAGGTAAAAAGTAAAGCGATCCCTGTATGGGCCATGGAGACCCATAGGGTTTCCAGGAGGTTAAGGCTCCCAGACTGTGACATACGGCACATGAAGGTGGCAAGGTTGTCAGCCCTACACACCAGCCGTTATTTTACTTCAGGAGTACTCCTGGTACTCATTTCTGTGAGAGACTGAGTGGACCCCAGGGCCATAGTGACACCAGAAGGATTAGTCCAATTGAAAAATCTCAACGACCTCATTGGGAATTGAACCCATGACCTTCCGGTTTGTAGCACAGTGCCTTAACCACTGCACCACGGTGTACCCCACTTTCTGAGCTTCGTAAATTTTTCTTCTTATCTTATCCCGGGATAAGATAAAAGGAAGAATTTACGAAGCTCAGAAAATCGTAGAATTCAGGGAAAACAGCCTTAATAGATATGAAGGGTAGATATATAAGTATTCATGAACCACAGATTATTGTCTCTCAGATATGAAGGGGATTTGGGGGATGAGTGGTTGAACTTAATCAGAAATGTCGTATCCAACAAAACTTCTGTAACCTTTCCATCTCTGGGAAAGGCTGGCATGGTAAGGGAATTCGATATTCAGGACTGGGTATTGAAATACGGTCGAACTACAGATTTTGGGGAAGACATTCAGTACAATCCAAGTGGCAGTGCATGATGGTAGTCTATAGATGGGAGGTTTGGACCGCAGTTTAGTGTCATATGTATTTACCTGAGGACTTTTTAAGTTTTGGATCCATTGTAAATGTGTTTCTTTTTACTTTTATGGTTTTTAATTCACTTTAGACAATGGAAAAAGGACTAGTAATGAATACGGGTGAAAATGTTTGTGTTGTCCAAGCTTTCAGCTGCTACTAGCTCTGCAGCCATTTTCTGGGAGAGAAGTGAGGTAAGGAAGGTAGATGGAGCTCTTATATCTTGTAATTGGGTTGCTGGAGGACAGCCAATTAGACTGCAGGAAAACTTGTGGTAAAGCATTGGTATCCTTTTGGTTGGAGCAATTCATGGGTCCTGATTTGGCCCGATTTTGTAGCTGGCTTATGGCTGGGTTCCAAGCCTGACTAAGATCCAGTCTATTGAATTTGATTTCATTGAGTTCAATTTCCAAAGCTTCAGCCACGACACGGCCTTAGTAGGTGGATTGTTTTCCCAGGTTTTATTTAGCTTAATGGCTTTTGTGGTTTTATTTATGAACTTAACATTATTTCGTGATTTAATTTTACTCCCAAATAGTTCCTTAACATCCTAATATGTTAAGAAATAGGAACTAAGCAAAGGCTAGTGAAGTGCTTTGTGTGGAGTGTAGTGTTGTATGGTGCAGAGACTTGGACATTACAACAGAACGATGAAAAAAGACTGGAAGCATTTGAGATGTGGGTATGGAGAAGAATGGAGCGAACACCCTGGACAGATAAAGTTAAAAATAAAGGTGTGCTAGAGTGGGAGAATGAAGAGTTTTATTGGAAATCGTCAGGAAGAGAAAAAGAAATTGGATGGGACATTGGCTAAGATGAAATTGTCTGCTGAAGGATGCCATAGAAGGGATGATAAATGGGAAGAAGGTCCAAGGCAAAAGAAGGTACCAGATTATAGACAACATTAAAATAAATGGACTATAAGGAAGGCTGAGAGAAGGGAAGAGTGGAGAATGCTGAGTTTGCAGTGAAAGACCTGCCCCTGGGCAGAATACAATGATTGATTGATTGTTAAGAAAATATAATCTTAGCTTGAAATACAGCAGCTTATTGACAAAACAAACACTTGTACACATGGCTAATAATTATGCAGCAGTGGGTAAATACACTAAATATGTGTTCTAATGAGTCGAGACATGTACTTACTTGAGGATGGCATGGAACTTGGTCCGCACATAGGTCTTGGTGTTGCTGTCCTCTCTCAAGAGTTTGAGCGCAGGGAAAAGTTTGTCCTGAGCCTCTCTCATGTTTGCTGCAAAGAGGAGAACAAGTCACTCTTTACATGTCATCTTCCCCTCAAGAGTGAACAACATAAGCATGTACTGTAACGATTCCACACTTACTTTTATAATCCTCGACCAAGCCAAAGAATTCAGGAGACTCTTTCTTTAAGAGATCAAGTCGCTGTCTTTTGCTCATCTTGTTGAGATCTGTCTTGATAACTTCCTGAACCTCCGTCTCCTTCTGAGCTGGTTTCTGAAATAAAAATTACAACCATTCAAACCATTTATATAACAATTACAAGATCTATTCAATTGGCGATGTGAACATACAACTAAAATTTCCCTAGTATATGAAATATTTTTACAGTAAACCTCCTTTTTAACAAAACTCAAGGCACTGAATTCCCTTTCCTTAATTGGAGGTTTGCCTCGATGAACAAAAAATCCGCTGAACTATACAGATATATGGAACACATATTGTATTAATAAAACAATTCAATAAGTGTGCTTCAACACAACAAGCAACAAAAACGTTGAACAACTCTGTTTTTAACGAGCAAACGATGACTTTAGAAAGTTGAAAAAACTAACAACAGAGGATATTCCTTGGACTTAGACAAAATAGAGGTTATGTTCATCAAGGTATGATAAATTTCACATACAGGAAAGTCCCGGTAATTGAAGCTCCCACATTTGCTGTCATAATTTGTGCACCCTAATTTTTAAAGAATTACTTAGAACTTTATTTTTGTTTTGGGTATTTTACACACTCTGTACACAGTCACCAGGGGAAACTTATTTTCCGACTCCCCCTCGTATTTTAATCCATGAGGCTATGTATGAGCAAATGGCTTCAACAAAAATGGTTTTCCAAATTAACATGTAGGACAAACAGGTGTCCTGATTATCTTTTAAAGATTCAGTCAACTTACTACAGACTCACCTTGCTGAACATTTCAAGACCAAAATCCTCATCATCCAGCTGCTCTATCAGCCTCTTCTGAATGGCTCTCGCTTCCTCTTCCTCTTGCTCCGCTGCCTCCACATCCTTCTCATCATAACCTGGAAATACAATGCACAAGCATGTTTGCATTTAGAAATTACTTGTAATCAAGCTGTAAAAAAAATGCAGATTCAAGTACATCCAGCAAGGAAGAGTTAGAACAAATTAAGCTCGAATGATATCGATCGGCATCTTCCTTCTGGCTTCCCAATATAGATACACAAAGTCTCCACTTTGTTGTTTCTCACGAATTAAGGCTGTTGCACTCCAGCAGGCGGGCTTCATCCATGATGGTGTCCTGTCCTTGGCACAGAACCCATGCAGGGGACTGGACGATCTAGAGTCTGTAGAGTTAGTGGGCCAGGCAGTCAATCCACAAGTGATGATTAATAAAGAGAGACAATTCCAGCACTCTTTGTGGAGTTCTGCAGATAACATTGAAAGGAAAGAGGTGTGTCTGACAGACTCAGAGACCGCTTATACTCCTGACCCATGGCATAGCAATAGGCCTATGTTATTAAGAGCCAGTATAATATTTTATGAGATTGTGTGGGGGATGGGAAAATGTCTGTCTGTCCATGTGATAACTCAAATATCCTTTATCGGATATATACTTTTGGTAACTTGGTATATACATTTAATATAACATTTATGGGAAGAAGCCTATTGATATTGGACTAAATCGGTTGACCGGTATCGGAGTAATGTCCAATTTAGCACCTATTTTATGGTAGTACAGTATATCAGAAAGAATTTATCAAATGCAAATCAGTTCTGATGACAACACATTGTTTTACAGTGGGGTCATTCCAAATCAAATCATCCAGAGAAAACAACATTTTGCACCCCACCCCCTCAGATTTTCTTGAAATTTTTTTTACATCATCTATGGACAAATATAACAACCCGTATTTTTCATTTTGTGCAAATTCACTTTAGTTTTTTTTATGATTTTTTTAAAAATTGCGTGTTTTTAGACAATT
Organism: Ectobius pallidus; assembly: GCA_964059195.1. Classification (NCBI taxonomy): domain Eukaryota; kingdom Metazoa; phylum Arthropoda; class Insecta; order Blattodea; family Ectobiidae; genus Ectobius; species Ectobius pallidus. The sequence continues at coordinate 166,611,433 of CAXKWD010000007.1, forward strand.
TGTTGCTAGGAGTGCAGGTTGAAAGTGGCACGTTTTGGTAAAAAATTATTTGTAAAGTTGTTACTTAATATTAAGTCATGAAACCCAACTTTTCTTACTTAAAATTTCACCAGGATTCCAAATATCTTATTGAAAATAACATTTGACTCACATAAAACTTTGTTTTTACTCTTCAAAGTTGGTGCTTCTGAAGTTTTTTTCTTCCATGCAGTCATATAAGTAGAAGTTCATAACTTTTTTCTGCCTGGTGGTATCAGGCTGAAAAGGGTCTCATTTGAAAGAGGATGAAACGTACTACAATAGTATCAAATAAAATTCATGGGTATTTGATGTTATCATGTTATAAAAAAAAGAAAAAGTTTTATGGATGAAAATTTCCATTTTAGCATTAACTGTTATCATTGCAAAAGTTAGATTAGTTATATTAATTTTATACAGCAATTAACATATAGATTTGTTCACTCTAATAGACCTAAAAAAGGAATCACAAATTTTGTTTTGAAATCTAGGGTATTGTTAAGAATTTTTTTAGGTGACAGTCAGGTGAAAAGTAGATCTGTAATATGCTAAAACATAATAATATAAGACATATTTTTTGTTTGAATGAAATTTAACCATGTTATGAAAGATTTTATTTTATGACTCTTTAAAAACCCAAAAATGAAATGATGTAATAATAAAAATTATTACAGTAATTAAAATATTTTATTAATCCAACAAAATTGGCATCAGATCATTTAAACATGATTGACCACAGGGTCCTGAATAAAATTAGTGCATGCCTCAACAGTTACAATACAAACAAATATAAATAGACACATAACATTAACATAAACAATGATTTTAACTGTTCACTTCTCTTGGAGACACAAGACCAATTAAGTATAATATAAATGTCTGTGGAGAATACAAAGGGAGTCCTTTATTACTCCCAACAGGATGGTAGGTTTAGCATTATCATAATAGTAAATCATGTGACTCACAGACAAGAGACCAAACAAAAGAACTTGTCAGTACAGGTCAGGAGGAACATTGGCTTCTCTTACCTCAGTTAGTTTTGAAACTCTGTTGTGACAGTTCATCTTAGTTCATTATTAACAAGTATGCTAATTGTGAACAGTAGTTTTGTGAAATAGTTTTTCTAATAAGTTAGAAAATGTGAGTTTTGGATTTAGTTTTTTGTGCAGTGAGTAAATTAGAGTAGGCCTAAATTGTTGATGAATTACAATATAGGCTAATTTAGGTTGACTACTTGCTGTAAAAATGAGTTCAGATGAAGAGTTGATGTTATCACCTAAAGAACAGTGCAGTGTGGGACTGATAACTAATTCCCAATGTCATAGTAAATATTTTACAGATAAGGAAGAAAATCTGATGGTTTCAAATTTACCTGATCAAGTACAGGAAATTCTTAGTTGGAGGATAGCAAGAACATTGACTCCTACTTCTAATGTATGTTTGCACCACTTTCTATACTATACAGAGTATTATGAAAATAAACAAATGAAGTGTTGTGACCCAAACAAAGTCCACAAAAAAGTAATTAAAGCAGGGTTAAGACTGATTACATTAAAATTTGCTAAAGAAGTAAAAAGCAAAAAAGGTATCGTATTAATTCCAGGCAAAAAGATTTGTGACAACTGCAGAAAAAAGTTGTTTTGCATGATGATGATGAAGAAGAAGACAACGACCAGAAAAGTGTTTGTAGTCAGTCTTATGAAGGAGAATTTAGTGGCAGTAGTGTTTTAACACCTGCAAAGAAATCTAAAAAAATTGATACACCTTCAAAAGTTTTAGAAAAGTATGAATTAGACTCAAGTATGGAAACAATAGGAGTTTCACCAATAAAAGTTAAATCATTGATTTAACATCAGGATCAAAGGTAAAATATGCCAAACGAAAAATTAATGAAATTAAAAATAAAATGCAAACAAAGGTTGCACGTGTTTTGAGGCTACCAGAAAATGAACTACAATCTGATTCTTCAATTTCATCAACAGAATCTATGTCTCCAGTAGCACAAAAGGCCCAAGATTTGGACCACCTAGTCAATGCCATTAAAGAGAAACTTGCAGTCACCAAAAGTAAAAGAGAGAGAATTCAAATTTTAACACTGACACCCCAATCATGGTCAAGAAAAAAAACAGCTTCAGAATTTAAAGTGACAGAGTACATGGTTAGAAAGGCACACCAGTTGCGTAAAAGAAAGGGAATATTATCTTTGCCTGAGCCAAAAGAAGGGAATAAAGTTAAGATAGATGTTGTAGAAAATGTTAAGGCATTTTATGAAGATGATGAATTTAGTAGGCTTATGCCAGGAGTAAAAGATAAAGTCAGTATAGCAAGAAATGTTTACATGCAAAAGCGTTTATTGCTTTGTAATTTAGAGGAACTTTACACAGCTTTTAAAGAAAAGTACCCCAATGCTAAAATTGAACTATCTAAGTTTTGCGAACTTAGGCCCAAGTGGTGTGTAACAGTATATCAAAGAGGAGTTCATTCAGTATGTGTTTGTTGTATTCATCAAAATCCTGCACTACTCATAAGTCCAATGAATCTAGATAAAAGTCAATTGAAGGAATTAACTGCAATGTTAATGTGTGAGGATGCAAACAGGGAATGCAAGTTAAGAATGTGTGATAATGTCCTAATTCCAACAAACTGAATGATTTTGTTAAAACTATACTTGACGACTATGATGATTCAGATCAAATAATTTTTAAGCAGTGGACAAACACTGATCAAAGTGAACTGCAAACAATGCTCCTACCATTATCTGACTATATTGCACTTTTGAATGAGAAACTTGAAGCATTGATCCCCCATTCTTTTATTTCAAAGCAACAATCTGAATATATAAAAAAGAGGAAAGAAAATGTATCCGAAAACGAAATACTTTGCTTTATGGATTTTTCCGAAAATTACGGATTCATACTTCAAGATGAGATTCAAAGTTATCATTGGTCCCATTCATCTTGCACACTACATCCAGTAGTAATTTATTACAGAGACAATGGTGGTGCCTCTGTTTCACAGCAATCATTTTGTTTTTTATCAGATTACATGAAACACGATGTAAACTTTGTTTATGAAGTCCAGAGTAGAATTTGCAGTTATATGAAAGCAAAACAACCGAAATTAACAAAAGTAGAATACATCACAGATGGCTGTGCTGCACAGTATAAGAACTTCAAGAGTTTAGTCAACCTCTGTTTTCATGAAGCAGATTTTTTTCTAAAAGCTTCCTGGACTTTCCATGCTACTAGCCACGGAAAATGTGCTTGTGATGGTATAGGCGGCTCAGTAAAGCGTCTGTGACAAGAGCCAACCTTCAGAGACCATACAAAGACCAAATATGTACACCAGAAGAAATGTTCAAGTTTTGTGATGAACAGTTTTCAAAAATAAAATTTCAATTCATTAATATAGACAGCATAGAAAATTTAGAGCCAAAGTTGAATCAGCGTTTTAGCAAACATAAAACAGTACCTGGTACAAGGTCCTTCCATCTTTTTCAACCGCTATCTAACACCGAAATAGCAGCAAAACGGCTCAGCAAAGATGAAGACTTTTCCCTAAGATATAGCTTTTCTCAAGAACAGGAAGTTCCAAGTCTCCAACCAAATAACTATGTAGGTTGTGTGTATGAAGATAAGTGTTACATTGGACTCATTTTGGAGCTCGACGATGGCAATAAAGATGCCCACATCAATTTTATGCATCCTCATTGGCCATCACAAACCTTTTTTTGGCCAGAACACAAAAATACTGGAAGAGAGGATAAGTGCTGGGTCCCTTTTACAGACATAATTTGCTCCATAGATATACCAGAATTAAGTTCTCAAGTTGGACGAATGATGTTCAGTCTTTAAAAAAAAAGTGAAAAAACATTAATGCTGCCTGGCCAAGGAAAGATTAGGCCAAACACATTGGTAAGTCATAAAATTGCATTATCTTTAAGCACACCCAAGCTACCTTTCTTTTTAATCCTACCTAAAAATCTTAAATATTAGGCTATCCTTGATATCAAATTGAATTTATGACTAGTATTTTTAAGCCTAATAGAGTGTACAAGCTGTATTAATTGTTGTATAAAATCAATATAACTAATCAACCTTTTGCATTGATAACAGTTTAATGCTAAAATGGAAATTTTCATCTATAATACTTTTTCTTTTTTTATAACATGATAACATCAAATACCCATGAATTTTATTTAATACTATTGTAGTACATTTCATCCTCTTTCAGCCTGATACCACCAGGCAGAAAAAAGTTATGAACTTCTACTTATATGACTGCACGGAAGAAAAAACTTCAGAAGCACCAACTTTGAAGAGTAAAAACAAAGTTTTATGTGAGTCAAATGTTATTTTCAATAAGATATTTGGAATGCTGGTGAAAATTTAAGTAAGAACAGTTGGGTTTCATGACTTAATATTAAGTAACAACTTTACAAATAATTTTTTACCAAAACGTGCCACTTTCAACCTGCACTCCTAGCAACAAATTGTCTAAAAACACGCAATTTTTAAAAAAATTATTTAAAAAAAACTAAAGTGAATGTGCACAAAATGAAAAATACGGGTTGTTATATTTGTCCGTAGATGCTGTAAAAAATTTTTCATGAAAATCCGAGGGGGTGGGGTGCACACCCCTGGATGATTTGACTTGGACTGACCCAGTGTTCATATGAATATACGGCTTTGGAAGTTGCAATACATTTAGCTTTGAGGAATAACACTACCCACATATTCCTTCACATATACTCATCTAACTAGACCGTTAAACTGGACTCGCATTCTGGAGTTCCCTGGTTCAAATCCCGCAGCCGGCCAATTTGACATTTTTTTTTTTTAAATATATATATATATATGTGTGCGCGATTGTGAAGATATTAAAAATCTGTATACGGGAGTTCTCCTGATGCTGGACGATTTTAATCTGATTAAAAAGAACTAGACATTTGTTTGTCTGTAAGCCCTGCTTAGTGAATCAAATATGGAGTGTAACTCGGAAATCAATTACAAAAATAACTTATTTTCTGCATATCATAATTGCAATTATAACAAAAGCATTTTGGCGCTTTGTTATATCAGTTTACCTGATTTTATTTTACTTATTTATGTTTGTTTCATAAAATATTGTGAATTTAATTTGTTAGTTTGTATTATACTAGTGCTGATTGTAAATTATTGTTTATATTTCTTTGTGCCTGCATTTAGTTTTTTTTTTTTTTAAATATGCTTTGTCTTTGGACAAATGAGGGTAGCCAAATACAAATATTCAAAATAAATAAAATACTCTGACAACTTCTGAATAACAGTCAACACTTCCACTAGTGTAAAGGTAGGGAAAAAAAAGCGGACAGACTAAAATATCTAAGTTGCCGATATGAGCCACTGCGCATGCCTAGCGGCATTCACAGGATAGCAGCAGGAGCTGTCAGAGAAGTTGAAGGCTACTGGACAAAATATTAGGACCCGATAACGTCATTGGACCGACAGGCAGTCCAGTAGCCTATTTGATTTTTATTTATTTTTCAATTTTATTAACATATATTTTGGTTTTGGTAGAGAAAGACAAGATGCACCTGCTAGATGAATATTTTTTTTGGCCAAATAATAGCCCACATTTGTTTACTAAACTCAAACGTGAGTAAGTCCACAAGCTGTGACAATAAATATACTAAAAAAGACTAACAGTCACGGGAATTGAACCTGCGACCTTTCGCATGAAGGTCATGCACGCCAAGCACCGGAGCTATTCAATTAAGACGAAAGTAGTAACCAGCCGCGTGGCTGTTGTCCAACTACACAGGTCTAAGGAATACGCATGGACACTGGTGTGAACAAGGCTCTGAAATCAGTTACAAGAGTTGGTCCGCTGTTTTCTTCCTTACCTGTACACTGCACAGAGGGGCTAGCTAACACAACATAACACACCTCCATAGTCCTGATCCACATAGTCGGTGCTGTAGTAATCTCTCTTCTTCTTGCCCCAGGCTTTCACATCTGGCAAGTCATCCTCGTCCTCTCCTTTGCCCTCGATGTCACTCTCCGACATCCCCTGCCCTTCATCGCTGCTGTCACGTCCACCGAGTCCAAACACTTCTTCCTGAAAAAAACACAATTCTCTCTTTGTAAGTTCCATCTGTATTTCCAATTTCTGAACAATGGCTAGCTTGTATTATTCAGGTTAGGATTAACACACCATCTATAACACTGAACCTACTTTCACTGACAGAGGTTAACACTTAACCTCGAGTTACGCACTCTAAACTCTTGAAGGAAATCTTGTTTCACCGACACGACTTAGTTTTAACAGCGAGTTATGTTCCGTTAACACCGTTGGAAGTTGCAATACAGTTAGCTTTGAGAAATAACACTACCCACATATTCCTTCATATATACTTATCAAACTAGACTGTTAAACTGAGCGAGGTGGCCGAATTGGTAACGACTTTGACTCGCATTATGAATAAAATGTTAATTCTCAACACATTTGTTTTAATATTCGTTACAAATTAGTTGGTGCCATGCAAAAAAAGGCAAACTAATGTCTTAGTTTTTTCGGTACGGAGATAGTTCAGTTAGTGTGTGTATGGAATTGATTTATTTATTTATGTGCAGAGTTATATATGAGCCTGTAATAGTCTGTATGCATAATAATTAGAACGAAGTAATATACACAGTGGAGCACATGAATAACTGAACTAGTTAAATATTATATTAACACTTAATGCTTCACTTACGTCGCTGTTTATGAGCAAGACATGTTTCGGGATTCTTATCCCATCTTCGGCTGCTGGTCAGCCAGTGGATGACGTCATCAAGCTTACAGCCAAGAGAAGAGAGGGCAGCACTGGACAAACCATCAAGACCACTAACCATGATCGCCAATTGCCAGTTGGCCAGCAGCCGAAGATGGGATAAGAATCCCGAAACATGTCCTGCTCATAAACAGCGACGTAAGTGAAGCATTAAGTGTTAATATAATATTTAACTAGTTCAGTTAGTCTGTATGCAATTTATTTTTAAACAAATAGCACAGTCAAATGAATATAGTTAAGGAGACCTGCTTTGTAGAATTTTGTGCTTACTGCTGTTGCTAAAAATAGCCTACAGTTCCTAAAATAACATTTCAAAGATTTGAATAATATAAAAATTACTAGCTTATCTTCAACAAGTACTGGTACAGTCAAGGGCCATAGAGAAAGATGAACTGACCTCACTCTCCTCCTCATTTCTTCTCCTTCCTTGCCTCACTTTCTCCAGGAGCAACTTCTCAGAGTCAGAATACTCCTCTTCTGATCCAGTAGGCTCGTATTCCTCCTCATCTTCTGCTTCAAACCTACAAACATCCACAAATTTTTTTTAAAAATTCAACACATATATCTATATATAGTCAACCAATTGTAGGGACTATTAAGGCTGCCACACACAATAAAGAGATGTTCGACATACATGTCTGGAACAACTAATCTGTATAGAGATGTTTGTTCTTTGCTCTTACCTTACTCTACCAAGAACTTTAGCGATTAGCCAAGAAATGAGCCATTGCAGCTATGCTAGGAATCTTTTAATGTTAACCTTTAAATAATTGTGAAAAGTTAAGCCTTTCTTTTATACTCAACCAGAGATAATAAGAAAGGAACAATTCCAGTAAGATATTTACGGCTACTTTTACACTCACTTTACTGACAGTTTGATTTTCCAATATCTGGTTAGAAGTTAACTCTTTGTAAGAATCCTTGGTAAAGTCGCATTGTAGGGGGGCCCACTTTGAAAACCTACTTTCTCCTCATAACACACTTAATATCACAGGAATTTTGTTATAGATAGTTCTCTGGAGAGGAGATGTTGCCTCGACAAATTACTTGGTCCAACCCACCCGCCTTAAACGTTACACTTTCTTTTATAATGTGATCTAGCAAAAAGTAGCCTGAATTCCGCCATATTTTATGTGAAGAAACTCGTGATTGGAGCATTGGACGTTAGAAGTCTGACGTCACACCAGCTGCACACGTTTAATTCTGGGAAACAGGTTCACCAATACAACAAACCTCGCCTTCTGCAGAATTCAGAATGTTCTACTAAATTAATATCACCGTTCAAATTCAAATTCAAATTCAAATTCAAATTTATTGGTCTTTAGGCAACTGGAGTTGCATTAGACAAGTGTCAAATTACATATTATAAGGTGATATAATACCTTAATACAATAATAAATACAATACCATAATACAATAAATACATATACATAAGTAAATAAGTACAGTGAGTCTCAGACAGATTGGTGCCGCTTGTCGCGCGCGCCGTGTTTCTCTTGTGATGACTCAACACTACCTGCATCGCGGCCAGCTGTGGCCCCGCAGATAAGTAAACAATTCCTGCATAGCCTGCAGTTGAGCATTGTTCTCGTGTTGTACAGACGTGAAAGTGTTATTCGGTAGTTGTCACAACTAAAAGAACACATTAGGATAGAGATAAACTCAATAATAACGGAAGAACAATTAATGCGTATTAATCGGAATTTCCTATCACGATGCCAAAAATGTGTGGATGTAGGAGGAGGACACTTCCAGCATCTCCTGTAATAAGGTAGGTGCCTATTTTCGTTATTTTCAAACTTATTTCATTTATTTTCATTGTCACGCATGGACAAGTCAGTCAACTGCCGGGGAGTTCCTTTGCCGCATACCGGGGATAGGAGCGTCATCTGCGGGAAACCCAACGCGCGGCGCGGCGGCACCCATCTGCCTGAGACTCACTGTACATAAATACAATAATACATATAAATTATATGAAGGTTGAAATATAATATATAAACAAAGATTCAAGTGGAATTACATGACATTTCAAATAAAAATAAAAAATAGAATAACATACTACAATGAAAACCTAGTCTACACAGTTCTTCTAAACTCCTAAGTATTGGAAAAGTTCATAACCTAACGGAACCTGTCACTAATTAGTAACACCGTTCCTGACCTAACTGCCACTAAACTAGAATTTCAGGAGAATTCAGAATGCCCTACTAAATTAATATCACTGTTCATAAGCAATGTACAAGAAGTGTCATGTTCGTCAACCTGCCTCTCTGAGAAACAAAAAAAAATCACCCGTCCGTGGAAACCTGTGCGCATCACGAGATGGGGTCCCCCTACATAGCGACTTTGCCGAATCCTTTAACTGGCAGTAATCTTTACTGTAGGAAAATGTAGGGAAACTGCTAACCGGAGGTTATAGGCCTACCTCTGGCGAGATTAATTAAAAAGGAGGGATGAAATTATTTAGTTGCTTTCGTAATGTCATAATAGGCCTATGATGAACAATTGGCAATACACATAAAAAAAAAGACCTAAAATATTGAAAACTAGATCAAACTTTTCTGTACAGTAAATTATATTTCAAGAGATTACGTTTTTACTTCCTCTACCCGTGCTATAGGTACTATAATTCTCACTTCATACCACAACGATCATTCGATGACATAGTGGTTTAGACGACTGGCAACCATGCTAGCAGTCCTGTGTTAGAATCCCCTTAAGGTGAGGAAATTCGTAGGATAGGAATAGGTTCCAAATAGGTAGGTAGGGTAAAGGACAGAAGAGAAAGAGGAAATAATAATAATATTATTATTATTTCCTCTTTATCTTCTTTTCCTCTCTCTATTATTCGATCCCTTCTGTCCTTTACCCCAGAAGGGATCGAATAATAGAGAGAGGAAAAGAAGAAAAAGAGGAAATAAGAAAAAGAAAAAAAATCCAAATTTTCAACGCTTGCTAAACAACAAGAGACAACGGTGAAACTACTAGCACCCTAGCACCCTAAGCTCTATGCACAATGCGCAGTCGGCAGTTGTTAGTCAGTAGTCGGCAGTTTGCTGTTGCAATCGGCCGCTTGGGAGCAGCACTCGAGTCCAGATAGCGAGTCTAGTGGGAGGAGCTTAAGGGGCAACCTGTTCTTGGTTTTTCCAATTGTGAATGAAGTTTCTTCCGTGTCTTCAAAGTTTAAATCTTCAGAATACCCATTATTAAGGGCTTAGCCTTCCACTGCGTTTTACTACCGGAGGAGTTGAAAGAAAATTATTTCACGTCTGACAATTTCGCAAACCAGCATCAAACAACCGAGCTTTCTAATACAAATTTCCGCCGGTATTACCGTAATGTCTTGTTTTCATAACACTTGCCTTTTCCGTTTACTCATTCTCTCTTGCAATTAATCGCCTACTCAAATTAACAAAACAATTTCAAGACAAAACTTATTGTAAAAAAAAAATTGCAAAGAACACGCTTCAACAGCTGAGATTGACTACCACGTCTACCACACGTGCTTCACAGGATAGCCATAACATACTGCTGAAACTTCTCTCCACACATGTATTAAGCTCCACAATTATAATATTAAAAATTCGCAATAAAAGTATTCGCATACCGGTACATGAAACACAGTAAATATAATGTCCCACACGTCATAAATAACATGACTCATACATAATATTTGGTTGTTGATAGATTAGAATACTTTTTGGGGAATTTTCATCGTTAATCTTCCATTCTTTCGTTCAAATATCCCTGTAAACTATTGTAATGTAATGATTTATTTATTTATTTATTTGACAAAAAAGATCCCAAAGAGCCAATGGCTCGTAGCAGGGACAATACAAAAAAATTGAATTAATACAGAGAAAATGGCAACAGCAGCTTAAGTATGATACATAATAAACATCATAAATACAGTAATACACAAAAAAACTACCATATTAATACACATAAAAGATAAGTTTAAATAATAATCCCAACTAATTTAAGTAGCATAATATAAAGGTAATTTATCACAATTTACATAATAAATAACTATATATAGTACAATTTGACACACTAAAATGAAAAATTAATTATTAAAAAAGTCATCAAGGAGGTGTTTTTTGGACATTTTTTTAAACGTAGTTAGAGAAACGCTTTCTTTTATCTTATTTGGTAAGTTATTGTATTCTGTAACAATCATTTTAAGAATTCCCTTCAAACCATATTTGGTGGTATTGGTTGAATAAGTTAAAATGAGTTTGTTTCTTGTCAGGTGATCATGCATTTCTTTGTTTATGCACAGATTTAGATTGCTGGCATAAATGTTATTTATTACTTTATAAGCAAAATTTACTGTGGATAATTTTAAGGTGACTGTTAATGGTTCAATCCCTGATATATAATATACATCTTTAGATGGAGTGTAATAACTTAGACCAAATATAACTTTAATTGCTCTTTTCTGTAGTATTATTATTTCTTGTAATTGTGTTTTAGTACATCCTTGCCAAATTATATTCATGTAGTTTAAATGACTGTGTATTAGTGCATAGTAAATATTTCTTAGCATGGCACTTGGCAGACCAGAGTTTCTTAGTCTTACAAATACGCCAGTTATCATTATCATTTTTTGTGATAAAGGTGATGATAAAAACTATGGTGGTGAATAATAATAATAATAATAATAATAATAATAACAATAATATATTGTTAAAAAAGGCTGGATTATATGAAAAATAGGCTAAATTGCAATACAAATTAAGATACTGTTCTGGGTATGCCTTAGCGTAGTGGTTCAGGTCCTGCTGCGCTACAAATTGGAAGGGGTTCGATCCCCAATGAGGTCATTGGAGTCTTTCAACTGGCCTAATCCTTCATGTGGCACTATGGCCCTGGGGTCGACTCAGCCTCTAACAGAAATGAGTACCAGGAGCTATCATGGGGGTAAAGGCGGCCAGTGCATAACGCTGACAACCTTAGGCCTACCATCTCACATACTGAATGTCTAAAATCGGGGAGCCTCTACCTCTTGGAACCCTCTGGGCCTCGATGGCCTGTATGGGGAACAGTTTACTTATGATATAGTTTACATAAATCAGATCCCTTTTGCTGCCATTTCACCATCGCATTATCTTCGACTTGGTGAGTAGGTAGGCCTACCGGTACATAATTATAGGGATGCTGAACACTGTTATTCGCTGATGAAGTTCAATTATTTTGCGTTTTCCTTCCCTCGCACCAGGTGCAAAACGTTCACAATGACACACACATTTTCGTCACTAACTCGTTTTGTGCTTTGTATTTATTTATTTTAACATTGCATTCCATGGATCCAGAATAAGTAATGAGACTTAGGATGTTGAACATGTCAACATTTATCACCAGACAATCACACGCACATCTCTCTCTCTCTCAAATCCTATGCCCCAATGTTGGGGCGAAGGGCCTCCAAGTGGAGGTTTCTGTTTACCGATGTGAATTTTTTGTTGCGCTTATTTTCCTAGAGAGGGCAGAGGGACAGGTGGTAAGCCCATCGCCCCTTAACCCCCCTCCGGAAATTAAGGTATTTACACACACATATACGGTACATACCAGTTAATTTCCATACTGATATAAAACATAATACAATGCCAAATTTAAGTTAGTGTTTACACAATATTGCGACCTTGTCTGCAGATTTATTGAAGTTGAATTCCTCAACAGTATAGAAGTAAAAAGTATTTACTTATTATTAATATACATTTTAATGTCTCTAGGACAATGGTTAGATATTTGTATTGCCAAATAAAGAGTCCTCTCTGGTACAAAGTAAGATGTGTTGTTGGCTTGTGAAGACTTGAGTTTATTCCTTGTGTTGATTTCATGTATAACGGAATTTGTTAAAAATTGCTCAGAATTATCTACTGTATAAGAACTCTTTCTTGTAGTAAGAATATTTTTTGCTTTCACAGGAAATACTCCAGATTATTATACTATAAGACATAATTGAGTGGAAATATGCAAAATGCAAAGATTTCAAAATGTCAATGAGAAATTTTAAAGATCTTATTGCTAAACAAGCTGAGCTTAATGCCCTATAATAATAAAAGATACAAATGAATACTAGTTTGTCTTTTCTGCATTATACCAACTAATTGTGGCACTACATCCCCGAAGGGACTAGGCCTACCACCCGACCGCTGCACCATCCGCATAGGCAGATGGCAGGATTGGGAGGCATGTGTCCAGCATGCCGACACCCACGGCCATTAATGGTAGTTTCCATGACCAGAGCAGCTACTTCTCTATCAAGTAACTCCTCAATTTCAATCACGAAGCTGAGTGCACCCCTTTCCAGACCTGCCTACCTCAGAAATATCCAAGGAGGTACCAGGGATTGAACCCGGATCGACAGATCTGTAGTCAGCAACACTAACCACAAGACCATGCTGGCAGTCAACTAATTTATAACACATTATAAAAACTAAATATTTTAATAGTAGTAATAATAACAATAATAATAATAATAATAACAACAATAACAACAACACAAATCTATAGGGCTCTGATTTATTGGTGAAATAAAATGGCTCATTTTAGTGTTAACTTCCTTCTATTTCGGTGGGTATTTCGTGAAATAAATTACTTATACTACATTGGGAACATTGCGCAATGATAAACTTTGCTTCTTTATTTACATGAACAAACACCCCCCCCCCTCCCCATTTCTATATTCTTCTGCCCTTGTATGAACTGAAGTAACTTTCGATTTAGGCATGATTACAGTTAATGTTCAAATATAATGACGAGAAATACTATCGTAATTTCTCCTAAACACCATCAGATAGCAGAAGTGCCAACCATACCACTATGGATAAAAGACTAAATCTGTTGAATACAAGTAACAAACATTCTACACTCTTCTGCTGTAATCGATCATAGGCATCGCTAACTTGGCAAAGACATAGCAGGAAAGGAGTGTTCTCAACAGTACAAACCAGGTCACAGACAATCTTTGCATAAATTCTGCAATCTTTGTAATCTATCGCAAATATCGATATATCGGTAAATCTTCGACAGCCACAGAAACAGCAGAAAAAAATCATGCTGCTAAGAAATAAAAAATACAGTACACCAAAACATAATATTGTGATTTTAAGGCACATTTTCGTGCTAATTTCTCGCTTTACGGACAGAAGGAGAATATTTCGCGCTTATAGACACATTTCGCGATATTTCGTAGATTCAATTTGGTTCATATTGGTATTTTAAGCATATAAAAGCCAAACATAGCTAAGGGAGGTTGTTTTATAACACTTTGCGCTTATGGTTGTTACCAAAAAATACGGCCCCTACAAATCTACAATAGGTTTTGCTGTAGTGTAACAGCATCATAGTTCTTTTACAGCTACAACTAAAATGGTAAGGTTCACAAAGTTCCTAGATACAGCCATACTTTTGTTCTACAGCAAGCTTTTCCCAATGATCACCTACAAGCTACGGTTAATTTGAGAACATATAACTAAATATTTTACAAGTTTCTGAATTGTTGGAAAGCTTTAGATGACCACAATAAAAAACGAACCTAGCAGAAAAAACTAAATCTTTTACCACTAGAGACCGGAATTGATTAAAAATAGATCCAAAGCCAATCAGTGATGCATGAGAAATTAAAATTATGTTGATAACTTCCAGATAATAAATCCGAATGCTTGTTCTGAAAAACTGGTATCATATTTACATTATTAGTTCCCGCAAAAAAACTGTAACCCTTATTACCAAACTTGGAATTTTGGTCTCCAGACATTTCGTGCCCTTAAAAATCCAGAGACCATATTTCATCAATCTGGGGGAAAAGTGTTTTAAGTTGTTTATTCCATATGTGTGTGGCTGCTGTATTAAAACACGAACCACTGTGGCCCTGAAAAAACAGATTACAGTGAATATACTGTTCTACTAGTTAAAACTTCAGTGTACTGGTATCTAAAACTACAAAGTCCAATAAGATGTATAGAAATAACTATAAGGATATATTTGATCCTAGAGCTTATTCCTGAAAATTTATAAAAATGGGGCAATTGTTTATTTGTTTTCCCATTATTATTATTATTATTATTATTATTTATTTATTTATTTTTTATTTTTATTTTTTTAAGGAATACTAATGGGTTGGTTGCGACACACGTGAAAACAGGACAAATCCACAAGCACAAACTAAGAATTAGAGATCATCAAATCCTACAAGTAGCCTATCTTGGAGTAACTTTTCAGACAGAAAGCCAAACTTTCACAAGCACGTGGAAGAATAATCAGTAGTAGCCATTAAAGCAACTCTTGACATGCCAAAATTTGGAAAGCTGTCAGTAAAAAACCCGCTCATGAAAACCACCATTAACGGCCATGGGTGACGGCATGTTGACCACATGCCCCCAATCCACATGCCCCCAATCCTGTCAACTCCCTGTGGTAGATGATGCAGCGGTCGGGTGGTAGGCCAAGTCCCTTCAGGGAGTAGCAGCACAGAGTTTAGTTTTTAGTCAGTAAAAAACTGGATTCAGCCTCTTCCACCTGAAAATTGCACCAATTGCTTTATATGATATCTGTTGGATACACCTAGCATACAGCAATTTAAAGAAATTGGATAGGATAAAGAGTAATAATTAAAAGAACTTATAGAATAGAACTGCCTACACTCTCACCAACTCCAATTCTTTCATACAGGACATAGTTGCTACACATGACCTTGAAGTACGCCAGCCTACAGCAGTTTCTTAGACGAGAGGCTGCAAAAAGCAGAGAGTTTAGACTCCAACTTCCATTGCACCCCAGGCATGAATGATCAGCAGTTGAAAGAGGCCAATGTTGACCTGCAACATCTAGAAGGAAGCTTCAGTACTTCGGGCATGTCATGAGAAATCAAGGATCATTGGAACACGACATCATGAAATTGGATTGGTCGAAGGATCTAGGAAACAAGGAAAACCTCGAACACGCTGGATAGATGATTTGAAGAAAATCGTCAATTTAAGTTGGGAAGCCATTACCCACATTGTAAAGGACAGGAAAGAATGGCGGAAATCAACAGAAGTGAGAACCAGGAACAGGGAACGCACAAACGTCCACTAAGCACGGGAGAAGGCAATGGCAAACCACTCCTGTATTAATTAATGCCTAGTAAATCCAAATAAGGAACACTGGGAGTCTAAACCCAGACTCGAAGGACTACTACTACTAGTGGCCCACGAACTTTTTCAACTAAAGCGGATTTCATGACACTGCTGATAAGTGTCTTTGAAAACTCTGGGGTTTAATATGCAGAACATATCACAGTATGGTATTGACTTTAAAGAAAGAGCATTATCACCCTCATGTTACGCAAATGACAACCCCTTCTGAACTTACACAGTGTGTTTGATCTCATAGTAGAACGTGACAAATTTGGTAATGACTAGACCTGGGATTTTAAGACAAATGCCTATTTTGTTCCTTATGAAATAACACGAATTTTTTTTAAATATGTTGACATTTCATGATAAATCACTTATATTTATAGAGTTTTATAGTGCCCTAAAATGCCTATTTGGACCTTTGGAGGCTATTTTTACTATTTTAATGCCTAAAATGCATATTTTGTACATTTAAAATAAAATCTAATTTCTGTAACTTTTGCAATCTTTAATGGACATCCCTGAATAAAGGGCAGAACAGCAGAGAGTGGGTTTCTCACATAAACTCAGTTTTCCCAAACAAATGTTGAAAAAGGAATGCTGGCTGACGGGGGAGGATTCGCTCAAAACAACAAGTAACAGGTATATAGTAAGAAGGGACATACTGGGTCAATTTTTCATATAATCCAAAACTGTTTTTGATAAATGTATTTTTAATTCTGTCTTAATTTTGCAATTATTTCTGTTAAGAATAGGTATACCACATTTATTACAGCAAAAAAAGATCATGTTACAGTTGAAGAGCATATTGTAGTATTTTAAAGTCTATTTTCTGTCTATTTACACATTTTTAAAGCTTATTTTAAGTGCCTATTTTATCCTTTAAAAGCCTATTTACATGTTTTAAAAACATATTTTATGGAGTAGAAATATAATCAATAGTACAAAGGAAAATATTCAAAACCATACTACAGCGTATAGTTTTCTAAGGAGCAGAAACATCGACATTAAATAAAAGACAGGTTAACAGATTGAATGCACTAGAGATGGACTTCTGGAGACGATCTGCCATGGAGTCCAGGAAAGATAGAATTAGGAACACGGAAATACGACGCATTATGGAAGTGGAAGAAGAGAGTGCAGTCACAATTGAAAGGAAACGACTTCGATGGTATGGGCATGTACGTAGAATGGGAGAAGAAAGAATACCTAGGATCGTACAGGAATGGGAAAGTAAGAGAAGAAGAGGAAGAGGACGACCTGCTACTACCTGGATACAGAATGTACACATGTCAATGGAAAGATTTGGTTTAGTGGAGGAAGATGTACAAGATAGGGATAAGTGGTGAAATGTGGTGATAGTGTAGAGCTCTGAATGGTGGTATCAGATTTTGTATGTCGGGATGAGTTGTGTGATAGTGCTTGACTGTTGTATTAATTGTTTGGTTGGAGACAAACCTCTGTTTTGAGGAAATTTCTCATTTAATAAAATAATTTTAGGTACCTGAAACTAATTTTTTTAGAGCCTAAAATCTCAGGTCTAGTAATGACAAATCGAAAAGCAAGGAAGGTACAAAAACTACCATTCTTTGGGAGTGCATTTAAATTATTATTCTTAATGTTATTTACATAATGAGACTTAGCTCTAAGATGCTTATTCCAAAATGGCTAGGTGTACTTCAAAACAAAGTAAATCCATACAAAAGTGCAATATAAAATAACAAAACAGACAAAATACGAGGCGTGTTTTTTAAGTAAGTACCGTTTTGCGATTCCGCCGCCGCAGCGCTACGGTTGGCGTTCTGCGCATGCGCGCTGGTTACCTACATCTCTTGTCTACGCACTGATGCCATTACAGTCTGATTCTTCATTGTATACGTTGTTTACTGAGTGTTTAAGATGACTCCGACAATCGTGAGTCCCGCCGATTGTGAAGTACGGGCTGTTATACGATTTCTTAGTGCTAAAGGCGTAAAACCGATCGATATTCATCGTGAGATCTGTGAAGTTTACGGACAAAACATTATGAGTGATGGAATGGTAAGGAAATGGGTGAGAGCATTTAAAGATGGCCGCACAAATGTGCATGATGAAGAACGGAGTGGGCGTCCTTCGGTCGTTAATGAAGATTTGGTGCAGAAAGTGGAAGAAAAGGTGAGAGAAAACAGACGCTTTACAATTTCATCAATGTGCGACTGGTTTCCTCAATATTCTCGTAGTGTTTTGTATCGCATTGTGACCGAGAACTTGAATTACCGGAAATTGTGTTCACGTTGGGTTCCAAAAATGTTGACGGATTTGCACAAAACCCAACGTTGTGGCAGTGCATTGACTTTCCTTAAGCGGTACCACAATGAAGGTGAAGATTTTTTAGACCAAATTGTTACTGGTGACGAAACATGGGTGGCCTACGTCACACCAGAATCAAAACAACAATCCATGGAATGGCGACATTCATCATCACCCAAAAGAGTGAAGTTTAAGCAAACAATTTCTGCCCGGAAAATCATGTGCACAGTTTTTTGGGACAAAAAAGGAGTATTGCTACTGGAGTTTCTGCCTCGTAATGAGACAATCAATGCAGCGTCTTATTGTGAGACATTGAACAATCTGCGTCGTGCAATCCAGAACAAAAGACGTGGCAAGTTGAGTAAGGGTATCGTTTTGCTGCATGACAATGCCCGTCCACATGTGGCTAATCGGACCAAAGATCTCATCAAATCTTTTAAATGGGAAACTCTAGATCATCCTCCATACAGCCCTGATCTGGCGCCCAGCGACTACCATTTGTTCCTGCACTTGAAGAAACACCTGGGTGGTCAGCGTCTTCAAGACGACAACGAAGTCAAAACAGTTGTGATACAGTGGTTAACAAGTCAGGCGGCAGAATTTTATGAGGATGGTATTCAAAAACTGGTGCCACGTTATGACAAGTGCTTCAATATTCACGGAAATTATGTAGAAAAGTAGATTAAGGTACAGGCTTTCATGTAAAAATAAAATTACTGCGATATCTTTGCACGTCTTTTTTAAATTCCATAACGGTACTTACTTAAAAAACACGCCTCGTACCAACCTGCGTCGACATTTTTGGGCAGTCTTCACTGCAACTGGAATAGTAAATCCCTTTTCGTTAATGCTGCTTACACTGTTAGGCCTTTAGTGGAATTCATAGTGTTTTCCCATAACACTAAGATGATATAAAAACAGAGCCTGTTGTGTTACACAACACTGCATCGCCTACCTCCACAACTTGGCACACTCGACTCATCCTCATGAGACACCTGAATGTTCCCTAGACTGCTTCCATATGACTCCCACAGCCCTGGTGTTTGGATGATCTGCAACAAACGGAAAATATAACATAACCATATCTCAAGGGAATGCTATGTCTATCTAGATATATGCAATCTCACTTTGTATCTGCTTGCACGGGAGAAATTCTTCATTGAAAACATTCGAGGGCAACTGAGCCTGATAATCAACTAGTGATAGAGTTCTTGAATTTAAAAAAATCAGAATAACCGTATTTTACGGACCATAAGACACACGTTAATTTTAGGATGGAAACTTAAAGGAAAAGAAATTTAGTGTGATTCTAAACGAAACATTTTAAGTTTGGAGAGGATTATAGTACATGAGAAATAACCGTTTTGGTGCTAGGGTCATTTTCGGAATATTTTTCATTTTATTTTGTGTACTTTTGATATGGTGCAAGGGTAACGCTTTGATTTTGTATATTTTTATGCGAATATGACGAATGGTACAATAATGAGGTGCGTGCAAAAGGCTCAGAAGCGAGGGGAAGCAGCCAGCAGGTGAGAGCAGGCAGAGCTTGGCTGGTGCGCAGATCCTAAATCTATCTTTCGCCAGTGTTCCTATAATATTTTAGGATTACCTGAACTAGTTTCAGAAGATCAACATCTATCATCATCAGCTGTATATTCCAACTGCCAATTGCCCTCCCGTGATGAGACCCTCATCAGTCAAGATATATAATTTTATTTGTGAAATGGTCCTTATTCTTATAAATAAATATATTTTTCCAAACCTTTCTTTTAGAACTTTTGGTATAGGTTAATTAGATTGGCTCAACTTTAGATTAGGGCTCTTCAAAAAAAGCTGCACATTTTCTGTATTTCAGAATTTTTGGAAGTCCTACGCATCATAAACCTTTTGATTTGTATTATTTAAAAAATAACACGAACATTTATATCACTTATTTATATAAACAGATTAATTGCACATTTTACGAATTCTTTACTTGCCAGGCATGCGTCATTTTGGATTGGAGACGTGATGTAGGCCTACTGCTGCCAACATTGATAGAATCGTGTACTCTAGGTCACGCTGCAAATTTCCAACATAAAGAAACTTATTTTAATGCGCAATTTCATAACGTACCGGTATTACAAGTGACGCTGTGGGTGACGCTGCAGCTAGCTCTTCCAATTAAATGTACCGAAATGTTTGTTCATTTAGATATATTTATGATGTAAATGAATGTGTGCAATTCTAATACCAATATAATTACAAAACTTTTTAATAACAAGGATGAATAGCGCACAAACGTGCATAAAATAAGAGTTTCCACTTGTTTCGCTGCTTAGTCTTTGCTGAAGTCCATCAGTGATCTTGTTCGATTATGACACACGCTGAAATGATACCGTTCACAGGCTCTGCCGCACAGTGTGCACGCGCATTGTGGTGATGGTTCATGAAAACTCAGTCTTGTACAAAGCTTGTGATGGAAGCCGTGTATTGATAATCTGCATAAGGCACTTCGCAGGTCATTGTTAGGTCCCTTCCAGCTCTGGTCCATCATGGCACCTTTTTAATAATAACTTAAAAAGTCTACAATTACTAACTAACTCCATGGCGCTAACATCCCAGAATAAGGCCTACCACCCGACCGCTGCGTCATCTACCATAGACAGACTGCAGGATTGGGGGCGGGCATGTGGTCAACATGCCGACACTCACGGCCGTTAATGGTGGTTTCCATGACCGGAGCCGCTACTGCTCTATCAAGCAGTACCTCAATTTGAATCACGAGGTTGAGTGCATCCCTACCAGACCTCCCTACCTCAGAAAAATCCAGGGGGTCAAACCCGCGCTGTCGGATCTGTAGTCAGCAATGCTAACCAAAAGACCACGCCAGCGGTCAAAGAGTATACGATGCATACTAAAATTAGTAGGCCTAGAACTCATCAAACTCTAGTGCAATATTTATTATTATAACAATAACAACATTAATTTATTTACAAGTAATACCTGAGAAAACAGAATAGGAATTTCAGATTACATGTTTTCCAAAAAAATTTAAAGGTCATTCAATAATAATACTTGTCACTAAAGGTGCTAAAACTACTTAACTTTAAACTCTACACTACAGGATAAGCCGTCCTATCTTCTATCATTTCTGGGGTTTTGGTGCATAAATTGGCAGCAGTGTGAGTTCAGATGTTGCCTCCATTACTAGTCTCGGCACTTCGGGAATCTTCGCCATTCATAGCATATCAACATGAACTTTCGGACTTAAAAAAATTTTATCCGTTAGATTTTTTATCCTAAAGGAAGAGTATCTGATTAAATGGCTCACCTTCTGGACCAATTCCTCAAAGGCACACTGCACACCATCCCTAGTCTTGGCACTCGCCTCGATGAACAGTGTCTGGTGTCTTCTAGCAAACATCATGCCCTCCTCCCTGGTCACTTCTCTTTTCTCCTGTAAAGGAAGATAGCCTATTATTTCTTTGATACGTACTAATCATGTGTAGGCCTATTAATATATTTTTAAAAAGCAGCATGCAAAACTGTGATATAAAATATAAATGGGCATGAGTGAATTATCTGTCAAAATTCTAAACAGTCTCCTATTCAAGGAGTCTTCCAATCGGGCGAGGACCCACATTGAAGTTAGCGAAACTTTCTTCAAGAAATGTTTCATCCTTGTTGTAAGATAAATATGGATTCTACAGGTTTTTAAGAACAATATAGACCTAACATCATATTTGATCAATTTTCACAGAAGAA
The DNA here is from genome assembly GCA_964059195.1 of Ectobius pallidus. Taxonomy (NCBI): domain Eukaryota; kingdom Metazoa; phylum Arthropoda; class Insecta; order Blattodea; family Ectobiidae; genus Ectobius; species Ectobius pallidus. Next base: position 166,633,426 of record CAXKWD010000007.1, read on the forward strand.
TAAAGAAAGAAAAAAACATGACCAAAGTACCAGCTACAGAATCCCTAGATGATCTGCCCTTGCCTCTACTCCCAACTTTCTCCTTTGAAGTTATCAAGAACAATAACTATTGACAAGTTTGAAGTCACCTAGGCTAGCTGGCTCTATACACCAGGACAAGAGCATGCAAAGTTTGCAGAACTCGATCCTTTCACACTATACTTACTATGTCAATCTTATTTCCAACAATCATTTTGACAATATTGTTTTTGGTGGAGTATATATCCAGTTCATTCAGCCAGGTTTCTAACCTGGTAAAGGAGTTTCTGCTGATAACATCATACACCAATATAGCCCCATGGGCATCACGATAATAGCCTGGGGTTAAGGTTCGGAACCTCTCATGACCAGCGGTGTCCTGTAATTGAATGAGTGCTCAAATAGTTGATATGATCCTACTACTCTACAGGTACTCCGTAATCTTTGAATGTAGTACAGTCTCTACCACAGTATCTGTGTAACACAAGATTATGAAACAACGTGAAATCAACTTACCCATATGGCTAATTCCACTAAGTTACCATCAATTAACAATTTCTTTTCCTTATAATCCACTCCAACCGTTGATGCTTGTTTTGGATCAAAGTTGTCATCGGTGAACCTTAGCAGAAGACTGCAAACAGAGATCAAAAGGACGACATCGTGCCATGACATACGTCATTGTTTACATGCTCTATATATAAAATCCTAGCACATATTTCCAAAAGGGTCTGTCTGGTACAGGACGAGATAAACAATTTTATGCTCCCTACCTTGATTTCCCCACGCCGCATTCTCCAATAATTAGGATTTTCAAGGTTGTCAATACTTCTTCATCCATTTCTACAACCCACCTTGAGCCAAACAACTAACAAATATATAAAAAGCAAAAAACTGGCAGGTGAAGACAAAAGTTCCATACCACTAATCGGGTTACCCCCACTAATCTGCGCTACATTTCGTACAGTATTGTAATTTTTTTCTACAATCTTTCCTTCGAAAAAATGGCGAGGACTTCGTCCTATGTAATAGAGCTCAATGGTCCTAATACATGTTAAGCAGCAGATGGCGATCGGCGAAGCATACTAACGTGCATAGTATGTTTCATTTACGATGTGCTGTATTCTTTTAGCGAGACAGACCGGTTTTTGCACTTTGTTATGTGGTATCTATCACAAGCACAAGCATTCACTGTCGGGCCTCCAGGTCAGTGTTGCCAACCGCAAAAGCTAAAATCTCTTTGACAACTCCATAAAGTTTCTTTAAATTTCTTTGACGCATTAAAAATATCTTTCATTATATAATTTACCGATGATGATAATAATAATTTTAATTTTATTACTATGAATCTTGCCTCAAATTAACTGCATGCAATTCACGAAGGTATAAATGCGCCGAGAGAAATTTTGTGCACAGGCGTAGTTTTTAACTCAGGGGTATACATTCCATTCCATTCCATTCCATTCCATTCTCTTTCTTCACCATAGTCATTAAGACTAGGGAATTGTCAATTTTTATAATTTAGTTTATCCTGTAGTGAATTTTCTTGTATTTATGTAGATTTTATTGTATAGCATTGTGGTCATTGAAGAATTCTGTTATGGAGTAATAAGCCTTTAAAAGTAGGTATTTTCTAAGTTTAGTGATGAAAATTGTATTGCTATTTATAGTTTTCAGATGTCTTGGCAACACATTATAGAGTTTTGTGCCCATTATTAGTGGTATTTTGCTAGTTTTTGATAACCTGTGTTGATGTAGATTGTAGTCTGTTTCGGTATTTCTTAAGTTATATTTGTGACAGCCTGTTCTTTTTTTTGGTGGATTTTGTTTTAGTAATTTTAAAGTTTCTAGGATGTAGAGTGAAGTCACGGTAAGAATACTATTTGTTGTGAAGAGTGGCTTGCAGTGCTCTTGAGGATGTGATGTTTCAATGATTCTGAGTGCCTTTTTTTGTAGTATGAGTATCTTCAGTATCATGGTTTCTGATGCTGCACCCCAAGCTATTATGCCATATCTCAGATGACTTTCAAAAAGGGCGTAATAAGCAATTTTTGCAGTATTTTTATCTGTTATATTTCTAATTCTTCTGAGTGCGTATAAGGCTACAGATAGTTTTTTTTGTAGAGTTTCTATGTGGGGTTGCCAGCTTAGATTTTGATCAATTATTATGCCCAGGAACTTTGTAGAAGTTGTGGTTGAAATGTCTGGTGTTTCATTTAAGGTATTAAAAGCTATTTTTGTGGCTGCAAAATTTATGTTAATTGTTTTTTCTTTGTTGATGAGTAGATCTAATGATGTGCAGGTGTTTGTAGCTATATGTAGTGTTTCTTCTAAGGTCTGTTCCCAGTGTTGGATTGTGGTTGGAGTTATAATAGTGGTGTCGTCAGCAAACATTAAACAGACGGACTCTTCTTTAAAATTTTCTGGAAATGTGTTTATGTATATTAAGAAGAGCAAAGGCCCTAGTATGGATCCCTGTGGGATTCCATTTACAGTTTTTTGTGGTGAAGATCTAGTTTGAGTTTCTGTATTTTTAATGTAATGTTTGATTTCAACTTGCTGTATGCGGTCTGTGAAATAATTTTCAAACCATTCTAGGGCTTTGGGTTCAATATTGAGATTTCGAAGTTTATTTATTAGTATTTGTCTGTTTATACTATCAAAAGCCTTTTGGAGGTCAAGAAAAGTTCCACACGCATAGTTTTTATTTTCCCAGATGGATGTTATGGTTTCACAGAGTTGGTTAAGAGCTGTGTTTATTGATTTTCCTTTTTGGAATCCGTGTTGACATTTTGAGATAGTTTCTGAGTTATTTAAGTAGCTTATCAGTTGGTTGTGGATTACTTTTTCCAAGTATTTAGAAAATGTTGGTAAGATTGATATTGGTCGGTAATTTCCTATTAATGTTTTATTTCCTTTTTTGAATTTTGGATATACTGTTGCAGATTTCATTTCTTTTGGTATTATTCCTTGCTGAATAGAAGTATTTATTATGTGTGATAATGGTACTATTAATTCTTCCTTACAGTGCTTAGCAATTTTGTTTGAAATTTCGTCTTTTCCTGTAGAATTTGTTGATGGCATCTGTGCAAAGTATTTAAGTAGTTCTTGTGGTTCTATTGTTTTGAAGGAGAATAAGTTTTGGTTAGTATTTTGATCTAGGGTCGTGTTTAGATTGTATGATGTATTTTTTGTGTTGTTGTTTCCTATAGAGATAAAGTATTTGTTAAAAATGTCGCTAATTTCCTGAGGCTCTGTTTCGAGTTTTCCGTTTATAAGTAAATGTATTTCTTCTTCAGTTTCATTTAACTAGGGACACATGACGGAGAAACTAAATGGTTCCCTATAGAAGGGTGTGAGACAAGGATGTATTTTGTCTCCTGCTTTGTTCAATTTATATACTGAATACATAATGAGAAATGCGGTACTGGATGAAACTAAAATAGGAGTAAGAATTGGAGGAAGAATCATAAATAACATCAGATATGCAGATGACACTACCCTTACTTGCAGAGAGCAAGAAAGACTTGGAAGATCTTATAGAGTAAAAACAGAAAGTGATAAAGCCGGTCTAAAACTAAATGTTAAAATAACTAAAATAATGACATCAGAGAATATTTCAATAAATATCAGCGGCGAAGTGCTAACAACAGTAGACAAAATTAATTTCTTAGGTACAACATTAACGATTGAAGGTAGTAGCACAGAAGAAATAAGGAGAAGGATAATTCTTGGAAAGATAGCAATGAAAAGATTAAATAAGATTATAAATGACCCATATATTTCAACTAAAACAAAAATAAGAATAAGTTAATACTGTCTACAGTGTTTCCTGTGGTATTATATGGTAGTGAAAGTTGGACATTAAGGAAAGCAGAGAGGAAAAAATTAGATGTGTTTGAGATGTGGGTATGGAGGAAACTATTAAAGATAACATGGATTGAAAGAAGGACTAATACATAAATCTTAGAAGTTATAAAACCAGATTTGTCACTGGAAGCATTAGCTGTGAGAGGAATATTAAAGTATTTTGGACATATCATGAGAAAGACACAATCATTAGAGAAGGACGTAATGCTGGGTAAAATGGAAGGGAAGAGAGGAAGAGATAGAAGAAGATTGTGATGGCAGTCCGAGATATGTAATGTCATCAACATGAAATGGAAGGAGGCAATACGTGTTGTTCAAGATAGGGTCAAATGGCAGAAACTGGTCGACAGCAAAACCAGGGAAAGGAAAAGACAGTTCCAATAATTTCGGCTAACCATCTGCCTTGCAAATCCAAGTTATGGATCACTTGCAATTCGATAGGGACTACTACTACTACTATACATTTAAATAGTTGTAGATTGCTCTCTCGCTCTTTTTTTATTTGTCCGAATTTCCACTTTATCTTTATTAATTATCTATGGAATATAGTAAATTAATTTTTTCTGTAGATTTGGGACAAAATTCTTTGATACTTTGAAGGAAACAATCTTCTCTAAATCTACAGAAATTTATTTGAGGATGGCAACACTGCTCCAAGAGGAAGTTTCTGTTTACCGATGTGAATTTTTTTTACGCTTATTTTCCTAGAGAGGGCAGAGGCACAGGTGGTAAGCCCATCACCCTTTAACCCCCTCCAGAAACTAAGGTATTAACACACACATATACATACCCAGTGGCGTACCATGGCTACTTGGCGCCCGGGGCTAATTAGATGGTAGTCGCCCCCAACACTAAAAGGTTAAAGGTTCAATGAGTTTAATTTTTACACAGTTTAATGTTCACAATTATTTATTTTTAATAAGTAATATGTTACTTTAAGACATTATAAAAAATATTTAAAAATATTTAGCATTATAAAGAGAAAGATATGAATGAAATAAAACTTAAGTATTATAAAGTTAGTTTGTTTGAAAAAAAATAAAGAGAAAAGTTTGTCAACAATTTTTTTTTAAATGTGCCTTCCTAGCCTTGATGAATGCAAACTTATTTATAATACAGTTGAAGTTTATAGTAGCAGCCCATCACGTTCAATTGATAATATTGCTAAATTACACCGTAAACTTTTCCTGTGTGCTCGACGCCCACGACCTATTTCGTATTGTCTATAGTTTAAATAATATAATATATAAATAATATAGTCTAAATAATATTAATGCAGTATTTAACAAAGTATTAAAGAAAATTTGACCAATAAAACTTTATATATTGCCTGAAAAAAAAATTATTTTTACTTAAACTAAAAAAATCCTTTTTCAATTTTGGGGCCCCCCTACCTTACGGCGCCCGGTGCGGCCGCCCCGTTCGGACCCCCCTTGGTATGCCACTGTACATACCAGTTAATTTCCACACTGATATAAAACATAATACAATGCCAAATTTAAGTTAGTGTTTACACAATATTGCGACCTTGTCTGCAGATTTATTGAAGTTGAATTCCTCAACAGTATAGAAGTAAAAAGTATTTACTTATTGTTAAATATATGTTTTAATGTCTCTAGGACAATGGTTAGATATTTGTATTGCCAAAAAAAGAGTCCTTTCTGGTACAAAGTAAGATGTGTTGTTGGCTTGTGAAGATCGAGTTTATTCCTTGTGTTGATTTCATGTATAACGGAATTTGTTAAAAATTGCTCAAAATTATCTACTGTATAAGAACTCTTTCTTGTAGTAAGAATATTTTTGGCTTTCACAGGAAATACTCCAGATTATTATACTATAAGACATAATTGAGTGGAAATATGCAAAATGCAAAGATTTCAAAATGTCAATGAGAAATTTTAAAGATCTTATTGCAAAACAAGCTGAGCTTAATGCCCTATAATAATAAAAGATACAAATGAATACTAGTTTGTCTTTTCTGCATTATACCAACTAATTGTGGCACTACATCCCCGAAGGGACTAGGCCTACCACCCGACCGCTGCTCAATTTCAATCACGAAGCTGAGTGCACCCCTTTCCAGACCTGCCTACCTCAGAAATATCCAAGTAGGTACCAGGGATTGAACCCGGATCGACAGATCTGTAGTCAGCAACACTAACCACAAGACCATGCTGGCAGTCAACTAATTTATAACACATTATAAAAACTATATATTTTAATAGTAGTAATAATAACAATAATAATAATAATAATAATAATAATAATAATAATAATAACAACAATAACAACAACACAAATCTATAGGGCTCTGATTTATTGGTGAAATAAAATGGCTCATTTCGGTGTTAACTTCCTTCTATTTCGGTGGGTATTTCGTGAAATAAATTACTTATACTACATTGGGAACATTGCGCAATGATAAACTTTGCTTCTTTATTTACATGAACAAACACCCCCCCCCCTCCCCATTTCTATATTCTTCTGCCCTTGTATGAACTGAAGTAACTTTCGATTTAGGCATGATTACAGTTAATGTTCAAATATAATGACGAGAAATACTATCGTAATTTCTCCTAAACACCATCAGATAGCAGAAGTGCCAACCATACCACTATGGATAAAAGACGAAATCTGTTGAATACAAGTAACAAACATTCTACACTCTTCTGCTGTAATCGATCATAGGCATCGCTAACTTGGCAAAGACATAGCAGGAAAGGAGTGTTCTCAACAGTACAAACCAGGTCACAGACAATCTTTGCATAAATTCTGCAATCTTTGTAATCTATCGCAAATATCGATATATCGGTAAATCTTCGACAGCCATAGAAACAGCAGAAAAAAATCATGCTGCTAAGAAATAAAAAATACAGTACACCAAAACATAATATTGTGATTTTAAGGCACATTTTCGTGCTAATTTCTCGCTTTACGGACAGAAGGAGAATATTTTGCGCTTATAGACACATTTCGCAGAACCGAGTAAATTTCGCGATATTTCGTAGATTCAATTTGGTTCATATTGGTATTTTAAGCATATAAAAGCCAAACATAGCTAAGGGAGGTTGTTTTATAACACAAAAAATAAGGCCCCTACAAATCTACAATAGGTTTTGCTGTAGTGTAACAGCATCATAGTTCTTTTACAGCTACAACTAAAATGGTAAGGTTCACAAAGTTCCTAGATACAGCCATACTTTTGTTCTACAGCAAGCTTCTCCCAATGATCACCTACAAGCTACGGTTAATTTGAGAACATATAACTAAATATTTTACAAGTTTCTGAATTGTTGGAAAGCTTTAGATGACCACAATAAAAAACGAACCTAGCATAAAAAACTAAATCTTTTACCACTAGAGACCGGAATTGATTAAAAATAGATCCAAAGCCAATCAGTGATGCATGAGAAATTAAAATTATGTTGATAACTTCCAGATAATAAATCCGAATGCTTGTTCTGAAAAACTGGTATCATACTTACATTATTAGTTCCCGCAAAAAAAACTGTAACCCTTATTACCAAACTTGGAATTTTGGTCTCCAGACATTTCGTGCCCTTAAAAATCCAGAGACCATATTTCATCAATCTGGGGGAAAAGTGTTTTAAGTTGTTTATTCCATATGTGTGTGGCTGCTGTATTAAAACACGAACCACTGTGGCCCTGAAAAAACAGATTACAGTGAATATACTGTAGGGTCAATCGGGGCTAATATGATACAAAAAAACAAACTTTTGTGATGGAATTCTTAATTTATAGTGTTAAAGTAACTTTAAAAATACTGAAATGTACAACTTACCTTGTTCTTTCAAACAGTGCAACTCAGAGTAACATAAATTTTAAGAATTTCTTGAGAAAAAAAGAAAACTGTGTATCGTATTTGCCCCAGTAAATGGGGCTATTGTGATACATAGATGGGGCATTTATGATACAGCCAATTATTTCACATGCTATGTGAGATGGAGAGGTGGCTGGGGTATTTGTGATACACCTAGTGTCTAATGTATTATCAGGCAAAGTTTGGTTTAAATTGAAACAGGGATTCCTGAGATACTGGTATCAATATAAAACCATTTTTAAGAGATGAAAATATTTAATTTTTCTACGTTGCCTAGATTTGTAAAAATCAAAAGAAAATATTATACAGAGGTATTAAAAATTAAGCAAACTCACACTAAAGATGAAAAAAAAAAATTAAACATATTTCAGTGTTCCTGAGGCAAGCAATTCTACAGTAATTGTAACTACTGCTCAAACACGTCTACAAATTTGCCAAAACAGTACTTAAAACGATTTCCAAGCAGAGTCATGTTTGGTGTAGGCAGTTTCCCCAACACAGCTGATTTATTTATCACAGACACATTTTTTTCATTCTGTTGAAAAGTTGTTTTGTCATTCACAGTTTACAGTCCCATGACTTCAAATTCATTATCTGCGAACACTTGGAGAACCGTTATGGCATACCTATAAGTGGTGCTGTTTCTTTTTCCACCTTTAAAAGAGGCCAACAAAAAATCACCAGTTTTAACACTTTCTGGACTCTCCATTGTTTCAAAATCCTCAGCCTGAGGTTCAAGGAGGTCTACATCATCTGCATCATCGTCTTTACTCGTTAATTTAGTTGGTAGATCTTCATCGCTTGTTTCTTGTACATCTTGGACTGTCCTCTTCCTCTGTTTTATTTTATTTTTATCATTCTCTAATGTGATCCATTCTTCTGAAGTTACAACTTTCGCTCCAGGATCTAATCGCCACCGCCTTTTTGTTCGATTTACCTGTATACGTGTCTCATATTTACCCCATGGGCTGTATCATATTAGCCCCAATATATGTATCACATTAGCCCCCTAACTTCAACACCTTATAACTCATTGACTTTTAACACCTCAGGAAGGATTCTTATATGCAAAAATAGCCCATTTTTTCATGAACATAATGATGCTTTTGAATTTAAAATATCTTCATTAGCATTCAATGTATGAGAAAAGTTCTGAATCAAAATATAAAAGTTTTTTAGGCAAAAAATAAATACCTGCAGTTTTAATTTTTTTTCACTATTAAATATTATGCTGTATATTTCTTCATATATGGGACTAACAAGTAGATAAAATAACTCTTGGAATATCATTTTAACATTAATTTATTGGTAATATAACCCTTATTTTTTTTAGTGTATCATAATTACCCCATTATTTTGTGTGTATCATATTAGCCCCGATTGACCCAACTAGTTAAAACTTCAGTGTACTGGTATCTAAAACTACAAAGTCCAATAAGATGTATAGAAATAACTATAAGGATATATTTGATCCTAGAGCTTATTCCTGAAAATTTATAAAAATGGGGCAATTGTTTATTTGTTTTCCCATTATTATTATTATTTATTTATTTATTTATTTTTATTTTTTTAAGGAATACTAATGGGTTGGTTGCGACACACGTGAAAACAGGACAAATCCACAAGCACAAACTAAGAATTAGAGATCATCAAATCCTACAAGTAGCCTATCTTGGAGTAACTTTTCAGACCGAAAGCCAAACTTTCACAAGCACGTGGAAGAATAATCAGTAGTAGCCATTAAAGCAACTCTTGACATGCCAAAATTTGGAAAGCTGTCAGTAAAAAACCCGCTCATGAAAACCACCATTAACGGCCATGGGTGACGGCATGTTGACCACATGCCCCCAATCCTGTCAACTGCCTGTGGTAGATGATGCAGCGGTCGGGTGGTAGGCCAAGTCCCTTCAGGGAGTAGCACCACAGAGTTTAGTTTTTAGTCAGTAAAAAACTGGATTCAGCCTCTTCCACCTGAAAATTGCACCAATTCCTTCATATGATATCTGTTGGATACACCTAGCATACAGCAATTTAAAGAAATTGGATAGGATAAAGAGTAATAATTAAAAGAACTTAAAGAATAGAACTGCCTACACTCTCACCAACTCCAATTCCTTCATACAGGACATAGTTGCTACACATGACCTTGAAGTATGCCAGCCTACAGCAGTTTCTTAGACGAGAGGCTGCAAAAAGCAGAGAGTTTAGACTCCAACTTCCATTGCACCCCAGGCATGAATGATCAGCAGTTGAAAGAGGCCAATGTTGACCTGCAACATCTAGAAGGAAGCTTCAGTACTTCGGGCATGTCATGAGAAATCAAGGATCATTGGAACACGACATCATGATTGGATTGGTCGAAGGATCTAGGAAACAAGGAAAACCTCGAACACGCTGGATAGATGATTTGAAGAAAATCGTCAATTTAAGTTGGGAAGCCATTACCCACATTGTCAAGGACAGGAAAGAATGGCGGAAATTAACAGAAGTGAGAACCAGGAACAGGGAACGCACAAACGTCCACTAAGCACGGGAGAAGGCAATGGCAAACCACTCCTGTATTAATTAATGCCTAGTAAATCCAAATAAGGATCACCGGGAGTCTAAACCCAGACTCGAAGGACTACTACTACTAGCGGCCCACGGACTTTTTCAACTAAAGCGGATTTCATGACACTGCTGATAAGTGTCTTTGAAAACTCTGGGGTTTAATATGCAGAACATATCACAGTATGGTATTGACTTTAAAGAAAGAGCATTATCACCCTCATGTTACGCAAATGACAACCCCTTCTGAACTTACACAGTGTGTTTGATCTCATAGTAGAACGTGACAAATTTGGTAATGACTAGACCTGGGATTTTAAGACAAATGCATATTTTGTTCCTTATGAAATAACACGAATCTTTTTTAAATATGTTGACATTTCATGATAAATCACTTATATTTATAGAGTTTTATAGTGCCCTAAAATGCCTATTTGGACCTTTGGAGGCTATTTTTACTATTTTAATGCCTAAAATGCATATTTTGTACATTTAAAATAAAATCTAATTTCTGTAACTTTTGCAATCTTTAATGGACATCCCCGAATAAAGGGCAGAACAGCAGAGAGTGGGTTTCTCACATAAACTCAGTTTTCCCAAACAAATGTTGCCAAAGGAATGCTGGCTGACGGGGGAGGATTCGCTCAAAACAACAAGTAGCAGGTATATAGTAAGAAGGGACATACTGGGTCAATTTTTCATATAATCCAAAACTGTTTTTGATAAATGTATTTTTAATTCTGTCTTAATTTTGCAATTATTTCTGTTAAGAATAGGTATACCACATTTATTACAGCAAAAAAAGATCATGTTACAGTTGAAGAGCATATTGTAGTATTTTAAAGTCTATTTTCTGTCTATTTACACATTTTTAAAGCTTATTTTAAGTGCCTATTTTATCCTTTAAAAGCCTATTTACATGTTTTAAAAACATATTTTATGGAGTAGAAATATAATCAATAGTACAAAGGAAAATATTCAAAACCATACTACAGCGTATAGTTTTCTAAGGAGCAGAAACATGGACATTAAATAAAAAACAGGTTAACAGATTGAACGCACTGGAGATGGACTTCTGGAGACGATCTGCCATGAAGTCCAGGAAAGATAGAATTAGGAACAGGGAAATACGACGTATTATGGAAGTGGAAGAAGATAGTGCAGTCACAATTGAAAGGAAACGACTTCGATGGTATGGACATGTACGTAGAATGGGAGAAGAAAGAATACCTAGGATCGTACAGGAATGGGAAAGTAAGAGAAGAGGAAGAGGACGACCTGCTACTACCTGGATACAGAATGTACACATGTCAATGGAAAGATTTGGTTTAGTGGAGGAAGATGTACAAGATAGGGATAAGTGGTGAAATGTGGTGATAGTGTAGAGCTCTCAGATTTTGTATGTCGGGATGAGTTGTGTGATAGTGCTTGACTGTTGTATTAATTGTTTGGTTGGAGACAAACCTCTGTTTTGAGGAAATTTCTCAGTTAATAAAATAATTTTAGGTACCTGAAACTAATTTTTTTTTAGCCTAAAATCTCAGGTCTAGTAATGGCAAATCGAAATGCAAGGGAGGTACAAAAACTACCATTCTTTGGGAGTGCATTTAAATTATTATTCTTAATGTTATTTACATAATGAGACTTAGCTTATTCCAAAATGGCTAGGTGTACTTCAGAACAAAGTAAATCCATACAAAAGTGTAATATAAAATAACAAAACAGACAAAATACCAACTTGCGTCGACATTTTGGGGCAGTCTTCACTGCAACTGGAATAGTAAATCCCTTTTCGTTAATGCTGCTTACACTGTTAGGCTTTTAGTGGAATTCATAGTGTTTTCCCATAACACTAAGACGAATATAATAAAGTTCAGATCACGTAAAGCAAGTAAAGCTGACGGGAACTTAGATACACAAGAATTTTTAGAAGTTACAATATTCCCTTCATTTAGTGTCTTTGGGGTTATATAAAAACAGAGCCTGTTGTGTTACACAACACTGCATCGCCAACCTCCACAACTTGGCACACTCGACTCATCCTCATGAGACACCTGAATGTTGCCTAGACTGCTGCCATACGAGTCCCACAGCCCTGGTGTTTGGATGATCTGCAACAAATGGAATATAACATAACCATATCTCAAGGGAATGCTATGTCTATCTAGATATATGCAATCTCACTTTGTATCTGGTTGCACGGGAGAAATTCTTCATTAAAAACATTCTAGGGCAACTGATATCAACTAGTGATAAAGTTCTTGAATTTAAAAAATCAGAATTACCGTATTTTACAGACCATAAGATACACCTTAATTTTAGGATGAAAATTAGTGTGATTCTAAACGAAACATTTTAAGTTTGGAGAGGATTATAGTACCATATTGGCCCGAAAATAAGACGACCCTGAATTTCTGAAGGGTAGTTACGAAAAAATAAATAAAATAGCTTATTAGTACATTTTGCTTCACATAAAACAGAATTTTGAAGTTCATACCGTAACTTCTTCTCTCGCCATTATTTACGCATTGAGACAATGAAGATGCTTTCTTTTCCACATGGCCTGCCATGACTGGTGGTCAAACAAAAGCTTTACGCGTAGAGAATAGAGATCCCAAGCAAGTAACAGTGCAGTCAGGATCAGAAGGTCCGGGTCCAGTACAAACAGAAGCACGAAGTCGGGAAAAATTAGTTTGGTAAAGTTCGTGCGACTTGACCTTGGGTCGGACGCACGTCATTTGCCTGGGGATACCCGTTGCACACTTGCCTAGCTGCATTCATGAATGGAGAGTTGTTGAGTCTTAGGTTGCGTGTATAAGACGAGTATAGTTTTTAAAAGCACATTTTCAGGGAAAATTCAGGCCAATACGGTACATGAGAAATAACCATTTTGGTGCAAGGGTCATTTTCGGAATGTTTTTTATTTTATTTTGTGTACCGTACTTATGATATGGTGCAAGGGTAACGCTGTGATTTTGTATATTTTTATGTGTATATGATAATTGTACATTAGTGAGGTGCATACACAAGGCTCGGAAGCGAGGGGAAGCAGCCGGCAGGCATGAGTGGGCAGAGCTTGGATGGTGCACATCCTAAATCTATCTTTCGCCAATGTTCTTACAATACTTTAGGACTACCTGAACAAGTTTCAGAAGATCAATATCTATCATCATCAGCTGTAGGCCTACATTCCAACCGCCAATTGCCCTCCCATGGACATTTATTAGCCTATATTTAGCAATGAGACCCTCATCAGTCAAGGTATAGAATTTTATTCATGAAATGGCTCCTTATTCTTATAAATAAATATCTTTTTCCAAACCTTTCTTTTAAAACTTTCGGTATAGCCTAAGTTATTTAGATTTCTTATTCTAATGGAAGAGTATCTGATTAAATGGCTCACCTTCTGGACCAATTCCTCAAAGGCACACTGCACACCATCCCTAGTCTTGGCACTCGCCTCGATGAACAGTGTCTGGTGTCTTCTAGCAAACATCATGCCCTCCTCCCTGGTCACTTCTCTTTTCTCCTGTAAAGGAAGATAGCCTATTATTTCTTTGATACGCACTAATCATGTGTATTAATATATTTTTAAAAAGCAGCATGCAAAATTGTGATATAAAATATAAATGGGCATGAGTGAATTATCTGACAAAATTCTGAACAGTCTCCTATTCAAGGAGGATCACCACAAGGATCGGTATTGGGCCCCATACTCTTTTTAATTTATATAAACGATATTTCTAGTTTAAAACTTCAAGGCAAGTTAACCATGTTTGCTGACGACATGTCACTGTTTTATATAGGACCATCTGAAGAAGAATTAACAATTTCCATACAAAGTGACCTGAATATACTACAAAATTGGCTCGAAAATAATTTATTAGTTCTAAATGTTGATAAAACCAAATACATGTTTTTAAAAAAAAAATAGTCACCTGCTACGCAATAATACACCTATCAAAATCAATAATCAAACTATTCAGAAAGTTGATTCTATTACCTTTCTAGGCATAACACTGGATACAGATTTAAGTTGGAATAGTCATCTTAATAATGTCAAAAAGAAAATTGTAAGTGTCATTGGTGTTCTTGTTAGGTTAAGAGACTCGGGACTACCAAGATCAATGTTAAAAAATATTTATTATGCCCTCATACACTGTCACTTAAGTTACATGGATATATTATGGCAAGGCTGTTCAGCGACACTCTTGCAAGAAATTACAATATTACAGAAACGTGCAATAAAAATTATATTTAATCTAAACTTCCTCACCCCCTCTAAAGATGTTTATTTTATCTCAGGCATTGTACCAATATCTGTAGGTCTGAAAATATCTTCTGTTAATTTTGTATACAAAATTATAAACAATCTATGCCACAGTAACCTTCACTTCTATATGAATAGAGATATACATAATTATTCCACTAGAAATTCTAACTTAATTGCATTGCTACCAGTCAATTCTACTAAATATGGACTGAAGGGCATATTGAAAATGATTATTTCGGAATATAATACATTACCCATTGAAATTAAAAACTGTGCATCGCTACTTACATTTAAAAAAAAAAGTTAAACAATATTATCTTCTTAAATATTTTAATCGCTAATTTAATTAAAGTGTGTCTTTTCTTTTAATATATTTCTATACTTCTTCTATATTTCTTATGTATTCATTTCCTTATATGTATTATTATTTTGACATGTAATCTATGTGTATTATTATTTGATATGTAATTTTATGTATAGTTTTCAATGTTAGTTTTCCATTTATATCTTAAATAATGTGGATACAGCTGTGCAAATTATTTATTTCAATTGGAATACCATTTGGACTTGACTTTGCTTGCTCTATGATTGTTACATTGTATTTTCATGTATGATAAGTAGTTTATTTCTCTGTATACTCTATTGTCCTTTATCTAATATATAAAGTCGAATGTGTGTTTGTGGGTATGTATGTATGTTTGTTCCTTATACAAATCCACATTTCTTCACCAATTTGTACGAAATTTTGCACATATACCCAGTTAAGCCCGGGAAGTTACGCGGTCAACATTAAAATTGAAATAAATCAGTCCTTCCCTTGAAAATTATATAATTTCTGAGAATTTTATACTGAAAAAAAAAGAAATGCTGTTTAGTTCACATGGCAACAATGAATTGTTTACTATGATTACATAGGGCCTTGGCAAGTATATAGCCTAATGCTGGAATTTAATGTAATACGAGTATCTTGGCGAAAATAATTACTGAAAATGAAATCCACGAAAATAAAGCACAGTGTGATGTAGTCACGTAACTTTCTCTACCCTCGACATAAGAAATATTTACTCACTTCACATTTTGATGTAGAATAAGAGGGACAACTTAAGTGTGTGAGTATGCTATATCAAAAGTCTGTAAATAATCCTTTCCGCTGATAAGTTATCCATACCTGTAGGCTTTGTATTAGTTGAGAAATAGGGATGTTTATCATAGGCCCTAAGCATGGGATGGAACATTTTGACTCGCAGTATATTATGTCTCGGGTTCTAGGGGAGGAAAGTATGAAAG
Organism: Ectobius pallidus; assembly: GCA_964059195.1. NCBI lineage: Eukaryota > Metazoa > Arthropoda > Insecta > Blattodea > Ectobiidae > Ectobius > Ectobius pallidus. Next base: position 166,649,262 of record CAXKWD010000007.1, read on the forward strand.
TGATACTGCATTTCTCTTTTATTTCAGCTCCGAAACGATTGTATAGTAACATGAGAATGAGAAATATTATTTTCCGTCAAGTCAGTACAATCTTATGTAATTTGTGTTTCTTCTTATTTCAACCCCTCCCAAGCATGATGTGTAGAAGCAACGGAATGCAGCATTCGACATCCTCTATGAGCCATAAAAATTTATATCCAGCGTTTTCTGATGGAATAGTTTGAGTGTGATAAATCGTTTTCTTCATTTCAAGTTCTACATACATAAAGTCCTTCATAAGTTAATTTCAAATTAAAAAATACAAAGCCCGGGCGACGCCGGGCCTTTTCAGCTAGTAATTTTATATAGTGTAATTTTTTCTTTATTTGCTGTTGTCACCATCTAAACTTCTATATTGTATTGTAATATACTGTCCCTAGCTACGAGCCACCTGGCTCTTTGGGACCTTTACTGACAAACAAAATAAAATAAATAAAAATAAAATAAAGGAGTCTTCCACTCGGGTGAGGACCCACAATGCAGTTAGCGAAACTTTCTTCAAGAAACGTTTCATCCTTGTAGTAAGGTAAATATGGATTCTACAGGTTTTTAAGAACAATATAGGCCAAACATCATATTTGATCAATTTCATGGAAGAAAAAAGAAAGAAAAAATTATGACCAAAAGTGCCAGCTATAGAATCCCTAGATGATCTGCCCTTGCCTCTACTGTCAACTTTCTCCTTTGAAGTTATCAAGAACAATAACTACTGACAAGCTTGAAGTCACTTAGGCTAGCTGGCTCTATACACCAGGACAAGATCGTGCAAAGTTTGAGTTAAAGCAGAACTCGATCCTTTCACACTATACTTACTCTGTCAATCTTATTTCCAACAATCATTTTGACGATATTGCTTTTGGTGGAGTATGTCTCCAGTTCACTCAGCCAGGTTTCTAACCTGGTAAAGGAGTTTCTGCTGCTAACATCATATACCAATATAGCCCCCTGGGCATCACGATAATAGCTTGGAGTTAAGGTTCGGAACCTCTCTTGGCCAGCAGTATCCTGTAATTGAATGAGTGCTCAAATAGTTGATATGATCCTACTACTCTACAGGTGCTCCGTAAACTCTGAATATAGTACACAGTCTCTAGCCTATCTGTGTAATACAGAAGATCATGAAACAACGTGAAATCAACTTACCCATATGGCTAATTTCACTAAGTTATCATCGATTGACAACTTCTTTGTCTTAAAATCCACTCCAATCGTTAATGCTTGGTCTGGATCAAAGTTGTCGTCGGTGAACCTTAGCAGAAGACTGCAAACAGATCAAAAGGACGACTTCGTGCCATGACATACGTCATTGTTTACATGCTCTATAAGTTATATAAAATCCTAGCCCATATTTTTAGTAGGGTCTGTCTGGTATTGCTACAAGACGAGATAAACAATTTTATGCTCCCTACCTTGATTTCCCAACGCCGCTTTCTCCAATAATTAGAATTTTCAAGGTTGTCAATACTTCTTCATCCATTTCTGCGACCCACCTTCAGCCAAACTAACAAATATACAAAAAGCAAAAAACTGGCAGGTGAAGACCTATATCAATTTATGTTCACAAAAGTTCCATACCACTAATCTGCGCTACATTTCGTATTGTAATTAATTATCTACAATCTTTCCTTTGAAAAAATGGCGAGGACTTCGTCCTAATACATGTTAAGCAGAAGCGAACGATGGTCTCGGCAGAAGATGGCGATCGGCGAAACATCGATAGCGCACCTTGAACGATATACTGTTTAATGCTTCGATTCGAGGCTAGAAGTCAACACTCGAAGTCACGATCATTATCGAAAATAAAAATTTTATCCAGGAGGTTTAACCAAGAGCATTTTTGGGAAGTTTACATCATTTAGACATGGTTTTCAAAACATTACCATTACTTGTTCGAAATAGACCCCCAGATGGATTCTGGAGGAAAAGGAAGATACTCAGAATGTCCGCGGTAAATATAAATGCTTCATATTTATTTACATAACCTCTCAGTGTTTAGTAGTATTTGTATTTTTTTCCTAATCTGGGGGCACATGAGGTTTTCATAGTGCTTTTTATCTTATTTGTATAACCTTATATTTCCAGCATTTCCATGGAAGAATGAGGAATTGTTATTCTATTGCTGTAAGATATGTCCATCGTGCACTAGCGTTTGCCACGAAAAGCCGTAAACTGAAGAAGGACGATATGACTGCATTAAGGACCACACGTATCATGGCAGGCTGTGAGGAACACAATATGACTTATCCTCTGTTCCGAGAGGGACTGGCTCGGAATGGAATTATGCTCAACAGGAAAATACTTGCTGACTTGTCCATCTGGGAACCCAGGACATTCAAGGTGAAGATAAGGCAGTAAAGTCCTATAATTTTATTTCCCTACCACCTTTCATGTTCTCTCTCTTACAGATAATAATACGGTGGATTACATCTACTCAAAGTCTAATACCAAGCTTTCTGGCTTATGTTCCACATACGTTCAGATATAATTGTCCTGTGCTCTAAACGTTGCATGTAAATGGATGTCTTATTTGCTAGACCATGAAACACCGACTGGATCATGTCTCATAATAATGATGTTTTACTGCTTTTATTTCTGCAATTGTAGGTCCCAAAGAGCCTTATGTGTAATCAACATATTTGCTACAGATGATAATATAATCTACGCTGATTTAAACTAGCATCTGAACAATTTTTTCTTGCCATCATAATCAGCAGTAGTAGTAGTCCTTAAGCTCTATCCACAATGCGCAGTCGGCAGTTGTTAGTCAGTAGACAGTAGTTTGTAGTCTAAGTATAACGTGTGGTGAGCAATGGACGTCATTCACAATGTGCAGTTGCAGACGACAGCAGGCAATTGGTAGACAGTAGTCGGCAGACGAGAAATTCATCTCTGACTACGAACTGAACGACTGCAAGTAACATATTATAATAATAATAATAATAATAATAATAATAATATTACGAGATTGAAAATTATTTACTAGTGCAAATACACAGATTAGCATACTACGAGAAAGCAAGATGTGTTTATAACATATTATATTATCCAATTATAAAGCGATTCCTCCACCTTTTTTATTCTGTAAAATGTTTCCCTAACCTCATTGTTGACAGCATATTGTAGACGACTCGAGTGCTGCTCCCAAGCGGCCGATTGCAACTGCAAACTGCGCATTGTGGATAGAGCTTTATCCTTTGAGTCTGACTAGACTCCTGGTGATCCAACGGATTTTCAAGGCTGTTTCTCGGGGGAGTGGTTAGCCTTTGCCTGTGAATTTACATTTGTGCACTATTGTTTCTTCTGTCAGACTTCACCACTGTTTCCTATATCGGACCTTCTCTTTCAGTATCTCCAATTTTGTGTTGGTAGTTGTTTTTATTTTGTCTAGCCAGTGCATCCTTGGTTTCCTTCTTTTTCTCAACCCCTCCACTCATCCAAGCATAATATCTTTCTGTATTGAATTTGACACCCTCATTACATGTCCAAAGTAGTGTAGTTTTGCTCTGAGGATCATTACTTCCAGAGACCTTTTCAGTTTTATTTCTTTCAAAATAGAATCCTCCTCTACATCCAGAGTTCAAATGAGTCTATTTTCTTACTTTTTTTTTAATGAGAAAAACATGACTCATGTATGGAATTTCGTGAGAAATTATATTTACAGCTGAAGTCCAACTCTACCATATCTAGCCTTTGGCAAGGTCAAGTTTTATTGTAGACTCTCTTCATGTGAAAAGCTTTCAGACACATTGCTTTGTTTTAGGACTCTCACATCTAAACAATATAAATTTTTGTTTCTTGCAAGAATGATCAGACAATTTAAGGAAAATACTTAATATGATTACTTAAATGGAATTTATTTACAGGTAGTGTCATTTGGAATATTTAATTATCAGTCTTTTATCTTTTGCTCTAATATGAACACCTCAGGGTCTTTGCTGCCATTCTCTATGGTAGAACAGCATTGCTTCTTCGTTTAATTATTGTTGCTCGAACATAAATGCAACCTTAGTCATGAAGACATAATCTAACAGCATGTAGGTTCATATGCATCAGTTGGTGACAACGTAGTTATGAATCCAGCAGTGTTGTAATGTTTGCAATAAGAAATTAGTCATTGAAGGATCTTAAGTTTCATTTTTTCTTTGCAGGCCCTGGTGAAGCTTGCTCATGCAAGAGCAGCTCAGGACGGATTGGCAGGTGTGACAGAGTTGGGTGATCCACCTTCAGGAGTTATCACGCGTGGCATGCTGAAGTAATATTGTAGCTGTGATAATATAGTGTAATAGCTTTACTGTTTATATCACTCCCTTTTTTAATTTCTTAGTGTAATAAACATAATTTATATTTACAAATTGTTTCAATTTCAACCTGTTCACGACAAATGCATCTGCATTTTCCACAACTGGTATCCAACGATATGGATTGTTACAAGAGAACACAAAAATTGGCACTCAACCTTCAAGCCTTTTTCTTTCTAGAAAACTATACAATAACTGGCAGTGGAAAAAATAAAATATAAAAAAATAACTTTTCATCCATGGGTTAAAGAGATTTAAGAAGTATTTTAAGAATTTCAATATCACCTTGTCCCCCAGAACAAGGACAATGTAATACTCCCTAAGTAATACATTTAAAAAAAACCCAAACAGTAAGAAATCAGGCATCTATCAAATAAATTGTACGAACTGTGAAAAAGTTTACATTGGGCAGATAAAAAGGATCACTGAAACTAAAGGCTACTAAAAACAGTAGAAAAGCCATAAAAAATAAATCTGGGGTAATTACTAATTTTAAAAAAAGATTAATGAATTTCAACATACCAGCATAAAACAGTTTGATCAGAAGGTAGGCCTACATCCATCCACCACCAGAAGGACCAAAAAAGCATCCATCAACTGAGGTCAGCTGAGGCAGGGTGCAACACTGCCAGTAGCACATGGCTGAGGATGAAAACATTGGTGGTTGAAACTTGTTCTAAGGTAACATAACTGTGAAGGCTTTCACGGCCACAGTCTTGTAGGGTAAAACCTTCTTCTGGGCTGTTGGGTCGTGGTCTCTGCTTAAAACTGCCCATGGCTGTGATGGGCATCTTCAGAGGTGTTTAAGTCGCTAGTTGGTGCCAAAGAAGTGAGTTGTCTGACAGCTCCGTCCATTATTTATACCCTGGCACTGGTGAAGGGAGGGGGGATGTAATTCCCTCGTCCACATTTCCTGTTTATTGCTGTCTCTGCAGTCACGGGTGTGTTCTATTGCAGTCATCCACATCCTGTTCAAAGAGAGCTTCGTCTTTCCTATTAAAGTTTTCTTTGTGTTTGTTAATTTCTATTGCTTCTCTGTGCAGGCGTGGATAATACTGTTTAACTTCCACAGGTATATACAGAGTCCCATGCAGTTGTGGCAAGGTATACATAGGTACGACAAAGTAACAGTTCATACAGAGTGTATCATAATTAATAGCGCAAACCGAAACGGTTAAAAGTATAAAAACTGCAGAGACGAGTGCAGTATTGCATCCAGGTACACGGTCTAGACTTTGAACACCTCCTTTAACAGGAAGGGTCTTCAGTATTAATAACATGTAACATACTAAAGTAGAATTGTACTCCTTGTTAAGTTAAGCTATCAGAGAATTGTGAGGCAACTTAGAATGGCAATTACAAGAAAAGTCTACTTTTCAAATCCATTTGTACTAATTAGGACGATGATTCTTAATGAAGTCAGTGGCGGCTCATAACCACACATTTGCAATAATAAATCTCACACACTGCTTGTTTGTGGACCCATGTTTGCTGGAACTTTTTTGCTTCTGTTATCGTATACTTTCAACATGTTTGGTTTGGACTATCAATTACGATACACCCAGTATATCACCCAGATCTGTTCCTGGGTGAGAGAGAGAGAGAACACAAAAGAAATAACACCAAGTACCCTAGGGAAAACAGCAGATGGCACAAGGAGCTTTGAAGTTTCTGAATGCCATGAGCTTTGGCAGTCTGTATGTTAATGATGGACTGGGGGCAAATATGTGCCTTAACAACAGAAGAAACATACCAGTTATTTCTAGGTACCACTTTTTAAGGATTTGTATATCCTAAGGTACATATTGTCACCTCAAATTTATTTTAGCTGTGACTGAAATCACATGAAGAAGACAAACCTCTAAGATGTAAGTTTCAAGACAATTTTAACCTTCTAAGTTAAGCAACGATGAACTTCCTACATGCTGCACTGCTTATATTTCATTGTTGCACCTGTACCCTTTCTTCTTTTGTTTTATTTTACTCAGATTTGAGAAGCAAACTTACCATGCTACGTATGGAGCATAGCTTTATACAGATCAGAAATATGGACACGAAAAAATACTTAAAGTTCTGAAATGAAATGCTGAGGAAGAACAGAGAAAATAAAAGGGACAAAGTGACGAATGAAGTCCTCAGAAGACTGAATGAGAAGAGAATCAATTCTGAACACAGTTCTTCGTAGGAAAGCAAACTGGTTAGGTCACATCCTGGGAAGAAATTGTCAGATGCATTAAGGAAAGGTGGTGGGATCTCTAGTTCTTAGAAGAATCCAACTACTATATGATTTATAGGGGAGGGAGAAATACTGGTTACTGAAAGCCAATGACAGGAGGATGTTGACAGCCCAAGCAGAAAAAACTTAGGCCGAGTATGAAGAAGATATTTTTGATTGAGCCGAGTAAAGCTTATACAGCTTAATGCAATGAATGAGACGAAAATGTAAGAGATACAGAATCTATACAGCGACAGACAGACAATCCAGCAATTTTGACTCAAATATATCCTGCTCCTACTATTAGCCAATGAGAGAATCACCACAGATTACTGTAACTGATTAAAATAAATCTGAGAAAAAGTGGGGAAAAAACATCAGCCATTAAAATAACTACTAGGTAGAGGACCAGTCGGAATCAGCTGATGATGGTGGGAAGACCCATTGAAATGATCATCCTGGGTAAATATACCTTTTAGTGAAGTTTAGTGTGTATATTTACGATCTCAATCTTGCTACAAACTACAAGGTAGTTTGATAAACCTTCTGGTGTTCTAATCTAATCTATATACATATACAGCGGAAATATACACGAAGATAGAACAAAAAGGCCTGTCCTAAATAAATCAGAAGAAATATTTAATCAAAGACCTTATTCTGAAAATGAGCAGAGAGTAAGTCGAAGGGAGATTTCTCTCTAACCAACTCTAAATGCAATTTTATTGAAACAAAATACAAAGAATGTTCAGCTAAGCAGTGAAAAATAACAAGGGAAACATATTATAACACGGCATTCACACATATGCATTCACAACTTTCAATATAGTTTGTCAGCGTTCTTTCATTTCAACTACACAATTGCTAGCTAGTGTCTAGCCAAAGATTCATGACTCCAGCTTGGCGAGGATGTCAGATTCTCTGAACAGGTGGAATTCATTGTTTTCATCTAACTCCACTTTAGTGCCACCATACTCTGGCAGCAGCACCTGGTCTCCAACCTTCACTTGAAGGGGAACATGCTCTCCTTTCTGCAACAAACAATTCAAAATGCATTAAGGGGGGGTGAAACACCGGTATTCACCATTTTTTGTCAAATATGTTAAAGTTATTGTATTTACTGACTAAGTTTGTCTCCCTAATTGCACAATATTAAAAAGGGTAACCTACGTTCATTATATGTTTAAACTTCAGCTATGAAAAGAAATAATTTAAAAAAAAGTGTGCATGGAACGCCATGCGACAGAAGTAAAACTTGTTTTAATTTTTTTATTTTTTTATTATTGGATTTTTTAAATTTTTCATTATTGGACTTTTAATATAGGGTTTTTGGAATTTTTAAATTTTGGATCTTTATTTTTTAAATTTTTTATCTTTGAATTCTTTATTTTTTGGATTTTTTGGTATTTTTTAAATTTTGGATTTTTTAAATCTTTGATCTTTGAATTTTTTAATTTAGGAATTTTGGATCTTTGAAAAATCTAGAAACTAAGAAAAATCCTCGGGTGTAAGGCTGCATATAGATTTTTCATTGAGGTATCATGCAAAGGTTTAAAGTCATTTTCCACACTATTAATTAGTTTAAAAATAAAATAAAAACCACAGAAATTTTTGTTATGACATAAGGTACAGTAGGCCTACCTGATTTTAATTACACATTCTTTATTTGTTTGGTATGAAGAAACTTGTTCGTACCACTTGCACACCATGTCTTCTAATTTCTGTTCAGCTGGCTGTCACATTTGTTTCACCTGTGAACTTTCCTCGTTTATATCACAAATTATAAAGAGTTCAGCTTTTTTTTTTTATATTCTGAAACTGTCGTTTTACAATTCCATACTCTGCATGATCACACGCAATGGTGGCCCCACTTTCAAGTCTTTCGTTCAATTACAATTTCTCGTGTACAGTAAGCATCAATTTATGCTTACATTTCCCTGATGGCAATGCAGGTTAACTAAATGACATACCAGTACTCAACTAAACCTTCTGCCAGAGTTGTAAGCCCTATAAACTTAGCAGGTAGCAACAGTGACTGAAGGAGGGTGGCCTAATGTTCCTTTGTCACTTAACAGTATTCCATGCATTGCTAAGAAACTTCTAATGCACAGTCGATGTAAAAATAAAATGGACCTTTCTCTTAATTTTGATGTAGTCATATATTTCACTGACTGCCAGCATGGTCTTGTGGTTAGTGTCGCTGACTACAGATTCGTCGGCCCAGGTTCGATCCCCGGTACCTACTTGGATTTTTCTGCGGTAGGGAGGTCTGGAAAGGGGTGCACTCAGCCTCGTGAATCAAACTGAGGAGCTACTTGATAGAGAAGTAGCGGCTCCGGTCATGCAAACCACCATTAACGGCCATGGGTGTCGGCACACTGACCACATGCCCCCCAATCCTGCTGTCTGCCTATGGTAGATGAGGCAGCGGTCGGCTGGTAGGCCTTGTCTCTTCTGGGATGCTAGCGCCAAGGAGTTAGATATATTTCATTAAAATTTAGCAATCTGTTGGATTTTTATTTTCTATTTTATTTTTACTTTAGAGTGCTTGTCCGGATTAAGCGAAATCTGGTTTAATGGGGTCTGGATCAACAAAGTTTTAGTTCTTTTTTGGTGAAAAGTTATGATGGAACTTTCACAGTGAAGTTATAACATTCTTTTAAAAACAATGTGAATTCACTAATACACTTAATTACTCCACTTACCAAATTTTTTGCAGAACATGTTTTGCATGCCTTCACACATACATCCTCAACTAATTGTCAACTGTTGACAGTTGGGATGGAGGGGTTTATTACCAGTGGCATTTGAACTACTAGCAATGCCATCTAGTAATCAGAAGATGAAATCGGGAAAAAATTATATAATCTATTCCTCTTTTCTTCTCTGCTTGTCTACCTTTTCCATCTCTTTCTTTTCTTTCTCTCACTGCCTCTTCACTCTACCTACCTATCTGAGACCTAGTCCTAATTATAAATTTTGGATTGAGCAGTATTTGAACCTGGTCACTAGCAAACCAGCAGCCTTGACCACTATGCCATGATGACTGCTGAGCAATGAGATAAAAATCCATCTATTAAAGTTTTGTGAGAAATGAGAAATAGCTGTTTTGGTTCAAGGGTCATTTTGTCACATGGCGGGTCCTGAGTAATGCAAAAGATTGTATTTTTGAATTGAAACTGAAAACCAGGTTGCGACTTAAGCTCCACCCACCTAAATCACTAACAGGACCTGCCTGGGAAGGAGGGGTTTAGAGTGGGGAGTATTTTAAACGAGAGACATCTAAGTGGCAACGATGGAACTAGTACTAGTACTAGTACTAGCAAAGTTGAAAAAAAAAAAATTCCCCCCTTCCTTCTCTTCTCTTCCTCTTTTTCCCCTTCACCCTACCTACCTATTTCAGACCAATTCCTATCCTACAAATTTCGCACCTAATGGGATTCGAACACGGGACTTCTAGCAACATAGCCTTAACTTAACAACCATGTCATCGAGTGATTGTTGCAGTGTGAAGCAAGAAATCATCTATTTAAGTTTAGAGAGCTACATGAAATAGCGGATATTGATAATATTGTATTAATTTCAATTAAGTTTAAAAAGCAGGCCTAAAGGGATCGTTTTGGTTTTATTAATCAACTCATCTTGAGGATGACATACCATTTGTTACAAGGGTTATTTTCGTATTGTAGTAATTAGTGCATATGGTAGTACAGAGCTCGCCCGCAAATTGAAAGCATGGACCACGTCAGAGACAGAGGCAGCGGGAATTCAAATGCAAGCGAAATGTGCAGAGTTGAAAACACTGACGGTATCATGCTAGTACCCACTTGGTTAACTAAAGGGGAAAAAATAGTTTTATGCTGCGCTCTAGGCTCCTCCCACGAACTGTCTAATGCGACCCACTTCGGAAGGCGGGGCTTAGGGTTTCATCGCAGAACACATTCATTGTGAGGCATAATAAACCTCACGCTATTCAGTATATTGCTCCTAAACTAACATAACGTTGCTAACCTAACAAAACCTGTCACTGACCTAGAATTTACCTATCATTATTTAATTAAATGGAAGCATTTTACCCTTCCACACCTTTCATAAAACAGCGTTACGGCTAGCAAGGAATGCTTGGTACAACAGTTGCGTGTGCAGGCTCGGAAGTAAGGGGAAGGAACTGGCGGGCTATTCAAGTCTAATACCAAATTCAGAATGCCCTCCTAAATTAATATCATTGTGTTCATAACCTAACTGCCACTGAACTAGAATTTCGGGAGAATTCAAAATGCCCTACTAAACTAATAAAGTAATTGAGGCACTCAGAAGCAAAGTGATATAAGTGACAAATTTGAAAAAAATTATATAAGTGCATATTCCAAATACATAACATCACTTCTGTTCAGAGAAAAAGTAATACAAGTGTAGGTTCTAGTGTACGTCACTGTAAAGTTACAACACCATAGCCCTGCAATTAATTTTTTTAGTGCTATTTGAACTTCAAAGTACTTTATCTTGAAAGAAACTAAATGTCACTTGTATCACTTTGCTTCTCAGGCCCTCAATTTTACTACGGTACAATTGTAATTTTCGTCTCTCAAAAGTAAAAGCTCGTCTGGATGGGATGAGATAAGTAATAAGTTATTAAAAAGCTGCTCATCGGAACTCAGTAAACCTCTTAGTCACATATGCAATTGTTCATTAGAAAATGGAATATTTCCAGAAAGACTTAAGCATGCTATTGTTAAGCCCCTCTTTAAAAAAGGTGACAAAAATCTACCATCAAATTACAGACCTATATCACTCTTAACCTCATTTTCAGAAGTTTTTGAAAAAGTCATGTACAACCGCATAATACACTATCTTAATTTGAATGACATTCTTACTTCATCTCAGTTTGGATTTAGAAGTGGCATGTCCACTGAGAATGCTACATTTCAACTTACTACAGAAATATTGGAAGCGTTAGATAAAAAGAAATATGCTCTGGGAATTTTCTGCGACTTAGCTAAAGCATTTGACTGTATAAATCATGAAATATTACTTCAAAAATTGGATCATTATGGGTTCGATAATTTAACACTTAAGTGGTTCAAATCATATCTTTCTGATAGAACTCAAAAGGTAATAATAAATGGAAATGAATCTAACCTAGGGATTGTTAAGAATGGGGTACCTCAGGGATCAATACTGGGACCTTTGCTCTTTTTAATTTTCATTAATGACTTGCCCTATAACTTAAGTGACGAATCAAAGGTATTGCTCTTCGCAGATGATACTAGTGTACTTGTAACAGGAACGTCACAAGAACATTTATCAAGAATAGCTACAAAGGCTTTTCACGAGTTAAACACATGGTTTCTAGCTAATAAAATGACACTTAATATTGATAAGACCCATTTTATACAATTTAGGACAAAAAACAGATGTATCTCAAATCTTGAAATTAATTATGGAACACAAATCATACAAGAAATTAGCAATGTAAAATTTTTAGGACTGCAAATTGACCAAAATCTTGACTGGAAAACACACATAGAAATGATAAGTCCAAAACTGAGTTCAGCATGCTTTGCTTTAAGAATTTTGAATAATATATTAAAACAGGATGCATTACTTATGGTATATTTTGCATATTTTCACTCGGTAATGAGGTACGGGATCATTTTCTGGGGCAACTCTACCCATAGGGAGAAAATATTTAGATTTCAAAAGCGGGCAATAAGAATAATATGTGGAAAGAAAAAAAGGGAATCTTGTAAACCGCTGTTTGAAAATTAAGAGTCCTCACTCTTACAGGGGAGTATATATACTTTGTTATGTGTTTTGTAGTGAATAATATTGATAAATTTCAAACTAATTTTAGTGTACATGGACGTACTACCAGAAACATGAATGATCTACACAGACCAAATAACTCGTTAAAACTCTTTCAGAAGGGTGCGTATTATTCTGCAGTACAGATATATAACAAGCTTCCAAACAACATTAAATTATTATGTATTCAAAGAAAGATCAAACCTTTCAAAACAGCTGTCAAGGAATTTTTAATAACTCACACCTTCTACAATTTGGAGGAATATTTCCAGCTTGGATAAATTTGGCAGCTTGCAGTTTCTGTAGACCTATATTATTGTTATAACATGCATGTATTTTTTGATCTGACGTGTTCTATATCCTTGAGCCCCGCTCAACACAAGATCTACAGGACGAGATATCTACATCTACATCTACATCGTAACTGAGCAAGTACATAGCCGTGATAGGAGATGTAGGGGAAGAAAGCAGTAGCGTGCGCATTAGCTCGGAAGCGAGGGTCAGCAGGGGAAACGAGCGGGCGCCAGGGCGCAGCATATATCTATCTTTCGCCAACTATAGCGCGTGGAGCCGTGGACAGTATTCTCACTGTGGACTTGAGCTCTCCACGCATATGCACTACCAATGACATGTTCGAATTTTAACAGCCGGCAATCTTTCAGATTCCATGCGTTCTTTGTAATTAGTGCCGCATATGCTTTGATACAAGGCTCTTGGGATCTTGCTCATGGGCAGAGAATATAACAATCAGTTGCAGTGCTAGCGTGCAAAGGCTGGAGGCAGCAGGCCATCGCCATAGCAACTCAGCCAGTGGGCAGAGCTTAAGCCATGACCTGTTCTTCCATCTTAACAAAAGTGAGCTGCAGTACTGGCACTGAGCAGGATCACTGCCAGAGTAAAGGCGCATGCAAAGCTAGGCGTCCCGGCTAGGCATCCAGGGGAAGTAGGAATAGCAGTCCAGCAAGCAAGAGTGACCAGAGCTTCACAGCTGCATGACCTCAAACTATCTTTCGCCAAATTGCTTTATCTCTAAAATCGAAATCCTGCAATACCTGATTTCTGGCGCCAGGTCCAACTGCAACAACAGTTCCTTTCAGAACCTTGGCCTGAGCCTTCTCCGGTATAACAATTCCTCCCTTTGTCTTCGTAACAGCTTCTGCTTTCTGAATGAGTACTCTGTCAAACAAAGGGATCAGTCTCCTTGCTGCATTTGTTGCTAAATGTGTTGCCTAAAAAAGAAAGACATGCTGTCACAAGTAAAGTAACACGAACAGGAGCCTCACTACCCTTTCAAATAACGTAATAGAACGGCTGGTCAAAGCAGCCTTTTAACACTTGGTCATTTTTATTCAGTATTCTAAAATAAGACTTGCATGTTAAAAAGAGTTACACAGCCTACCGGTAGGCCAAAAATCATAACGTATTCTTAACCTGAACTCCTAACGGATTTAAAAATAGATAATACAATATGTACTTACCATTTTTTGCAAAACTTAGTACTTGAATTTGCAAGCGAAAGAGTAGACTTTCCGTCTCTATCACAGCTTCCAAAGTTCAAGAAAATGTTTTTAACACCCAAAACCGGCTTGGTAACCAACCACACGAGCTGCCTTTGATGGCTGAGTTCAGCAGAATATCGAAATGATCAGTCTAATTTTCTATTCCTTCCTCTTGGCTCTCTAGCGGGGAAACACTAAACTTTTAAGTACGAAGTGCTGGAAACTGAAGTACGATCACCTAGTTTGTGCTAACCGCTCCTAGGTGGCAGGCTAACCAAACAACTTTTCACGGTTCATGTCTACGAAAATATCCAATCATCATCCAAATTTAGCAAATTACAGAAAATATTTATCGTTATTAAATGATGAGCGGAGAATGTACATGCAGTGGAAATCCAAATGCTAATAAGTAGAGTTTAACATAGGAATTCCACTCGAAACCTAATAAAATATAGGATACACTTCCCATCATTTTGTTGCATCATCCTATCGTATATTCTCGAAGTACAGGCTCGGGAGTGAGCGTAAGATGTATAAAAAATGAATATAGTAATTTAAAATAGAGCCGTGTTAAATTCTACTAGACTAATTACCATCGCAAAAAGAGATGATGAGCTAAAACACATCTATACAAGCTTTCTTTCCATAATTGTGACCCTTTCTTCGTTTAAATTTTCTGAACTTGTAAACAAGCTTAATACGGGGCCGCAGATATTGCCGGCCATGTGCAACCCGGTGCCCTGGCCCTCTAGGTAATCGTAAAGCTGAATACGGCAAAGGATCGGCGTGGTTAAAAAGTTCTAAAAATTGAAATTGGTCGCATTGTTTAATTTTAGGAGTTGAAGGTAACGAGAACAAATGAAGTACATAGTATGAACTTCATTTGTTTCAACAATAGTTAGTAATTGGGTAGTTTATGTCCAGAAAACTATTCTGTTCCTTTGAGCTTTGGATTTACTATAAGCCACCTTATCCTTTGGAATTACAAGGTATTGTAATTTATGTTAAAATTAATATCGCCCCGAAATTCCTTTTTCGATTTACAAATTTTAGCCGTAAAAGTTATTTCGTATTGAATGAATATTTCTAAGGCCTAGTAGCCTGTTAGGTGTCTTGGTGTGTTTTAGGTTAAGGCATTATGTTTTCAGATGCATCGGCTACCGACTGTTCTGCGTTCCCAAGCTGCCCGCATTGTATCGTCACAAATCAGATTTATGGCAAAAGATGTCAGATTTGGACCTGAAGTGAGAGCATTAATGTTACAAGGAGTAGACGTATTAGCAGATGCAGTTGCTGTTACAATGGGACCGAAGGTTTGATAATTCTGTTGTTCTTCAAGCTAAATAAAAAGAATGGGGAAAGAACATAGTTTACATGATCAGATTGTAGCTTTGTTTTAAAAGGGAAGTGTTAATGTGCTATTTACACTGTTACCTACTTTTCAGGGTCGTAATGTTATTCTAGAACAGTCGTGGGGAAGCCCAAAAATCACAAAAGATGGAGTAACTGTTGCAAAAGGAGTTGAGTTAAAAGATAAATTTCAGAATATAGGAGCTAAATTGGTGCAAGATGTTGCAAATAACACAAATGAAGAAGCTGGTGATGGTACAACCACAGCTACTGTTCTTGCCAGAGCAATTGCTAAAGAAGGATTTGAAAAGATCAGTAAAGGTGCCAATCCAATCGAAATCAGAAGAGGTATGTATAACATTGGGGTAGGAGGAATTGAAATTCATAATATTTTCTATCTAAAAAAGTAATGTTTTACAGTAACATAATTTTTACAATTCAGGTGTCATGATGGCTGTAGACACAATTAAGGAGACATTGAAAAGTTTGTCAAAACCTGTTACGACACCTGAAGAGATTGCACAGGTAGCAACAATCTCAGCTAATGGTGATGGAAATGTTGGTGAATTGATCTCCGAAGCCATGAAAAAGGTTGGTTCTATTTTGTGATTTATCCATACTAAGTTATGTAACGTGTGTTGTATTACAGAAGCATCTAATACCACATTATATTTAACACATTTTCAGGTTGGCAGAGAAGGTGTAATTACTGTGAAAGATGGAAAAACCCTGAATGATGAACTTGAGGTTATTGAAGGCATGAAGTTTGACCGTGGCTACATATCACCATACTTCATCAACACCTCAAAGGGTAGGGGTAGGAACTGTATTTTCTTTGTTGAAATTTACGTGTAGGTATATTGTCAAGGTACAAAGTTTTCTAGATAGAACAGCTAAAACATAGGCTACATTTTTTTTTTTCTCTCTTCTCTTGGGAGCTAGATGTATTTCTACAATTGGGTGGTGACTGTATTCGGAGTTACAGCATCAAGATTTAAGGAATCATTGCTGTTTTGTAATCAAACTGTCGATACATTGGTAATTCAAGAAGACTGTCCTACAATTAAACTTGTCTCACGAGTAATTCACTAGCGCTCTTTGATTCACTTAGGTTTCTTTTGCATGTTGAAGTAAAGTTATAGACATCAATCTTACAATACAATGACATTTTTATTTGTTCTTTTTAGGTGCCAAAGTTGAATTTAATGATGCTTTACTGCTCTTGAGCGAAAAAAAGATTTCAAGCGTACAATCTATCATCCCAGCTCTTGAGCTTGCAAATTCACAGCGTAAACCTTTAGTCATCATTGCTGAAGATGTTGATGGTGAAGCCCTTAGCACTCTTGTTGTTAACAGGTAAGCCAAGACTTACTTATGATGTTGTTACGTTAGGTATAAGAACTTAGAATCCCGTTCACTTGCTTGGAGGACAATTAATATAATGTTGGGAAGAAGGAATATGTTTGTATTTAATTACTTTCAGGTTGAAGATAGGGCTCCAAGTTGCTGCTGTGAAGGCACCAGGATTTGGAGACAACCGTAAATCTACATTGCAGGATATGGCTATTGCAACAGGTGGAATTGTTTTTGGAGACGAAGCTGCCACCATAAAGCTTGAAGACGTGCAACTCTCAGATTTGGGCCAAGTTGGTGAAATAGCGATAACTAAAGATGACACACTGATTCTGAGGGTAAGAGACAGCTTTAATACAACTGATATAAGACACACGATTTGTTGGCAGTATCTGTATTGATGTTGAATTGCAGGGCAAGGGCAAGAAAAGCGACATTGACAGACGAGCGGAGCAGTTGCGGGACCAGATCAACTCAACAACGTCAGAGTACGAAAAGGAGAAATTGCAGGAGCGTCTGGCAAGACTTGCTTCTGGTGTTGCTGTCCTT
The DNA here is from genome assembly GCA_964059195.1 of Ectobius pallidus. Taxonomy (NCBI): domain Eukaryota; kingdom Metazoa; phylum Arthropoda; class Insecta; order Blattodea; family Ectobiidae; genus Ectobius; species Ectobius pallidus. The sequence goes on from CAXKWD010000007.1 coordinate 166,666,367, forward strand.
AAAGTTGGAGGATCAAGCGAGGCAAGTTTCCATTTGTCACATGTAGTAGGCTAGTTAAAAATTGAAACATGGTATTTTAAATTAGACGTTGCTCTTAATCTAATGTTGAAATGTAGCTGTATTATGGAAACAAAAGTCTTTTAAATAAAAATATAAAATATGACAATTAACATTTCATCCTTGCACATTAAAAGATTTCAAAGTAATATACATTCTTAAAAAACTGAACTACGGTTTCTAGAATGAGAAGAATAACGTTTAGAATTGATTTGCTAGTTTTTTCCGAAAAGATGTCGGTGACAGTGCAAAAATAATAAGTTTCCTAATTAAACAAATTGCTGAATGATGACATTAAGGCCGAGGATTTGAGGATCTCCTGCTCTCCATTCTGGATTGTAGCTTGGGAGTTTCATGATCAAACCTGGGAAGCGAATTATTATGAACTCTGACAGTCACAAATATTTACATAATAAGATTATTTTGCATGAGATTAAAGTACTCTCATATTATTTATTTTTCTTAACATAGGTAGAGGTGAATGAAAAGAAGGATCGTGTGAATGATGCCCTGAACGCAACACGAGCTGCTGTGGAGGAGGGTATTGTCCCTGGAGGAGGCACTGCTCTGCTTAGGTGTATCCCTGCGCTCAACAATATCCAGACCAGCAACGCTGATCAGGAAACAGGCATTGAGATTGTGAAGAAAGCTCTGCGAATGCCATGCATGACAATTGCAAAGAATGCTGGAGTTGATGCATCTGTTGTAGTTGCCAAAGTGGAAGAACTGGACAACGAAGTGGGATACGATGCAATGAACAATGAATATGTCAATTTGATTGAAAGGGGGATCATCGACCCTACTAAGGTATGGAACTTCCTGTTGTAGTGTTTTGCCATATGTTAAGAAGCAGCTGTGTGAATAAGTTTATTCTATATAATCAATAAGAATATTCGTCATCACACATTTTTTGTAAGTAAAAACTTACCAAAAGGATGATCGTTTCGATGAGAGACTTCTCACCATCATCAGCTGTTCTCAACTGTCGTATTTTCTTCTTTATCCACCAGATGTCCTCCATGTACTACATGCAGGACATCTGGTTAAAATGTACTACGTATACTACATGGAGGACATCTGGTGGATAAAAAAAGAAAACAAGACAGTTGAGAACAGCTGATGATGGTGAGAAGTCTCTCATTGAAACGATCGTCCTTTTGGTAAGTTTTTACTTACAAAAAATGTGTGAAGGCGAATATTCTTATTGATTATAGGCCTATGTTTTCCCGATTACGGTAATTTAATCAAGTTTGTTCTGTTTACAGGTTGTGAGGACTGCCCTTACTGATGCAGCCGGAGTTGCGTCCTTACTAACAACAGCAGAAGCAGTTATCACCGATATTCCTAAAGACGATGTGATCGGAACTGGTGGCGGTATGGGTGGTATGGGTGGTATGGGAGGAATGGGTGGCATGGGCGGAATGGGAGGAATGATGTAAATAAACTCAACAGACATTTAAAATCAGGACAAAAAGACTGACGATAACTACATGAATTCTCGAGTAGTGATGCGATAGAATGATCTTTTTATTTTGCAATGTGTGTGATTGTGTTGCGAATGTTTTATACGAAAATATTGAAAACCTTGCCAAAAAAATATTAGGTCAAGATATTGTAGGTATGTATGGAGTACAATGTTAGTTAATTGTTACCATATTAAACTGTAGCAGATCGAGGGAAGTACCGCTTTGTTAAATGTTAACGCTTGGTCACAACGGTTTGTTTGCCGGTGGATGAAGTTGTTGCCATTTCTTGTCTACTGTTTAGAACTGTTGTCAATTGTGTTAATATTTAAGAAATTCTGATGCTTTTTGAAGGGAGAAATCAGATTCAAGTTGCATAACTTAATCGCATTCTGACCTCAAATTGAAAGCATTTATTCATTCCATTGTTTTCATGATTGTGTTTCAACAAAGTTGTGTTGCTAGATTCTGCATTTTGCTAGTTATGGCTCAGGAGTGGCAACTAGGAAAGCTTAAATGTTCTGTACAGAAAGTACAAGGTATTTTTAAAATAGTTGTTCTTGTATTTTCTCCAGTAACTGAAAAGGGAGCATGCTTCTTTCAGTTCTGTATTACACACAAATTTTGTTATCTAATAAAAGTTTATATAACAGTACTTAATGTAATTTAAAATGAAAATGCATGATAACTACACTTCCAATTTTGATCTTGGAAACCAGGTAGAAGGTTGATCAATCAGCTTTCACATCAAACAGTCACTGCCATGCAGTGCTGGCAGAGCGGTCTACTACCTAGTATCCATGAACAAAAGGAGAACCTCTAAGTGTTCTTCCTAATAAAAAGTATACTCCAGCCAATCGATGGATTCAGAAGCTGAATGGCCTTTCTAGTACAAAAAAGGAAAGGAAACACTTAAAATTCAGTATACCGTATTGGACCGAATATAAGACTACCCTGAATTTTTGAACGGTAATTACGAAAAAATAAATAAAATAGCCTTATTAGTACATTTTGCTTCACATATTTTGAAATTCATGTAACTTCTTCTCGCCTTTATTTATGCATCGAGACAATGAAGATATTAATTATTACAGGAAGTTTGTAACAGTGAAGATGCTTTCTTTTCCACATGGTCCACCATGACTTGGTGGTCAAACAAAGCTTCTACGCGTAGAGCATAGAGAATTAGAGATGCCAAGCAGAAGCAAGAATTCGGGAACAACAAAGTGGTAAAATTTGGTAATTTCCATGTGACTTTGACCTTGGGTAAGACGCACATCATCCTGTGGGGATTCCTGCCTCACATATGCTTTCATGAGTGGAGTGTCATTGAAAGTGGTAGACTGCGCGTATAAGACTAGTACAGTTTCCATAAGCATATTTTGAGGGGAAAAACATAGTCTTATATTCGAGCCAGTACAGTAATGTCCCTGCCTGTTGCAGACATCGTGATGAGACTGAAACCCTTGCACATGTTCTTGGCTCATGTCCACTGAAGAGACTTGTCCGGAATTTGGAAGATTACAGAATCAGGTAAAGAATTGCAGCTGCTTTTTCAAGAGGTTCAGTTTTTTTCCTGGAGGTGGTGGAAGCAGAAGAATACTGTGTTTCATCGCATTTGTTTGGTAACTGACCAATGATTTCAGAATTTCTGATTTCTGTTTGGGGGGGGGGGGGGGAGATACTGAACCAAAACTTAATTACAATCCAATTAGTGATTATATTATTGAGAACCTGCTTTCTTAGTAGATTATCAGATTTGGTACCATATGACCAAAATCAGGCATGAAACATTAAATTACATTTCACAAATAGGCAAAAAAAAAGTTATTCCTATAGTTTAAGGACATATTCAATTACACAAATATTTATTGGAAAAAACCAGTGACATATTTAAATAGCGTGCAGCTTCCAGCTTTACAAGAATATATAACAATATTATTCATGACTTTTTAAAAAAAAGCTCATGTAGAGTGACGTTCCTGTGGAACTGCCCTATAGTAATGTCGTCTTGGATCGCTGAAAAATACCAGAAATAGGAGATAAGCTGTCCCATTGAGTTGCATACTTCATTCAATATGTACAGATTAGCAACAGCATAGAAGAGTCTGAATGGATCTTGCAGAAGATGGCATCAAGAATCCACAGTGAATTGCAAATGACAATCAACTGACAGAATGGACAAGATCAAATGACATAAATACAAACACCAAGACAGAGATGGTGGTATTTTGAAAGGGAGACAAAGTCCGTAATGAAGAAATTCACTGCAATGGGGAAAAGCTTGTAAGAAAAAGCCATTACAAATACTTAGGCCGGTATTCATAGTCTCAATAAGTCGTACTTATATGCAAGTTGAACTTTAATCTCGTCTTAAGTTGAGTTTCTGACACAAGTCGGACTTATGACGTATTTACTTTATAAAGTCAGACTTGACAAAGTTGAGCTTATTGGTATTTATAGTCACTAAATTACGACTTATTTGTCGAAATAAGTAGTACTTGATCAAGTCAAGGGTCCCCCTGACTTATTTCAGTTTAAGCCAGTACCATGGATAGTAATTTTTAGGATCTTGGCGAGTATTAGAAGAAACTCACGCCCCAAAGCGTTATTTGCAAAACATGATGAACCTATTCAAATTCTACAGTGACAATGAATTTAAAAAGAGCAGATACAAGTTTGGAAATATCAATCGCCTATTTGTGTTTATAAATTTCATGTTATTTATCTCCTACGAGGGATTTGTATGTCGTGTATAAAATAATTCCACCTATTCCCTCGTATAAAATGTTTTTGTTAAAATATCAGCTCATAGCTTTGTCAAATCTAAAATTTATATTTGTCAATATTATAAAACATAATTAAAAATTATATCTGTCAATTTTATAAGATAATTTTCGTATATTGGACAATATATTTCGGCTATTCAGCCATCTTCAAGCCCTTTTCTTTCACCAGGTGATCTTACTCTGTTGGTTAATCCATTACAACAGGTGGAATTATTTTATACACGACATTAATCGCCTATCTTTCATCAGCATTTCTCTCTGCTGGCATTTCATATCGGCTCAAAGTTTCCTAAGCTGTTTTGAATCTCTCTAAAACAATAATTAATATCGAAATAAATACATAAGCGTACCGGTATTTATTCTGAACGATCTCCAAGCTAATATATACGCAGAATATTCTCAAAAAGAACTATTAATTAGTTTATTTACACGCTGCATAATATGACTGGATGAATTGATTATTCTTTGTTTACAATGCACAAAGCCGTCGAACGCGCGATTTTTCATATTATCGAGTTCGACTTTAACATTTAGAATAAGTAGAGCTTTATGAAGTCAGACTTAATAAAGTACGACTTTAAAGAAGACTATGAATACGAAAAACACATAAGTCGACTTGTCAAATAAGTTCAGCTTTATAAAGTCGGTTCTTAAGTCGCCGACTATGAATACCGGCCTTAGGTTAGCCAGATGCTTCTCCGTGCATTTAAATGAGAAAATGGAGGCAGCAGTAAGAAGCATGAATGACATCCAGCATTTAAAACTAATATCACTAGATACAGCCTTGAAGTTATTCGTAGCGAAGATCTCTCCATGTGCAGAGCATGGAATAGATCATCTAACCATTGCTCAACTAGAGACTCGAGAAAATGACAGAAATTGGACAAAAGCTAACTTTGAAACGAGGCATATGTTCTCATGCTATGTGATGCATGGATTCTATCATTAGATTTGCACCGCGAAGAAGTGGCACAATCCATGTGAGAAATATATATGCTTACTGTGCGAGAAGAAATGTGCACAAGGAGAAAGAAGTCACTAAAAGAATATATGACAGAGCAGTAAAATCTACTACTATCATACTATGCTCATTTGAGCGAGATTCCCTAATTATTAAATACTTCATTCAGTGACACGCTATGTGCAGCACAACTGTAGAAACAAACATTACTTTTTTGTTATAGCCCAATTTCTTAAAGTAATTCATGGGCTGGATTTTTATCCCAGTCTGTCCCTAGCAGATAGTTAGAAATGGCTTACATAATAACTTGAAGCAGAGCAGCAGACTATGTGCAGAGCATTGAAGTGGACACTTCAATTTAAGTAAGTTCTTTTTAAATCACAGTTTTTATCAATTTTTTTTTTAAATTTAATTTATGCAGTGGATCCTAGATGTTTGTATTTTTTTCTTCATCTTTTTGAGTCTGTTCGAAACTGAAAGTAAAATTAAAAAAAAGTTTTTGATGCTTTATTCTTCAATTCAGTGTGGTGATGATGAAGTGTTTGACCCGGAGGCTGGTCCTGCGCTAGGACCCGACCGAGGACACTAGGCTGGATGATACACCGAAGGGTGGCCAGTTCCTTTTGCGGGACGGGAAACACTTCAGTGTAAGAGTAACCAAATGTTGAGTACTTTTTACCATTACACACACACACAAAATAGTATATTGCGATACAAGTGCCGTAAGCGATGCATACGGATCGAGGAAAGAGTTTGAAAAAACGAGGCGCTTGCACAGAGTTTTTTTTTTCAATTTTCGAGATCCGTAATGCGCTTACGGCACGAGTATTGCATGCTATTTTTTTCATGATGATTATTTATATCAATTTAATTATATTAATTGTGATATTACCTGAAAATATTATGTATATACATTCTTGAAGATAGATGTTTATTTCAGAAAGTGATTCGCATGTGTTTGTTGTTATGCGGACCGAACATTTGTCCTGGGGGGCCTTGTCCATAAAGGCTTGTATTATGATGTGCCGTAAGCAAATTCATAACCGCACGGAAACACTTACCACACATAGCAACAAGATAGTGTGTGGGAATGTCAACTTACGATCCACGGCAACAACATTCATAAGTACCACTAATTAGTTAAGTCGTGCAAAAATAGTATTTATGTGTCATTCTCCAAAAAAGGACAGATTTCAATGTTAGAATTTTTTTAAAATTATTTTTTATTTTGGACTATGTAATTTTTTTTAAATGTAATATTTCATTCTGCAGAGTACTACTGAGGTACTGGTCCTACTTACTGAGTGGTATTTTGCATTAAATTAACAAGTTAGAAAATGGTGCATTCACAGAGGTGAGAAAATAGTAAGAAATAGTAACTATATAGAAGTTGTGTGAGAATTAAATTAAATTTACTGTATTAAATGTCATCATGAAAAAGAACAATATTTATTACCATACAAATGGATTAACACACAACTTTTTACTTATTTTTATCTATGTTAAAATAGATTATCACCTTCAAATCAAAACATGATATATTGTCATAAACTATTAGGCTATACTGCAGTATCTTCTTTACACAAAAATAATAAATGGAGACAGTTAAATATATTATCAATTACATTAATTGCACCTCCATGGATAGAACTAGAGTGTAACAGTAATGGAGGTGAGATTTTTCTCTAATTTGAGGTTAGAAAATCTCAGTTCTAGAGTTTAACTTTGCATTCCTTATTATTATAATTTATAAGTTAGCAAAAGTAAATATAAAAACATACAACTTTACCGTTGGGTGTAGGTTTCGGAGGTGAGAAAGTCTAATTACGAACTCTGCATTTAGCCCTTTTACACAAACAAAACAACACAGAAAAGCTTGGCTTTATATAAATGATAAGAAAACTGCCAAAAGTTAGGGTCCAAAGAAGACAGAAAGACTACAGTGCCATCTCCGTGGAAATATACTGTTTCACAGAGGTGAGGTCTCACTTGGGGACAGACATGTTTAGTGCAAAAAATTGTCTTTACAAAATGATATATTTGCTTTTCAGTTATTAATGACTCATTTTTTGAGCTGTTTGTTCTTGTCATAACACTAAAATGGAATGCAAATTAAACTCTGTTAAATTATGAAAGAATGAAAATGACAAGTCAGGCATGGGGCCATGACACAGTGGTGAGATCTCACATACTGTACCCTAAAATGCAGAAAATTGTAACTGTTGTTTAAAAAGTAGACTATGGGAACAAATAGACCTTATTTCAATCTAACTTATCATAATAATTCATAAATACTTATTTTACACCAGAAAATCAATTGCGACATGAATCTGCCCTTTCCTGGAGAATAACCCTTATGTAGAATACAAGACAGACACACTCAAGATATTGAAAGACAAACACACTACACTACAGATGAAAATCAACAAACAGAGAATAGGAAGAGTAGTTCCAGAAGCAGAAAGAAAACTGCGGTCAGAAAGGAAGAAGAAGTACTGGGCTGACAAAACCTTAACCAGAAACCTGACTAAAGTGGTCCCACGAATGCCAAAAAATTAAAATTAAATGAATAGAATACCTTTAAATTAACTCCTGTCACCTCTTTTTCCTTAAGTTTGCCATAATTTACATATCTTTCTCGTAACTTGAACTTTTTAAAACATAAATTAACAACATTTTCCACACGATAATTTATTAATTTTAAAATGGCGGGTTTTATTCATACCACAAGTCGTAAACATTCCCACAAGAGGGCAGGAGCGTTCAACATTAAATACTGCTGCCCTCTGTTAAAAGTATTCTCAGCCTTAGCACCACTTATGCAAACAACAATGCTTTCTATACGAAAATGTTAGAATTTACTGTAGCATTTTTAGTTCCCATGATGGTAAGAAAGAAGCAGTTGTTTTGACTTACATTCTTGTTCTGCTGCATCATTACGTCATTGATTCCGAGCGCTAACAGGAATGCCCTGAAGTAGTTCTTGCTATCCCCTACAGATGGCAGCAGCAGGTATTACAGACTGCTCCTGCCCTCTGACGGGGATTTGGAACACTTTTAGCATGAGGAAATCCCTGTATTTGAAATGGTGTTTTGTGCTCATAACCAAGAACTCATGCCTTAATAACCATTATTTCAATTTAGCCTACGTCATATTTTTAGGGGGGGGGGGAATTGTGCGTGGAACGCCACGCGACAGAAGTGAAACTTGTTTTAATTTTTTGAACTTTGGATTGTTGGACTTATTAATTTTGGATATGGATTTTTTTTTTAAATTATCTTTTAATTTTAAAATTTTAGATCTCTGAATTCTTTATTTTTTGGATTTAAAATTTCGGATCTTTTTAAATTTAAATTTTGAATGTTTTAATTTTAGATTTTTATTTCTTAAATTTTTAATATTTAGATTTTTAATTTTTTAAATTTTTGGACCTTTTAATTTTGGATCTTTGAATTTTTTAATTTTGGAATTTTGGTTTTTTAAGTTTGGATATTTTTTAATTTTGGATCTTTGAATTCTTTATGTTTTGGATTTTTTATTTTTTAAATTTTCGATTTTTTAACTTTTAATTTTTGGATTTTTTAAATTTTGCATAAGCCTAATCATTGAGTTGATTGTTTTCTGTGCAGTCCGATCCGTCACACCTCACTAATTTCGTGACAATTTTGAGCGTGACACTAATTTTGTGACGATTTTGGGCGTTACACAAGCTCTCAATTCACCCCTAACGCGACAAAAGAAGTTTCACTTTAAAAAATAGTTGACAAAAAAATAACTATCAAACACGAAAGATAATTTTACACGTTGGGAATTGAGCAAATAAATACCATGTATTAGCCCCTGCTCTTCCAACGTATTATTCGTATAACCCGATGTTTTAGTAGACATTGCTCTTTACAGAGGTAAACAAAACCCACTGGATCACAACTCAGTGATAATTTCAATAAATCATGGAAAGTACGATGCCAGTGGCAAAGCTTGACATTGTGTTCTGGGTAAACTAAGTTTTAAAAATTAAATTTATGATTGTCTAAACTACACACAAATTCTCAAGTATTAATAGCGTTTTAAATAACGAAATAACGGAAATATAGGTCTTGATCAATCGATGCTCGGTGTGACAGGCCACTTATGAATCCTGCTTTGAGGTGCATTTCGCAATTACAGTGAACCGCCCATGAAAAATGACATGACGTCCGAGTTTCCTGGCCCATAGAGAGTTTCGTCTGACAGAGGAAAACAGTGCAAATGATAGAGTACAGAAAATTAAAATAGGAAATTATGAATTTGAAACTATAAATAAATTCACATACCTAGGTGTCCAAATAAACAATGAAGGTTCTTTGTCAGAAGAAATAAACAATAGAATAATGATAGGAAATAGAGCATATTATGCTAACTTGAAATTAATAAAATGTAGCTTATTAACGAAAGAAACTAAATTAAAACTGTACAAAACCTTAATACGGCCCAAACATGGATAATGAATAAGGAAGATACAGACTCCTTAAGAATATTTGAATGAAAATCCTAAGAAGGTTATATGGCCCGATCTGTGAAAACGGGGTATGGAGAATAAGACATAATGCAGAGAATGACCAAATAATAGGAGGTGAAGACATTGTGAGACATGCGAAGTCATTACGGCTGGGATGGTTGGGACATGTGGAGAGAATGAAGAACAGCAGGATACCCAAAACAACATAATAGGAATCAAAAGAAGGGAGAGACTGAGAAAGAGATGGCTGCAGGATGTTGAACAAGACTTGAAGAAATTAAAGATAAGAGGATGAAGAGGACTGGCACAGCAGAGGGAGGAATGGAAGAAGGTTTGAAGGAGCCCAAGGCTCATAACAGGCCGTAGAGCAAGTAGTAAGTAAATTAGTGAGTTTCTTCCAAGTAATTCAATGTTTTCCCACGCCTACATACATGATCCTCCTAAACTTTATAAACAAACAAATCAAGCAGAGCGGGCTAACAAATCTGGGGCAACTGACAATCGCCGGGTTTCCGAAACGTAAGATATCTACTAGATGGCATTATTCAATCCGTAAGCGTTTCTGAAACGTTCGATGGCGGCTAATCGTTCAATAAAACGCCCTACAAACTATCGCACCATAAATCACTAGATATCTGGCGAAACGGTAGATAAACACGCAACATGGCGGAAATGCGAAATATTTATGTTGATGTATGTTTCGTTATTATGTTAGCATTTAATCTTACATTATGTTACTAGCTTGTTATGGTATTAAAATTAAAAGTAATAATGAAGCTGACATTGGTTATTAATTTGTGTGTGAAATAATTCATAATACTGTACTAGAAAAATTGTATATTATCGGTTAGATGAACTTTGTTATAGCCTAGGCTATTGTATCCATCGTTTATTTGTATTAATTTCATTTTCTGTTGTAAGTTAATACTTTAAGAAAACATCGCGAATATTAATTCACATCATATTTTCTTGCTGGTCATTTTCAATGCCAGATCGTATAAGGCCTAGGTCTATACAGAAGTAAATATTCCCTGAAAGAAATACAGCAATCCTTTCAAGAAGTAGCCTACGATGATATTCAGATTCGGAAAAAATGTAGCTTAAGTATATTAATTTTATTTTGTGATGCAACACTTTATGAAGAAAATATTGCCATTTTACAGCACGAATATTAATACATAATCATCATCTTTCTCGTCATCTTCATCCTGAGGCAATAATTAGGCCTAGAGATGTGTAAAGCAAAAAGTATTCCCTGAAAGAATTAGATCTTTGACGATATTGAGTTTCGGAAAGAATCAGGCTGTCAAAGGAATGACCTATGGATAAATAGGCCATCATATTAAATAAATAAATTAATTAAATAATTTTCAGCGTTAAATTGCCCATCATTAGAATTGGGAACAACCATCGAAGCATTCCTTTCTGTGGTAAATTAGCTATAACTTAATTAATGTGTTACGTTTTACGCATTATGTTGTCAGATTGTGATGGGTGACGTTTTTCTCTAATGCACAAGTCTCGAAATCGAAATTACCGTAGTTTATCTCACGTGTTACATTCATTTTAGCAGACAAACAGCAGACAAGGAAAAGCAGAAAGATAATTCAGCCATTTTGAATAGAATAGCAAGAAGCGCTCCGATTGGTTGCTATTCAATCACGGCCAACTTGATATTAGAGTAAGCACCGTGTCTCCATCTATTGACAAAGTGCTCAACTCATTTATCTGACATTAGCTATTTCTCGAGCAAATTCGCTTTCGGAAATGGGAAGGTGTTTATCGAGTCTATATATGTATAGAACGATTAGCTGTCTAGAAGATATCTGGAGCTTTTATGCAACCGGGCCAATTTGATGCATCACATGGAAAAAGATCAATCTCAGCGATCCTCTTCTTTTCCACTTGCTAGGGCAGCAGAGTAGAGTTTTCTGACGTTGCTATACATTCTGTGAATGTCTCCAGCATAAGAACTTTATCTATCTACCTGCAATTTAATTTCTCAACTGAAATGTATTAGCAAAAGAATGATCATAGTGTTCTGATTAGTTTGACATTCTTATAGACCTATACTACAGGGTCCGGCAGAGAAACCTGACGGTTTTGAAATTCGATCTGTGCAGAAGCATAGGAAGTGTCGTAACTGACCTTCAGAATAGGAGTGCGTCAGGTCAAAGCATTTCAGTCAGAAAGGAGCGTGCATTTGTAGTAAAAACTTTTTTTTATTTAAAAAAAAAAACAGTGAATCAATTATTGTCACTCAGCGCACGTTTTGTCGCCATTTCAACATTCATCGAAATGAGAATGTTCCATATCGGAATACCATACTGTTGTAGGTGGCAACTTTCGGAAAATGGATTGGGCCATAAAGAAGAAACCACCTGGGAAACAGAACACTGTTCGAACCCTGGAGAATGTTGAATGTGTGTGTCAGGCTGTTCTTCAAGTAATTAAAAAGATGATGGAACATAAACAGTGAAGCAACTATAACAGAGTAATTATAATTTGAGTTGAACTTAGACACTTATGCTTCACTTACGAACTTTTTGGTAGAACAAAACACGTGGACACGTAGCCGAGGATGGGGACAAGGGTCCTTGAAACATGTTCTACCAAAAAGTTGGTAAGTGTCTAAGTTCAACTCAAATTATAATTATTCTGTTCAAGTTCTCAATGATTGGCAGTGAGTGCCTTAGGAATTTCTAACTTCCCCATGCACAGAATTTTGCATATGGACCTTCTGCAGCGAGTAATAAAAGTTTCCCGTTATGACTCCAAGAGTGTGTTTACTTTGAGGTACACCATCTGAGGAACATAATTTTCAAAAAGTAATTGATGTAGGTAAAATGCGTTGAAATATATTATAATTCTAAAATAAAATAATGTATGCAAGCTGTTCAGTTTTGTCATAATTTCAATTTAAAACCATCAGGTTTCTCTGCCTAACCCTGTTTTTTTTACAATATAAAGGATTATGCTGTAGTCAACAGCATTTGTATTTTAATATACACACATCACTATGTTACAACATTACAATTTTATTTTAATATAATAACAATAAAAATACTTGCCACTACCAGCCTTTGCCGAACGTCATACTCTTCTGATTCTTCTTTCCAGACTTTCTCCTATTCTTGCCCTGAAAAACAACACAAAAATCTTATAGTAATGCACTGTTTTCTCTCCCCTACACACAGACCTTGCAATTTTCTTGCTGTACCTTCCAAGTGGCTCATTATTCACATATCTCAGTGCTAGGTGTAGCCGTGTTGTTCATGATACAAGATTCAAGTTCAGAAGTGAAGTGCATATAAACAGATGCAAATGTCATTACTAGACCTGGGATTTTAGGCTCTAAAAAAATTAGGTTTAGGCACCTAAAATAGGCTTTTAAAACAAGTAAATAGGCTTTCAAAAGAGAAAATAGGTACTTAAAATAAGAACAAATTAACACGAAGTAATGTAAACAGTGGGGCAAATTAAACTAAGATAGTTGAAATGTAAAAACACTTTATGCTCCACTTACGTCTGGAATTAGAATCACAGGACTAGTTTCGGGAGTTACCCCATCATCGGCTGTTGGTCTACTGGAGTTGGAGTTTGGCGATCATGGCTGGCAGTCTTGGTATGTTCGGTGCTGCCCTCTTCCTTCCTCATTGTAAGTTTTATGATGTCATCCACTGGCGGTATTTCAAAGTTCATTATGCTGTTGCTATTCTTGGTAATAAATATCTTCTCCCATGTATTTAATTCAGAAGCCATCTGAATTAAATACATGGGAGAAAATATTTATTACCAAGAATAGCAACAGCATAATGAACTTTGAAATACCGCCAGTGGATGACGTCATAAAACTTACAATGAGGAAGGAAGATGGCTTCTGAATTAAATACATGGGAGAAGATATTTATTACCAAGAATAGCAACAGCATAATGAACTTTGAAATACCGCCAGTGGATGACGTCATAAAACTTACAATATCTTCTCCCATGTATTTAATTCAGAAGCCATCTGAATTAAATACATGGGAGAAGATATTTATTACCAAGAATAGCAACAGCATAATGAACTTTGAAATACCGCCAGTGGATGACGTCATAAAACTTACAATGAGGAAGGAAGAGGGCAGCACCGAACATACCAAGACTGCCAGCCATGATCGCCAAACTCCAACTCCAGTAGACCAACAGCTGATGATGGGGTAACTCCCGAAACTAGTCCTGTGATTCTAATTCCAGACGTAAGTGGAGCATAAAGTGTTTTTACATTTCAACTATCTTAACTTAAAATAAGCTTTAAAAATGTGTAAATAGACAGAAAATACCTGTAGATTTTAAAATACTACAATACGCTCTTAAACGGTAACATGATCTTTTTTTTACTGTAAAAAACGTGGTACAGTATATTTATTCTCAACAGAAATAAATGCAAAATTAAGACAGAATTAAAAATACATTTATCAAAAACAGTTTTGGATTATATGAAAAATTGACACGGTATGTCCTTTCTTACTATATATATAATATAACTGCTACTTGCTGTTTTGAGTAAATCAGTCAGCATTCCTTTGCCGACAAATGTTTGGGAAAATCAAGTTTCTGTGAAAAACCCACCCTCTGCTGTTCTGCTCTTCATTCAGGGAGGTCCATTAAATTATTGTAAAAGTTACAGAAGTTGGATTTTATTTTAAATGTACAAAATAGGCATTTTAGGCACCTAAATAGTAAAACTGGCTCCAAAGGTCCAAATAGGCATTTTAGGGCACTATAAAACTCTATAAATATAACTGATATATCATGAAATGTCAACATATTTTAAAATTTTCATGTTATTTCATAAGGAACAAAATAGGCATTTGCCTTAAAATCCCAGGTCATAGTGAAGTGTTAACAACTGTAGAAAGTTTGAGTACGGAAATATGCATACTATCTTCACTACTAATCATACATAATGTATTGCGGGACTCAAAGTGAAGAGGTCAAATTATAAAAAAACTTTATTTTATCACTCAAACTTCACTTAAGTGTTTACTTCCACATAACGTGTTTCACAAGCGACTTGCTTGCATCCTCAGATAAGGCCCAATGCCGGGTTTGTTGTTGGGCCGATAGATGTCTCTGCAGGATGGCCATCACTATTGGACTAATGAACACAAGTTTGAGGATGACATAAAATTGCTATGGGAATCAAAATATTCAATAAGCTTCCCCATGAGGTGAAGAATTCGTCCGAAATCAAATTCTGTAGAACTATACGACATGTACTAGTAACTAATGCATATTATTCCTTGAATGAATTTAATCCAAATAACTTCATACTTCAATAGTAATATTTTTTTATTTTTAACCCTGTTAATAGTTTTTAAAATAGGGTTCTGTATTTTTTGGGAATTCAATAATAATAATAATAGTTTTTAATAGATAAACTTGACATACATTTCTTCTTGTTAGAACAAGGGATCGACTTGACTTAATCTCTCCAAACAACTAATTGTAACTTCCCTGAAGCGAAGCATTTTGTTTGGAAATTTATGACAATGTTCAATAGGAACTCTATTATGTAGAACCTCAATGAACAATAAAGATTATTATTATTATTAAAAGTTGTACATATACCGGCTGATCTGACTATATGGGAAAATATCTTTATCCAAAGAAATAAGAATAATTTAGTAAATTTTGACATGCCAAAGGAAAGCGACCTTAACTCCAGAATGATTCATCCTACAGAGACATCTATCGGCCCAACAACGAACCTGGCAGTGGACCTTATCTGAGGATGCAAGCAAGTCGCTTGTGAAACGCGTTATGTGTAAGTAAACACTTAAGTGAAGTTTGAGTGATAAAATAAAGTTTTTTATAACTATCTTCACTATTAGGTATATTTACTCAGAATGATCATTACAATGGGTATCCCCATCATCATCAGCTGATTCCGGTTGACGGAACCAATAGTGTGTACAAAAGGATGAAAAGTGCTATTGTAGTTGCTCACGTCAAAACGCTATAAAAGCACATGAACTGGCTTGCACTAAATCAAAATTGTGGTTTTAATCAATGGGCATTTATATTATTTCAATTTCCAAACAAGTTATGTTGTATAAAATAATGTGTTTTCATTATGTTCACTGGCAGCATGTGGCGTATTAATCACTGCAAGTTTATGTTTCTAGTAATAAGCTGACGTTTTATCAGATAAAACTACATCCTTAAACGATCATGATTGGTCAATATTAAACACACAGTGTATGAGTGGAATTGTTATTCAAAATAATGAAGTCTTTGTTTTTAATATCAGCTGCCATTAACATAAGTGGACAATGCATGGAAGGAGAAGACTGACGTGACACATGACCAATCAAATAAAGCGCGGAATGTTACAAATGCAATGTTTACATGCACTGAACTTCTGAAAGTGATAGTTACATCTTCCTCCAGGGGTTTAAAATGTAAAGCAGCAATCGAACAGCAAAAAAGCGTAGAAGCAATAAATCTACAATAGACTTTAACAGCTTCCTTGTATACTTGCCTTACTCAATGAATTTCAAAATGGCAACCTTTCATTTAACACGGTAGAGGTCTTCATATAGAAATAATAAGGGGAAATCTTCAAAACTTCATCATCCCAATGGAGAACATCTTAGTCCTAATAGTAAAACACATAAAGCCATATAAATAACGTTAGGCAGTACAAAATGGAAGTCTGAAAGCTTAGCCGAGGATGATTAACTACTCTGAATACTGTATTTATTCGGCTATAGGACCCCCTCATTGGCCTATTGAAGGCATTCTCACCTATAAGACCCCTCCGATTTTAAAACACCAAATTATGGAAAATAAGGGGGTCTTATAGCCGAAAGTATGGTATGTTCTAGATTAGTAATACTTTCTATCTTTAATTCAGCAATGCAAAGAGATATAAAATATGTATTTCCTCTGCCTGGAAGTACAGACACCATTCAGGCCCAGAATACTGAAAATAATTTTAATAATAAAAAAAAATAATAATTAAATAACACAAAATTATCATTCAAAGTTTAAATTAACTGATCACAAGATTTGTTACAAATTAATCAATTATTAAGTCGGCCGCGGTGGTCTAGAGGTAGCGTGCCCACCTCTAGATCCACAGGGAGCGGGATCAAACCCGGCTGCAGTCGATGGATTTTTCAGGACGTAAAAATCCTGGGCACGGAGTCCTCCAGGAGGGACTTTAAGCTGGGGGTCCCGTGTCGTAGATTTACGGCACGTAAAAGAACTCCAAGCCTAAATTAGAGCCTCTGGACAAAATTTCTCGGTCCTTTCACATCCTAAAATACTTAGTTTCCAGAGGGGAGTTGCGAGGCGATGGGCTTACCACCTGTCCCTCTACCCTCTCTCGGAAAATAAGCATATCAAAATTAGTATAGGTAATGAAACCTCCATTGGAGGCCCCTTTGCCCCACCTGGGGATCATAGGGTACCAGATACAGATACAGAATCAATTATTAAGTGCCAGAATGGTAAATGGGAAATGTCTGTCTATCTGTACGTGCGATAACTCAAATACAGTTTACAGGATTTTCATGAAACTTGGTATACGCATTTATAATGATCATGAGACAAAGCCTATTGATTTTGGACCAAATGAGTCAAGGTAGCAACCGAGCAAGGCCACCTTGAATTAATTTCACAATTGAATACTGTCTTGCTAATGTTTTCCACAACAATCAAAATTTTTGCAAAATCCTTTCTTAGTGTGCACTTACATTATGAAACAAAGGTACTGTCAAAATTTCAAGTCTATACCTATTATAGTTTAGACTCTATGTTGATTCACTGATAAAGCCGCTTATATAGAGATTTCATTATTACTGTACCTTTGATTTGAACTTTGCGTCCACCTTGTTGTTGCCCTGATTACTCCTACTGCCTCCCTGGAATTGACTGAAGTCCACGCTGCTGTAGTTGAATGGCTGAAAGCCTTCCTCGGGCTGCTTCTTCTTGCCTTTCTTGGGAGCTGCTTTTGTCTCCACTTCTTCCATCTTTGCTCGCTTTTCTGGCTGCGTCTCACCTTCCACTCTACTTCTTTTTCGCTCCATTTTGCCCTTTCTTTTTCTCTTCTGTGGGAACAAAATCATTGAAAGATCATACACACCTACTACTAAAAATATACAGAATGGCCTACAAGATAGTAGCCCAGATTTCTTTCTATTTCATTTTAATCTGTAAACGTTACAGATATTAATTCCAATTACAATGATCACTTGTACAGTGCATTTCACATAACAGTTGGCCCATCATGCGGATTTCTGCATCGCGGCGGCCACAGCTCCAATTCCCAAGTGATCGGGTGAAATATATACACAAATAAAAATGCTAACAGTGTAATGATTCAGGTTCTCACAATCACAGTTCAAATTACAATAAAAATAACCATGTACCTCATCACAAGAGATGTTGGAAATGCCCTCCTCTTGCGTCCACACAACACTGGTACCTTTTTAGGAAATTTTATTTCATGCACATAAGTTCAACTTCTGAGATAGGCCTGGAGTTAATTTCTCTTGTGATACTGTCTTGAAGTTCTTCTAACAATAGCCTACGTGACTATTATTTATGGGGGAACTTGAAAAATAAAGTGTATAGATCAATTCCCCACACATTTGAAGAACTTATCACAAGAGAAATGAATTCTGCCTTGGAAGTCGGAAGCTGAACTTACGTGTGCGAAAGAAAATTTCCTAAAAAGGAGCCAGTGTTGTGTGGATGCAAGAGGAGGACATTTCCAACATCTATTGTGAGGAGGTCGTGGTTATTTTCATTGTAATTTTAACTGTAATCATGAGAACCTGAATCACTACACCGTTAGCAGCTTTTTTTGCATAGATTCTCTATTTGCCTTTTATTTAATTATTATTATTTTTTTCATAATGCAGTACAGTAAATTAATACTGTATTATGCCATTTTTATTGAAAAATTAAATTTCGTTTTGGTGCCACCCTCGCTTTGTGTCACTAAATGTTACAGAACAGATGGAGGCATTATATCGAGGGTTGACTGTATTACTCTGTGCGAGATGCAGGAGTAATATCGAGAAAAATGTAAAAGCATTGTTACCTATCCAATAACATGACAATAACTGAGCGATATCTCACCGAGTCTCTGAGTGGCCGAATGTCATCGGTTGTCCTGGATTCTTTAATAGTAACCACATTCTGACCCATCTCTTCTGGGGGCCTCTGCTTCTTCTGCTCCAGCTGTGATGTCACTTCCAAGTAATGCTGCTTAATCTGAAACATAGAGTGAAGCCTTGTTAATCCCAGAGTCCAACTCACAGAAACTAATCAATCAATCACTATAATGATCATCCTCAGGTTGTGTCCGACTGTTTTGAATTTCCATTGCTGGTCCTGATGAAGATGGAAGGGAGTGTGTGTTTGATGATGTCTGTGGCAGGTAGAAATTTTGAATGAGGCTTCTCTATTAGTGTGTCGAAGATCTTTAATTTGTGTATGGTCTAATAAAACATCCATATCGGTCCCAAATTTCCACTGAGTCAAATACAATAAAAAGATGTGTTTAAAACTATTGCAAAATCAGTGGACACACGTTAAAAAATTAAAACACGTTTCAGCTCTGCCCTTGAGTCTTCCTCAGGTGACTTCTCACACAGAATTGTGTGAGTACTGAGTGGATAAAGGTTAAAAAATTAAAACACAACGTTTCAACTCTGCCCCTGAGTCTGTGTGAGAAGTCACCTGAGGAACTATAAGGGCAGAGTTGAAACGTTGTGTTTTAATTTTTTAACCTTTATCCACTGATTTTGTGATAATTTTAAACACATCTTTTTATTGTGTGCAGTCTAACTTTCATGAGTGACAGCAAAGTGCAGCAATGGTGCAGGAACATTGAAGCAGGACGTACAGGCTTTCATGATGCAGGCGGCCAGGGAGGAAGCGAGTGTCAACCGAAGATCTTGTTCCGGAATTGTACACATTACTCATTCGTCAAATTTCGGCTGCATTACACCCCGCAGCATTCAGAAATTGAATGACAGCATACACTTCACACTTGGCGAGAGACTCTATTGTTCAAGACATGTTTACGTTGGTACCACGCTACAACAAATGCCTCAATCAGAGCAACGACTATGTAGAGAAGTAACTGGAAGGTGTATCTAAATGTTCCAAACAAAACAGTTTTAATTTTCACTCTGGTTTTCATTTCGCGAACGATCGGACCTTGGGGTGAAAAAAACCTCGTATGTATGGGGGTTGGCGGTGGAGGGTAAAGTGACTTTTCTTGCATGCTTACTTTCCATTTTTTAGCATGTATTACTGTATTGGCCCAAATATAAGACAATGTTTTTTCCCTCAAAATGCAGCCTAAGACTTTCTACAACTCTACATTCATGAATGCAGCTGAGCAGTGGGAATCCCCATGCGATGACCTGCGTCTTATCCAAGATCACAGTCACATGAAAATTCACCAAACTTTACTGAATTTTATTGTTCCGGAATTTGTGCTTCTCCTGGTACTGCCATGTACTGCACTGCTTGGCATCTGTATTCTCTACGCGTAATGTTTTGTTTGACCACCATCATGGTGGATCATGTGGAAAAGAAAGCATCTTTATTATCTCAATGCGTAAATAAAGGTGAGAGAAGTAGTTACGACATGAATTCAAAATTCCGTTTTATGTGAAGCAAAAAGTACTGATAAGATTTTTTATTTATTTTTTCGTAACTACCCTTCAAAAATTCAGGGTCGTCTTATATACAAGGACATCTTATATTCGGGCCAATATGGTCATCAGTGCTCTAATGATCACAGAAAATACAGCGAGTTGTTAATGTTTAATTAAAATCTGTGGATCAATGTTCCAGTTTCTTTAGGTTCAATTATCAAAGTTTTACTGACATAGCTTACCCTTTGAACTCTCTCATCATCTTCATTATCATCAGTCTGCTGTTCTGCGCTCTCCTCTACTTTCTCTGCTTCCTGCGACTGTATGAAGGGCTTCACTTTCTTGTAGCGTTCATATGGACACACAAATGTCACCATTTCCAAGGGGTCGCACACATTTTCTTCATCTTCGTTCTATAATAAAAGAAAACAGTGAGGAAGAAATATTAAAAAGCAACAAATGTTTAAATCAAACATGAAACACTCAGATGACTTTCTGTATCCTAAAGATATTGACTTTTTGTTTGTTTCATATTCCAACTTATAGAAACTGGTTGCACAGTAGAAGTATGCATTCAGTTGTCGCAGCCTCATGTTGTGAGGCAAGTCAAAGCTTGAGCTTGTAGATGATATGGTACAGTACTCGCCCTCAAACTGAAAGCATGGACGATGACACACACAGAGGTGGTGGGAATTCAAATGCAAGCAAAACGTGCTGAGATGAAAATGTTGACGGTATCATGCTAGTATCCATCTTGTTAACTAAAGCGTGTGGAGTTGTTTTCCTTGTATTTAATGTACACTTCTTGTATTCAGGTATATCATTTCTTGTTTTCATTTATTATTATTATTATTATTATGTATTTCATGTTTTTGCCCTGGCTGAGTGGTAGAGAAGGCCTTACGGCCGTAACTCCGCCAGGTTAAATGAATTAATTAATATTTTCATGGTGGACTTTAGCACTCCACGCATGCGCAATGGCACCAACATATTCAAATTTTAATGGTTGCGATGCTTTCAGATTCCAGATGAGCTCTGTACTTTTAACTTCAATAGAAACTAGATTTCTAAGCAAAATGAATTTTTATT
The DNA here is from genome assembly GCA_964059195.1 of Ectobius pallidus. Classification (NCBI taxonomy): domain Eukaryota; kingdom Metazoa; phylum Arthropoda; class Insecta; order Blattodea; family Ectobiidae; genus Ectobius; species Ectobius pallidus. The sequence continues at coordinate 166,687,895 of CAXKWD010000007.1, forward strand.
TTCAGACTGTTAACTTCAATAGAAACCAGATTTCTAAGCAAAATGAATTTTTATTTTCAGACTTCTAAACAAAAGCAGAAATTATAAAAAAATGTATCATTTCAGCAATTTTAACTTTATTTGATAGTGCTTATTCTGAGAGAAAAACAATTTTGCTTGCTTATTTTATGATTTCCTAAGACAAATAGTGATAGAAATAAATATATATAATGAAATAGTGATAGACTCAAAATCATGCAAATGGTGTGATTAGGATCTATTTTTGTGTGTTTTTGATGTCTGCCAAAACTTGCATAATATCCAAATGGTCTGCTTTCCTTCTTTCGTTATTAGATAACTGTTACCTGCTAAGGTCCATTTTCTCCGGACCATAAAACGCACCTTGGTTTCAGGATGGAAATTTAAGGGAAAAAATTAATGTGATTCTAAAACAAAATTTTTAAAGGGAATAATATACCTCACTGAATACACAATTCATGACTTCAATGGATTTTACTATATTACTTTATGCAAATAGTGTGACTATTTTTGTTGTTGGCTCTTAGACTATTATGAAAGACCCTGTATTAATGCTGAAAACCCGACAAGGAATTTCCTGGGCAAACAGAATACCCATAGTACATATTGTACAGGTCGAGGAAGCAAATACCAAATTATAGCACTTCACTTAATGAAAAAGGATACAAGAAGAATTCTTACTAACACAGTACCTCAAATACTGATACAGTAGGCTTTGCCTTCAGCTTCTTGTTGGGCTTCTGCAAAGCTTTGGAGCCTCCGAGCAGAGTGGGGAGATCGTCCCTGAAGTCCTGCATGTGCGTGAGGTCATGTGGACAATGCAGGGGTCCCTCTAGGTTGAGCTTTATCCAAGACTGTGTTGTCACTCGTACATGCGGACTATCTTGCAGAATTGGCTGCAACATAATCACTCATTTAACAACAGAACCTTGGTTTATTTATTCAGAAAGAAATCTTTCAGCTTCCTCCATTAAGAGACTGCCATTAGACAAAGCATACCTGACAACAGATGATAGACATACATATAGACAAAAATATACAAGTTAATCACTGTCAGAATTTTTGTTTCTACAAAAAGAGGCTTACAATGTGCTATTTTGTGTGTTTAAGAATAATCACTAAATCACACAAAATAGCACATTGTAAGCCTCTTTTTGTAGAAACAAAAAATCTGACAGTGATCAACTTGTATATTTTTATCTGCCTACTGAATGTAAAGAAAAACGCTACCGCAGTTACAATGTTTAGAGATGTCCACAGTTATAACACACGGAATCAATCTTTAACAATAGTTCCCTTCTGTAGATTGAGCAAGAGTACAAACAGTCATAATATTATAGGACTAATGCTCTACAATAAGCTAAATAATGAATCAAAGCTATTACCATTTAAAGTATTCAAGACAATATATCAAATTTTAGAAAGTTTATACAGGGAAGTTAATATTACGAAAAATAATCTTGAGATAGATCCATACACTGCTTCCCTAATTTTTAATTACCGGGGTGCTGTTTTTGAGTGGGTGATTAAGAAAATTTCTTAATATAATTTAAGAAATTCCAGTCTACCAACTGCCGATGATGGGGATGAGAGTCTTGCCTGAAACTAGTCCAAAAATTGTGACGTAAGTAGAGCTACAAGTGTTTAAAAATTGACCATTGTAATTAATGAAGAAAGCAGTCTGTTTGTTTTGACACATTTTTTTATTTCTAACATTGAATTCAATTGCAAAATAACAGGACTCTTAGTATTAAGTATAAAAAATTACCAATGGAACAGTTATATAGTAAAATACCACTAATTTCAGTGAGAAGGATGGTGTTTTTTTGCTTTTGACAATCTCTGAAATATTGGGTTTTATTTTTGAAAATTTCAGCCTTAAACCTACTTCAATATTCAATATTAAAAAATCTATCACGGACCCTTCAAACCCGTGGGGGTCCGCAGGCATGGTTTGAAGGGATATATCACAGTTAAAAAGAAAAAAGTTGTAAGAAGGTGTAAGTTGTAAGGTGTGTTTTATGTGATTAGGGCACTGTTACACTCACCTTGACTAGAGACTGTTCTCTGGCTTGTAACACAATGTAGTGTAGTGCCAGCAGGTTCTGTCGCACTAGCGGTGGAATGGGATTACAGCAGGCTAGGATGCCTTGCATCTCTCGAGGTAGAGTCTCTGCTATCTGAATCATCATGTGGTTTGGCAGTATATAACTGTAATATAAATATTATTCACATTAGCATACAGACACCCACGGCCGTTAATGGTGATTTCCAAGACTACTTCTCTATTTAAATCAACCTCTACTTATTTAATCTCTATTTATTTATCTCTCCTCAATTTAAATCACAAGGATGACTGCACCCCATTCCTGATTCTCCTACCTTAGAAAAATCCGAGGAGGTACTGGGAATCTTTAAAACACATTACTAAAACAAATTAATTTTTCAATCCAGAAAAAATGACATCTATAAAAATCTGATGTGAAAAACAAAACTTCCTCTACCCAAATAAAAGATTTGGGTCTTAGTATAATATATTATAAAACACAATATACTATATAATTATATTATGTACATATTATGGAATTTGTGAAGGAAATTTAAACAAAATCTTTAAGTTGTTTTCAAGAAAATCGGCAGAAATGAAATACTCTTCTTTTAAACTGGTTGTAAAAATGAAGAGAAGCGTTACCATGTTCCGAATCGCATCCCCGAAGGATAAACAACCTAAATAAAAACTGATGTAATCCACTTATGTAACATTCTTTAACCTAAGCATCGAAAATACATCTTTCTCACTTCACAATCTGATTTAGAATAAGAGGCCGTATTGCAAGGAGTCCATATTCAGTTGTTTCAACCTGATGCAAAGCTTTATTGTTTATTGCTAGGCTAAACCAGGAAATAAGGCATTTTCAGACCCATGTTCATACAATGTCAGTGTGTCCAACTGAAAAGTCTTAAAATAAATGAGACACACCGAGTGAAAAGGGGGTGTGGGGGGGGGGGGAGAAGCTAAATACAACACATTATACTAATATACCGTTAATAACAATATGGTACAGTTTGGAGTTTGTTTTTATCACTGCTTTCATCTGTTGCAACTGAAAACGGACCTTGAATAAGAGTCTGAACAATCTGAAAACCTGCAGACTTCTTTGGAGGAAAAGTTCAGCTTAAATTTAAGTTTTTTAACGTATTATCTATTAAATAAAGGAAATAGTATATTCTTTTTTTCAAAATGGAAACCTCTTCACCCCTCATAGCCATTCCGTTCCTCCCACAGTTTGAATTCTTTACTTTATTTTCTACATTTATAATTGATTGTACACATTATACCTACAATAACATAAGAATACAACAACGAAATAAAGATTTAGTGTATCTGTATTGGGAGGCCAGAAGGAGAATGGATAAATATTTATTTATTTATTAAGTGGAGGGAAAGGAAATAGACATTAAATACATGTCTGGGATATATCCCAGACATGTATTTAATGTCTATTTCCTTTCCCTCCACTTAATTAATAGTATATAAATAATAACTTGGCTTCAAAGTACCTACAAATGTAGGACGCCATTGGATGCGTGTTCTCAACGGAGAAACCTCCCGTGGTCTGCCTTGTCTTCTGAATCAGTTGAGGAATTTGATGTCGTACTGGCATGTTGTCATGGTAGCTCAATGGTAGAGCATCGGCGCGTTAAGCCGAAGATCCGTGTTCAAATCCCGGTTATGACTTAAAATTTTTCAAACTGATTCTTATTTATTTATTTATTTACCCAAACTGTTACAATCCCTGAGCAACATGCTCATAAAAAAAATAAGAATATAAAACTCTGCATGTTTTCAGCTTAACTCTGTGTATAGACATGTTAAAAAAGAAAAAGCTTGTTTTTAATGGCCTCTTGGTAGGCTATATGTATATAAATTGAATACATTATGTAAAAAAAGTTCAAGGTACAAAAAAACAACGTATATAATGGTCTACAACTATGAAAAAGAGAGAACAATGTACATTTCAAGTTGGTTACATTGAAGAACTTAAATAGATCTCAATGTCACATCTTCAGAAACACATAATGCTTAACCCTTAATAATTCTGGAAACTGTTCTCAATTCGCTGAAAAAAAGGACAGCACCAAAAAAAAGGACATATAAGGACTTTTTTAATAGTCACCATTTTAAAGGACAGTCCTTTAAAAAAAAGGACTGTTGGACACACTGCAACATACCGTAATTTTACGCTATGAAATCATAGGCTTCCGCTGCTCGAGTTGACAATAAAAATTTGGCTTCTGGGTATCTGCCACATTATGTGGTATAAACAGTAAAGCTATTGATTCATTAATTACAATGGACAATTTTTAAACACTTGTAGCTCTACTTACTACGTGACGTAAGTAGAGCTACAAGTGTTTAAAAATTGCCCATTGTAATTCTCTCTGCTGACGTTTTGACCATCTTGCCATGGTCTTTAACAAGGCTTACTGCTTCATCAAGGCAACTGCTTTATCAAGGCAGTACTGATTTTATGCAATATTTTATTTATTTTACACAGCACATGATATGGTAAATCATCTGATTTTAACTTCAACTTATAGCACTCACATGATATAAAAATACTATAAATGTCTCTTTCAATATCTCATACTTTATCAGTCCTAGATGGAGCATAGGCCTACATTAATGAGGGCATAAGGTGGAGTATTTACATCAATAAGTTATAATATGAAATGACTTTGGGCAGTTGTTTGAGAGGAAACTTTCATATTTTCTCCAAAATAAATACTTCAGGTCAGAAATTGCAAATGAAAAGAGATAGCAATAACACAAGGAGATCTCGCACATGGCTATCGTAATACCCGCCCATGACCAGCACAGATTTTCTAATAAGGAAACAATGTTTTTGTATTCCCTAGATAGTATGAGGCAGGTTGTCTTAATATGGCCAAAGAAGTATGTATAGAACCTACTTTTCCTCAAGTAAGGTTAGGTAATGTAATAAATGTACCTTATGCTTTCGTCTTCCTGCCTGGCCATTTTGTCTCGCCAGCGGAACAGTTCCTTGAGGCAGTAGAGCTGGCGATTGTCAAACATCTTCTTGTTACGGCGATACAACAGCATATGACTGTCTTCTCTGAGCACTGGTTTCACGTACCTCTGTAACAACAAGTCATCAATTAGTTTCATCGAAGCAATTGTACTTTCCGAGGTTATGCATGAATGTGCATTGACAACTGTTGTGTAATTCCTGGGTCAAAGTGAGATGCCCTGAAGATGGTGTAGAGACACCGAAAGGCCTAAGCGACAGATCATAAAATATATCTTAGTTGACCAACTGGTATCTTATTTATTTTATTATATTATAAGCAAAACTAAATAAAAATAGCCAAAAATACAATCTATCGAAATGACTAGTAAATTTATGAAATCTGGCAAAAATTTTCGCTGAAAATGGGTACCTCTAACAGAGATGAAAACCTTGAAAGGTGGTTATCAGTAGTGTGAGTCCTCCATGTTTAACTGAAAAATCACAATTACAGGTTTCACAAAATAAGTGATTCGGTGAAATGTTTGAAGGTCCGAGGCAAGGAAACTCTTCCGTATACAGCTTTCAATACTGCTGATTTGCCGCAGTTCGTTTTGTCCATCAGACTCGTCACTGGTTTTACGTTTACAAGACATATTTTCTCAATATTCTACTTGCACTGCAACACTCAATAAAACTTCTAGCAAGCAATGATGTCGGCAGTCGTCAGCGGCATTACAGTGATAATAAAAAGGAAGAAATATGTTAACACCAAAGATGTTATAACTACAATTAGTTATAACTGTAAGATATAACATCTTTGGTTAACACACACTCATGTCAAAGATTGTAGTGTCCAATGTCGCCAACACAACAGATGTTTTCTTTTACAAACTATTTCTCATGATAACAGTTGGCATCTCTACTGACACATTAACTTTTTTTATGTATGCGGGAGAAACGAAACATTTTAAAAATAGATATTGGGATTATTCAAAAGTAGTCGAACGTTTAAAACACTTTTAGCTCACTTTATGTACCATTACTAGGACATGTTTCAAGAGGTTAGTACCCTCCCATCGTCGGCTAGCGGTCGACTGGCGTTCTGGCGACTGTGTTGTGTGAAGTTCCGTGTGCTGCAATCTGTTTTCTTTGTGGTGAGTCTCATGACGTCATCTGCAGGTGGAATCTCGAAGTTCATGGCATGGTCTTCATTCTTGATAATGAAGATTTTTTCCCATATATTCAATTTGGATGTTTTTTTCACATGTTTTAACAGTTTTATATCTTTCTTAACATGTAGATGACGTTGTGAGACTCACCACAAAGAAAACAGCTGGCAGCACATGGAACTTCACACAACACAGTCGCCAGAACGCCAGTCGACCGCTAGGCGACGATGGGAGGGTACTAACCTCTTGAAACATGTCCTAGTAATGGTACGTAAAGTGAGCTAAAAGTGTTTTAAACGTTCGACTACTTTTGAATAATTAGTAAAGCTTCACTGTCTGAAAAACTTCATTCTAAACTTTGTAGATATTGGGATTTGTAAAATCCGTAATATTCAGTACAATTTCCATATTACCACAGGAAATTCAAGAAAATCGTAGAAACTACGGGAATTCCGTAGCAGTTGGATCTCTGCTCTAATCATAGTAACATTTAGAAAGAGACAGTGTCCAAAGAAGAAGAATGACAAATCTTACCTTCTTACAGACTTCAGTGCTCAGCTGGAAAACAGTCTTGAGGAGGTTGTCTTGCCCATTGGAGGCATCCAGCAAGGCATTCTGCATCTTGTCATATATGTAGAGCAGGTAGTGAGTATCTTGCCGGGCATACATGATGAGCTCCTGAGGAAGCGGCCTAATACGCCAGTCTGCCAGCTGGAAGTGCTTGTCTGCCTGGACTCCACAGTAGTGCTTCATGAGGAATGCAAGCGAGAGCTGATTAAAATACAGGAGTTTCGAAGCCTGATGTGTGTCGAACATGTTGACGACATAGAGGCACAGATCTCGCTGCAGCCATTCCACATCTGAGTCTGCCCCATGGAACACCTTGATGATGGATGGCTTCGTGAACACCTCGTTCAGGACATGAAGCTTGTCTCGCAGCTCCAGTGTGTCGATGATGTAGTCCGTGTCACGAGTCGAGATCTGCATGAGGCAAGTGAAGCCTTGGAATGACCGGTAGGAGTGGTGCTGCAAGCAAATAAATGAAGCACAATTAAACATTGTATGGAAGTTTACACAGTGAAGCTATATTATAATTTTATAATACTGAGTTGGGTTTAGCACTATACTTCACTTATAAGTGGTAAGTGATACTTTTATAATACTGAGTTGGGTTTAGCACTATACTTCACTTATCATATAAGTGAAGTATAGTGCTAAACCCAACTCAGCATTATAAAATTAATCACAGTTCAGCCTTGGTTCACTGCTACACTGGGAATGAGTTTAATCATGGCCTTCTTTATTCAGGCAAGATGTTGCAGTGTTGCACTCAATTAGCTGTTAACGCAGACTGATATGAATTGACACAGCTTCAACTCGCAAAACATGATCCAATTTTCATCAACACATCTGCATGCTATTTTATTTACACATGGTAAACCCATAAATACTAATCTTTTCAGATTTCAGGCTAGTTAAGTTACTGTATATACCTGAATACTACCCGCACCCAAATGTTTCGAAAGGAAATTAGAAAAAAAATCTATATGCCCATATATAAAATTATTTTGCCAGTTTTATTTTTAATTAAACATATCATAAAAGAATTAAATATGGTAGACTAAAATCTATATTAATAAAAATGAATTTTCAAAATGTATGACGGAGCATCACTTGAGAATGGCTCGACCGTTGATTCTTTTTTTGTTGTGTTCGTAATTGTCAGGACAAGGTTTGTATGAAAGAAATTTTTTTGGAAAACCCACGGGAAAAGTCGGAAATGTGAAATGAGGCAGAGTTAGAAAGTTCTGCTGTCAATTGTTTACATAACGAAAGTATTGTTTACGATGTTCACATAGGGCTTTGAAACTATATTATAATACGGGGCTAAAAAAATTCTGATACTATCGACGTAATTAATACATTTGTGAAAATAATTGAACCGCTCGGGGGAACAAAATGGTAAGTGCCAAATGGGGTGTGTGGAAAAAGAGAACCAATAAATTTCTCATTAACCTAGAAATCTGAATAATTTTATTTTCAGCTCAATTTTATACTCAATACATTTGAACATATAGAGATCAATACCTATCACCTACCATTCTGTTACTCCAAACAAGCTGGAAAGTCAAAAATTACTTGTTTCATGGCAGTGGCACTTACCATTTTGTTCCCCCGAGCCGCTCAATTCTTGAAGAATAAAATCCACGAAAATAAAGCAGTCACATAACTTTCTCTATCCTCGACATGGAAAATATCATTTTCTCACTTCACATTCTGATGTAGAATAAGCGGTTGTATTGCAGGCACAACTTAAGTGTGTGCCAGTGAGTACGCTATATCAGAAGTCGGTAACAAATCCTATCCACTGATACGTCACTCATAGCTGTAGGCTTTGTATTAGTTGAGAAATAGACCTAGGGATGTTTATCAGAGGCCCTAAGCATCTAAAAGAAGACAAAATGGGATGGAACATTTTCAGTCCTATGCTCGCAGTATATTATGTCCCAGGTTTTTGGGAAGGAAAGTATGAAAGTGATATTGAATTTCTTTTTTACTTCAGCCCTGAAACGGTTGTATGGTAATATGAGAGTGAGAAATACAATTTTCTGTCAAGACAATGCAATCTTATGTAACCAGAATTTATTTTTCTTCTTATTTGCACTCCTCCCGGGCATGGTGTGTAGAAGCAATGGAATGCAACATTTGACATCCTCTGATAGCCATAAAAAGCTATATCTAGCGTTTTCTGAGGGAATAGTCTGAGTGTCATATGTCGTTCTTCCTCATTTTGAATTCTACATACATATTATATAAGGATCTAGAGTTCCAACATCGAAAGTCCTCCATAAGTTAATTTCATATTAAAAAATACAAAACCCGGGCGACGCCGGATCTTTTAAGCTAGTGTAATTATAAAAATCACCTGCATGCTAACAGCCAGCCAAAATATCACTGTCTTATACGCACAGCTATTTTAACATTTTCAACAACACTCTCATGAATCCAGCTGTGCATCGGAAATCGCGGGAATCCACACACGATGACGTGCGTCCGACACAAGGTCAAAGTCATGTGGAAATTCACCGAACTTTTCCCGAATTAGTGGTTCTCTTTGTACTGCACCAAGCAAGTAACAGCACCCCCCAAAATCCAGCCTCGGTGTCCATGTCGCGGGGGGTGGGCAACGATAAGTAGGAGATTGCCTGTTGGGGTGAAGTACGGTGGGGACATTTGTGCCCCGAGACCGTCACGGTAGCCGTGAAGGCCCAACAGGAACTCTGAAAACGTCGGCGAATGAGGCAATGGTTGCAGTTGGAGCGTCTGACCCAGAGTGGGCGGCTTCAATCAAGGCTAGGGAGCTGCTGCCTTGCAGGTTGAGAATTGGTCTTCTAAAGGCTATGGGAAGAAAACCCAGAAAAGAAATTACCTGGTCCCCCAGGTTGGGGGTTGGAACGTTGGGCTGACTACTCAACTTCTGGAAAAAGCAATTGTTGAGAAGCCTCTATCGAAGCCTCGGAACCAGGACAGATCTCAAAGGAAACGACTTTGGCAACGAAGAGTGTCGCTGGACAGATCTGATTGGAAGAGGAGGATGGAGGAGGTCAAGGCCCGATTTGGGCTGTAGCACCATTGTAGAAGAAGAAGAAGCAAGTAACAGTGCAGTCAGGATCAGAAGGTCCTGGTGCAGAACAAGCAAAAGCACGAATTCGGGAAAAATTAAGTTCGGTGTTGACCTTGGGTCGGACGCATGTCATTTGCGTAGGGATACCCACTGCACACATGCACGGCTGCATTCAGGGAAAAAACATTGTCTTATATTGGGGCCAATATGGTATATAGTAGTGTGTCACATTCCACTTCATTATTATTATTATACAATAATTACTTCATTGTATAAACTTCCCAAATAGTATGATATAAACAAACTCTTCCTCTTATTATACAGATTTGAAATGCTATTAATTATAAACATCTGACTAAACATACAAAGGATGAAGAATCCCAGCATTTATATTTTATGGTGAATACTAAAGGATACCAACCTCTAAATCCACAGCAATTTCAGAATATTTGGCAAGGTCTTGAACCAGAGATGGAAGCTGTTCTTCCTGGTCAATGTAGATGAGCGGAGTGTCCTCAACAGGCTTATACATCTGTGGAGTCGCTCGCTTCAACTGGGCAGCCGATGGTTTGAACCTCTCCAACTCATATTCGTAGGGATGGCTGAAGCTGAAGCAATACAAAGTCTTTCACAATAGGTAATCGTTAATCTTCAACTTGACTATAATCTTAAGTAACGCCCTACATAGAGCATACTGGCAAAGACAGACTAGGGATAAAATTTCACCAGGGAATTATTTTTTAACATGCAAACCTTCAACACAATAGCTATATAGTAATAATAATATTAACAAAATATGGCAAAAGACAACTTTAGGTCATGCACCAGCCAAGCTCTGCCCGCTTCCCCTTGCTTCCAAGCCTTGCACATGCACCTTACTATTGTACCCTTCATCATATATGCATAAAAATATACAAAATCACAGAGTCACGAAAATGACCCTTGCACCATATCAAGGTTAAAAAAAAAAAAAAAAAAAAAATCCAAAAATTACCCTTGCACCAAAACGATTATTTCTCAAGTACTATAGTAGTAGTAGTAGTAGTAGTGCATAGATCGCGAGCGATCCTTAGCGATCTTCCTTCACTTCACTCTATCTTGTGCACTTCTTATTATGTCCGTCCAAGATGAGTTCATGGATTCCTTAATCTCATCGCTCCACCTTGTCCGCGGTCTTCCTCCCCTTCTGTTTCCATTTGTCATACCCAGCATTATGTCTTTTTCAAGGGAGTTCTCTCTTCTCATAACGTGTCCAAAGTATGTCAGTTTCCTTTTCAGCGCCTGGGCTTCCAACGAACACTCTGGTACTAACTCCTCTATGATTGACTTGTTGGTTCTTTTCTCTGTCCATTTTACTTTAAGTAATTTCCTCCAAGTCCACATCTCAAAGGTCTCGATTTTCTTCTTCTCTTTTTTCCTCAAGGTCTAACTCTCACATCCGTAGAGCACTATTGGGAATACCATTTGCTGGATAACTCTCATTTTAGTTCTGATTGAGACACCCGAGTCATTTATAATTTTGTGTAACTTCTTTAACCCAACTTTGCCTAAAATTATCCGTTTCTTTACTTCTTCTGCGCAACGGCCTGAATTTGATATGACAGATCCTAGAAACGAATGACTTTTCACTATCTTTATCTGTTCACCATCTTTATCTTTATCTGTTCTCAAGTACTATAATGCTCTCTAAATTTAAATAGATGAATTTTCCCTTCACTGCTCAGCAATCACTTGTGGTGTAGTGGTTAAGGCTACTGATTCCGGTGCTAGTGGTCACAAGTTTGAATCCTGGTCAATCCGAATTTTACGGTTAGTTCATAGGTCCCAAATAGGTAGGTTGGGGAAGGAGGAGGTGAGAGAAAGGGAAGAAGAGGGTGGAAAAAGTAGAGAAAAAGAGGATAAAAGAGAAATAAAGTATTTAATGTTTTCCCAGTTTCACCTTTCCCATAGTAGATAGTTCCCATAGCGTTGGTAGTAATTCAAATAGAAAGACACCTAGTAGCTGCCATATGACCTAAGAACTCTAAAAGATAGCTTATGTAAACAATCTCTCTTAAACGTCTATTATGCCCATGTTAACTCTCACCTAAATTACGGTGTTATGCTTTGGGGGAACCATACATCCTCCGATAAACTTTTCATTTTACAAAAAAGAGCCATTAGAACTATATGTGGAGTCTCGTCGTCAACGCACTGTAAACCACTGTTTATCAGACTTGGCGTCTTGACTCTTCCAGCAATGTTTGTTTTTAATTGCCTTCTCTATGTATGTAAACATTTGGAAGCATTTACTAAATGCGCTGAAATCCATACCTATGATACACGCAATAGAGGTAATATATATATCCAAAAATGTAAATATTCAAGAACATTCAATAGTTACAAAAATATTTTTCTTAATTTATATAACAGCCTACCTGTAAATGTAAGACAAATGGATTACTGTGTGTTTAAGAGAACTTTAAAATTCCAGCTGAAAAGAAATCCATTGTACAGCATCCAGGAATTTTATTCTATACATTGGTTGTAAGCTTTTACTGTTTGACGTTGCTATACATTTTTTTAAATGTCCTGGCAAAAATAAATCTATATCTATATCTATTGTTTTTTCCTCAAAATATATATAAAAAAAGTGAATGCACAGATATTTATTAGCAGCCATAAAAAAAAAGTGGTACTGATTTTTCATATACTAATTTTTTATGTATACTGTAAAATAAAATTCGTCCTTATAAGCAAGGTCAGTTTTGAAAATGATGCGAGTTGACTACACACTATTTTCTCCACTTACCAAATTTTCTTGGTAGAACATGTTTCGCATATGTTCATATGCATCCTCAACTACTTGTCAACTGCCGAGCCTCGCTTGCTAGGAGAATCTCCATGAGTCCCTGGTGGCGGTTTTATGTATTTCCTGATCAAATTATCTTCTGCGGGAATTTCAAAATTCATTAGCTGGTTTTCAAAATTGAAAAATTTGGTAAGTGGAGAAAATAGTGTGTAGTCAACTCGCATCATTTTCAAATGTTGTTACACTCCACTGTGAACGTTCCGACCAGAGTTTTTTGAAAGGTCAGTTTGTTTGTCTGTCTTAAGGCCTACCCATATAACTTGAGCATTATTGATCCGATTTATATGCAGTTCTCTATGATCTATACAGTAAAAAGAGTAAAAAGTTGTAGCAACTTACCTCTCATCCCCATTATCATTGATCTCAGGCATGATTGCGAGTGGCTTCAGAGAGTTCGGCTTGTCTTTGATGCGAGGTTCAAATGGCGCCATAGAGTTGTCTATCTTGTCTTTGAACTTAATCTGTGGGCGCTGGATGAACTTAGCTGTCAGTAGTCGGATAGGCAGAGGTTTTGTTGTGTCTTGCTGAAAACGAGTTGTGTGATTAGTAGAGATGTGATGTTTTGGTTTGAACAATTCATTCAACTTTTAAAAACCTCTTTTGCAACAGCTACAGAACACTGTAGCCAGTGAAAAGTTGATTTGCTTGTCAACTAGTCACCAGACCATACTGTGCCATGATAAACTGTACTAACCTAAACTAGGGTTTACCAAGACTTGAGGCTTTCTCGGCATTGACTACTAATGATGGTTTCACAGGCTATAAGCCGAGTAAAAGGATGGAGAAAAATAAAGGTTAATAATGTGGGTCGAAGAAGAGAAGTGGTTTGGGGGATAACCGATGTAAAAATTTTAATAGAAATAATTGGTCCAAGTCGACAATGCTTAAAAAGAAGACATAGGGGTCTGGGGGTTCGAAGTGTTGCTACTGTTGGAGGTTTCATGTGTTGATTCTTCATACAGCTTCAGGGATGCAGCCCAGGCATTGCTGAGGAAGAGTCCCCCTTCTCTGTTGAAGTTTTTCTACACTCATTTCCCTGAGGAAGGCCGCAGAGATGTCAGCGACCGAAAGCTAGGATGTAATATATATCCTTTTACTCGGCTTATAGCCCGTGAAACCATCATTAGGGTTTACCAGTACTTTACACTCATTAAGTTATCATGGTCATCTCCTAGAATTGTCATGCAAACACACAAATGCCACTAATAAATTAACCTTTACATAACATAAGGTAAGCAAGAGTTTATAGAGCTCTACAATTATAATGTTAGTGATGACCCTAAGTTTAATCATAAGCTACGGTTTGTCTACGGTGTTCATCGCTGGTAAATGGGGGTGCCAGTATTCATCGTCGTAGAGGGTGTTTTTTTATGGGCAAATTGGGAAAAATTACAATGACTTTGGCCATGATTAAGCGCAAAATGGCTGTCTTCTGCTTTTCTTGACCTACTATATACATGATAATCTGCGGCAATCATCGCCCTGCATTTGTCTCAAATGCAACTACCGACAATCACCGTCAACACCGGCAATCAATGTTGGCGTTTATCGTTGTAGACAAACCAGCTGCATTGGTTTTCATTGAGAGCAACAGGCAGCAATGATCACCAGCAATGAATGGCTTAGACAAACCATAGCTTTATATAAGTTCTTTAAAAATATATTCATAATATTGCAAGTCTGTTGTATTTACCTGTGTGATAGCAGCAGATCTGTCCACGTTCCAGCTTCCACTGACAGGTCGAGTGCAATTGCCAACCGCTTCAACCAAAACAGGCTCAGGGTTTCGCCGAATTCCTGCCATCTCATCCAGGTTGCAGCCCTAAACAAAGGAAACAGAGCAGATGTCTACTAGGTTCTAAAGACACCCTATAACACAAGTTCCAAATAATCTCAGTTGGTAAAATTTCCATATAAAGATACAGCATTTTGAAGGAATGCTCTTCAGGCAAGAAGTCAATGAATATTGTATTAATAAATTATTGCAATCTTAGGGTCTGTAATTTATTGAGAAGATAAGTGATTATATATCAGTACATCGAAACCTATACCTACCGTATTTACCCGTGAAATAGATGCTCTTCCCCCCCCCCCCCCCAGATTTGATAACAAAAATCTAGGGTGTATCCTTTATGGAAGGAAAACAAATTTAGTGAAAGACACATATTAAAAGATGTGCCAGCTAACGATTGATAGCGTAAGTATTGATATAGTGGCTGAGACTAATTTATATATCAATTTGCGGGTGTGCGGGCAAAGGGAGTTAAGTCCCCCATCCTCAAAAATTGAGATAAGTCCATAGAGTTATAGATAAAAATGTTCTCTACATTTGTCTTAAGTCCAGTAAGTCATATTAAAAAAAACGTACGGTAGTTATGGACGTGTGTCTCATGGGTTTATCCATCTCTAGAGCGACGTTGGGCAGCTAAAGTGTGTTAAGTCACTCTAATTCTCAGTAACTAGAAAGTGGACTTAACTCTCTTTGCCCGCACACCCGCAAATTGTATTGTACATGACTATCGATAGTCAGCAGAGATAAACAGACAAACACTTATACACATTACATTCAGACACTGTAAATTCTCGTCCAGTGGCTATGTTACCATGTTCTTTCGCAAATTTGATAATATACAACCTAAAACTCTCTGTATAGCTTGAATATTTCTGTCTATTCTAATCCATTGTCCAAACACAAGTTAATCAACACAACTGTCTTCTGCAGATGTCCTAAGAATATAGCCATATTAATTGAGCATCTCTGAACATATTGATATTTTGTGCATTAATAAGCAATCATGATTACAGTTTCCATGTATTATTGTTTAAAAACTTCAACTTAAAGATAATCAAGACATCCACTCTTACAACTTTAGGTTTATTAACAATGTTTTGTTAAAAATGAGATGAGACTATTATGTGGGGATTTCTTTTTTAATGTGAAAAGTAGGGATGCATTTATTATGCTAGTAAACGCCAACAGTTGCATTCAAAAAATGGTTTTGTCTTCTTCATATCTATTCGAGCTGGATTTTGTGTGAACAGTTTAGAATTTTTCTATTATGGAGTAAATACTTGTGAATTCTAAAACTTTTAATTCCTTATAGGCCTAAGTATGATTTTCTTTAGCTATAAAAAAGGGGTTTACTATATGCATGATTACAAAAAATGACCTAGAACTTAAAAAGAGTAGAAAGGCCAGATATGGGAGTTTTCTGAATACAGATTTGCTCCTCATGAGATTATAGGGTTTTGTGTGCTTTATTTTATAGGCTATGTCCTGACATGGTATAAAAATTTACCACATTTACATTAGCATACACTATTATTTAATACACTGTTTTAGACACCATCCTCCAAATTATTTGTGAAAAGACTCACAGGTCTTCCACAAAAATGTTGTGAAGTGGACAAGCTATTTGCTTACCACTCTCTCCAATATTGTGTCATTGGCATCCACAATCAAGTCAAACTTCTCCTCGAAGTCGCGCCTCACAATGCTTCCCTTCATGCCCTGGTGTCGAAACAGCATCGATATCCTGTAATACAAAATACAAGTGTTTGTATTAAATGAGTAGGCCTACGCATATGATTCCAGTTCTTGGAACACTCACACCAACTTTCTCTACCCTACCCCATTCGCTTTCTATTCATACAAACAGGTTGACGAGGGAGATGGGGAGATTTCCTTCTCCCATAAAAGAATTTCTTCCCTCTGTCATAGGCCAAGTGTTTGAAACAATGTACATACACAGTATATCAAACTTGTAGTTTCGGTTAAATTGTATTTTGGTTAAAAGTGTTGCAGGTAACAGGTTCTACAGTAATTAATTTTCTAATAAATGATATACGAAACGTATTCATGGTTAAATCAAAATGGCAGACTAAGTTATGTGAAACGTAGGCATATTCTAAGCAAAATAGAACAGGTTTCCACTTAAGCTTTGAACACTCCAGCCATGCGTTATTATAGTGATGGCAACCACTTGTACCAAAGCATGTTATGAACTAGTTACTACAGTACAAAATAACCATTGTACCAAATCATCTTTAGCGTTACTCAGGCCCAACTTAATATTTCACAATTACAATTAATAAGAAATTATCAATTCCCGCTATTTCATGTAGGCCTACCTCTCTAAACTTAAATAGGCCTAGTTGAATTGGGATAAAATAGCTTTAGGTCGTGAACTAGGTTCCTCCCACCAACTCTCTAACGGGACCCACCTGGGAAGGAGGGGTTTAGAGTGGAGAGTATTTTGTGTATTTTTGACATGGTGCAAGGGTCATCTTCGTAATATTTATTTATTTTGTGTATTTTTAATATAGTGGAAGGGTTATTTTCGTAACGTTGTGATTTTGTATATTTTTATACACTTTATGAAGAAGAGTACAATATTGAGTTGCAGTATCGGCATTGAGCAAATACATAACTTAGCTGTGATAGATGTAGGGGAAGCAAGCAGTGGCACACATTGGCTCGGAACTGAGGGGTTGCAGGGGAAGCGAGCCAGCATAGCTGGTGCACAACCTAAATCTATCTTTTGCCGATGAATTCTTGCTTCACACCACAACAATCACTTGGATGGCATACTGGTTAAGAAGACTGGCTATGATGCTAGCGGTCCCATGTTCAAATCTTGATAGGTGCAAAAATTTGTAGGATAGGAATAGGTCCCAAATAGGTAGGTAGGGCGAAGGAAAGAAGAGAAAGAGAAAATTTTTTCCCCCAATTTTCAACACTGCTAGTAGTTCCATCGTTGCCACCTAGATGTCTCTCACTGCTTAAAAATAAGTTGGGTGGACGGAGCTTAAGTGGCAACCTGTTCTACTTTCAGTGAGATATCTACATTTGAATTTGGGGGTGAATAATTAAAAACATTCTTTTGACTTCGGGATTGCACTCATGCGACCTGATCGTCAGACAGTGAATTGGTTGGTGTATGGTTATTTAACGACGGGGATGTACTGCTATTTAGGCCTGTGACCGTTGCCAATGTGCCACAATTTTGTCCCGCAGGAGTTCTCCTACATGCCAGTAAATCTACTGACATGGGCCTGTGACATTTATGCACACACAAATGCCAACAACCTGGACCAGGTTCGAACACTCAACCTTGAGGACAGAAAGCCAGCACGACTACTAACTGTGCCATCCAGGCCAACTAGATAGGGGAACTACAGGCAGAAGACTGTAGTGGGACGCATTATGAGAGCAGCTAACTGTCGTTTTTTTATAATACTTACAACTCTAGAACGCGTCTGCCTTCACCATCCATAATCTTCTTAAATGATGGAAAACTAGTATAATAGTCCCAACTTTGACCAATGGGTAGACTGTTGGAATTCCTTGTTGCCTCCATTAGTGATTTAAAAGCAGCCTGAATAGAAAGTATACCATATGAAACATAGTAATGAATTGACAACCCATGTGGTTAACCTCAAACAAGCCTTTAACACGATTTACAATGCTTAGACATCTCAGTTTATACATACCTGTCTGAATGCATCGAAAGTCTTGAAACCTGGAAGAATTTCTTCAGCATCTGCAACACTTTCACTTGACTCCATGTTCTTCGAATCTTTACTACCACAGCAATCACTACTCGAATTTCCTTTAGCATTAGTAGCCATTTTGAAAACTGTAGACAACTAAAAAAAAATCATGGACTGCGCGGTGCCAAGACGCATGCGCAAGTAGTTTCGTTGCACGTCGTATGTGCAAAATTTAATTTTTCAGCGTCTATTTTTAAGGCGGCACTGCAGCAAAAGTGGAAAAATGAACGCCCATGATAGTAGCATAAAGTATAAAACTAACGATAGCAGCAAAACCCGTAACACCACAGCTTTAAAACAAAAAAGGCAAGGAACGCGTCGTAGTACGTGACTGTACACGACTACCTCATGGAACAAACGTATCATTTGTCGCTCGGGAGTGTCAAGGGTCTGCCCTTCGGTTCTATTCGTATTCACTCGGCCTGCTTTGTTGGCGCCTTATTCAAAACCCATCTGAACGTAGGCGACTAAATTTTTCCATGAATACTTACTTACTCAATGGAAAACAGATAATTCTTCAGCAATTTAAAGGAATATTATATATTTATGGAACCCGAAGGTTAATTGGCGCGCTTACCTAAACCCTATTCTGTGCTAACTCTAACCAATCATCCCTCGCAAATCCTACTTCCCTTAAATCTATCTTAATATTGTCCTCCCACTTCCGTCTAGGTCTTCCACGAGGTCTTTTCCCTTCGGGTCTCCCAGTCAATACTTTTGAGATATGTCTTTCCTCCCCTATGCATGCAACATGTCCAGCCCATTTCATTCATCATGATTTCATTACCCTTACTATAACTGGTGAAGAGTAAAGGTTATGAAGCTCCTCGTTATGCAGTTTCATCTCTTTTAGGCCCGAATATTTTCCTAAGCACCCTGATTTCGAACACACTCAGATTATGTTCTTCCCACATCCATACTGTACAATCGGCAGAATAATAATCTTATAAGATGAACTGAAGGATGGCCGACTGCACCTTGGAAGTTGGATTTTTAATTTTCACTTTTGTTCGCAAGTTACGAGTGAAAAACTGGCAGAAATCGTGAATTTTTTGCACTATCAAAGCATCAGTTTTCGGTAATGTGTTTCAACTGTAAATCAATTCCAGATGGCTTTGCCTTTTTTTGTGTGTCATAACTTGGAAGTAAAAACATTGCAATTTTTTCAATTTATCGCATGGAATTATTGATCGTTTTGATTCTGTGAGCTCACCATGGTTGATTCGTTTGTTTATAAGTCACTAGCTTAAAAGACCCGGCGTCGCCCGGGTTTTGTATTTTGTAATTGGAAATTAGCTTATGAAGGATTTTAAATTTTAAATTCTAGGTCCTTATATAGGCATTTATAATTTGAAATAGGAAGAACGACTTATTACACTCAAACTATTCCCTCAGAAAACGCTTGATATAATTTTTTATGGCTCATAGAGGATCTAGAATTTTGCATCCCATCGCTTGTACAGTGCACAGCAAGCCTGGTAGAGGTTTAAATAAGAAGAAACAGAAATTCCTGTAACATTAAATTGTAATATCGAGGCGGGAAATTTCCCACTCTTATGTTACCATAAAGCCGTTTTGGAGATGAAATTAAACAGAAAGCATTATCACTTTCATACTTTTCTCTCCAAAAACTTGCGATATAATATAATAATATACACATTACCATACCTCGTTTTGTTTTCTCTATGTCCAGGGTAGAGAAAGTTATGTGATTCCATTATTTTAGTGGATTTCATTCTGTAATATTTATTTATAACATGAATTATTTTGATAACTTCTCTTATTTGTCAAAAGTGCATTTCAATTGTTTTTTCCAAGCCCATCATATAAAATTTGGCAACAATATATTCTGTGAGTTGGAATGGATAATTCTATGTAAAAAGGGGTTAAGTATTCTCAAAAACATTTAATTTTTGGCATTTAGAATCAGAATTTTTCAAAATCCTTTCTTAGTGAGCACCTACATTATGAAACGAAGGTACTGTCAAAATTCCAAGTCTCTACCTGTTATAGTTTAGGCTGTACGTTGATTCCTGTCATTCAGTCAATCAGTCATTCAGTCAGTCAGTCAGTCAGGACAAAGCCTTTTATATATACAGAGATATACAATAGAGTCACTTTCTAATCGTGGAATGCACTCCAAAGCCGGATTTTTAGCTGTTTCATTATATTAATCATTTAGTTTATGAATGATTCCCATGTAAGTGTTAATAAACATAACATTTTAATTCTTTTGCTCTTAATTTTTAATTTTTGAATTAATTATCGTGAGCGAAGCTGCAGGCACCTGCTAGTATACTATACTGGAAATTTATTCTAGCTGGAAATATCCATTTATATTGTAGGTGTCAGTCATTAAGAATTCCTTGAGATATCCACTGAAAAACTGTAATGTCGCATGACCCACCACATGACGATATGCAGACCTTGTATTCCTTCAAAGCACATGCTAGTACTAACATGTGATAATATCATAATTGTTATGACCTCGCAATTGAAATGTGTATAAAACTTTATAACATATTACCTAATTGTAATCATGTGTTGAAGGGGATTCACTGCAATAAGTGTGAAAGAAACTTCCCCTGAAATCTATTATTAATTCTGTGCACTCCGTTGCCAGACAGACAGTGATGTGAATTTAATATATTAAATTACCAGAGAAGACATTGGATTTAATATATTAAATTTTGCATGCAAAAGGTTAATATGAACACCCATCTGTCTGTGTCTGTCTGGATCCCTATAGCCCCCATGTTGGGGCGAAGGGGCCTCCAAGTGGAGGTTCCTGTTACCTATATGAATTTTTGTTAAGCTTATTTTCCGAGAGAGGGCAGAGGGATAGGTGGTAAGCCCATCACCTCTCAAATCAAATCAAATCAAATCAAACTTTATTAACACATACGTTTACATTTTGAGCAATGCTCGTAAACTGGTGTATCGTCATGGTTTCTTAAAACTAAACTTAAAAAGACTAGAACAAAAATACAACTAGAACAAAAGTACATATTACCAACAAAAATACATAGGCATAATACATAAACAAACTTACATAATACTACAAAAAATACATAATACAACAAAAGTACAAAATGCATATATATCATATAAAGGATTAGCCTGAAAAATTACTCATATATTCGTCTATTGTGTAGAATTGGTGCTCTACCAAGTATTTAACTACTGCTGATTTAAATATTGCTAATTTAGTTAGAGCTTTGATTTCTGATGGTAATTTGTTGAAAAGTTTGGCAGCCATATATTTAAAACTATCCTGACATATTTTAGTATTTACTCTTTGTATGTGTATATCTGTTCTTTGTCTTGTTCCATGATTGTGTATGTTTCCATTAATGTTAAAGGAATCTCTCTCAGTGTTATAGTTGTTTTTTAGGTATACTACACATCTATAGATGTACATACACGGCAATGTTAAAATTTTCAATTTTTTGAAATATGGTCTGCAAGAGACTCTCTGATTTACCCCCACCATAATTCTTATTATTCTCTTTTGAATTATAAATAGTTTTTTTGAATTGGGGGAGTTCCCCCACAACAGAATGCCATAATTTAATCGTGAATACACATAAGCATAGTATAAATTATTAAGAGTATCCACATTTACAATTTTATTTAAGGATCTGAAAACATAGCAACTAATACTAAGTTTGTTTGACTCAATGGGTTTATCCCATTTTAGATTTTCACTAATCCATACTCCTAGAAACTGTATATGTGTTGCTTTTGAGATTGTCTTGTTATCAAAAGTTACCGTAGGCTCAAGTATGTTGTTTTGTGGCGTAAGATAAAAATGCATCGCTACTGTTTTGTCTGTGTTTACTCTGAGATGATTTTGGTTGAACCAATTTAGGGTTTCAGCTGTAATTTCATTTATTGATATCTGCAGATTTTCATGTGACCTATTTTCAACTGTGATATTTGTGTCATCCGCATACTGTATTATATCTTTTGACGAGATACTGCTTTTTAGGTCATTAACACCTTCATTGGTCTCAACCACCATTGGTCTCAACCACCTTCAGGAAACTAAGGTATTACTTGGACGTGAAAGGGCCGAGAAATTTTGTCCAGAGGCTCTAATTTAGGCTTGGAGTTCTTTTATGTGCCATAAATCTACAACACGGGCCCCCCAGCTTAAAGTCCCTCCTGGAGGACTCTGTGCCCAGGATTTTTACGTCCTGAAAAACCCATCTACCACGGCTGGGTTTGATCCCGCAACCTTTGGATCTAGAGGCAGGCACGCTACCTCTAGACCACCGCGGCTGACTAATATGAAACCTAGTGTACAAAATTTAACCTAAACATTAAAAAAATTATCAAATGACCCTCTTGCTCACTATTTGACTGGGCTATCATTTGTGGTAAAACATCACACAGCACAGAACTTCCAAAACCTCCACCTCTCACCCAACCAGAAGGCATTTTAAACTTCACACATAGTTGTGCAAACCAGTCTGAAATTTCTTAAGAATTTTGTAAAGAGGGAGTACTGACCCATGTGTTTTCCCACTCTCGTTAGACAAGGACAGTAGAAATCACACCAACTTAAAAACCTTTCGCACTGTAATACTATAAAGCAGACATGGGCAAACCCCTATCCATTGACACGCAACCCGCAAACTTTAGTCAACTTACACATAGTTCGAAAAGAACGGATAGATGGAGACACAAGCAGGTGGTTGGCGGTTGCTCATTCTTAGGGAAACACTAATTTCACTTTAAAATGTACACTACCAGAAACAAATAATACAAACAATCTTGTATTTTTAATTATTATTTTACGTGTGCAATTATTTCATTATACAAAGGCTTAGAATGTGTCATAACGCCTTTCCAATCTGAACTTTGTTGCAACTCGTCACTGCTTGCAAAGAGAGTATGACTCATGCATGGGAATAATCCACCACGTACACCGAATGTCCGCAATGCCATCTTGTGTGTTAGGCGGGAAGGTCAAGAACCACAAGTGGTTCGCGAACCAGTAAATGCCCATGTATGCTATAAAGGGATGTAAAAAAATTGCCAGGTTGCCACATTTCAACAACAGATGTCCTAAAATATGGTGGTTCTTGAAAACTTTTACTACAAACTGAAGCTGAAAATGGCGTTATATGCGACCTAGACACATATACAATCAAGCAAGGCAGAGAAACGCATTCCTTATGAGGAATAAATCTATACCAAAGAGAACATGATGCTATAGCCAAGTTGACGCTGAAACCAATGTTGTTATAACAAAGTTCAACTGTAATCTTTCCAAGTCCTCAATAATCTCTCTCTCTCTCTCTCTCTCTCTCTCTATATATATATATATATATATAATAGGTTTTCTCTTGACTGACTGATTGACTGACAGAGAATCAACGTAGAGCCTAAACTATAATAGGTAGAGACTTGGAATTTTGAGGGTACCTTCGTTTCACAATGTAAGTGCCCATTAAGAAAGGATTTTTGAAAATTTTGATTTTAAATGTCTAAAATCAAATGGTTTAGAGGAGACATAATATATTTTTACAGAGAATTATCAAATTCCATATACAGTTCTCCTGACAACAGTGTATTGTTGGCAGTGGTCACAGGTAGCTCTGGAAATAAATGACACGGGACTTCAAGAAATTAGAGAAGCTATCAATATGATTCGCTGATGTAAATAAATGAAATCCATGGAAATAATATAAAATATGATGCAGTCACATAACTTTCTTTGCCCAGGGAATACCATTTTCTCACTTCACATTTTGATGCAGAATAAGGTATTACAGGGACAGAATTTTCAGTTGTTTCAGTCTGAGTGTGCCAGAAGTCGGTAAAAAATTCTATCCACTGATAGGAAAGGAGATAAAACAGGATAGAACATTTACGTTAAAACGTTGTCAGTGTTAATAAATATGTTTTAATTATTTTTCTGTTAAATAGCTAATTTAAACAGAACATCTAGCAGTTGAGTAAATAATCACGGGTGAAGCCGCGGGAACCTGCTAGTAACTATATAAAGTTATATCCTTTGATATAAATGATGTACAGTCGGTCAAATAAAAAACGTCGGGCGGTATTTGAATAAGTATCACGAACGAGCATATGCGCATGTACAGGAAGACTTAAGGTTAGGTTCACACACGCCTCTTGTCTATCCATGTATTTTCTTGATTATTTAGTCAGTTTTGTTCCAAAACAAACATGTATAGAAGGCTGTTGCTATATGCCTCAAATCTGCACTATTCTTGGTTGCAATTTTTTATAATATTAATAATTAATAGATTCACGAGGAATATGTTTATTCAAGGAGCATTTTTTTAAGATTTTATTTTATAATACTGGTACTTCTAGTGCAAAATCAATAACTTACGCTCAACTTCTGCAACCAATGTAGCATCGAAATACGCCAGATTCACGTTTCCTATGAAAACTTCCAGTCGCATTATAGTGAAGTTCCCACATCCGAGCTGCCCTTTCATAAATATGGAACCTTCTCGCTGCTTCAGAGGCCGAAAAATGCAGGTCAATTACAGCCCTAACTACACTTTCTCTCACTTTAGCATTTGTATGTGGCGATGACACAAAGCAAAATTAATTATGATAATACATTAAGTTGAATATCGTGTGTTGCGCTTTCCGCGTTGTTCATTTTTTCCCTCCTGTCGCATGGCCTCATATGTTCCGAAAATGACCTGTATTTTATGTTTTTTTACAGGAAACTTGTGAACTAATGCGTAAAAACTTTAATTTTAACTGCAAACGAGTCCCGATGTTTTTTATTTGACTGACTGTAGGCTACATGATTTTGTTATGGAGGTAGAAAAGAGACACAGGTAGATCAGGTTACTGCCACTGGGAGCAGGAAGATGATAACATGAAGAGGAAATGGATTAAACAACACTATTGTAAGGCGAAAAAAATTACTGCACACGTTACTATGTGACTTATATTTACCACATTTAGATAGAAATATAGATTATATATATAACGGCAATCTATACATTTTCATACTTCCTTAAAACCATTCAGTAAACACACAATGAACAATCACACAGCTGAAATGAAGTGGATAAAATAAAACAATATTCTGCGGTGAGTTTACGGCTCGATGTATCAATGCACCCTTAATTACCCAAAACTTGCATTATAGGGTCCAAAAGAGAGGAATAGTACAGTTGTAATTTTGACCTCTCATGCTGTTGTAGGTATACTGCACGAAATTTGTATGAAAATCTTGTATTTCCTGAATAGGGGGGAGTTAAAACCGTTTTCGAGAAAATTATGAAAAACAGGATTTTCTTAATGTAAAGTGGTATTAAATGTAAGAGAAAGATGTTGCCAATGTTTGTGTCACATCGCCAGAAGGCACCTAACACAAATACAAAATTTTGTTTTCATCTGATTTTTTGTTCTGGAGCTAGGCTGTTCACAGACACACATAGATACGTTTCTCGAAATAGTATTTTTGGATTCAGGGTACCTTAAAACGTGAATTTATGTTAAAAACTCAACTTCGAATTCTGGGGTCGAACACAAGACTTTCTCTATCTATAGTACCCATGGTACGGGCAGAGGAAATGAAAATTTGTGGGTTCAACAAACCCTCGTATGGTTATGTTATAATTAGATATGCTAATTTTGTCAGATGAATACGATGACGAATTATCAGTAATAATAATCTGATAGGTCGATATAGCCAAGAAGAGATGGATCCAGAAGGAGAACATGATGTCAAACATAATTACCAGGGAGTGCTGCAGGACTTTCTCGAAATGTTATTGTTGGAGCAGAGCGATGACTTCTTCCATAAGTGGTGGTACTGCAACGAACCTGGGATGGAATCCGCATCATGCTTGAACAACTGGCAGTAATGCCAGGATTCAGTTCCTGCAGAACAGAGTAACAATTACATATTTCCTTGGGTTTTCCCCCTCCTTGAATTCAACTTTATTTATACTCCTTTGAGCAACGAGGCCATATCAGGAGTTCAAGTTCTGTGTATACCAGTAGCAACTATTGATGTGCAACTGTTTTCTATTGCTGATGTGTTTATAAACTAAACTCCATGGCACTATATCCACTGAGGGACTAGGGAGGTTTTAGGGAGGTTTGTGTTCAGCATGTCTCCTCCCATGGCTGTTACTGATGGCTTACTGAATTGGAGACGCTACTTCTTTATAAAGTAGCTCCTCAATTTGAATCACGAGGCTGAGTGCACCATGTCCCAGACCTCCCTACCTCAGAAAAATCTGAGGAGGTACCAGGGATTGAGCCTGGGCCTGCGGATCTGTAGCCACATGACCATGAAGGCGATCTGACGGTTTATAACTGATATTCATTTCAATGAGGTCAATATCCTTGTCCTTGTCATTGTCATTGTAAGGACAATGACCTCATTTTCAAATCCATACAACCTGGAGGACATCTGGTGGACAGAGAAGCAAACTTGTCAGTAGACTTCAGTTAATGATGATGTGGAACCCATCAAATGCATTCTAATTTGGTAAGTTTTTCTTATAACAATTATGCAAACACTGGCCATTATACCTTAAACACAAATCAACTCCAAACATATGATAAACCAATAGAATGTTATGCAATATGCGGGGTTGACGATTCAGCAGTGTGCAGCTATCTCTAACAGACAGAGAAGGGAGATGCATGCCTACTCACTAAGAGGAACAAGCAAGCATTGTTTTAAGGTATTTCATTTTTTTAAATAAGCCGTTAACTCCTCAATGGAGCATCATACACATATGGGGTTTGAACAGTCGGCTTTCAAATGGTGATATAAGGAAAGACTTATATTTAATAGATTTTGATTTATGTGAAAGATGTGGTATGCTTAGGTGCGACCTCTCATTCATCATCACATCCACAAAAATCCCAGATTCAACACTTACTGTAGTTAGTGTAAAAGTAAAGTGTTCCCTATTACAGGCCATGGAGGCCCACAGGGTTCAAGGAGGTTGAGGCTCCCAGATTTTTAGACATTGGCACATGAAGATGGTAAGGTTATCAGCCTTATGCACCGGCCACCTTTACCCCCAGAATTGCTTCTGGTACTCATTTCTGTTAAAGGCTGAGTCGACCCAAGGGCCATAGTGCCACCAAAAAACTCCAACAACCTCATCGGGGATTGAACCCACGACCTTCCAGTTTGTAGCGCAGTTCCTCAATCACTATGCTATGGCGTACCCCCTGTAGTTGGTTCATTATTATATTATCAATGTTTTTGTTTTTTATTCTTAAATTGTTAAACTTTTTTCTCTCTCTTTATAGCCTATAATTTTTTTAGCTTAAGTTATAAATAGTTTAGATAACCTATGTAATTATTAGACCTGGGATTTTAAGGCAAATGCCTATTTTGTTCCTTATGAAATAACATGAAAATTTTTAAATATGTGGACGTTTCATGAAAAATCACTTACATTTATAGAGTTTTATAGTGCCCTAAAAAGCCTATTTGAACCTTTAAAGCCTATTTTACTATTTTAGTGCCTAAAATGCCTATTTTGTACATTGAAAATAAAATTCAACTTCTGCAATTGTTACAATCTTATAATGGACACCCCTCAATGAAAAGCAGAACAGCAGAGGTGGGTTTTTCACAGAAACTTGATTATTCCAAACAATTGTCGCTAAAGGAATGCTGACCGACGAGGGAGGGGAGGATTAAGGAGGAAGGACTTACTGTGTCAAGTCACCAGTGAAAAAGCATCTGTGTACGTGATGCCTAATTTTGCAGTGAATTCTGTTAAGAATAGGCGTACCATGTTTCTTGCAGTAAAAAAAGACCATGTTATAGTTTAAGTGTAAAAATATAATATTGTAATGCGAGTATTCATTGTAATATTTTAAAGCCTATTTTCTATCTATTTACACATTTTAAAGCATATTTTAAGTGCCTATATTAATTTTTAAAAGCCTACTTACTTGTTTTAAAACATATTTTAGGTTCCTAAAACTAATATTTTAGAGAGCCTAAAATCCCAGGTCTAGTAATTATAAATTAGTAAGTTGCAAATTGAACAGTGCATATAGACAGGAATCCAAGTCAGAGGCCAATAAGTATTAAAGTATTAAATTAAATAAAAATTCATCTCTTTAGCGAGACAGAATGTTCTGTTAACTGTACAACATCACAACAACCTCACTCGCTTATCATACGTCACATGACTCTGCCTGGTCTGCCTCATGTTCAGAGTTGTTCCATGTTTCTTTAGAAGAAGAAGACAATTATGTGAAGTTGAATGTTTTAAAGGTTAATTTTACCTTCTTTGCATTAAATTCTAAGACTATTTAATATTGATACCAATACCTTTTGCTTGGAGTATGCTTTGAGCGCTCTCATGTGGAGTTGCTGTAACATTTCTGCTCTGGTGTTGCACGTGGAATCCTCTGTGGTCATGTTGTTACTTGTGGGATGCCTCAGTAAGTCCGGTGTTTCAAACCCATTCAGACCTGCAAACAAAACTTTTCTAATCCACTGTTTTCATTGTTTCATCAAAGCTTGTCAAGAAACCATCCAAGAATCCAAACCAGAACTAAAAGCATGGAAAAAGATTTTCATCATAAAGAATGAAAACAGTGTCATGAATTTTGAAATCCCGCCAGCAGAGGACTTCAATAGACTTACCGGCGAGGAAGAGGGAGGAAAGCACCAAGCAGTGTACTTACATTACCAACCATGATCGCCAAAACGCCTGTCGACCACCAGCCGAGGATGGGCCGAAACTAGTCCGATTTTATAAAGTGACGATAAGTGGAGATAAAGTGTTTTAATTGTTTGCTTTTCTCAAAATCTATTCTGCAATTTGACTTGTTACCCTTCAGGCATATTAAAAAAAGCCAAAATGGAGTCAGTCAGAATGCAAATGAAAATTTGTTAGCTCTATTTTTATTTACGGAAACTTGAATGTCGATGTCAATGTTGATTATATAAATTTAAACAATCATGCTTTAATTTAATCCATACTTACGATCTGTACTAAAACTTCCAAAGGATGAACCAATCATCTCTTCCCTTATTCGTGCAAGTCGACGTTCAGGATCTTCACCAATCAGCCAGTATGTTCGCATTTCTCCTTTCCCCTGAAATCAATGGAGCAAATACATGTCAGCTTAGCTCAGTAAACTGGTGACTCTTCAGACGACTACTTACTTACTTACTTACTCACTCAATGGCAATAGACAATTCCTATGCAAGCTAAAGGAAGGTTATCTACTTTATAGAACCCGAAGGTTCATTGCCACGCTTACCTGATCCTGCCATTCAACCCTATTCTGTGTTAACTCTATCCAATCATCCCTCTTAAATCCTACTTTCCTTAAATCTATCCTAATATTGTCCTCCTACTTATATCTATGTCTTCCACGTTGTCTTTTCCTTTAGGTCTCCCAGTCAATATTTTTGAGATATGTCTTCCCTCCCCCATACGAGCAACATGTCCAGCCCATTTCATTCTGCATGATTTAATTACCCTTACTACGTCTGGTAAAGAGTGCAGGTCATGAAGCTCGTCGTTATGCAGTTTTCTCCAGTCCCCATTTTCATCTCTCTTAGGCCCAAATATTTTCCTAAGCCCCCTGTTTTCGAACACTCTCAGATTATGTTCTTCCCGAAGAATAAGCGACCATGTCTCACATCCATATAATACAACCGGCAGGATAATTGTCTTATAAAGCTTTATTTTTACATTTCTGGACAGAAGACGAGAAGATAAGAGTTTCTGAACTGCATAAAACCAGGTATTTCCTGATTTGAGTATACACTTAACTTCTGCCTTAATATTATTTGTAATTACTGCTCCCATATATTTGAATTTTTTCACTTGTTTGAACGAGACTCTTCAGACCCAAGAAAACAAACCCTCTCTTGAGTAAGGGCTCCTTGTAATTACCTTAATTGGAGTCAGTCCTCTTTCTTCATAGTAATACCCTCCCAACCGATCCAGCAAGTTACAAGTGGCTTCTGAAATATGAATTCGGAACGCTTCTCCAGTGGATTCCATGCGACTTGCTGTGTTGACTGTGTCCCCAAACAAGCAGTAGCGAGGCATCTTGAGTCCGACTACACCTGCCACACAATGACCTAGAAATAACAAACATGCTATATAAATTTACAGGAAGATGATGACAGTGAAGTCATTATATTAATAATAACCAGGGCCAGGATTTTGATGTTATGGATCCATGTTATTGATGCTTCGTAGACATTGCTAACTTGTAGATTAATCCTAAACATATATTATAGAAATGCATTTTATTAGGTCATTTTTTCTCATGTTATGCCATTTTATATTTTTAGGGCATTTATTTCAATTTTACATCATTATTTTGACACTTTGGTGACATTTGCTTCCTTATTTAGTCATTTTGTTGCATTTAAATACGTAAATAAATTAATATGTTACTATAATGCAACATTTTGTAGGATCTACTTTAAAATCAATTTTCTTACTTTTCTTCTCAGATGCTTCAATTAAGAACAAAGAACCAAGTTTTTAGACCTACAGCATCCTTTCTGCATTACAGTTTTTACAATTATGTACAAATTAGTCTATAAATTTGTGTGTACAATAATAATTTTTTAATAAATAAAATATCAGTTTTACGTCATTCTTTATAGTCATTAAGTCATTTTCTTTAAAATTTAGGGTCATTTTATAGGTCATTTTTCAAACAATTTTAGGTCATCAGAATCCGGCCCTGATAATAACCTTTAATTCATAAATCTGTGAAAATGTACGGGTATTATGATAATTATTTATGTCTGCCCCCTTATTAACCTTTTTACTGCTAACACTGGTTTACTGTGCAAACTGGTGGTGCTGATTTAATTTGCAAATTTCTTTTGCAAGCATAAATGGACAAACATAATTTGTCAGTTTCATCCGAAACAAGAGCCCAGGAAGTATTTCTTGAAATTCAGACTGATTTACGCAACCATGAGATTATACGTCAGCAGAGTTAAATACCATGTGTTTCAATGGATGGTGCAATACATTGCCTGAAATATTTAGCTACAGATGGCAACCTAACTCAGAGAACATAGAACTGATGGTGTCAGGAAGTAGACAACAGATGACACTATATTCTGACACACTTAGAATCCCTCTCGTTGAAAATATCTTTCATCTATTGGCATGCAAAGTCATGAGTTGGATATATCACTCAGTAGCACAGCCAGCAGTGATGTGTGCTGATGAATATATACAGCAGTAGCAGTGAAAGGTTAACTAATAATGTTTTTCATTTTCCTCCTCTATCACTTTTTTATCTTAAGTTGATTAATAGTGCGCTCTGTATGTATGCAATCCTTAAATTGGGAAAGCTGTAGACTAACGGTCTTACTAATAATCCATGTGTAACATTTATACTAGGAATGTACACAGCTGAGGAGAAAAATGTACTAATAATCCTTGCATAAGGCTGAATGTGTACAACGCTTTACACAGCCTGGCCCCTTTGTATAAGCTTGACGTAAATAATCAAGATGGCCGATATCCGTAACAGCAGGTCGTTTCGTAGATGTCTGAGATTGAATTTTGAGGTTATGAATCCATTCTTAAGGTAATTTGTTAGGAAACATTCTGAGCAGCTTTTGTGGAATTATAAACATTGTTCCTTGTTTGTGGGACATATTTCCATAATTTTACCTATAATTACAGCTTTCTGAAAACAATATAATGAAATACTGAAACTAGATTTTCT
The DNA here is from genome assembly GCA_964059195.1 of Ectobius pallidus. Lineage (NCBI taxonomy): Eukaryota > Metazoa > Arthropoda > Insecta > Blattodea > Ectobiidae > Ectobius > Ectobius pallidus. Next base: position 166,719,857 of record CAXKWD010000007.1, read on the forward strand.
CTCAGCAGATGACACACTGTTGTTTGTTCACTGCTCAGACAGATGGCGACATCGGCTATAAAGGACGAGTCTAGTAACGTCATTACCAGCATGACGTGTTTGATGACGTTTCACATTCAAACTCGGTGTAACCCTTGGCTGTCATGCTGCATTTATTAGTAATATGGCTTATGTAAAACTTGTGCGGTGATCAACCAAACAACCGTTCAACAGAATTATAAGCAGCTTTTATTAGTAAGACTGTTTATGATAAAAAAATAGTTTTCTTAAAACTAATTTAGGAAAACATAATTTTTCCCATTCTCAGCTAATAGCAGACTACTGTTTCCTGACAATATATGATTTGCTACGGCCAGTAAATATTGTTATAAGGTTTCACTGTATTTGCAAACTAGGCATTCTTGGCATGATTATTAATTAATTTCTGATTCCCAATGAAATTCACACTTTAAAAGAGTGAAAAACCACACCACCTAAAAGTTACTGAAGATTAAGCCATACCAGAATGGATACCTATACGAAGGCGAAGCAATTCTCCAGTTCGATGTCTGATCTCAAAACGTTTAATCTTTGTAAGAAGATGTAGAGCCATAGAAGCAATCTCGCCTGCATGCTTGTCTCCGTTCCGTTCCGGGAGTCCACTCACCACCATGTAAGCATCTCCGATTGTCTCAACTTTGTACACATCGTAGTGAGATATGATTGAATCACAGCATGTGTACAAGTCATTCAGAAGATCCACCACCTGTCAGAACAGAAGATAAACATTACTCTGCAGCAGAAGTTATTGAATATCGGTCTTTGATATTTGTACTGTGCCTTACTTTAAAAACTGTTATAATCCAGTGCACAGTACGTTAAAACACTTTTTCTATCATATAAAACACTTTTTCTATACATGCTGCGAGTAGGTGAGTTAGTATAGTAAGGTTAACTATGTTTACTTCTTGGCTTGAAATAGATATATCAATTGTTCTATTACGACGCTGTGACGTCATCAGTAAAATTTTGTTCATGGCGCTGATGTCGCATCACATGGTAAGAGTAGGGGGAAACAGAGGTTTCTTGTTACCATCAAAATATTAGTCTCGTCACTCTTCATTCTCCCGCTATCGTCTGATCTTCTCCTTCGTTTCCGGACTGTGTACGTGTGTTCTTCGGATGCATCATGGTGAATGGAGTTACGCTTGCTTCACGCCGTTGGCCGTCATACTGGTTATTGTAAGTAGTCGATTTGATTCATATAACTATCTTATGTTATTCTGGAAATCTTCTACATGCAATCGCCAGTATGGCCCGCTTTGCCGTGAACCCAGCGTAACACGTATAAATCTAGAGTGAGTGTATATTCTTTTTCTATCTTTCTTTTCTCCTTTCTTTCTATAATCAAATTCAACAGTAATAACCATGGCACTTAAATTAAATTTGAAGGCTTTGTAAATAAAGAAAGTTAATTTGTATATATTGTTACTAAACATTGTTGTACAGTATTTGTTAAAATTAAAATTCGTTTGTGGAAACCAAAATCTTTAATTATGCTGGCCCTTAGTTTCCTTTAGCACCTTTCATGTATTTTCAGAATGATTTTCTATATTGGCTTTTGTATAACACCAGGATTTTCTAGGGTGTTATGGCCAAATACGTTACGGGTTGGGTTTTGACTTGGGACTTAATGATGATTTTGAGATTTTTGGTATTTCACTGCTACTTTTCAGACAGGTCCCTGAGTATAAGTATTAATTAAATAAGAACCCGTAGCAATTGGTAGCAGTAGCTTCGTATTGAATTTTCTAAATTTTCGTATGGTAGCGACCATACTATTGGTTTCCACTTCATATTTTGCTCTACTACTTATGGGATTTTCTAGTTTTTGCTATCTGCCACCCCTTTTTGTGCCATTTTTTGCATACTTCAGGATTATCGTTAATTCAGATCTTTTGTTTTTCATATCTACGTGTGTGCATTTGCTTGTGACCTCCATTGTCACGCGTGGAGACTTTGACCTTCAGAGCTATTTGTGTCTACGACCGTGGCCTTCCATGCAACTCCGGACTAAGTATCAATTCGGGGGGGGAGATTCTCTCCCAGTTCGAGAATATTTACTTGAAATTTCTACAGTTAATTTTTTTCTAATATAAGCCTATTGCTCTTCAGTTTATATTTCATTGCTCATATAATTTTTCTTTTTTCATATATTATGGCTCGTGAGACGGTTGTGTTCGATCTTCTGAACCATGAAGAATTGGTCTACGAAGCTACAGTTAGAGGGTTGCCAGAAGCCAGTAGTCTTCCCGTGGATACACTTCTCCTTAAAGTGAGGGAGTTATCGGAACAGGATAACGCAGCCAGCAAATATGTCATTCCTGAGGTACAAACTTCTACGTTTCAACGTTTGCTGGAACAAGTGTTGTTCCAGGTTACAGAAGCTACTTCTGAACTTCAGCTCACTTACACCGAGAGTAAATATAACAGGTATTTCACCAAAATTAATCATTATATCAATCGCACTAAGGATTACATTGCTAAATTTCCAGAATCCAAACATATTGAAATTTTTCAACAAGTTCTATTAAATTTGGAAAAACATAAAAGCAGTTTGATTATTCTTAAGCAAAGATCTAAAGAAGTAACTTCAGTCACTGTGCCTTCTCAAGAATTAACTTCAACCCTTACTACTATTCCGTCAGTGTCTGTACCTTCTGTGACTTCTACAGAATTAACTTCAACACTTACTGTTAATCCGTTAGTCTCTGTACCTGTTGTATCTTCTGTACCTCATGCACCCTATGCTAGCGATATGACAATTAGTCTTGGTACTCCTTCTACATCGCAAAATCTGAGCCAACCAAGTAATTCTGTACTTTCCACTTTTTCTAAATTACCGAACCCTATCATGACTTTAATTCAAACACAAGAAAAGTTTTCTGTTAATACTCCAGAAGATATTATGTCATTTCTTTACTTACTACAAGATATGCAGGTAAATAATGTTTCTTTAAATATACCATCGGTGAGTCTTTTCCAAGCTTTACGTCCGTATACTTGTGGGCTACTGACGCAGTACTTAGCTCAAGCTATTCAACATCAATTTACCATCCTCCAATTGCATAAGTTTATTATTAATTCTTGTGTGCCACAACGCCTTATGGGAGTTTTAGAGCAACAATATTTCTATAGAACTCAGAGGGAAGATGAAAATTTTTCTGAATTTATTTGCAATATAAAGTTTTTAAATTTATATTGCATATTGCTATTATGGTGTATTTGTGTTTGTAAAATTTTGTGGACTAGAGGTTTTGATCAGGACAGAGCTCCCTGCTCACCACTTCTACTCTACCTATGAATTTTATATCCACCGGTGGGTAAACAAAAAATTGGATAACAAAAAGTGGATAACAAAAAGTGTGTAACAAAAAACCTAGGTAATTAATAAATTAATGGTTGTATTAATAAATTAGTAGGTGAATTCATAAAATTATTCCATATATATAAAGGATTGGATGTAGAAATAAATAAATAATACTTGTGTTGTTAAAATTCATGATCATACCAATTGTGGAATAATTGTATTTTTTCATAAGCATATTCTTTGGGAGTTTTGTATTAATTAGTTTGTAATCAAATTTTCATTGTATTTCTACCATACAGTATAGAAATACAGATATATGTGATCTGTTTGAACCTAACTTTTCATAGGCCTATATGCTTCATAATCCTAATTTCATAAGTAAAGTTGTAATAATTGTCAAAATGAATAAAAGTGCCATATATTTAGAATAATAGTGCCATTACAAATTTATATATGAAGAGTTTAAATATACAGAATATTAAATTATTAAATTAATGTAACTTATCATCCTATTTCAAGCCAGATATTTAATTCAAAATTAGCATAAGGTTTTTGCTTGTAATATATTGCGTTAAAAGATTTTGTAGTTGTTTAAGCATTTTCTATGGAACAAAATCTGCTCGCAGTTTGTTTGCATTTACAGTAACAATACCCCGTGCCAAAAGAAGTCTCAAGTTGTGCTACACTACTGCTGTTGTGAAAAGACACTGTATATGCAGTACTTGCTTCTTGTGCTAGAAGATTCAAGAGGATCTGCTCTGCAGTGGGACAGCGCATCCCAGTTTATTTTGACCTGCCTATTGGTTGGGTCCGGTATTGTTGGATCACCTTGAACATCGCACCTTCAGCAATCAACAACCTGCTGTCTGAATGTATTGTATGCATGAACTCACACACATCACCATATAGCTGGACTATTACTTAGCACTATATGTTTTTCTGCAAAGGAATTTGGACATTCTTGCAAGGAAATTTCTGTGTGACCATTCGCAATATTCATTCCTGCATTCTCTACATAGCACTACTCTGAGACCATGTACTCTTTTTGACAGACACTCTGAAAATTTTGTGGTGGTGCTTGTTTCGGCGGGGGAGCTGTACTGTGCCTTACTTTAAAAACTGTTATAATCCAGTGCACAGTACGTTAAAACACTTTTTCTATCATATAAAACACTTTTTCTATACATGCTGCGAGTAGGTGAGTTAGTATAGTAAGGTTAACTATGTTTACTTCTTGGCTTGAAATAGATATATCAATTGTTCTATTACGACGCTGTGACGTCATCAGTAAAATTTTGTTCATGGCGCTGATGTCGCATCACATGGTAAGAGTAGGGGGAAACAGAGGTTTCTTGTTACCATCAAAATATTAGTCTCGTCACTCTTCATTCTCCCGCTATCGTCTGATCTTCTCCTTCGTTTCCGGACTGTGTACGTGTGTTCTTCGGATGCATCATGGTGAATGGAGTTACGCTTGCTTCACGCCGTTGGCCGTCATACTGGTTATTGTAAGTAGTCGATTTGATTCATATAACTATCTTATGTTATTCTGGAAATCTTCTACATGCAATCGCCAGTATGGCCCGCTTTGCCGTGAACCCAGCGTAACACGTATAAATCTAGAGTGAGTGTATATTCTTTTTCTATCTTTCTTTTCTCCTTTCTTTCTATAATCAAATTCAACAGTAATAACCATGGCACTTAAATTAAATTTGAAGGCTTTGTAAATAAAGAAAGTTAATTTGTATATATTGTTACTAAACATTGTTGTACAGTATTTGTTAAAATTAAAATTCGTTTGTGGAAACCAAAATCTTTAATTATGCTGGCCCTTAGTTTCCTTTAGCACCTTTCATGTATTTTCAGAATGATTTTCTATATTGGCTTTTGTATAACACCAGGATTTTCTAGGGTGTTATGGCCAAATACGTTACGGGTTGGGTTTTGACTTGGGACTTAATGATGATTTTGAGATTTTTGGTATTTCACTGCTACTTTTCAGACAGGTCCCTGAGTATAAGTATTAATTAAATAAGAACCCGTAGCATATTATGGAATTCTTTGTAACACTAGGTGGCATGCGCTCCCTATGTCAGTGCTCTCATTCACCAGTGAACAGAGTCTGCTACTACTGGATAAAAAAACATTTTACACAACATAACTTATTTGGAAATTGGAACATAATTTAAAAGTTCATTGCTTAAAACACAATTTGATTCAATGCATGCTAGTTTGTGTGTTTTTATTCTGTTCTGATTTTAGCTTATCTAAATTAAGTTAACTACACTGACAGGCAAAAAAAAACCGATCACTGTAAAATTTGTTTTAATTTTAATATTAAACATAATTTTGATTGGAAGTTTATACATTGTTGTTGGTGAGGATGAATTATTATTTTTATTGGACCATTAGCTATAGGTACAGCATATCTGCTCTGCTTTCTTCATATCTTCACTTGATCACCAAACAAAACAAAAAACAAAACCTCGCAATAGGGCGTTTCTGATCTGATTATGTGCACTAGCTTGTCATACACATTGCAATGTGTTTCATTGTTGTATTGCGTCATTTCCTTCCAAACTGAAAGGAAACTGTCTCCCTTCGCATCAAAGTGATTCTGTCAGTAAGTTTAGTTGAAATTATGCCTCTCAGTCCTGAATACGTTGCCAAAGCTGTTGCTCTAATTGATGATGGATGCAGCCTCCGTCGTGCCGTACACCACGGTGCAAGAGGCAACATGGGGAATTAAGTGTGAAATATGTCATTAAATTTTAATCTTAAAAACGTATACAACTGCAGTAATTTTATTTCAAGCACTAGGCCTACTACATAATTTTTATTTAAACTTACTTTTTTAAAATTTCTTTAAGTGATCTTTTTTTTTTTTGCCTGTCAGTGTACTTTTAATTCCCACTGTTGGTAGCATTGGTTAGTATCTGTTAACACATTCAATTGTCCATTCATTTAGTATGCTGTGATCTCATAGCAGTCACAATATTCATTTAATTTTAAACTACACAAGAATGTAATTATTATTTATATAATCCAGTACATTTTATTCATGGAATAGTCTTAATAAATCACAATCAAAATTACGAATTTCATCAGATAAATTCATAAACTCTCATGGAATTATCTATGACTATTCCACTCATATGCTGTGTGTTTGATATTGACTAATAATGTTTATTAATTCCTCGGATATAGAGCAATCACGATCATTTATCTTATAAAATGCTTGCTATTAATATGAGGGAGGGATTTTACCTGATAAAACAACTCGTTACTGGACAAGGAAGCATCAATGTGCCATGCTTAATATGTCACATGTTGCCATTAACCAGCATGAAAACAGATTATTTTACACAACATAACTTGCTTGGAAATTGAAATAATGTAAATGTATATTGATTAAAAACACAATTTCGATTCAGTGCAAGCTAGTTCGTGTGCTTTTATTCTGTTCTGCTGATAGCTTATCTGAATTAAGTTAACTAAGTCTTATATGCACAATTGGTAGCACTGGTCACACATGGTAACTCGAATCGATTCATGGATGGTTGAGTCATAGTAAGCCGTGAATTCGCAGCTGTTAGTTTTGTTTTTATATAACAAAGCATGAAAGTAATTATTATTTGTATATTTATTCATGGAATAGTCTTAATAAATCCAACTCGAGTTGACGAGTTTCAACAGATAAATTCTATCGATATCTATCTATCTATCGATAACTCATAAACTCTCGTGGGATTCCCTATGATAAAATAGGTGATTTTATATACAATATCACATTATTATTATTATTATTATTATTAATGTATTTTTTGAATACAGGATATAATAGATATACCTGTAATGGAGTGCTGACAGCTGACAGTTCAGTGAAGCCAACAATATCACTGAAATATATTGTTACACAGTCAAAGCTTTCGGCCTCTACTGGATTCCCTTTCTTCAGTGCTTCTGCCACAGTCCTATGTTACAAAAATAATAAAATTATACATTATATCTACCATAATTACGAGGGTCATTTCAAAAGTTCTGCACACTGTAAGATAAAATTACAGAAAATAATTTATTTTACAAAATACCTTTACAGGCCTTCAATATAATCATCATTCTTGCTTATGACAGCTTCCCAACGTTTTGGCAAATTCTGTATTCCGGATTGGGCACCTTCATTGTTGAGCTGTCTGATTACTCAGGTCACCTCACTGGAAGCTTCATCAATTGTAAAAAAATGTTTTACACGGAGTGGTTCCTTCAATTTGGAAAAGGAATCAAGTCTGGTGGGCTCAAATCAGGACTGTACGATGGGTGGGGAAGTCTTTCCCATCCAAAGACTTGGAAAACGTTTTGTTACAATTGATGAAGCTTCCAATGAGGTGACCTGAGTAATCAGACAGCTCAACAATGAAGGTGCCCTATCCAGAATAAAAAAATTGCTGTGATAAGCAAGAATGAAGATCATATTGAAGGCCTGTAAAGATATTTTGCAAAATAAATTATTTTCTTCCATTCTATCTTACAGTGTGCAGAACTTTTGAATTGACCCTCGTATACAATTAAGTGAAAACTGTGTCAATGTAAGTAAGAATAAGATATCAAGCAAATAATATATTATGCAACCAGCCTGTAATGACATTCAATAAGATGCAAGATTTTCATACGAGTCTCTTTATTACCATTAGAGGCATACAACTAAGAGGGTCATTCCAGAAGTCATAGCATCTATTATTTATCAGCAGGGCCCGGATTGTAATGACATGTCATCTTTTTATTGATGCGGCATAGACATTGCCAACTTGTAGATAAATCCTAATCATGGCCTCTAGATCATAGAAATGCATTTTTATTAGGTCATTTTATGCCATTTTAAATTTTTAGGGCATTTATTTCAGTTTCAGGTAATTATTTTGTCATTTTCGTGTCATTTTCTTCCTTATTTAGTCATTTTCATTGAGTATATTAACTTTTTTGTCGTCTAGCTCTCATCGTCACCACCGTCTTTGAAGTGTTGTTTGTTCAATGCAAGAAGGAAAAATTCGGCGTTAAGCATTGACATGTCTCAGTCGGAAATGAAAATCAAAGAAACGCCAAAATTTTGTATATTACTATTGTTATTAGATTGACTTGGCATCAGAGTCTGCCACCTGCTTGGATTTGAGAGTGCAAACTACTGTGTACCCTCAATAAACAACAATATAATCCGGAAGACCACCAAAGGATGTGCCGAATTTTGACTTGCCAGTGCCTCAGTGCCAGTATAAATTTCACATTCACAACATTACAGTTATTTACAGTTTTTACAATTATGTACAAACTAGTCTATAACTCTGTATGTACAATAGTAATTTTTCATAAATAAAATATCAGTTTTTAGGTCATTTTTTATAATTATTAAGTCATTTTCTTTAAAATTTAGGGTCATTTTATAGGTCATTTTTCAAACAATTTTAGGTCATCAGAATCCGGACCCTGTTTATCAGTCAATAACGCTGCAGGAAACAAAAATCAGAATATACGATTGAAAGTCGTTGGAATGTTCTTCGCAATGGTGGTACTAAATTGGAATCCGGATACAAGGCGCTATGGGTAAGGGACATTGAAAGATGCGTAAATAGAGATCGTTTTTTTTATTCGTATTACACATGTACAAAACAGTACGCGTAATACTCATACTCTTACGAGCTAACAGCCTTCAAAATAATCCTCCAAGGCGTCCACACATCTTTGCCAACGATGAGGAAGCGCTGAATACCATTAGTTGTGTGTGATGGGTCTCGTATAAGTATGTAAAAAATTACAGAATGTGAGGAAAAGATAAACAATTACTTAGAATAAAAAAAAATCTTGGGGTTTATTTTATGAGAGAGCTTATATATGATTTTGAGTGAAAATGAAATTTTGTGATTGGAGGAAATAGGTTGGAGTATATCAACCAATCAGAATGAAGGATTTTTGTTGGTTGTAAAAACATTGAAGATGTAATCGGTCCAAATCAGGACCAGTGTGTCATATACAGGGTCTTTATTATTAGTTGAGACGGGGCGACTGGTGTTTTCACTCTCCGCTACGGAGTCCGCATTAGCCGCGGGTGGAGCGCGCGCGGCTTCCCTGCTTAAAGTGTAGGCTATATAAAGTATTACATATCTTACCTTATAACATATTATGTTGGAAGTGTCGTCCTTCCTGTGTTATACAGACATTGTATCTGGAAACCACATTCTTAAAGATAAGGTTTATCGAACAAATCCTCACACATTGGAGCTGAAAGAAAACATTACGAATGAAATTAGGGGCATTACAGTGGAAGAACTCACTCGCGTCAGCCAGAATGTGGTTTCCAGATACAATGCCTGTATAACACAGGAAGGACGACACTTCCAACATATGTTATAAGGTAAGATATGTGATACTTTATATAGCCTACACTTTAAGCAGGGAAGCCGCGCGCACGTCACCGGCGGCTAATGCGGACTCCGTAGCGGAGAGTGAAAACACCAGTCGCCCCGTCTCAACTTATAATAAAGACCCTGTATAAGCTCTCTCATCCTTAACTCCACACTCATTATTAATAACAAAATATAGTTTTTAGAATTGTTTTGATTTGGCTGTGTCCAATTGGCACCCTAAATTTAAGGCAGCTATCCTATAAAAATTTCCCCTTCCAATGCTGAATGTTAATACCAAGGCAATCTCAAATATATCATATTCCAAGACGGAGTTTGAGATATTGTGGTCTGCAAATACTCACTTTGGTAGCATACGATGTAATAGTGCTTCTGTTTTCTTTTTCTCTTCCATTAGCTGATTTGTTCGTTCCTGAACTAGACCCTCAAGATTGTATGCATACTTCTCCATGATAGCCAGCATGTTGTCAAATATGTTAGGTTTTCTACAAACAGAGAAGTTATATTATAATTTTCCATGTACATATATTTTTTTATTTCATAATTACATACAATAGGTTGATCATGAAACTCTGAAAGAGCAGGAGCTATTGCCCGAGGGCAGTTCCAGTTACATTATACCAAAATATTTTACCTGCGTATAGAGGGGACACAGACAAACAACTTTTATTAAGATATTTTTGCTCTAGGGATTCAATTTTTCCTGTTACAGCATAAAATCTCCCAGGGCATGGCATCACTGATTTCTAACATTTAAAAAAATGCAAAACAAAGGAACTTCGTTGTTAACGCTGGAATTATGAATAAAATAACAAATGCAATGGCGGCCAGTCATGTGATTAGTCTGTGAATTTTGGAGATTATGGAAACACTAAATTATGATACAGCTGTTGATGAATGATTAAGAATCAGGTTTTTGTTAATCACAAAGAAGGCATGATGTCAATTTAATAAAAATTTTAACCCTATTTCGTTTCATTACTGACTTACGAGCACCAAATTGTAATGACTTTAATACCTGTAGCATAGACATTTTACATCAAGCCCTGGGAGATTTTATGCTGTAACAGGAAAAATTGAATCCATAGAGTAAAAATCTACTAATAAAAGTTGCTTCTCTGTGTCCCCTCTACACACAGGTAAAATATTTCGGTGTTATTCATTAATGTAATTTTAATGATTGAGGGAAATAAAATTGTGTGTGATTCCAAGACCCAGAAACAGACGCAATAAAATAGTAAATTTAATTATCGAGATAGAGAAGAAGAACACAAGCTTGGGGTTCTGAAAGCAGTGGTTTTGAATTTAATATAATCCTCAAATTTATCAGTGAATGATTAAATACATTAAAATCACTCCTGTTTTGACTGGTAGTGCAATCATGCAATGGAAACTGTAGTTAGATGCAGCAGTGTGAGATACAAAGTATTATATTCAAAGACTACCGGTAATGAAGGTGTTGAGAATTATCACTGGATATACAGAGAGTCCCACGCTAGAGTTGGCCAATGACGTGGTTTTCTGCGTTGCAGCGGACACAGCTCCAACTCCCGAGCAATCGGATGAAATATCTATGCAAATAAAGCCGCTATTGGTATAATGTTTCAGGTTCTCACATTTACAGTTAAAATTACAACGAAAATAAAATCAGGTAAACTGATGTAACAAAGTGCCAGTATGTTTTTGTTTAAACAGTTATGACTGCAATTATGATATGCAGAATATGTTTTTTTTTAAAATTGATTTCCAAGTTAAGCTCCAGATTTATTCATTAAGCAGGGGTTACGGAAGAACAAAGGTCTAGTTTTTTTTTAATGAGATTAAAATCTTCCAGCATCACCTGAACTGTACAGATATGTGATATCATGACAATCGCACACTCACATAAAAATGTCAAAAAAAAATTCAAATTGGCCAGTTTCGGGTTTTGAACCATGGACTCCAGAATGTGAGGCCAAAGCGTTACCATCTCGGCCACCGGGGTCATTTTAACGGTCTAGTTGGATAAGCGCTTGTAAATCAATAGTGTTTTTGTCATAGCTACCTGTATTTTAATTTCCAAGGCCTTATAAGATAACAGTAAAACAATAGGCAGTGTTGTCAAGATAATTGATTTTCATTTTTTTTTATAAATTCTTTCGAATACGTATATTACCATAAAATAGGCACTAAATTGAGCATTACTCCGAAAAAGGTCAACCGATTTTATCTATTATAAATAGACGTCTTCCCATGGACATTATAAATGCGTATACGAAGTTTCATAAATATACGATAAAGCGTATTTGAGTTATTGCGCCTTTAAAGTAGACATTAAATTGGGGTTTACTCCGGTACCGGTCAACAGATTAGGTTCAAATTCAATAGGGCACTTCTCATGAACGTCATAAATGAGTATACCAAGTTTCATGGAAATCCGATACAGCGTATTTGAGTTATGGCGCCTTTCTATTAGAAAGGCGCCATAATCTATTAAAATAGGCACTAAATTGGGCATTACACCGGTACCGGTGAACTGATTTGGTTCAATATCAATAGGGTTCTTCCCATGGACATTATAAACGTGTATACCAAGTTTCATTAAAATTTGACAAAGCGTATTTGAGTTATCGCGCGTACAGACACACGGACGGACGGACGGACAGACAGACAGACGGACAGACATTTTTCGTCCCCACACACAATCTCATAAAGTACCATACTGGCACTTAATAACCACGTACCTCATACAAGAGACTTTGGAAATGTCCTCCTCTTGCATCCACACAATACTGGCACCTTTTTAGGAAATTTTCTTTCACGCACGTAAGTTCAGCTTCCGAGATAGAATTAATTTCTCTTGTGATGATGTCTTTAAGTTCTTCTAACAATAGCCCATATGACTATTATTTATGGGGAACTTGAAAAATAAAGTGTATAGGTCAATTTCCCATACATTACGAGAACTTAAAGACAATATCATAAGAGAAATTAGCTCTATCTTGGAAGCTGACCTTATTCGCCTTAAAGAAAATTTCCTGAAAATGTGCCGGTATTGTGCATATGCAAGAGGAGAACATTTCCAACATCTCTTGTGATGAGGTACGTGTTTATTATCATTGTAATTTTAACTGTAACTGTGAGAACCTAAATCATTACACTGATCACAGCTTTATTTGTGTAGATATTTCACCCGATCGCTCGGGAGTTGGAGCTGTGCTCGCCGCGATGCAGGAACCCGCGTCATTGGCCAACTCTTGTGTGGGACTCACTGTAGAAAACATTCACAAATTCAAAAATAAGATATGAGTGTGAAAACTTACAGACCAGCTTGCATCTCTTTCAACTTGACCCGCACGTAGCGTATATCTGGTCTTTGTTCAGAATCCTCATCCCAACAGCTCTTCATGCAACGCAGTATGTATTCCGGCACATCCAGATTTTCTGTTGATGGTCGGAAAATATGGCCTTCTACAGGACAGCGAACTCTATCAACTATTTCTGAAAATAAATTATATGCCTTAGAAACTTGATTACACTAGAAATACGTTAACTTTTCTCAACCAAATATTTCTCCTTAATTAATTAAGACAAGTTGTTTAATCCTTTTATTTATTTATTTATTTATTTATTTATTTATCCTTGGATCATATACATGATATCGGATGGGTAACACAAAGTAAATAGTCCAATTCAAGACAAACAAGTAAATCAACACACAGGTATGTAGACATATATAGTGGTACAATAACGTAAAAGATACATAACAGTATCCAACAGATCTGGATTTAAAAAATGGGCGAAAGATAAGAATAAGTCGCCCCTTACGCTCCGAACAATGCGTTGCTATTGGCAACCACACGCTTGTTATCTCGGCACTCCCGATTGTTCCTTCTCTCCAAACTCCCGATCGTACCAAATACCAGCTACCAACCCTTGCACCAAAATGACAACCCTCTAGCTCACTCGGCACTCCCGATCAGACGACAATCACCTCTTCACATAGTCTAAATAATGCATAACACTATCCACATAGTTAAGTGCGCGAGCGGAGGCGGTAGCCAAAGCGAAGTGCCCTTGCATTTTCGAATAATGTACGATACACTGTTTGTAGGTTTTGAAAATGTGGCATATTATATCTTCCAGAGGTTAGTAAGCCTGTCAACTTTTGTTTACCGGTATGATGTCACACTACCAACGTCCAATCACGAGTTTCTACGTAATTTATTTTTTCCCAAAAAATGAATTTAAAATATTCATGTAAATGGCAAATAGGTCAATAGTAGTTTTGATCTTACTGTTTTTTTTTTCTTCTTTTTTTTTTTGAAATTTCTGTTATTTAGCACTTTAATTACTTGAGGAAGGTAATTATACATTATGGTGCCTTTATGTGATAAACTGTTAAGAGTTTTGGAAAGCCTGTGGCAGTTTAAATGTATATTGTCTGATGTTCTCATGTTATGCTCATGGATATTTGAGTTTGTTTTGAAAACATTTCTATTGCTATGAATGTAGCAAACTGTCTCTAAAATATAAATACAGGGTAGTGGTAAAATTTCAAGTTCTTTGATTACAGTTCTACTTTCAGAGCTGAATTTATATTTTTATATAACCAATCATCAACTAAAGTCATCAGTGGGCTCAAAGTGTGAAATCAATGAGGATAATTTTAGGGGAATAACTGGTTTACATGAAAGGTAAATCGTAACATGGGAATACAAATGCTTACATTTTACATCAAGTATTTGATCAAGTAAATAAATATGCATTTTCCTTACAAATCTGGACTCTAATAATAAGGAATAAGTTTTACTCACCATCATTTGTTAGGTCGGTACAACCCCAGGGACCAGTCCTTCCCATGATTTCATACAACACAATGGCAAATGAATAAATATCTCCTTTCTGGGTTCCTTGAGGGGGAGGGTTTGGATTGCGTAGCAATTCAGGTGCTCGCCACAACTGACGTCGTAATTCCTTTTGCTGGAAGTCAGGTTCCTCTTGTCCAGCTACAAAATATTATGCACAACACAGCTTATTAGTAAGTATATCAGAGCAGCTTAATTAATTAATTTTCATTTTTAAGCTGTTAGCCTATATTTAAAACAAAATGTTATGCGAGGGCTATTTTTTTCAACCTCCAATGGGGCATAATGACAGCGAAAATTAAAACTGTTTCATTTGGAACATTTAGGTACACCTAGCTATTTCTATAGCTACTATAGCTATTATAGTTGTGCTCCGATTGAGACATTTGTCGTAGCGTGGTATCAACTTTCCAATACCCTCTTCATAGAAGCTTGCCCCCAGCGTTTTGAGAAAGGTCTTCACGGCATTTTGAAGTGTTTTGAAGTTCTTCATTGGTGTGGAAGCGCTGTCCTCCCAGATCTTTCTTCAGCTGCCGAAAAAGATGAAAGTCACTCAACACAGGGAAGAGTTTTTTAAATCCATCATGACAGGGGATAATAATAATAATAATATAATAATAATATTTATTAGCCGTCCATGTAGACCACAATTAGTCTTTCGGACATTGTCAATTACATATAATTACATACAATTACATACAGTTTAACATCTACCATCAGGATACATCTTACAAATTATATATACATGTTGTCATTATTTCACATCAATACTTCTAAAAGTAACAATACAAATCTTGTCCATACGGACATTATTACATATTATATTGTACACATGATAATTATATATACATAGGTCAAGTTATATACAAAAATTGTTAGGTACAGATATTGTTAAGTAGCATTAATAAATGAATGAAAGGAGTAACATTAATAAATGAAAGGTATAACATTAATATTAATAAATGAAATGAAAGGAGTAACATTAATAAATGAAAGGTTACACACACATACAGTACACAATTTTTTAGCTAATTTGATTATTATGTTAAGAACTAGTCTTCTATTCTGTACAGTGCTAGATTGCAGAGGTATTGCTTGAGATGGTTTTTGAATTTCTTTCCAGTCATTTCTTTTATATGTTTAGGTAGTTTATTGTAGAATATTATTCCTTTAAGGTAGGGATCTTTCATCAGAATCAAAAGAACAATCCAAACAATGGATGCACACAAATTTCCCAAACAAACCCAAGATCTGGCTTCCACACCAATGAAGAATTTCAAAACAGTTCAAAATGCAGTGAAGACCCTTCTCAATACACTGGCAGCAAGCTTCTATGAAGAGGGTATTGGAAAGTTGGTACCACACTACGATAAATGTCTCAATCGCAGCGTAACTACAGTTGGGAGCTGACGAGATGATCCCTGCCATGACTATGGGGCTCTTATCTGCAGCCAATAGCAGCGCTCCCCTACACTTGCAGTTATAGCACAACACCGTCTTCCCCCTGCATGCCACCACCAAATCACGGATCATCTCATCAGCTCCCAACAATATGTAGAAAGTAGCTAGAAGGTGTACCTAAATGTTCCAAATAAAACAGTTGTGATTTTCACTGTGGTTTTCATTTTATGCTACATTGGCACCTATCAACAAGTACAACATTAAAAATCTCTTAAGATCAGACATGAAAGATAAAATTAATCGAAGAAAGAAATCAGGCATTTATGAAATTGACTGTAATACATGTGAAAAAGTATACATTGGCAAAACAAAAAGAAACTTAAATATAAGGTACAAGGAGCATATGAGAAACATTAAATACCAACAAATAGAAAAATCTGCAGTAACTCATCTTTCTGGTCTACAGGTCATAATTTCAATAGCGAGGCAAAATTACTGAAAAGTGTTCAGCAACCACTGGATTTAGCTGTGTGGGAAAAACTATACATTCAGAAAAATAGAGAAAGACTTATGAATTTTGACATCCCAAAGGATATTGACCTCATTTCTAAATTTCTACTACATGGCGTACTTCTGGTGGATAAAGAAGAAAACACAGCTGATGATGGTGAGAAGCTTCTCATCGAAACAATCGTCCTTTTGGTAAGTTTTTACTTACAAAAAATGTGCGAAGACGAATATTCTCATTGATATTCATACACTTCACAATGTTTTCCCAATTAATTTAATAAAAAAACCGTACTTATAGTTTAAAAGTCAGAGCTTTTTGGTTAATTTTTACAACATTTCTTTTTTCTTACCTTTGAATTCATGTAGACCAAAATCCGTAATCTGAAGAACCCATCGAGAGTCTACCAAACAGTTGCTGGAGCGAAGATTACCATGGGATACTATCTCACTGTCGTGCAAGTATATCATACCCTAAGACAGATATATAAAATACCTCAATATCCATGTTTAAAAAATGATGGAACATAAGCAGTGAAGCAACTATAATAGAATAATTAAAATTAGAGTTGAACTTATGCTTCACTTACCAACTTTTTGGTAGAACATGATTCAAGGACCCTGTTGGACAGTTGAACTGTTGGACAAGTAGCCGAGGATGGGGACAAGGGTCCTTGAAACATGCAGTGGTGGGAAATAATTGAGTAAAAGTAATCGGATTACAGTAACAATTCCTTTTTTTGTCCCATTTACTTGTAATCAATACTTTTAAAAAATGTAATTTCTACTTGTACTTTACTTCTGGAAATAAAATTGTAATTGTTACAATTTAGTAGTCGTTAGTATTAATAGGCTATCATTCTCGCTTGCTTTATCATCATCACTACTGTTTTTGCAACTAATATCCAAATTAGAGTTAATATTAACAAAAAGTTACTCAATATTTCCGAAAATGTTCTCATTGATGTGTTTTTTTTGTTTGTTCATTAATAATTTGGGCTTGTTCCCAAAACAAACCAAAAACAAGGAATTTTTAGGTACTGCCATTTTGTAAAGTAATTGTAATTTTACTGATTACTTTTTGAAAAAGTAATTTGTAATTGTAATTAAGTAAAATGTCTCTCAGGTAATTGTAATTCAGCCCAATTACTTTCTTTTTGTACTTTTTCCATCACTAAAAACATGTTCTACCAAAAAGTTGGTAAGTGAAGCATAAGTGTCTTAAGTTCAACTCAAATTATAATTATTCTACCTCAATATCCATTAAGCAATAACATTTCCACCCTTCAGTCCACCTATACTTAAAATTTGAGATCTTTGCGTTCAGTAGATTTCGCTGGGCATCGTGGACAGACACAGACAGACAGACAAACACTTCCTTTTATTATTATAGTGTATTGGTTTAGGTTAGGTGGCTCTAGGCCATTAAGCATGAAAAAGATATAAAAAGGAGAGGAAGGTGCCAGAGAACTTACCGATTGGCAGGAGAAGCTGGTCTTCAATTGGTGCTGGCTCTTCAAGCTCCATTCTCTAAGTGATTGACAAAGGGCAAAGTTTGTCCGAAAATTTTCGTTTTTATTGTTCTTTCTTTTTATGTGTTTCTATGATACCAGAGCCAGCACCAATTGAAGACCAGCTTCTCCTGCCAATCGGTAAGTTCTCTGGCACCTTCCTCTCCTTTTTATATCTTTTTCATGTTTTATTATTATAGATATCACCAAAATTAACCCAAATTATACTGAAATTTAACATTTCTATTCACTATTAGGATCCTTAATCAGGTCGTACCTTGATGATATCTGATACAAGTGAAGACACAAACATATTGTCGAGGTGCAGGTCCTTGTTTGCCAACACATCTTCCAGACTTCCTCGTGCACAGTATGCTGTTAGAATGCTCAAGTTCCCATGATCCACGCAGGCTCCAATGAACGGTATTAAATTTTCATGTCGAACTTCTCGTATCTAGAAACATTAAGTACCTTGGAATATGTTTGTAAAAGAACATTGTGATAGAGATCTACAGCAAGGGTTCTCAATCTATGGTCTGCATACCCCTGGGGGAATGAAAAAAGTAAGATGGGTCCACAAAGAATACTGAATTATTTTAATTCTCCGTTTCTCAAAAGTCTTCTCAATTAACTCAAAATGTAAAGTATTCGAAAGTAGATTTTTGGAAAACTGATTTTTAACATTACATTGTAGGTTTTCTACGTACAGAATTTGTATATGTAGGCCTACCGGTACTCTAAAAATAGGCTTACTGTTAGGGTTTAAATATTTCATGCATTTGGTTTTTAAATAAATCAATTCTGTGTTAAAATTTTTGCAAATTTCGTTCCTTTAAGGGGAGTAACCTAGAACAAATTGGGTTAAGAGGGTAAACAGTATATTTATATGCACCAACATAGAGATGGACATAGACACATAGTAAAAGTTATCTATTCTAATAAGATCTTGGAACATACTATACAGCTGTTTTTGGTTCCCTGGCATTGGGACATTCCATGAAAACATCAACCACATGCCTTAAAAATAAATTATATATCTCTCCACTTTCAAAACGCCAGATTAACAAATTCTAAAAACCAGCAGAAGACAGTTTGATCAGAAGGTTCATCCATCCAACACTAGATGGAGTCAGATCAGCTGACCATGGGAGCAACAGCACTTGAAACATGTTCTAATGCCGGGTCTCCACTACTTAACATTTGGCACCAACATGTTGCAGTTAACATAAATGTTAAATTTTATCATCCTAGAATTTGAAGGAAGTTTATATAGTGAAGTTATAATCAAATTGAAACTTGAGATGGAGGTTTAACATACGTAACTTCACTTAATTCAAGCACTAACCTGAACATGTTTCGAGCAAACTTCATGACTCATCATCAGCTAACTCCATCTGTCTGTTGTATATTGGCAGCAATTCCTGGTGGTTGTTTAATGAACTTCTTGATGAGATCCATCCCCGCGGGTATTTCGAAATTCATGAGTTGGTCCTGATTTTTGTAAATATAAATCTTTTCCCAAATTGTGAGCTGTTTGTGTCCTTGGACACATTTTAGAAGTTCCGGTTCCACATTTATTTCATGGTCTTTCTCCCATACATGTGCAGCTATCGCCGATTTATCAGTTTGTCCATACTTTACATGTCTCAAGTGTTCTTTAGACCTAATCTCCAAATTTCTTTTTGTTTTTCCTATGTATTTTTGGTTACAATCTTTACAGTTAAATTGATATATGCCAGATTTTTTGTTTTGAGGAATATGATCTAGGTTATTGGATTTAAGTAAATTTTTTATACTATATTTATTTACTGGAGCTGTGGTAATGTTGTATTCCTTGAACACTTTCCTGAATTTTCCATCTGCCCATGGGTGGTATGTTATTTTCTTATAGATAACATCCTCTTTTTCTTTTTTTTCTTTTCTGATGATGAGTCATGAAGTTTGCTCGAAACATGTTCAGGTTAGTGCTTGAATTAAGTGAAGTTACGTATGTTAAACCTCCATCTCAAGTTTCAATTTAATTAAATTTTATCAACTTGTTGATGTATACAAGTCAAGTGGTTTGCCAATTAATAACTGTCTCCACTACATTGGCAGGGTTACGAACGGAAATTAATGAATAATAAATAACATTAAAAAAGAAAACGCCTCTGAAGAGGGCAGCCAACATAACAAAATGAGAGTAATTTTATATACTTGTTATTAGCTTCCTGTTAACTGTCTAAGACTTTCTTAAATACTAATTTTGTACAGATGTCTTGATCTTTTCAAAATAACTATCACATTTTTCAACAATGGAGTATGCCATAACAAATAATTTTAAAAATAGATGCAATACTATTGAGAACACTGATATACCAAATATTCACATAATACAAAATGGATGCTGGCAATATTGAGGAAGCTGTCAATTGCTTTTTGTTTACATGGAAATTCCCGAACCAAAGCCAATTAAGCTGCCGATCGCTTTTGGTTTGATGGAAATTCCCGAAACAAAGCCGATATCAACTGACTAGTCAATTGACTTGATATGTTGTCCATTTTCTCCGGAAAACAAATTAACATATGAAAATGGTAACTTAAGTGCAACAAGCTGGGTTTGCATGTCAAGTGAATTGGAATGCGAAATTGCAATATACATGTCAATATCAACTTGTTAATATTGACACAGCTTAAGACAGTTGTCGCAAACGAATGTGAACACATAGTTACCTGTTTTAATTCCTTGCGAATACTTCTTGTGATGTCTATGTTTCGTTTATAAACCTTTTTAATAGCGACAATGTTTCCTCGATACAGGCCAATGCGAGTGTAAGCTCTCTTGTGACTCAGTTCTGGCTGATCCACTATAATACTTCCTCCTATTGGTGCACCACACTGGAAGACACTATGCCGGCAAACTTGGATCTATAACAAACAACAATGAACACCTATAGTGATGCTGCCCATAACGCCATCCCATATTCTAGGGATTGTATTTGTGTTTATTCATCCAGTTACGTCATTACAAATGAGAATGGATATGTTTCAAATATGTACAAAAAAGCAAAATAAAATACATAGCTTATATACATTTGCAAATATATGACGATGATGATGATGACGATGAAGTGTTCGGCCTGGAGGCCGGTCCTGCCCTGGGACTGAGCTGTGGGGGGATACCCACGGACCAACCAAGGGACACTAGGTCAGATGATACCGCGTAAGGTGGCCAGTTCCTTTCGGGGGATGGGAATGAGGACACAACACCCAGTCCTGACCCAGGAAGGAAACTTTACATCTCTGTAAAATCTCAGACCCGGCCGGGAATCGAACCCGGGCCACCCAGGTGGCTGGCAGTCACGCTACCAACTCACCAACGGCATATATATATATATATAAAATAATTTAGGATCTTTAAACAAAAAAAAAAAAATTACAAAATAGTTCTAAATTACTATAACTAAACATACATCATAGATCCATTAGATACATTAAAGATTTTCTATTCTTTACACATTTCAATAAACTTGTTTATATCAAAAGGACAGCAATTCAATAGAAATCTCTTTAATATTGTCTTAAACTTTTGGCATATAGGTATTTCCTTAATGTACGATGGCAATTTATTATACACTAGCATGTGCCCGCGGCTTCGCCCGCGATAATTATTTCAAAAATTAAAAATTAAGAGCATAATAGTTAAATCATTATAGTAACACCTAAATCATGTGGACTACATATCACGATTAGATAGCGTCACCTGGTAAAAGCGACCTCAGATTCGAGTTCCTAGGCCCGGAAAACCCCTGTAGGCCTATAGTGAGTTTCGTCCAAATCGAACAACGTTTGACCATATTTAGGCTAATATTGATTATCCCTATAATAATAATAATAATCCTCTTCGGTGTAGGTTGAAAATTTCACATTATGTTTGCGTGCCTTGACATGAAAAACAAATGAATCGACCAGCGTGAGCTACAACATTCAAGAGATCGCGATGCTTTTATGTCGAAGGTTTGACAAAAATAGCCAAAGCCTAGTGTAATTGATTTGTATTACTGAAAACTCAGGCTTCGAAAACGGAATAAATACACGTTTTCTGCCCGTTTTTCACTCATAACTCACGAACTAAAGCGAAAATTAAAATTCCGGCTTCGAGGTGCACATTCCGACCCTTTAGTCCGCCTATGTATAAAATTTCAGATCTCTGCATTCAGTAGATTTCGCTGGGCATCGCGGACAGACGGAGGACAGACACTTCCTTTTATTAATATAGATGTAGAGGAAACTTTTCTGGTAGGCATTTGTATGAACAGAGCATACTACTTATTCCTAGTATTGTAGGAGTGTGCTTCCGAGTTAGTTGAATATGCATGCAGATTATTTCCATAAATATAAATACTTGGTAGAAGTATTACTGGTATGCGTAACTGTTTAAAGACTAGCCTGTAGAACATGCATTTTCATTAAAATATGAATATTCTTTTGTTGCCCATAGTAACAAGAATACTATAATCTAGATATTGTTGTGAAATGTAGTCAGTTTACCACAGTCGTAATGAACACACCAAAATCAATTAGAGTGAGGTGGTATAGAGTAATAGGGAAGAGGTTCTGGGTTCAATTCAAACCTCGTGGTCACCCAATTTACCAGTAGGCTCTTGTGCAGCATTTGCTTCTATTGCTCGGCTATATCTCAATGTATTCTGCATTTTTGCCTTTGAGAATGAAGAAACTGTGCAAACCCCAAGTTATTATTGTTATTATTATTATTATTATTATTATTATTGTTATTATTATTATTATAATTATAATTATTATTATTATTATTATTATTATTATTATTATTATTATTATTATTAGTATAGTATGAGACTCCACCGTGAGTGGACGTGTTGTGTGTTCTCTCTGCTATAGTGGTGACCTACTTACTATTTCATTGACAGTGCTTCGATTTTTCAATGGCGCCTAGTGCCGACCTATGCCCTTTGTGTAACAAGGGATTTCAAGGAAGGCAAAAACATTTATACTGTAGTGGGAACTGTAAGGCCCGCTTTCATTTAGTTTGTCTAAATATAACTGATATAGAGGCTACCCTCTACCACAAGGATGGTGAGAGCACCTACGTTTGTGATAAGTGCACTCAATTAAGGAAAGCCCTCAGGAATGATGATACTCCTGTTAGATCTAGATCTAATTCAGTTCCTGATGAGAGTATATCTGCAGCTCATATTCACCCAGGGAGGTGTAACACCTTGGATAGCAAACTTGAAGCCATTATTGAGGCTAATAAATCTTCATCAGTAGCAGTGTCAGCTATTACTGAACTGCTGACAAAAATCCTCTCCGAGGTCTCTGACCTAAGAGAGGAAAACAAAAATCTACGGAAAGAGATCTATGGCCTCCGAGATCTCCTAAACGAATCTTCACCACGAGTCCAACAAGGAGCTAGTTCAAGTGGTACCAATATTCCCCAGCAGCCTAGCAAGAAAGTTGCTAATATCATCCAACCGGCTAAATACTCTGAAGTGGTGGCTGCCATCAATAGAGAAACTACCTCTGCCAACAGTGGAAATCCTACCTATACCAGTAATGGTTCAGGTGGTGTTTCAGCTTCCTCAAGCCGCAGTGTCAAACTGCCAGTGCCCAATCGGGCCACTACAAGTGCCAGTTCCAGTGCCAGTGAGTCTAGTGCCATTAATTCTAATCTCGCAGTGCCCACTGCACTCAGTGCCCCGGAATCCGATAGAGGTGACACCAATGACGGCTTCACAGTTGTATCTAAAAAACCTAGGGTTAAGAAGGCCCCGCTAATAGGAGTTAGGAATTCTTCCTCACTACCAGTAGTTGCCAAACCAACTAGAGGTAAAGCCTTATTCGTGTCACGCTATGGTAACACTGTAAACGCGGAAGATATTGCAGAATCCTTACGTACCCAGGTAAATCTCAAAACATTTGCAGTAACAAAGCTGAAAACTAAATTTAATTCTTATGCCAGTTTTCATATTTCTGTTTGTGAGGAAGATTTCCCTCTTATTAATAATGTAGATATCTGGCCTACAGGGGTGCTGTTTTTTCCATTCCGTGGCCGCCTACAAAAGGAACAAATCGCGCCCACCAGTCCTGACCCAGTTGTATGTAGCCCTACAACGAAGTCGCAGGGTAAACCTCCTGAAAAAACTCCTGAAAAATCCAGTAGATCTTCCCCTAGGAAGATTATGGATACACTGCTAGCCAGAACATCTTCTAAAAGCAGCCTTGGAGGGGGCTCTCCTTAACCCTAAATGGCAAATAGTTGTGATCATATGGATCAGTCTATGTTTAGTAACAGCAATTTAGGCACTGAAATTTATTACCAAAATGTTCGTGGTTTAAGAACTAAATCCACGGACCTTTTCGACAATATTAACACAAATGAACCCATCATCATTTGTCTTACTGAAACATGGTTAAATGATGACCATTATGATCACAATTATTTTCCTGAAATATATCAGGTGTACAGATCTGACAGAAAATATACACTAGTTAGCCAAACTCGGGGAGGAGGGTCTTTAATTGCCATCAGCAACAGTGTCAGGCATAAACGTAGACCTGAATTAGAACAGACAGATGAATGTGTGTGGATTGAGTTAACTCTCAAAAATGCTCAGCCTATTTTAATTGGATGCCATTATTTTGCGCCCAATACGAGTATTGCTGCATTTCAGCAGTATTTTAATTTTCTCGAAAATAATTTAGATTGTAACAACTTTCAGGTCATTTTACTCGGTGATTTTAATATCCCTGGTTTCAATTGGCTGGCAGGTGTTGCACCTAACTTATATCACTATCATAAAATTAAAGGTGAAATTGTACACCAAACATGCTCTTTCCTAAATTTGTCTCAAATCAATGACACTGTCCCTAGTAAAAATTTATTAGACTTAGTTTTTACAAGTCTGGATGAGATCACTGTATCAATACCGGATTATGCACTGGTGAATATTGATAACTATCATCCCCCTATTGTTATGAATTTAATTAGCCAAGTGAGTGAAGGTACTCAGTTCCCAACAGAAAGTTTATGCTATCACAAAGGTGACTATTATAAACTATACAACACATTAGCTTCATCTGACTGGTCCGCAGTGTATAATCAAAAATCACCTGACACTGCTGTTGAAAATCTTGCATATTTAGTTAGTGATGCAATTAATAAGTCAATCCCTAAAACATTTGCTGTTAAACCAAAATATCCGGCTTGGTTTTCAAGAGAGCTTAAATTATATATAAGGAAAAAGAAACATTATCATCGACTTTTTAAAAAACACTCGACTGATTTGTATTATCAATGTTTCTCAGATTACCGAAGATTGGTAAAAGTAACTATTAAAATTGATAGGCAAAAATGGTACAAATCAATCGATCAAGATTTAAAGTCAAACCCTGCTAAATTTTGGAGTTATGTTTCGAAGTTACGAAATAAAAACGATCCCGTATTGCATGTTAAAATTAACAATACCATTGTTTCAGAACCATCAAAGCTAGTGAATATTTTCGCAGAGCATTTTCAGATTATAAATACGCCCACTAATGAAGTACCTGGGCCCTATGCTCAAACTGTCACATCTGAATGCCTACATGTTCCAACTATCGTAGATTCCGATGTCTTGGTAGCTATTCGACACTTGAAACCATCTAAGAGTTCGGGACTCGACCAGATACCAAGCTTTATTGTTAAGGGGTGTGCCCCAATACTGACACCTGTACTTACATATGTGTATAACCTTTCGCTGGAAACAGAAACTTTTCCTTCAATTTGGAAAATTTCTGCTATCAGGCCGGTACATAAGAAAGGCAAAAGCAAAGAATTGGCAAATTTTAGGCCCATAGCCATATTAAATACATTTTCAAAAATTTTTGAAACCATCATTCATAAACATATTTCATTTTTCAGTAAAAATAAATTAAATGATTTCCAGCATGGTTTTACCAAGGACATGTCCACAGCAACCAATATTATCACTTTTCTCAATGACATACTTAAAGAAAATTGCTCACAATCGCAATCAGATGCCATATTTTTTGACCTGAGCAGAGCATTTGATGTAGTAAATCACGATCTTCTTGTTAAAAAATTGAGTAATTTAGGTCTACATAACAAGTATGTCAATTGGTTTTCAAGTTATTTAAGAAACAGATCTGCTCGAGTCAGAATATCTAACTATTTTTCAGAGCCTTTTTACATACCAGATGGTGTACCCCAGGGGTCAGTGTTGGGTCCTTTCTTGTTCTTAGTTTTTATCAACAACATATCTAATATGCTAACATGTAAGAAAATAGCATACGCAGACGACCTATGTATATGGAATAAAATATCTACGGCTTCGGATTGCAAATTACTGCAAAGGAATATCGATTACATACACCAGTGGTGTAAATCAAATTTAATGATAATTAACACCAGTAAGACCCAGAGCATGATATTTAGTAGAAAAACTAACCAAATAATATACAATTATCGTCTTGGCCAAAACATAATAGCACGTTCAGAAAATATAAAATACCTTGGAGTTTATCTTGACTCAAAATTATATTTTCATGTCCATATTGACCATATTTTCACACAGGCTTTAAAAACTCTTGGATTAGTTCGTTTAATTTCTCAAAATTTAAAAAGCATAGAGTCATTACTTACTCTTTACAAATTTTTAATTCGCAGTGGCTTAGAATATTGTAGTGTTGCTTATAACAGCATTACAATATCTGACAGTAATAAGCTGGAACGAATACAAAGAAAATTTGTTTCCCTTATACGTAATAAGTTTAACAGAAATTTGGACTATGATGATATACTTAAGTTATTAAATTTGGAAACATTATATAATAGGCGTGTTTCTGCAGATGCTAATTTCATAGCTAAAGTCTTTCGTGGGGAAATACATTGCAAATCAATTTTAGATAGCATAGGGCTCTCTGTCCCATATGCACGAGGAACAAGAAATCGAACAATTTTTGCTGTTCAACAGCCATATGTGATTCCTTCTAACAGAATGGCTATTGCTTGCAATGCCCTATTTAAAAATTCTGATATATTCCACAAGCAATGATTATTATTACTTTTATTATTATTATTATTACTATTATTATTATTATTACTATTATTATTATTATTATTATTATTATTATTATTATTATATACACACAAGACTGACAAGGACTCATTCATTATTTTGATAAAACTGCCATATGCTCTACAAGTTTAACAAGAAATGTAATGACACAATCTTTAATTAAAGAATGCGACCTGCTTTCCTCAAATATAAACATATAAACTAGTGTCTGCATTGAATTATAAGTAAAGAATGTGCTGACGTAACGAAGTTCATGCTATTGACATAGTTCTGCTGACCGCACAATCAATCATGTTAAAACTGCAGACTTGACAGTTAGGTAGTCAGATGTCTAATTATGTGTTATCTTGTAATTCCTGTTGTATATGTAATTCTTTTATTATTGTAAATAATATATCATCATCATAATTCACCACTGCCATTCCTTTATCATAATTCATTCTAATATTAAGTAGAAGCCTGCTGTTTAAAATTTGTAAAAATTGTCTGTAGCTTCTATAAATAAATAATTGAAATTGAAATTGAAATTGAAATTAAATTATTATTATTTCACGGTAAAAGCATTGTACATAAAGATTGACCCTGATGCTTTCTGTTCTAGTTACTTGTTAGTTTTATGAAAATGTAATAAATAAAATTTAATTGTCTCTATAATTTACTTTTTTCTGTGCTAGCTTTTAACATGTATATGCGAGAAAGTTTGTGCAACATATTTTGCACCGTTTATGTGTTAACCACTGTTTTAGAAATAATTTTTAAAAAGTCTTTTAACTGCATTTGACACAGTGGAATTGAGGACCAATATGGATGTTTTAACTTCATTGTGATTGATGCACAAGATACTGAGGATGAAGAGGGCAAAATTCAAACTTTATTGTACTAAAATTTTGAGTGCTCATGGCCTAAGTCCTATGCTCTCCACATTTCCTTTCAATGTGACACATTCCTATACCTCAGATACAGATGAATGTATACATACCATGCTCTTGTTGCTTGCTTCCGCAGTCTCTGTGGGTATGATAGTGACTTCTCGCATGTCTATTTTCCACAACAGGCAGGCAAGCTTCTGTTCGTACCGGTAATGCCTGCACAGAAGAAGTAATCATCATGTTTTCTATATCATACCCTCAATATATCATACATAAGGAAGATTGAGTTTTGTCATACATTAAATGAATGGAACGACACCTTAATTATATATATTAATTATAATATTATTATTTAGTTATAACTTAATTGACATGTAACTTTTACATAAGTACCGTACTCTACACTGTAATGGAATCCACCTTAAATTTCTTCATTCTTGTGTTACTTTTAATTGTTGTAAGAATTGCTAGCCAATAAGCCTAGGATTAGTTTACTGACGAAGCCCATAATTTCTGTATTGAAATTTTATGGTGAATAAATCTTATCTTATCTTATCTTATTATTGACAATCGTCTATGCTTTAAAGATCACGTTGAATATGGGAGAATAAAAAAAGAGTACAAATTAAATGAATAAAATGCAAAAGTCAATTCATCAAACATTTTCCCTGTGTTCTATGATCAAGAGAAGGCGACGTGATGATCTTAGAACAAATGCGAATTCGGTTGTTGGACTGGAGATATAGCCTATGGCTCAGGGGTAAAAGGCGGGACAAAAAAAAAATATATATATATATCTCTAAATGGCTAAGAAAGTTAATACACCGTGTAAATTAAGAAAAGTTGTGTCTAAAAAGGGAAAGGACTTAAGGTTTAAATTAATTTTGATACCTCATGTGAGTTATTGCTCTACAGTACTTTCAGTGGTAAATAAATCACATATAACATTACAAAGAACTATGAACAAAGGAATGTATGCTGTACTAAATAAAAGACATAGCGAAAGTGTAAATAATATGTTAGAAGAAATATTTATTTATAGAAAAAGAAATTAAGGAGGATATGTTAACATTTATTTATAGATTGGAAAATAAGTTGTTACCAAATTATTTAAGTAATCTAGTAAGAAAGCTGAAACAGTAACCCTTTCACCCATATTGTTTTGATAGAATAATCGTTAAATTGAAAGTCATAAAGTAGTATATAAATTATCATTAAATATATTTCGGTATTAGAATTTTGTTGGAAATTATCATTATTATTATTATTATGCTACCAGCAATTCTAAACATAACTGTAAAATTCAATTTGGAATGGAAATATTTAAATTATAATGTAAATATTTCATATACCAAGCCCGCGATTTAGCTCAGCCAATCATATAGAAAAATGTCATAACGCTTCAGCCAATAAGATGCAGGCATCATATTCGCGTGAGAATAATCCATTGGACTAAAACACTTCTTCTCTGCAGGGCCGTCGCGTGGGCGGGGCGATCGCCCCGGGCGTTGCGACCAGGGGGGCGCCGTGACAACGGCAAAAATAAAACAAAATTTGAAGAAATAAGTTAGATGTACATAACTTATTTTTTTAAGTTAGGTATAACTGAATTTTAAATATTACGTTGTATGTATTTATTGAACAAATAAATATTTGACACCAATAACTTTATACTTGCTAAGTTATCCCAATATAAATATTTGCTCAAAATTGAGCTGCTGGATTTACTTGTATACTGTCAATAATAATAGCCTAATAATGAACTCTACTGTGGGCCTTGAATCCTTACAGATAGGTGGAATATCGGGTGGGTGCACCTGGGATTGAGTTGGGGGGGGGGGGCGTCTGACGAAATCTTGCCCCGGGCGCCAACAAACCACGTGACGGCCCTGCTTCTCTGACTTGGGTCGCGGTGACAAGCATCACATCCACGCTCACGAAAATGCCTTCACAGTTAACGTATCTCACTCAAATTCTGAAAGAGTTTATAAAACGCCGTGTGAGTATAATTACAATAGTGCAGAAAAGTGATTTCGATATCATGTAAGTATCGTACATAAATGTGACATACAGTGGTGGTTGGAACTAACACATAAATTCTACAAACCAAAACTCACAAGTGCTCGTAAAGTCTAAATAAAAACAATAGTAAACTGCTGAATGAGGTGTTTTCATTATTAATAAGTAAGTATTCATCAAATATAAACCCTGAGATATGATTCATGTTTCTCCGCTGAGCAGACTAGTCATGGGAAGTGGTGCGTCAAACAAGAACAATAGTGACGGGGACTCGAAGTAAGTAATTTCATACAACAAATCCTCCCGATAAAATCCTGTTTCCCAGTCCAGTGACTGCTGCAAAGAATAGTGATGTACATAAATACACAACTAGAAAAGTAGATAAGTTTCAAGTAGAGAAAAGTATTAAAGCACAAAAAACTGTATTTAGCAAAGGAATAATCATGCATAATGCGCTGCCACGGAAATAAAATTGTCAGGAAATGTGGGTCAGTTTAGAACTGGAGTAGGAGTGTGGCTTAAAAATATGGATTTTTTGGGATGAATGTTAATGGGTATAATTGCTAAGCATAATTTACTTGTATTTTGTACTAGGCTGCTAATTATTGATGTATCTTATTTATTTATTAGCCGTAAGCTACTTACAATTAATCAAATAAACAAAATAAATAACACTGAATCAGCTTGGTAGACCTGAGGAATAGGTATGACATTTACAATCGTAGCAGTTCCGTTTAGTTCAGTAACGAGGCACCATCTTGAAGTTAATTTCCACTATCTGTATGGAAAAGTTAAAAATGACACAATGGTGAGAATACCAGGGGCGTATACTCTATTGGTGCTATGCGTGCGCCGCACGCCCTAATTCTTAGATGTGGAATTAGATGTGCCTAATTGTAGAAAAATCAGTGTCATTTTCATTGCTGAAATGAGAAAACAAGGGCCCCGCTGTGAGGCTGTCACCCGTATGCTACGATTCCGTAATGAGAATGAGTTTCTGAGCGGTACGTTAGGCGTGGACTTGCCACGAGGCTAGACTTGTGTGCTGTGAGTTTTGAAGAAGGGCGATATCCTGACCGCGGGGTGAAGAAGGGAATAGGTTACACATGGTGGAGATTTGGCAGTATCTTGAGTACCTTGCGTGCTACTGAAGTTCCGCACGCAGCTGTGTTGTAGCGAAGTATATTGCGGTTTTAAAACGTTCCAAAATAAATTATTGTAAATATTTTATTTAATGTTATCAAAAGTGTTTAATTAATTTTTAGTCCTTTATTTTAAGAATTTCAATAGTAAATAATTGTAAATGCAGTATTACTTTATTTACTGTTATTCTGAGCGCGGCGGGAGATTTGCCGGTAGTTTGCATGCTACTGAAGTTTCGCAAGCAATTGTGTTGTAGCTAAGTATATTACAATTTTAATAATTTCAAGGCAAATATTGTAAATATTATTTTATTTAGTGGTTAAAAAATCTGTTAAATTAATTTTTAGTTAATGTAGTCTATTTCATTTTGAAAACATTATGAAAGAGCACAGCTGTATTTTGGAAGATCTTCTGATAAATACATTTTTATCCAAAACTTTTCAAGATAAATTGCAAATTGTGACAAATGTACGGCCTTGCCCTGAGTTAACAAGTCTTTCTACAATACATAAAGGCAAGAATGTAGAATATACAGAACATTTTTCAGTCTCACATTCCTGAGGAAGGCCACAGAGTGAAAATTGCCGTAAGCTCGAGCCTAATAATTTTGACACGGCTGATAACCCGAGAAGCCATCTTAACTAATCAGCAGTGCTTTAGTTGGGCCGGTACGCACCGGTACTGCATACCGGTATAAAATTATTTTCCTTCTGCCATACCGGGAAAAAGATATGCTCCGGTACGTCGTACTGGCAGTACAGGAACAATATTGTCCTAAAATACTTATTAAATGTCTAATTCATTGTTAATAATGACAAACACTATTAAATTCGCAATAGATATGCGTTCTAATGTTCACCTTCGTGCGCATTTCTACAATAATTACTTTCTCCTTAGATTACATGTTGGCTATCCTGATAAGGTGCTCGGTTTTTTAAAACTCTTTTGTATGAGGCGATATGGAAAATTTTGAAGTAAGGTGAGTACCCCCATAAAATATTTTCCAACTAAAGCACTGCTAATCAGCACCGTGAAAGCTTCAAATCTTATAAGTACAAATCCTTCACGTTTTAAAAGAAAGAATAAGCCTACTTCAATAAAGTAAGCTATTTTTAACTGTTCAGTTAAAGTTAATCTACATTCTCAATTAACTTAGGAATCAAGTACATTTTCTGTGTAGGACGATAGCATAGCACGCCCTTTATCAGAGATCAGGATACGCCACTGGAGAATACATATGTTCACATGCCAATGATTTCCATGAGAACTGTGTTCACTATAGGCTCCTATCTAGTTCTTTAGTACTATTGTAACATCCCTCTCTGTCTAAATCTAGCAAAAAAGTTACATCTCCATAAACATCAAAGACTATCATATCATGTTGGGGTGTTGACCCATGGTTATAACCAGTGGTTCAACGCCAAAAATTGGTTTAATACGCGTTTACGCGGTCCGAGTCATAAGTGAAATCCGTTCATTAAAAGTGTCTAGTATGTTATACCATAATAGCATTGAAGAATGCCTCTGGAATTTATTCATTTAAACGTGTAAAAAATTTATTACCAAAAAATATTCCGCATCTGCTAAACTTTTGCTATAGTAGAATTTTGTATAAATGTTATGTCCTTTCCTGTCGACAATTATTTGAAACATAAGAAAGAAAACTATTAAAACAGAGTTAAAACTAAAAACGTATTGTGCAGCCATCTAGTGGGAAACTACCTGACTTTCGGGTTGCCATCTTTGTTTGTTGTCTGGCTTCTAAAGCTCAGCAGATAGTGTGACTTCCTGTTGAATGGCGCTCAGTTCAAATGCGGAAACAAAAATGCCTTATTTATCTTTTTCGTACAATGTTTCTAGAATATGAGAAATGAGTCTGGAAAACAATCGGTGGGTGCGCGTCGCGTGAATATTGGTTACGTCATAAAAACTGATTCTAAGATATTTGAAATTAAAGGTTTAATTAATATGGAAGAATGGGTATTATTTTTATGAAAATAATGTATGTACTTTCACTAACTGTTTAGTGGTCCTAAACACACTATAATGGTCTTGTTGTGAATTTCAATAGAAAATGTGACTTATCTCATTCGAGACCAATAATTTTATGACAATAAAGTCAACATATTAATTTAACTAGCAGGTGCCTGCGACTTCGCCTGCGATTATTTACTCAACTTCTAGATGTTTTGTTTAAATCATTTATTTAACAGAAAAATAATTAAAACATTACAATTATTGACACTGATTTTTTACACATATTGCAGGAATTACATAATTGTATTGTAATTACTAGACTTTGGATTTTAGGTAAAAACCTATTTTAATCCTTAAGTGATATATGGACAAAAACTTGTATATGCATGTTTCGTAAGTGACTATGCCTAAAACTGATACTTTTATAGAACCTAAAACAGCTTATTTTTACGTTAGAGCCTAATATTGCCTTTTTGCTTGTTTTTCCTCTAAAGTTCAAAATAAGTTATTTTTTGTTATAAATTCTAGCATTTATTTTCAGTTCGTACTAAATTTTTAGCTCGGAATGTGCAGTACATGACACATTTGTGACGTGGTTAAATAGTAAGGAATGTTTCATCTTCAGTAGAAGAATTCCTTGGAATTCCCAAGAAAATGTTGAGTTTTTCTCCCGACTCCTACATCCAGTTTAAAAAAAAAAAATAAAAAAAAAAAAAAAAAAAACACTTAGTTCTCTGAATCTCTGAGGGATACAAGGGGTTGAATATGCTAGCGTGCATAGCTTCTGAGCGCAGAGATTAGGTTTTCACTGTTATGGTAGTAATACAGGCCTTGTAATAGGTCTATATAATTCTGTGTACCATAGGCTTATATCTGTGTTTTATAATGATTATTGATTAATGGTGATTTCAATAAATGTAATATTCTGCATTGCAATTGAGATAGGCTATTTCAGAAAATTGGCAACTTAACGATTTTATAAGAGACTATTTTCCAATTTTTAGAGCCTAATAGGTACCTAATACAGCATTTTTAGCGACCTAAAAGTCCGAAGTCTAGTAATTACATTGTTTAACGTTAAAAATATGAATAATTAAATTAACAAAACGAATCTTATGATGCCATATGGGCACACAAATTCGAAACGAAACAATTAAAATGAATGATTCATGAGTCTTACCCACATCATGCATAAACAATTTTAGTGATAATTAAAAAATATAAACCAGGCTTGGAGGTACATTTCACGAACAATGTGCGCCGCCCGGGGGAAGGGGTAGGGTGACCAGATGAAAATTTTCAAAAGCAGGACATTTGAAGGAAAAAAGCAGGACATTTTGAGAAAAAGCCTGACAACACGTTAAATTCCTTTTCAATCAAATTAAAATCCAACAAATACAATAACCAAGTGGATTTAACAATATTTCTGTGAAGAGGAAATGTCTTTCAGCAGTTCTGGGGATTTCAACAAATAGGCATGCACGTAAAATGTTTCAAATTATACTGTACTGTTACAATCCCCTTTACTGATTCTACTGATAGTCTGTTTCTTTCTTCTGACCATTGGGCATTTATTAATGAAAATACCCTTTCAACATTGGCATTATGGGCAATTATTGAAAAAAAGAATTGACATATATGCAGCAATGATTGAAAACACTTAACATTCACAGCCTGCTCAAAAAACTTACTCCATTGAAAATCTATTGATTCCAGGAAAAATGCTTCATCTTGCTTCAAAACAAATTCTTTTAGAGCACAAAATTCGTCAAACAATATCACATCATCCAAAACAATACATTTCTGTTTTTCATTAATGTACTTTACAGAAGGAATAATATCACTGAAAGTACAGTCTTTCTCTTTCAAATATTTCATGTTCAAACAATAAAAGCACTCAAATTCATCACACTGAACAGTCCATTTATCTAAATAGTCCTTACACGACTGGTACAGACACAGGGCAGAGTTTATGAAATTGTTTACTTCTGTTTCTAATCCATCTTCCCTTAGACTGTCAAGCTTTTGGGAAATATTCATTGGCATAAACTTATTTTGCAACCTGTTTTCCAGACACTTTGAAACAGAGTTCTGAATCCGAACTATATCCAATAAACAGTTGTGTTCCTTTTCCAGATCATTAATTGTAGTATGAAATACATTCATGAGTGAATGAACTAGAGAAAGATACAGTTCAGAAAACTCATCTTTGAAGAAATCTTTCAAGATTCTTGGGACACCAGACTCTGATAGAAAATAAGACCTCAAAGCAGGATACAACTTAAGAATTCTCTCAATGGCCGGAAAAAGACTTAGCCAACGTGTCTTACAGTGACGAAGCAACTGTTGATAATTTATGTTGACAAAATCACAGAACTGCTTAAGCTTTTCAGTGCGAACAGTGTATATGGAAAAGAAATTGAAGATCTTCAGAACTATAGACTCTATATCTACAGGCAATAAATCAGTCCCATGCTGCAAAGTATTGTGGAGAATATGGGCAGGGCATCCTATTCCTGCAAGATCATTTGTCAAAACATTATTTAGTAGGGCAAAAACATTGTTTCCTGAAGCAGGTCTGTTGATGCCTCCGAAGTTTACATTTGCATTATCACCACAAAATGAAACACCTTTATCACTAAGACCATGTGATTTCAAAACACTAAGCAGAACATCTGCTATTGTTTTGGCAGTTTCATTCTCGCAACTACATAAATCAATAATTTTTGAGACAACACCAATTTTCCAATCAAAGTACTGTATCATGACTGGAAATAATTTCACACTGCCATGATTACTGGCATCAGTTGCTATTCCCAGAAATGGAGAGTTCTCAACAGATTTTAGTACACATTCAAGAGAATGTGGAGCCAGTACTTTGTTAACAATGGCCTCTGTTTTTGTTCGAGCGCATTGTAGCTTCTTAGTGATCTCCGAATCCTCAACCAGTTTAGGAAGTAGTGATGAAGTACAATCCATTGATCTGTAAGTCTGGTGGTGACGTACAGTGTGAAATGATAATGCACCCTCAGCTGCACTAACGCTTTCGTCTATCTTCGAAAATTTTGGTGAGAAGAACGAGGTTACCACACGAGAAGAAGATGCACCTTTAAAGCAAGTAACATGTTTACTTGTAGCTAGGTGACGATCTAAATCCAACGCACCTCTTGAAGCCACAGATACGTAACAGTCACAGATAGTGCATTTCGCTTCGGTTTCCACTCGACCCGCAGTGAAGCATGGGTATTTACTTTTCATGGAATCACCGAATTTGCACTTTCGTTTTTTTAAGTCGGGTTTCCTTTCATCACTGCCTACCTTCGACATATCACTTTGATCGGGAATCAAACAAACTTACGACCAAATACAAGCCGGCAATGATTCTGAACAACAAAAGCAGGAACAGGAAGTGAAAACGGTTGGTTGTAACAAATCGATCTGAACGCGAAATTCGAGTGCGAGTGTTGTGGCAGGTAACCGGAAGCAGGGTCACCACACGTATTTTTACGAACATCAACATTTCCTTCAAATACGCATTTTTCATGTAACGACAAACTTTTGACCTCATGTTTTAAATCTTATATATCATATTTCAATATTGTGTACATTATATTGCTGTAAGACAGAAAGCCGGACATTTTGCCTTTCCCATAAAAAGCCGGCCGGATGCTCACAAAATACCAAAAAAGCAGGACATGTCCGGCGAAATCCGGACGTCTGGTCACCCTAGGAAGGGGGATCTCAGATACGAGTTCCCTAGCCCCTTTCCCCCCCCAAAAAAAAACCTGCATAGTGTGTT
Source organism: Ectobius pallidus (assembly GCA_964059195.1). NCBI lineage: Eukaryota > Metazoa > Arthropoda > Insecta > Blattodea > Ectobiidae > Ectobius > Ectobius pallidus. Next base: position 166,756,790 of record CAXKWD010000007.1, read on the forward strand.
TTTCGTCCAAATCATTCAATGCTTTCCCATTTAGGCATGCATTCATTCTCCCCTTCTGTCCACCTATGTCTAAAAAAATCAGATCTCTGCGAATCGTAAACTTAACAGCTTTGTCCACATTGAGAATTTTCAGTGTAAAAGTTATAGATTCAGTCTTATTTTCATTTAAAAACAGTTTATTAGCAGAAAATAATTTCTTTGCCTGAATAAGTGATGTATGTGAAATATTCGAAAGCTCATTAGGGTACTATGGCTATTTAGAAACGTAGTATCATCTGCACATACAATGGTAAAAGTATCTATATTTTTGACAAGATCATTAATCATAATTATAAATAGGATGCGACCCAAAATGGAGCCCTGGGGAACTCCACAATTTACTAATCTAAGGTCAGATATATTATTACCTCTTGAGACACATTGCTTCCTGTTACTTCAGTAGGATTTGAAAAACTGTAGCTCAATACCTTGGATTCCATAACATTCCAATAATAGTCTAGCCTATGTTATTGATAAAGTTCAATATTCTAAAACACAAGCCTTTGGTGAAATCAAACAGCCCTGTCTAAATGAAAATGTCATTTTTGTACTCACTTGAAAGCAAAGATTGCCCCTATCAGAAGCAAGGAGAATAAGATAGACAAGATCGCTATGACTCTCCAATCTGGCTTATATATACATCTTTCTCCCTGGAACCCACAGGGAGGTTCTGCTTGAGGCTGTCTTCCACCAACCCACTGGATCTTCCTGTGCTCATCATAGTATCTGAAATCCTGACAAATCAAAATCTAATTCAGTATTCAGTTCAACAGTACTGTCCCAATGAGAGATTAAAGCCAAGTGTTGGATTAATTTGTTCTAGGCACCAAAAGTTTTGGTTAGTATTTTATGGATGTAGTGTACACAGTAAGTAGTGTTTGAACATGTTTTTATGTTTTTAAAGTTCACAACGTGGTGTTTTGTGTTTTTATTTCTGTAGACACTACAGACGTAGAACATCATGCACATATCGCACCCCTGGTGGAAGACTGCCATAAGTCAAAAAAATTGAATTTTGAGATAACTAGTACTTATAAGTGCTTGTCATCATATCCATGTCCTGGAAAAGTGGCACAACCCAAATCGTAACGATAAGGATTCTACAGCATATAATTGATTTTTCTTCTCACTAGCATCTGATGTTTCAAATAGCAGAAAACTGCCATATCTCAGTTTTTTTATCATACGCAAGCCCGTAAACCCGAGATTATGCAGTGTTCTTGTCCGGAAGTGGCAGCAATTTTGTGTTAAAGTAATATTTACTGTTTTTCATATTGCATCAAAATCTTTAAATGCTCCTCCTGAACAAATGTTATTTTTGACTTGTGGCAGTCTTCCACCAGGGGTGCGATATGATCACTATTATTGTTATTAAGTGCCAGAATGGTACGTTATGAGATTGTGTCTGATGAGAAAATGTCTGTCCATGTGTCTGTACACATGATGACTCAAATACGCTTATCAGATTTCCATGAAATTTGGTATGTGCATTTATAACGTCCATGGAAAGAAGTCTATTGATATTGGACCAAATCGGTCGACCGGTACCGGAGTAATGACCGATTTAGTGCCTATTTTATGGTAATATAATAGAAAGAATTTATCAAATGCAAATCAGTTCTCATGACAACATATTGTTTTGCTTATCATCTATTGTAATAATGACTATACTGGTATTCATTGGCAAACATGCCACTGTACAATACAGGTTTTTACTAAAATAAAGTAAAAACAAATAATGTGATACAAAGTAACAAGATTTTGCTACTGTAAAAGTACTTCAGTTTTTGTTTAACATGCTTAGGTACCTCTTGTTGTAAAAAATCCCAATACACTCTGCAGAACACCAATCTAGCCTATCCTTCAAAAATATATGTTATAAAATTAAACTTTAAACCACCTACTTGTGAGTGTAACATTGTTTAAAAACATCAAGATTTCTGGAAACTATGTCCTTGTGCCTTACGCCCTTATGGAACTAGGCCCTTCAATTCAATGCTATAAATCACCAATAGTGATAAAAGTTCAAGTAAGTTTCTCTAGCCTGGCCACTGATAATATAGTTTTTTTACGTAGAGTTGGAAAGGCCTGCTGTAGAGGTAAAGCATTCAAACAATGGAAATTTCAAATATCTGGGAGCACAGTATAACAGGTACTTACAGGTAAGTCGTGAGCATTGCTGCTGACATTTGGAGTGTATTGAAAGTAGCCCACAGTCTGCATGCTCATCCTCAGGCTGCCGTTCACGTTCTCATCGTCCAGCAGAGCCACCACTGTATAGTTTCCCTCTGCGTCTCCATTCTTATCTATAAAAACCTGCAACACAAAAAGTTTATTACTTCCTCTGCTCATACCAAGATAGAGGAAGTATTGTTCTCGACCCCCAAATTCGAAGTTGAGTTTTAACAAAAAAACACGTACCGGTATTTTTACTAGATAAAAAACCTCCTTGTACCCTCAATATATTCTTTTACTTTGATACTCTTAAAGAAAAAAAACTAGTAGCTGCCAATATTACAGGTTGTATTTTCTTTTTATACAGATACATCTTACAATTTACAATATATGTTATTATTTTTTGCTAACAGGCAAAGAGTATAAAGAAGAAGAAATCATTTATTACAAAAATGAAGCTGCTTGAATACACAAGTTGCCCTAAGACACAGCTTGCCAATCAAGCCATGAAGGCCAATGGATAACAATTCAAACACAATTTTTGTTTTTGTTTTGTGTTAAATTGACAAGAAGAGATAAGTACAGATTAAAAGTTTAAAAACTACTGTTGTTAATGGATCTATAAAAAACACAAATTATTATTTACTAAACTTAAAAACAGCCTTAAAATTTCTGTTAGTTCATATGATGGTAGGCCTATATGTCTTATCCCCCTTTTTTTTTAAATTTATATCTTTGTTAGGTTCGTCATACATAAATAAAAATGTCTAGAGATTTATTCATACACATTCCCTAAGAAAACTGCTTGTCATTGTGGTAAAAATATTGTTAAAAATGTAAATTTGCTGTATTTTAATTTCCCAGCAGTTGGTTGCTTATGGTTTCGTTTCGCCATTGAGTGATCATTGTGGTGTGAAGCGAGAATTCATCTATTTAAGTTTAGAGAGCCGCATGATATAGCAGAGTTTGATAATTTCATATTAATTGCAAAATTGTGAAATATGCTTTTGATACAATGGAAGTTTTAATTGATACAAGGGTCATTTTGGTTTTACTAATCAACTCGTCTTGAGGGTGGCATACCACTGAAATCTAAAACTCTCATTCCCAAATGAACCTCTACCGTCCATCACGTGATGGGTCACCATAGCAACTCAACTTAGTGGGCGGAGCTTAGGGGGTGACCTGTTTTTGTATTTTGCCTGGAATTTTCATAGTGCTTAGCTACATACGGGTTTGCTAGTAATAGCTGTACTCACATCATAACCTTGAACTGAGTGATAGGAGCGATTTCGAATCTTCTGAAGTATAGCCGTGCCATTACGAGGGTCCTCGCCCTGTTGAAACACCTCAGTAAGTGCTCTGGCGTAAATCATCACTGCATCATATAAATGTGCAGCATCTATTGGAACCTGTGAAAGTGCAATTGAAATGATGAAAATTAGTAAACAGAAAAATTGAAGTTAACAGCAAAATCGTATTAAAAATTCAGTAAAGGGTTATTAGGCTCATGATGAAGAAAAGTCGTAACAGTAGCTGTAGGGAATTGTTCAAACAAATCTCTCTTACCGCTACCTTCATTGTACATACAGGGTCTGTCTGAAAAGTAATGTCAGTGAGTCAATTACAAGATATTTGTTGATCCGATCGGCACAATACATTAAAAGATTTCAAAATAGGCTACTCCTGTGTCGATTATATTGACTATATAATACACTAGGATCTGGAATAAAATGGAAACAAAAGAAATAAGCAGAAAATATTATGTATGAAACATTCTTCTAATTTTACAGATAAAAATCTGCGCATCTAACTTGCTTTACATTTGAACTCTTCATATGATGATGGGTGGGGTACACCGTGCCGTAGTGGTTGAGGTGGGTCGCGGGTTCGATTCCCGATGAGGTTGGTGGGATTTTTCCATTGGTCTAATCCTTCTGGAGGCACTATGGCCCTGGGGTCGACTCAGCCTCTAACAGAAATGAGTACCAGGAGTATTTCTGGGGGTAAAAAGTGGCCGGTACGAAGGACTGAGCACCTTACCCCCTTCCTGTGCTGATGTCTCAATCTGGGAGCCTTAATCTCCCGGAAATCCTGGCCCATACAGGGATCATTTTACTTTATTTTTATATGATGATGGAGGCAGCTTGGGTCTTTTAAACAATAGGGACTATAAATCTGCAAACCTGACTGTCATCCCATTCTTATTTCATGACAGGAAAACCTCAAATCTTACTCTTGAAAAAGCTACTTTCTTTTCTTTCATACAAATTCAGAGATGAAGATTAACAGTATACAATTTTAATCCATTTACTTATCTACTGTAAAGTTATGAAATCAGCTTACTGATATGCTGTCATATATCTTCTCGTGATATGGAACACAAAATGGTGGTCTCAGAGAAAAATTCTTTATTTGTTCACACAGCTCCCTGAAACATACGAGAAGAGATTGGTGATAGGGGAGTTAGTTGTTAATAATAACTGTCAAATTTGATTGAAAGCTCACTAAAGGTAATTTCAATAACTATATACAAGCTGTGTCACTGTAAGTTAACTGGAATAGTTAAAACATTATCTATTAGTGAGCATTCACACCGAAGTAGCATAGCATGCGAATCGCACTACCTGCATGCAGGCTGCATATCGAGTTGCATGGTTCACAGTTTTGCATTCATACCGAAGTAGCAAATGCGATATGCAGTTTAACATAATAGTATATTGCGATACAAGTGCCGCAAGCAATGCATACGGATCGAGAAAAGAGTCGTTATGCACTTATGGCACGAGTATTGCATGCTATTTTTTGCACAATGATTATTTATATCAATTCAATTATATTAATTGTGATATTACCTGAAAATATTATGTATATACATTCTTGAAGATAGATGTTTATTTCAGAAAGTGATTTGCATGTGTTTGTTGTTATGTGAACCGAATATTTGTCCTGGGGGACCTTGTCCATAAAGGCTTGTATTATGATGTGTGGCGTAAGTAAATTTTTACCGCACGGAAACTCTTACCGCACATAGCAACAAGAATGCATTTGGGAATGTCAACTTACGATCCATGGCAACAACATTCGTAAGTACCACTAATTACCGGTAGTTAAGTTGTGCAAAAATTATATATTTTCACTTGAACTATTGAGAAACCCATTTAAAATAATGTAATTTACCTAAAGAGGATATAGTTTCAGCAATTTTAATCCAGGCTTTTTCCTAATAGTTTTGATTGCCATATCGTATAGCCTACGCATGTGCAAATTGTAGCTCTCTTTCCAGCAGTTTTCATGACATCTTTGCCATAATCTACCACTTCACAAGCGAATATGTGTTGAATTTTCTTAACAATCAGAAAACAGCTGAAAAGGCAACTTTATGCATGCGTCATCCTGAGTAGCGTCGCATGGAATAAGTCTAGATCTATCTGAAGAAATGAATGCCACACTCTGCGAGCTGCACTATTGCCACGCTACTTCGGTATGAAGACTTGAATTTGTTTGTTTGGGATTTAAAATAAGTAGCGCACAACCTGCATCCAAGTATTGCGACTCGCACGCTACACTACTTTGGTGTGAATGCTCCCTTAAATCTATTACATCTTATAATTATAATGTGACGAAAAACATTACAGATTTCTTTTTACATAAACACATACAGTCAATCCTCCTTACAATGATATTTGCTGCCCCTAGCAAATCATATTGTTATATGAGAGTTATTGTTATATCGAGGGGCATCTAAAGAAAACTCATGCAAAACAAAACACCAAATTATAAATTTATACAGCCTAAAGGAAGAACTTATTTAACATATAGTGTAACACACACATAGTAGCACAGAAAGAATGCATGCAGTTAATGTAAAAGAAATGCAGTTACTAACTTGTACTTAGGATTTCTAGGGTGTGACGGAGTTAATTTTAGTACTGATCGGAATCCAAGAATCACCTTGCGACTGAAGTCTTCTCCCTTGTTGTGGAGATATGGGTCCAGGTACTCTGAAAAAGAATGTAATAAATAATAAAGAGTCTGCAGAAACATTGGTTATATTTACAGTAACCTGCAAATCATTGCTTTCTCTGCCCTCCTCACTTTGAGAATATGTGTGATAATAATAATAATAATATTTATTTATCTGGCATTAAACTTATACAAAGTAATAGACATCATCAGTGTAAAAATTCTAAAACCATTAAAACACCAGATCATCCAGATTTGTCTCATCGAACTCCTGTATAGTGTAAACTGCCTTGCTTAATTGCTTAATTACTATTTTAAATCTTTTAGAATTAACATTTCTAGCATTTAGTGGGAGTTTATTATAAAGTTTAATTCCAACATGCTTAAAACTATTCTGACTTTTATTCAATCTTGTAAAATTAGGGACTAAATTATTTTTATTTCTTGTTTCGTATTTATGTTTATCTGAACTAATATTAAAACCATCATAATTATCTTTGACAAACTGTAGCACATGTAATATGTAATCAGCTACCGTTTTTTATGGACTATAAGACGCACATTTTTCTTCAAAACGTTGCCTCCAAAATTCAGGTGCGTCTTATACTCGAAATTAATATAAAAATGTCCAGTGTTTGATTTAAAATTCCTGCCAGTCTTAAAAATGGCCATATACCTATTCGATGCCACAGGAAACCTATCTCTATCTGGCAACATTGGATTCAACTGGCAGCAGCAGTTTACCAATGCAATGAACATGAGTTGTGGGGATTCACAAGCTTGCTAACACTGTCTCCCTCCCGCCCCGCCATCACAAACCCAGAACATTGTCTAGCCTATAATGCGTCATTGCAGTCTACTTGAATTCAAAGTGATTTGTGTTATCGATAACAGTACAATTTTTTGTTAGTAGCCAGTTTTGCAATAGGAGAAAATGTAATAATAAAAATGGTAAAAATGTTATTTAAAAAAAAAAATTGCTAAAAAATTAAGGAGCGCCTTATAGTCCGTAAAATACGGTATCCCAATAATACATGCTCGTTTGTTGCACTATCCCACATTATATGCTCTTTTCATCCGGTCCCTTGACATCAGTTATAAAACTATATAACCTCTTAATTCGTTCATCATCCCATTTAATACACTCTTTCGTCTGCTGAAAATTCTAATATATCGTGCTTTTAAGGATACTGAGAAAGTATTTTCCAGACTTTTACATTTACCGATAGCGTCCGCAGCACATTTACCATTAACGCCAGCACGTTCAATAGAGTGGAATGCAACTCCTGAGTACCTGCAAGTCTATAAAAATTCAACCAACATATTTTGAACTACAATACAGTAGAGAAAAAGTTTGGTTTTTTGCATAGACACAATTTTTATTGAAGGGACCAAGCGATCTGCCTCCTTTGAAATTGGACAGTGTATTTGTTGCCTGCAGAATCAGTTCAAAAATGTAATCTGTAGAATAATGTTGCAATATTTTTATTATCATTACTATTATTATTATTGTTGTTATTGTTGTTGTCTATGTTATTATTGTTGTTATTATTATTAATATTGTTGTTATTGTTGTTTATGTTACTATTATTGTTGTCATTATTATTATTATTATTATTATATTTGACAATTGCTTGTGTTAATCGACTAGTCGGGATGCAGCTTAAGGTGGTTTTTTATAATTAATTAAAGATTTCATAACAGAAAGAATCCGCAGCATTTTACAAGTATAGCAAAAAAAGTGTTACTTACCTCTTTGAACAATGTTTAGTCTGCGATCAGGATCATAAATTTCATCATCAACTGAAATAATTATGTAGTCTCCTTTCTCCAATAAGTGCCGCTCTTGGAGACAATACACAAAGTCGATGAGTGCAATATGCTCTCCCACAAACACATACACTGCAAAAGAAGAAAGCGATGTATTGAATTTGTAACCATACTCTTCTTTGGGATTAGATATTAGGCCTAAATGTCTATTGTCTTGCTACGTCAGAAGTTAAAATGCCCAAATGTTCTTCTGTAACTACTTTTCAGGCATTGCTTTTACCATCATCAGAATGATCACTCGAACAGTTTATAGAACGTTACGATTTTTGGATATATTTGGAGTGACCAACACTCCTGTATTTTAGTTTTTTTTTTGTTTTTTTTTTTATCAGCCTGGCTCCTGTATGCAGTGGCGCCAACTTTTTAAAAACATTAGTTGGGCTCAAAGATTTTCAAATTTTCTCACTCCCGTCCCTTATTTGATTATTTATGAAATGGACTGATATGATAATTTGGATAAATATAGAATTCTGTAAGAAACGATGTCTTTGTAATAATAAATATCAATCAACGTAATTCAACTGCCAGAAAAAGAATTGTGTAGCCTAGTTAACGGAAATCCTTTAAAATTAATAATGTTATATTATAGGCTAAACTTTTTTGTATACAGTATTTAGAACAGCAATGGCTGTAGAAACTCCGCTGACAGACGTAAAAATGTAATGAATTGTGGAACGATTTCAAATTATCTTGAGGGAACTGGAACAAGAGAAGATCGTACTATATATGCCCACAATAGCCTGATTTTCGCTTTACAATGATTCAACAAATAAACATAATTTTGACTAATAGCAATAAATAATGATATTAACACATGGCAAATTATTGGGTGGGCTTGAGTCCCACGGGCCCATATAAGTTGGTGCCACTGCCTGTATGGTTTTTTCAAGTACAGTACTTCAGAATTTTTATAATAGTCCTTTGTGAATAATTTCTAATTTTTTTATGAATATTTCAAGTTATATTAAAAGGTTTTATAATTAAGCTATAATTTAAATTTGTAAGTTGATATTTTAGGGAAATATGAACCATCTGACAAATTAATATAAGATTTAAATCTCAAAACTTCTGCTAAAATTTGCTGTGACCCAATCTATTTTTATGATCAAAAGCAGGTGTCACTAGATAATTATGTTATATATCCTGAGAACCCACACATTGGTGGGTATTACTAATACAAAATTTTAAAATAATTCAAGTATTTAGGAATAATAATATGTAAGTGCTTTCGACTGCAACAATTCATAAAATGTTTAAAATAATTTCTACATGGTTCCACAAAGTTAAAAAATAACATTGTAGATAAAAAAAATAAATTAAAAAAAACTCCGTAGGGCTACATCCCTGAAAGGACAAGACCTACCACTCGACCGCTGCATCATCTACCATAGGCAGATGGCAGGATTGGGGAACATGTGGTCAGCATGCCGACACCCACGGCCGTTAATGGTGGTTTCCATGACCAGAGCTGCTACTTCTCTATCAAGTAGCTCTTCAATTTGAATCACGAGGCTGAGTGCACCCCTACCAGACCTCCCTACCTCAGAGGAGGTACTGGGGATCGAACCCAGGCCGACGGATTGTAGACAGCGATGCTAACCATAAGACCACACACTGTCAGTTACTATTGTAGATCTACCAAATTTAATTTCAATAGGTGTCTCAAATATAAAATACTGTATTAAAGTTCTCTAATTTTACGCTAGTGAAAGCTGTGAAATTAATTTGCTCTATAGTATAGATTCATTTCATGTGTAAATCATCTTACCTCTTGTTTTCTCAAACGTTCTTCTTACAATGCCTTTCATTTCCTTTTTATGCTGTTCTGTTGATACGTAGTCAGCTTCTGAGAAGTGGCAGACATCAGTGATGTTCAGGTTGTAGATATTCGCCAGTTCCTATAGAGAAACAAAACCATTGCCAGATGATTTGTTGTTTTTAAGAGGTGAGACGAGGGACAATCCATGAAAACATCAATCAAATGCATGAGAAATAAAATCAGGTAAACTGATGTAACAAAGTGCCAGATGGAGTTAATTGGCCAATATCTGAAAATTTGGATCTTATATCCATAACTCCTAGACGAAGTCTTGTATTCTCTGCTTTATATGTCATGCTTTTGTTTTATCAGTTATAATTGCAATTATGACACGCAGAAAAGAAATTATTGTAATAGATCTCAGAGTTCAGCTCCAGATCAATTCATTAAGCAGGGCTTACAGGAGAACGAAGGTCTAAAGTTTGATAAGCATATGTGAAGGAACATGTGGATAGTGTTATTTCTGAAAGCTAACTGTATTGCAACTTCCAAAGCCGTATATGAATACTGTAAAACAATATGTTGTCATGAGAACTGATTTGCATTTGATAAATTCTTTCTAATATATTATCATAAAATAGGCACTAAATTGGGCATTACTCCGGTACCGGTCAACTGATTTGGTTCAATATCAATAGGCTTATTCCCATAGACATTATAAATGCGTATACGAAGTTTCATAAAAATTCGATAAAGCGTATTTGAGTTAGGGCGCGTACAGACACACGGACGGACGGACAGACATTTTTCGTCCCCACACACAATCTCATAAAGTACCATACTGGCACTTAATAAAAAGTAGCAAATGCGTTTCACTATCATTTCATTGCTAGTGTTTTGAAAAGGAACAAACTTGTTACGCCAGGACCGCGCGCAAAGAACTTAAACGCCTGTTGAATGTGTTTAGACTACCCGCACAACAAAGCGAAACACCTGCTGAATTGACAAGACGTAACCTAGCTCTAAGAAGATAAATATCAGCAGGGGAGGGCATCTCATTTGTCACGGACACACAATGCATAATACTAATTTAAGGACGGAATACATAATACACTTATTTGGTCTGTCCGTGTGTCTGTACGCGCGATAACTCAAATACGCTTTATCGGATTTTCACGAAACTTTGTATACGCACTTATAACGCCTATTGGAGTCAGCGGTTTTGCAAGAGGCAGGGGACGACCAGACATTCAAATATATTTTATAGAGGTCCAATTTACACACTGGTCCAACATACACGGATTTCCCCTTCGCCAATATACACAACCAACGGAGTGTTTGAATAATACGAATAGTTTTCGTAACAGGAGGCTGGGGGAGCGGCAGCATACAGAAAGGGTAATTAAGGTAATTAGATGGCGTCCCTGTGACTGTAACACGTTCCTAATTAAGTCTCTAGTATAAATAAGAACCACGGGTTTACTAATATTATATACCAAAAACAATAAACGTAAATTATTTCGCCTCACATTAACGCCCCCAAGAACGCATATGATTTTTGACTGGGGAAGAGGAGGGAGTCTAAAAGAGAGGAAGAGAGCTGTGGCTTCTCTTGGGAATATGTCACTTCCAGATTCACGCCTCAACAAATACCATGGCCTCCTCCGCACCCACAACAAGAGCAATAACCTTGGCCTTGGATATTACCCACGTGCTCATTATCTCTTACACAGAGTAATTATACAGAGATTCTGCGCTTTACCCCCAAGTCGATAAACTCACATAAACTAAAATCACCTATATTCAAAGTATTCCATATTCAGTTCCACAGGGTTCAGTACTGGGCCCTCTTTTATTTCTTATTAGGGAAAATCCAAAAACAGGTGGCACCTTGGGATAATGGTATCCCACGCAACCCACCCAAAATGGTCTACTTTCTTTTATACCACGATCTAGCGAATTCTTCTGTCCTCGTATTATGTAGAAACTCGTGATTGGACGTTGGAGGTGTGACGTCATATCGCTAGACGACTGGTGACAGGCTGACAAACCTCGCAAAAAATATAATGAGGTGGGTACAAGGCACTTGCGACAGTATACAAGGTCATTGGATATAAGGCACTTGCGACAATATACAAGGACAGTTGGTCATCCTTCTTCGCTAAGAAACAAAATACACCACACAGTCCGTGCAAGTGTGAATATCGAGTGGGCGGAACTTAAGGGGCGGCCCTGTTTTTGGATTTAGCCTTTTATTATAATGTAAATGGCTTGGATAACACTACTGGAAACTGTAACGATATTAAATCAATAATCAATGACAATCAATGACGATATTTGTATTAAATTCTGTAGAGGAAAATTTGTCTTGGGCAGGAACCTAACCTATTTTCGGCTATATTCCCTGACGTCGACATCACTCGAATCCTCAGGACCCGACAGGGATTAGTACTACTAAAATCTGGGGTTAACTTAAACCTCTGTAAGAAAGGAAACATCAGAGTTAGATGCAGCCTCCTTGTGCTGTAGCGAGGTCGCTAAGGATCTAGAGAAGCATTTGGACCGAGATTGAGCACAATCTTGAGGAGTAGAATGGTGTCGTCAGTGTGCAAAGCTCGGATTCGATTCCTTCGATCTAAATGTTCGCCATCTTAATTGCAGACGACTAAATGAATTAGCTGTTGATAACTATTGATATTGTATTGATATATAATAATTATTAATTAAGGCTATAACTTATAACTAGGGGGCGGATTTCTATGACCTAAAAGATAGGACATATTTAAGGCCTAAAAAACATTAAAATATGGCCAATAACATTTAAAATATGACTTTACCACTTACACATTGTGTACATTTTTTTTAAGTTCCATTATTAAAATATAGTGTTAATTATTTAAAATATCTGTAAGTTTTCAAAAAGTATAATTATAATGAAAAATTTACAAAATATATGAAACTTCAAAATTTCTTTAATATGCACACAAATATGCCAAAAATATGACCTAAATATGCATATTCATACTAAATATGCTACAATAGTTGAAAATTTCCTAAATATATAGTTACATGCACAATAAAAGCCGTTCCATTTTCACCGAGATGCTTGGAATCGGGTTTAAATTAGTCGGAAACCTGAAATAATGCAAAGGGGAAAAATATGACATGTCATAGAAATCCGCCCCCTACTTATAACTGATACTAGGAAGTAGAGGAAAAATCCTTTTGTTTTCGAATGTCCGAAATCGAGGCTCATGTTCATTTTGTGTCACTGTAGACTAGAAGTTGGTAGTTTTTATTTGTCCTTTCTTGTGCTTTTCGGATTTTTTGTTTATTGGTCCTTCTTTAGATTTTTTAAAGACCTTAACGATTTTTTTCGCAAGTTCACCTTCAAACGACTACATGTTTACTGCATTATTTCTTAAGGCATTAATGGCTTTTTTCGCAACTACATTTCATTAACAAGCACCGGATTTTTAGGTACTTATAGCTTAGAATGTACCATGCACAATAAGTGTGTGTTTACATTTTTCTTTTGTCTTGGTTTGGATCCAAAGTTAATTCCGGGATAGTTCTTTGTACTTAATTTGTTCATCGACTAAGCAAGGTATAGGTAGAGAGAATCTAACCTATAGGAACCTAAAAATCCTACTAAACATAATTAATAGGCTTCTGTACTTACTTTGATAGCTTCCTGAACTTCCCTGCCCCACGCGGGGCGCTTGCCCGCCACGATGATGAACTTGGTCCACTTGAAGTAGAGGAGCAAGGCCACTACAGACTTGGACACCTTGGAAGATGGCGGGAGGGTGCGTGCGAATGTGAGGTACACCTTCTTGTCCGACACGTGGATGTCGGCACACTTCTGCAACATCATAAGGAATAGTTCCTTATGTAACCATTTGCCAAAGTTGTACTTTTTGGCATGGAAATTAATACAGGGAAAAAACTAAGTATATGGTCATGGAACGTCAAAATAATGCGCTACAAAATATTAGAATAGCCGGTAAATCGTTCGAAAAAGTGGAGAAATTCAAATAACTGGATTCAATAATTACAGACACAAATAATATTAAGACAGATGTTAAGTGTAGACTAAAATCAGGAAAAGCTTGTTTTTATGCATGTCCAGAAATCTAATATATATATTAGATTTCTGGACATGCATATATATATATATATATAAATATATATGTCCTGCCGGTTGCATTATATGGATGTGAGACATAGTCGCTTACTCTTCGGGAAGAACATTATCTGAGAATGTTCTAAAACTGGGGGCTTGGGAAAATATTCCGACCTAAGAGAGATGAAAATGGGGACTGGAGAAAACTGCATAACGACAAGCTTCATGACCTGCACTCTTCACCGGATATAGTAAGGGTAATTAAATCGCGAAGGATGGAATGGGCTGGACATGTTGCGCGCATGGGGAGGAAAGATGTAACTTAAAAATATTGACTGGGAGACCCGAAGGAAAAAAGCCATTTGGAAGACCTAGACGTAGGTGGGAAGACAATATTAGGTTAGATTTAAGGTAAGTAGGATTTGAGAGGGATGGTTGGATGGAGTTAGGACAGAATAGGGTTGAATGGCGGGCTCAGGTAAGCACGGCAACGAACTTTCGGGTTCCATAAAATAGGCCTAGATAATATTCCTTTAGCTTGCTGTGGAATTGTCTATTGCCATTGAATCGAGTGTTACAAATATAAACATGATACAAATTATAATATTGTTTACAAGATTCGGTTTAAAAAAATGATTTACACTGGAAAGCAAAATCCTTGAGTTCAGGTGCATCCAAAGCAATTCCTAACTTCGCTCGGTCAATGATTCAATCATGGTCACAATGTCCAACGCAAAATGCCCAAGTAAAAAAATATTAAACATCCCAAGCAAAAACGTCCGAAGTTCAAGGCAAAAATGTATACGATGTAAAATGTCCCAAGCGTAAAAAGTCCAGAAAAATTACCAAACAGATGTCCATTTCAAAAAAATGTCCGAAGCAGATAATATCCTAATATCGTAAGAAAAAAAAAGTAGATTTTGCATAATCCGTAGAGTTTTAGAGATTCCGACATTTTGGCATCCTTTTTTTAGACTTTGAAAGGAAGTAATACAATTACTATAGATCGCTCACTTATAGTCTTGTAATTCGGAGTTCAAAATGCTGCACACAAACAGTCCATATGAAGAAGGCCACGGAATAAAACGCTCGAAAAAATGAAGATCACTATCCGTTGGCAGTAATGTCTCTCCTACAGTTTCATTTGTCTATGGATTACCAGCTCATTACTATATAGGGCCCGGATTTGTTATGTTTTTTTTATAAACCCTGTTCTAGTTTTTAAACATATTAAAATAGTTTTATTTTAGTTTTCTACCATTGTCATACGATTTTTTTTTTCAGTTTCACTTTAATGACAGCCTACAACAAAGCTTTGAAAATATATAAGCTATTAATTCGTTTTATTTTCCTCAAATTTCCATGGCCCTGTACCACAAAACTCTAGGAATACCGATATGTTTTTCCTTAGTTTAAATTTTATCCACGTCATTTCGAACTCCACCACATAAACTCAACAAGAACGTTTTTCAATTAATCAATCAACTTTTAGAATATTTCATTTTCGCCGTCTTGCTGGAGCAAACACTGTGAATAAACTGCAAGTGTAATCTTCTGAAGATTACCTTTAATTTGATTTTAAAGAAACCGGAAATTTCGGTTTACTGACGATTTTCTTTACCGGGAAGACTGACTGACTCGGTCCTATATCCCCAGTGTCGGGGCGAAGGGAGTTTTCTGACACCTATGTTCACTGCCTTCTAGACTTTATTACTCGTGTATACACTGCCTGTCCTATATGGCTAATTTTGCGTACGCGGCAACATTACAGATGGCAGCATCTTTCACACCCAGCTGCAATACAATTTACATTACCGTATGCTGTGTTGCCCTCTGAAGTATAAACTCGGAAAATGAAATATGCTGGAATTTCATGCTATCTGGGTGTGAACTGTGTCGCCTCTACTGGAGAAATTAGGCAATTTAACAATACACTGAACTCCATGTTAAAATTAAGCATGGACAGGCAGTGTAATTCTCGAGACGGCGGTGCCTATGTTAATTTTGTTACGCTTCTTTTCCGAGAGAGGGCAGAGGGACAGGTGGTAAGCCCATCGCCTCACAAGCCCCCAGGAAACTAAGGTCCTAATATGATACCGGTACTTAATTTGTCCGCTAAAGTCTTATTTTGCGAATCGAAACATAAGTAGATATTAACAGCATCTCCGTAGCATGTTATATATATATATATATATATATATATATATATATATATAGATAATCGCGCAAAGACAGACAAACATTTCCTCTTATTACCATTACCATGGTACCTATGGTACAGGTATAGAAAGTAAAACGATTTGAATGCTGATTTGGTTGCGTGTTTAAATCATTTCTGTCGTTTGTGGTTGTCCTGTTGAACGGAGCGCCTGCCGAGTTAAGTTAGACTTCACACACTACTCTGGTGTCAGAGAAGTGGTCGCCGTAATACCGGCAGGAGATGCAGTAACTTGCATGGTTGACTGTTTCCTCATTTCTACCTCCGTCCACTTTAATTTCTCACTAATTTCAAGTGACCATGGGAAATAGTTATGCTTCCAGTTTTTCAGAACAAAGCATGTAGAAGGAAAATTCTACATATAGAATGATACTTCTAGATTGTATTCGTCTTCGAAAGAAAGAAAGAAAGAATGCCACATATTGTATATATATCTTCTTTCGATTTTGAGCAATATCGTATAAGTATGAAAAACAGATTTGTTGTACTCAATCATTATTGAAATTTGGTTATAAACATGAAAGAGACATAACCTCGATACCATTATCATATTTCATATTGCTCCTACAGTAGTGAAGCGTAGGACCGGTGGAGGTTACTGTTCCTTTTTAAAATTTTGTTACGCTTATTTCACGATAGAGGGCAGAGTGAAAGGTGGTAAGCCCAACGCCTCACAACCCCACGGTAACTAAGGTATTATTTGGACGTGAAAGGGCCAAGGAATTTTGTCCAGAGACTCTAATTTAGGCTTGGAGTTCTTTTACGTGCCGTAAATCTACGACACGGGCCCCCCAGCTTAAAGTCCCTCCCGAAGGACTCCGTGCCAGGATTTTTACATCCGTAAAAATCCATCGACCGCGGCCGGGTTTGATCCCGCGATCTAGAGGCGGGCACGCTACCCCTACACCACCGCGGCCGACTCTTTACCGGGATAACGGGGAACAATAAGACAATATTACAAAATATAATGCTATATGTTACCTTACAAAACACTGTAGGCTACTGGTAACAATGAGCAAAACGAAAAATGTAGGCAGATATTTAAAAAGTAATTTTTAGTAGATTAATAATAATTAGATTAATTACATATTACTAGTTTAAGTATTTTATCTTATTTTAATTAAAACATAGTTTTAGCCATTTTCAGTTTCTAACGTCTTATTTAGGTTTTATATGATTGGACTATGTGACTGTCATCGCTATGAAATGGATAATTATGTTAAAATATCGCAGTAAGCTATCTTTCTTTCTTTCTTTATCTTTTAGGATTTAAGCGACCCAAGCCGCCCGGGCCTTACAGGGCCGCGACCTATCGGGAGAGGGATTATCTTTGGATCACGTACATACTTTTTTGACCAGACAAGGACATGGAGGGCCTCCCCGGATGAGTGATCAGCCCAATGCCGAGACAACACGAACACATAGGACGAGACACACCATTCACACCATTCACACACACACACACACTCCGAACAAGGCAAGGATGGGATGAAGATGATAATGACGGCGATGATATCCGGGGACCACAAGGGCTTAAAGTTACCTGACATTTGTCTCACAGGTGAGGGAAACCCCCGGAAAAAACCTCACCTAGGTAACTTGTCCCGACCAGGAATCGAACCGGGACCGCTGCGTGAGAGGAGCGAACGCATCCCATGAGCCACAGCGGTGGACTCAGTAAGCTATCAAGGAACAAAATAGTATGAAATCTAAGAATCCGGCCCTACTCAATACATTGCATTCATAAAAGAAAATATGGGCTAGGTCATGGGTTCATATCCCGGCCTCTTTGTCCACGCTTAAGGCAGAGAAAATGACGTGAACGTCAGGATCTCTAAGGCATTTTAATGGAAGTGTTGACATTATTGAGTGAGGAAACAAACAGCGCAGTGGAAACTTTCACCACTCTATTTTTCATCTCCTCTACTTTAAAATTAATTCCAGTTGAAAGCAAGAGCAGAGTATCTTTTGCAGGACTCCACTGAAAGGGATTTCAAATAAATTTGAGACTTCGTTATGTTCCACGGAGGACAGTTTAGAAGGGAAATATCTCCTATGAATAGGGGCCGTATTTTTTGGTAACAACGATAAGCGCGAAATTTTATAAAACAACCTCCCTTAGCTATATTTAGCTTTTATATGCTTAAAATACCAATATGAACCAAATTGAATCCACGAAATATCGCGAAATTTACTCGATTCCGCGAAGTGTGTCTATAAGCGCGAAATATGCCCCTTCTGTCCGTAAAGTGAGAAATGAGCACGAAAATGTGCCTTAAAATCACAATATTGTGTTTTGGTGTACTGTATTTTTTATTTCTTAGCAGCATGTTTTTTCTGCTGTTTCTGTGGCTGTCGAAGATTTACCGATATATCGACATTTTGTGATCCATTACTAAGATTGCAGATTTTACGTAAAGATTGTCTGTGACCTGGTTTGTACTGTTGAGTACACTCCTTTCCTGCTTTGTCTTTGCCAAGTTAGCGATGACTATGATCGATTAGGCCTACAGCAGAAGAGTGTAGAATGTTTGTTACTTGTATTCAACATATTTCGTCTTTTATCCACAGTGCTATGGTTGGCACTTCGGTTTGCAAATGGCTATCTGATGGTCTTTAGTAGAAATTACGATAATACTTCTCGTCATTATATTTGAACATTAACTCTAATCATGCCTAAATCGAAAGTTACTTCAGTTCATACAAGGTCAGAAGATTATAGAAATGGGGAGAGGGGGGTGTTAGTTCATGTAAATAAAGATGCAAAGTTCATCATTGCGCAATGTTCCCATTGTAGTATAAGTAATTTATTTCACGAAATACCCACCGAAATAGAAGGAAGTTAACACCGAAATCAGCCATTTTATTTCACCAATAAATCAGGGCCCTACCTATGAACAAAGATACTTGTATTTTAGAAGCTTGCAAAACCATATCTTCAGTTTCAGTAAAGAAAAAATCTGATGCGATACACTCTACATGACTTTCCCTATCCAAGCAGAGACAATAAGATTTGCCAACCGAGCGAGGTGGCCGAGATGGTAACGTCTTGGACTCGCATTCGGGAGGTCCCAGGTTCAAATCCCGTAGCCGGCCAATTTGATATGGGTTTTCCCATGGTTTTCCCAGTCGTAAATTCAAATGCCGAATTGGATGTTTACATACCATGAATCATCCTCACCATTTCATCCTGTTTAAATTAATATCAGTTGAAATGTACTCCATAAAATTACACCAATAATAGAAACAATTGACAATCAATAGCCCATGGCCTACTCTACCCGAACTCCTGATATAGCCTTGTAGCTAATTGGAGTATAAACACAACTGAAATAATAATAATAATAATAATAATAATAATAATAATAATAAAAACGTTTGCCAATAAGCCTATATTAGCTCCGGGCCAACCAATGTATCATACTAGCGTAAATATTTTGGTATTATTCATTAACACTCTGTATATGTTAACTATAATAAGATAAGTTATGTTTTTTTAAAGCAGGTTTCTACTGTTTTAAAAAACTGAGTATAGGTAGAAACTAAACACAAACTAAAAACAAATAAAGCTCAGTAGGAAAATGAAAATAATTGAAATATATATGGGGAGTGGTTGAAGCGCTGCACTACAAACCGGAAGGTCGCGGGTTCGATCCCCGATGAGGTCGTTGGAGTTTTTCAAATGGTCTAATCCTTCTGGTGGCACTATAGCCCTGGGGTCGACTCAGCGTCTAACAAAAATGTGTGCCGGGAGCAATTCTGGAGTAAAGGCGGCTGGAGCGTAAGGCTGACACCCTTACCACCTTCAAGTGCAGATTGTCTAAAAATCTGGAAGCTTCAACTTCCTGAAACCCTCTGGGCCCCTATGGCCTATAATAGGGAACACTTTACTTACTTTTGTACATATATATAAGTAAATAAAGTGTTCCCTATATATACATATATATATATATAAGTAAGTAAAGTGTTCCCTATATATACATACTAGCATGTGCCCGCGGCTTCGCCCGCGATAATTATTTCAAAAATTAAAAATTAAAAATTAAGAGCATAATATTTAAATCATTATATTTATTAACACCTAAATCACGTGGACTACATACCACGATTAGATAGCATCGCTTGGTAAAAGCGACCTTAGATTCGAGTTCCTTGGTCCAGAAAACCTCTGTATAGTGAGTTTCGTCCAAATAAAACAATGTTTGACCATATTAGGGCTTACAACATTCAAGCGATCGCGAAAGTTTAATTTCCAAGGTATGACAAAAATAGACAAAGCCAACTGTAATTGTCAAACTTCCATTTAATTTAATTCCAAACCCTTCTGAAACCCACTGGCAACAATATGTTTCAATGTCAAATGTGATTCGGATTCGATAATTCTGTGTAAAAAGGGATTAAGTATTCTCAAAAACACTTGATTTTTGGCATTTAAAATCAGATTTTTTCAAAATCCTTTCTTAGTGAGCACCTACATTATGAAACGAAGGTACTGTCAAAATTCCAAGTCTCTACCTGTTATAGTTTAGGCTCTACGTTGATTCCTGTCAGTCAGGACAAAGCCTTTTATATATAAGAGATATATATATATATATATATATATATATATATATATATATATATATATATATGTAGGCTATTATCAAAGAAATTATATATATATATATATATATAATTTCTTTGATAATAGCCTACATGTTTTTCAAACATTAATACTGAAATCCACCGTAAAAGGAAGTAATTTTTTGTCAATATTCAAGAACGACAGACGGTATTAATTTAGATAATTGGCAAGCAGTTGTGAATTTTAAAGCCTATCAAGATCAAGTTGTCTCTGTCTCTGACGTATAAATTTGACGCGACCCTCAAAGATCGTAAAGCTTCAAAAGCACAGAAATGTGAAACCTCACTTGGGTTATTAGTTCTACAACCTAATAAAATTATGGCGGCTTCATTATCATCACATCTCTTTCCTTGACCTGAACCATTACACATTTTTATTTAAAGTATTCCTTGCCACGTGCTAATTTAATCACTAGGGCAAAGCATTTTATGATTTTCCATCTTTCTTTTTTAGGTAGATTTCCAAGAAAAATCTACCTATTGCAATCGATACCATATCATGACTTTCGAAAAATTCTTTCATATCTTTACGTTTCATGCCTCCCTAAGTACGAAACCACCGCCCGTTCAAAAAAATAATTTGTGATATATATATTTATTTATATTTATATATACCTTTACACGCTAGCGGCCGTGATTTTTAAGATATTTGAACCAAATTTTACTATGTTATTTCTAGGCCCAATAGTTCGGACAAGTTCGTTAATGAGCAATATTGGCCCAAAGGGGGGGTCGGGGGAGGGGGTTGAAATTTTAAAAAATTAATATCTCGGCCCCTATGAAGTATAGAGGGAAACTTTGTTTGAATAAATTAGAGTACTCCCAATGGAGTTCACAGTGACACAGTGATTCGGGGGTTTTGGGGCTACGAGTGGAGGTGGGGGATGGAAATTAGAATTTTTTTTAAACCACGTCTTGTGGGGTATCGTTGAAAAGCTCTTGATGAGTACTTTACAAATCAATAACTAGTTTCTCGATAGCTCTCATATAAGGCGAGATTTGAATGCCTGAAAAAGTGCTCTTTCCTTCTTTTTTTTTGCAGTTATTATTGCGGGTTTGTCATGCCAAGGCTAAAGAAGAAGAGTGCTGCGCCGCGACAATAAATTAAACCAAAAACACTTCGAAATCTACCTCAGCCTGTAGACTTGCCTAAAGGGATTTTTTTATTTGAAGTTAAAATATAGCTCGAATATACATAATCTGTATCATGAAATAATTGATTACATAAGGCAATTTGTTTTTGATTTTTTTTTTGCTTTATTTTGCATGTTTTGTAATTTTCAAGAAATAGGTCATTTTTAGGCAATTTTTAGGCATTATTAGGTCATGTTTCGGTGGAGGTAGAGAGGAGGTTTTCCATGTACAAATCATTAGTTCAGACAAAAGACAATCGTTTTTATTTGAGGATTTCCGCCAAGTTTTCGTAGTTCATTTTAATGAATGTTTACTGTAAACATCATAGCAATACCCACATATTCCTTCACTGATGTAACAATTCTTTTGTTTAATCAGTGATAATTGCAATTATGATATTCATAAAATATTTTATTTTTGTAATCGATTTTCGAGTTAAGCTCTAGGTCGATTCATTAAGCAGGGTTTTACGGAAGAGCAAAGGTCTAGTTTGATACGCATATGTGAAGGAATATGTGTGCAGTGTTATTTGTCAAAGCTATCTGTATTGCAACTTCCAAAGCCGTATATGAACACTGTAAAACAATATGTTGCCATGAGAACTGATTTGCATTTGATAAATTCAGTCCAATATAGTACCGTAAAATAGATACTAAATTGGGCATTACTCCGGTACCGGTCACCCGATTTGGTCCAAAACCAATGGACTTCTTCCCATGGAAGTTATAAATGCGTGTACCAAGTTTCATGAAAATCTGACAAAGAGTATTTGAGTTATCGCGCGTACAGACACAAGGACAGACAGGTAGACGGACAGACATTTTCCCGTCCCCCACACAATCTCGGAAAGTACCATTCTGGCACTTAATAAAAGGTAGATATTATGTAAGTCAGTAAAACCATATAAACAGTAACAAAACTTCCAATTAATGAAAATGAATAGGTAAGAATAGAGAATAAGACAGAGCTATGGGAGTTTCCTGTTTACTCTAATGACATTGTAAACACAGAGACTAATCTACATATTGCAGATGAAGTCAAGTTCAAGTTGAAGGGCATGCCATTGAAATATTCACAACAACAAACCAGACATGCTGTAGGCTTTCGTCTCAATGCCAATTAATTTCTTTACGAATAGATCACATTTCAGTATTTTCAGCAAATGTTTCTGCGATGTTCAACTGTTTTGATACATCATTCGTATCAAATAAATTGTTGCCAACCAAAAGAGCCTGAATTACAATACGAAATTACCAAAAAGCTTTTACTTTCTCGCATATACGTAGTATAGAGAAAGTATTGTGATCGTGACAAAAAATCGAAGTCGAGATAACACCGGGAGAGCACGTTTCATGAAGCCTAGAAACCGAAAAAAATATTTTTGGAATGACGTCTGTCCGTCTGTACGTCTGTCCGTCTGTCCGTGGACAAGCACAGCGGGTAAACGGTTCATTGTATTTACTTAACTGTTTGAATTAAGAACTTTTTCGAAATTTTGTCGAACCGCCCAAAAATTTAGTTTTACAACTGAAATATTAAGGGGACTTTTCATGAAAACTTTTTTTAAAAATTTGTTTTTTGAAAAAATGGCTCTAACCATTTTAATAAAAATTTAAAATTGTAAAGTCTTATCTGTGACTAATAAAATGACTATATCCGTATTTCCGCAAAAATGACTTAAGGGACACTTTACTCGTATCCATTTTCAATTTTTCTAGATTATATCCATTACAGTAGGCGATACATGAAAACCTATTACAGTCAAGTTGTAGAAAAATTTAAAATGAACATTTTTTATTTAACACATTTCTTTGTACATTTAATAGACATCAAGATAAAAACGAAATAAGGACAGCTTAAATGCGAATTTCAGAACATAAATGTAAATTAAAATATGAATGACATTTTGTTGCCCCTAGTAACAAGAAAACTATAGTCCTAATGTACTTATTGTTGTGAAATGCAATCAGTTTAGCTCAGTCGCAATGAACACACTAAAACCAATTACAGCGAGGTGGTAGGCCTATGGGCTAACAGGGAAGAGGTCCTGAGTTCAAATCAAACCTCGTGGCCGCCCAAATTGACTTGGGTTTTTCATGGTTTGCTCGTTCGCAAAGGCGAACGCCGGGTTTGTAGGACTTGCTTATTTTCCATAACTCATCGCCGCTATGTCACTGGATATTATAATCGTTTAAACTGAATATCACATAAGAAGACATCACTAAACAAAGAAACATGACGCGAATGAGTTGCTAATATAGACCAGCGTTTCTCAACCTATGGTCCCGCGGACCACTGGTGGTCTGCGAACACGGTGCAGATGGTCCGCAGACATAATTAATTAAAAAATATCATAAAGCAAGTGGGAAGTGAAGAAGTAGAAATTTTTCACATAAAATGGACACTAGATGTCAAAGGTTTAAAATCTTCGAAAATACAGGTCATATCGACTAAATTTGACTAATATTGAGCCAAACAAACAGGAACTCTGCAAGAGGCGTCAAGCTCAACCGTCTAATTAAAAGTGAGTAATAACATAATTCCTAATTATATTATCAAATTGGTAATACATATTAAAGTGTGTTCAAAATATAATTTTACTGTCAATAGTTTCATTCCAATTCAATAGCCTAACTGTGTTCCCGTCGGATTAAAAAAAATTATTTCGTTATAACGACCTATAATTTAATACCCCAAATATTAAGAATATAGGCCTACATATAGCCTACTTTTAAAAATTGGATGTAAAATTTGGGGTCCGTAAAGTTTTTTACTCATTTTAGAGGTCCTCGGGTTCAAAAAGGTTAAGAAACGCTGATATAGACTAATGTTTCACGCAAACATACTAAACACGTGGTATGACCTACATGCAGTTAAAGCGTCCAATATAACCTTCTGTAGTAGTAGTAGTGGTGGTGGCGAAATTCAAATATAAGTCGCCCCTTAACCTTCCCCATTATCGAATGGGGAAGATTAAGGGGCGATATTCACATTTGCACGGACTGTGTGATATATTTTGTTTCTGAGCGAAGCAGAGTGACCAACTGCCCATGTATACTGTTGCATATAGCTACATAATGCATCACACTAACCACATAGTTAAGTGCGCGAAGCGGAGGCGGCAGCCGTAGCGAAGCGCCCTTGCATTTTCGAATAATGTACGATACACTGTTTGTAGGTTTCGAAAATGTGGCATATTATATCTCCCGCAAGGTTTGTCAGCCTGCCACCTCTCGTCTAGCGGTAAGACGTCACACCTCCAACGTCCAATCACGAGTTTCCTCATAATACTAGGACAGAAGAATTTGCTAGATCGTTGTATAAAAGAAACTGCATCGGTGAAGATAGGTTGGGTGGGTCCGATTTATCCCAAGGTGCGACTTATATTTGAATTTTCCCGTAATAGTAGTAGTACTAATAATATGCAGTTTTACTGTCATTGATTATTATTATTGTTATTATTCTTATTATTATTTCACGGTAAAAGCATTGGACATAAAGATCGACCCTGATGCTTTCCGTTCTAGATACTTGTTAGTTTTATGAAAATGTAATAAGTAAAATTTAATTGTCTCTTTAATTTAATTTTTTCTGTGCTAGCCTTTAACACGTATATGCGAGAAAGTTTGTGCAACGTATTTTTGCACCATTTATTTAATTACCATTCTCAACACAAACGTAGTAAATAGCTATTACATCTCTCTTGAAGTTAATAGAAAAGGCAAATAACGAACTAATATCTAGACTATTCCAATAAAGTTTGGCAATTCCTCGGATATAGACCAACCACGGCCGTTTATCTTACAATATTCTTGTAGGAATCGCGAGGATGGCATTTTATCGGGGTAAAATCGTCTGATTGTTAATGGACACGTAAGCATCAGTGTGCAGTGATTAATACGTCACATGCTGCCATTAAACAGCACGAAAACAGATTATTTTATGCAACATAACTTGTTCGGAAATTGAAATAATAGAAATGTACATTGATTAAAAACACAATTTCGATTCGGTGCAAGCCAGTTGGTGTTCTTTTATTCTGTTCTGCTGTTAGCTTACCTGAATGAAGTTAACTATGTCTTATATGCACTATTGGTAGTCCTGGTTACAACATGGTAAGTCGAATCGATTCATGGATGGTTGATTCACAGTATGCCGTGAACTCTCACCTGTTCGTATTTGTTAACACGAAAGTAATTATTATTTGTATAATCCGTTACATTTTTATTCGTGGAATAGTCTTAATAAATCCAACTCGAGTTGACGAGTTACATCAGATAAATTAGCTCCTGCTGCGCAGCCGCAGTCAACTCTCGTGGGATTACCCATAAAAAATTCCTCTGCCACGATAAAGAGTTGCAGACGTTTAATACATGCAGAGAAAGGAAGTTCGATTTCCTAGTTAAGCTCCAGGTCGATTCATTAAGCAGGGCTTACAGAAGAACAAAGGTCTAGTTTGATATGTGAAGGCATATGCGGGTAGTGTTATTTGTCAAAGCAACTGTATTGCAACTTCCAAAGCCGTATATGAACACTGTAAAACAATATGTTGCCATGAGAACTGATTTGCATTTGATAAATTCTCCACTTTAAAACGTTCAACGACACTAAATTATTACATCACATTAATGCAATTATATAACTTTTTAACAATTTTAAGGTGATTTACAGTTTTAATCTGTAAAGAACTTTTAATCTGTTAATGTTTCCAGATACCACTGCAAATGTGAACTTAAAAATAAAAAATAAAAAAAAACTATTGGAAGTTGTTAACAACAAGGAGGAAGGCGTAATTGTGCTATTACTTGTTATTGTCCCTTCACATTTCAGTTACAGTAAAACCAAACTATTCAAGACTCTTCCTCGCGAAAAAAAAATTGAAGTCGACAATTTAGCGAATTTCTAACTGAAATATGACGTTAAATTACAAATATGACCGAAATGGGGGTCAGGATAAAAACATGACATGTCATAAACATCCTAACCCTAGTAGGAAATAACTTCTACACTCACTTTGTTGAGTTGCAAAGCGCATATTTACTTCGCTTAAAGTTAAGTCTTATAAAAAAAAATTAATAATCCTTCGAAAAGTATAGGTTTTCAAGTTTTCTATTCATTAATTATCGTAGCTCTGAAGACTTCTTTTGTAGCCTACTGTAGGCTATACGTGAAGTGGTTTCTGAATTTGGCAGGAAACCCCCTTTAGATGTTCAAACAATCAGGCCGAACAGCTAGCCATACTAAAAGGTCTTGAAGTTCTAAGCACCATAGACAACGCAACTGAGAAATCAGTAGCTGTACACACGGACAGTAAAATAACCATGGATCTCCTGCAAAATAATGCCAAACATATTAACCTCATAGAAGAGATAAAAATGCACGTAGAGACGCTAACCCACAGTGGTTGGGAAATTCATTTTACATGGATTAAAGCGCATGCAGGGTTTGCAGGAAACGAACTTGCGGATATGTTGGCCAAACAAGCAACAACAGACTTAGAACTGGAAATAGTGTACACTTCAATACCGATAAGCCCAAT
Source organism: Ectobius pallidus (assembly GCA_964059195.1). Classification (NCBI taxonomy): domain Eukaryota; kingdom Metazoa; phylum Arthropoda; class Insecta; order Blattodea; family Ectobiidae; genus Ectobius; species Ectobius pallidus. Next base: position 166,784,199 of record CAXKWD010000007.1, read on the forward strand.
AAAACGCGAACTGTGTGAAGAAAGTGTTCAGGCATGGGAAACCGAGTGGCATAAAACGGTAAATGGAAGAACAACAAAATCATATTTTCCAACCGTGAAACACAGACTAAAAAAATCCCTGAGGTTAAACCACAATATCACAGCTATGTTGACAGGGCATGGTAGGTTTGGCGAATATTTTCACCGTTTTAAAATTAAGGAAGATTCAACTTGCGTGTGTACCAGAAATTCGCAATCAGTGGACCACTTACTGTGGGAGTGTGAACTACTGAACTCGGAAAGAGCTCAATTCAGAAAGCACATCTTGGAAACTTGTAAGTGTTGGCCCGTTGAGAAAAGTGAACTGATACAAAAAAAATCTAAAGCAATTCGTACAATTTGTGAACAAAATAAATTTTGAAGCTCTACAAACAAACCAAATACATAATTCAGGATAATATTTATAAGTGTACATATGTAGATATTTTTGAGTAGTTAAGATAAAAGGAATGCATGTAGTATTGCTGCATTGCAATGGAGCATGTTGTTTAATAAAGATGATAATAATAATAATAAAAATATATATATCTCTCGTACTGGTAGCTTTGTTTTGCAACCTGCTGAGTGAATTTCCTGTTTGAAAGTCTCTGCGGTATGAAAATGAAATGAGCCATGACTATCAAACTCCTCATGCTTGGGACTTAAACAGGGAAGACGTTTCCCATACAAAGGCAAGACAACTTCACTCATGAATCAGTAATTAATCCAATAATAGAATATGTGGCAATTCAGCTAAGCGCAACTGTCTGTCGCCATACTTTTAAATCTTTTTTGCACGACGTAACTAATTAGTGGTACTTAGGAATATTGTTGCCGTGGATCGTAACTTGACATTCCCGCACGCAATCTGGTTGCTATGAAAACAAAAGAAATCTCCGTGCGGTAAAAATTACAAAAAGGACAAGTGCCGTAAGTAAAATCATCATAATACAAGCCTTTATGGAAAACGAAACCAAGGGCCCCCAGTTTGTGGCGACTTTAACAGGACAAATATTCAGTCCCCATAACAACCAACACATGAGAATCACTTTCTAAAATATAACATCTATTTCCAATAATGTATAAACATAATATTTTCAGCTAATATGTCATTTAATATAATTAAATTGATATAAATAATCATCGTGCAAAAAATAGCATGCAATACTCGTTCCGTAAGCGCATAACGGATCTCGGAAATTGAAAAAAACTCGGCGCAAGCGCCTCGTTTTTTCGAACTCTTTCCTCGATCCGTAAGCACTGTATTATTTTCAGTGCTGCCAGATCTGAAAAAAAAAAATATTATTTCTGAAGATTGGAATACAAATTTCTGAAGATTTAAAGAAAATTTCTGAAGTTATTGAAAATGAAATGGTATTAGGCCATAGCTTCAGGCCTATGATATTATAATAAGAAAAGAATACACTCATTCGCCAATGTATTATCTTCTTCGTCTTCTTTGCTCTCCACTCTATTGTACAGTGCGTTTCACGTACGAGTTGGCCAATCATGCGGGTTCCTGCGTCACGGCGGCCACAGCTCTAACTCCCGAGCGATCCGGTGAAATATCTACGCAAATAAAGCCGTTAACGGTGTAATGATTCAGGTTCTCACAATTACAATGAAAATAACCACGTACCTCATCATAAGAGATCTTGGAAATGTCCTCTTGCATCAACACATCACTGGCACCGTTTTAGGAAATTTTCTTTCACACGCTTAAGTTCAGCTTCTGAGATAGAATTAAGTTCTCTCGTGATATTGTCTTTAAGTTCTTCTAATGTATGTAGGTTTACCCTATACACTTTATTTTTCAAGTTTAAGCTGATTTCCATAAACACGTTTATAAAAATCCTCTCATTTTACCCTATCAAGCTAATAATTAATTTGCTTTTATGCATTTATTTTGTGGTGACGAATTTATACGTGAGTAGAAGAGAAATAGTTCAGCATTTCACAGACACAGTGACTGGGTGTATCTAATAAATAAGAGGAAGTGTTTGTCTGTGTGAGATGGCCAGCGAAATCTACTGCACGCAAGAGATCTGGAATTTCAAACATAGAAGGAATGAACGATGGCCGAATGCACCTCGAAGCCGGATTTTTAATTTTCGCTTTCGTTCGCGAATTATGAGTGAAAAACTATTAGAAAACGTGATTTTTTTTTTCGCTATCGAAGCCAGGTGGCTTTGCATTCTTTTTGTCAAACATTCATCTATTTGGACGGAACTCACTATGCAAGCGTTTTCTAGCCGTTTTCCCATGCTGAGATCCAAAGCAGGATTTTTAGCTGTTTCATTAGCTATTAATCGTTTAGTTTAGGCCTATGAATGTTTCGCATGCGAGTGTTAGTAAAAATGTTTTATTTTCCTCTTATTTTTTTAATTAATTATCGTGGGCGAAGCCGCAGGGAAGTCCTAGTAGTGTATGAAAGCTGAAGAGCAATAGCAGATGTGAAAATAAAGTATCAGTATTTTATGTTTGGCGAAGCACTACAGATCTCGTATAATATTAAGTAGGCCTGCAATATTAATAACATCAGATTGTGTAAAAGCAAAGCATTTAAAGACAAAAAAAAACACACACACGCAAAAAAACCGTCCATTTCCATTTGCAAGTTCTGTCCTCTGTAATTTTTTTACTGGAAACAACTGAATTCATTAGGATTTATGTACACTGGAAATCAACAAAATATTATGGCAGGCTATCCTAAAATGTTTCGGAGAAGACTATAAACAACATTTAGTAACATAGAAGAATGTAAGTAAGTAGGATGTTCAAGATTCCGCCATTTTGTCTCTAAATAGTCGCAATAAATATACAGGGTGTTAAAGAATAACACCGAAACATTTTACCTGTGTATAGAGGGGACATCCACAAGCAACTTTTATTAGGAGATTTTTGCTCTATGACGTAAAATGTTTATGCTACGGGGCATTAAAGTCATTACAATTTGGTGCTCATAAGTCAATAATGAAGCGAAATAGGGTTAAATTTTTCATTAAATTGACTCCATGCCTTCTTAGTGATCGATAAAAACCTGATTCTTAATCAACAGCTATTTCATAATGTAAAGTTTTCAAAATATGCAAAATTTACAGACTAATCACATGACTGGCCGCCACTGCATTCGTTTTTTTTATACATAACTCCAGTGTTAACAACGAAGATCCATTGTTTTTGCATTTTCAAATGTTAGAAGTCAGTGGCGGCCATGCCCTGGGATATTTTATCCTGTATCAGGAAAAATTGAATCCATAGGCTAAAGCAAAAAGCTTCTAATAAAAGTTGCTTGTCTATGTGCCCTCTATACACAGGGGAAATATTTCGTTGTTATTTAGGCTATTAACATTCTGTATAACGGAACAATCTATCTATTAGGACATTAATAACAATTCCATTTATCACATACCTTCTTAGTGTTCACCGACCATGGATTCATTTAGCACAAAAATGATTTTTTTACCCAAAAATATCAACAGTTCACCCATCCAGCCCTTGAAAAGTACAATGGAAAATTTAAATTGGATTGTTGCACTTACATAGGAGATCATGGGCAGGTTCCAGGCAGCTGCCACCAGCGCTTCGGAGCGACACGTGTCGTCTGGTCCAATGAAAGCAACTGTGCCGTTGTCTCTCATCTCTGTCATCACCCGGATGGCCAGGGTGGCCAGCGAAGACTGCCGGTTAGGATTTGTGCCGATGTCTGCAGCCAGATACTGCAAGCGTCTACCTGCAAGCAAGTGATTACTGGTAAATCCCCTGCAGTGACGATGAGATGGTTGAGGACGCGGAAGGTTAAAAGTCTTACAAAAAGGGAGACGTATGTGCAAAACACGACCTTTCAAATTACGGGGCGCGTCCACACTTAAGTTTCCCTGGGGCCGTTTACAGAACTTACTTACTTACAAGAGCAATAGACAATTCCTAAGCAAGCTAAAGGAACCTGTAGGTTCATTCCCGAGGTTTCCTGAGTCCGCCATTCAACCGTATTCTGTGCTAAATCCATCCAATCATCCCTAGCAAATCCTACTTCCCTTAAATCCATTTTAAGATTGCCCTCCCACCTATGTCTAGGTCTTCCGCGTGGTCTTTTCCCTTCGACCGTTTACAGAAACAAAACACAATTTCATGTATACATATCCCAACAGATACAGCCAGTGTTCAGCTATTTTTCAAGAACATATTCGCCACCGGAATTGAAACATTTGTTATACCGAGGAACCAACTTTTGAATACCTGTGCCATACAAATCTGCCGCCAGGGATTTGAACCATTGAGTGAAAACATCTCATCCTCTCTGTTATTCTCTGTCATTTTATGAGGTGTAGGAAAAGATGGAAATCACTGGGAGCGAGGTCCGGGCTATAGGGTGAATGCTTAAACACCTCCTAGCAAGTCTCCTGTAGAAGTTCGACTGGGAGATGTATTACCGGACACATGATAATCGCATGGCGCCAAGTCTGGACTGTATGGAGGATGTTGCCATACCTCCCACTTGAATCGCTGCAGCAGTTCCTCTCTCAATCCCTCTCACAACCCCTTCAGTTCTCTCCTTAAATCTCTTATTTCCTCTCCTTTCTCCATTTCTTTCCGGTTTCCCTCATTCCCATACTTTCAAATGTTGTCTGTCTCTTTACATCGGTGATTTCTACGCATCCGGAATCGAAAAGTTGGTTGACCGTTCCGAGAAGTGTTTTCAGTCTCTTGGGGACTATGTGGAAAAGCGAACGTACATTGTGTGTTGTCACAGCCGTGTGGACTATGTGTAGGTGGTTTCATAAATGGCCATGACTTGGAAGTGTAACTTACTTTTTTATTAGCCCTCGTACAATATCCAGCCTAACTCCGAAGAAAGTTCGACATTAAACAATTGTGTAATTGCTCTTCCCTTGTATTATAAATCAAACTCATTGCATTTTGCAAAACAGTAATTGATTTAATTTAAATCCCTGCTGGATTAATTACTTTGCGGACCGAATTACTGTTTCATGTGTCTAGGTTTTCAATTACGTTTTCAGAACGACATGAATATTTTACTGGTAAATCTATAACAATAAGCGGAAGTGTTATTGGTTTGACATTTATACGTATTGGTTTAACAACTGAAACGTATTGCCGAAAACTGCTGATGCTTCGATAGCGCAAAAATTCACGTTTTCTGCCAGTTTTTCACTCATAACTCGCGAACGAAAGCCAAAATTAAAAATACGGCTTCGAGGTGCATTCGGCCACTCTTCAGTCCATATAATATGTTTAAAAGTTCAGATTTCTGCGTGCAGTAGATTTTGCTGGGCATCGCGTACAGACAGACCGACAGACAGACAGACAGACAAACACTTCCTCTTATTATTATAGAAGATTGTCAAATGAATTGCAGGTGCCGTTGCCTTTATTATTATTTTTTTTTAAATTTATTTATTTATTTATATTTTTTTTTAAATTTCTTTTTTGTCGTTACTTGGAAATAAAAGCATCGCCATTCTTTCAAAATATCGCATGGAATTATCGATCATTTCGATTCCGTGAGCTCACCCTGGTCGATTCGTTTGTTTATAATGTCAAGGCACGCAGACATCTGAAGGGGATAGTGAATATATGCCTAAATGGGAAAACATTGATCGATTTGGACGGAACTCACTATGCAAGGGTTTTCTGGGTCAGCAAACTCGAATCTGATGTCGTTTTTCCCAAGCGGCGCTTTTTAATCATGGAATGCACTCGATCGTCGGATTTTTAGCTGTTTCATCATAATTATATATTAATAGTTTAGTAGGCCTATATGAATGATTAGCGTGTATGTGTAAATAAATATAATGTTTTAATTATTTTGCTCTTAATTTTTAATTAATTATCGTGGGCGAAGCCGCTGGTAGGCTACCTGCTAGTATATATACATTCGAACAAAATATTTATCATAGGTAAAACTATGAGAGTTGACAAATTTATCTGATGCAACTCGTCAACTCGAGTTGGATTTATTAAGACTATTCCATGAATAAAATGTAAAGGATTATATAAATAAATAAAAATTACTTTCGTGCTTTGTTGTGTAAAAGCAAAACTAACAGCTGTGAGATCACGGTTTACTATGAATCAACCATCCATGAATCGATTCGAGTTACCCTGGTGTAATCAGTGCTACCAATGGTGCATATAAGACATAATTAACTTCATTCAGGTAAGCTAACAGCAGAACAGAATAAAAGCACACCAACTGGCTTGCACCGAATCGAAATTGTGTTTTTAATCAATGCACATTTATGTTGTATAAAATAATCTGTTTTCGTGCCGCTTAGTGGCAGCATTTGACTATCTGTACACTGATACTCGCGTCTCCAGTAACGATCAGACGATTTTATCACGATAAAACACCATCCTCGCGATCCCTACAAGAATATTGCAAGATAAACGGCCGTGATTGGTCTATATCCGAGGAATTGCTAAACGTTATTGGTCAATATTAAACACGCGGCGTATGAGTTGAATAGTCTGACTAAACTTCCAATGCCTAGTAATAAACCATTCATATGCCTGTGTTGAAAAAACTGCAGATTTTATAAATAATGGTCACATAAGTTATAAAAATCGGCTGACTGTCGCCTTACTCGCGTCTCCATCACTGTCACTGTTATAGGGAAGATCACATTGCATTGGTGGAAGCTGAACCCGCGTGATCCTGGCTGACCCTTTAATTATACCTGTTTACTGTAAACTCCTCAGTGACGTAATTCATCACCGACTATAGTAACTCAAGTTGCATGCAATATCCATTTTTTTTAAAATCCGTTTCATACATCTCATCATAATATATTTACAGCTGCTACACAATTACAGTCTTCATTAGATCTCTTCTTACACTGGTTATCAAAATGGCGCATTCAGTTAAACTACCAGAAAAGTCAACTGAAAATATTTACACTGAGAAGGCCTGCGGTATCCCCTGATGTGAAGATGTATGATTTATCAATAGGATTCGGATGTTTATGACATGTTATATTTTTATCCTAATCTCCAACCCATTATTATCAACCCAAACACAAATTAAACACGACATTTTTTTTTTTTTTTTTTGCATATAAAGTCATACTTTGGTCATTTTAATGGTCTTACCTGGCTCTTGAGTATGACGAAATATGAAAAAAGTAATTTTAAAAAATTGTCATTATTTAATTGATTTATTACACACATTTAACAGAAACAGGAATAAAAAATTAAGGTTATTTAAAAAACTTAAAACGACGAAAATTACCTAAAAATTCAAACAAATTACCTATCTCTTGAGTAGGGCCTATGACGAAAAGTGAAAAAATAATTTTAAAATATTGTCTTTATTTGATAAATTCATTACACACATTTAACAGAAAGAGGAATAAAAATTCAGAATATTAAAAAGAAACTTAAAAACGACGAGGAATAAAAATTCAGAATATTAAAAAGAAACTTAAAAACGACGAAAATTACCTAAAAATTCAAACAAATACCTATCTCCTGAGTATGACGAAAAAAAAAAATAATAATTTTAAAAAATTGCCCTTTTTAAATTTATTTACTATACACATTTAACAGAAACAGGAATAAAAAATTCAGAGTATTAAAAAACTTTAAAACTACGAAAATTACCTAAAAATTCGAGCAAATTACCTATCTCTTGAGTATGAGAAAAATCAAAAAAATATTTTAAAAAATTTTCCTTGTTGATTTAATTAGTTCTTTATACACATTTAACAGAAACAGCAATACAAAAAGGAATATTAAAAAAACTAAAAAAAGACTAAAATCACCTAAAAATTCAAACAGATGACCTATCTCTTGAGTATGACGAAAAATTGAAAAATTGTCCTTATTTAATTAATTCATTACACACATTTAATAGAAACAGGAATAAAAAATTCAGAACATTAAAAAAAAACTTAAAAATGATAAATTACCTACACTTTAAAATGACAAAAAATGCAAAAAAATGCCAAAACAAAATGGCCTCATTTAATCAATTAATTTCTGAAACACATTTGTATACAATCAAGCTATCTTTCAACCTTCATATACTGAAAGGTGTAAAATCATCAAACGCCTTGCCCTAATTATTATTATTATTTACATAAGTATCACGTATACAAACAAGTACATACCTGGCAGAAGATTGGGGTTGGTGTTGACATTAGCCACTGCAAGGGGCAGGGCCCCCAGGTCGAATGGAGTGTGGCCGTAAGCTCCTAGGAAACCGAGAGTGACAGAGTCCCTGAAGTTGTGAGCACCGGTCCCTGCAAGGTACCTATAGAGGACGGAATAGTCTGCCTCAGTAGCGCCCTCTGCACTCTCTGTCCTGTTGGAACAAGTGACTGCAGGCGATTCCGAGGACGAAATGTGGGTACAGCACATGAATACCTGCAAACACACAATTTCCCTTCTCTTGCTTCCTCTGTATTCTATTTAATACCCCGTTTACATTCAGCCCACTTGGGCAGGGAAGTCAGCAGGGCAGTGGGCAGCGCGCGACACCTCATTCGTGTTGCTCCTGCTACTGCTATTGCCACTGTCCTATCGTCGTTGATACTGCAATAAGTCGTATGTAAAAAAATTGCCATTTTAATAAGAAGGTAGTTTTGATCAGATCTACCTTCTTACAAGAAGGTAGGTCTGATCATTTTGATCACAAAAGCACTAAAATTAAAATGGTAATTTTTTTACATACGACGTATTGCAGTTTCAACGACGCTATGCTCCCTCCGTTGGCGGTTTTTGTGCAGAAGTCAAAAGACAGGCAGCGCTACTGCGCAATTCTATTGTTTTTTATTGCCCGAGGTCGAATGCGAAGTAATATGAAGTGGTAATGTAAACATTCACTGCCTTCGATGCTAACCACAGAAGTATTTTGGGCAGTAAATACGGCAGCGTGAGAAACAGTGGCAATGGCTGAATGTAAACGAGGCAACACACCCAGCAAAGTGTGGAAAATGTTATGTCTAGTAAACTAAGTTTATTTCTACCTATAGACATTAGAAAACGTCATCGCGATATGATACATGCGAACGATATCAATTCACTGCGTGACTCATTTGCATTTGCTCGTTCATATGTGAGTTTATGCATTTGTGGAGTTTTATATGAATAAATAAGAAATAAATAATAAATATAGGAGAAAGACATAGTTAAACATGAAACTATTTTTGTGGAATTTATTAAAGCTAAAATTTCAAAATATTGCACATATATTGAACATAATTAAACATGAAACTATTTTTTGTAGAATTTATTAAAGCTAAAATTTCAAAATATTGCACATATATTGAACATTTTAAGGTAGCCTATGAACTGAACTAACGTTTGATAAGAAAATCTACAATTTGTAGTTTTTAAAAAATATTACCAGACAACCTATGTCATTAGACTAACCTAATGCTACATCTCAAATTTAGTTTTCAGGTTTTTGTTCCCTAAATTTAGTTTCAAATTAAAAAATTCAAATTTAAAAAAGTCACAAAATGACACAATCTTAAAAATTCTTACGCTGATCTGTTCTTTTTAATGCATAGAATGTTGTGAAATACGTAGGCTATACGTAGCTAGTTTTCCGGAAACAATAACAGATAAGCCTATTTTTTTTAAGAATTGGAAAAATCAGTAATAATGCCTATAACAAAATCTCCCATCACTGTTGTATCAGTCAGAGTAGGCCTAACATGAAACCCTTGGTTCAGAACATTTCCCCAATCATGAGATTTCATCTGTGTATAAATGAACTTTATAGCTCAATTTTTAGTGTAGGTTTTATTCGTTTGAAATGTAGGAATACCAGAAAAAAGAGTTCAGAGAAACAAGGATAAAATTGCACTCAAATGATAAAATGTGTACACACTGTGCCGTTTAAAATTATTTTAATGACTTCCTGTTAGAATTTTCATATAAACAGGGTATCATTTTGAAGCAGACAAATGTAACTTCTTTATGCAATAAAAAATACTATGTAGGCCTACCTTAATCTATATGTTAGGCAAGTTTCAGTGCCCTCAGACACTTTTAAGTCTTCCGAATTACGTGATATTAAAAAGTGTATACTTGGTAAATGTTTAAATCTTAGTGATGAGGATTAAACAATTTTTGGACAAAATTAAACTGACTTAAGAGGATTATCCTTAAGAAAAATATAAGTGATATTCAAGTTGGTTTAACAAGCTTCAGTTATAAGGCTGAGTACTTCTGATGGGTTGCATAGACGTTTTTCATTTAAATATTTTCAAAGGTTTGAGATCATTTGCCCATACTTTTATTTTTACTATATTTGTATACATTCATTACTAAATGAGTTCTACAGATTCAAAGCAAGGGGTATGAAATTTTAACTGTAAGTTCTACAAAGTACGACTAACAAATTAGAGCATGGGTTTTTATTATGCGAGTAGTTTTTTAAATATAAAATATATGTAACTTATTTTTTGGTCAAAATCAGCATTTTTACTCATTTTTCTTTATTAAAAACATCTATGTAGCGGGTAAGTTTCAGTCTCCCCAGACACTTTTGAGTGTCCCTAATAACGCGATATTGAAATGTTAAATGTCTTGATGATAAAGTCTTTCGTGAAAATAAATATTTTTTTTAGAAAAATCTCCTTCCGATTACCCGAAAAAAGGAAAAGTATTATTCAAGTTGGCTTCATGTAAAAATAACTTTCAGTTGTAAGGCTGAGTACTTCTAATGAGGCAGCACGTAAAAATGTTTCATTTAAATACCACGCAAACTTATATAAAGTAATTTTCCCGTACTTTTATTTTTCACTCCCTGTTTCTATATTCAGAATTAAAATGCTTTCTACAAATTCAACGCAATGGAACAGAAATTTTTACTGTAAGTTCTACAGGGCATAACTAATAAAATAGTGATGTTTTTTAAGTCAATAGTTTTTACAATAAATAGTAAAACATCTGTGGTGACAATGATTTTTTTCCTTCAATTTAAGACTTGTATTGAATATTATTTTTCTCTGTTTGTAGTAAAGATACAGGAAAACTAATGCGTCATTTTTTTTTCTAAAGAAATAATTGGTTCTATTATAAAAAAAATTCAGACAGCCTACTAAAAAAATTATGACAAGTTTCACTTAGAAGTATAAAAGAATTGTTCAATACTATTTCTGAATAACTAAAAAAGTAATAAACTGACAGAAAAGAAACTTATTCACAATATTATCTGTTACAATGAGTATGTGTACGAAAAATCAAGAATGTAGCTTTAAAAATGTAAAAAATAAACGTTTCACTCATTACCAGTCTTAAAAAAGTTAGGTTGTATAGAAAAAAGTTTTAAAAAATTAACCTTAAATTGCACTTCGGTTCGAAATTCTACACAAATATTTTCAGAAAATTAAAAAAATATATATTCTTAGCACCGGCATACAAATAAGAGTAAAAGTGAGGCTTAACAAAACAGAACGCCTGCTCTCACCTGGAAGAGATCGCAGAAAGTTGAGAGAACCAGAAGAACGGAAAAGAGGAAGGGGCGAGGATGCAACCAGCACGTCAACATCTCGCGATCGCTTTGCGGCAACTGAGAGTTTTCGGGGTATGAATGAAGTCGCCTGCGCGTTCTGCAACCCCCTCGACATCACATTACCAACAAAATCCTATTTAATTACATTAAAACACTTCGCCGTTTCACGCATAGTTACACAGCAAACACATGCCCTGGAAGTCTGCAGACAAGTACATCAGTAACATCAACAATCTGCTATATTTATATTATATTTTGCCATGTCCGAAGCTCCCAAGCATTGTTCAATGACTGTTTCATCTTGCAGAAAGAGTAAATCTTTGTAAATAAATATAAAATATACACAGAATAAAATCAGATAAACTGATGTAACAAAGTGCCAGAATGCTATAGTTTAATCAGTGATAATTACAATTATGATGTGCAGAAAATAAGTTATTTTTGTTATCGATTTCCGAGTTAAGCTCCAGATCGACTCAATAAGCAGGGCTTGCGGAAGAACAAAGGTCTATTTTGATAAGCATATGTGGAAGAATATGCGGGTAGTGTTAATTGTCAAAGCTAACTGTATTGCAACTTCCAAAGCCATATATGAATACTGCAAACAATATTGTTGTAATTAGAACTGAATTGCATTTGATAAATTCGTCCTAATTATTAGGTACCTTAAAATAGGCACTAAATTGGGCTTTACTCCGGTAGCGGTCAACCAATTTCGTCCAACATCAATTATTGAACGTCCTTGGGAAGACGCATATAATAGGCGATTTGGTCCAACATCAATGCATATAATAGGCGATTTGGTCCAACATCAATAATTGATGTTGGACCAAATCGCCTAATATATGCGTCTTCCCAAGGACGTTATAAATGCGTATAACAAGTTTCATTAAAATCCGATAAAGCGTATTCGAGTTATCGCGCGTACAGACACACGGACTAAGTATTTTGGCTAAAATATTAGAATTAAAATGCATTGTAAAGTCTAACAACGTTTTGTTTCGGTATCTCGATCCAAAGCCCCATAAGCAATTCACTCAACGAACAGTTCAAAACACGAAACAGAAGGTAAGCGATTATGGTCAACTTTGAAGTTAAATTAATGTGAGTAGCCTATTTTTCATTTTAAACACTCCTTGCTTATTTATATGACAGTATTGATGTAACTTATTCGCTGACGGATTGTCTACAACTTGAAGGGGCTTCAGTGAATCATATTACAAACATCAGTAATTGCCAGTACATTCTGTGAAATCGGCCTATACAGGGTGTTAATAAATAACACCGAAATATTTTACCTGTATAGCCTATAGAGGGGACTTAGACAAGCAACTTTTATTAGGGGATTTTTGCTCTGTGACGTAAAATGTGTATGCTACAGGGAATTAAAGTCATTATAATTTGGTGCTCATAAAGCAATAATTACGGGAAATAGGGTTAAAAAGGTCATTAAATTGACTTCATGCCTTCCTAGTGATCAATAAAAACCTGACTCTTAATTATTCACCAACAGCTATATCATAATTTAGTGTTTCCATAATCAGCAACATTTACAGACTATTCACATTGACTGGTCGCCACTGCATTAGTCTCTTTTTATTCATAACTACTAACTCCAGTGTTAACAGCGAAGTTCCTTTGTTTTGAATTTTTTTCTAATGTTAGAAGTCAGTGGCGGCCATGCCCTGGGAGATTTTATGCTGTAACAGGAAAAATTGAATCCATAGAGCAAAAATTTCCTAATAGAAGTTACTTGTCTATGTCCCCTCTATACACGGGTAAAAAATTTCGGTGTTATTCATTAACACCCTGTATGTATTTTTAAGCATTTGTTATGTGATTATAAACGACTGTATAATGGTGAACGTAATTACTTAGCTAACTTCCTTTCTGGCTTTTGTCAAGAAGAGGTAAAGTGCGAAAGTTCGTAATGTTAATTAAATTTTAGGCGAACAAAATGCAAAACCATTCATGTCATGTTTTTGTGAGTATTGTGGCTGAGTGGGGGTACGCCATAGCATAGTGGTTAAGGCGCTGGGCTACAAACCAGAAGGTCGCGGGTTCGATTCCAGATGAGGTCAATGAGTTTTTCAATTGGCCTAATCCTTGCGGTGGCACTATAGCCCTGGGGTCGACTCGGCCTCTAACAGAAATGAGCACCAGGAGATATCCTGGGGGTAAAGGCGGTCGGCGCGTAAGGCTGACAACCTTACCACCTTCACGTGCCGAATGTCTAAAATCTGGGAGCCACAACCTCCCGGAACCCTCTGGGCCTCCATGGCCTGTAAATAGGGACCACTTTTACTTTTTACTATGGCTGAGTAGATGCACTACTTAATGGAAAATAACTGTTAATATAATCATATCAATGAGTCATATTATGAATCTAGCTACAATCTAAATTGCTAGTCCAACACATTTCGCGATATTTTGTGGATATAATTTGCTTAATAGTGATACAGTCAAAACTTCTGTAGCCTATCACGAAGATCGATATAACGATAAACCCGTATATAGCAATATTTTTATTCGGTCCTGGTGAATGTCCCAACTTATTAATGTTAAATGTAACTCACTATATAGTTATTTATTTAAAGTTATTTTAGAAACACACTTTCATAACAATATTTGAAGGTTGAATTGTTACTGCAAAATCAGTACCTTAGCCCTATGGATGGTAGCTGGTATGGGATCAGTATCCTTCCCAGCCACCAATATTGTTTTCTGGGTGCCTGATATCTGTTATATTTCTTAGAAATTCCAGAAAAGAAAGGTTAATGAGGGGTGGAAAATAGGATCACTGAGGCTAAAATCATTTGTTATGTGCAAAAACATGCTGTAAGTTAGGTTGCTACTTTAACATGTATATAATGTGCAATTAAGACACCATAAGGAGCAACTGTTTTAGTTTTTCCCTAGCTATGTTCGAATTTGCTTGTCTTTCTCTTCTCTCTTCCCACCAACTACGAGTTTGAAATTTCTGACATATGGCTAGGCTCAAAGCGTGCCATGATCCGTGATGTTAAAACAGTCTGAATAGTCAATTTTTTAGTGTGTGGGTGTAAAGTAGCTATCAGTAGTCAGTAAGTTAAGTAACAAAATTAGCATTCTACTTCTTCGCACATCCATTCCATGAATTATTCTGTAGGCCTAGATTACACAGTTTTCTGCATGCAGTCTTTCTAATACGTGGTAAACTCAAACCCCTCAATATAACAATCAGGGCCGTCGCGTGGTTTGTTGGCGCCCGGGGCAAGATTTCGTCAGGCGCCCCCCCCCCCAAACTCAATCCCACGTGAACCCTCCCGACATTGCACCTATCTGTAGGGATCCAAACACAAACACACAGCGAACGACGTGACGCGACACTATCAAATACGTATAAACATAATGGGGTTAAACACGCAATGAGCGACGCGACTTGGGGCGACGTGGACTGGACAAATTCCAAGCCGCATCGCGTCCAGTCGCTCGTTAGCAAAGTTGCGCGTCGGGTTGCGTCGCTGTCTGTGTTTTTGCGCCCAAAAGAGACACCTAATCGGATTACCTTACAATTACCAGAAATACCAGAAATAAAATTATTTAAAATTTTTAATAAGATTGTATCGAAAATCAAATTAATACAAGTTTAGTAATGTAAGAAAATCTTAACAATCATAAAAAATACTATAGGCGTTATTAATGGACTACAAATTAATAGTCTGGGGAACCTCGTTACATACATTGAATAGAATATAGAAAAGGGAACCGCGTTTATCAAATTAAGATAAGGTACTAAACATTAAATGGCATTCGCCTGGTTTTTGCACGAGCAAATGTCGTTAGAATTTCCATCAAGTCTATTTTTTGTGCTTCGTCGATTTCAATGGACAAGAAGGCCAGAGAATTCAGTCTCTTCTGTGACGTAGTTGATCGTAAATATGTCTTTATAAGCAAATAACTTATTTATTATGAGATAACTGAGCAAATTAATATAGGCCTAAAGTTATTGGTGTCAAATATTTATTTGTTCAATAAAAACATACAACTCAATATTCCAAATTCAGTTATACTTAACTTTAAAAAATACGTTATGTACATCCTACTTATTTTTTCAAATTTTGTTGTTTTATTTTTGCCGTTGCCACGGCGCCCCCCTGGTCGCGGCGCCCCGCCCACGCGACGGCCCTGATAACAATAACCCTCATATAACAACACAATCTGCTAGGGCCCAAAAATATCATTAAACAGAGGTTTGACTGTGTTTTAAACATCTTTCGAGATAAATATAGCTAAGGAAAGCTGTTTTGTAAAATTTCGCATCTAGTAATATCCAATGTGACGAAAGAGTTTGTTCCACTCCTGGCTGAGCATTTCCAGTCGGGGCATATGAACTCCAGATATAAAGAAAAGAATCGAATGCGTGGATAATAGAGAAATATTGAGAAGCCAGTAGTAACAAATGAAAAGAATTGGAAATTGGAGGGTTTCTATGTTCAACTGAATTGAGTTTCAAAGCGCAAGAAGTACCCTAAAAAAAGACTCTTCTACACTGCAGTATATTTCTTTTTATATAAATGATCTTCGTATGATATTTCGAAATGTTAGTATCAAGCAGGTCCCTCAGCGATTATTTACTCAACTGCTAAATGTTTCATTTAAATAATTTATTTAACAGAAAAATAATTAAAACCTTATATTTATCAACACTGGCATCAAATAAATGTCGTGATAATTATATGTCAGAAGGTCATGAATACAACACGCGAAGGAATCAATTTAATTTACAAGTGCTGGAGTTAAGCACTGTTCAAGTTTCGGCCCAAGACTATTCAATTCACTCATAGTAGGGACCGGATTTTTAGGTTTTTACCTATTTTTTTTCCTTACTTCCAAAACAAAAAGCACTCATAAAGTGGAGGCAACTTCTACGTATACAACTTGGTTCAAGGCATGCCGACAGACCCTCATAATCCGCAGTAAATAACTTGAAATGAGGGTGTCTTGGACAATAAAGTTGTATATTCTGGATTTTCAGCGAGTTTCTTGGGCGTTGAACTTGCCTCACAGCCAATAGAATTTCGTGTGCAACCAATCAGTGCTCATTTATGAATTTTTGACATTTAAGCTATGACTCCACGTGGACACCAGACGAGTGCCGTTCAGTCAGTTGTTACTCCCCCCGTACCACTCCTTAAGTGCCAGACAATAGCTTAATCCTCAAAGCATCCCGACTGTCTACATAGGTTTTGCCTCCACTATACACTTTTTCGTATCATGTCCATAGGATTCACCCACATTAATTCTGTGGCACCTAAAAATACCTAAATGGGGTATAAAAACCTAAATATACTTAAACGGGATATAGTATCTAATATCTATCTAAAATATCTAATTTAGGTTACTTTTTTGTCTTTTTTTGTTTGTCAGTTGAGAAATCGATATTTTGCAGAGAGACAATTTTTGTCGGGTTGAAATTAATACCACCAGCGTTTCGTTCAACCCATTGTCGTCTAGGATGGACAGTAGCAAGAGAGGAAGTGTATTCCTTTTAAAATATTCGTACGAACCACCATTGTTGCCGTGTATGAACAAGGATATAGATTTCTGTGTTTTGAAGCGCTTGTTTGACTTTAGTACTGCCCTGTTATTCATACTGAGTGGTCACACTGCGAGTTTTAAGAAGACGTGAAATCTAGTTTATTACGGCAGTGGATTGGCGATGACATGAATTTCTTCTTCTTCTTCTTCTTCTTCTTTTTAGGTTATTTTATGACGTTGCACCCCGCGTGTTTCTACGTCTGCTCTGTTGTTTTCCAAGTTACTCCTGCTGTATACGACAGACGTTGTCATTCAATACAACTCACAGTTGAAAATCTTGAAAGATATTTAGTGATATACTGTAACCAGGAAATGTGATGCAATCTTATTTTCACTGCTTCTTTTGATTATTTATGCTTTCTTTCTTCAATTGTGTAATATTGTCGTAAAGCAAGTTTACACAAATTTAGGCCTAAGTCAATTTTGTTCAGTTAAGCTTTACAAGTATTATGTATTGAACCCTATGTAGCACATTCAAATTCATTAAACCAATTATTCTTCCTAAAAATGATATTTTGGACAAAAAACCTAAAAAAAACTATTTCACCTAATGGAAAACCTAAAACAGTGTTTTTAAAAACCTAAAAATCCGGTCCCTACTCATTAGCAACCATCCTGAATTAACTGGCTTAAACAACAGACAATCTAAGTCTAAAATTAGAAATTTTATATAGTTACTTTTATTTTCTGTCATTGCTACAACATTTCCAATATTAAACTTTAAA
Organism: Ectobius pallidus; assembly: GCA_964059195.1. Lineage (NCBI taxonomy): Eukaryota > Metazoa > Arthropoda > Insecta > Blattodea > Ectobiidae > Ectobius > Ectobius pallidus. The sequence continues at coordinate 166,802,010 of CAXKWD010000007.1, forward strand.
TTATAAATATAATCGCTTTGTCTTATCTTAAAATCAGTTTAACAATATAGTATTGTATTGTATTGTATTTATTCGTACATTTCCATTGTTGTAAATATAACATGTCCTTACGGTAAATCATATTTACTCATACTTTTCTACGTTTTTTAAATCAATTTTTTGAATTAGTGTAAATAATTATTTATTTTAAATCAATTTTTTGAATTAGTGTAAATAATTATTTATTTTAGTCTAAGTTACTTTATGTATTGAACTGAACCTCCCCCGAGCAAAAGTTTTGCTTCTTCGGCCAGTGTTCGAAACCACATTTGTATACACTTTATTATTTTAATTTCTTTCTGTCACTACAGATTGCAAACACAAAGAATACCATTTCAATCAAACAAACAGGAAAAAATCCACAGTAGAATGATATGTAATACAACGAATTCAACGAAATGAAACAAAATAAAACAGTATGCAAACTGTGAAACACATGAAAACATTAATCCTAGAAACACACGCTACAAGAAAATGAAATAACGTATATTATACTTTAAATATAGCCTCCAATATGTAGGAGAGTGACCACTAGGGCAAGGCATTTGATGATTTTGCATCTTTTTTATGTGAAGGTTAAAAGATTGCTTGAATATATATAAATGTGCATCATGAAATAATTAATCAAATAAGGGCAATTTGTTTTTGCATTATTTTGCTTTATTTTGCATTTTTCGTCATTTTTCTAGAGATAGGTCATTTTTTGGCAATTTATAGGTCATTTTCAGCATTTTTAGGTAATTTTTGGCATTTTTGGGTAATTTTCGGCATTTATATCATGTTTCCGTGGAGGTAGAGAGGAGATTTTTCCATTTACAAATAGTTACTTTCAGACAACAGACAATCGTTTTTGTTTCAGAATATCCGCCAAGTGTTCTTAGTTAATTTTAATTCAGGTATATTGTGAACACCACAGTTGGTCTTGTAGCAATAAAGATTTTTCTTTCTTTTTAAATGGCACATTTTTGCTAGGGGCAGTCAGATGGGCATTCCAGTTCAGAAAGAATTTCTTTTTTGCTAAGGGTGTCCAAGGAGCATAAATCTACTTATTTCTTTAGTAACAAAATAAGCGTGTTTTATAATGTAAATTCATATATAATGCACTGTCATAAATTGATTTCAGCAATTCATTATTTAAAAACTAATTATAAGCAATAATGATAAATTTATTGTGCATATTTTTAAAATTATGGGTCATTTTTTCACTATTTTAGGTCATAAATGCATTTTTTATTTAGCATTTTTTCACTATTTTATGGTCATTAAATGCCTTGCCCTAGTGACCACATAGATGGTTACGCATGATCTGTACAGAGTCCCTCAATATGAGAAGACTTATTTCATAGTACAGATGTTGGTTTAGGCAGAACGATCTGCAAAAGTCCATGAACATCTTGGTGATAGTTCCACGGCTACCTATCATGAGTCCAATTACAGATATTTTTTTTTATATGGTAATTTTCCTTAAAGTATTGGACCGTGGGTTCATAAATTTCCTTTTTTTTCGCAGTCTACTTCTTGTGGCTGCTCGGAATCTCGTTCAAATCGAACAGTTGGATCAATTATATAACCCAGGTCCCTCTTTCTGTCAAGAGCAATGATGTTCACTCTTCTGTTGCTTCCATTATCAGAAACACAATGAACTTCTTCATATACCTCAAGCCCTTTTTGTGACAGGGAGGTAGCTATCTTGCTCCTAATACGATGGTGACGAGTGTTCCGCAGGAGTTCACCATGAGAACATGAGCCAATGTTTCTATCTCGCTACAGTGCCTGCAGCGCTAATTTATACTAATGAATTGAAATTGAAATTGAAAATAGTGGAATAATAGAAGAGGTTTTTATTTCCTTTTGAAGTTGTGAAACTTGACCGATATCATTTTTAACATATAAAATGCTAATTATACAACAATTTTCAAACTCCCCCCCCCCCCCCTCAGAAATTTCAATGACGCACTTTGTGTCTTAACACCCCTCGTGGACACCCCTGAATTCGGACATTTTCTCCCTCTCCACACCTATTTAATTTGTACATGCCGATGAGAATAAAGTCCATTTCAATAACAATCGCAATATTACGTCACTGTGAAGGCATATAGGGTTACATTGCTATTGGAATAACGTACACAATGTGTAATACGATTCAGGACGTATGTCACTTAGTGTAAATATCGCAGTTCCATTCCACATCGCGTGTTAACTCACAATGAACTACTTGTGTCTTCTGCTTCTGCTGATTTCTTCGGGGATTGTTGCTACCCGGCATCTTCAAAAAGGTGAGATTACAGCGACTTCATCTAACATTCACTTTACTATACACCGGCCCATTGCGGGAGGATGTATTCAGTTGACTATTCTCTACCCCATTTAATAACGATCCTGTTAAAAATAGCCCGCACGTGAGAACGCATGTGTTCACCGTGTTTAATGTTAGTTTGTTTATTCTCAGTACAACTCACCCGCAGGGTCGTCGTGAACAATGAATCCTTTGGTTTGTTTACTAATTGATATACTATAATGATGACGATGCCAGTGAGAGTTTTTATTTCACGTGTAAATGTTGATATTATTGTTGTATGAACTTACAAACACTACTTCTCTGCTATTAAGCCACACCCTGGTAATGGTGCATGCTAATGACATTAACCAATCACGTTTTGTCACATGATGCGAATTTTCCACGAACTCTCTGTGAGTTCTCCTCCCCTTTGTTTTGACTAGGATAAAACTAGAATAGGATCAATTATAGCTATAACTAGGGACCGGATTCTTAGGTTTTTACCTATTTTTTCTCTTACTTCCAAAACAAAAAGCGCTCATACACTTTTTCGAATCTTGTCCATAGGATTCACCCACATTAATTCTATGGCACCTAAAAATACCTAAATGGTGTATAAAAACCTAAATACACCTAAACGGGATATAAAGCCTAAAATATGTAATTTAGGCTACTTTTTTTCTCTTTTGTTTTTCAGTCGAGAAATCTATATTTTGCGGAGAGACAATAATTTTTGTCGGGTTGAAATTACCACCAGCGTTTCGTTCAACCCATTGTCGTCTAGGATGGACAATATCTAGAGAGGAAGTGTAAGAGTTACCGGCGTATTCCTTTTAAAATATTCGTACGAACAACCATTGTTGCCGTGTATGAACAAGAATATAGATTTCTGTGTTTTAAAGCCCTTGTTTGCCTTTATTACTTCCCTGTTATTCATACTTAGTGGTCACACTGTGAATTTTAATAAGACGTGTTAATTATGCCGAAACAAATGAAATCGAGTTTATTACGGCAGTGGGTAGCACATTCAAATTCATTAAACCAATTGTTCTACCCGAAAACGATATTTTGGGGGAAAAACCTAAAAAATACTATTTTACCTAATGAAAAACCTAAAAGTTTGGTCCCTAGCTATAACCTACTACTCCACTGCAAACTACGAGGGGGAGTCCGAAAATAAGTTTCCCCTGGTGACTGTATACAGAGGTGTTGATGAAAGACAACAAATATAATGAGTAGGGACCGGATTTTTAGGTTTTTACCTATTTTTTTCCTTACTTCCAAAACAAAAAGCACTCATACACTTTTTCGTATCATGTCCATAGGATTCACCCACATTAATTCTGTAGCACCTAAAAATACCTAAATGGGGTATAAAAACCTAAATATACCTAAACGGGTTATAGTATCTAATATCTATCTAAAATATCTAATTTAGGTTACTTTTTTATCTTTTTTTTGTTTGTCAGTTGAGAAATCGATATTTTGCAGAGAGACAAATTTTGTCGGGTTGAAATTAATACCACCAGCGTTTCGTTCAACCCATTGTCGTCTAGGATGGACAGTATCAAGAGAGGAAGTGTAAGAGTACCGGTACCGGCGTATTCCTTTTAAAATATTCGTACGAACCACCATTGTTGCTGTGTATGGACAAGGATATAGATTTTTGTGTTTTGAAGCGCTTGTTTGCCTTTAGTACTTCCCTGTTATTCATACTGAGTGGTCACACTGTGAGTTTTAAGAAGACGTGTCTATTATGCCGAAACAAATGAAATCTAGTTTATTACGGCAGTGGATTGGTGATGACATGAATTTCTTCTTCTTCTTCTTCTGAGGTTATTTTATGACGTTGCACCCCGCGTGTTTCTACGTCTGCTCTGTTGTTTTCCAAGTTACTCCTGCTGTATACGACAGATGTTGTCATTCAATACAACTCACAGTTGAAAATCTTGAAAGATATTGAGTGATATACTGTAACCAGGAAATGTGATGCAATCTTATTTTCACTGCTTCTTTTGATTATTTATGCTTTCTTTCTTCAATTGTCTAATATTGTCCTAAAGCAAGTTTACACAAATTTAGGCATAAGTCAATTTTGTTAAGTTAAGCTTTACAAGTATTATGTATTGAACCCTATGTAGCACATTCAAATTCATTAAACCAATTATTCTTCCTAAAAATGATATTTTGGACAAAAAACCTAAAAAAAACTATTTCACCTAATGGAAAACCTAAAACAGTGTTTTTAAAAACCTAAAAATCCGGTCCCTAATAATGAGACAAAGATAAGACGTGCCTTTATTTTTCCACATAATTACCACTTACATTGAGACATTTGTTATGCCGCTTTAGAAACTCAAAAAGCCCTCCAGGAAGAAATCAGGGCTCTGCATACGGAATAAGCGTCGAAATTGAAGGCGGCGATTCGGAAAAAGCAGCCTGGCCTTCTCCAATCTGACGTTCTGTTGTTGGATGACAATGCGAGACCACACACAAAACCATATTGGTTGGGAGCGCCTAGCCCATCGACCATACAGTCCTGATCTCGCATCCAATGACTTCCAACTGTTTCCGGCTTTGAAGAAGACTCTAACGTCACACGAGCCGTTCGACGCTTCTTCCATATGCAGAGCCCTGATTTTTTCCTGGAGGGCTTTTTGAAGCTCTAAAATGGTATGAAAAATGTCTCAATGTAGCCTACATGGTAATTATGTGGAAAAATAAAGGTACGCCTTATCTTTAATGTCTCATTATACTTTTTCTCTTTCATCCACACCTCTGTACACAGTCACCAGGGGAAACTTATTTCCAGACTCACCCTTGTACAGGGTGCGGCATTTAAAGTTTCCCATTTTCAATACCATGTAACATATTTATTCAACAAAGAAATAAGCTACATTTAACATTTTTAAGTCTCTTACAGTCTTGGATTTACAATTCTGGTCTTCCTTTTTGAGTATGATTTCCTTGAGATGCCCTCTATTAACTTTAACACATTGCTGCATTCTCCCTCGTACACTGGCCATTACGCGGTGTGTGGTGTCTTGCGTAACATTTGCAATTTCCAGCTGAATTGCATTTTTAAGACTGTTAATGTCAGAGAGGGCATGAGCGAAAACTTTAGACTTCAGATCGTCCCACAGAAAAAAAAAAAATATATCTGGTGCAGTAAGGTCGAGAGATTTGGAGGGCCATTGGATATCAACAAACTGGAAAGAATTCGGTCGGGGAAAGCAGCATGAAGGGTGTCCATTGAAAGATGTGCAGTATGTGCTACAACACCATCCTGTTGAAACCACAATCTCTTAATATCCTCGTAGTTACGATGTGTCAATTCTGGTAGGAAGAAAGTTTGCAGCATGTGACTGTAACGTTCAGAGTTGACAGTCACCGAAGCACCATTATCTCTCTCAAAGAAATAGGGGCCAATAATACCCTGTGCTGCAAAGGCACACCACAACACGACCTTAGGACTGTGAACTGGCCGCTTGTGGATTATGCGTGGATTTGCAGGCAATTGCAAATGTTACGCAAGACACCACACAATGCGTAATGGCCAGTGTACGAGGGAGATTGCAGCAATGTGTTGAAGTTAACGGAGGGCATCTCAAGGACATTATATTCAAAAATTAAGACCAGAATTGCAAATCCAAGACTGTAAGACATTTAAAAATGTTCAATGTAGTTTATTTCTTTGTTAAATAAATGTGTTACGTAGTTTTGAAAATGGGAAACGATAAATGCCGCACCCTGTACAAGACAAAAATAGGCCATTCTATATGAGGAACTCCAACATAGTTCTGCGAAAAATACTGGCAACTGCACAAACAATCAAGTATTTATGTGAAATCTACAAGCCACAACCTTAAAACCTAAAATGTTTATTTTGTTTAATTTCCTGGAACACAACTCAGCCATTGTGATTTATACTATACAATGCAAATATGATGTATATTTAGAGTAAATATCCTGCGATACACCCTCAGGGTAAAACGCAGGGAGTAAATAAAATTATAAATACAGTGAACGCCGCTTAATGTAAATGCGGATAATGCTATCAATTGAAAATTTCGTTTTTAAGGGTTTCGTTTCTAACTGAATTGTATTGTGTTGTACTGAAGGTAGCAATTCTGTTCCCAGCTCACAGGATGACCAGTTCGAGGGGTGGCATTATATAACTTTCTCTTTTAAGCAATAAAACATGTTTCACCCCTCAGTTAAGCTGCAGATTTTGATTTATGAAGATAACTGTGTTGACATGCAGTGATGCTAGTGTAAAATTTAAAGACTTTAACTGACAGAAGTTAGATGTTTTGCTACGCGGTGTCCACCACAGACCAGTAGGCTTATACACTTCCAAAAACGCTCGTAACTCATAACTGAGTATGGCGTATTGGTTAATGGACTCCTAAAGGAAAGTAAAACAAATTAAAAACTTTGTTACTTGCTGAAAAAATAATTGCTTGCAGTCTATTTCTGCATGAGCCTATGAGTGGTTCAATGATTCAGTTACGTATTATTTTATGAATAAATATTTTAAATTCTGTCTTGTAGTGTATTATCTTATGTATGAATAAATAACCTTCGTTAATTCCTTCGGCTACTGTTATCAATCTGTTAATATTATCAGATTAGCTGCGTCCCGAAGTGATCACAATAAGCGGCGTGCACTGTAATAAAAAAAAGCCTGAAGCAAAACCACAGTTGGTGCAAAAGATGGCTGCCTTATAACCAAGATTAGGTAATTACGGGTTCTCCTGACGAGTAAAATACGGGTAAAAGGCACGTACTTAACGCAATAAACGTAAAAAGACCTCTTAAAACTTTTAACATTGACCCATTTTATAGATTTTTACTAGCATGTGCCCGCGGCTTATTTCAAAAATTAAAAATTAAGAGCATAATAGTTAAATCATTATATTTATTAACACCTAAATCACGTGGACTGCATACCACGATTAGATAGCGTCGCCTGGTAAAAGCGACCTCAGATTCGAGTTCCTTGGCCCAGAAAACCCCTGTATAGTGAGTTTCGTCCAAATAATACAATGTTTGACCATATTTAGGGCTTACAACATTCAAGCGATTGCGAAAGTTTTATTTCAAGGTATGACAAAAATAGACAAAGCCAACTGTAATTGTCACCCTTCCATTAAATTTAATTCCAAACCCATCTGAAACCCACTGGCAACAATATGTTTTAATGTCAAATGTGATTCGGATTCGATAATTCTGTGTAAGAAGGGATTAAGTATTCTTAAAAACATTTGATTTTTGGCATTTAAAATCAGAATTTTTCAAAATCCTTTCTTAGTGAGCACCTACAATATGAAACGAAGGTACTGTCAAAATTCCAAGTCTCTATCTGTTATAGTTTAGGCTCTACGTTGAATCCTGTCAGTCAGGACAAAGCCTTATATATATAGATATATATATATATAGATAAACAGTTAAAAATTTAGAATTGCAACCCGCTGATACATAGTTCTTATTATTTGTAGCTTGCTTATGTAGAAACTCAATTCCCATACTCTCAGTTGCTATGGTATGTGTACCAGAAACAATAGCTAATATATTATTGTCTGCAATGTCGATCATTTTCTCCACGCATATTATGTGCATAGGTAATACATTATTTTTGACCTTTTTGCCGACAACAATTACAAACTAAAACAGATAAGATTGCGGTTAAAAAAGATACCTAGACTAAATGGGTTCAGTGATTTAACAGATGCAAGAAGTAAGCAGTAAAGTTACTGTTTAAAAAAATAGTCGTTACTTCAACTCAAAAGTTGTTAGTTGTGATAATGTGATTGAATTCAATTTGGAGTTGCACTGAATATTTTGTGTATAAACTTATTAATAGAATTTGAAAGGTAAATAATAGAATAATTAGTGCCTAAATTGTTAAAATCAATTAAATGTTAGTTCATTCCATCACGTGTCCTAAACAGTTTTAGGGCCTTTATGTGGTACATTAAAAAATGTACAAAATAGGTGTTGTATAAATTAAATTATAAAACTTAAAAAAAAACAAGTTTAATGAAACAAATTTTGGTAAATTAAAAACTAATCAAGTGAAACGTCGCTTTAATATCATACAATCGATTAAGAAAACATTAGGCTACGTACTAGCATTTATTGTAAGTCGGTTTTCAAAACATTCACGTACCCAAAATCCAAATACTGTATGTTGTAAATGTTTGATTTAACCGAGATATAGGCTACACTATATTTAATATCTGTTAGAAATTTGCCGTTAAAAATATGACAAATTAATAAAATACGTACAAATATTTAAATATCAAGCAAATGGACATTATCGCAAACTAATAGATGCAACAATATTCCAAATAAATTTCCTATTATTTCTTTCGTGAATTGTACAAGTTTTAACACTGGCCTGTAGTAAACTGCATTATTAAAAATTTGATTTTTTTGTAAACTTCCGCGCCCAAATAATAAGTAATGTACATGGCGCGTCCATAAAATAAGTTTCCGAGGAGCCGTGTACAGAAACAAAACACAACTTCATGGAAATGTTTGTTGCAACAAATACAGCATGTATTCAGCTATTTTTTCGCCGTGGGTGAGTCGGTAGCGCGCCTGCCTTGCACTCCGGCGGCCCGGGTTCGATTCCCGGCCGGGTCGGGGATTTTTCAGTAGTGAAAAATCCCCATCCCGGGTTCAGGACTGGGTAGGTTAAGTCTTAGGTTAAGATAATGCACATTGTGCGCGATTCCTTAATTATTATTCAGCTATTTTTCAACATATTCACCACTGGAATTGAGATATTTGTCTTACTCTTGGAGTAACTTTTGAACACATGTCGTAGAAGTCTGCCGCCTGGGATCTGAACCACTATGTGACAACCACCTTCGCCTCTCTGTCATTCTCTATCATTTCGTGAGGTGTAAGAAAACATGGAAATCAATCACCAGGGTGTAGAGTGGATGCTGAAATACCTCCTAGCCGAACTTTTGCAGGAGACCTGCTGGGAAGTGTTTAAACATCCACCCTACAGCCCGGACCTCGCTCCCAGTGATTTTTATTTTTTCCTACACCTCGGAAATGACAGAGAAACGGAGGTGATTGTCACACAGTGGTTCAAATCCCAGGTGGCATACTTGTACGACACAAGTGTTCAAAAGTTGGTCCCACGGTATGACAGACGTCTCAATTCCGGTGGCGAACATGTTGAAAAATAGCTGAACACTTGCTGTATCTGTTGCAGTAAATTTTTCCATGAAAATGTGTTGTGTTTCTGTAAACGTCACTAAGGAAACTTACTTCGTGGTTGGCCCTCGTATACCTGTATTAGAGGCTACTATAAAACTGCATTTATTCCTGTAGGGGCAGAATTACTATGGCAAGACTGTCTCCCAGGCGAAGCATGGACCCAAGACTGCAGTCCCTGTTACTGTGACGCCAAAGGAAATAAACGTTGTGGGCCAAGGAAGGATCCTTGTGTATTAGGTAAGATAAGGATAAGACAATTATCACGTCATGTATTCAAGATTGTATTGATGGATTACGTCTAACGAAGACAGTATTATGGAACAGTTATAGCTAGGGACCGGATTTTTAGGTTTTTAAAAACACTGTTTTAGGTTTTCCATTAGGTGAAATAGTTTTTTTTTAGGTTTTTTATCCAAAATATCGTTTTCGGGTAGAATAATTGGTTTAATGAATTTGAATGTGCTACATAGGATTCAATACATCATTAACACGTCTTCTTAAAACACAGTGTGACCACTCAGTGTGAATAACAAGACAGTACTAAAGGCAAACAAACGCTTTAAAACACAGAATTCTATACCCTTGTTCATACACGGCAACAATGGTTGTTCGTACGAATATTTTAAAAGGAATACGCCGGTACTCTACACTTCCTCTCTTGATACTGTCCATCCTAGACGACAATGGGTTGAACGAAACGCTGGAGGTATTAATTTCAACCCGACAAAAATTATTGTCTCTCCGCAAAATACCGATTTCTCAACTGACAACCAAAAAAGACAAAAAAAGTAGCCTAAATTAGATATTTTAGGTTTTATATCCCGTTTAGGTATATTTAGGTTTTTATACCCCATTTAGGTATTTTTAGGTGCCACAGAATTAATGTGGGTGAATCCTATGGGCATGATTCGAAAAAGTGTATGAGCGCTTTTTGTTTTGGAAGCAAGGAAAAAAATAGGTAAAAACCTAAGAATCCGGTCCCTAGTTATAGCAAACAGACGTTTCATGTAACAGTTTCAGCCCGTATGCGATGCACAGCCAAATCGACGGCATGCAGACATCTGAAATCGTTAGCATAGATGGACTGAAGGGGGTTCAAATGCACCTCGAAGTCGGACTGTTAATTTCCGAAAAACTGTCGCAGAACCTGATTTTTAGCACAGTTGATCATGTAGGTCTAAATGTGAAAACATCGATCGAGTTGGAAATTAATTATGCGGGAGGGAGGGGGGGTCGGCCAGGAAACTTGTTTCTGAGGTCAATAATTTGTTGTAGGACTCTATTTACCGAAACCATGCCCCACCCACGGTCAAACGTAGGCCACATGGGAAAAATCTGTAAGTTACATCTTAGCTTCAAATGAAAGGTCACTTAACATAGTTTTTCCGGAAACTCGGTAAGGAAAAATTAGTTTATTTGTATGGGTGCAAGATATCCGGACCTGAGAGAGATGAAAACGGGGACTGGAGAGACATGCATAACGACGAGCTTCATAACCTGTAATCTTCACCGAATATAGTAAGGGTAATTCAATCACGGAGGATGAAATGGGCTGGACATGGGGGAGGAAAGACATGTCACAAAAATATTTACTAAGAGACCTGAAGGGAAGAGTCCACTTGGAAGATCTAGACGTAGGCTGAAGTATTATATTAGAACAGATATAAGGGAAGTAGGATTTGCATGGGATGGTTTAATATCCAGTATTTCAACCTCGGCTTACGCCTCGGCCGCAATACAGTACTAAATTCGTCCGCTAAAGCCTTATTTGCTCACTTGATACAAAAGTAGCTGCTTACGATTCAAAATAACACAAAATAGATAGTATTCCTTTAGCTAGCTTAGGAATTGTCTATTACGGCTGAGTGTATAGGTAAGTAGGCCTACATACAATTTCAGGTCTTTTATATTGTTTTGCTATTATCTGGACCATCACCAAAATTGAAGGTCATAATCAGGGCCCGGATTCTAATGACATGTCATCTTGTTATTGATGCTGCATAGACATTGCCAACTTGTGGATAAATCCTAATCATGACCTCTAGATTATAGAAATGCAATTTTATTAGGTCATTTTTGTCATTTTATGCAATTTTATATTTTTAGGGCATTTATTTCAATTTTAGGTCATTATTTTGTCATTTTCGTGTCAATTGCTTCCTTATTTTGTCATTTTCATGCAGTTACATGGAGTGTATTAACTTTTTTCGTCACTAGCGGAGTTGTCTTTCAAGTGTTGTTTCTTTAATGCAAGAAGGAAAAGTGTTGTCATGTCTCAGTCGGAAATGAGAATCAAAGAAATGCCAAAATTGTGTATTATATTACTATTGTTATTAGATTGACTTGGCAGGTGCTTGGATTTGAGAGTGCAAACTACTGTCTACCCTCAATAAACAATAATATAATCCGGCAGACCGCAAAAGGAAATGCCGAAGTTTGACTCGCTAGTGCCTCAGTGCCAATATAAATTTCCGTGAGAAAAGAACATTCACAACATTACAGTTATTTACAGTTTTTACAATTATTCTAAAATTAGTCTATAACTTTGTGTGTACAATAATAATTTGTTATAAATAAAATATCAGTTTTTTAGATCTTTTTTTATAATTATTGAGTCATTTTCTTTAAAATTTAGGGTTATTTTATAGCTCGTTTTTCAAACAATTTTAGGTCATCAGAATCCGGGCCCTGGTCATAATGTAATTAAGAATAAAATTATGCAATCACGCAATTTAACTCTTGTTAAAACTTTTTTTTTTTCCTGTTAAATTATTTTAAAATATCTAGCGGTTGAATTAATGAACGCGGTCGAAGTCGCCAATAACGTAATAAAGAATGAGAATATTTCCATAAGTAGGCTACATTTTAGTTTCAGATTGCCAGTATCCTGTTACATGGTACACAAAGACGGAGCGATGTTATTGTGATGCCAGTGGTATTACCATTTGCTATCGTCTTCAATACAGGGAAGGTAAGTCCCATGTTATCAGTTTCAGTAAGTCTCTCCGAAGCTCTGGTTATGTTTGCCACCCAGGCGAAGATTGGTATTTCTCCCTACCTTCCTTCCAGACTAGTAGCATTAGTTACCACTCTGTCATAACCTTTTAAATTTTGTGTGGAATGACCCATTTATAATTTCAGTGGTTTCGGCTCGACGATGATGAATCAGCCAATCAGGACACGCTATTTTATGATATGAATCATTAAAGAAATTATAATTAGAAATTTTAATTCCTCGCTATATAATCTTACTAACTTAAAAGGCCCAGCGTCGCCCGGGATTTTTATTTTGTAATTGGTAATTAACTTAAGAAGGACTTTAGATTTTTAAATTCTAGGTCCTAATATAGGTATTTATAATTTGAAATAGGAAGAACGACTTATCATACTCAAACTATTCCCTCAGAAAACTCTTGATATAGCTTTTTATGGCTCATAGAGGAAGAAGAATTTTGAATCCCATCGCTTGTACAGTGCACAGCAAGCCTGGTAGGGGTTCAAATATGAAGAAACAGAAATTCCGGTAACATAAAATTGTATTGTCTTTACGGAATATTTTATTTCTCACTTTCGTGTTACCATAATTAACCGTTTTAGAATTTATTTCCAAACCCATCTGAGACCCACTGGCAACAATATGTTGCTATGCCAACTGTGATTTGGATTTCATAATTCTGTGTAAAAAGTGATTAAGTATACTCAAAAACATTTGATTTTTGGCATTTAAAATCAAAATATTTCAAAATCCTGTCTTAGTGAGCACCTACATTATGAAACGAAGGTACTGTCAAAATTCCAAGTCTCTACCTGTTATAGTTTAGGCTCTACGTTGATTCCTGTCAGTCAGTCACTCAGGACAAAGCCTCTTATATATATAGAGATATGCCGTGTTAGATGATTAAAGCTTAAGCCATGATTCTAAACTGGTACAGTGGCTTTAACAGGTTCATTTATTTTTTAACATTATCATTTTCTCGCCTTCCCGACAGTTTCCTCAATATAAATTGAGTTTCCCTGTAATTTAATCACACAAGCTTCTTATAATCAACTCAGCTAATTATGCCTCTCAACAAAGTTTATTTTTAATTACCTTAAGTAGCTTTTGGGTTTAGTAATCTAATGCCAGGCTATATTCAGTGGTATATAAATTTGTGGAAGCTGATCCCTCAAATATGAAAGTTAAATCCTTGCCTAATATTTATTTTTCGCGTAAAGTACTCGATGTATCTATCGCCACCAGAATTTAAAAAGACACTGACTTTCTAAGGTTTTTTTACCCTTGGAACTTGTCGCATCATATCGAACACCTGCTGTATTTAATTATTCTTCACGTAAGTATTTTTTTACATAGGCTATTTTTCTTATCAAAGAAAAAATAGTATGCAATACATGTAGTGTATGATTTTGTTAAAACACACTTCCTACAGTTATATATATCGTAATATGCTATTTTTTAGTAAGTTCTATTATCAGCTTGTTAAAATATTTTCAGCATTACTAAACTAAAACTAAACTATACTCCGTGACACTGTATCCCTGAAGGGACTAGACCTACCATCAGACCGCTTCATCTACCATAGGCAGATGGCAGGATTGCGGGGCATGTGGTCAGTATGCCGACACCCTCGGCCGTTTACAGTAAAGTGAACCATATAAAGGCCGTGAAGGCCCTTCGGTTCCAAGATGTTGAGGCTCCCGGAGTTTTAGACATTTGGCCCAGTAATGAGTTTGTAACTCATGTTGCTATAATAATGACGTTCATTTGCCTTAAGTTCCAAAATAAGAATGCTGACGAATTTTAATTAAACATTTCAGCCAAAACGATTACTAAAACTCAACAGCAAGTGCATTAGTCAAACCAGCATGCAAAAAATGTTTCAACTGATATATCACTCACATGTATTGACCCAGTATGTAAATGACAACAAAAACATTATACACAATTAGAGATTACTAGGGTATGCATGTTTATGACCTAAAAAATGGGAAAATATGACTGCAAATAAGACCACAAAATGACTAAATATGATCCAAAATCCTAAATATGACGTCATAAAAGAACTTATTTCCTAAAAATGTTTCAATTTTACACGTTTAATGACACTAAATTATTACATCACATTAATTCAATTAGATAATTACTTTTTAAAAATTTTACATGTGTTTTACAGTTTTAGTTGTAAAGAACTTATAATCTGTTAACGATTTCATTTACCACTGCAAATGTGAATTGAAAGTATTTTTAAAACATGTCTATTGGAAGCTGTTAACAACAAGCAGGAAGAGGTAATTGTGCTTTTACTTGATATTGTCCCTTCACATTTCAGTTACAGTAACACCAAAATATTCATGAATCTTTTTCGGGAAAAAATTAAGTTGAAAATTTAAAGCACGTACTGCATATTTCTGTTCTTTTACCAAATTTATAACTGAAATATGACATTAAATCACAAATATGACCAAGACCATGAAAATGACTAAAATATGACTTCATATGCAACATAAAAACGGTACGATTAGGATAACAAGCGTTAATTTATGTTTGCAGCGAGAATGGAGGTCAGGATAAAAATATGACAAGTCATAAACATCCAAACCCAAGTCATAACATAATGTAATCTTTTTTGTGACTGAACTTTCAGGTATGAACAACCAGGGCTGCCCAGTGCGAGGCGCTCACTTTTCAAACGACTGCATCCAGTGCCATTGCATGTCTGACTACACTACCAGATGTATTAGAATTTCCTGTGAGAAACTAATAGGTAAGCTTAGCAATTAGGAGAGAATCTAAGCAAACCTGCATTTTTGCATTTTGATTAAAATACAGAGAGCGTTCACTTTCCCTATCTGTACCAAAGATACTATAGACAGAGGAAATCTCTCTCTATATAAGCGGCTATGTCCTGACTGGCTGAATATTTTAATGAAGGTTATGTGTTGACGCACCACAAAATTTTCTTACCTAGTATTAAGTCAAAAGTTGACACCCGTTAATCCCTAACTGTCATTGGTGCACCCTGGCCCAGGGCCATAGCTAGGTCCTTTTGCGCCCTTGGCGAGTTTGACAAATCTGTGCCCTCCAATACTGGGGCTCTGAATATATATATATTTTTTTTAATTTCTGTAAAACTGTTTATTATTATTTTAATATAAAAACACTGTTATTATCAAAGAAAACCTAAACCTCAATTTGAAAATGGACTAAGTGTTGGAGTTTCAAGGTACTAAAACCATATTTTCAGACGATTGAACTACTTAAAAAATAATTAAATCATAAAATCTAGTATCAAAAGTAAAGTTCATAATAGGCCTGAGGCCTACTAAAATGTTTAACAAATTAGTACAGGTAAAAGTATTTTTTTTCGAATAGAAACATTTTAAAACTGCTTCTGCAACATGCAATGAGAAAATGAAAAAAATGCATGGTATTTTTTATTAACAGTTAAATCGATCTGTAGGCCCGGGTTCGATCCCCAGTACCTCCTTGGGTTTTTATTGTCGTTATATCTTTCCATACTGTTCATAATTTATGTTATCATACTCTGTCAATAAGAAACATGTTAATCAATGACTGCTTTTTCTTTGTAGACAATCGTCATAATAGCCTATTACAGATAGTTCACATGCAGTAATTTTTAATAACCTGAAAGATTTCTTCCATTAACGTGGAATTTTTATTGCTTAATAAATTGCACCAGTCTAAAAAAGGCGGGATTTTTCATGGTTAATTTTGCACCCTCTTTGTACCTGCGCCCTTGGCGGGGGCACATCTCGCCACCGCCTAGCTACGGCCCTTCCCTGGCCTAAGCTGTGACTAACAGTATTTTAAAGTTTATTAATTAAAGTTTTACTTTCAGGTGTTTGTACTCCAGGAGAAATAGTGAGGAGGGATTGTTTCGAATGCAGCTGCACCCTCACCGGATTCCAAGTGTGCATTCCAATCCCTAACTGTACAGAAAGTGAGTATTCCAGCCCCAGCATTATTATATTACTACAAACTTTCTAAGTAGATTGCCAGTATTGACAAAATATACCATAAACGTAACTAAGATCAGACCTTCCTATCTTAGAAAAATCCAAGGAGGTATCAAGGATTGAACCGGGTATGCAAACCTGTAACCAGCAATGCTAAAAATGAGATCATGCAGGAGGTTGCTTATCTTTAGTACAGTCCATTGGCATAACTGGATGGGAAAGAGCTTCAAAAACTTTTTATCTCCACTAATTTTGCTTCAAAAAATTATTACAATTTCTCTCCCTAAACCACCCTTGACTATCCATGTTTTCAGAATTTAATGTACATAGTGTCTAGCAAATTTATAAATAATACAACAATATAAAATATAAATTGTATTAAATGGGGACTGGAGAAAATTGCATAACGAGCTTCAGGACTTGTACTCTTCACCGGATATAGTAAGGGTAATTAAATCACGGAGGATGAAATGGGCTGGACATGTTGCACGCATGGGGGAGGAAAGACATATCTTAAAAGTATTGACTGGGAGACCCGAAGGGAAAAGACCACGTGGAAGACCTAGACGTAGGTGGTAGGACAATAATAGAATGGATTTAAGGGAAGTAGGATTTGCGAGGGATGGTTGGATGGAGTTAGCACAGAATAGGGTTGAATGGCGGGCTCAGGTAAGCACGACAATGAACCTTCAGGTTCCATAAAACAAATAATATTCCTTTAGCTTGCTGAGGAATTGTCTATTGCCATTGAGTAAGTAAGTAAAGCAAGTAAGTATTATTGTATTAATTGAGAACTGGTGGAATATTGACAATACTGAAAACACATATATATTTATAGTTTGGAGTCGGAACAGGCTGTTTGGCCCAAGCCTTGAAGTTCATGTGATCATGATGATTGATTATTCTGAACAAAATTTAAAAAAAACTACTTTTATTATGTGAACTTTTATTTTTCGAAGATTATTCAACTATTTAATACACAACGCTAAAGTCGGACACAAGAATGAATTTTTTTTTTTTTTTTTAAATTTTAAAATCACCTTCCTATTGTTATTGTACATGATTGTATTTTATTCAATGTATTTATATTTATTTCTGAACTGTCCCTGATCAGGAGCAAGTTCTCATTCTGGTCGCATCTTAATGAAAAAAAAGAAGAATAATATATATTTTTTTTCATATTTCAGATAAACCTGGAAAATGTCCGGACATGAAGAATGTTAGTGTTGTAACTCTACTCTGGTGCTTCTTCAACAAATCACAGAAATGTTACTATGACATGGAGTGTCCAGGGAATCAGTTGTGTTGTTTCTATAACAGCTGTACCAAAGTGTGCACTGATCCTATTTGAAGTAGAGGCTATAAGGTGCTCATGCATACTGAACCAGAAAAGAACCAAAGAACCAAAAAAGTGTTAATAAACTACTGGACTAATCAGTGGCAGCTCGTGTATAGGCACTGTGGAACTGCAGCACCCCCTATTTCCACTTGATATTATCAATAACATTTAATATAATGAGTCCTTTTTTCTTTAACTCTTTTTTTTCTACTTGTACAATATATAATCCTTAAGCTTGATGCCAGTAGCCATCCCCCAGTTTATTAAAAAGATAAAATTAAATCTTTGTATGGAACTGTGCCCTTCACGATTCCAGTGGTACAGTCGCTTCCACAATTCTGACTCTGGCATATTGGTGGAAGGTAGTGGTTTTTTTTGCTCCGCGTGTGTTGTGCTTAAAAAACATGTACATATTCTTGAATGTAATAAAGTGTAGAATTAGATTATTATCTTGTTTCCAGGTATACTATTTAATTCAATTTTTCGGTTCTTTTATTTAACAGAAAACTTTAACCATGTCAGATCAAGGAAAAAGTTATTGATCTTTTTGCAGAAATTACAACAAGACGAGTGGATTTAATTTCAAACAAACTGTAACAATTTATATTAAAGTAAGCTAACAAATTTGATATTGTTCTTTTAGGGTTTTATCGAGTTTCTGAACAAATGTTGTTTTTATACATATATATTTCCTTTTACACGATTTTAAAACAAAGGCCAAAATTTTTCTGGAGCAGCACTCCCATAAATTTTAGCTATGTGCTGCTACTGTGACTAATGCTACTGCTACTAGATTTCCCAGAAAAAGTTATTTAGTGTCAAAGTTTCTATTTGTGTTTGCAAGTAACATATTTGGAATAATTAGTGCTTGAAATTGTATGGATATATTTAATATTCTAATATGGCCTATAATACGCTTATTACATGTGATGTAACGGTATCGTTATGATATAGATTTTCATTATAACATATGTGTGATATCGATTATTACCGAACACAGAACGTCAACACTATGGCAGCAGACTTAAATGTTTAGTAACAAATAAAAATAAGAGCACATACAATGAGCATTAACAACTTGCGAGAAGCGATTGCTGCCTACACGATAAACATGAGAGCAGAAAGGCAGTGCATCAAGATAAAATAGTAATGTGTTAAGGTTGGCACACTTGAAGCCTAGCTTCTTGAACAGATGTTTGTATTTAAGATGACGTTTCACATAAGTTTTCAGGTTTTTCCCCTATCAGAAAAAAAACTATGTGACAGATGTTTGAGACTCGACTTCATCTCATTTCTTCTAATTTTTCCTTTTAATTTTGTTAAAATCACTTCCCACACAAGTACTGCAATATACTATAAGACTTTATTTGTTAAGACCAACTGGAAGACCCAGATGCAGGTGGGAGGACAATATTAGGTTAGATTTAAGGGAAGTAGGATTTGCGAGGGATGATTGGATGGAGTTAGGTTGAATAGGGTTGAATGGCGGGCTCAGGTAAGCACGGCAATGAACCTCTGGGTTTCATAAAATAGGCAATATTCCTTTAGCTTGCTGAGGAATTGTCTATTGCCATTGAGTAAGTAAGTACCGTATTTTACGGACTATAAGATTCTCCAGACCGTAAGACGCGCCTTGGTTTTACGATGGAAATTTAAAGGAAAAGAAATTTAATGTAATTCTAAACAAAAAATTTCAAAAGGGAATAATATACTTCATTGCACAAACAAATTATAACCTTGTGCAATGGAATCAGTGTAAATCACTTCTAACTTAAAACCTGCGTTGTACAAAAATCTCTTCTGTACAGGTGGCATCGCGTAAATTTTAACAATAGAACTGATTTCTCATAAAATACTGAAAAATACTTTTAGCCTACACCCTCTGACCCTCAATTCAGCATACGGTAAGTGTAATGGGACAAGGCTGTTTAGAGATCATTGCCTTCATTTAAACCACCTGGCAGAGACAACTCCTTTTATATAAAAGTACTCAACATTCCTTTTTTCAGTGCCAAAATTTGTAAATATCTTATATTTTACAACACCTTCTTTATAACTATGGATTTCTGGCAATATTTACCATAATTTTAATTTATTATTGTACTTCGGACCATTAGACGCACCCAATATTCAAGGCTCTGTTTTCAAAGTAAAAAAGTGTGTCTTATGGTCCGTAAAATATGGTAAGTAACCTATTGCAAATACTGGGGAGAGCATATCTCCTGCCCCTTACTGCTAGGGTGCCAGACACAAATTCTGTTCATAAGAAGGTGCACAAATAAACACATCTGTTTTCCAGGAAACTTCTTGGAACTCTTTTGTATCCCCGTTCACGATAAGGAAAGTAAACATGGTGATTGGTGTAAATTCAGTTAAGATGCTGCCATTCTTTATTTCTTAGAAACATTATCCCAGCACAAATATTTCCTGTTTGACTTCAAGGAACCTTGCTTTGTCACCTCAATTTTAATCAAATTCTCTATTGTATTTTCACGAGGCAAAATATGGCTTCCTATTCACAGACTCCGCTTATTGACTGAGTAACGCAATTCTGTGGTAACTTAATAAGAAAATACCGAGAATGAAAATAGGTAAACTGACCAGAACTACAGAATAAAAATACTGCTCCAAGTACCTAACCATCAAGGGCGCCCATACCATAGCTCTCAGGGAAAGGAAAAAAAATGTATACAGTAGAGCCTCGGTAATTCGAGCCCCGGTATTTCGAGGATCCGTGTAATTCGAGCTGGTCTTAAGAAAATTAAAATTGTCCATAAAACTAGAGTAAAATCCAGTTTTTATACGGTGTCCGCAAGTAAGTTTTACGCACTTCCGAATGTGTTATATTTTGAGCTTTCTTTCAATTTTTCCATGTACAAAAATGCAGGTAAAACTGTCCCACTTATGGTTTTTGTTCATAATACACAGAAATAACCTTGGCTTCAGACTGCTAATGCATTTCTATTACAGATTGACAGAAACCGTTAGGTTCGATTTTTCTTTGTCGGGACCTCGTGTCAATTAATTGTACAGTGCATATTTCCCCATCCTTTCAGAAAATAATACTGTATTGTTACAGTAATCCCTACAATGGTAATTAAAAGTGTTTTCCTAGTAGCATCGCTTTCCCGTTCCACTCCATTAAGGGTCAGACAATGACTTAATCATTAAGGATGCCGATGTAGCAAATTGGAAATGTTTGACAATATATACATACAGGCGTAACACAGGTATGTAGGCGTACTATATTGTTTATTTATTTATTATTTAAACCATTATTGTGCATTTATTTGCGATTTACCCATTGATTTAGTGAAATTTCCGTATAATCCGAGTGTTTTGTAATTCGAGGTAGCCTCAGCCCCAATTAGCTCGAATTATCGGGGTTCAGGTGTTTTTCTTTTAAGACAATTTTTTGAAACTCAGTAGAGACATAAGTTTGCAGAAGTGTTACCATATCGACAACATTGAAGCAGAATCCAAAGTGGATTAGGAAAGAGGATCCAGGGTGTTCAGACCCCCCAAAAATCAAAACCGAAAATTCTATTTTTGTCTTTATAAAAAAAAAATTAAAAATTAAACAATTTTTGTGGGTGTGTCATATATGGTATAGCAGTTATTTTGTTTTCGTAACATAATGAGTAGGGCTGTTATTTCCATTGTTCCTTGTGTTATTTAACTTTTCTTAAAAATAGTAATAAGTATTATAACTTAGGTAACGATTTCTTGTTTAATTTCACCATGTCATAGAGTATGGTAAACAAATTTCCTAACTAGTTTCTCAGAGCTAAAATAGCGTAAAATGTGATTTCAATTAGATCACTATTCAAAACTTTTCTGGGGGTAGACCCCCGACTTAGGTAATGATTTCTTGTTTACGTTGGCATGTCTTAGAGTATGGTTAACAAATTTCCTAACTAGTTTTTCAGTGCTAAAATAGTGTAAAATATGATTTTAATTACTTCAATAATTAAAAATTTTCCGGGGATGGACCCCCGACTTAGGTAACGATTTCTTGTTTATGTTGGCATGTCTTAGAGTATGGTAAACAAATTTCCTAACAAGTTTTTCAGTGCTAAAATAGTGTAAAATATGATATTATTTAGTTCAATATTTAAAAAATTTCTGGGGTTGGACTCCCGAACTCCCTTTCTTGTGGGGTATTGTAAATCCCCTGTCACTTCTGATCCTCCCCGATATTATTTTCTGGCTACTTCATTGTTGCACTTACATTATTATATAATGAATATAATGTTACAAACTAACCCAAGAAGTTAATGAGACAAAAAAAATGGCCCCCCCTAGAAAATATCATATGGGCACCCTTGCTAACCATCCAAGTCGTCATACAATAAAGCATCTCTATAACCCTTTCAATGCTCATATTTCATTATACAGTGCCATCAATATTGTGGGTGCCACGACTTTTTTTCCAAGAACTGCCTCTACCTGCTGCCACCCTAATCCTCTTAAACCTGTCAATCAGTGAATAAAAAGGTAATTAGGCATATTTACACTTGTCTGCAGTTCAGTAATGTTGCCAAATACATACCACAGCACGTTTACTTCACTTGTGAAGTGGTGAATGATAGCGGCAACACTGGGGAAACCCATGCGACTACAAGAGCACCTGTTCTTTGTCGGTATCGGTGTTGGTGCAGCTTTTCGGATTAAGGAATAATGCTATTATGTTCTTCTGTAGATATGGCAGGGCTTTGTATTACAATAGAGGATTTAATATACAAGACAGACACACTCAAGATATTGAAAGACAAACACACTAGAATAGGAAGAGTAGTTCCAGAAGCAGAAAGAAAATTGCGGTCAGAAAGGATGAAGAAGTACTGGGCTGACAAAAAGAAGAAAAACCTCAACCAGAAACCTGACTAAAGTGGTTCTATGAAGGCCAAAAAATTAAAATTAAATTCTTCTGTAGATAGACGATGGTTTGGGACAAGGTCTTCTAAAAATGGCACGAACAATAAGTCTCTCTGCAGCTCTAATTATGTTCGCCGCCCATGTGAAGGTAAGTACTTCACCCTGGCTTCCTTTCAGACTCGTACCAGGTTGGCCTATAGCAGAGTAGGCCATGTTAGTTAGTGATGCACATCTGTTTTCTACCGATGATTATTGCGGCTTTCTATTGATTTCAATTGATACTCATTTCTAATGGCTGTGATACAGGATGAAATGCAATGATGAGACATGGGAAATAAATTTCCAATTTGGTATTTTCTTTATGACTGGGGAAACCATGAAAAGAAAAAGTCAAATATCGGCCGGTCACCTCACTCGGTAGATTGTGTTGGTCTGTATCTGTAATTACATTAAAATTGTGACAAGAGAAACTATAATTAAAGTTTTCGAAAGTAAATTAAGCAAGTACCTCAGCCATTTCATAAAATATGGGAATTTTACCTCAAAGAGGGATGTTGTAAAACTAGTGTAACTGGGAAATCAGAAGAAGTTTAAAACCAAGAATTCACTGAATATTCAGGAATTATATATATTTGAAGTTGTTTCATGTATAAAATTTGTCGATTACTTATTTATTGCATTGTAGTAAATTTTTTTTGCATTTATAGCATGATTTTAACACTCGTTAAAACTAATTAGTCGAGATCAATCAGCTATGTCCTGTTTGATTTGAGAAAATGCACATCTTAAAGCACAATTTGGTATCAGATTAACTTCAAAAACTATGTGTGGTTGGTTACTATGTAAAATAACAAACAGTGACTTTTTGTCCTACCCGTAATGGTGATAGTTTTGTTAAATTATTATTGAGTTAAATAAATGTTCTGACAACCTGGAAACAGTTTATAATTTTTATTTAATCCCTCATAACTTCATTAATAATAACATTAAGACTCTAACATTAATAGCAGAACAGCAAATGAACTTCTGTTTTGCATCATTAAAATCACTGTCCAAATTATGTCCCAACCGTAATAGATTTTGAAAAACAAGTTTAAAATATTTAAAATAAATTTCAAATAATGCTTTGCATGTACTATGCAGAAGAAGGCAAGTAGATTGTACAGAATGTGCAGAACCAGTTCTAATTCATTATTTATGACATGTAATGAACAAAAGTAGTTGTCCTAATATGCTAGAATGTCCCACCTGTATTTATGAAATGGCTGATCTATAGATACAGCATTTGAACACATCGACAAACTCTCTACAGCTGATATCACGAATCTGTTCCACTCCTGCCTAACAACAACCTATTTTCAGTGGAACAATGAGTTCTATGAACAACTCTATGGTGTTGCTTTAAGCCCTGTAGTAGCTAATTCTACAAAGAGAAATTTGAATAACTGGCCATCAAGTCTACTTCTAAAAAACGATCCACCTGGCTTCGGTTACTGACAACACCAGACTCATATTAGCAAGGTTCATCGCAATATCCGATTTACTATGGAATAGGAGCATGACAATCTTGACATATTAGATGAGGAGAGACAGAAAACTGGATCACGAACTATACAGAAAGCCTACACACACTGATATCTACTCAAACAATCCAACCACCATCACAAACACAAAAGAGGCATAATCAAAACTTTGGTATATCATGCAAGATCCATTTCAGGGAATGCTCTTACAAAAAGAAATTCCCCATTTAGAACAAGCGCTCCAGGCCAATGGATACACAAAACATGCCATTTGTCCCAAAAGAACAACCAACGAAGCAACTGAGGCAGATGAAACCTGCAGGCCGGGCTTTCTGCCATACATCAATGGCATCAGGACATGATTGGCAGATTGCTTTGAAAACAAAACATATCAAACCATAGATACTGATATTGGGAAGAACACAGTGAAGTCATAACACAAAGCATTCCTGCCAATCAAATTTCAGATGCAGCTGAGGGTGATAACAATGGTGATTGAAACTACGCAGTCCTAAACTGAAGTTTCAATCCAACCATAAACTTAAGAATCCCTCAGATCAGCAAAAGACAATAGGCATCCTCTAACTACCACAGGATTGTACAGAATCCTGTGCAGTTGTGAACAAGTAAACATAGGTACAACAAAACGCAATGTCGCCACTTGCCTCAAAGAGCACAAGAGGTGCTACAGACTGTTTCAGCCAGAAAAATCTGCAGTGGTAGAACACGCCTTACTAGAGACTGGCCAGCATGAAATACTACACAAGAAAACCAAGGTTCTCCAAAACCAAGGTTCTCTCCACAATTAATTAATATAGTCAGACCTCCATATAACGAAGACTAATATAATGATAATCCCGTATTAAGCGATATTTTTCTATGGTCCCAGCAAATTTCCTATCTTAATAATGTTACTTGTCCCTCATTTAAGTGATTAAGATAGTTCATGAACACTCTTTTATAATGAAACATATTTTGAAGTGAAATTGCCATTCTAGAACAGCAACTTAGACCTGCAGGTGGTGGCAGGTAGCAGATTAGTGTCCTTCCCAGCTGTGTGAAACTTTAAGCCACCTTTACTAATTTCAGAATTTTTTATTTTTATTTTTATTAAAGGATGGAGTACAAGATTACTGACCAATGTGATCGTTCCGTCTTTCTTCTTTACTCCCTCTGTCTTTTCGCTCTCTTTCCTCTCCCCATGTGACTGAACTTTCTGCGACATATGTTAGGCGATACTAAACAGCTAATCACTCTTTAAAGTTATTTTTCAGTGGGCTGGCAGGGAATAGTTATTGCCTCTGCTCAACGAAAATCAATAAGTATCAAAACAAAATTAGCAGAGTTTAAAGATTTGGATGATGTTTTGAAGCAGACAGAAGTTGCAAAAAAGTATGAACTTTCACAATCTACATTGGCTACTTTTGTTAAAAAGAGAAGAGAAATTGAGGAAAGTCGTTATATATATATTAATGTTTATTTACATTCAGCTTCCCTTAGTTAAGGGTTGCCCTAAGACAAAGCGTAATATAACAGAAAATGATTTGCACCACAAAGAAGTGATTACAAGCATTTACAATAAACATTAAGAAAAACTCACATATATCAAGAAAACTTATGAAACAAGAAAAAAAAGAACATTGAAGACAAATATATACAATTTAGGAATATAAGTGATTCCTGAGTATAGAGAGGGAACCTTTCAGGGCTGTCAGAGACACTTCTTTTGTTAAAATGCTGTTCAGACGGAAGAATCTGCAGAAATCTACAAAGAATGAAGGAATTGTCCCTCTTGCACCCATCAGGCCAAAGATGGTAATAGAAGAAAGTGAGTATTTTTCTTTGTAGTATGCGATGGTGGGTTCGTAGATACGACATTTTTCAGCATGAACTTCTGCAGGTTGGGTGCTACTTGTTTCAAACCTGACTATAGGATCGATTACATATCCATTGGTTGAGCCTGGTGGAATGGCGATGATGTCAATTCTTCTAGAAGAGCCACCTTCAGAAACGCCGTAGACCTCTTCAGCTACTTGATGATGATTTTCCCACAGAGCATTTGCAATTAATGTTCGGATCTTGTGATGGCGACTGCTCCTCAACACTTCTCCATAAGGACAAGCACCCAAGACGTGAGCAAGAGTTTCTTTCTCACTGCCGCAACGACGGCAATGGTGACCGTCTTGGGACCTGCCTGGTAGAGCACGAACTGGACATACATTCGCTGTCATCTTAATTGCATCCTTCCACTCACTACTCATCAATCCTTTGGGCTTACTAAGCCATTTATTACATGGCGTAAATTCTTTAAAAAGGATGATGCCCTTTCCTTTCTGGGGCAAAGAACACCAAGTTTCAAATTCCTTATTTCGGAGTTGTGTCCGTATGGAAGGAACTTTAAGCCAGGCAGGCCTTCCATCTGATGGCAGATTAAGTTTTTCGAGACTTCTGTTAACTTCCTCGTTCAAGTCTCTTGTGTGGATTATGTGGATGTTATTAGAATTCATGAGACTTTGGCAGGAATTAATGAATTGTAAATATGCCTCCCATGATGCTTTAAAGAGTCCTAATCCCTTATAACTCTTGGGTGAGTACATCATACTATCAGGGGTGTCGGTTGGGAGTTGAAGTATCTCTTTACATGTTGTTCGAATTAATACGTCAGCGTCAGAAAGAAATTTGACTGGTATTCTATTTAATGGTGTAGTCTGAAATTTATAAATCAATGATGGACACATAAAAGTACTCAAGATGTTAAATTTCTGGTATGGTTGTAATAAAGAGGAGGAAGCTAAGGCATCAAATTTATTTTTAAGATCGTTCATCGCTGCTTTTGGGTCAAAAACCGTTGCATGATGATAGTTGACATCCAAATAGCGGATAGTCTCATCAGATGCAATTGAAGGAATGACTTGTCCAGAGTCTAGAACGAAATCATCATACTTTATAGTGCCTTTAGTAATTGAAATAGATTTTGATTTATGCATATTAATAGCCAAGCCTATTTCAAGAAACCTTTGAATGGCTATATCGGCAAGTTTCTTGGCAGATTCTTCATTATTGCCTACTATTAAAGTATCATCTGCAAATCCCATGACAGTTATATTAGGGAGACCTGGCAGTATAGAATAAACAAAATCCTCAGCATTTTCATTGGAAGACAGTTCATGTAGGATATGGTCTGTCACTAGATTGTACAAAGTAGGTGACAGAGGCGATCCTTGTAACACTCCTCTTCTTATTGAAATGGGCTTGGTCTTTTGATTGTTAGTCCATATCTGCGTAATGTTATTTATTTGCAAAGAAACTATCAGTTTTGATAATTTAGATGGTATATTAAGTGATGAGATACTTTTCTCAAGATGGCCATGTCCAATATTATCAAATGCCTTGCTAATGTCTAAGAAGATCAAGGCAAGGTTTGTTTTACGTTTCTTATATGTTAAATAAATTCTTCCATTTGGCTCTGTAAGTATATAATTCGGTTTTTTGTTTTGCATGCAGTTTTCTTAAGATGTCCCTCAATACAACAATAACCTTCAAATAACAATATGATTTGCTAGGTCCTGCAAATATCATTATTTTTTAATGGGTGTAATTAAAGTTATTCTGTTGAATATTGAGTGTGCTCTCCTATTTCATTCCCTACGAGGCTCGAGGAGGTGCTGTATCTTGGACATTTGGGGAAACTGAAGTCAAAGAAAACAAAATTGCACTTAGAGCAGTCTAGAGATAGGCTAAGTGTTAATGATTAGAAGACACACTAAGAAAAACAAGATCAGAGAAATTAGTACATTGGATACTTTAGAAAAAACACAGCAACATTACAAAAAATTTACTTACCACCCTAAATTCTTTAATAAATTTGAAAAAGTGTTTAAAAACCACAATATAAAATTGGCACCAAAGAATAATTATACCATTAGGAACTTGCTCAACCACCCACTGAAGAATAGTACACCAAAAACTAAACTATCAGGTATCTACCAAATAGAATGCGCAGATTGTGATCAGATCTACATTGGACAAACCAGGAGGAGTTTGGAAATAAGAATGAAGGAACACTTAAGAAACATAAAACTAATGCAGACCGAAAGATCAGCAGTTGCATACCATTGCTGGACAAAAAATCACAGTGTTAAAAAGGAGATCAAACTATTAAAACACGTTAAGAAACCATCCGAACTGA
Source organism: Ectobius pallidus (assembly GCA_964059195.1). Classification (NCBI taxonomy): domain Eukaryota; kingdom Metazoa; phylum Arthropoda; class Insecta; order Blattodea; family Ectobiidae; genus Ectobius; species Ectobius pallidus. The sequence goes on from CAXKWD010000007.1 coordinate 166,830,470, forward strand.
ACGTATGGGAGAAAATATTCATCACTAAGAAAGAAGACAAGGTTATGAACTTTGAAATCCCACCTATAGACGACATAGTGCGACTTACAAAAACGGAACGAGAGGGCAGCACAAAACAATGCATATATACAAACCAACATGGCAACCAGAATAACAGTCGACCACCAGCCGATGATGGGAGCGAATAAATGCTCTTGAAACTAGTCATGTGTAATTAAAAGTGAAAGTAAGTGGAGAATAAAGTGTTGTTAATATTCAGAATTTAGGTTTTTATCAATAGTAATTATCAGTATACTCCACTGTCTATAAAACTTCTTTTTTATTGTGTTATAAGTGTTACCAGTTTATTTGTATTCTATCTGTTTCATGTGTACCATTGAAAGTATTGAAAATATTATCATTAAAAGTATTCAATTTAATGTGATAGTTATTGCATTCAAAGTAATGTGGAATGCCAAAAATAATGAAAGTTTAAATAGAGAAAGGAGTTTGGACTGTATCATATACACCTACACAGAGAAGCTACTAGAATCTACTAATACAAAGAAAATTTTAAGAGGAAAGACGAAGCTCTCAAAGTGAACAGAATTTGGACGACTGTCACACTCTCGGCTGCAGAGACAGCAAGAAATAGGGAAATGTAGACCATGAGGGAACTTAAGCCTCCTCCCTTTACCAGCACCAGAGTTTAAATAACAGATGGAGCTGCCAGGGAATTCACTTTTGCACCAGCGATCGGCTAGAACACATCGCCTATACCTCCGAAGATGCCCATCATAGTCAAGGATGAAACGTCAGGCCCTATTAACTTGAGACCACGGCCCAATAGGCCAGAAGATTTTCACCTACTAGATTCCGGCCATGAAAGCCTATGTAACTGTAATATTCATTACAAATTATAATAAAAAGTAATTACTTGTTATTTTTCAGAGGTTCCTAAGTGCATTTCAAGTTGAAAATATTTCTTGGTTTTTTAAGAATAATTCTGGAAAGCCTACACGAGGGCCAATAAAGAGGCAAAGTTTGGATGAGACTCAGAGGTACGAATGATAAGGATGTTATTTTGGAAGACACAAGAAATGGGACACCAAGGCTCTGGTAAAATGGAAAAAAATTCAAGGACTAGATCTAAGGATCCATGGATCACAATAATTGCAATAACTGAAACATGAAACCTAAATTTATTGTACAAAACACATCACTATTCACAACTCTGATTCACAGATTTAATAAAACATTGACTGTTTGGCACATCAGTTTAATTTGTTATAACTAAATTGAATCACAAGCAACCTTCATTCATCTATAATAATAAAAGGAAGTGTTTGTCTGTCTGTCCGCGAAATCCACTGAACGCAGAGATCTGAAATTTTAAACGTAGATGGACTGAAGGGTGGCCGAATGCACCTCGAAGCTGGTTTTTTAATTTTCGAGTTAAAAGTGAAAAACTGGCAGAAAATGTGATTTTAGCGCTATCGAAGCAACATTTTCAGTAATAGATTTCAATTGTAGATGGCCTTGCCTACTTTTGTCATACCTTGGAAATAAAAGCATCATGATCCCTTGAACGTTGTAAGCCCACGCTGGTCGATTCATTTGTTTATAATGTCAAGGCACACAGACATCTGAAATTTTTAACATAGACAGAAGAGGGATGAAGAGCCTAGCCTAAATGGACAAACACTGATCAGTTTAGATGGAACTCACTAAACAGGGGTTATCTGAGCCAGGGAACTCAAATCTGAGGTTGTTTTCCCCAGGCAACGCTTTCTAATTGTGGAATTCACTTCAAAATCGGATTTTTAGCTGTTCCATTAATTATATTAATTGTTTAGTTTAGGCCTATGAATGTTTCGCGTGCAAGTGTTAATAAATATAATGTTTTAATTATTTTGCTCTTCATTTTTTATCTTCCAATTAATTATCATGGGCGAAGCGACGGGGATCTGCCAGTTGGTAATATAAAGAGAAATCCAAATTTATCTTGAGAAAATCCGGACCTCACTCAATTATATTATGACTACAGTGCATGCTGCTTATTGTGATCACTTCGGGACGCAGCTAATCTGATAATATTAACCGATTGATAACAGTAGCCAAAAGAATTAATTGAAGGTTATTTATTCATATTTAAGATATTATACTACAAAAACAGAATTAAAAGCTATTTATTCATAAGATAATACGTAACTATAGATCATTGAACCACTCATAATACAGTAATAGACTGCAAACAACTATTTTTTCAACCAGTAGCAAGCTTTTAATTGTCTTTGTTTACTTTTAGGAGTCCATTAACCAATACTACATACTCAGTTACGAATTACGAGTGTTTTTGGAAGTCTATACTGATCTGTGGTGAACACCGCTTAGCAAAACATCTAATGCCTGTCTGTTCAAGTCTTTTCATTTTACATTAACCGGTGAGAAATAAAACATTCCGTAAAGACAATACAATTTTATGTTACCGGAATTTCTGTTTCTTATTTCAACCCCTACCAGGCTTGGTGTGCAGAAGAAATGGAATGCAAAATTCTACAACCTCTATGACCCATAGAAAGCTATATCAAGCATTTTCTGAGGGAACAGTTTGAGTGTGATAAGTTGTTCTTCCTCAACTCAAATTCTACATACCTATTTAAGGACCTAGAGTTTGAAAATTGGAATTGAATTACAAAATACAAAACCTGCGTCTTATGATCCGTAAAATACTGTAATACTTTTTAAATAGTTAAAAGTAAAATGTATTCAAGAAAGCACAGGGCACTGCTTAGCACTAATCTGCATCCCAAGGACATCGGCAGATTGGACTTTTGTGGTCACAACACACTCTGCCTTCAGGACCTCCTCTGTAATCTACTGTACTTGTGTTGTCTGTTCTTACACTTTCTTCTAGACTAAACATAAGCAATTTTGCTACATTAATTGTTACTATGTACTCACTGCTGTTAAAATCAAGTGGGACACCTTCTGAGAGATCCATGTCTAGATTAAACACCAGTGGAAATTTATCATGTGTTTGCACCGGTCCAGAATGTCCTGAGCAGTCCGGAACTCCACCTATAAACCACATTGAAATGGTGATTTAAAAACCTCAATACAACATTTTTTCAGAAGAAACAAAATATATATGTATATGTAGCCTATATTATGAGGGCTATTTCTTTTTCAACCTCCGATGAGGCATAAAATGAAAACCACAGTGAAAATCAAAACTGTTTTATTTGGAACATTTAGGTACACCTTCTAGTTACTTCTCTACATAGTCATGCTCTGATTGAGACATTTATCATAGCGTAGTACCAACTTTACAATATCCTCTTTATACAAGCTTGCCGCCAGCGTATTGAGAAGGATCTTCATGGCATTTTGAAGTGTTTTGAAATTCTTTGTTGGGTTTGTTTGCAAAATTTTTGTGCATCCATTGCTTGGATTGTTCTTTTGATTCTGGATTGTCGTAGCAAATCCACGTTTCATCCCCTGTCATGATGGATTTAAAAAACTCGTTCTCATGCCAAGTGACTTTCATCTTTTTCGGCAGCTGAAGAAAGATCTGGGAGGACAGAGCTTCCACACAAATGAAGAATTTCAAAACACTTCAAAATGCTGTGAAGACCCTTCTCAATACGCTGGCAGAAAGCTTCTATGAAGAGGGTATTGGAAAGTTGATACCACGCTACGACAAATGTCTAATCGGAGTGCGACTAAGTAGAGAAGTAGCTAGAAGCTGTACCTAAATGTTCCAAATAAAACAGTTTTGATTTTCACTGTGGTTTTCATTTTATGCCTCATCAGAGATTGAAAAAATAGCCCTTTTATTTAAAATATAATCAGGTAAACTGATGTAACAAAGTGTCAGAATGATTTTCTTTAATCAGTGATAACTGCGATTATGATATGCAGAAAATAAGTTATTTTTCTAATCGATTTCCGAGTTAAGCTCCAGATCAATTCTTTAAGCAGGGCTTATGGAAGAACAAAGGTCTAAAGTTTGATTCTTAACATTAATTAATACTTGTATACACTGATATAAGAAATTCTTAAAATATGTCAACATTTCACAAAATGCACTGGCAATAATATCAGTTATATAAGTGTAGGCCTTAGCTGACATGTTTGTTTCAGGTTTAAAGCAGCCGCACGGGTTATGATTAAATTAAATTAAATCTGAAATCCATGCATCAAGAATTATATTGGGTCTATTTGCTTTCACAGCAATGTTTAAACTGAAAAATACACACATTGAAATATAATGTAGATATTGGTAGCCGTACATTTTGACAGAATGCACAGTATTATATCAACAGCAGCTGCGTTTAATTATTCAATGGCTAGATGGTTTTTAAATCTTTTATTTATGTTTATTTATATTTATATTTATTAATTTTGATAAGCATATGTGAAGGAATGAGCGGGATAAGAACAGAACGAAATTACAACAAATGCTTCACATTTAAAGCAAGGCGTAATATAATAAATTTACAAACATCTGACTGCATTGAAGTCAAGGCCCTAAATGATTAGCAATGCGGCTTTACATTATAGTCATGATTTCCCATTTAAAAGTATGTGATCTTTAATTAGTCATTACTTGGTAACGGTCAACCAATTTGGTCCAAAATCAATAGGCTTTTTGCCATGGACGTTATAAATATGTATACAAAGTTTCATGAAAATTGGATAAAGTGTATTTGAGTTATCACACGTCTGTCTTGTTCAAAGGTATATTTATGAATCCATGCTAGGCTGATTCTTATTGTGTGCTTGTGGTCTGTAGAGTTGAAACACTATTTTTTTTAAGAAACTGATTAAAAAATTGACCATATACTACCACTCCATTTATAGTATCAGTTCACTGTAAAAATCCCTGCTTAAAATACTGGTTGTTTTAGTTTGCTCCAAATACGACATATTAGAATGAATATAATATTATGCATAGATATATCCCTTTCCCATTTAGGAAAGATTAAAAAGGTTATGGTATCTAAAAGATCTCAAATTTTCTCTATCTAATTTAGAGACACTATGGAAAATAGACTGTGCAGCTGCATCGCCTGAAGGATTATTTTCGAAATTATTAACAGTCTACATCAGGTATGGGCAACCTTTGGAAAGATACGGGCTAAACTTTACGATATTTATGAAGTAGCGGGCCGGAGATAATAGGTAATTGTGAAAAAATAATCATGATGCGGTTTTTTATATTTAATAATCATGATGCGATTTTTTATATTTATAAAGTATAATGCTGAAGTTACATTAATGAGAACAATATCGAACTGATTACGTATTTACTTACAAAAAGCAGAAATTAATGAGAAGCTTGAGCTTGAATTTGAGAAACAAGATAATCAATGTTGGCATCAATCTGTGGACCGAAAATATTTACTTTTTCGAGTTCAATTTTAAAGTGTTCCGCGGGCCGGATCAAAAGTCGGGTAGGGCCACATCCGGCCCGCGGGCCGGGCGTTGCCCATATATGGTCTACATTATTGTCAAATTGAAATTGCTATGGAGCAACTTACCAGAAGAATAAACCACTTTGTAGTGTGAAATTCGGAGAGCTCCAATCCTACCATCTTCTCCACTTCCACTGTTTGGATGAAACAGCACCTGAAAAAGATCAATTAATTAACTATGATAACATGCCATGCAATGAAGAAATTCTCAATAGAACAGGTTATGGTTGAGGAATGAGTTATGAAGAAGATTAGTGTATTTTACTGACAGTCAATAGTTTCATGGGTTACCCTACTGTATAAACACAGATCCCAAACATTTGATGTGGCCTCTTAGCTAAAAGGAGTATAAATACAACTGAAATAAATAAAAAATATATATACAGAGTGTCCCAATAAAATGTATACACTCTTAAAATGACTATAACACTAACAATTATTATAATACAGAAAAGTTTCAAAAATAAAAATAATGTGAACAAATGTAAAAACCAGCCAATTATCGAAAGTGTTCAAATTGTTGGCCATTGCGGTCCATGCACAGCCGATAACGCTGACTGATTGAATCGAAAACGTTCCTAATCATTTCAATTGGTTTTTCGGCACATTCTCTTTCAATGGCTGCCCTCAACTCATTGATTGTAGGTGGTTTTGTGGTGTAAACATTGTGTTTAACATGTCCCCATAGAAAAAAAGTTCATGGGGGTCAAATCCGGTGAGCGTGGAGGGTAGTCGATACTTCCTCTTCGTCCTACCAATCTGCTTGGCAGTTGGCCGTCAAGATAGGCCCTTACATTGCGATGGTAGTGGGGAGGTGCTCCAATCTTCTGAAAGTACCATTCTTCGTTTCTAAACATCTCTTGGATGCGTGGCATAGCGGATTCTTACTCCTGTCTCATGAGCCACTTTCCGAACAGATTTTCTAGGCGATTGCTTAAATCTCTCAATGACTTTGCTTTCTCTTGTGGGGCTGGCGGATGATCGTGGTCTTCCGGAATGGTTCTTATGGACATCCTTAACAGTTCCTTCTTCCTCAAACTTATCTCGCAAACGAGTAATTGTGAGTCTCGTTGGTGCATCTCGATGAAACTCCATTCTAAACCGTGTTTGCATTTCACTTATGTTTTCAGTTTTCCAGTAGCACTTTAAAATGAATTTTATTTTTCAAATTTTAGTCTGACTGCAGCCTTTATTTTAAGCAGTCACAATGGAAAAAAGAACAAAAAGTGTGGTTGCTATGAACTGTCAAAGAGTGTATACATTTTTTTGGGACACTCTGGTATATATATCAAAGGTCCTGAACTCAGGAAAGTTAAATGGGAAGTACATGAGGAAGTACACTCTGTTTCAGAAGGGCAGACATCGTAGCCATCAAGAGAGAAGAAGGGAAAGTGTTAATCCTCCATCCTAAAGTCATATTTGAACACAATGACCAACAGGCCCTCTGAGTGAGCAAAGAAAAGGAGTCTATATACTGACCATGTATTCAGGCCCGACGAGAGGGAGGGGCAGTCGGAGCTGCAGCCCTGGGGCCCGGGTTACAAAAGGGGGCCCGGCTGACAAGGTTTTATTTTTTACTTTCTAAATTTACTCTAAAATAAAATTTGTTATAAGTTAATAAACAGTTTGAGTTATGTTTTTTTTTATTTCTTTGTTTTATTTATTTTATCTGCATTGTCCCGTCGTATACCGGTGACACGAAATTAATCAGTTTATCTGAAACGGATTATTCTTGAAGAAAAATTGCTATTTTTGAAAAGTAGAAGCATAAATCCATTTGGACTCAACAGTAGGCCTCACTAGCGTCCGGCATTTAAAATCATAATTTTTAAAAGATTAAACTGGTACATACAGATAAAATTGTTCCTAATTAGAACATTTTAATGCATTTTTCCGTTCCGTGCCCGGCATCAGTTAACTGATTTGGTCCAAAATCAATAGGCTTTGTCCCATGGGCGTTATAAATGGTATACCAAGTTGTATGAAAATCCGATAAAGCATATTTGAGTTAAGGCGCTTACAGACACTCGGACAGACTGACAGTCAGACGGATAGATATTTTCCTGTCTACCAAACAATCTCATAAAGTACCGGTACCATTCTGGCACTTAATAATCGTGTAATATCGTTACATAATCTTTTTGTTGCATACAATATAAAGGGCAAGTTGGGTAGAGAATTTAATATTTGTCCCTGGGGCCCTTGCTTTCTTTCCACGGCCCTGCATGTATTCCTCATCTCAGTGAGAGTTACAATGAACCCATTACAACATGGCAGGTACAATACTTCTCTTGGACACAACTGTAAAGAGAAGACTCAGCTAAAAGACTAACTTAGAACTGACCTTAAGAGTATGATTGCATTAGCATTTTAAAGAAATTTCAATTCTTATTAGGACTACATTAGTGTTCCGCTAATCCGGATTCTGCTTGACTGGACATCCATTAATTCAGACAGTTGAACAATCAATAAATTTTCAATTTTAATCACATAGATGTTTTGTTTTGTATCAGTTCATAGGTTAAAAACTTAGGTCCACGTATACAGTACTGTATTAAAACTGAAATTAAGTTCTAGAAAAGTGATATCTATGAAAAACAATTTTTATAGTTTTACCCATCTAAAACATGTATTACGTGCATTTTAAGGCAAATTCCATTTATTCTGGACTTTCAGGGGTCAAGCCCGATCTAGTCCGGATTAGCGGGACTCTATTGTATTTATTGCTAATAATTATACAAGGTGCGGCAGAGGAAACGGACGTTTTTCAAATAACTATAACTCAGACGATTTTCAAGTTAAACAAAATTTAATTACACAGAAATGAAGCTTGTATAATGCAGTTTCTGTTGACTATTTCAGATTTACCTCCGAAAAATAAATGCCGTCAAGTGACGCAACAATGGAATTTTTTAACATGCAATCTCATTAATAATAACCTTGACTGTCCAGGTGGCGCCGTGTCATCATGTCTAAAACCGACGTTTCGGCCCTCATGTTGTGGCCTTCTTCTGGGTATATCCAGTAACAGTGTGGTGTGGTGTTGCTAAATTTGGAATCATCGGTCCTTATTTTTTTGAAGAGGACAATACCTCAGTGACAGTGACTTCAGCACGCTACATTGAAATACTCAACAGGTTCCTGCTTCCGGAACTACGCAGACGAAGAGTAAACATGCAGCAAATTTGGTTCCAATAAGATGGTGCCACAGCGCATACTGCGAGAGCATCAATGCAAGTGGTTCGCGACATGTTTCCTCAACATGTGATCTCCCGTTTTGACGACATTGACCTGTCCATATGTGACTATTATTTGTGGGGTTACCTCAAATCAAACGTTTACTTAAACAAACCCCGCAACATCCAAGAACTAAAAGAGTTAATTCGTGCAGAAATCACTAATGTGGAGGAAGAAATGTTGCGAAGAGCAATGCAGAATTTCGAAGTGAGGTTACGAGAGTGTTTACAGAAAGAAGGTCGTCACCTGACGGACGTTATTTTTCGGAGGTAATTCTGAAATAGTCAACAGAAACTGCATTATACAAGTTTCATTTCTGTGTAATTAAATTTTGTTTAACTTGAAAATCTTCTGAGTTATGGTTATTTGAAAAACGTCCGTTTCCTCTGCCGCACCCTTTATATGTAAGTTAATATCTTAGGCAAGTAATTTATGTTATGCTTACAATTAGGGCTGTAGCGATTAATCAGCTCAATTAATCGATTAAACATTTAGTCGTCGATCAATAACATTTTCCAATTAATCAGTTTAGTCGAATTATGAAAAACGTTTTTTGAGAAATGGGTCAAATGACCAAACTTTTTTCTCTCGCTTCTCCAGCCTTAGCACATCATGTGTCATTCAGCCTATTGTGACCAAACAATTCCCGTTATTTAGAAACCTGAAGGCTAGTTTACTTTTGCAAGTCTTGGCAGAAAAAGTAACCGGAAATGTAAGTTTTGTGTATATTTTTTCACTAGTTAACTAATAATGGTATTTATTAATTCAGGATTTCTTCTGATTATCTGTAGTGTAGTAGTTATTAAACGTGTAAAACAATATTAAATGTGCACTTTGGTTTCGTTTAAAACACCGACCTGTTTGTCAATTAATCGATTAAAGTCAAGCGTTAACTCGATTATAAATTTTAATCGATTTTCAGCCCTACTTACAATGATTTCATAATAAGACAAGGGAACAACCTAGCAGATGTACAGTCGGTCAAATAAAAAACGTCGGGCGGTATTTGATTAAGTATCACGAACGAGCATATGCGCATGTACAGGAAGACTTAAGGTTAGGTTCACACACGCCTCTTGTCTATCCATGTATTTTCTTGATTATTTAGTCAGTTTTGTTCCAAAACAAACATGTATAGAAGGCTGTGGTTATATGCCTCAAATCCGCCATATTCTTGGTTGCAAATTTTTATAATATTAATAATTAATAGATTCGCGAGGAATATGTTTATTCAAGGAGCATTTTTTTAAGATTTTATTTTATAATACCGGTACTTCTAGTGCAAAATCAATAACTTACGCTCAACTTCTGCAACCAATCCTCTGAGCTGCTCTTTCATAAATATGGAACCTTCTCGCTGCTTCAGAGACCGAAAAATGCAGGTCAATTACAGCCCTAACTACACTTTCTCTCACGTTAGCATTTGTATGTGGCGATGACACAAAGCAAAATGAATTATGACAATGCATTAAGTTGAATATCGTGTGTTGCGCTTTCCGCGATTTTCATTTTTTCCCTTCTTGTTCATATTTTCCCTCCTGCCGCATGGCCTCATATGTTCCGAAAATGACCTGTATTTTGTGTTTTTTATAGGAAACTTGTGAACTAATGCGTCAAAACTTTAATTTTAACAGCATACGAGTCCCGACGTTTTTTATTTGACCGACTGTACCTGCTCAAGATCCCTCAAGATCCCTCATATGGACTTCCTCAAATTCCTGAAAGGCAAAATACTTCAGAACTGGAAAACACAAATGGAGCTCTACCTCTGACAGCAAGTTGCACAGCGTCTGCCCAGTTCCTACTTTTACGCAACCCACTGTAACCATCAGTTGCAGAGACCAGGTACTTCTAATTGGTCTGCGAATTGGAACATAAAGCTCTTACTAATTCATACATCCTTTCCAGGGAACTTCCTCCTCTGTGCGATCTACCTAGGTATGTGCATCTCCTCTCACTGTGGAACATCTAATGACATACTGCCCCAGGTATACTGATCAATAGGGTTCGGATGTTTACGACATGTCATATTTTTAACCTGACCTCCATTCTAGCCTCAAACACAGATTAAACATGAACTGCATATTTGTTATCCTAACTGTACCGCTTTTATTTATTTTGCATATAGTTATGTTTTGGTCATTTTCATGGTTTTGGTCATATTTCAGTCATATTTGTTACAAATTCGGTAAAATTGTGCAGTACGTGCACTAAATTGTTGAATAATTTTCTTTCCTGAAAAAGAGTCACAAATATTTTGGTTTTACTGTAACTGAAATATGAACAAGTAACAACACAATGACCTCTTCCTCCTTGTTGTTAACAAGTTCCAATCTAGACATGTTTGAAAAATATTTTCAGTTCATATTTGCAGCGGTAGCTGGAAACATTAGACTGCCGGCGTGGTCTTGTGGTTAGCGTCGCTGACTACGGATCCTTCAGCCTGGGTTCGATCCCCGGTACCTCCTCGGATTTTTCTGAGGTAGGGAGGTCTGGTAGGGGTGCACTCAGCCTCGTGATTCAAATTGAGAAGTAGCGGCTCCGGTCATGGAAACCACCATTAACGGCCGTGGGTGTCGGCACGCTGACCACATGCCCCCCAACCCTGCCATCTGCCTACGGGAGATGACGCAACGGTCGGGTGGTAGGCCAAGTCCCTCCAGGGATGTAGTGCCACGGAGTTTAGTTTTAGCTGGAAACATTAACAGATTAGTTCTTTGTAAATTACCTGAAAACTTGTTAAAAAGTGATTATGTGATTGAATCAATGTGATGTAATAATTTAGTTTCATTAGATGATTTAATTTGGAACATTTATTTTTAGAAAATACATTCTTTTATGAGGTCATATTTAGGCTTTTTGGGTCATACTTAGTCATTTTTAAGGTCATATCCGCAGTCATATTTTCCACTTTTTTAGGTCATCAACATCCGAACCCTATTCATCAACCTCTCCATGGCCAACGAATTTAACACATCAATGTCTTAAAGTTCATGAAATACACCAAAGTTTGTAATATCTAGTTCATTTTTGTACATCCAATGTATTTTAGTGTTATAGTCACTGATACGTCACTCATAGCTGTAGGATGTTTATCATAGGCCCTAAACATCGACAAGAAGACAAAATAGGGTGGAACATTTTCAGTCCTGTGCCCACAGTATATTATGTCCCAGGTTTTGGGGGAGGAAAGTATAAAACTGTGTGTTTTTTTTTTTTTTAATTTCAGCTCCGAAACGGTTGTATGGTAACATGAGAGTGAGAAATAAAAATTTCCGTGAAGACAATACAATCTTATGTTATCGGAATGTCTGTTTCTTCTTATTTCAACCCCTCCCAGGCAAGGGGTATAGAAGCAATGGAATGCAACCTTCGACATCCTCTGTGAGCCATAAAAAGCTATAACTAGCGTTTTCTGAGGAAATAGTTTGAGTGTGATAAATTGTTTTTCCTCATTTCAAGTTCTTTGTAGGCCTACATATTATACAAGGCCCTAGAGTTTGAAAATCAAAAGTCCTTCATAAGTTAATTTCAAATTACAAAATAAAAACCTGGGCGACGCTGGGCCTTTTAAGCTAGTAAAGATGTATAATAATGTTTGCAACCTTGCAAAAAAATACTTTTCATATCAATGAAACCAATAATACCGGTAACTCCAGTAATGAATTATCGTGTCTATGGTGTCCTGATTTTTTTAAAGATCCAACATGGAGCCCTATAGAACACAAAACATACCTCCCTGATGCTTTCCGAGGTGCCATTAAGCAAGGGTGTCATGTCATGCCCATCATATCTTCTGTTAGTAGGAATATTTCCTCTTCCAAGAGATGCCAAAGTGGGAAAGATGTCCAAGGCAGATGTTAGGGCTCTAGAAACTTGACCAGCCTGAAACATGAAGCAGAAGACTGATATTAAACAGAAGTGCCCACAGAGGGAGGTTAAAATGCAGACTGTGTCACTGAAATTTCTGCCGGAGGGGGGGGGGGTTGAAAATGTTTGTAAAATAATTTTTTATATGTTCAAAATTAACTGATCAAGTTTTATAACTTCGAAAGGTAATAAAAACTCTTGTAATTCTTTAAGTGACACAACTTGTATAGTAAAAGCAACCTCATTCGTCATACTTTTTCAATTGATACTTTTTTAATACAAATACAGCAATCCTTCCCAAGGGAAGGAAATCTTGTCATAAGTTGAATTTCTGGCACAAACAAGTCGTACTTATGACGTGAGGATGTTTATGGGTGTTAAAGTGAGACTTGACAAAGTCTAACTCATTGCTATTCACAGTCAGTAAAGTACAACTTATTTTTTGAAACAAGCTAAACTTTATCAAGTCAAGGGTCTCCTGACTTATTTCAGTTTAAAACAGAACCATGGACAGTTATTTTGAGGACTGGGGTGAGGTATTAGCAGAAAATTATGCTCCAAAGCATTATTTGCGAAACATGTTGAATGAATTTAAATTCGACATTGACAATGAATTTAAAAAGAGGTTTCATTTGAAGAAAACACAATTTTGGAAATATCAATTGACGTTCTTCCATCAGCATTTCTCTCCACTATCATTCCATATCGACCCAAAGCTTCCTAAGTTGTTCTGAGTCTCTCTTTGACAAATATCAAAATAAATACTTAAGCTTACAGGTATTAATTCTGAACGATGTCCAAGCTAATATTATACACACAGAATATTCTCAAGAAACTATAGATCAGCTCACTTACACACTGCATAATATGTATGGATGAATTATTGAAATCTTTGTTTACAATGCACAGTGCCATCTGTATTTGCATATTACAACAGCGAAATACATACCAAGATGGCTTTGCAATACACGAAAACTGAAAAAATCTGAAATATGATTCACTGATTTAATTGTTACGGCAGTGAACGCATGATTTTTCATATTATCACATTCGACTTTAATACAGAACAAGTAAAGCTTTATGAAGTTAAGTACGACTTCAAAGTAGACTATGAATATGAAAAACATATAAGTTGACTTGTCCAATACGTTTTTCTTTGTTAAGGCGTTCTTAAGTCGCCAACTATGAATACTGACTTTAGAGTAGGCCTACTGTTAGGGGGCTTACTTTTCATGAAACTGGGGGAGGGATGAGTCATAAAGACAAGGATGGTTGGGCATGGATTCCTATATAGAGTAGACACTTCTAAATTCTCAAAATAAAAGACAAATACACATCGAACACATCCTTAGAACCTAACTAAAAACGAAATTATGACTACCAACGTCCATGCAGTTTTTTTAATGTTTAACCTAAATCCTACTCTAACCTCAAATTACTTCAAAGATTTATAAACCTGAAGGCAACATACAAATTTATAATTTTGAATGAGTTTTTCTTTATGCAATAAGATTTTTAATAAATCTTTTGGAATTAATATAACAAACTTAGCATACTTTGCGTATTTTCATCCATGCCAAATTTTAAAACTCCAGATTTTTTTTACTAGATTTGTTTATTTGACTGGGCGGTAGCTTTAATTATTTGCATGGCAGGAATTTGATTTATAAAAATTTATATACAGAGTGTTAATGAATAAAGTCGAAATATTTTACCTGCGTTTAGAGAGGATATAGACAAGCAACTTTATTAAGAGATTTTTGCTCTATGACACAAAATGTGTAGGCCTATGCTACAGGACATTAAAGTCAATACAAGTTGGTGCTCATAAGTCAATAATGAAGTGAAATAGGGTTAAAATTTTCATTAAATTGACTTCATGCCTTCTTAGTGATCAACAAAAATCTGATTCTTAACCATTCTTCAACAGCTATATCATAATTTTGAGTTTCCATATTCAACAAAATTTACAGACTAATCACATGACTGGCCGCCACAGCATTAGTTAATTTTTTTATTTTCTATTTTTTTTTTTTATTTGTTATTTTTTAAATTCATAGCGCCAGTGTTAACAACGAAGTTCCTTTGTTTTGAAGTTATTTCAAATGTTAAAAGTCAGTGGTGGCCATGCCCTGGGAGATTTTATGCTGTAACAGGAGAAACTGAATCTATAGAACAAAAATATCAAAATAAAAGTTGTTTGTCTGTCCCCTCTATATGCAGGTAAAATATTTCGGTGATATTCATTAACACTCTGTATATAAAATAAAATAGAAAAACAGAAAAACACAAACTACATTCCTTGTTACTAGAGAAGCTAGAGCAACGACTGGCTGAATCCAGGGAACCAATACCAATAAAAGCGAGGGAAATCCAAATTATAGGCCTAGCAATAATTTCTTGATTTAATCCTTAAACTTCCGAGTATACGAATATCCAGTCAACCGGTTCAAAAGTGACTGCGGCAATAGGAACTATTAAATTTGATTTTATTGTTGCGGGAACTAAAATAGGCCTAACAGAATTAAAGAAAACAGTCGTTTTTCAAAATTGATTCTTTGTCGCCCGCCTCAAAATCGAGATCGCGATCAGCCGTGTGGAAAATCTGCCCCCTGTTGTACGCAGGGCCGTATCTAGGCGGTGGCGAGTGTGCCCCCGCCAAGGGCGCAAAATTAACCATGAAAAACAGCACCTTTTTTTTCAGACTGGTGCAATTTATCAAAGAATAAAAATTCTATATTTTATGATTTAATTATTTTTGAAGTAGTTCAACGTCTGAAAATAAGGTTTTAGTACCTTGAAAGTCCAACACTTAGTTCATTTTCAAATTGAGGTTTAGGTTTTCTTTGATAATAAGTGTTTTTATATTAAAATAATAAATAATTTTACAGAAATATTAAAAAATTGTTCAGAACCCAACAGTATTCGAGGGAGCAGATTTGACAAACTCGCCAAGGGCGCAGAAGGACTTTGCTACGGCCCTGGTTGTACGTTGTACAAAAATATACAGGAATATGCATACTACCAGTTTGGAGAATTCCATGATCCTACGTAATACAAACAACTGAAGAAAACAATTAATTCTAAAGATAGCACGTTGTATATTATGCAATAACCTTTCAGCAGTCTGAGCCCTAACCAATAATGCGACGTACAGACTACCAGAGATAATTAATTGTCAGTGCACTAATGTAAAAGTGACCAGAGGTCCCAATTTGGCCGGGACAGTTGAGAATTTTGGATTCGGTTGTAGCCGACTTCCTCTGCCCGTACCATAGATATCATATAGGTAGAGGAAGTATTGTGATCGACCCAGTGGCGTAGCCAGAAAATAGTTTTTGAGGAGGGTCAAAATTGCCGGGGCCAAGAAAGGGGGGTTTGGGGGCTCACTCCTGGGAAATGTTTAAATACTGAACTAATGAAAATTACACTTTACGATATTTTAGCGTAAATTAGTTAGCAAATTTATTTACTACAGTCTAAAACATGCCAACTTAAATAAGAAATCATTACCTAAGTTATAACACTTATTACTATTTATAAGAACACATGGAACAGTGGAAATAATAGGCCTACATTTACAAGTTCAGTATTTTATTATTAAATAAAATAATTAAATATTTTACAAAATAGAGCTTAAATAACTTGAATAGAATTTTAGGTTTTGATTTTGGGGGAGGTCCGGACCCTTGGACCCTACACCACTGGTTCGACCCCGAAATTCGAAGTTAAATTTTTAACATAAATACATGTTCTGAGATCCTCTGAAACAAACAAAAAAAACACTACTTTCAGAAACATGAATGTGTACGTGAACAACCTACCTGGAGGACGGAAAATAGTATAAAGACAAAACACGAAGGTAGGCTTTTTATGCCAGTTTACATGAAGAAAGCTTCATTTATTGGCATTTTCTCGAAAACAGCTCTCACGGCTTTGTTAAAATGTTATACATGAGGTGCTTTATACTTTTATTTTAAACATTTTTTCGTAAAAAATTATCTGAAGGGTAGTTATAAGCACGCACCGCTGACACAAACAGTCTTGTCTGGTGAACAATAAACTGTTGCATTAAGTTGAAACAACTGAATACGCACTCTTTGCAATACGGCCTCTTATTCTACATTGTCAGAATGTGAAGTGAGAAAGATGTATTGTCCATGCTTAGGGCAAAAAAAGTTGCAGGAGTGCATTATGTCAGATTTTATTTTGGTTGTATATCCTCCGGGAATGAGATTAGAAACGTGGTAACGATTTTTGTTTTGTTTCTACAACCACTTTATATGAAAAGAATGCCATTTTTGCAGATTTTCTCAAACATCTCTAAAGAATTTCCTCGATTTCCTACACGAATTCCATAATATGCATAATACATTATATGACGATATGGTATATTACGTATTATAATATATTCAGAGTGTCCAACTTTCCTTGACACCAGAAAATTACATTTCAATGACCACAAGAATTGACACTTTTAAAGTTCTTTGTAAGCAAAATTAAACAAATCAAACCTCCACCATCGCCATATCAAAAATAAGAAATGATTAGCTCACCCACTTAAAAAAATAAAAAAAGCGTACACAGTCTGGGTTACAGCAAAACATATGCTCCTCAAATTTCACCTACTGGGGGTAGTTATTTTCCTTGACTATTCTGTTTTTTTTCTTCTTTTCAAATTTCCCTGAATTTTTCCTTTATTTTACAAAATTTCCTGACTTTCCCTGGCCAATTTCGATTTCCCCGACTTTCAGTGACTTTTGTTCCCTTACTTTCGGAAAGTCAGACAAAAATTTGATTTTGGTAGATGTTTAAAAATCAAATTGAATTCCCGGTGATTTGAGGTTTCAACATTTAGGCTTGTCATTTTTTTTTATGTTTCTAACAACGTCAGTCAGTCACTTCAGTTGCTTCATAATATTATGAAATGCGTTCACACGCCTATTTGTTGATGCGTACAAGTTGGAGAGATTCAATAATACAGGGCTGGGTACACATCCAAACAGATATCTTATGAAAACATTCTAGCACTGTGGAATCTGTGTTATGTCTTCCCGTTAAGTGTATTATTATCATGACCGGAAGTTACTACTCTATAAGCACGAAAGTATGCTCTAAAATTCGTAAACTTAAAACTGTGCTCTGGCAGGGCCGTAGCAAGGTCTTTCTGCGCCCTTGGCGAGTTTGACAAATCTGCGCCCTACCTGAACAATTTCTTTAAATTTCTGTAAAATTGTTTAATATTTTAACATAAAAATACTGTTATTATCAAAGAAAACTAAACCTCAATTTGAAAATGAACCAAGTGTTGGACTTTCAAGGTACTAAAACCTTATTTTCAGACGATTGAACTACTTAAAATAATAATTAAATCATAAAATCTAGTATCAAAAGTAAAGTATATAATAGACCTGAGGCCTACTAAAACGTTTAACACATTAATATAGGTAAAAAGTATTTTTTTCGAATAGAAACTTTTTAAAACAGCTTCTGCAACATGCAATGAGAAAATGCATAGTATTTATTTATAGTCTAAATTGCACAAGTCTAAAAAAAGGTGGGATTTTTCATGGTTAATTTTGCGCCCTCTTTGTATCTGCGCCCTTGGCGGGGCCCATCTCTCCACCGCCTAGCTACGGCCCTGTGCTCTGGAACAATGAAGTAAATGCATTACTTTACGTTCCTTAGTAGCACAATAGTTGTATGAATTACATTACAAAACTATTTCAATAAATGGTGCAACATACATTGTACAAACTTTCTCAGTATACGTGTTAAAAGCTAGCACAGAAAAAATAATAGGGGCAATTAATTTTTTAATACATTATTATATCACTAACAGGTATCTAGAACGCAAGACATAATCGCTTAACCCTAATGTTACATTAACATGGGCATGAGGTCTGAGTGACCGCTCAAAATTAAGGTGCTTTTAACACTGAAAATTTACAAATTTTAATTATTATTCAAGCAAACTGATTCTAAAATGTTTAATGTTAACGACGGACGTTAGGTTTCACAGACCGCTATTACTATTTTCTATTGCGGCTCCATAATACAAGGTATCCCGAGAAGTTGATATCTAGACAGCAGAAGCAGTTTAAGATTTTACTGACATCCATGGTTAGGCCTAAAGATTAAAGAGAGGTTCAGGAAATGCTTGTTTTAAGCAAGTCAGAAACTTGTATCTTTTCGTCTTCTGTCCAGATATAGCCTACATATTAAAAAATTACAAGACAATTATCCTGCCGGTTGTATTATATGGATGTGAGACATGGCCCCTTACATAATCTGAGAGTATTCGGAAACAGGGTGCTTAGGAAAATGTTGGGCCTAAGAGCAGTGCTTTAGTTGGGCCGGTACGCACCGGTACTGCGTACCGGTATAAAATTATTTTCCTTCTACCATACCGGGAAAAATATGTGCTCCGGTACGTCGTACTGGCAGTACAGGAACGATATTGTCCTAAAATACTTATTAAATGTCCAATTCACGAGAGTGTATTTGTTAATAATGACAAACACTATTAAATTCGCAATAGATATGCGTTCTATGGAAGGTGAGTACCCCCATAAAATATTTTCCATCTAAAGCACTGCCTAAGAGAGATTAAAATTGGGACCGAAGAAAACTCCATAATGACGAGCTTTATAACCTGTACTCTTCACCGGATATAGTAAGGGTAATTAAATCACGGATGAAATGGGCTGGGCATGTTGCACGCATGGGGGATGAAAGACTATCTCAAAAGTATTCACTGGGAGACCTGAAGGAAAGATACCACTTGGAAGACCTAGAAGTAGGTGGGAGGACAATATTAGAATAGATTTAAGGGAAGTAGAATTTGCGAGGGATGGTTGGATGGAGTTAGCACAGAATAGGGTTGAATGTCGAGTTCAGGTAAGAGCGGCAATGAACCTCCGGGTTCCATAAAATATATAATAATCCTTTAGTTTGCTTAGGAATTATCTACTGTCACTGAGTACGTAAGTAAGTAATGCTGTAACAAGAAATAGAATATATATTTGAGTGGCGTGCAGTGGAATGGATAATCTGTAACTGCTATACAAGGCTTTCTATCCGCCATTCAGTCCTCGCAAGAATTCACGTATTAATACTCCCTTTCCTGACTCATTCAAGGGATGCCATCCCCTACCTACCATAACATCCCTAACCTACCCTAACTAAAACACCCCCCAATAAACCAGCTGGGAAGGGCCTCAAGTAAAGTAGGGGTGTACCTGTGTAGAAATAACAAGAATCTTGTTTTGGAATTTTTTGCAATATAAATTTAGTGAAGTCTGTGTAGTATAATAATAATAATAATAATAATGGTTGGAACAGATACTGAAGACTTAATATTAGAAGATCAGTAAGGTTCATTAAGGGATGTGAAGAATCTGTAAATTTAGGAGTGAAGGTGGACAAAGAAGATAGAAAGGAAAATCTGAATATTAAGAATACGATTAATAAAATCAAGTAAACTGAGCAACAAAATGCCAGTTGGAATTAATAGGCCAATATCTGAAAACTTGTAATTTATATGAAGTCAAGAAGTTTTTTGTTACACTTTGTCTTATAGTCTAATTTATGGTTTGAAATTTCATAATCCCTTATTGCCGACAAGCTTGACTTCATAAATTTAGAGTCAACCAATAAAATAAATAAAAACTATTTAGTATTAATAATCAAATTGTTATAGTTCTTTTGTCTTTCGTTTGTTTTCATCTTAATTTCTTTCACCTATTTCTATTTCTCAATATAAAAATATTGCAATCTGTGTTCTGACACTGTAATTTTGGATTTCATTTTTTAAAATTCTTTGTAAAATTGTTTAACTGTTTTTAATTTAGGTATTTAAATTGTGTGAATATTTTTAATTTAAATTTCCATGTTCTCTCTTATTTAATTGATATGTACAGCCCCTAAACACGAGATTCACTCATCTGGGGGCTTTCAAGAAAAGTACACACTATACAGGGTGTTAATGAATAACACCGAAATATTTTACCTGTGTATAGAGGGGACATAGACAAGCAACTTTTATTACGAGATTTTTGCTCTATGGATTCAATTCTTCCTGTTATAACATAAAATCTCCCAAGGATATGCACGCCACTGACTTCTAATACTTGAAATGATGGGAAACAAAGGAACAGTGAATATTGTGTAGTGGTCGGGAAAATTGTAAAAAATGACGATCGATATCTTACAACTCTGAGGGAAAAAAAGACAAACGAAATTTTTTTGTTAGGTCTGGAATTAGGAATAAAAACATAATGCAGTGGCGGGCAATCATGTGATTAGTCAGTAAATTTTGAAGATTATGAAAATTCTAAATTATGGTATAGCTTTTGATGAATTATTAAGAATCAGGTTTTTATCGATCACTAGGAAGGCATGAAGTCAATTTAATGAAAATGTTAACCCTATTTCGCTCAATTATTGAGTTATGAGCACCAAATTTTAAGGACTTTAATGCCCTGTAGCATACAAATTTTACGTCATAGAGCAAAAATGTCCGAATAAAAGTTGCTTGTCTATGTCCCCTCTATACACAGGAAAATATTTCGGTGTTATTCATTAACACCCTGTATGTATGATAATTTTATTTGTATGTGTAAAAATTGTATTTAAAAAATTTCAAAATTAAAAATATATACGAAGCATGGAGCACAAGTCAGGGCAACTCCAAGTAAGGGATGGTACCATGAGATTCTGTATGTCACGGGAGAGTGTGGCATATAGTATACGGACACATCATTTAGTAGCATTGTGATGTTCGGTTATACGAACAGAAGCGATGGTAATTTAGTTGTGAGTCAGCCACCCTGCAGATTGAATATGACAAGATGACACAAGCATTCTTACTTCGAAACAGTCCTTATCTGAGGGATAAATGCCAGAGAATACTGCAAGGAGCTGATGGAAGCTTATGGGAAATAATGCCCATCCGTACCGAACTTCAAGGGATCATGGAGTGAGTATGAGTGCTTTCATTCTTGCAACTACCGCAATACATTAGAGTGGCACGATGCAGTCGCGTATGGATTTTTGTGGGTGTCTGTTTCCTTCACTATCCCATATCTAGTACCCATAATCTGCATTATACGTACATTCCATACCCTGCTATTTCATTGGTATAAGTTATTTCAAAATTATCAGTTTCAAAAAATAAAAAAAGTAGCAAAGACTTATGCCCAATCCCTATATGTATATACACACAGTTACTATACTGTAATGGGACTGGGACAGTGGCGTAGCCAGAAAAGTGCCGGGGGGGTTTGGAATCCTCCCTCTCTAAGAAAAGGGGTTTTGGGGCACTCCCCCGGAAAACTTTTAAGTATTAAACTAATGTAAATCACATTTCACGCTATTTTATGACTGAAAAACTAGTTACCAAATTTGTTTACATGCCAACTTAAACAAGAAATCGTTATCTAAGTTTATAATAATCAGGGCCCGGATTCTGATGACCTAAAATTGTTTGAAAAATGATTTATAAAATGACCCTAAATTTTAAAGAAAATGGCTTAATAATTATAAAAAATTATCTAAAAACTGATATTTTATTTATAAAAAAGTATTATTCTACACAAAAAGTTATAGACTTTTTGTACATAATTGTAAAAACTGTAAATAACCGTAATGTTGTGAATATTCTTTTCTCACGGAAATTTATACCGGCACTGAGGCACTGGCGAGTCAAAATTCGGCACATCATTTTGTGGTCTGCCGGATATATTGTTGTTTATTGAGGGTAAACAGTAGTTTGCACTCTCAAATCCAAGCAGGTGGCACACTCTGGTGCCAAGTCAATCTAATAACAATAGCAATATAATTCCAAATTTTGGCGTTTCTTTGATTCTTATTTCCGACTGAGACATGACAAACACTTTAACGCCGAATTTTTCCTTCTTGCATTAAACAAACAAAACTTCAAAAGAGCACCGCTAGCGACGAAAAAAGTTAATACACTCAATATAAAAACATGAAAATCACTAAATAAGGAAGCAAATGACACGAAAATGACAAAATAATGACCTAAAATTGAAATAAATGCCCTAAAAATATAAAATTGTATAAAATGACAAAAATGGCCTAATAAAAATGTATTTCTATAATCTAGAGGCCATGATTAGGATTTATCTACAAGTTGGCAATGTCTATGCAGCATCAATAAAAAGACGACTTGTCATTAGAATCCGGGCCCTGATTATTACTATTTATAAGAAAAGTCAAATAACACATGGACTGAGGAAATAATTGGCCTACATTACAAGTTCATTACTTTATTATTAAGTGAAATAATTAAATATTAGAAAAAATAGGGCTTACATAACTTAAATAGAATGTTAGGTTTTGACTTCGGGGGAGGTCTGAACCCCCTGGACCACCCTTCCCTACGCCACTGGAATGAGAACAAAAATACCAAAAGATTCAGGTTTGCAGCAGGGTGATTCAGGAATTAGAATGTTATCCACCCCTAACCATGCAACGGATGACGGAAATTTCCACTCCGAATGGAAGTTTCCTTCCCTTGCTATCTGTTTTGTTATGTGCATCTGCCCTCTGCAGTGGATAAGGGAAGGCGAGGGTACAATGGCAATTTGATGCGAATGTGGATTTTCTTGTAGCAGCGTGTCCACAGAAATTTCAAAATAACTTTCCCTGACTTTCCACGACCAGAAACTTACATTTCCCTGACTACAAGTATCGATGTTTTCAAGGTTCACATTTTCATGTAGAAACATCCCCGAAACGGTTGTATGAGAGTGAGAAATAAATTTACCGCAAAGACAATACAATATTATGTTACCGGAAATTCTGTTTCTTCTTATTTGAACCCCTACCAGGCTTGGTGTGTAGAAGCGATGAGATGCAAATTTCTACATCCTCTATGAGCCATAAAAAGCTATATCAAGCGTTTTCTGAGGGAATAGTTTGAGTGTGATAAGTCGTTCTTTCCCATTTCAAATTCTACATACCTATTTAAGGACCTAGAGTTTGAAAATCGAGTTCTTCATAAGTTAATTTTCAATTACAAAATGCAAAACCCGATCGACGCCGAATCTTTTAAGCTAGTCTGTGTTATATAACCGTCGACACAAACACGTTCATCTGAGGGGAATTGCAGTCATTGAAGCACGTATTCTTTTCTGCATCTGTAATTTCAATTTTCAATACTGCAGATTACAAGTTCTTTTGCACTGATGGACAAGTCTCAACCAAAACAATGCATAGCCTGCAGCGAGAGAAACATGAAAACTGTGATGGTCCTTGGATATGTAGGCGATTGTTACTTTTTTGCACGACGTAACTAATTAGTGGTACCTATGAATACTGTTGCCGTGGATCGTAACTTGACATTCCCACACGCAATCTGGTTGCTACGAAAACAAAATAAATCTCAGTGCTGTAAAAATTACAAAAAGCACTAGTGCCGTAAGTAAATCCATCATAATACAATCCTTTATAGAAGGCCGAAACCAAGGCCCCCCAGTTTGTGGCGGCTTTAACAGGACAAATATTCAGTCCCCATAACAACCAACACATGCGAATCACTTTCTGAAATAAACATCTATCTTCAATAATGTACATACATAATATTTTCAGGTAATATCTCAATTAATATAAATAAATTGATATAAATAATAATCGTGCAAAAAATAGCATGCAATACTCGTTCCGTAAGCGCATAACGGATCTCGGAAATTGAAACAATTCGGCGCAAGCGCCTCGTTTTTTCAAACTCTTTTCTCGATCCATATGCACCGCTTACGGAACTAGTATCACAATATACAATAAAATGTACACCAAATCAAAACTGCGGTTCCCAACCTGAAGTCCTCGAAAATGAACGGGGCCCACGAAAAGACTGATTTAACATGTCAGATTCTCTCTAAAAACTTTAAACTCCGTGGCTCTATATCCCTGAAGGGACAAGGCTTACCATCTGACCGCTGCGTCATCTATCATAGGCAGATGGCAGGATTGGGGGGCATGTGGTGAGCATGCCGACACCCACGGCCGTTAATGGTGGTTTTCGTGACCGGTGCTGTTACTTCTCTATCAAGTAGCTCCTCAGTTTGTATCACGAGGCTGAGTGCACCCCGTTCCAAATCAACCTCAGAAATCATTTAACAGCACACTAATTAACTTATTGCTTTCATTAACAGGATGAAATGGGCTGGGCATGGAGGAGGAAAGATATATCTAAAAAAGACTGACAGGGAGACCCGAAGGGAAAAGACCACCTGGAAGACCTAGACGTAGCTGGGAGGACAATATTAGGATAGATTTAAGGGAAGCAGGATTTGTGAGGAATGATTGGATGGAGTTAGCACAGAATAGGGTTGAATGGCGAGCTCAGGTAAGCGCGGCAATGAACCTCCGGGTTCCATAAAATAGATAATATTCCTTTAGCTTACTGAGGAATTGTCTATTGCCATTGAGCAAGTAAGTAACCCTTCACATATGCTGATCAAACTTTCTCAAGAAACTGTGGTCTAAAACACAATAGTTTCTTAAATATGGCCTCTTAACTCCATCTAGCACTTTGTTATATCAGTTTACCTGATTTTATGTTTTATAAACCTTACTTACTAGTAAGTACTATTAACGCTAGTAAATATCTATTCATTCAGTTTGATTATTATCATACCATCATCATCATTACCATTATGATTGTTGCGGTTCGCGTTTTTTTTTTAAATTATCGGGTTGATTTTTATCCCTACTCCGCCCCTGAGAATTGATGTTGGGGGGGGGGGCACCAAGAAAATTATTTTTTGTGCCATTTCTTTTGCGAATTTCACAGGTACGAAATCGGAAAAACAAGGCTTCTAGTTAATAATAATGCTGGATCAAAGAAAAGCTTCTTCTTGCACTTTCCAGAGCTCCTAGAGTATTCTCGACTTGCACCAGGTTGCGTCACCATATATAAGGGGCGCGCAGAGGGTGCAGCGAGGACAGTTGAACGCGAATCCGAGAGAGAAGCGCACGAAAAGAAGTTCGAAGCCAACTAATTCTGTTAAGTTTTTGAAGCATCTTCGTAGCGAAAAACAAGGTAAGACAGTAGTTTTAACTACATAGTTACCCAGTCGCTAATAAAATTAATGTTTTCGTTAAAAAAATTATTGCGAACTGTTGCTACAAAAGGGACCTAAACTAGATTTTTTGTGGGTTTGAAAGAATCAAATTCTGAGCAGCTGAAATAAACTAATACAGGGTGTCCACCAAGTAATGCTGAAGAAATTCCCGACTTATTCCCTGATTTTCATTGATCATTTCAGAAATTCCCGACCAATATATGAAGCACTTTCTAATAACTGTGTAAGAAAAATTATAGGATTATAGATACTTTAAATAAGAAAAAAACTTTTAATAACAAAAGTAATTGCAAAATAACAAAAGTAATTGCAAACAATAATTACTTAGGCTATAACAGATACAAAAGTTAGGAACAGTGAAATAAATTAAATATACCTTCATATAGGCCTATTATTGTCTAGAAGTCTTTTTGATCCCACTTTCCAATTTTTCGATTTTTCCCGGATATTTTAACAAATTCATAGACTTTTCCCGGATTTTCCCGACCATACTAAATTCCCGGCCTTTTCCCGGATTCCCGGATTTTCCCGACCAGTGGACACCCTGTAATATTTGGATTTATAGTTTTATTATCAAAATTTGATAATGTATTTAATGTATTTAATACATTAAAAAATAACGTTGAGAATATTCCTGCCGAGAGAGAACTGCACGAAAGGTAGTTCGAAGCCTTAAGCCTTGAGTTTTTGAAGCATCTTCGTAGCAAAAAAAAAAATAAAATAAAAATAAAAAAATTGACGGTGGTTTCACTTAGTCACCTAGAAGCAAATAAAAATAAATGTTTTCGTTAAAAAAAATCTGCACTGCATGTTATTCTGTGCTATGCGATATTAATTGTAATTAAAGTAATCAACCTTGCACCGAAAGGCTATTTTTAGAGTCAATATAATATTTAATGTTTCGCAATTATAATAAATGACCCTTGCACCAAAACTGCTATTTTCAGAGGGTGCCACAGATTCTTCCGTTTCCCAAATATATTCAGAATATTACAAATTGCAAATTATTCTGATTTTTTACTACTTCTACCTATATCATAAGTTCTATAGATAAAGGAAGTATTATGTTCACCCCAAAATCCGATGTCTTAATTTTAATTTAAAGTTAAAAACAGGTATGTGTGTGTGTGTGTGAGAGAGAGAGAGAGAGAGAGAGAGAGAGAGAGAGAGAGAGAGAGAGAGAGAGAGAGAACAACAAACAAAAAATCACAAAAAAAAATTTTGTATTTGGGTTAGTTACCTTTTGGGGGATGTCATATGAATATTGACGACTTCTTTCTCCTGAAGCCCTTTTTTGCAATTTTCTAAAAAAAATAGCTCTACCGATTTTGTTACGGTAATTCTTTCACACTGGTCATGTGTAAGCTGTATAGAAAGGTGAAGTCAGACTGAAAATTCAATGCCAGAGCCAGGATTTGAACCAGGATCTTAGGTTCTCCGTGCCGCTGCTCTAACCACCTGAGCTACCTTCGCAACTGCCACTGCAACATTAAATTCTCCAAGTGACTCACATATCCCAGTTCCTCAATGTGAGATAACCAGTGATGGGATAAGTACAAAAAGAAAATAATTGGGCTGAATTACCATTACCCGAGAGACATTTTACTTAAAATTACGGCGAAATGGTACTTTGCGACACAAGCTGGTCCACCACTTCTGCCTGGCTGCTTGCCGTGTGCTGCTTGCCCCGCTTCAACGCAGCCCATGCCGCTGCTCAATGCCAGTAATGCATAATTGCAATTGACATGTCACCTAATATTTCACAATAAAAAAATACCCTTGCACCTCCACATAATATTTCATAATTATAAAAACGACCCTTGCAACAAAATAGGTGCACCAACACTACTCTTTTCATAACTAACAAAATATCTCAAAATTATAAAAACCGAGGCATCAAGGGCGAAACTGTAGAATCGGGCGTGCCCAAGTTTTCCTTCCACTGAATAATAAAAGACCTTTGCACCAAACATAATTTGTCACAACTATAAACAACAAAATAATAATTCATAATACATAAAAATACCCTTGCACCAATAATCATATTTCACAATTATAGGAGTGGGAGTAAAAACTCGGCGCGCCCGATTCTACTGTTTTCACAAAACCGATCCTTGTTTTAAAACTCAAGAAATCCCCCCTATCGTAAATCAAATATACGAAAGCTTCCTTCATTCCTCAACAGTCACTCGTGGGGTAATGGTTAAGACTCCTAGCTATAATCCTAGGGGTCCTGAGTTCAAGTCCCGGTTGATCTAAAATTTACTAGTAGGAATAGGTCTCTAATAGGTAGGAAGGGTGAAGAGGAGGTGAGAGGAAAGAGACGGGAAAGGAAGAGAAGAGAATAAAGAAGAAATAAATTATTTTTTCTGTTCCATCAGTTATGTAAGAGATGGCGCTACCGTCGCTGCTAGTAGTTCAAATGCCGCCGCTAGGGGAGAGATTGAGAGTAAGAGTGGGGGACTCTGGTGTGTTGTAAAGTACCATTTTCCCAATTACTTTTTCAAAAAGTAATAAGTAAAATTACGGCAAATTGGAACTTTACACCACACACTCGTCCCCATTCCGTTCACCTGATTACTTTTACTCAATTACTTCCCATCACTGGAGATAACCCAGTGGCTACTTACAAACTCGTAAGTGCTTTTAAGACTTGGGCTTCACAGTAAAATCAACTAGTAGGTCACAGTAGAATGAAAGCATATTATATATCCATATCTTCAATCACATAAAAATTAATATTTCTACAAATCAACATGAATTCATGCCTAGAAGATCAACGCTCACAAATCTTTTGAATTTTACACACTATGTTTCATCAGGATTAGATAAAAGAAAACAAGTCGATGTGATATATACTGACTTTCAAAAAGCGTTCGATAAAGTAGATCATGACATTTTAATTAACAAACTAACGGACTATAATTTTGCCTCACCCTTGCTAACACTTATTGTTTCATATTTAAGCAACAGATCACAGGTTGTGTCATATAAATGTCATTTATCAAAACTAATAACTGTCAATTCTGGTGTTCCTCAGGGATCAAATCTAGGTCCTTTATTTTTTCTCCTATTTATTAATGACATCTTTGATCAGGTCTGTTTTTCAAATATTAGTGCATTTGCTGATGATATAAAATTATTTAAAACAATTTTGAGTCCTAATGATTGTATGGAACTGCAGAATGATTTTAATAAATTAAGTGAATGGAGTGGACATAATAAATTACCTTTAAACATTAAAAAATGCAAAATTATGACTTTCTCCAGATCTAAAAATAATATTGCATGGCATTATTGTATTAATAATAATAATTGAAATACGCACAATGTGCATTGTTAATATGTGTCTCTCAGGTCTCTTCACTGTATGCCGTGATTGACTTTGTCCTCTTTGTGCACAGTTGGATGTGGTACTTTCCACATTCCTGGTCACATAATTCGCAGATACAGTCACTAGTGGGCTCGTGGAATAGTTTTTGTTTACACAGTTTATGGTGGAAGCCATGAACGCTTAGCCTAGTCACCACATGTCTCAGTTCAAAGTTTGTATTGTATTAATGGTATTCAGTTGAACAAAATTACTACTATGAATGATTTAGGTATATTATTTAACAATAATTTAACTTTCTCAAATCATATTAATAATATTATTTGTAAAACTCTTAAAAATCTTTGATTTATTACCAGAAACTCAAAATATTGTAGTATAAGTACATTATTTAGACTATACAGAACCATTGTCAGACCAAAATTAGAATATTGCTCATTAATTTGGAATCCTAATACCATTCAATACAAGAAATTGATAGAGAACATTCAAAATAAATTTCTAAAATATACGTATTTCAGACTGTTTAACTACTATCCTAAATTTGAATCATATTCAAGTATGTTGCAGTATTTCAATATCCCTGAATTATCACACAGACGAAATATTCATGCATTGTTGTTTTTATACAAATTAATTAACAATGAAATAGATGATATTAATATTCTCAAAGAAATAAATTTTTATGTTCCACATTATAGATCTCATAAATTGCATAATCTTTTTTTCATCCCAAAAGTAAACACTGACTCTCATAATAATTCTCCTCTTTATAATGTACTCCGACTATACAATCAGTTGCACAAAATGGACAATATAGATATTTTTAATACTAACAATAAGCGGTTTAAAAATATATGTGAAAAAATTTTGAAAATTTTAAAACTATAATTATTAAATTTTGCTCCATGTCATTTTCTTTACTTGAATCTTTCTGATATGTATATTTTCCTCCAAAACTATTGTATTATTATTTATATTATTATTTGTTTTTTCATATTATGTTCCCTTGTGTAATTGTCATATTGTTTGTGTTACTGATTTTCTTTTCTGTGTGTTTATTTTTCTTTTTCTTATTGTTGTAGCATTAGCTTAATTATATTGAATATCACCTGAATTTTTGAATCTGGTGTATTACTGTAAGCGAGAATATTGTAATTGGGCATTAGCCTGTAATATTCTTAGTACAATAAATAAATAAATGATAATTCTTTCACACTGACAGTGAGTACGCTAATTCTACCGATTTTGTTTAATTTTTGTACATGAAATGCTTACGCTAAGAGCTAAAACTTTTATTTAAAACATTTTTTGGGAAAACGGAGTCTCTCACTCCAACTCTCTAACTCCCTCCCCTAGTGGTGGCATTTGAACTACTAGCAGCGATGGTGGCGCCATCTCTTAAGCAACTGATGAAACAGAAAAAATAATTTATTTCTTCTTTATTCTCCTTCTCTTCCTTTCCCGTCTCCTTCCTCTCACCTATTCACCCTACCTACCTATTTGAGACCTATTCTAATAGTAAATTTTGGATCGACCGGGATTTGAACTCTGGACCCCTAACATTATAGCCAGGAGTCTTAACCATTACACCACGAGTGAATGTTCAGCACTGAAGGAAGCTTTCGTATATTTGAGTTATGATAGGGGGATTTCATGAGTTTTAACGCAAGAATCTGTTTTCATAATTTTGAGATAATTTTGTTAGTTATGAAAAGAGTAGTGTTGGTGCAAGGGAATTTTCCTGCATCAATTAAGCCACATTTTGTTATAATATGGCGTTTTTTATAATATGAAATAGTATGTATGGTGCAAGGGTATTTTTTTTCATTGTGAAATAGCCTATTTTGTTGCAAGCGTTGTTTTTATAATTGTGAAATATTATGTGGAGGTGCAAGGGTATGTTATTTTTATTGTGAAATATTAGGTTACATGCCAATCGAAATTACACATTACCGGTGTTGAGCAGCGGCTACAGGCATGATGGTATGACCTGCGGGTAAACGGGGCAAGCGCCATGCGGGAAGCGGCCAGGCGAGTGGCGAGTGGAAGGGGAATGCATGGGGCGCAAAGTTCCATTATTCCCAGATTTTAAGTTGGTCACACTGCCATGATTTGCACACTCCTGCAATTTGGTTACTTTATCCTACATATATATTTCATAAATACTTCCTTTTTTCCACAGATGTCTCTGGTTCCATATTTGCTTGGTGACATCCTTGATGACATCCGAAGACCAGCCAGCCTGTTTGATCAGAACTTTGGCATGGGCTTGCTTCACGATGAAATACTGAACCCATCAGTGGTGGCTCCACTTCGTGTTGGGTACTACAGACCCTGGCGCAGCCTGGGACCACTTCAGAGCGGTGTATCCAACATTCAGTGTGACAAAGATGGATTGAAGGTAATTTACAACTCCTGCTTGACTCTCAACATCAAACTGTAATGGCCATGAGTCTTGGATCAATAATAGATTCCATAAAAAATCTAGGGTCCTCCCCCGGAAAAT
Organism: Ectobius pallidus; assembly: GCA_964059195.1. NCBI lineage: Eukaryota > Metazoa > Arthropoda > Insecta > Blattodea > Ectobiidae > Ectobius > Ectobius pallidus. The sequence continues at coordinate 166,861,988 of CAXKWD010000007.1, forward strand.
TTAAAAAATTAAGATGCAAAATAACGAGTTTTAAGCTTTCGGGGGTCCTCACCGGGAAATTTTAAAAAGTAAGACGCAAAATAACTAGTTTTAAGCTTCCGGGGGTACTCCCCCGGAAGATTTTAAAAATTAAGACGCAAAATAACAAGTTTTAAGCTTCCGGGGGTGTTTTCCCGGAAAATTTTAAAAATTAAGACGCAAAATAACGAGTTTTAAGCTTCCCACGCTTTATACTTGTATTAAGTAATTTATGGGCAGACTTAAAAAAATTATACAATTTTCCTTTTTTAGATCAATTGGGGGGGGGGGGGGTTCAAACCCCCAAACCCCCCCCCCCCCTTGGTACGCCTATGACTAAGAAGAAATCTGATCATACTAGTTTTCTCTTTGTTCTTACAATTTTAAATAAAATATCAGTCAATGCTTTTATCTTGAAATTGGAACATATCTCAGCTACCAAATTCAACAATTCAATGTAGTCTAATTATGAATTATGATCAATATTATCTAAATGGGTTCTAAACAACATGTTGCAATGTTGTCACCCTCTTAAGTAATGGGATCTCAAATCAATAATTGACGAACCAGTGAATTCCGCAAAAAACATGTACGTTATACAAGAAACTTTTTATGAACTATATGTCAAACAAAATATTCCTTCCAATTCCACATTCCGCCAAGGACATGAAAGTATATAGAGTTAAAACTAAATATTGCTATCGAAAAGTAGCCTAAATCAATATGGTTTTTTTAACGTTTCAATTTTATTTTATTATTATTTATTATTTAATAACATTACTTACTTACATTACATTATTATTATTATTATTACACATTTAATAAAAGTAAAAACAAATAAAACCAAACATAACCCTATATGAGCAAAGCAAAGACAGCACCTTCAAGACTACCGTACATTTTAGCAAAGGAAAGTTTCCTTATAGAAGACCTCCGATATAGACTTCCATCTATGCCACAATCTGTAGAATTAATAAAGAAAAGAAAAGAGAAGCAAGAGGAAGTATGACAAGAATTCTTCTCAACAGATGCCATAATGAATCAGAGTTGGGCAGGGCCAAACCAGGAGATGCGCAGTGCAATAAACAGATTGGCCATTCATGGATTCCACCACAGGCTGTGCATGAGAGAACGTTACCATGAACCAAGTGACATATGCGTGTGCAAGCTCTGTGGAGAAGGATGTGATCGATACCACTTCAATTGGTGTAGGAGGCGAAAAAGATCACTGAGTGAATATAGCAAGGATTGAACTCAAACCCCAAATGCACATTTGTGCGCATTCCTTCTATTATTATTATATGAGCAAAGCTCGTGTTTAGGGGGTATAGTACATTAATATAAATATAGTTACTATTTAACTTTGATTGATAGGCTGTATTTAATATCATAATATACACTAATTAATCAAATAAAAACTCCATAGGAAAAATGCGTATGTTTCATGTAGAAGCTGATAAACGGATGTAAAATAGGAACAATAATGCAATCTAAATTTTGGAGAGAACAGTTTATTGTCAAAATATATTATGTTGTAGCCTAAATAATGGGTAGGAAACTCGTGAAATCTTCTAGCTCTGCGTCAAGCCTCTGTCCCCCGCTTGTAATGGGAGAGATGGAAGTTACCGAATGTTTTGCTACTAGGACACGATGGAACACGAAAACAATCGAATGAACGAGAGCCCGAGCCGAGAGGATAGACTCCGAGAGGTTGAAGCATTCGAATGAATCCATTCGTTTAAGCTCAGTAGTTCAGTAAGCGCATAATACTAGCCTTTAGCCTAGAACAGCGCAAAACTATTCGAATGATTTTTTTTTAAATCTCGAAAATTTTGGATGATTTTATTTCGAATGAATTCATTCGAATGGTTCCCATCACTACTGTGAGCTATGAACAGCTATGAATTGCTACCTCCAGTACAACACAATACAGTTGAGTTAGAAACTAAACCCTTAAAAACGAAATTTTGAATGACGTACAGTACTTAGAAATAAAGTCGTATAAAGGAAAATGTGATAACATAAAATCGAATCTTTGATCACAATAAATGGCATTTTTTCAATGCATCAGTATTAATCAGTACGGGACTTCATAAAAGTGATAACAATATTAAAACATACTATCTTGGAAAACACTCACTACTTCATTAATATTCATTACTAACTAGTAACCGGTTTTCGATAGGACCTTCCTATCATCATCAGCTACGTCGAACTGCCACACTTCTGTCTTGTACCACTTGCTGATGCTGTTGTGGTTTCCCGAGTTTCCGAATAAGGCCTGGGATGTCAAAATTCTGGAGATTATTTCTATGTTTCTGTATGTAGATCATCTCCCATACGATCAACTGAATTGGACGATGCAGATTTTTAAGTAGAGTCGCTTCCTTTACTACATTGTGATGAGAATTCCATACATGTGGTCCTACTGCGGACTTTTCAATTTCCCCTTGTCTAATATTTCTGAAATGCTCTTTCCATCTCTTATCAAATTCTGATCATGATGTGTTAAAGGAAGCGGCTCTACTTAAAAATCTGCATCATCCAATTCGGTTGATCATATGGGAGATCTACATACAGAGACATAAAAATAACCTCCAGAATTTTGACATCCCAGGGAAGAACGAGTTAGGCCTTATTGGGAAACTCACAGCATCACCAGGTGGTACAAGATGGACGTGTGGCAGTTGGACGTGGCTGACGATGATAGGGAGGTCCCATCAAAAACCGGTTACTAGTAAGTAATGAATATTAATGAAGTAGTGAGTGTTTCCTGAGATAGTATGTTTTAATATTGTTCCACTTCATTGTGAGTATTGTAAATGTTATTGGCAACATCCCTTGATATCCTAGGCTATAATTATTGAGGGTATAAAGGTGAAGAAAATCTACATATATCAACTACACCCTCATTGGACAAAATGAAGTAACTGGGTAGTAGGTTCGAAATCAGAACTCGGAATTGTCTGTAGATGGCTTAAGGGTGAATGGGAATACTATCTTCACAAATGAGTACCGTATTGGCCCGAATATAAGACGATGTTTTTCCCCTGAAAATGTGCTTTTAAAAACTATACTCGTCTTATATGCGCAGCCTAAGACTCAACAACTCTCCAATCATGAATGCAGCTGTGCACGTGTGTAGCGGCCGGGGATCCCCACGCAAATGGCGTGCGTCCAATCCAAGGTCAAAGTCGTGCGGAAATTACCGAATTTTACCGAACTTTATTGTTCCCGAATTCGTGCTTCTCCTTGTACTGCCGTGTACTGCACTGCTTGGCATCTCTATTCTCTATGCATAATGCTTTGTTTGACCACCAACATGGCAGACCATGTGGAAAAGAAAGCATCTTCATTGTCTCAATGCGTAAATAAAGACGAGAGAAGAAGATACGACATGAACTTCTAACTTCTGTTTTATCTGAAGCAAAATGTACTAATAAGCTATTTTATTTATTTTTTCGTAACTACCCTTCAAAAATTCAGGGTCGTCTTATATTCGGGCCAATACGGTAGATGCCGTTGACCCGATCTGATCAGACCCACAAAACTTGAGAACGGAGCCAATGCCTTAATGATTGTCCAAGGTACCCTCCATTCCAGTGAACTAAAATTTCTCCCTTAAAATTGTTTCAGGTGAATCTCGATGTCCAGCAGTTCAAACCTGAAGAGCTGACAGTGAAAGTAGTTGACAACAATGTTGTGGTGGAAGGGAAACACGAAGAGAGACAGGACGATCATGGGTATGTTTCTCGCCAGTTCCAGCGCAGATATGTGCTTCCACAGGATGTTGACCCTGCAGCAATTCAGTCCCAGCTCTCATCAGATGGGGTCCTCACTGTTTCTGTACCAAAGAAAGCTTTACCAGAAGGAGCAAAGGAGAAAGTTGTCCCCATCACTCAGACCCAGAAACCTGCCATCAAACACACTCCTGGGAAGGGAAAGAAGGGCGGAACCGACAAAATGGAGTCATAGACTGGTCTTAACTTAATCTGTTCCTTTACTGCATGTTACGGGTCTAAATTTGAATGCATTTTTCTCTGTATTTTCTACAATTTAATGTTGATAACGTAACAGCTACCTTGTCCTCAACAGTATACGTTATTAAATATTTGTGTGATTGTGATAAAAAAAGGAATCAGATATTCCTGTACGACTGCCATTTTTGTAATTTTCAGTGTTTACAATAAAATGTTCATCTAATTCCTTGCGAATTTTATTACTGTAAACCTAAGCTTAAGACTATAGCGCATTCTAAATCCACATTAACAGTTGGCATCATTCGACACTAACAAAGCAGACGAGGGTTGATTCACACACCTGTATAAAAACATGATGATTGATGTTGCTAAACTGATAAAGGTGAAATTCTGTACACAGTGTTTATATCCAGAGAGAACATAGAACTAGGGTAGTTTACTCATCTTGGGCTATTTCACCTAAATTCATAAACATTAACATTCAGTATCGGTTAAAATAACGCAAGGGAAGGCCTAATGGTGTAACCAAAAATATTTTTCTCCTGAATTTTTTACACTACTTTGATTCAGCAGTTACCAGTGTACTGTCGTTGAAAACTCACTGTGGCTTAAAACAAAAAATTACTTCAAATTCCATAGCTCCCTCTTTCCACTGAATCCATATTATTTTGGCTATTATTGTGGAAAATTTCAAGACATTCGTGTTTGTATTCTACCAATAGGCATAGCTACTTTTAGGAAGATTCCAGTTAGCTGAGATACTACTACCGCTATTTTTTTTTTTTTTTCAAGGTCCGATCGGTTGTGAAATGAAAACCACGGTGAAAATCAAAAGTGTTTTATTTGGAACATTTAGATACACTTCCAGCTACTTCTGTATAAAGTCTGATTGATATTATTTTTCATAGCGTTGTACCAATGTAATCATGCCTTGAACAATAGTCTCCTGCCAAGTGGGGTGAGTGCTGTCATTGGATATCTGCATGCTGAGAGGTGCAATGCAGCCGAAATTCATCGACTAATGTGTACAACTCTGAAACAAGATCATCTGTTGACACTCGCTTCCTTCCCTGGTCGCCTGCATCATGAATGTACGTCCTGCTTCAAAGTTCCTGCACCACTGTCACACTTTGCTGTTACTCATGAAAGTTTGACCATACCCGCTGCATTGCACCACTCAGCATGCATGCACTTCACTTGGTGGGAGACTACAGTGAAATCTCGATGCAACGATTTCGCAGGGACCAGAAAAATATATTGTTGTAGAGAGATATATTGTTATATCGAGAATTTACAAAAAAATGTTCAAATTTTGGTAGTATATAGGAAACAACTTCAATAGCTGAAATTCTTTAAGTATTTAGAGAAATAAAGAATTTTATCACAAGAACTGCTATACTGTACTGTATTCACTCCACCCTTAAATTATTACACTATGAGCAAACACATTTTACATTGCATTATAGCACAGCACCATGAACAGGATGACTCATTTTTGCCCCTGTTTGTAAGAGTCAGAAATGACAGTCTGTTAGCTTTTTTTATGAACAGGGATACACACAATGCCCTTATTTGATTCGAGGTTCACTAAATGACATTCTGGCACCGATGAAACACTCGACAGAAAATTCTGCAGAGCTTCCAAGCACAGAACACATACATAGAGGTAATGACTTGGAGCGTGGTTAAGGTTGGTAGATGTACACTTTGTTCTACCTCCTCTTCTTCATCTTCCGCCTGCTTGTTTTGGATTTCCTCAATGTTTTCTTCCGTTAGCTCCGGGGAGTTCATGATTTGCACTTTCACGATCTATTTTTATCCTTGTACCGAGGAAAAGGTATTTTACGGGGATTCTAAATGTAATCGTAATGGAGAGGTTTATCGTTATTAAGAGTATCGTAAAACCGAGGGGAATTTTACATTATTTTAATGGAAAGAATGCTGGGACCAAAATATTTTAACGTTATAAAGAGTATTATCGCTATATCGGTAATCGTTGTACGGGGATTTCACTGTATTGTTGATATGTCTCAGTTGGAGGGGCGACTATGTAGTGAAGTAGCTGGAAGGTATATCTAAATGTTCCAAATAAAACAGCCGATTCCTACCGTGGATTTCAATTCATGACCGACCGGACCTTAAAAGAAATAGTCCTCGTATTTGGTCAAATATAAAGGGATGTTTGATTAAATTAAATTAATCTGGAAACACTGTGAAGTGGCAACATTAACTAACTTAATAAACTTTAAAACATTCAACTTCACACATTAATTTAAATAAATACCGTATTGGCCCAAATATAAGACAATGTTTTTCCCCTGAAAATGTGCTTTTAAAAACTATACTCGTCTTATACGCGCAGCCTAAGACTCAACAACTCTCCAAACATGAATGCAGCTGTGCACGTGTGTAGCGGGTATCCCCACGCAAATGGTGTGCGTCCGATCCAAGGTCAAAGTCGCGCGGAAATTACAGAATTTTACCGAACTTTATTGTTCCCGAATTCGTGCTTCTCCTTGTACTGCTGAGTACTGCACTGCTTGGCATCTCTATTCGGAAAAGAAAGCATCTTCATTTTCTCAATGCGTAAATAAAGACATGAACTTCAAACTTCTGTTATATGTGAAGCAAAATGTACTAATAAGCTATTTTATTTTTTCGTAACTACCCTTCAAAAATTCAGGGTCATCTTATATTCGAGGTTGTCTTATTTTCAGGCCAATACGGTACTCACTAAATCAGGATGTATATTTCAATGGCCTTGCCATATCCTCAGCTAGTCCTGATTTAGTGAGTATTTAATTAAAGTAATGTGTGAAGTTGAATGTTTTAAAGTTATTAAGTTAATAAAGGCATGTTCTTATGTTACTTGACATAATAAATGGTTATTGGCATTAAGTTATCAGTTGAACAGTCAAGCTTAGGCAGAACTTTTCGTTATGTTTGTAAGTTTAAAGTATGAATTCTTGCTAATTCAGTCTTACTAGAGTGTTAGCTAACTTGTCTCTCAGCTCTGTTGTCATGCTCCATTAGAATCATTTTCTAGCATTGCTCTGGCATCAACAAAACAAAAAGAAACTTAAATATAAGGTACAAGGAGCATATGAGAAACATTAAATACCAACAAATAGAAAAATCTGCAGCGGCTCATCATTTCTGGTCTACTGGTCATAATTTCAATAGCGAGGCAAAATTACTGAAAAGTGTTCAGCAACCACTGGATTTAGCTGTGTGGAAAAAACTATACATTCAGAAAAACAGAGACAGACTTAGGAATTTTGACATCCCAAAGGACAATGATCTCATTTCTAAATTTCTACTACACGGACATTTGGTGGATAAAGAAGACAACACATCAGTTGAGAACAGCCGATGAAGTACAGCTATTGACAAAGGTAGCGAAGGCGCCAAAACTAGTACAGGTAAACTATACCAAAAGTGAAGTTTAGTGTTAAATTCAACTCGTTATATGATTATTATGTCCGCCGGCGTGGTCTTGTGGTTAACGTCGCTGACTACAGATCCGTCGGCCCGGGTTCGATTCCCGGTACCTCTTCGGATTTTTCTGAGGTAGGGGTAGGGGTGCACTCAGCCTCGTGATTCAAAATTGAGGAGCGGCTCCGGTCAAGAAAACCACCATTAACGGCCGTGGGTGTCGGCATGCTGACCACATGCCCCCCAATCCTGCCATCTGCCTACGGGAGATGACGCAGCAGTCGGGTGGTAGGCCAAGTCCCACCAGGGATGTAGCACCACGGAGTTTAGTTTAGTTTTTATATGATTATTATATTGTAATGTTCTTTGATTTGGGGAATGTTAAAATTTGTGTGTGCCAATTTTTAAAATACTAGTGTGAATTTTATTTGGTCATCGAAAACTAATAGGTACTACTATATTTTCTAAACGTGTTAAGTTCTTTTTGAGAATGCTTAATTAGACTTCGGACTTTCAGGTTGCTTAAATGCAATTTTAGGTGCCTAAAGTAAGCTCTAAAAACGTGAAAATATGCTATTATAAAATCAAAGTTGTCAATTACCTCATAATTCAGATTTATATGCATTAACATGCCCACTCATAAGCGATCATGAATAAACAACACAGACATTCCATGGAAATAGATACCCCTATTGCTTGGGCATATATATTACTATCGTTAATTAATAAAACAAAATGAAGCAATTTGTATACAGTAGAGCATGTCAATAAGTTAAAATCAAGAAATAAAAACACTTGTTGCTCCACTTACATAATATTAGGCAGGACCGGTTTCAAGGAAGATCAGCTTCCTTATCCTCAGCTGGATGTCGACTGGTGTGGTGCTGGGAAATCCAAGTCTGTAGTTGGCGCTGTGCTGCCATCTGTCTTCCCCAGGATCAAACTAAAAATCTCGTCGGCCAATGGTATATCAAAATTCATTGCCCTGTCTTTATTTTTTAAAATGAAAATCTTCTCCCATGTCATTAATTCTAAAGGTCTTTTAACATGTTTTAACAATTTTATGTTGTTATTAATGTGATGGTCACATGTATATGCATGAAAAGCTATGGCCGATTTTACCGTGTGCATCAATCTGACGTTGTTCAAATGTTCTTTCATTCTAGCTTCAAGGTTTCTTCTGGTTTGTCCGATATATATACTGTGGCAATCTTTACAGTCAACTTGGTAAATGCCTGATAATTTGAGTTTGGGAACACTATTACTTAATGGGTGGTTAAGTAGGTTCCTAAGGTTGAATTTATTTTGTGGAGCCAGTTTTATATTCACGTCCTTGAATACTTTCTCAAACCTGTAAAATACTTTCGGGTGGAAGGTGAATTTCCTATATATCGGCTTCTCATTATCATTGTTTGCTAAGGTGCAAATGTCTCTGATCATTTTTCTTTTTCTATGTTTAGAAATCATCTTATCGCATCTTATCGATGCACTTTATTTACTAGCATTCCGACTGAAAAACTACCAGATTTACTGAATAAATGGTTTGTACTCAACCAATTCACCAAAGAGCAAATGGAAGGTTATAATTTATTGATAGGCCTATGTATTAGCCAAAACAGCTTTTGTTTCAATAATAACTATTACAAACAGGCCACAGGATTAGCTATGGGGAATCCATTATCGCCTATGTTAGCGGATTTATATATGAGCCACCTTGAAGTATTGGTTACCAGAGCATTTCCACACATTTTTAAATATTGGTACAGATACGTGGACGACATTTTTGCGATTGTCCCACGGAAATTCTTGAATGACTCTATAAAATTGTTGAATTTACAAGACCAGGCCATCCAATTCACGATGGAAACAGAACAAAACAATAGCTTACCATTTCTGGATCTGAAGATTATGAGGAACGAGGGGAGATTGGATTTCGGAATTTACAGGAAAGACACGCACGTTGACAACTACATTAAATATAATGTTTACAACCCAAGATCACACCAGTTCGCTATATTTCACAGCTTAATACACAGACTGATATATATCCCATTATCAGAAGTGGAATATAGGAAAGAATATATACATATAAAGAAGGTCGCTGTGCAGAATGGCTTCAATATGGAATTCATCGATAAGATGATTTCTAAACATAGAAAAAGAAAAATGATCAGAGACATTTGCACCTTAGCAAACAATGATAATGAGAAGCCGATATATAGGAAATTCACCTTCCACCCGAAAGTATTTTACAGGTTTGAGAAAGTATTCAAGGACGTGAATATAAAACTGGCTCCACAAAATAAATTCAACCTTAGGAACCTACTTAACCACCCATTAAGTAATAGTGTTCCCAAACTCAAATTATCAGGCATTTACCAAGTTGACTGTAAAGATTGCCACAGTATATATATCGGACAAACCAGAAGAAACCTTGAAGCTAGAATGAAAGAACATTTGAACAACGTCAGATTGATGCACACGGTAAAATCGGCCATAGCTTTTCATGCATATACATGTGACCATCACATTAATAACAACATAAAATTGTTAAAACATGTTAAAAGACCTTTAGAATTAATGACATGGGAGAAGATTTTCATTTTAAAAAATAAAGACAGGGCAATGAATTTTGATATACCATTGGCCGACGAGATTTTTAGTTTGATCCTGGGGAAGACAGATGGCAGCACAGCACCAACTACAGACTTGGATTTCCCAGCACCACACCAGTCGACATCCAGCTGAGGATAAGGAAGCTGATCTTCCTTGAAACCGGTCCTGCCTAATATTATGTAAGTGGAGCAACAAGTGTTTTTATTTCTTGATTTTAACTTATCGTTAATTAGTTATAACTAGACTTCGGAGTTTCAGGTTGCTTAAATGCAATTTTAGGTGCCTAAAGTAAGCTCTAAGAATCTGAAAATTAGCTATTATAAAATCAAAGTTGTCAATTACCTCATAATTCAGATTTATATGTATTAACGTGACCATTCATCAGCGATCCTGAATAAACAGCACGGACATTCCATGGAAATACATACCCCTATTACATGGGCCTATATTACTATCGTTAATATGTAATATGCACTACTTTACATAATTTTATATGGTTTCAGAAGAAAAGGTTCATTAAGTAATAGGCCTATAAACAACGATTGAATTCTTCCAATTCTTGCCAGTAATTTGCTTCATAATGAATTACCATTTATTTTCAACATTTCACTTTTTACACGTCAGCACAACCACAGTACAACGAAGCCGAGCTGAGCTTCTGCCCTCGAGTATTTGGTTTTACCGTTACACAGAAGCTAGTCCCGCCAGCGTATTTCATCCCTCTCGTCATTTAAAGAACTGCACTTTCTTCTGTTACTGGATTAACTAAGTTTGAAGGAAGTGGCTCTACTTAAGACAGAAATTCGGCGGTTGGATGTAGCTGATATATGCCAGGTTTCTATAAACTCTTTAAATACCTATGGGGAAATTATCTATGGGCAAATTAGTTCCAGTTCACCCACAATGATATAACGAGGAGTCCTTGGAGTTGTACAGTTAATTTAATTCAGAAGGCTTTGATTCTCATTGTTTAAATTATTATAGATCCTACAAAGAGGTTAAATTTTATCCAGCCATCCACGAAAGGATAAATTAACCCGATGATTTACACTTGGAAAGATCTAGCCTGAGTTTGTAGGAACATTTTTTCTGTCATTTTCATATTTACCCAGAGGACATTTATCTAGAAACTCACCACAAGTGTATGTGACTGTTACCTTTAAGTTATTCTTGTGTAAATTCTGTCCATTGGATAATTTACTCATAGGTATTTCGCGAGTTTATAGAAACCGGGCAATAATGAGTGTTCTTCAACAAATTATGTATTAAGAAGAGAATATTGTTAACCACAACACATCGCATCCCCGAAGGATATACAACCCAAATAAAATCTGATTGATGCACTCACGTAACTTTCTTTACCCTAAACTTGGGCAATATCTCTCTCAATTCACATTCTGATATAGAGTAAGAGGCTATATTGCAAAGATCACGTATTCAGTTGTTTCAATCTGATCCAAAGCGTTAAGAAAAAATGTTTCAAATAAATGTTTTAGTCTTGTAAGCACCTCCAACACAAGTTTTTAAAAACTGAAAGAGTAGTTTTTGAGAAAATCGTGAAAAACAAAATATTTGACATGTAGAGTGATATTAAACGTAAGAGAAAGTTGTCGCTAATCTTCTCAGAAGATACCAAATTCAAATCCAAAATTTTGTTTTCATACGATTTTCCCTTCTGGAGGTAAGTAGTTCACAGACACACACATGGCTATGTTTCTGAAAATAGTATTTTTGGATTCAGAGTACTTCAAAGCATGCAATTTTGTTAAACACCGAACTTTGAATTTTAGTTTGAAAGTATGTTATTAAAAGCCACAAAACATACAGGTAGTAGTATCTAGATACACGGTAACTAATGTTATTGTTTTTATTTATTATTGGATTCTAATTTCCGGTAATATCTTAGCACTTACCTAAAATTATATACGTGTCAAGCTGCCACTAGTTAATAATTACAATCTAAAAATGTTACATTTACCCATATGTACATAATAATTTTAGGGTTGAATTTTAGGATCGAACACAATATTTCCTCTACCTATAGTACCTAAGGTATAGGTAGAAGACATGACACTTGTAATAAAGAGACTCACCCTAACATGATGAGACCAGTAGATGATTGATGGAACACGATGTCCTGCTTCCCACACAGTTCTCTTTGCTACAGATCCACCACCACCTCCCTCTTCAGATGCTTGCCACATTCCAATAAATGGACCAACAGATCCGGCAAGTTCACATTTTGCTTCCCATGGACCATTGTCACCTGAAAATTTATTAAGGTTTTTAAATATTAACTCTCTCAGCTATGAAAACAATTGAACCATCAAGTCTAATGTTTCAAAACACCATAAAATAATGGAACGTTTTTACAGTGAAGCAATATACTATGTTAATTAAGTAAGATGGTTGACAATTAAATACTTCAGACTTCACTTTTACTTACATTTTTGCAGAACGTGGGCTTTGCACACGTTTTACACTCCTCTGCAAAGATGTAAGAAAAAGTGAAGTCTAAAGTGTTTAAATTTCAACCATCTCACTTAATTAACAAAGGCCAATGTTATTTCATTTAACAAGTTCATTTTTAAAAAAAAAATGACAGTATTGTAAGAGATGGCATAACTAGTCGGACACTCATGCACATGCTTTACTTGTAATTAAAATTTATTCTCTAGGTCACAGGACTGATGCTATATTAAAAGATACTGAAATGCATCTCATTGAACAAAAGGTTTGAAAAATTCAAGATTCAGATGTATAGCAGCATAACACTCAACCATTAAAAACATTTTTTTTGTCCTCCTTGGGTGAAAGGTAAATTTTCTACATTTAGTTTTTTCACTTTCGCTTTCTAAGATTCCAAAAAGTATTTTAAATTTTCTTCAAGTGGCATTAAAAGTTAAGAGAAGGTCTTTTCCAATCTACGTGTCACTTCCCCAGAAGGTACTTAACCCAAATAAAAAATTTAGTTTTCATACAATTTTTACTCTGGAGATAGGCTGTTTACATATCTCGGAAAATAGCACCTTTTGAATTCAGGGAACCTCGAAACATATATTTGAATAATAATAATAATAATAATATGATGATAATAACGATAACAATAACAAGAACAACTACAACAAACTAGTGATTAGTAAAGTAGTAATACTGTTACATTCCTCCAGGAGGGACTTTAAGCTGTGGGGCCTGTGTCATAGATTTATGGCACATAAAAGAATTCCAAGCCTAAATTAGAGCCTCTGGACAAAATTTCTCGGCCCTTTCAGGTCCAAGTAATATCTTAGTTTCCGGAGGGGGGTTGAGAGGCGATGGGCTTACCACCTGTCCCTCTGCTCTCTCTCAGAAAATAAGCTAACAAAAATTCACATAGGTAACAGAAACCTCCACTTGGAGGCCCTTTGCCCCAACATAGGGGATATAGGAAATCAGAATACTGTTACATATAGAGAAATATAACACATTAAAATAATAAATAATAGCAATACGTAAGCCTACTATGTTCATATATAATCTATTCTTTATCTCTCTCAATCATATAGATTTGTAACTGTTTTTTGAACTCTTGACCTTGAATGGATTTTATTGTTTGAGGTAATTTATTGTACAGCACAACACCTATGATATAAGGACCCTTACTAATTCGGAGTCAAACACAATACTACCTAGTTCGCAGGCTTCCACGGCCAGAGTTATACTTAAAATGATAGTAATTGATATCCGGGTTAGGCCGCGCCGTGTTTATGGTGTCTTCTGACGTTTCGGACAACATATCGTGTCCTTCTTCTGAGAAAGAATTGCAAGAAAATAAGTGCCTGTGATTAGTAAACAGTCGCAGTTGTCATGACGTCAGTGTTAAAGTTTTAATTGTTTCACGCCAGATGTCACTAATCTTATACCCATCTTCCCTGTACATAAACAGGGAAGATGGGTATAAGATTAGTGACATCTGGCGTGAAACAATTAAAACTTTAACACTGACGTCATGACAACTGCGACTGTTTACTAATCACAGGCACTTATTTTCTTGCAATTCTTTCTCAGAAGAAGGACACGATATGTTGTCCGAAACGTCAGAAGACACCATAAACACGGCGCGGCCTAACCCGGATATCAATTACTATCATTTCAAGTACAATACTACCTATAGCACCTAAAGTACTGACAGAGGAAGTAAAAAAGAAAAAGAAAGAAGAGAGAGTTCTGAGAAAATGCCACTTACTTGTAAACCAAATGAGAGTGTTGTTGTCTGCTTCCTTCACTACATTGACTAGAGATTCAACAAATGAATCCAGCTCCCTCAATGTATCTGCGTATTGTCCTCTTCCAGTCACGTTGTCAAAGTTAAGAGCATGTGCCAGCGGGACGTGCATGTGTGACAAAGCAGCATACAAGAAGAAAGGCGATGCACTCCTGTCAAATCAAAACCATATTCTATTGTGAAAACATTCACCTACATTAAGATGGATATATATATGCATTCATGAACCACAGATTATTGTCTATGTTGGACATTACATGAGAATATAGGAGAAAAGGTACACAATTCAGGCAATCAGTCACAGGAAAGAGGTTCCATCTGGTGCTGTGAAGTGAACTGTGGCTTAGCTCAGTTGGTAGAGCAATGGCACAGATAGCCAAAGGTCATGGGTTCCATTTCCAGTGGTGGAGGAATTTTTTTCCTGTAATATTCTCATGTTATGTCCAACAGAGGCAATAATCTATGGTTCATGAATGCATATATATATATATATATTTTTTTTTTATATCCATCTTGAATGTTAATTGTACAATAACAGTGGAAGTTCAATCACAAAAATCACTAATTAGTGTGCCTCACAGTACTGCATATGACATAACTTGTCTGTCAGTGAGGTAGACCATTAAGGGCAATCAGTCATAGGAGAGAGGTTCCATCTGGCGCTTGGCTCAGTTGGTAGAGCATTGGCATGGATAGCCAAAGGTCCTGGGTTCAAATCCCAGTGTCAGGAATTTTTCTCCTATAGTATTTTTACATTACGGTATTTTACTGTATAAATTATTAACGCCTATCACCAGGGCTCAGAACTTTATTTAACGTTTTCACTGCAAACTTAATTATACATTTTGAGTTATAGAAGTATTATAGAAAATAAAAACAGTCACCTATCCTGGTCCAGAGAGAGTGGGATTGAGCATGACTTTTCTATTGCTGCTGTAACCCTTGTCTCAAGCAAAATATGATACATTAACGCAAGATTAACAAAATAAGCAACAATATGAAAAATGAAACCAACAATTTTCTGTTATTTCTTTGATGTACACCTTTTAACACAATAGTACCATTGTCTTCTGGACAGTGACAACCCCCAAAGGCAATAAAGTGCTGACGTGGCCAGTGAAAGCGTGAGTCTAAAGTACTAGGAGACTTGAGACTTTGATTATGTATAGTACAAACTCTTCATCAGCGAGTGATAACTTTTGAACCAATGAGAAAAATTAGTTCAGTACAGCAGCACAAGGACAAAAATCTGCTGGTTTTAACGTAAAATATTAAAATCTAATTATATTTTTCAATTTTAAATTTTTCATAGTCTGCCACCGTGGGTGAGTTGGTAGTGTGACTACCTTTCACCCTGGTGGCCCGGGTACAATTCCCGGCCGGGTTGGGGATTTTTCAGTGGTGGAAAATTTCCTTCCTGGGTTCAGGACTGGGTGTTGTGTCCTTTCATTCCCATCCCGCGAGAGGCAATGGCAAATCTCTGCGGTATCGCTCTTGCCTGAATCGTGGTCATCATCCCATGGGCTTCACCCCGGATCTGGACCTGCCTTCAGGCAGAACACTCATCATCATGAGATCATATTTGAGGAAATTTTGAGTTGATGCATACATATGGCTGTAGCAGAGAAAGGTTGATAATGTACACTATTACATGCTAGTGTTAAAAGGTGTACATCAAGAAATAACAGATAATTGATTCATTTTTCTTATTGTTGCTTATTTTGTTAGTCTTGCAATAATGTACGAGGCGTGTTTTTTAAGTAAATACCGTTTTGGAATTCAAAAAAGACGTGCAAAGATATCGCAATAATTTTATTTTTATGGTTACCTACATCTCTTGTCTACGCACTGACGCCATTACAGTCTGATTCTTCATTGTATACGTTGTTTACTGAGTGTTTAAGATGCCTCCGACAATCGTGAGTCCCGCCGATTGTGAAGTACGGGCTGTTATACGATTTCTTAGTGCTAAAGGCGTAAAACCGATCGATATTCATCGTGAGATCTGTGAAGTTTACGGACAAAACATTATGAGTGATGGAATGGTAAGGAAATGGGTGAGAGCATTTAAAGATGGCCGCACAAATGTGCATGATGAAGAACGGAGTGGGCGTCCTTCGGTCTTTAATGAAGATTTGGTGCAGAAAGTGGAAGAAAAGGTGAGAGAAAACAGACGCTTTACAATTTCATCAATGTGCGACTGGTTTCCTCAATATTCTCGTAGTGTTTTGTATCGCATTGTGACCGAGAAGTTGAATTACCGGAAATTGTCAGGCGGCAGAATTTTATGAGGGTATTCAAAAACTGGTGCCACGTTATGACAAGTGCCTCAATATTCACGGAAATTATGTAGAAAAGTAGATTAAGGTACAGGCTTTCATGTAAAAATAAAATTATTGCGATATCTTTGCACGTCTTTTTTTAATTCCAAAACGGTACTTACTTAAAAAACATGCCTCGTATCATATTTTGCTTGGTATTAAAGTATTTGTATTCTAATAACATGTTTCACTTTTAACAGCATATCTGACAGATTTTAAATATTGTGCATATTTCTGTTCATTCAAGCATTTACAGCTCATTTGGCTATGTGAATGATATGAGAACCGACTGTACAATAATTGACAGTACATAGACTAATGTTTTCAGAACTGACTGTATAATATTAAAGTGATGTTCCATTTTAGTTTTTCATTTGCTAAAATTTGTGCAGTGATCTTGTTTTATTTATTTATTGTTTTTTTTTTAAGTTTTGTTATGTAATTTATACAACTTTCTTTTCAAGGAAATCATTAAAGCATATTAACTCAAATTAATATTTCTACAAAACCACCCCGATAACCCTGGGAGCCATGACGCACAATCTGAAAACCTCTGCTATACAATATACATAAGAAGTAGCACTACTTACTGACTTCTAATAAACTTTGTAGCAAATTCTGAGTACATGGAGGTGAGATTCTGCAGACTAACGGGTTGGTGGAAAACAGAGCGATCTCTGTAGAGTGGCAGAGCAGTATCCGTGATGCAGTTTGCAACAGGAGGGGGTGCAAACACATACACACTGTTCTCTGTAACAATCATGAAGAGAACATTAATTAATCTCATAAATCACAAAGAGCAGAGGGTTACGAATTAAGGAGGATGATCTTGAAGACTTAAAATGCAAAACTTGTGCACTGACAATCCATTTAAATGCCTCACAAAAAATTAATTATAATTATAATATTTATTATGTAAATAAAATCAGGTAAACTAATATAGCAAAGTGCTAGAATGCTTTTGTTTAATCAGTTATAATTGCAATTACGATATGCAAAAAATAAGTTTTTTTTTTAAATTGATTTCCAAGTTAAGCTCCAGATTAATTAGTTCAGCAGGGCTTGTGGAAGAACAAAGGTCTAGTTTAAAAAAAAAAATCAGATTAAAATCATCTAGTCTACAGAAATGTGATAAAATGACAATCGCACACTCAGAAAAATTAAAAAAAAAAAAAGTCAAATTGGTCGGCTTCGGGATTTGAACCAAGGACCTCCACAATGCAAGTCCAAGACTTTACCATCTTGGGCACCTCACTCAGTTTAACGGTCTAGTTTGATAAGCGTATGTAAAGGAATAGTGTCATTTGACATAGCTAACTGTATTGCAACTTCCAAAGCCGTATATGTTGATTCTAAAGCAATATGTTGTCATGATAACTGATTTGCATTTGATAAATTCTTTTTTTAATACATTAATTACCATATAATAGGCACTAAATTGGGTATTACTTCGGTACCAGTCGACCTATTTGGTCCAATATCAATAGGGTTCTTCCCAAGGACGTTATAAATGCGTATACCAAGTTTCATGAAAATCCGATAAAGCGTATTTGAGTTATCGCGTGTACAGAAACACGGACAGACATTTTCCCATCCCCCACACAATCTCATCAAGTATCATAGTGGCACTTAATAACAACACAACTATACGGTAACTCTGTCCTTGAATCCATTCCCACTTTTTGTTAAGGTTGAAGTATCATGAACACTTACCTTCAGGACAGGCAGGACAAGGAGGGTAATTTGCCCCTGCAGGATCTGCACACCCCATATCAACACTATAAGGAACACCTAAATATGACTCAAAGCCTTTATCCAGGGGGTGGTGCCCAGGCTTGGTTCCAAGATGCCATTTTCCTGTTTGGAATAACAATTCATTTAGTACATGGAATTAACAATCGATTTAGTGGAACGTCAGTTATCCAAACTAATTAGAACCAGGGTTGGTTGGTTTAAATCATGGTTTAAGCCAAATTTTTGTTGTTAAAAACACTATAGTTTTTTAATTTTTATTCTTTCTATTTTTACTACTGGCAGAGCCAAAAAGTGCTTGCTTCATATAAAACGGAATTTTGAAGTTCATGTCTGTTTCCGAATTTTTTCATGTAAATCCTTTCCCAAATCCAGAGTTCTTTAGGTGTTCTTAAAGACTTTAATAATTGTGCATCCCTATTAATTTCATGCTTCTCCTCCCAGTGATTTTTCTATTTGTTGTATTCTACAACAAATAGAAAAATCGGCGGTAGCTGCACATCACTGCGAGGAGAAGATTTACATGAAAAAATTTGCAAACAGGCTCATGAATTTTGATATTCTGAAAGAAGACAACCTAATAGCTAAGTACATCAAAACAACACCAGGGGAAGAGGGAGAACCTCCAAGCACCGAAGATACAGGCTTGACATGTAGTTGAAGATACAGTCGAATGGCCTGTGAAACACGTCTTACCAAATGATTGGTAAGTGAAGTCCAAGTGTGTTAATCAACTCATATTAATAAAATATTCATTCATTTCACTGTGTCAAGTTCCAAACGATTTATAATAGCCTATTTATACGTAATATAAGACGAATATATTTTTATAAACACATTTTGAGAAAAAAAAGTCTTATATTCGGGCCAATAAGGTATTCCCAATTACAGACCAACTTCTGACTGCTCAGTATCTTCAGCTAATGTACAAATAATTTTTTGTTCCTTTGGTTTAGTGCATTAAAATCTTCGATACAGACTGGGAACTGAAAAGGCCTCCAAATTAGTGTTATTATTTAAAATATTTAATGCTAGTGATGCTTAATTAATCGTTTTGTTGGTAAAAGAATTCATTTTCAATACTTTATTTCAGACTGATTAACTATTTAGTCTTTATTGTGATTAAACTACAAAATACAGTGAGTTGAAAACAAGAGACTAAATATATATAGACACATCAAATTATAAATGATTATTAATGCTATTAGTCTACTGTATAAGAACAGAGGATCTGTTTTCATTTGTTGAAGTCATTAAATACAGAATTAAGGTTTTTTTAAGCTTCTTGCTTTCGTTCAGTACCTTAATACAGTGAACGCCGCTTAATGTGCCGGTAAATGTGGATAATATTATCAGTCGGGTAATTTTATCACTTTTATGAAGTCCCGTACAGATTAATACTAACAAATTGAAAAAATGCTGTTTATTGTGATCAAAGATTCGGTTTATGTTATCACATTTTTCCTTTTTGTGGCTTTATTTCAAAGTATTGTACATCATTAGAAATTTTATTTTTAAGGGATTTGTTTTGTATTGTGTTGTATTGGAATTTGGAAGTAACAGCACTGTTCCCAGATCACAGGATGACCTGTTCGAGGGGGTGGTATTCCCTAACTTTCTCATTTAAGCAATAAAACATGTTTCACCCCTCAGTTTAGTTGTGGTTTGATTTGTGAAGATCACAGTGTTGACAAGCAGTGATTAATAGCGTAAAATGAAAAGACTGGAACAGACAGGCCTTAGATGTTCTGCTAAGCGGTGTTCACCACAGAGTATGAAATATTGGTTAATGGACTCCGAAGGGAATACAGAAACAATTAAAAACGTTTTATGTTTGCAAAAATAGTTGCTTGCAGTCTAATACTGTATTATGGGAGATTCAATGATTCACAGTTACGTATTATATTGTATGTTCGAATAAATAGCTTTTAATTCTGGTTTTCTAGTGTATTGTTTTATTTACGAATAAATAACCTTCAATGATTAATATTATTACATTAGCTGCATCCTGAAGTGATCACAATAAGTGACGTGCACTGTACTGAATTGATTTAAATAAGAAACGGGTTTGCCATACCTAACATAGCGGTCCTGTAGCCAGCTTCTGACAGAATCTCAGCAACTGTAGTCTCGTTTTGTGGTATACCTCCTAGAGCCTTTTCTCCAAAATTTTTCACTACACCAGTCCTCAAACCAAGGCGTCCGGTGAGAAGAGCTGCTCTTGAAGGTGTACATATGGAAGCTCCTGCATGGAAATCTGTAAACCTGCCAATTAAAAATATGTTTTTGAGTAACTACAATACCATGTTTGGTTTATACAAGGGCGGTTCATAAAGTAAGTTCCGGTCTCTCACAACACGGGATTGAGTGGCGCTAGCATCGCGAACTGTGTTCCGTTGTGTAGCTTGGTTCATTACGCTCATGGCAATATAACTGTGAGATTGTTTTTGGCTAATTATCTCAACAATACAGGCGTTTGAAATGTCCGCAGAGATAAGAGATACCGCCAAGAGTGGGGTACGTTGAGTAATACGATTTCTGTGGGCAAAACAAATGGCACCAGCAGCAATTCATCGTGAGATTACTGAAGTGTACGGGAACATTATGAGTATGGTTCGACGTTGGTGTCGTGAAATTTGTGATGGACGCACTAATATCCATGATGAAGAACGAAGTGGCAGACCGTCTGTTGTGAATGATGAACTTGTTGCAATAGTGGATGAAGTGGTCAGAGAGAGTCGCCGTTTCACCCTGTCTCCACTCTCAGAGCATTTTCCACAAATTTGTTGGACTGTCGGATCGCAGTGATTTCAAACGGATGAGGAGCTCAAGGAGAGCATCAACGGGCTGCTACACGCACAGGCGGCAGAGTTTTATGCAGAAGGAATTTCGTAGCTCGTGAAGCGGTATGACAAATGTCTGAATGTTAGCGGAAATTATGTTGAGAAATAGCTTAAACTGTGTACTGTTCACTGGTGTGCAATGAAAGTCCCTACAATAAAGTGTTTTCTGCAAAAAAAATATCGGAACTTACTTTACGAACCGCCCTCGTATGTACAGTAAAATATACTAGCAAACAAGTGCAAAACTTTTACATCCCCCCTTTTAGACAAAAGCCTGAAAGACTACAACTTAGTTGACTACCCCTGATGGTTGCTGACTGGACTGCATGTTTCACGTGTTCAAACTGCAAACCATGCAATTTTATTTTCATTGAGTGGATTATTTTGGATTATATTTCGATAACAGGGTAAAGACAAAATTTTTGTTTGTGCCCCGCCCCCCCCCCCCAAAAAAAAAAAAAAAAAAAAAAAAAAAAAAAAAAAAAAAAAACTTGATTCTATACAATATCTTTCTCACTTTCGTTCTGCGACAATGTCGCGCTGTCACTTGATGTTCTGCTCTGGGGCTAGGAGGTATCATGGGAGGCATTAGAGTGTTGGTGGGAGGAGCCTAGTGCGCAACCTAAAATTTTTTTCCCAGAATCTGTTATGTCACATATCATAAGCGTACTGTAGTATGGCTGAACACAAAATATATTAGGTATCCCTTTTAAGATAAAAGAATTTTTGAGTTACTTCAGGTTAAACCACATGGAACTGAAATCAAATCCGTGAGAAGAAATACATGCACGGAGTATATTTTTCAGACTCTAACCTGAGACCATCACGAGCAAGCTGATCTATAGTTGGGGTATCCACAGTTAGAGGCCAGTTTGCACCTACGTCGCTCCAGCCCATGTCATCAGCCACAATGAGTATGATGTTCGGTCGTGATTGTGAGTTCGCTAGAGTTACCAGCAGTAGTATAGAAAATCCAAGTCTTTGCACCATATCTGAGTCTCCTGTAGGATACATGGTGAAATAAATACACATAAACATGTACTATAAAGTAACTACATACACCGAGATTCACAAATTGTGGATATTACTATTAATGAAGTGAAAATATTTTATTAACATATAGTAGGCTACGCTATCTCCCAAAATACTCACTACTTCATTACGATTTATTACTTAAATTCCTCAGCTACGTCTAACTGCCAAACCTCCATCTTGTACCATTCAAGGTCGCTACTGTGATTTAACGAGTTTTCCAATTAGGCCTAACTCATTCTCCTATGGGATGTCAAAGCTAGGAAAATGATTCCTGTTTTTCTGTTTGCTTACACACACACACATCTTCACCCATACGATCAATTAAATCGGATGATGAATGTTTTTAAGGAGAGCCACATCCTTGACTAGATTGTGATCAATTTCCCTTGCTAATATTTCTGAAGGGAAACTTAAAAGTCAGTAGTAGACATGCATATATTCTGATCACAACGTAGTCAAAGAAGCAGTTCTGCTTAAAAATTTTCATCATCATCCGATATTCAAATGAAGAAATGGCAGAAGATATACAAGTACAGAAACACAGGTATTACCTTCAAAACTTTGATATCACAAGGAAGAATGAGTTAGACCTAATAGGAAAACTTGTTCAAGAGCAGCACCGGCATCAGGTGGTAAAAGACGGAAGTTTGGCAGTTGGACATAGCCAAAGATGAGAGGGAGTTCCTCTTGAATATCGGTTACTAGTTTAGTAACAAATTATAATTAAGTATTGAGTTATGTAATTAACAAAGTTGTTGACTATTAAACACTTTAGGCCTCACTTTTCCTTACATTTTTGCAGGACGTACGTTTCATGGGCTTTGCCCACATTTTCATCTGCTTGTCAACTGTCTATTTTCTGCTTGGAGAACACTGGCGCCTTCTGGTTTTGGTTTAACAAACTTTTTGATCAAGTTTTCTTCTAGCGGTATTTCAAAATTCATCAGTTTATCTTCATACTTTTTCATATAAATCTTTTCCCATGCTTCCAGATCTGTTTGTTTATTAACTGATTTCAATATTGGTTTAACAAACTTTTTGATCAAGTTTTCAATATTGAAATCAGTTAATAAACAAAAAGATCTGGAAGTATGGGAAAAGATTTATATGAAAAAGTATGAAGATAAACTGATGAATTTTGAAATACCGCTAGAAGAAAACTTGATCAAAAAGTTTGTTAAACAAAACCAGAAGGCGCCAGTGTTCTCCAAGTAGAAAATAGACAGTTGACAAGCAGTTGAAAATGTGGGCAAAGCCCATGAAACGTATGTCCTGCAAAAATGTAAGGAAAAGTGAGGCCTAAAGTGTTTAATAGTCAACAACTTTGTTAATTACATAACTTTGTTGCTTCACTGTATTAAGTTCCATTATCTCTTGAGTCCTCATAAGTATTGAGTGTTTGATGAGATAAAAGAAATAGATTCGAAATTAAGTTCTACCTGTTAATCTATCAGTTTCCTCTAAAAATAACAAAATTTAAAATATTAAAAATGGTTTATTCTGGTTT
The DNA here is from genome assembly GCA_964059195.1 of Ectobius pallidus. Lineage (NCBI taxonomy): Eukaryota > Metazoa > Arthropoda > Insecta > Blattodea > Ectobiidae > Ectobius > Ectobius pallidus. The sequence goes on from CAXKWD010000007.1 coordinate 166,885,759, forward strand.
CACTCAATTATGAAGCATGGAATCATGCTTGGGGAATATTCCATGACTGAAGGAAAATCTGCTTAAGTGTGCCCACATAGTGGACAATTATAAAATATAAGTATGTAGTTAGTAATGCTTTATGTTAAAAATTGCAGGTCATTATTCTTGTGTTATAAACATCACTGGCTATTTTACTGAACTTTTCCTCAGTAATTAAAATATTATTTCTACTATCACAGCGAGGGCTACAGCAGTTGAAAGGTTAAACATTAAACTTCCCAATTTTTCGCATCTGATTCCAGCTCTTGGAACACTAACAAGATCTTCTCTGCCTTAATCATTAAATTTACTATTTTCTTACCTCTGATTCCAGCTCTCAGAACACTAACATGATTTTCTCTGCCATAATCATTAAATTTACTTGCCTATGATTCTAGCTCTTGGAACACTTAAAAGACGTTCTCAGAGCCACAGAAATAATGCTTAAAGTAGAGAAAAGTTAAAAGTGTAGTGAGAGTTAGAAGACCTAGAATCAGAGGCGAGAAAATAATAAAAACTTTCGTAGGGTAGAGAAAATAGCAAAACACATGCTTGGGGTTGAGAAAGCCATGTGTTTTTAGAGTACCAGTACCGAAACAGAAATTTAATACATTTACATTTGGTGCATTAAAAATATTCCTCTTTTGATTACGATGGTGCACTCACGCGATCCTACATTCAGATAGTGGAACCACAAACAGAGGACAGTAGTGGGATGCAATGTGAGAACTACCCAATATTTGTAGGACTTTTCTTTATTGTTTTGATGCATAGCCTACTACCTCCTCTATAGATATTCGAACCTATTTTCAGAACAGCCTGTAAGTATGCATAAGGAAAGGAATCCAAAACCAGCAATCAAGGCTAGACAGGAAGGTACAAGAAGAAAGAGAAACCCAAAACTGGAGTGGGAACTGATGGGGAGAGAAATCGCAAAGCCCTGAAGAAAATCAGTTGGAAGCGAGATATCGAGCACGACAGGAATGAATAGTAAAATGGTTGATAGAGCCCAATGTCAAGCGGTAGAAGGGAGATGGAGAAGAATTTTATACAATTTAACGATTCATAAAATAATATATTTCATCTTTTAGAGTAACTTTTAACAAAAATCTTTAAAAAAAAAAGACTAGTCTCCTGGGAAAGTTTTGCATATTTTCTGCGTATGTTTCTTAAGAGTTCGCTTCTCGCTGAAGGACTTCTTGCACATATCGCAGGTGTAGGGACGCACATGCTCATGCACACGCAATACATGCCGGTGTAAATTATGTTCTGTTGTGAACCCTTTCCCACACTTATCACAGATATAACAGGGGTCATCGTTGTGCGTAAGCGCATGCTTGCGCAGTGCTGTCCTGTATGAAAATGATCTGTTACACACGTGGCACGAGAACGGACGTTCTCCTGTGTGTACGATGCGATGTCGTTTCACCTTGCTGTTCCTTGAAAAACACTTTCCACAAACCTCACATGAAAACGGTTTGCTGCGCACACCTGAATGCACAGCCATATGTGTGTTGCGAATTGCCTTTGTGGAGAACTTTTGATTACACAGGTCGCAGGAGTAAGGCTTGTACCCAACGTGTGCATTCAGATGTATGATGAGGTTGTTTCTTGATGTAAAACTCTTCTCACAAGTGGGACATACGAAACTACGAGTACGGGTGTGCATCTCATATACATGTCTCTGAAAGGCAGCTTTTTGGGGGTATGTCTTGTCGCACAGCTTGCACTTGTATAGTGCACCATCTTCCGAGTTTGAACGGATGTGCTGCTCCCCGGGTGTGTTCTTGTTATCCTCTGAAGGTTTGAACGGTGTGCGAGACACATCTTCATCACTCTGCAAAGAAGCAAAGAGTGCGCATGTCAGAATGTCTTCTGCCTAAGAGTCCCTTCACACTGAACAAATCTGAATCAATCAGAATCAAGATTAAATTTGACTTACCAGGATTCAGGTTTTGCTCCAATACTCAATATACACAAACTCAGTTCCCACCTTCACATCAGTCGAATCCGGTTCTATCCACCTTGATTCAAGATTGTACATGATTCAGCCAGTCAGAATCTTTTTCCTTCTATCAGTTATGAATCAACAAACACACGCAATAGATGTGGAAATTTTAATTATGAAATTATAAGGCATTTCCCGGTGTAATAATGATTAAATAAACTTCAAATTAAATGCATATCGTTATTGTGCAGACTTATTTCACTAATAGCTAATTACCTCAGACAAGCTGTGAGTCTTTCTTCTACTGTATACTTTCCATAATTCAAAACCTGTTTTGAAAATTTAGATCATATGAATCAAATAGTGTAACAAACAGTTCATCAAAATCATAGAATTTCTTCTAATTTTTCTGAAGGTCAGCTTCCAGGATTATTTTCATTTATTTCATGAATCGGCCTACATAATTTTTTGTTAAATTGAAAGCTTTAAATAATTTGACTATTAAACTTCCCATTACTTTTTTTTATTACGCTGTTGCCTTTAACGAAACACATTGCTTAAAAGCAATTAAGAGAAGAAAGGGAGAAAAAAGAGAGAATTTGGTTGAGAATAACTTGGTTTGACTCAGCTGGTGTGAAGGCATGGATATCACAAATCAGATTCACTTTGATTCCAATTGATTCAGATTCATTTAGTGTGGCAGGGACCTCAAAGAACAAGCTGGTGCAATGGAAGTCGAAATTAGTGGTAGTGCTGCAGAATCAGAAGGAAGAGAAAGGTAACTCGAACTGTATTTTATGGAATTGTACAAGGAATATTTGTCTTCAAGAAATAACATCTAAAATCCAGGTGTGTTTTATTTCAAAACAGATATAAAATTGCTAGTAATTTAACATTTATTTCTAGAGTATAGTCTTCTACGGAGCAGAAACATGGACATTAAATAAAAAAACAGGTTAACAGATTGAACGCACTGGAGATGGACTTCTGGAGACAATCTGCCAGGATATCCAGGAAAGATAGAATAAGGAACACAGAAATACGACGTATTATGAAAGTGGAAGAACAGAGTGCAGTCACAATTGAAAGGAAACGACTTCGATGGTATGGACATGTGCGTAGAATGGGAGAAGAAAGAACACCTAGGATCATACACAAATGGGAAATTAAGAGAAGAAGAGGAAGAGGACGACCTGCTACTACCTGGATACAGAATGTACACATGTCAATGGAAAGATCTGGTTTAGCGGAGGAAGATGTACAAGATAGGGATAAGTGGCAAAATGTAGTGCTTGACTGTTGTATTTGTTTGGCTGGAGACAAACCTCTGTTTTGAGGAAATTTCTCATTTAATAATAAAATTTATTTCTCATATGTCTTGAAAATTAGACATTCCCATTTAGTAAAAATATTAACATAAAACATCGATGTGAAATGCAATGTCAAAAGCCTTAACCAGGAAACCATACTTCATATGGTGTCGAGCCCTGTTGAGAGCTGTTGAGATCAACATCTTTACTTTCATTAAGTCTACCAATACAAGCTATCCTAGTTACTTTCGCAAATTTTTAAATTATACTTAATGATTAACTTCTATAAGAACAAACTAACACCATATATGGGTCATTCCATGCAAAACAGTACTGGTAGGTCAAAAACCCACTTGGCCTTTTTTTCTTTTTTTTAAGTACTCATTCTAATGGGGCCTATTATGTTACTACCTCTGCTAGTGAAACTACAAAGTATGGTGTAAATAGCCTAATGTCACGAATTACGAAAGTTTATAATGCACTCCCTGATAATATAAAAAATTCAAATTCCATTAGTATATTCAAAACCAATGTTCAAAAGTTCTTTTTAGATGAATACTTTAAGGTATAACTCAGAGCTATTACTGATAAGTTATTGATTCAGGTAATGCACACTGTTAAGGTAATTTATACTACAAACCAGCTTATCATAATGTTTTACCAACTAATGTTTTAAGTTCTAACAACCAATGTTTTAAATTTTACTTATTTTATGTATTATCATACTTATAAAACCTTTGTATTGTATGTATGTATATAGTAACAGTCCCTAAGCGCGAGCCTTATGGCTCATTGGGGCTAATTATGATGAATAAATTGAATTGAATTGAATAAATACATTTTTACAGCCTTAAAAAACATCTACTTCTCTATTACTTAATACATATTATGGGGTATGAAATATTTGTTTGTAATTATTTTTCCTGACTTCATTAAAGTTCAAAATACCTTTTCGAAGGTATGAATGCAAAGAATAAAAATACTATTATTTTTTAATCTTCAGTACAAAGTTTATATGAAGAAATGGTAAAATCCAGTATCAACTCCCTGCATATTTTAACACAAGATTATCTTCATAAAACAGTTAAAAGCACATGGATCTGATCACATATTCTCCGTACAGCTGATGTCTTCACGAGTGACTTAGTCCAACCCGCCTGCCCTACATAGTAGGTACACTTTCTTTTATAGTATGAAGTGGCAAAAAAATGGCAATATTTTTGCCATATTGATTGAACAGATCGGAGAGGAAGCACATGACTGGATGTTGCCAATGTGATATCACCTAGCGAGAAAATGTGATCAACAAAATGCACAAGATTAAACATAGTACATGACGAGATGCATGCAATCCAATATTTTACTACTAAAGTAATAAATGCGGCTGTCGTTTCCGCTCTGCATTCTTAACTATGTGGATAGTATTATGCATTATTATCTAGACTATTTGTTAAAATTTATCTTACTGATGCAACGAGCATCATTGGTCAATCTGGTTCAGTTCAAAACAAATGTATTGTGCCCGTCATGCGAGGCAGCCATACCTCAACGATGGGGGGAGTTGTTATTGGACTTTGATCAATAAATATATTGAAAGTAAAACACATAAAATTTATTTGAAATAATAACAACAACACAGACTTCTTGATTTGTTTGAAATATTTGGCAAGTAAACACTTTGCGACCCAAGCGGCTCCCCTTTCCATCGGCCCGGTCGCCTTCTCCGCCAGGCAGGCTTCCCCTCCGCCCGCTATTGCTCTTGCCGGCCGCTACTAAGCGCCGGTAATGCAGCTTCCTGTGTTAAGCCGCAGCTTACTCTAATGATTGCCTTGCACCATACATAATATTTCACAATGTTTAAAAACGATTATAAAAACAAAATAAAATTTCACGAATTATATTAAAACAATACCCTTGTACCAAACATCATATTTCATGATCTTTAAACACCGATTTGAAAGAAAAAGAATTCACAATATATAAAAAAATCGAAATTTACATAATGTTTCCCAATTTTAAAAAACGCCGTGTGAATTGATGCAGAAAAATTCCCTTGAACCAACACTACTCTTTTCATAACAAACAAACCATCTCAAAATTAGAAAACCCGATTCTTGCGTTAACACTCGCTAGCGCCAACTAAATTAGATACCTAAAATATACCGGAACTTCCTTCACTGCTCAACTGTCCTTCGTAGCGTAATGGATAAGTCTCTTGGCTACGATGCTAAGGGTCATGCGTTCGATCCCCGTTCGATCCAAAATTTATTGTTAGGAATAGGTCTCGAATAGGTAGGTAGAGTGAAGAGGAGGTGAGAGGAAAGAGACGGGAAAGGAAGAGAAGAAGAGAATAAAGGAAAAATAAATTATTTTTCTCTTTCACCATTTCCTTACTAGATGTCGCCACCGTCGCTACTTTCCTAGTAGTTCTAATGCCGCCGCTAGGTTTCTCGTAGTGGTGGGGGGCTCGGTCGGGTCGTAATGTGTTATTTTCCCAAACTTTTAAAGGAATAGGTCTCATTTATTGTGTAAATGTTAAGCTCCCCACAAAAGTTTCATAATGGAATCTACAGTGAGTCACACATAAGAGTTGGCCAACAACGTGGGTTTCTGCATCGCGGCGGGCACTGCTCCAATTCCCGAGCAATCAGGTGAAATATCTATGGAAATAAAGCCGTGATCGGTGTAATGATTCAGGTTCTCACATTTACAATTAAAATAACCACATACCTCAACACAAGAGTTGTTGAAAATGTCCTCCTCTTGCAGCCACACAACACTGGCACCTTTTTAGGAAATTTTCATTCACGCGCTTAAGTTCAGCTTCCGAGATAGAGTTAATTTCTTTTGTGACATTATCTTTAAGTTCTCCTTATGTATGGGAAATTGACCTACACACTTTATTTTTCAAGTTTCCTCATAAATAATATTCACATACTGTCAGAAAAACTTAAAGACAATATCACAAGAGAAATTAACTCTGTCTCAGAAGCTGAACTTATGCGCGTGAAAGAAAATTTCCAACAAAGGTGCCAGTATTGTGTGGATGCAGAACATTTCTAACATCTCTTGTGTAGAGGTATGTGGTTATTTTCATTGTAACTTTAATTGTAAATATGAGAACCTGAATCATTACACCGATCGCGGCTTTATTTCTGTAGATATTTCACCCGATCGCTCAGGAGATGGAGCTGTGCCTGCCACGATGCAGAAACCCGCGTCATTGGCCAACTCTTGCATGGGACTCACTGTACAATAATGAGCCTGTAATATATTAAAACCACCGCCGTCTCGAGAATTACACTGCCTGTCCTATGCTTTATTTTAACATGGAGTTCAGAGTATTGTTAAATTGCCTAATTTATCCAGTAGAGGCGACACAGTTCACACCCAGATTGCAGCAATCACTAATCAAAATAAGCATTAAACAGACACAGATACTTGTGTTATTTGTTTAGAACGTAATATTATTCCAGTATATGACACTTACTAGAATTTTGGAGCAATAATTAAAATAAATGTAAATTAATTAGACGGATTGATAGACTATATTATGAGCACCGCCGTCTCGAGGAGTAATACAGTTTAGAAGGCAGTGATTATAAGACGGCGGTGACAGCACTACATAATCAACAATGTCGTAGCAAAAAACAAGAAGCAGTCTGGGTGTGAAAGGTGCTGCCATCTGCAATGTCGCCGAGTACGCAAAATTAGCCTTATAGAACAGGCAGTGTATACACGATTAATACAGTATAGAAGGCAGTGATTAAAACATAGGCCTACTCATGAAAACGCATCACCCATTGTCAACTCTTATCTCAAACGAAACTCTTTATACAAATGGCTCTTGGCCTACCAGGATACACCCAATTAGCTTTGCCACTGTTAAATACAACAATAAAAGCATCATACTAATGTAATGTGAAATAATGTATAATACAACGTCGAGATGTATCTTTGACCAACTTTTGCAAAGAGTGATAAACTCAACTAATACCCATTGGGTGAATTCCCACATATTATTAATGTAATGTGTTTTATTTAGGCCTACCTCTGCTTCAAGTTTGACATCAACAAACTCTACTGCGGGGTGCATATGTTCTTCATCTGTAGACATTGATGACTCAATGCAGGGCAGTTGTCTCTTTCCCTCCACCTGAAAATATACACAATTTAGGGTTAGGTAATTAAAAAAAAAAATTGCTTTCTAAAAAACTAAATTTCCAAGAGTAATTACACTAAAACTGAGAAAGGTTAATTTTTTGAGTTCCATTATAACTTTTACAGGCATGCTGGTTACTACTACAGTGAGTCCCATGCAAGAGTTGGCCAATGACGCGGGTTTCAGCATCGCAGCTTGCACAGCTCTAACTCCCGAGCGATCGGGTGAAATATCTACGCTAATAATGCCGAGGTAGGTGTAATGATTCAGGTTCTCACATTTACAGTTAAAATTACAATGAAAATAACCACGTACCTCATCACAAGAGATGTTGGAAATGTTCTCCTCTTGCATCCACACAATACTGGCACCTTTTTAGGAAATTTTCTTTCACGCGCGTAAGCTCAGCTTCCGAGACAGAGTTACTTTCTCTTGTGATAGGCCCATGTGATATTGTCTTTAAGTTCTTCTAGCAATATGTAAATATTATTTATGGGGAAACTTGAAAAATAATGTGTATAGGTCAATTTCCCATACATAAGAAGAACTTAAAGACAATATCTCAAAAGAAATTAACTCTATCTCGGAAGCTGAACTTATGCGCATGAAAGAAATTTCCTAAAAAGGTGCCAGTATTGTGTGGATGCAAGAGGAGAACATTTCCAACATCTCTTGTGATGAGGTATGTGGTTATATTCATTGTAATTTTAACTGTAAATGTGAGAACATGAATCATTACACGACCGTGGCATTACTTGCGTAGATATTTCACCCGATCGCTCGGGAGTTGGAGCTGTGCCAGCCGCGACGCAGAAACCCGCGTCATTGGCCAACTCTTGCGTGGGACTCACTGTAGAATATTTCTGCATTTCTTGACCCTCTAACAACAAACTATGGTGCCATGCGGTGCTTTTTTTTTCTTGGGGGTATGCGAGAGGTGGTGCCCTGACATTAGCACTGTAATCGGGAAAACAAATGAGTGCTACAGGATCACTGCAATGGTGACCATGACTACGTTGCCGATGTTACTGATTCAACATTAGCACATGCTCAAGAGTTTGTTGTATCACCAAATACCTTTAATAGTCCGTCAAGTCAAAAGCGAGAGTACCCCTTAAATTTTTTTAGGGGGAAAAAAAAGCACTGGTGCCATGTTGTCTCGTGCTATTTCAAAAGTAACTCATCTTCTATCGAATATAGGGCTACCAGACATTCAGTTGGCATCCAGAGGGAATTTCTGAAAATCTTTAGTTTGTGTTATGTAGTGAATAATATTGATAAATTTCAAACTAATTTTAGTGTACATGGACGTACTACCAGAAACATGAATGATCTACACAGACCAAATAACTCGTTAAAACTCTTTCAGAAGGGTGCTTATTATTCTGCAGTACAGATATATAACAAGCTTCCAAACAACATTAAATTATTATGTATTCAAAGAAAGAGCAAACCTTTCAAAACAGCTGTCAAGGAATTTTTAATAACTCACACCTTCTACAATTTGGAGGAATATTTTCAGCTTGGATAAATTTGGCAGCTTGCAGTTTCTGTAGACCTATATTATTGTTATAACCAGGGTTGATAAAAAACATGTTTTTTTTTAAAAAGAACAAAACAACCGTTTTTTTTGTTTAAAACATGTTTTTTTTGTTTAAAACATTTTATATGTGAACAATAATGTTGGTTGTTTTAAACATGTTTTTTAAACGTTTTTTTTGTTTAAAACATGTTTTTTTTGTTTAAAACGTTTTATATGTGAACAACAATGTTGGTTGTTTTTAACGTTTTTTATGTTTACAACAATGTTGTTTGTTTAAAAAAAGTTTAAATTGTTCATTTTGTTTAAATCAACCAATTTAATGTATAGGGCCTATTATATAATATATATACACACAGTTGAAATGTTTAAAACATTTTAAACAATTTGTTTTAAACATTTTTAGCATATGTTTATAACACTTTTTAATTGGGTGTTAAATTTAATTATGCAGACAATTTACATTTTGTCAATCCAATGACACCCTGTGCTAAGATGTTCAAGATTTACGAGTCGTAGACTTAATAGTATTTGAAAATACATTTTGTGCCAGTATTATTTGTTTATGATTTAATAGTTCATTATTAATAAAAAATAATACAAACTACTGTTTAATTACTGCCTTTACTGCTCAACTGATCATTGACTATCACCATGTTTTACGTGGTCTTAGCCGCCTTACATTATCGAACTTACAAGGGATATCCTACTACAGTGTTGCCAAATTGACACACTCAATATTTAATATTAATAATCTCTTTCTTTAAAAAGGAAGACCACAAAATAGATGGTAGGATGCAGTCAGAAAAAATTCAAATCAATTACTCGAAATCAGAAACTGGAAGCTGGCGGCAGAGGATAGAGAAGTCTGGAGGAAAAGAATACAAAAGACATCACCTCACATGATTTTCTGGTATTCTGGCCCTAGTTTTTTTGTTGTTTTCTGTTTACAACACTAACAGGGTGTCACTGACTTGACAAAATGTAAATTGTCTTCATAATTAAATATAACACACAATAAAAAAATTATTTAAACACATGCTAAAAAAAACATGTTTAAAAGAGATTGTTTAAAACGTTTTAAACAAACTTAAAAAAACACAAGCCCTTGTTTTAAACATGTTTTAAACATTTTGTTTTAAACATTCCAACCCTGGTTATAACATGAATGTATTTTTTGATCTGACGTGTTCTATATCCTTGAGCCCCGCTCAACACAGTTAGTTAATTAATTTTTCAAATCCCCCCCGAAAAAAATTCTGCGTCTGCCACTGAATTTAGCTATAACTCCAATGAAGAATACATCATAATCCAGTTGTATGGAATATACGAAAAATAAAATGAAACTGAAATATTACCTTTCAAGAAAAAAAAAAAAAAAATCTACAGGACGGGTCAATCCATACCAAGTGGTCCAGCACTGGTTGCTTGACCATCTCAGAAAAATTTGATCTTTGCTGGGTTAGTTCCCCAATGTTTAGTGGTCACAAAAATATTTTTTTAAATTTTTTATTGTTTATTATTTTGAAACGGCAGCCATTTTTGTTCCAGGCCGCAAGCGTTTTTTGGCATTTGCAAGCATCTGCATTTTTTTAAATTATTCAGTAGTGGATTGTCCTAAGCCTTTCAGATAAAATGCATTTAGTTCAACACACTCTGGCCTACAAATTAACATCATTATCACTTAGCTGAATGTATTCTTTAATATATTTTTAATAGTTCAAAGTTCTCAGCTACAAATTAAAAAAACTCAATTTTTGAACAGTATTTTTCCAAACAAAGAGTAACTTCTCAGCTTTAATATTTTTTGTGCTATTACTCTGTATAGTATAGTTACTTTTTATAGAGTATCAATGGTGAGCAGCTTACACTTAAAAAATTACACTATCTTAAAAAATGGATTTTTTTAATTTTTCCATTTTCTGGCCTGTAATATCTTTGTTGGGGGACCAGATAAAAATCTGAAAATTACACAGTTAATAGATCTTTATGATATTAAACTTCAGTATAAATTACAACTATGAGATTCAATTGGAAGTATGGAAAAAAAAAATTATAAAAATGAGTCAAAAATACGTTTTTTAACATCTGCGATATCTAGGCTAATGGAATAAAATATATCAATTACAGTAAATAATTTAATCATATCTATGATTACTTATTTTTTTTATTGAAAATGAGCCAACTACTTACAGTATAGTGTTATCATGTTATTTGTTTTTAGTATAGCTCATTGAACATTTGAGAAATTTCTTCACTCAGTTTGGGTGTGAGATTTAAAGTTCGCCCAGTCACAGTTGTAAATTCCATGGGAGACAGCTTCTCAACTTTTTAAAAAGATGTCCTTGGTCCTGGAGGGTGGTAAAAAAAAACATGCACATCTTGGTTTTGACAATCAATATTATCAACTTCGGCAATCCACCACTGTTCATCGTAAACACAAGCCACTATGCCTTTATTTTGAAGAGCCAGTTGTACAAGTTTTCCACACTGATGAAGTTCACTATCAGGCGATATTGATGTGATCTTACACTTCAGCAAGTCGTGTGAATGGGGTACAAAACAATGAAAAGATCAAGTGCCTTTAATCTTCTGACAAGTGTTGAACCTTTCTTCAAGACATTGGCATAGACTTCTTGAATTTCCTCACATTATACAAAAACATAGGACCTGCAGAGGACCGATGACAATCATATCATAACACCTCAAGAGATGTTTAAATTCTGTAAAGAACATATAAAAGGAATTACCTATGGTTTTGTAAAATGTGAGGAAATACAAGAAGTCTATGCCAATGTCTTGAAGGAAAGGTTCAACACTTGTCAGAAGATTAAAGGCACTCAATATTTTCATTGTTTTGTACCCCATTCACACGACTTGCTGAAGTGTAAGATCACATCAACATCGCCTGATAGTGGACTTCATCAGTGTGGAAAACTTGTACAACTGGCTCTTCAAAATAAAGACATAGTGGCTTGTGTTTACGATGAACAGTGGTGGATTCTCGAAGTTGATAATATTGATTGTCAAAACCAAGATGTGCATGTTTTTTTTACCACCCTCCAGGACCAAGGACATCTTTTAAAAAAGTTGAGAAGCTGTCTCCCATGGAATTTACAACTGTGACTGGGCGAACTTTTAATCTCACACCCAAACTGAGTGAAGAAATTTCTCAAATGTTCAATGAGCGATGTACTAAAAACAAATAACATGATAACAATATAATGTAAGTAGTTGACTCATTTTCAATAAAAAAAATAAGTAATCATAGATATGATGAAATTATATACTGTAATTGATATATTTTATTCCATTAGCCTAGATATCGCAGATGTTAAAAAACGTATTTTTGACTCATGTTTGTAATTTTTTTTTCCATACTTCCAATTGAATCTCAAAGTTGGAATTTATACTGAAGTTTGATATCATAAAGATCTATTAACTGTGTAATTTTCAGATTTTTATCTGGTCCCCCAACAAAGATATTGCAGGCCAGAAAATGGAAAAATTAAAAAAATCCATTTTTTAAAATAGTGTAATTTTTTAAGTGTAAGCTGCACACCATTCATACTCTATAAAAAGTAACTATACTATACAGAGTAATAGCACAAAAAATATTAAAGCTGAGAAGTCACTCTTTGTTTGGAAAAATACTGTTCAAAAATTGAGTTTTTTTAATTTGTAGCTGAGAACTTTGAACTATTAAAAATATATTAAAGAATACATTCAGCTAAGTGATAATGATGTTAATTTGTAGGCCAGAGTGTGTTGAACTAAATGCATTTTATCTGAAAGGCTTAGGACAATCCACTACTGAAAAATTTAAAAAAATGCAGATGCTTACAAATGCCAAAAAACGCATGCGGCCTGGAACAAAAATGGCTGCCGTTTCAAAACAATAAACAATAAATATTTTTAAAAAATATTTTTGAAACTACCAAACATTGGGGAATTCATCCAGCAAATATAAATTTTTTCTGAGATGGTCAAGCAACTGATTATTTTTTTCCTGGACCACTTGGTATGGATTGACCCGGACGAGATATCTACATCTACATCTACATCCTATGTTTTAGCACAATAATCAATAATGACATAGATAATAGGCTACTGATATTTTGCAAGATTAAACAAACCCATTCCTTCCTCCTACTGGGTGCAAAGAATTCAAATTGGTTGGTCTTGCAGCATGATTGTGCCGGGAGTGGAGCTCCAAAGCTCACACAGAATTCTTGCGACCACTCTACACTTGGTTTCTTTAGTGTTAATATTAAGATTATTCTGTTGAGGAATGATTCTGAGTTTTCGATAGGTTACTCTGCTGACTCAAGGGATAGGGGTTTGGGGGCAAAGAATTATGGGGCCAATTACTAGGTTATCTTATTGAAAGTCCTGATCCCTATCACGCTTTGTAATAATTACCGTACCGGTATCAAAGCTCCTGGTGAAGGGGGCGGTGGAAGGCTGTAGTGGGGTCCAGGGGCTTGCACCACTGGTGGGGTTTGGGGCAAAGCTTGCAATTAAAGAAAAACAAGAAGAGGATTCGGGGCTGATATAAATTTTTTTGTATCATGTAGAAAGCCTCGTTAGTGACTGAGTCACCAAGACCACCATCTTCACCGTTAGGTTTCAAGCATTGAATTTTGTGCACGTGACCCAATGCCCACTCCCGGTCTGACAGTGGATTATCATCCAGCGCAAAGGTATTGCAATTTAACAGCTGTTCAGGGCGCAGTTTTAAGGTTAATTTTGTGTCCAATTCATCGATTCTACTCACACTTATAAGAAAGTTTGTATAATCATAAGGTGATGATTTAAGATTTAATATAGGCCTAGCCTAACATAAATTTTGGCCCAGTTTTCTAGGTTTCTAAAACCAAATATCACATTCAGCAGACTGCAAGACTCTCCTCAAAATACTCTGTGCCAAGATCCAAAATCATATTGAATTTCTGAGGTGGTTTAATGTTATTCTTTTTAATGCTATCAGGGCATGATTAATAACAGCAATGCATGCAGCATGTAGTGTGTTTGTAGTAGTACCATAACTATTAATTTGAGTGTCCTCTTTTTCTAATCAAAAAGTGAAAACCAAACCCTTAGTTTCAGGGATAAAAAATCGAAATATCCGTCTAAAATTGTGAAAATATTGATGAAATGAACATAGATTTTACGTATTCATTCTCGTGTGAGCAAACAGATTATCGCACAAGTTCAAACATAAACTTATGACAATACTGGGGGGAGGGGGGTGTGATGAGTAATAGTAACAGAGTCCCGAAGACACCCACATATTTGCTTAATTTAATAAACTATTAAAGATTTTGACGTACGGTACAAAAATAGCATTCTAGGCTGGTTGGTTATCCATTAACGTAAAGAACAAAAAGTGACTGTAAAGTGATTAAACCTTACCTTTTAATCTGGTGAGATAAAAACAACAAAACATACAAGCTATATGCAACTTTTAAATGAATAAATGTAATCTAATGCAAACAAATGCCGTATTTGACAGCCTTAAACACTTGCAGAATTATTTGCGCTCACAGAACAGGTGTGATGCTATTGGATGAAGATGTGCACGTGATTTCCCATGAGCCTTAGTTGACAATGTAGCCAACCTTATTTCGAGGAGTAACTGGCATTGCACCCAAAATTATTTAGATAGAATAATTTTTCAAAACGTCTTTGAATTTTTCTTCCTGACTTCATGACAATCTTTTGCTTAAATTTTAATAGCGTAATTTTTGACACTTCATTTCCTCCCCTACCCGCTGTAGCAGGGTTTTCCAATAGCTGATGTTATCACCATTGAATCATACATCTTTCAGTTCCAACCCCAGAAAATTAACATCCAAGAGCTCACTGTTTATAGTCGGATTCAAAATAGATGATTACACCAACACAATGTTAACAAGAAGCTGAAAACTGGTTCTGAAGTCCGTGGCGCTACATCCCTGGAGTGACGAGGCCTACCATCTGACTGCTGCATCATATACCACAGGCAGATGGCAAGATTGGGGGCATGTGGTCAGCAAGCCGAAACCCATGGCTGTTAATGATGGTATCTGTGACTACAGCCGCTACTTCTCAACCAAGTAGCTCCTTAGTTTGTATCATGAGGCTGAGATGCACCCTGGTCCAGACCTCACAACCCCAGAAAAAAAAACCGGAGGCACCAGGGAATGAACCCAGGCCTGCCCAGCGACACTAACCACCTTTGAGTCCATGCAGACTATACAGGTGGTCGAAAGCTGAAAACACAATTCCTTACTTTAGAAAATTAAAAAATTTACAGAGACTTTTCCCCCCCTTTGTGCCCCTATAGGAACTTAATAATAGCTTTTATTGTTGGAATGATAATTCTTTTGCAATGGCCGTGTGTAGGCTAAGATGGAAAGGTTAAGTCAGACCAAAAAAATTCAATACCATAGCCAGGATCTGAACCAGGAATTTCAGCTCTCTGTACCACTGCTCTTACGAACTGAGCTACCATGGCAACAACATGCCGGTACAACATTAAATGTGGCTGCATGGAGAGCCGAAGATCCTGGTTCAAATCCAGACTATGGCATTGAATTTTTCGGTCTGACTTAACCTTTCTAGCTTTATTGTTGTCATTTACTTCCATATGCACGATCATTTTAACTACTGGCTGTTAAACATCTTTAACATTTATTTCTATCATGTCCTCAGTCTAAATTCCCTTAAATTAGAGCCAGGACTTTTACATAATAAACAGTAAAAAAAAAGTGTTCCGTATACATGCCATGGAGGCCCAGAGGGTTCCAGGAGGTTGAGGATCTCAGATTTTAGACAATCGGCACATG
Organism: Ectobius pallidus; assembly: GCA_964059195.1. Classification (NCBI taxonomy): domain Eukaryota; kingdom Metazoa; phylum Arthropoda; class Insecta; order Blattodea; family Ectobiidae; genus Ectobius; species Ectobius pallidus. Next base: position 166,901,570 of record CAXKWD010000007.1, read on the forward strand.
AAGGCGGTCAGGTTGTCAGCCTTACGCACCGGCTGCCTTTACCCCCAGAATTGCTCCTGGTGCTCATTTCTGTTAGAGGCTGAGTCAACCCCAGGGCCATAGTGCCACCGAAGCAAATCCTTCGTATGGGTGAAAAAGTATTTTGCAGGGTTTTAGACGTTCTTCCAGAGTGCGAGAACGACACCTGTCTGCATAACTCCATGCAAATCAGTTTGTGTAGTGTTATGTCAATGTTTGATGTATTGTGTGTATGCATATCATATACCAGATATTGAATCAAAAGCTAGAGAAATACAGTCTGTGTGAGAAAATGAATCTGATCAAGCTCGGCAATACAGATTAGAATTAGATGCTGCAGTACACATTGCTTAACACCCTAGTAAGACACCGCTTACTTTCTCGTGATCTTTCTCAGGTAAAATTAAGAACCGTGAAAAATACTTTTTCACCCTTCTGAAGGACAGACAATAGTACAAGATCTAATATATTGACCAAAAAAAAAAACTTTTAATGAATGTTTGTCATGATAATTATTTTGATGCAATATTCAAGTAAAATGCAGTAACATGTAGGATTATCTACTTCTATTGGGCTTATGAGAAGGCCGTGAAATATTGATGTGCATCTGTTCCTTTGTTATTTTGTGTTCATTTTAACCGATATTGAATTTTAATAATTACGATATTAGGTGACATACCAAAAATGAGTCAACGAATATAATCCTATGTTCTCTCCCAGGATAAAAACTATGTTTGTGTAAAATTTCCACTCTACAAGTTAGTAGTTTTTGCACCATATCATCCCAGACAGACATAAAACCATTACATTTTATACAGTGTTAATGAATAACACCGAAATATTTTACCCGTGTATAGAGGAGACATAGATAAGCAACTTTTATTAGGAGATTTTTGCTCTATGGATTCAATTTTTCCTGTTACAGAATAAAATCTCCCAGAGCATGGCCGCCACTGACTTCTAACAGTAGTAAAAAAAATACAAAACAAAGGAACTTCGTATTAACACTTAAGTCAGTAGTTATGAATAATGCAGTGACGGCCAGTCATGTGTTTAAAGTCTTAAAATTTGCAGATTATGAAAACTCTAAATTATGTAATAACTGTGGATGAATGATTGAGAAACAGGTTTTTATGGATCATTAAGAAGGCAGGAAATCATTTTAATGAAAATTTTAACCCTATTTCGCATAATTATTGACTTATGAGCACCAAATTGTAATAAATTTAATGCCCTGTAGAATACACATTTTACGTCATAGAGCAAAAATCTTCTAATAAAAGTGGTTTGTCTATGTCCCCTCTATACACAGGTAAAATATTTTGGTGTTATTCATTAACATTCTGTATAAGAAGTACATGATTATATTTTCTTGAACAAATCTGAAATTAAAAAAAAAAAAATTACTGTACAATGCAGGGTCATAAAAATATTACAATTTAAAAATAGCAGTAATTGAAGCGGGTTGTCATGTGTTAATGACTTTAATTTGCACTCTCTTTTATGATTAGTTTACTTGACCTATACTATTTCCAACTAAAGAATAAAGTAGATGTTAACAAACACACTGATATGTATTACTCCGCGACCACGTGTTCGTTGACACATTGCAGACGTCGCAATTTCAATGCAAGAGGAACTCGTTAATATTGATCAAAGTAAGCTAGCATCTACAGAAACAAAGCTGGATTTCACAAATATTACATATGCCTACGTTTAAAATGCTAATGCATTGTAATATTTCAATGTCATAATGAAAAATCTACCTACTACAAAATGTATTAAAAACATTCAAGATCACAGTTTTTCGCCACTATTTAACGGCTTTCTCCGCTTGTGCTTAACAACACGAGGTGGTGAGGCCTGATTAGCTTCAGCCATTGAACTGTATTGCTGTCTTCTATTATATAATAGCTGTAGTAAGCTTGCTTTCACTGTATGAATTAAACGTTAACTGTCTTCGAGGAATACATGACAAGTGACTGTGTTATTTTTTCATACCTTTGTTGTCTTCCGGCATGCGCATCGCATTACATTCAACCGGTAATATCAAATAATAATATTGGTATTGCTTAAATCACATAGAAAGTGTTGCTACAAACTTGAGAAACGTGCTTAATTTAGTCCCACATCAAATACATTACTTACTTTTTATGTTTTGAAGAAACTACATTAATACTCAGAAGAAGACGACAAGCAAGAGCATGAAGGTGTTCTGCGTCCAACTGCCAATCAGAACCCATCGTGTCACGTCGTTTTGTTTACATCTACTTTATTCTTTAGTTGGAACTAGTATAGGTAATCTAAAGAATCTTATATCAATAATTTGGTAACATCCCTAAATCTATTTAAACCTGCATGATGTACAGTATACCGTATTTTACAGACTACAAGACGCACCTTAATTTTGGAGGCAACTTTTTGAAGAAAAAAGTGTGTCTTATAGTCTGTAAAATATGGCATTACTGGTATATGCAGATTTCTTTTATCAACCTAAAAACCTCAATAATACAAATAGGAGGACATTTTTTCAACAAACTTTACACATTTATTTAATAACAATTGAACAGTAAAATATAATACTGGTATACAAAATATTTTTATAGATTATGTAGTTATATTACAATATGTAGGTATATATAAGAAGTGCAAAACATATCGATGTAAACACAATAAAAGGAATAGCAGATCAAAATGTGCTCAGTCCATCCACAGATAAAATACAGTTTGATAGAGTCCTCAATTTCCAAAGCGCTGAATTTATATGTGTAATCTGTTTACTGCTTACAACAGCTTTGAAATAATAGTTTGGTTCAGAAAGTGCAGTGTCCACGAAAGTGATTGGAACAAAATGAGCTCTATCACTTAAAATTTCTGAGTTACTGTACGTATTTTGAAATAGCACTTTGAATTCTGAACACTGTTGTACAGGTAGGGGGGGGGGGGGGGAAAGCGGACCGACTGAAATCTCAGTTGCCGATATGAGCCACTGTGCATGCCTAGCGGCATTCACAGGATAGCAGGAAATGTACTGAAATTTGTTCCAGTGTCGACTGTTGATTTAGCCCATTTCAAAATTGCATTGCTTGTGAAAACAAACGTTTCCGTTACATCTCTTACATTTATTTACATACCACAAGGCTCTGAAATCAGCTACAAGAGTCGGTTTGCTTTTTTTTCTTCCCCATACCTGTATATAGTAGATTGAATATGTAATAAAAGTGTTTGAATCAATTAATTATTACACTAAATCATGGAAGGTCGAGTTTCTGTTGCTGGCAATAGTAATAGAGGTTCGAGACGAAGACTGAAAAAAGTAAATTAAACAAAACAAAACAAGAGACTAAAGAAAGTAAAATAAGGCATGTTACATCATGGTACAATAAAAAAAGATCTTATAATTTAGCTGTAGTTTTGTAATATTTTTGTGTTTATGTAGCACCATTATATTTACTTATATTAAAATTACTATTAATATTCCTAATAAAATGCTAAAACTACACCTCTACGGATCATGCTATTGAATAAATTTATTATTTTATTGTATTTTATTTGTACGATTTCGGTAATTTTTTTTTTCTTCTTTTAAATTTTATTTCAGCTGAGTTTATACTTCTTTTAGCTTAGAGGCTATATCAGCAGTTCAGGAACTGTGTTTGTAGAGTAGGGTAGGCCATGGAACTAGTGCTTGTTAATTGTTTCTTTTGTCGGTGTATTTAATGGAGTAAATTTCAATTGATATTAATTTAAATGGATATGATACAGGATAAAATTGTGAGGATGATTCATGGTATGTAAATATCCAATTCGGCATTTGCCTTTACGACTGGGGAAACCATGAAAAAACTCATGTCAAATTGGCCGGCCCCGGGACCTCCCGAATGCAAGTCCAAGACACTACCATCTCGGCCACCTCGCTTGGTTGTTTTTTTCTTGTTTGATAAGTTTTGTCTCTAGCAAACTCTGAATGTGGGAAGAAACTATAAATAAGTAAATAAATACTGGCATATTTATTATTTAATATTATTATTTTACAGGCACCGATAAAGTGACAAAGATCCAAAAATAATGAACTTTAAGCCTTAACCTCCAGAGCGATTGATTCAAATACACGTAGTCCAAATTGTTTTTAAAAGTAATTATGGTATTATACAGATTTTTTTTTTTGACAATGGCATGAATTTCTGGGAATGTTTTATTACAATGTGATAATAGTATATTGCGATACTAGTTCTGTAAGCGGTGCTTACGGATCGAGGAAAGAGTTTGAAAAAACGAGGTGCTTTGCCCGAGTTTTTTAAATTTTTGAGATCCGTTATGCGCTTATGGAACGAGTATTGCATGTTACTTTTAGCACGATAATTATTTATATCAATTTAATTATATTAATTGAGATATTAGCTGAAAATATTATGTACATACATTATTGAAGATATATGTTATATTTCAGAAAGTGATTCGCATGTGTTGGTTCTTATGGAACCGAATATTTGTCCAGTTCAAGTTGCCACAAACTGGGGGCCTTGGTTCCGGTCTTCGATAAAGGCTTGTATTGTGATGGTTTTACTTAAGGCACGTGTGCTTTTTGTAATTTTTACAGCACTGAGATTCTTTTGTTTTAATAGCAACCAAATAGCGTGTGGGAATGTCAAGTTACGATCCACGGCAACAATATTCGTAAGTACCACTATAGTTACATTGTGCAAAAAAGTTTTAAAAATTCCTTGTATGTTTGAGAGTTATTACTTTCTTCTTTTGGACTGAGTCTATTTTGATTTGCTATCCCATGTATAAGAAGTAAATACAAATACTAGTCTAACATGATAGGAAACATTAGAGTACATCACAGCTTAGAGAAGATCACGTGTGTCATGGTTCTGACAATACTCAACTTTTTTTTTAATAGATAACTAATATGTGGAATAACACAGTGACGTCAACAAATATTATTGTTAAATACACACACAAAACTTCACTTTGGGATAAACAGCTTGGAAATGGTTTCAGCCATCATTGAGATATCCTCGGCTACATTTTACTGCTGGTGTTACTCCCTTCCTCAGCTGATCACAGTTGCTGGATACTTTTTACTTTTCTACCAGTAGAAGACAGCGCTAAACTTGAGAATGGGGTGACCGCCGTCACAACCGGGCTGTACCGAGTGGGACCAAGTCTACAAAGTTGCGAATATGATTACATGCAGATTGAATTCGGCAGATAAATGACTGTTGTAGCGATGTTTTATGAAAGATGTGGGAGGGTAAAAAAGCTTCTGCATTAAGAATTCTAGGTCCGTAACAGGTTAAGTTAGGTTAGGAACAGTCATGTTAGTTTAGCAGCAGTATTCTGCATAGCACAGGGTTCGTGCCATGTAAAGATGTTTTACGAAAGGCGTGGAAGGGTAATAAGACTTCTAGAAGTAGTGACAGCCAAATTCTAGGTCAGTGACAGGTTATGTTAGGTTAGGAACATTTGTATTAGTTTAGGAGCGATATACTGAATAGCGCAGGGTTTATTATGTCTCACATTGAATCTTTTCTGCGACGTGAAATTTTACCCTTGCACCCATCGATTCTTTTTTGTTCCCCACGGCTCGGAGGGGCATGGTTGCTAATGGTAGAGCATGCCTGGCTACACTATTCTGTAGGAGTTCCGAAGATAGTTTGCTATTAAAAGTGGCTTGAAGCAAGGAGATGCACTATTGCCATTACTTTTTATTTCGCTTTGGAATATGACATTAGGGAAGTTCAGGAAAACAAGGTAGGCCTAGAATTAAATGGCAATCACCCAACTTTAGCTTATGCAAATTATGTTTGTGTGTTGGACGATAACATAAACACTATCGAGAGAAATGCAGAAAGTCTTTTCAATGCCTGCAGGAACGTTGGATTGGAAATACATAAAAAACTAAGTACATGGTCATGAAACGTCAAAATAATGCTCTACAAAATATTATAATAGCCAGTAAATCGTTCGAACAAGTGGATAAATTCAAATATCTGGGAGCTGACACAAATAATATTAAGATACAAGTTAAGTGTCAACTAAAATCAGGAAATGCTTGTTTTTATGCAGTTTGGAAACTTTTATCTTGTCGTCTTCTGTCCAGAAATATAAAAATAAAGTTTTATAAAACAATTATCCTTTCGGTTGTATCATACGGATGTGAAACATGGTTGCTTACTCTTCTGGTAGAACATAACCTGAGTGTGTTCGAAAACAGGATGCTTACGAAAATATTTGGGCCTAAGAGAGATGAAAATGGGGACTGGAGAAAACTACATATTGACAAGCTTCATAACCTGTACTCTTCACTGAATAAAGAAATTGTAATTAAATCATGGAGGATGAAATGGGCTGGACATGTTGCATGCATGGGAGAGGAAAGACATATCTAAAAAATATTGACTGGGAGACCAAAAGGGACGAGACTGCTCGGAAGACCTTGTCGTAGGTGGAAGGTCAATATTAGGATAGATTTAAGAAAAGTTCCAGAATAAACATATCTACTAACAAACGAGTGTGCTAAAAGACTTATCTCGATATTTGGGAGTACTCTCTGTACAGTGGTATTCATCAGACGTGGCAGTCCAAGCATGGATGCTCAGTAGATGCAGACGAGTCCAACAAACATTTGTACTGCATGGAGGGGTGTATGGGTTAGTTGTGTCGTTGCTTTCAGAGCGGTAAGATCGTATAATGCAGTGAAGAAACAAGAGACCTTGTTACAATCGCTTCTCCTCTCCCGCCAGAGCAGTTCAACATTCTTACCCCTCCCCATGATTCCTCCTACATGCGTCACCTCTCTCACGCGCATCTGACTGCCACCTCTGATGAATACCACTGTACTGAACGCTTAAGTTTATTAAATCTAAATCTAACTGATCAACATTTAAGTGAACCCGTGCAAACTGTGCGCTTACCAATTAACAGCCAGATTTCAAACAACTAACAGCAAAAATCAACACTCAAAAAAGCACTTCTCAAAAGTAAAATCTTATTTCTTGTTGTGTAATTGAATAAAAATGTTGATGTGTATAGTAAAAACAATGTGGTTCGCTTCAAACAGCTTCATAAATTTGCGGCTCCCAAAGTTCTATCCCTGCTATATTAGATGGCAAGTTGTGAGGCATAGCCACTATTTTGCATTAGTGTACACCAGCGTTTCTCAACCTATGGTCCGCGAAGATGGTGCAGATGGTCCGCAGACATAATTTAAAAATATCATAAAGCAAGTGGAAAGTAAAGAATTAAAAATTTTTCACATAAAATGGACACTAGATGTCAAAGTTTTTAAAATCTTCGAAAATACAGGCCCTATTGCAAGTTTCCTTACTTTTGCAGTTACGAACCACAGCTTGAAACCCCTGAGGCATTGACGTCTGTAGTTACCTTTTTTATTAAAAACCCTGAAAAATAAAACTTTGTCGGAATTTGTTATTAGAGGTGCTCTCTTAACAAGGGTTTTATTGTTGGAGGTGTCCGAGTGTCTGGTACCGGTAAACCTGTGTTAAGCACAGTGGAATTGTTATGACTCGGCAGTACTCTTTCAGAGTATAACTGTGTTTCCATCGAATTAAAAAAAATGTATTTAGATTTATTTCGTTATAATGATCTATAATTAATACCACATATATTAAGAATTTAGGCCTACATTTTGCCTACTTTTAAAAATGGGATGTAAAATTAGGGGTCCGACATTTTAGAGGTCCTCAGGTCCAAAAAGGTTGAGAAATGCTGGTGTATACAATTTCACTGTAATTTCCTGATTATCTGGATTTTCAATAATGTTGTCTAGATAATTTGTAGCAAGATTGAGATCGGAAATATACACACTAAACTTCACTAAAAAGGTTTATTTACCCAGTATGATCATTTCAACGGGTCTTCCCGCCATCATCTGCTGATTCCGACTGATGATGGCGGGAAGACCCGTTGAAATGATCATACTGGGTAAATATACCTTTTTAGTGAAGTTTAGTGTGTATATTTCCGATCTCAATCTTGCTACAAATTTCAACACTTCACTGTAAATTTCCATCTAATATTTATATTGTTGTCTAGATAAACGAGGAATCACTGTCCTGTGAAATCCTTCAATCTTCTCAAACTCCATTCTTCTTCTCGTTTTCTGAGTCCTACTATCAGAGTACTCTTTGAAGAGTGCGTTAAAGAGATGGCGCTGGAACATGAGCTTAGCCACTTCCAGCATCTTGCTTTGTTGTAATGGCAGCTCAAGATCGTTCATCATACTGGTCTGGAATCTAGAAACCATTGTTTTGATTTCTCCTCTTAAAATTACCACCTGTTTGCCTACCTTTCTGTTCACCAGAGTAAACAATTTTAGAATGTCGTTTGTCGTGCGTTTACGCAAAAAGAAGTCACACAGTGCCTGAACAAACCAGGACCCTACTAGCTCATGTCTGAATGAGGCGTACCCAGGCACTGAAGACCAGAAGGTGAGGAAATCAGCGTCCAGCCCCCTGTAGTCAGGCCCATCCAGTGCCAAGTCATTACTGTCATGGGGAAGGGCTGGAACAAAATAATATGCATATAATAACCAGGGCCCGGATTCTAACGACATGTCATCTTTTTATTGATGCTGTAAAAACATTGCCAACTTGTAGATAAATCCTAATCATGGCCTCTAGATTATAGAAATGCATTTTTATTAGGTCATTTTATGATATTTTATATTTTTAGGGCATTTATTTCAAGTTTAGGTCATCATTTTGTCATTTTTGTATTATTTGCTTCCTTATTTAGTAATTTTCATGTATTTACATTGAGTGTATTAACTTTTTTTTCCCCCCATCGCTAGAGGTGCTGTCTTTGAAGTGTTGTTTGTTTAATGCAAGAAAAGAAAAATCGGCGTTAAGTGTTGGCATGTCTTAGTCGGAAATGAGAATAGAAGAAACGCCAACATTGTGTATTATATTACTATTGTTATTAGATTGACTTGGCACCAAAGTCTGCCACCTGCTTGGTTTTGAGAGTGCAAACTACTGTTTACCCTCAATTAAACAACAATATACCTAATCCGGCAGACCGCAAAAAAAAAAATGCCAAATTTCGACTCGCCAGTGCCTCAGTGCCAGTATAAATTTCCGTGAGAAAAGCACATTCACAACATTACAGTTATTTACAGTTTTTACAATTATGTACAAAGTAGTATATAACTTTGTGTGTACAATAATAATTTTTTATAAATAAAATATCAGTTTGAATGAATGAATGATTTATTCTTGTATCTGGAGTTGTACTTAAATGATCACCCCGGGTGTTACAGAACGTTTTTCACCAGAGGGCGTCTGCATACATAAAAACTCATATATCTAAAATCAGTACTACTACTAATAAATGTTTACCTTTTGTAAAAATAAAATAACAGTTTTTAGGTCATTTTTTATAATTATTAAGTCATTTTCTTTAAAATTTAGGGTCATTTTATAGGTCATTTTTCAAACAATTTTAGGTCATCAGAATCCGGGCCCTGATAATAACCATGTGGGATGTTTACACGTCTTTCAACGTCAGGCTGTTTGCCGGAGAAATGCATCTAAAATGCCACCTGCTGATTCACTTGATTCCTGCTTCTCATTTTCTACAATGGCAGCAGCAATCACAGTGAAATTTAGTTTTACGAAATCGTACACATAGTTTGAGGCAGACTGTACTTTGCCATGCTTGACAAAAGATTGCGTTTCTCCACTCTTTTCACGAACGTTCTTTGTGAGGGGTTTGACCTTCAAAAAGGGCATATTTTGTTTTGTGGAACATATTGTAGTTTCATTGTAATTTCTTTGTTTGGTAGAAACTACGGGAGAATGTTTGCAAGACATATTTGTCGCTGAAAAAGATGATGAACAATTATTATTAGATATTTAGATCAGATTAAAGTTGATATTAAGGTCCTGTTTCCACTTATACACAAATATGAAACAATATGTCCAAGAATAAAAAAGTGGATCTTGATTAAAAAACAAGCATATGTATAAAACTTGTACAGAGTCAACATTTACCTTGGAGCAAGAGTGTTTTTTTAAATGTTGACTCTGTACAAGTTTTATACATATGTTTGTTTTTTAATCAAAATCCACTTTTTTATTCTTGGACATATTGTTTCATATTTAGATCAGTATATTTTGGCTTATACTGTATACTATTATACTTAATAAATATCTGGAAAGAAAATAAAGATGTAAAAGCTAATTATCAATTTTAATAAATTTAATTTACTATATGAAACTTGAGAGGGAGGTTTAACATACGTAACTTCACTTAATTCAAGCACTGACATGAACATGTTTCGAGCAATCCTTCATGACTCATCATCAGCTGTTGTGTATTGGCAGCAACTCCTGGTGGTTGTTTAATGAACTTCTTGATGAGATCCATCCCCGCGGGTATTTCGAAATTCATGAGTTGGTCCTGATTTTTGTAAATATAAATCTTTTCCCAAATTGTGAGCTGTTTGTGTCCTTGGACACATTTTAGAAGTTCCGGTTCCACATTTATTTCATGGTCTTTCTCCCATACCCCATAAAACACAAATACGCAGTATTTAATAGCATGGTTCATCGACTTATCAACATTCCTCTAAACAAAACTGAGTTTGATCTAGAATACCACAACATCATTTCCATAGCAGAAAATAATGGATTCCACAAGGACCTAATCATAAAGAAAGTTAAGAAATTCAGTCAACAAAAACGTATCAAGGAAATTACCACACTCAAAAAAGAAAAAGAGGATGTTATCTATAAGAAAATAACATACCACCCATGGGCAGATGAAAAATTCAGAAAAGTGTTCAAGGAATACAACATTACCACAGCTCCAGTAAATAAATATAGTCTAAAAAATTTACTTAAATCCAATAACCTAGATAATATTCCTCAAAACAAAAAATCTGGCATATATCAATTTAACTGTAAAGATTGTAACCAAAAATACATAGGAAAAACAAAAAGAAATTTGGAGATTAGGTCTAAAGAACACTTGAGACATATAAAGTATGGACAAACTGATAAATCGGCAATAGCTGCACATGTATGGGAGAAAGACCATGAAATAAATGTGGAACCGGAACTTCTAAAATGTGTCCAAGGACACAAACAGCTCACAATTTGGGAAAAGATTTATATTTACAAAAATCAGGACCAACTCATGAATTTCGAAATACCCGCGGGGATGGATCTCATCAAGAAGTTCATTAAACAACCACCAGGAGTTGCTGCCAATACACAACAGACAGATGGAGTATAGCTGATGACGAGTCATGAAGGATTGCTCGAAACATGTTCAGGTCAGTGCTTGAATTAAGTGAAGTTACGTATGTTAAACCTCCATCTCAAGTTTCAATTTATTATAACTTCACTATATAAACTTCCTACAAATTCTAGGATTACTATATGAGTTGACAAAAACACACTTTTTGCTTCACTTACCATATTTTGGTATGACGCGTTGTCAAAACTGACAATGTGTTTGAAAATGGGGAGGAGGCTCCTTGAAACGCGCAATACCAAAATATGGTAAGTGAAGCAAAAAGTGTGTTTATGTCAACTCATATAGTAAATTAAATTTATTATAGTTGCTTCACTGTATAAAGTTCCACAAAGTCTTTATCAATTTTAATGTTTAAATTTTCATACTTAATACTGAATGATCGTAAGTAATTGAACCATAAAAATGAAATATTATTACATTATAAAGAGGTCCGTTGTTGTTCAATTGTGCACTTGAGAAAGTAGTAAGAGAATGGAACAAAAATATAAAGGCTGGGTTGCAAAAATAAGAACCCTAAAATGAATTGTATTGCCTTTGCGGATGATATGGCCTTAGTTGCTGAAACGATGGAGGAATGCAAGAGAATAAATACTTGAACTAAGTTAGCTAAACAAGCAGCTAAAATAGGTCTTCACATTTCCATTGAAAAAACCAAAATCATGACAAACAACAAACACCCACGTCAATACCCCAAAATCCAAGAACAAAATATAGAAATAGTAAAAGAATTCAAATATCTCGGAGAATGGATCAGTTGGAATGCGGTGGAATGCAAAACAACGGAATCCAGAAAAAACAAACTTGAAATGGCCTTTCAACTAACAAAAGATACATACAACAAGAAATCCCTTTCATGGGGGTCAAAAACTAAACATTACAAAACAGTAATTAAACCAGAACCACTGTACGTGGCAGAAACGCTAAACATGAATTTCAAAAGCCAGATGGAGAAACTTGAACTAAAGGAAAGGAAGATTTTAAGAAAAATCATAGGACAAAAATTTCAGGATAATAAGATAATCTACATCAAGAATGAAACCCTCTACAAGAAAACTGAAAAACTTTCAATTTAACAATCTTGCAACAAATTCTGTAAATACTCTGCCTTACAGGGAAGAATAAATTACTGCCCATCATTAATATTCATGACTATTTAATCACAATACTAACGTATTTTTCAAATGGGAAGCGTTTTGTTCTTCCTCTTGCTTAGATACGCGGTCCAATCAGAGACGGCGAGACAGAAGGAAGACCCTTCCTGATAGCGGTACTCCTTTAGCTTGTACACGTGATTGGCGGTGAAGGAAAACGCTTCCCATTTGAAAATTACTGTAATAAGGATTACCATACCATCTTGCTGAGCTTTCCCCTGGCACGCCTGTATGATGAGGATCTTGGGTTTTCCATGCAGCTTGCGGCACTTCATCAGATGCTCCAGTTGGTTCTCATATACTGGCACGCTATCTGACCCGTACACCTGACCTGCAACCAGCAATATCAGAAATTTTCTATTCCAATTTATTAAAATACATGTTCAACACCGTTGAGCTCGATCAATGAAATAAAATAAATAAGATACCAGTTGCTCAACTAAGATATATTTTCTGAATTGTCGCCTAGGCATTTCGGTGTTTCTAAACCAACTGCATTTCAACTGTAAGCATATGAGTGGAGACTTAATACACTGAACTTCACAAAATTTGTACTAACCTGGACCGGTTTCGGGATTATAACTTTACCCCATTTTCAACGTACTCCGACTGCATTTCATCACCTTTATAAAATAAGATAAAATTTATAAAATCTCATAAAAGCACTGTCATTTAACTATCCACAGCCACAGAAGATAGTTAAGTGATAGTGCTTTTTGAGATTTTATAAATTTTATCTTATTTTATAAAGGTGACAAAATGCAGTTTTTATTTTAATTATTGAAACTCCAAGCCAGCAAAAGCAGTGTGTTTCTTTTTAAAGCAAAGCTAAAGTGCTTTACCACTGCTGCATCAAAACCGTTCTTTTTTACATTTTGCTGCAGCTTTGCTTTACCTCCACTCTACTACCCGTGCAGCAAACTCAAATCTTGCTTTACGACTGCTGCATGGTTTTGCTGCACAAACTGTCATGGTGGACTAGGTGATCATCGAAAATTTCCTTGATGGATTTAACATCATTGTTAAAATTCCCGAGTACGAACGCCTTCTTCAGCACAGTTAATATCATTTGATTTTACCTGTACATCATATTGTACAATAATTATTATTCCCATCCCCGTATAATTGTTATTTGCATGTGTCTTAACCATGTTAAAGGGCTGTAAACTTTGCCGGTTTCATCCAGCATGTCTCAGCTGATCAACTTTGCCGTTCTTTTTTGTCTGCAGCTGTCGTAAAGCGATCGTGCATCACTCGTAAAGCGCTTTACAGGTTTGCTTTAAAAAGAAACACAATGAATATGCCCTAAAGATGGCGTAGAAACACTGAGAGACCTAGGCGACAAATCACAAAATATATCTTAATTGAGCAACTGGTATCTTTTTAATAAACAATATCTTGGTGGAACACATCGGGATGCTCTATAGTGCTTTCACATTCGCCAGAGGTTTCAAGGCCACAACTTCTCACTTCTAATATGCTCTCACTGATCAGAAGTCAGTATTCCCCTTTGCGCAGAGGAGCTGCGCTGTCGCACACACTCATACGACACCAAGGGGGAACTCCCTACTGGCTTGTCATGTGACTGGCATTGGAGGGGTATGATGTCATACGAGCGCGATAAGAGGGGGTATCATAGGCGTGCTACGTTTGGCCTTGAAACCTCTGGCGAATGTGAAAGGACTATAAATGAAAATCCAACAGTTGACTAGCAGTTAAAATGCGGAAAAAGTCCGAGAAACGATCATCCTGCAGAATACAGGTAAAAGTGAAGTCTAAAGTGTGTTAAGGTCAACCAATTTGTTTTTGAAGACATAACTGGTATCTTATTTATTTTATTTCTATTCCAAGGCAACAACCAGCAGAAAAATTGGAGAAAACAGTCCATGTTGAGTACTATAGGTAGAGGAAGTATTGTTTTCAACCCTCAAATTTGAAGTTGAGTTTTTAACACAAAAAATACATGTTTTGAAGTCCCTTGAATCTAAAAATACATTTTCAGAAAGTGTGTGAGTAGCCTAGCTTCATAATGAAAAGTTGTATGAAAATAACATTTTGTATTCGGGTCAGGTTTCTTCTACGGATGTGACATAGATTGATGACAACTTTCACTTACACTTAATGCCACTTTACATTAAGAAAACTTTCTTTTTCGAAATTTTCTTGAAAACGGCTCTAACAATTTTGTGTTTGAGGAGCTTATACCAAGAGCTAAAACTTTTATTTGAAGCATTTTTTTGCACAAATTCTCTGAAGGGTAGTTATAGCCATCCTTGAAACTCAGTCTTGTCTGTTGAACAGTAAAGCTTTGGTCAGGTTCAAACAATTGAATACGTGCTCTTTGCAATATGGCCTCTTATTCTATATCACAGAAATGCTTAGAGTAAGGAAAGTTACATGACTGCATTACTAAGATTTTATTGGGATTCTGAATCCTTCTGGGGTGCGATTTGAAACATGGCAACGACTTTCTCTTTATTTTTATAGCCACATAATACTCATTTTCATGCACATAGTTAGTACAACCAATTTTGAAAGACTAATTTATACCATATTTTACGGACCATAAGACGGACCTTGATTTTAGGATGGAAACTTAAAGGAAAAGAAATTGAATGTGATTCTAAACCAAAAATTTTAAAGGGAATAATATACTTCATTACTAGGGACCAGATTTTTAGGTTTTTAAAAACACTGTTTTAGGTTTTCCATTAGGTGAAATAGTTTTTTTTGCCCAAAATATCGTTTTCAGGTAGAATAATTGGTTTAATGAATTTGAATATGCTACATAGGATTCAATACATAATACTTGTAAAGTTTAACTTAAAATTTGAAGACTTAAAGACTTAAATTTGTGTAAACTTGCTTTAGGAGAATATTATACAATTGAAGAAAGAAAACATAAACAATCAAAAAAAGCAGGGAAAATAAGATTGGCTCACAATTCCTGGTTAGCCTACAGTATATCACTAAATATCTTTCAAGATTCTCAACTGTGAAGTTCTTCCTGTTATCTCTTAGTTAATAGTTAATGCTGTATCTAGACACTACCCATCTCAGGATTCGAATCCAATGCTTCTAATTTAGTGATTAAAATACTTTATGGTTGGATGGGGTTAATGTGAAACTGATTATTTTCCTTTCTTCGGTTGTTACGCATGCTAACCGCACAACAGATCAACTAGGGACGAAAACTTCCCCCTTTTCTAGAAAGGTAAATAATACTTACGTGTTTCTGGCAGGGTTGACGAAATATTACTTCGCCATCTCTAGTGAAATTCAGGTCGTCGCCAATCCATTGCCGTAATAAACTCGGTTTCATTTGTTTCGGCATAATTAACGCGTCTTCTTAAAACCCACAGTGTGACCACTAAGAATGAATAACAGGGAAGTAATAAAGGCAAACAAGGGCTTTAAAACACAGAAAAATATATCCTTGTTCATACACGGCAACAATGGTTGTTCGTACGAATATTTTTAAAGGAATACGCCGGTACTCTTACACTTCCTCTCTAGATACTGTCTATCCTAGACGACAATGGCTTGAAGGGAACGCTGGTGGTATCGATTTCTCAACTGACACACAAAAAAGACAAAAAAGTAGCCTAAATTATATATTTTAGGTTTTATATCCCGTTTAGGTAGATTTAGGTTTTTATACCCCATTTAGGTATTTTTAGGTGCTACAAAATTAATGTGGGTGAATCCTATGGACATGATTCGAAAAAGTGTATGAGCGCTTTTTGTTTTGGAAGTAAGGAAAAAAATAGGTAAAAACCTAAGAATCCGGTCCCTATTCATTACATAAACAAATTATAACTTTGTACAATGGAATCATTGTAAATCACTTCTAACTTAAAACTTGCGTTTTACGAAAATCTCTTCTGTACAGGTGGTATCGCGTAAATTTTAACAACTGAACTGATTTCTCATAAAATACTGAAAACATTTTTACACCCTCTAATCCTCAATTCAGCATACGGTAAGTGTAATAAGACAAGGCTGTTTAGAGGCCATTCATTGCCTTCATTTAAACCACCCGGCAGAGACAATTCCTTTCGTATAAAAGAACTCAACATTCCTTTCTTTTCGCATTGTATACCCTCATTTTACGATGGTGACAAGTGCACTGAAATAGACCTACAGTCTGCCAAAATTTGTAACAATCTTATCGTTTAAAACACTCTGTTTATAACTATGGTATTCCGCCAATATTTACGATAATTTTAATTTTTTTAATGTGCTTCAGACCATTAGACGCACCCAACTTTCAAGGCTCTGTTTTCAAAGTAAAAAAGTGCGACTTGTTGTCCGTAAAATATGGTAATATGTAAATTGGCTTATAACTTCAATTCACAAATTAAAGTTTCATAAGAACATGTATTTGAATAGAGGAAATTTTGTGTTTCACTGGTCTCACCTTGCAGGCCGTGCGACATGATGCAGAGAACAAAGCAAGACATTTCCTGTTTGAAGTCGTTCTTCAACGTTTCCTCGACAGTGTCCAGTATCTCATCGTGCTTCAGATCTTCTCTAGTAGAAGTTATGAATCCCATAGCCTTGAACGTCTCCACCAGTCTGTCTCTGTCCTCATCTGTACCCAAACGTGTAAGCAGCTTTTCATCTGGTAGCATTGACTGTAACACAAAACATCTCCACTAGACAATGTTTTTTGTATTTATTCAGCAGTATTAGTACCCCACTGTATTAGTACCCTTCAAACAATAGAACTTAGCTGGGAGTTTTCAAATAGTAACTAGTGATGAAGTGTTAATTTAAATAGATTAAGGTTCATTAAGAGTGAATTGCCAAGGAGTATAGGGAGAAAGTAGAATAGTTCAAATCATTATTGTAAGATTAGGGAGTTGAGGATCAAATAATAATTTAGTGTCACATCCATCACACGTCTCCAGCGTCCATGATAGCGTGTGCCCTATGAAGATATACGATCGGCAGTTCAATAAAGGTAGTGTTTAAGTACGAAAACTAATGTGATTGATGACGTTGAACAAGCTGCCGTATGTTAATTATGTATGCATGTATTATCTGGAAAAGGACCTGCCAGAAACCGGAAGGTCGGTACGGCTCCATTTCGAAAGTGTATAACTTAAGGGCCAGTGTAAAGTGTCTTAGAACAAATAAATCATATCATATCATATCATTAGTACACCCCACTGAGCATCAAGGTCATATTTGGTCCTGTGTGTGTGATGGTCGAATCCAGAAATTTCAAATCTCGAATCCGAATTTGAATCTTAAAAAATCGATTCCCGATTCTCGAATCCTAAATGTTCTTTTTGCCTAAGTTTAATTGGAATAAAATCATCACCAAACCAATTTCTGCCATTCTGAAAGAAACTGGGAAATGTTTAATGTAATTAACAATAAACTTTAAAATGGTTATATATAAAAAACAAGCAATAATTTTTCCCAAGTTAATTATAATTAGGGGGCGGATTTCTATGACCTAAAAAATAGGATACATGTATGCATTTACTACCTAAAATACATTAAAATATGACCAATAAAATTTTAAAATATGACTTTACCACTTACACATTGTGTATATTTTTTAAAAGTTTAATTACAATTAATTTTATTAAAATATAATGCCAATTATTTAAAATATCTGTAAATTCTCAAAAAGTATCAATATAATGCAAAATTTACAAAATATGATATGAAACTTCAAAATGTCTTTAATATGCACACAAATAGACCAAAAATATGACCTAAATATGCTACAGTAGTTGAAAATTTCCTAAATATGCAGTTATATGCACAAAAAAAGTCATTCCATTTTCACCAGGATGCTTGGAATCAGGTTTAAACTAGTCGGAAACCTAAAATAATGCAAAGGGGAAAAATATGACATGTCATAGAAATCCGCCACCTAATTACCGTATAATTGACCTAACTTTTAACACAGCTGTAATTATATTAGACCTATTCATGAACATGAATTAAATAGTATATTGCGACACAAGGGCGGAAAGGCACGTTTACGGGTCGAGGAAACAGATTGAAAACGTGCCTCGGGTTTTTAAGTTTTGAGACCCGTAAATGCCTTTACGGTCCGTGTGTTGCATGCTATTTTTTGCACGACGGTTACTTATATCAATTTAATTATATTAATTGTGATATTACCTGAAAATATTATGTATATACAGTCTTGAAGAATGGTGCTTATTTCAGAAAGGGATTCGCATTTGTTATTGTTTATGGCAACCGAATATTTATAAAGCGGGGAGGCCTTGGTCATTTCTGCTCGCAAATAAGCATTTGCGGGCGGTAAAGTAACTTTCCGCCTGTTGCCCCTAGCAACAAGTCACTTTCTGCCCGTCGCCCCTAGCAACAAGATTGCGTGTGGTAATGTCAAGTTACGATCCATGTAAACAACTTTCGTAAGTAACACTTACTAGCTAAGGAGTGCAAAAACACATTTAATTTGTGAAGATAGGCCTTATGCACGTTTTTGTGTAAAAACACGAGCATTTTCATTCCCAGTCAGGCTAAATAGTCGCTCACTAAAAACTGTTGCACAAGTATTTAGTGGCAACTTTTCCGTAGTTTAAATCTGTAAATAACAATTTAGCAAAGACACAACCACAGAACACAAATGCAACGCAGGCATTCTTGGGCTATTAACTCGTGATCTGAAAGGGAATTACCATAAGAGAGCACCAAAAATTTGCGCCTGTTAGCGTCAGCTCGGCTTGGGCACTTCCAGTCTTCCTTCGTGACTCATCGCTAGGGGCCGTATTTTTTGGTAACAACGATAAGCGCGAAATGTTATAAAACATCATCCCTTAGCTACATTTAGCTTTTATATGCTTAATACTAATATGAACCAAATTGAATTCACGAAATATCGCAAAATTTACTCCATTCCGCAAAATATGCCCCTTCTGTCCGTAAAGTGAGAAACGAGCACGAAAATGTGCCTTAAAATCACAATATTGTATTTTGGTGTACTGTATTTTTTATTCCTTAGCAACATGCTTTTTTATGTTGAAGATTTACCGATATATCGATATTTGTGATTGATTACAAAGATTGCAGAATTTACGCAAAAATTGTCTGTAACCTGGTTTGTACTGTTGAGTACACTCCTTTC
Source organism: Ectobius pallidus (assembly GCA_964059195.1). Taxonomy (NCBI): domain Eukaryota; kingdom Metazoa; phylum Arthropoda; class Insecta; order Blattodea; family Ectobiidae; genus Ectobius; species Ectobius pallidus. Next base: position 166,921,148 of record CAXKWD010000007.1, read on the forward strand.
CTGCTATCTCTTTGCCAAGATAGCGATGCCTATGATCCATTACAGCAGAAGAGTGTAGAATTTTTGTTACTTGTATTCAACATATTTCGACTTTTATCGACAGTGGTATGGTTGGCACTTCTGTTTGCAAATGGCTATCTGATGGTGTTTAGTAGAAATTACGATAATATTTTTTCTCATCATTATATTTGAACATTGCACAATGTTCCCAATGTAGTATAAAGTAATTTATTTCACCAATAAATCAGGGCCCTACTCATCGCCATCGCCAATATCGATTCATCGATCGACCATCACACAGACAGATGGCACTTGTTTTGTTTTATTATTTGAGATTCGATTGTCGAATATTGTCAATCGATTATCGGTTCTGAATCTTTTCTGGAAATTCGGCAGATTCGAGATTTGGATTCGACTCATCACTAGTGTATACCAGTAGCCATGCAACTATTGACTTGCAACTGTTTTCTATTGCTGATATGTTTATGGCGACTGTTAAGTTTCTGTTAAATATCAACCGATATTAATTTTAATTAATGCGATACGGGATCAAAACCTATGTGGATTTAGGTGAAATAGATCAATCATTGATCATATATTTTGTATTCGCCAAATCTTGAAGAAAAAGTAGGAATATAATAAGTCTGTTCACTAGCTATAGGCAAGACAAACTGGACAATAAATATTATCATTGAGTTTCGGATACCAAAACTCGGTTAGTTAAGGCTGATCAAAATGTGTCTAAATAAAACCTATAGCAGAGTCAGCGTAGGAAAATTTATATCAGATAGGTTTGCCATTAGAAGTGGCTTGAAGCAAGGAGATGCAATATCATCTTTACTTTTTAATTTTGCTTTGGAATAAGCCATTAGGAAAGTTCAGGAAAACAAGATGGGCCTAGAATTAAATGACAATCACCCAACTCAAGCTTATGCAAATTATGTTTGTCTGTTGGACGATAACATAAACACAATTGGAAATGCAGAAAGGCTTTTCAGTGCCTGCAGGAATGTTGGATTGGAAATTAATACAGAAAAAACTAGGTCCATGGTCATGAAACGTCAAAATAATGGTCTACAAAATATTAGAATAGCTAGTAAATCGTTCAAACAATTGGATAAATTCAAATAACTCAGAGCAATAATTACAGACACAAATAATATTAAGGCAGAAGTTAAGTGTAGACTCAAATCAGGAAATGCTTGTTTTTATGCAGTTCAGAAACTCTCATCTTCTCGTCTTCTGTCCAGAAATCTAAAAATAAAGGTTTATAGGACTATTATCTTGCTCGTTGTATTACATGGATGTGAGATATGGCCACTTACTCTTCAGGAAGAACATAATCTGAGTGTGTTCAAAAACAGGGTGCTTAGGAAAATATTTGGGCCTAAGAGAGATGAAAATGGGGACTGCAGAAAACTGCATAATGATGAGCTTCATAACTTGTACTCTTCACCGCACATATTATAAGGGTAATTAAATCACAGAGGATAAAATGGGGTGGACATGGGGGAGGAAAGACATATCTCAAAAGTATTGAATGGGAGATCCAAAGGGAAAAGACCACTTGGAAGACCTAGACACAGGTGAGAGGACAATATTATAATAGATTTAAGGGAAGTAGGATTTGCGAGGGATGATTGGATAGTTAGCTAGAATAAGGTTGAATGGCAGGCTAAGGTAAGCATGGCAATGAACCTCCAGGTTCCATAAAATAGTTAACTTGCTTACGAATTGTCTATTGCCATTGAGTAAGTAAGTAAGTAAAGGACAGTTCACCCAATGACAAATCAGTGATACTTAGACTTTGTTCTGACATTGGGAAGAAAGAGAATGTGGCAAAGAAACAATATCTCTGAAGGTCTACTTCATAGTGTCAAGTGGTTCCGCTCATATCTATGTTGCTAAGATCTCGCTTTATGGGTTTTGTTGCATGGACTGTCACTTGTTTATTGTAGTGAAGCTGAAGCACTTTACAGGTTTGCTTTAAAAAAGAGTGTACTGTAAGGGTACAGATTTGTACAGCCCTGAATATAATGTAGATTCAGCATTTCCCTAGCATTTTAGTTAGCGTGAGAATTGCAAGTTTGACGTTTTTCCCCGGATGTGGGACACAAGTGGCTTGGCATCGAACAGACCGGCGGTGGCAGTGTGCAGGTAGAAGAGTATGGTGGGCAGTAAAGATGGCAGGAGATGTTAAGTAGGCCGAGTGTGTGTGATGGAGAGCAGAAGGGCAGTATTGTTGTGTAAAATATGTATATATGTTCAACAGGGGAATAAAAGGGTTTAGTTAGAAGTATATGTATTAATTACTGCTATAATGGTGTACATCCCCGAGTGGAGCGAGGGGATGCTGTGGGTTGTGATCTGGGGGTGTCTAGAGTCAACTGCATATCTCACTACAGCAGAAGAATGAAGAAGCCGACAAGCAGAAGCTGGAACGACGTTGGACAGGTAGACCCAAATCCTGATGATGTGACGGGGGTCGCGTACAGGGGGATGCAGAAGCGAGGCGAAGGGATTTGATAATTTCGAGAAGCACCCGCTGTATAGGGTGCATTTACCCCCAAGAGCGACGCCCCGTTACAGTACGTTTATATATGTATACACTGCATTTAATTTTTATTGATGATTTGATTTACGTTAATTTATTCATGGAAATAACATAGGTATACATTAAAGCTTATAGAATTAACTTCATATATGTTTTCTCTTGTTTTTTACCATTTTGTTTTAACTGTGGTATTGTGCTATTTGTGACCTTTGACACCCCCCCCCCCCCCATTAACCTGGATAATTGAGAATTGGCTGTATTTGTATTTGAAATGTCACCTTGTATGCTAGATCCTCATGGAATCTCTTCTGATTGATGATCAAACAGATGCCCACATTGCTGGGATTGACTGCATACTTTTCCAGTTGTTGTTGGCCGTGTGTTGGTATACATGTGGAGGCAACACTGTGTTGAGAGGTGATACTTGACGACTGTGATGGTGTTGAGGGTTCTGAACTTCTACACGACCTGCAATAGTTAGAGTTCTGTGAAAATGGTTTTATTTTTAAGCAAAATCTGTTTAAAATGAAATATTTTGGTGTTATTACTAAGTTAGCTATATATATATATATATAGGACACTCATCATCATATATGGGTATATATATATATTTATATATATATACCCATATATGATGATGAGTGTCCTGCCCGAAGGCAGGTCCAGACCCGGGACAAAGCCGTGGGGTGAAGACCACGACTTGTCCGAGGTGATTCAGTCAAGGGTGATACTGCGGAAATTTGACATTGTATATACTAATTATTCAAAAGTAGTCTAACGTTTAAAACACTTTTAGCTCACTTTACGTACCATTACGCTAGCCGACGATGGGAGGGTAGTAACCTCTTGAAACATGTCCTAGTAACGGTACGTAAAGTGAGCTAAAAGTGTTTTAAACGTTCGACTACTTTTGAATAATTAGTAAAGCTTCACTGTCTATAAAACTTCATTCAAAATTTTGTAATTGTATATACTAGTTAAAATACAATAGATTCATTTACTCACAGTGAATAGTTAAAAGAATGCTGCACAACGTTTTGAGTCGTCCCTCGACCCTTGAATTTGGAGTCCCAAATGAATGGGTTGGTAAATATGCTGGATGTACGCCGTTTATGATCAATAGTTACCAACCAACGGGGGGTGTGGAAGATTCGTCTTGTGAGCAGTGTGATTCAGGAGGCACCTGAGGAAGGGTCGGGGAAAGACTCGAAACATTGTGCAGCATTCTTTTAACTATTCGCTGTGAGTAAATTAATCTATTGTATTTTAACTAGTATATACATGAAGACAGTGGAATTCAAGGACCAAAATATGGCAAATTTTGAAGATTTGCCATTGCCTCTCGCAGGATGGGAATGAAAGGACACAGCACAACACCTAGTCCTGAACCCAGGAAGGAAATTTTCCACTGCTGAAAAATCCCCGACCCGGTCTGGAATCAAACCCGGGCCGCCAGGGTGGAAGGTATTCACGATACTAACTCACTCACGGCGGCAAATATGTAAATTTTATAATCCCTTAATACAGGGTGTCTCAAAAAAATGTACTAACACTTTGAATGAGTATAAAAACATTATTTATGAACATAGAGACAAGTTTAAAGGCTTGAATTACAGATGTACAGATTACACTACCATCGATATGTAAGAGCTCACCTCCATGCAGCTTATCCAAACACATGGATTGGACAAAGAGGTAGCATTGAATACCCTGCGCGTTCCCCAGACCTCACACCAATGGACTTCTTTTTATGGGGATACCTCAAGGACAGAGTTTATCGCACAAAACCAAGAACAATTGATGCATAGAAATTAGAAATTGAAAGACGTCGCGAAATTCCAAATGAACTGTGTCGTGACATTTGCGTTATCAGCTTTGTCTGGACAATGACGGTCATCAATTTGAACATTTGCGAACATGATTCTTTAATTTCACGTTTCTTCTGTAATTCAAGCCTTTAAACTTGTTCATAAATAATGTTTTTATATTCATTCAAAGTGTTAGTACATTTTTTTGAGAACACCCTGTAGTATAATTATTAAAAATCCGCCTCCTAAAGTCTGATTTAACAACACAAGACTTGTGCTGAAGGGGTGTTTCCATGACTTTGCTGAAGATAAATGACATGTTTGCAATTTGGAGTGTTGTTGAACAGCTGACAGTAGCACTCATACAAGTAAAACAATGTAATACAGCAGAGCTTCCCACTTCTCCACTTTGAGTGAAGAAGCTGTTGAAATCAGACTGTAAAAACTAGGTGCATTTTTATTGTCAGTTTAATTCAAAGTATATAACCGTTAAAATACTATTGGTTTATTTACTCAGTGAATAACTAAGAAAGATGTTGCACAACGTTTCAGATCGTAAAACACCCATATCGGTCCCAAATTTCCACTCAGTCAAATCCAATAAAAAGATGCGTTTAAAAATATTACAAGTCAGTGGATAAAAGTTAAAATTAAGTACTGCAGTACTGTGTGAGAAGTCACCTGAGGAAGACTCCAGGGAAGAGTTGAAACATTGTGTGTTAATTTTAACTTTTATCCACTGACTTATATTTTTAAACACATCTTTTTATTGGGTTTCAGATCGTCCTTTGATCCTTCCTCAGGTACCTCCTGAATCACAACTGTTCACAAGACGAGGAAACTTCCACACCCCCCGTTGGTTGGTAACTATCGATCATAATCGTACATCGAGCATATTTATTAAACGATTCATTTGGGACTCCAAATTCTAAAATCTTTTCTCTCTCTTTGGGTGGTGGGGGAAACATAATAGCCAATTTATCACTCCTCAATCTCTTAATTACTTCTATCCAATCTTCGCCTAAATCTCCTTCATATCTATTTATCACAACTGTTGGTTTTTGATAATATTCCATGCTTCAGTCACTTTACTTCTAACCCTATCAAACTCAACTTTCAAAACATTAACCTCACCAATTCGATGTTTATCTTGAACAATATGTTGACTCAAACCTGTCGAAAGTTTTTCATTCTTAACACTTTCCGCACCACGCCATCTTTCAGCGTTTTCATCCTGTGAACCGGGTGTTTTCTTTCGATTTTGTGATTTTTTTTAAAACATACAATATGTATTACAAAATAATGAATTACTTACCCATGAAGATTGAAACTTCCTCTTTCTAGAAATGATATTCTTTATTGTATTCACTCTCACATAAATATATCACAGGCAAATAAATGGGAGGTTCTTTTGAGGATTTACTTTTTTCGGAAATAATTTTTTCAAGGTTTGGAGGGTTAAAAACCTATTTATTGCAAAAGTACTAACTAAAATTACTGAAACAATACATAATATAGATTTTTAAAACATTTTGGTTGCATTTGTCTAGTAATTAACACGTTTGTGATATTCTTGGACATCTTCACAAATTCTAACCTAGCTTCTTGTTGATGTTTTGGTAATCGCAGTAGGCCGATATAAATTCAATAAAAAAAAGTCGATATAAATTGATACAAGAATCGATAAGTGTATGAAACACTCTGTTGGGAAGTTCATAAACTAATCTTTGTATTTATCTGTTCAAATCCTGTATTACACCAGTATTCTCCCATTGCTTAGCACGGGATTGCGCGCAACGTAAGGGATGCGGTCTTGGTTCACGCGGGAGTAAAATGCGGAACGTATCACGTACGGGCATGGTGCGGAAAGTGTTAATGTCCCTTTCATGTTCTCTAATTCTGGTCCTAAAATCTCTTCCTGTTTCCCCGATATAAACTTTATCACATTGACCACAAGAAACAGAATACACCCCCGCCATATCCATTACATCACAACTCTTCCCCAACCGTTTGTACTGTGAAAATATCCCTCCTATTGTATTTTCATTTCTTCTTCTTCGTCTACTTCATGGATTAAGCCCTTAGACCTGTTTCCACATCTAGAGATCGAGTCTGTCCATCTAGCAATTGGGCGTCCCACTCTTCTTTTGCCTGTATCAATATTGAATTTTGTATGACTTTTCTATGTTGCATAATTCCACTTTCAGTTACTATCAGTTTAAAATTACCATTATTTGCATTTCTTTACTATTGAACAGCTCACTGTACACATATATTCCATAATAACACTATAAAAATAACAAATTATGCAAAAGATGTATTATAAAATAAACATCACTTGCTTACACAGTTTTACATATTTTCTACAGTGCTTCTGTTAAAATCTATGTATTTTCGATGTTTAATAATTAGACTTCGGATTTTAGGTAAAAACCTATTTTAATCCTTAAGTGATACAATATGGACGAAAACCTTATAATGCATGTTTCATAAGTGATTATGCCTAAAACTGATACTTTTATAGGACCTAAAGCAGCCTATTTCCACGTTAGAGCCTAATATTGCCTTTTTTGCTTGTTTTTCCTCTAAAGTTCAAAATAAGTCATTTTTTATTATAAATTCTAGCATTTATTTTCAGTTCGTACTAATGTTTTAGCTCGGAATGTGCAGTACATGACACATTTGTGACACTTGGTTAAATAGTAAGGAATGTTTCGTCTTCAGTAGAAAAATTCCTTGGAATTCCCAAGAAAATGTAGTGTTTTTCTCCAGACTCCCACATCCAGTAACAGAAAAAAAACGTAGTTCTCTGAATCACTGAGGGATACAAGGGGTTGAATATGCTAGTATGATATGCTTAGCTTCTGGGCGCAGGGATTAGGTTTTCACTGTTATGGTAGTAATACAGGCCCTAGTAATAGGTCTGTATAATTCTGTGTACCATAGGCCTATATCTGTGTTTTATCATTATTATTGGTTAATGGTGACTTCAATAAATATAATATTCTGCATTGCAATTGAGATATTTCAGAAAATTAGCAACTTAACGATTTTATGAGAGACTATTTTACTACTTTTAGAACCTATTTTCCAATTTTTAGAGCCTATTTTAGGTACCTAAAACAGCATTTTTACTGACCTAGAAGTCCGAAGTCTAATAATAATATATTAATACTCTTAGTGATTTGAGACAATTGATAGGTGGCAGTGCTTGGAACAGGGGAACCGGCCACAGTAGATCAACCGGCTATGTTGTGTGCATTTTTACTACTACTGCCTAAAAACACTTATGTACGAATTTAAGCCGCAAGCATATTTTGCAGGGCTTAATTTAGGCAAAAAGTGCGGCTTATATTCGGATAAATACGGTATTCATGACCAGCATAATTATATTGTCTTACGTGATGGTAGAGCTGGAGTCGGATGAGGAGATCATGTCGTTTCGGTACCCAACAGAAGCATTGACTGTGGCTCTCTCGGCACTTTCCAGACGGTCCAAGATCACCATCTCGTCCATGGCCTTGAGGATGGCTTTCAGTCTCTTGATCTCGACACCTCTGCCATTGCGATCTCCCAGTCTGCAAGCATTTAAATATTAAGAAGGTTTTAGAACAAGGAAACTGGTCATGACAAGAAGCATCCTACTACTGTATTTCTAACCAACTCTGAACTACTCACTTGGATGGACACGTGAAGTCAGAATGAAAAATTCAATGCCATAGCCGGATGTTAACGGTATACAGTGAAACCTCTCTATAACGGACACATACGGGGCCGTAAAAATTGTCCGCTATGGAGGGGTGTCCACTCTAGAGAGGTTAAAAAATTCTAGAGTAAAATAATCCACAGTAATTTAGTTTACACTAATCCATTACACCAATATGTTATGCTGCAGGCCTACATATTGCGAAAGTCCCGAACACTATACTGTAGTCCACTTTAGGCCTACCATCAAAATTAAAACCACATTTTTTACAATGGAATAGGCTTACACAACCGTAGTTCTGCGTATAGTAGTCGAGCGCACTATTTAACATGTGAAAAAAATCTTTAATGTATGTTTGTTTTGTACACTTAGGTTTCGCGTCAAAACTAAGTCAACAGAAGAAGAAAAGAAGTTCAGTACACTACAGTATACTGTAGATATATGATTTTCTCCTCAAGTGTCCATTAAGAGAGGTTTGAAGAGGCTTTTTAAGTGGATTTTTTGTGTCCGTAATATAGAGTGTCCGTCTTAGAGGGGTTAATTATTATAAAGTTTCATTACAGTGGCCTAGGGACCAGAAAAATCGTCATTAAGGAAGGGGTGTCCGTTAAGAAGTTTTACAGAGCCGGTATTTGCATATTACTTTGAGTTAACGTTTTCAGTACTAACATATCCTTCACTGTGCAAACTAGGGGTGATGAATTAATTTGAAAATTTATTTTGTAATTATAAATGGATAAACAATCACAAATAATTTGTTTCCTCCGAAAGAAGAGCACAGCAGTTTACACTGATTTAGTTTCACAGCACAGCAGAGTTAGATAGTTTTTATAATACAGTAAAACCTGTCTTAAAGACCACCCCTCTTTAGCGACCACCTCCTTTAAAGACCAATTTTTCTAGGAACTGACATTAAAACCCATAAGGCCAATGTTATTTGTACCCCTATTAAACGACCACCCCTCTCCCCGACCAACGACCAGAGTTCCATTTTCGTTAATCTCCTCTATAACGACCAAAATCGTAAAAAAATATTTACTCAAATGGTAGGCATTAATCAGCATTTGAACAGAAATACTGATGTGGGCACTGCAAGACGTCTCTTCAATTTTCAATACAGTACTTTTACAAAAAGTGAATATGGTTGAACAATGCTTTGGGCTGTTTTCCCTTTCGCATTCTGGGAAATACCTTACAGTAGACAGCGTACAATTACCGTACAGCGCACGGCATGAACAGGACACATTCCAATCTCCTACCTCTGATCAGGTTGTTTCAATACCCCTAAGAATTCATGCCTTCATTATCTACATGATCACAGTGACTCGGAGGGATAATTCTATTTCTTATGAAAACGTTTATTCAGTGGACATGAGGGGGTTTCTGAAATTATCGATTCTAAGAAACATGCTGGAGGAGTCCCTTTCATTGTCCTCCAAGCAAAATGTAATGTAGGGAAAATAGACTTGGCTTTCTTTTCCTGGAAAACATTACCCAGGTATACTGTAAATAGAGGCTCGGTCTTCTTGGCCTGCATAGATTAAAGTGTCTTATTGTTGTGCTGCAATTTTAAATACAGTAAAAGTAAGTAATAATCAACTGTGTGTTACATAATACACCTACTGTATTGTACCGTATTCATTCTATTGTCTTTTCAGTTTCAAGACATAAAAATGCATTCCCCCTATTAAGAGACCACCCCTCTTAAAGACCACTTTTTCGTGGAACCAGCGATGGTCGTTACATAGAGGTTTTACTGTACTTAAACACTTGACGTTGCAAATTAGAATTACCTTTGGTGATCCAGATGGCCGTTTCACACTATTTTAGTGTATTGTCAGCGGTTTCTGAACTTCTACCGAGTAGCAGTTCAGAAAACTTTTCAGTGTAGAAATGAAGAAAACAAGGGGATTTATGAACCTACAATCCCTTATTTTCTGAAAAAATATAACCTGAATACAGTAGAAGTTGTTGGCCTCTTAATTGGAGCACGTGGAGCTATTCCTAAATTTCTTAAAGATTTTCGGAAATAGTACGGACTCCCTCCAACATTAAGAGATGACATTGTGACCACAGTGCTTAAGAAGTCTTGTCAAATTCTTCATAATCGCATAAGTTACACATGAACTAACATTTTATTGTTAATTATTGCTTTAATTTGTTTATTGTTCTAATTGCTTACTTCAGTGTGTATTAAAATATATATTTTATATATATATATATATATATTTATGTATACAGTGGACTCTTAGTAATTCAAACGCCAAGGGGAATTAGAAAAAATTGAATTGTCCAAATTTTGAACTAACCAAACTGTGACTTCTTAAATGAAAATGCCGTAAAATTTTTAAAAATAAACTCATTGCAATAAATAATAATTATTGTATAGTGAACCCTACCTTAATACTGCCATCTTGTTGTTATGATGTTAAATGACACCATTTTTTTCCACACTAAAACTGTAACCCTAAATTTAATAAAGGAACTGGTGCATGCTCCACGCTTTGACATTTTCAAATACAGTCACACTTTGAGGATAGAATGAACACTAAAATTTTCACTGAAGTGTTGAATACCTCCAAGACAGTAGCGGAGGGGGTGAACTTCGCATGCCATTGAACATCTATTCAGGAGGAGGAAGATAACGGTGGTTAAAAATACTCTTTAGTACGGTACCTGCTGGCTGCTAGCGACTAGGGTTCTTCAGCGAAATAGAGAATTCTTGTGGAATTCCTGGAAGCAATGAACTCTTGGAATCCTTACAGCATTGACAGGAGACAAATTTTGGCTTCGATTTATCCAAGTTAAGCTTAAAAAATTCGAATTAATTGCAATTTTTTAACATACATTTACATAGGAATTTCAAGGGGAATGAGTACTTATTCGAATTATACAATATTTTGAACTATCCAACGTCGAATTAACCAAATTCGACAGTATTTTTTTAAAGTATACTGATTCCATCTGGGCTACCTCCATTGGGAGGCAGTTTTGAATAAATAAATAAATAGAAAATAAAAAAAGCTGTGTGACCACACAATTAAGGGCAGATGGTAGTTATCAGTGTCAAAATAAGGTATTTATAGCATAATTAGCGTAAATGCTGCAAACTTTTATTTGGGCAGAGGAAGTTATGTGACTTTCACATCAGATTCTTTTTCTTAGGCTCATGTAATAGAGTATAGTTTTGTGAACATTTTGATACATAGGTCTTATAGGCTATGTTGTGTTATTATTAAGTCAAACAGAGCGACGTGGAGCTTTCTAAAATGTATAAAATACCATAAGGCACGTCATTTTCTTTTCACTCTCCTGTAAAAGTACATTTTTTGTACTTCAGGTACCATTTTCTGAAAAGTTATTCATGCTAAAATAATGAAACTTTCAGGAATTCATTATAGATGAATGACAAATCTCCCTTTGCAGAATTATGGGAAAAGTCTTGACTATACAGAATTTTCAACTATTTTTAATTGAAAAAAAAGTCTTTTTTTTTTTTTTTTTTTTAATCGTGAAGTTTTCATGCAGTAATATTGTACATATTAGACTGATTGTGTTAGGGTAAATAGTAGTACCTATTGTTAGTAAGTTCCCAAAGTTTCACAAAAATCTAAGCTACAGAAATTGAATAAAGCGTACCTATGCCAAGGGAAGTAACTGTAAAACAAAATTATCACCTATGTTTCTAAGTATTGTAGGAAGTTTACACAGTGAAGTTAATAATTAGAATAATTCAGTTGGAATTTGCTGACAATGGGATAAAGACAGAATCCCGAAACATGTCCAGGTCAGTGGCAAAATCTAGTGAAGTATAGCGTATAATACCTCCACTCATGTGTTCTATCACCTATGTGTTAAAAAATTCTTTCCTACCAAACAGCGAGTTCTAGAACAACCATTCTCTGCTTATTTAAAACTGCAGAGTGCACTTGCAAAGCATAAAAAAATTCAACTAAATCTGACTGTTAAATATTATTATATAGTATAAAACAGATAAAACACTTTTAGCGTGGATACAAATAGTTAAGAATTAAAAACTAAAAAACTCAGGCGGTGGGCGGATTGAAACGTAGCCTGAGTTTTTTAGTTTATAATTCTTAACTATTTGTATCCACGATAAAAGTGTTTTATCTGTCTTATACTATATTATAATATTTAATTGTGTGTGTGGAAAGTTTGGACCAACACCAATTATATATCTGACAGTTAACACCTGAGTTATGGCTTCTTGAACAAATGCTATATTTTCTATCATTTTGCTAGCGGTAACTACCATCTCCCCTTAACATAGAAATAAAAGATTCATCATGTACATTACTCACTGAATGTATGCATGTTGAGACCAGTAGAGGATGTTGATCTCCATGAACTCCACATCAAATTCTTGCCAAGGCTGATCATGATTCAGTCTTTCGTAGTCGATCCTTACACGCTTCAGCAACTCACCCAGTCGCTCTGCAGGCAGATCCTCACACAGGCGATACAAAGCCTTCCTCATGCAATTAACAAAAAGCGATGTCTCAGGTGACGAAGGCACAAAGCGTTCCTTTGTGAATTCAACATTGAAGCCCAGTATCTGAAGAACCTGTAATGTAGCATAATTTTTTTAATGTTCTCGTAGGCTTCCACAGCTAAATGAACAATAATAATCTTGACTGTCCGGGTGGCACCGTGCCATAATGTCTAAAACCGATGTTTCGGCCCTCATGTTGTGGCCTTCTTCTGGGTTCAGTAAACATGAACAACATGAGGGCCGAAACGTCGGTTTTAGACATTATGACACGGCGTCACCCGGACAGTCAAAATTATTATAATTTTTTTAGTTCAACTTTATTTATATCAGAGTGTCTACAGAAGTTTCAAAATAAATTTCCCTGACTTTCCATGACTAGAAACTTACATTTCCCTAACCACAAGAATCAATGTTTTCAAAGTTCTTTGTAAGCTCAAAATTTAAAAAATCCAGCCTCCTCCATCGCCAAATAAAAAATGAGAAATGATTGGCTCAAGTACTGAAAAGAAAATTGCTTACAAAGTCTGGGTTACACCAGAATGGAGCAAAACACATGCCCCTCATATTTTGCTCACTGGGGCTGGTTATTTTCCCTGACTGGGGCAGGTTATATTTTTACAAATATCCCTGACTTTTTCCTTTACTTTACAAAATTCCCCGACTTTTCCTGAATGATTTCAATTTCTCTGACTTTCCAGAATGTGATCACCCTGAATATCATTTTAACTCAGATGTCAAATCAGATGTGTTTAGGTTCTTTGGGTATACCAGTATGCTAGGCCATATATCTTCTATTCATGTGCACCTGATTTCTACTGTTGGTGTATTATGGCTTTTGTTAATTTTAACTGTCAATTCTCATTATTATGGTATAGGATGAAATAGCAATGCTGAATCACGGTAAGAAGATATCCAATTTGGCATTTGCCTTTAGGAATGGGGGAACTATGAAAAAACTGGTCAAATTGGCCACCCAGGATTGTTAAATACCGTCTCAACAGTATTTAAGGTTTTGTTTTTTGTTTAGTGTTTCTTATATTCTTTGCTTTTGTTTCAAGTTCTGTGATCTTTTTCGTTCTCTGCTGCCGAGCATGCGCAGTTTCCGTGTTGCATGCTGGGAGGGCATGGACACGTCAGCCATTGCTACTTTGCCTCAAGTGGCACATGTACACTTTCTGTAAAATCATTCTACTCTGCATCGCCATCCAAGTCGGATGAAGTCATCACTTGAAGCTGACGGAAATTGCTAGATACGTTTCTGTCTATATAATACAACCTTAAAATATCACTACAGGACTTCATGCTGAGATGCAGTCATTGTTCAAGACTTCCAGGCCGATTGCATAGTCAACTCTTCTATTCTATTCGACGCCATTATGGTGGGCGTTTTCTGCGAAATTATGAAACACTAAAGGTAAAGAAACTTAGTTTCTTACATTGAACATGCTTTTTTTTGTTATTGACAAATGAAAGAAGCTTAAACTCATATTGAAATCTTGCAAATAGCAATATTGAAAGTCTATCACGTTTACTCCTGTAAATAGTCTTGTAAATACCTTTGTAAATATAATCAGTGTAATATCTTTGTTCTGTATATAATTAACTCACCATTTATTTCAAAGGAAGACAGTGTAATATCTTGTTCTGTATATAATTAACTCACCATTTATTTCAAAGGAAGACAGTGTAATATCTTGTTCTGTATATAATTAACTCACCATTTATTTCAAAGGAAGAAAAGGTATTATTTTACATTCTTGCAGAGCCTGCAGACTCAGGCCGTTGGTTGTGGTAAGCTGTAAAACTCATTTAATTGAAGATTTCATTTAGTCAAAGAATAATACTTATGTTGAAAGATTCAAGTTCAAGAAATCATAACTAAGCTCATGTATTTATATTTAATTTGAGCTATTTGAATATTGTTCACAGATCATTTAAGAAATCAAGTGTAAAGATTATTTTATTTTTTCATGTACAGAAATTTTCATTTTTATTGTAATGTGAGTGAGAAATAAATGTTCAAATATTATACAAATTCATTTCCTCATTCAACATTTTTTGGAGGTCCCACCGAGATTTTTACTTCGTGTACTAATGCTGGTCTATATTTTTGTATTTCATGTAATACTGTACTGCTTTAAATGTGTATGGAGAGGAGAGGAACATGCAATCAGAGAATGGCCTGGGACAACAGTCAGTCAGCTGTCCATCCCAACATGCAACTCTGAAAAATATGGGTCATCTCAGCTTACATCAGCTCCTGTCAAGGTCGCAAGAAGACAACAAACGCAGCCCTACGTGCCACCACATAAATCATTCTTGGGACCATTGAACGCTGATAGTAAGGTTGGTCACATTAACACTGAGGTGAGTCATAATCAGAATTGTTTCCTCTTCGTCAACAAAGCAGTGTATCATTACAAGCTGAAAATGTCTGATGAAGATAAAGCTATTAATCCTGGTGGTAAGCAAGTTACAGATCCAGAAACAGTTACACAATCTCTTACATCACAAGCGATTGCGAACATAGCATCTCAAGTAAAGCAAATTAAACAAAAAAGGGCTCAAGTAAAGTCAAAGTTAACAAGATTTAAACAGTTCATTGAGTCTAGTGATCTTTCCCAGGCTAGTATAGATGATGTAACACAAAGATTGGAACATGCACAACTATATTACAAGGAATTTGATGAATTGCAATCTAAATTAGAACATTTTGATGCAGACCCTGATTGTGAATCAGAGAGGCTGGAGTTCGAAACAAAATACTATGCAGCGGTCTCTTTCGCTAGAAGGTTAATAAGAAACTTTGAAGAGGTTAATGCCCCGGCTCGCGTGTCTCAAACCACAACTCCTGTTGCTAGAAGTGATCGTGCTAGTTTACCTAAATTAGAGTTACCAGTATTTTCGGGGAAGTACGAAGACTGGATCCCATTCAAAGAAATATTTTCTTCTTTAGTACATTTAGAAGAGACATTACCACTTGTTCAAAAATTTCACTATCTCAGGTTATCTGTCACTGGTTCAGCGGCAAAGCTTATCGACTCACTGTCACTAACAAATGAAAATTACAGCATAGCATGGCAAATGCTAAACGATAGATATGAGAACAAAAAATTACTTGTCTCACAGCTAGTCGCTTCACTTTTTGAATATGAGAAAATACGTAAAGAATCTGCAATCTCTATAAGACACTTAATAGACCATTTTCAACGGCAAACTAGAACATTAAAAGGCCTTGGACAACCAGTTGATTCATGGGATGCGTTATTGGTCCACATGGTAATCTCAAAATTGGACGCAGTGACTTTTAGAGATTGGGAATTAACATCTCCATCTACTGTACCACCAACATTTAAACAGTTATGTTTATTCTTGGAACAAAGATGTCAAACACTAGATGCTATAGCTAAGGAGGGAGAAAATGTTTTAAAACAAAATAAGCTAGGCCTAGAACATAGTAAAAAGGTTACATATTCTAGTCGACCAGCTATATCTAAAATATGCCTTAGTCGTGGAGTGGTCAAGTGTTCGTTCTGCAACATGGATCATTTCTTACAATACTGTTCTAAATTTAAAGAAGCAGATATTGCAAAACGCCATGAACATGTAAAAGACAAAAAACTTTGTTTCAATTGTTTGCGTGCTAACCATTTTACAAGCAAGTGCACAAGATCTAAGTGTCGCATTTGTTCTAAATCACACAATACACTTTTGCACTCAGACAGTAATAATAATTCAGTGCGAAAAGTAGGGTTACAGTCTAAAAACTCTAAATCTTGCAACAAAAGTTTTGCAAAAGGTGACTCAGAGCGGGATCCACAAACTCAAAATTTAAAAAGTGACTCTAAAAACTCTTTAGTGTGTAATCCACAAACTCTCGCCAGTTCCACGGTGACGCCGTGTTCGCAGCAAGCTATTCTATCTACAGTTAGCTTGTTGGTAGCTGGGTCAGATGAGAAATATACTCAATGTAGAGGCATAATTGATTGCGGTTCTACGCACACGCTCATAACAGATAAGTTATGTGATAAGCTAAAACTGAAATGTAGAAATACAACTATAACGATATCTGGTATAAATTCACAAGTAAGCGATGCAATTAAGACTACTCAGATATCTATAAAAAGCAAATTCGACACTAACTTTCAAGTGAAACTAACATGCTTAGTGTTGAATAAAATAACCACTTCACCAGTGCCGTCTATGGAAATAGACTGTACTAATCTGCATATTCCTTCAAACATTCAATTATCAGACAACTGTTTTGATCAGCCTGGTGATATTGATATTTTGCTGGGAGCCGATGTTTGTTGGGACATTATACAGGGTCATAAAATTGACATGGGATGTAATAATTATGCATCTTTGAAATTGCAAGAAACAAAACTTGGTTGGATTGTCATTGGATCCACGTTTATAGAAGATGACATGACACATTTGAATTGTAATTTAAGCATATCACAACAAACATATAATCAATTAGAAAAATTTTGGAAGTTAGAGGAACTACAATTTAATGAAAGGACACAGGAGGAGAAACAATGTGAGCAATTGTTTTCAGAAACTACACGTCGTGACCAAAGAGGAAGATATATAGTTACTATGCCATTCCGAGAGGGCTCTACCCCCCTTGGTGCATCTCGCCTTCAAGCTCTTCGTAGATTTTATGCTATGGAAAATAAATTACATAAGGATGCTTCTCTATTGCAACAATACACTGAATTCATGGACACTTATCTGAAGATGGATCATATGGAAAAGGTAACATGTGACTTTGAGAAAGATGGTCCTGAAGCATTTTATCTGCCACACCACCCTGTATTAAAACCAGACAGTAAAACTACAAAATTAAGGGTAGTGTTTGATGGTTCAGCGAAAACCTCATCAGGTAATTCTCTAAATCAAAATCTCTTGACTGGTCCAGTTGTGCAGCAAGATTTATATTCTATATTGTTACGGTTCAGATGCCACCGTTATGTGTTAACAGCAGATATAGAAAAAATGTATCGAATGGTGCTTGTGGAATCAAATCAAAGAGATTTCATGAGGATATTTTGGCGTACTGAGAGGGATAAACCAGTGCAAATTTTTCGCTTAAAGACAGTTACTTATGGCTTAACTCCTTCTTCTTATTTAGCCACAAAAACATTGCAACAAGTAGCTGTAGATGAAGCACAAGATTTTTCTGAAGCAGCTAAAGCCATACAAGAAGATTTTTACATAGATGATTTGATTTCAGGAACATCCTGTATAAACGATGCTATATCTTTACGTATTAACATCACTAATATACTTTCTGCTGGAGGTTTTAACATAACACAGTGGTGCACTAATTCAGAAGAAGTACTGAATACGGTACCGGAACAGCAACGTTCAACTCAAACGCTTCTTAAACTACAAGAAGACGACACTGTAAAAACGCTGGGATTACATTGGAATCCTCGTACTGATAAACTATTATACGAGGTGAGGCAGTCACCTACCAGATTTACTAAGAGGCATATATTGTCAGATATTGCTAAAATATACGACCCTTTAGGTTTGTTATCGCCTGTAATAGTGAAAGCAAAACTTATAATGCAGGAGTTATGGAAGATTCATTCAGGATGGGATGAGCTAGTTCCTGTAGACTTACAACATGGTTGGAATAAACTGTACACTAGTCTTCATGTACTTGGTGATGTTCGTATTCCTCGTTATGTGTTAGCTGACTATTTACAACCGAATCTACAATTGCACATATTTTGTGACTCCAGTGAATTGGCGTACGGTGCGGTTGCTTATGTACGTACATCTATGGGTAACAATACAAAGGTTAAACTTCTAACAAGTAAATCTCGAGTAGCCCCTTTGAAGAAACAATCAACTCCTCGTCTAGAATTGTGTTCAGCACTCCTTGCTAGTGAACTCTATAGTAAGATAAAAATTTCTATGGACTTGACTAATTATCAAATATATTGTTGGAGTGATTCATTGATAGTTCTGCAATGGATAGCTCAACCATCACATCATTGGACTACATTTGTTGCAAACAGAGTTAGCAAAATACAGTCTAATACAGAAATTTCAGTATGGAATTATGTGCCGTCAGATCTCAATCCAGCGGATTTGTTAAGTCGTGGTGTCTATCCCACTCAATTAATCAAATCCTCAATATGGTGGAACGGACCTGACTTTTTGTACCAATCACGTGAAGAGTGGCCAAAAATCCCAGCTGGCACTTCTATTAAATTGCCAGAATCTAAGCCGATTGCCAAAGCATTGGTAGCTACAACAAGTTCGTTTGATATTCTGCACAAGTACTCTACATTTTTCAAACTGTTAAGAGTGATAGCTTGGTGTTTCAAATTTCTACGTAGTAACAAACGGACTGTAAAAAGTTCTACATTATTGCCAGAAGATATTGACTCTGCACACGTTTATATCGTAAGACAATTACAGCAACAATCTTTTCCCGATGAAATAAAACAAATTGATGCTAAATCTGAAGTTAATAAGCGTAGCTCTATCGCTTTGCTCCACCCTTTCTTGGACGAAAATAGGCTCCTACGAGTTGGGGGACGACTTCAGAAATCTGAGTTAAGTTTTGATGCCAAACACCCTATAATACTGCCTGCAAAACATCATGTAACTAATTTAATTATTAGACATTATCACT
Organism: Ectobius pallidus; assembly: GCA_964059195.1. Taxonomy (NCBI): domain Eukaryota; kingdom Metazoa; phylum Arthropoda; class Insecta; order Blattodea; family Ectobiidae; genus Ectobius; species Ectobius pallidus. The sequence goes on from CAXKWD010000007.1 coordinate 166,940,387, forward strand.
TCAAGTATCTTCATTTAGGCCCTCAAGCATTGCTGTATGCCTTAAGACAAAAATTTTGGCCTATAAATGGACTGAGAACAGTAAAAACTGCGATACGAAATTGTATTGTTTGTCATCGCTTCTCACCAAGAATGGGAACACAACTCATGGGATCTTTACCAGTGGCCCGAGTAACACACAACAGAGTATTTTCTTCAGTGGGTATAGACTATGCAGGACCAATTATGTTGAAAACTGGTCTGCCTAGGTCTAAAATCAAGATAAAGGCTTATATAGCAGTTTTTATTTGTATGGTAACAAAATGCATACATTTAGAACTAGTATCATCAGCATCAACTGATGCATTTCTTTCAACATTGAATCGATTTGTGGCTCGACGAGGGGTCCCACAGCATATATATTCGGATAATGGATCGAACTTCGTTGGAGCAAACAGAGAAATACAGACTCTCTACAAGGTTCTTTGTGAGGAAAACACCAAGAAGAAAATATCAGATTATGCTTTATCTAAACAAATCAAGTGGCATTTTAATCCGCCATATGCTAGCCATTTTGGTGGACTCTGGGAAAGATCAATTAGGTCAATTAAAGCCCATTTATATAAAACTATGAAAAACACTGTCTATACATTTGAGCAATGCTACACACTGCTATCTCAAATAGAAGCTATATTAAACTCTAGACCAATTTCGCCTATGTCTGAAAATCCTGAAGACTTAATGCCTTTGACTCCAGGACATTTCTTAATTGGTCAACCATTAAATGCCTTACCTGAACATTCTCTTGAGCAACTTCCAGACTCAAGATTATCATGTTGGGAATTAATTCAAAAGCAACGTCAATGTTTTTGGAAGCGTTGGTCCCAAGAATACTTAAACACTTTACAAGCAAGATCAAAGTGGAAAATGGAAAAGCCTAATTTCAAAGAAGGACAATTAGTGGTAATAAAAGACATGCAATCACCACCTCTGAATTGGAAATTGGCACGTATTATTAAACTGCATTCTGGAGCTGATGGTTTAGTAAGAACAGTTTCAGTTCTCTCCTCGAATGGTGTTTTTGTACGGTGTATAAATCAACTTTGTATACTTCCTGTGAAGTAATGGCCTTCTTGTCCTCCCCCCCCCCAGTATGTTAAATACCGTCTCAACAGTATTTAAGGTTTTGTTTTTTGTTTAGTGTTTCTTATATTCTTTGCTTTTGTTTCAAGTTCTGTGATCTTTTTCGTTCTCTGCTGCCGAGCATGCGCAGTTTCCGTGTTGCATGCTGGGAGGGCATGGACACGTCAGCCATTGCTACTTTGCCTCAAGTGGCACATGTACACTTTCTGTAAAATCATTCTACTCTGCATCGCCATCCAAGTCGGATGAAGTCATCACTTGAAGCTGACGGAAATTGCTAGATACGTTTCTGTCTATATAATACAACCTTAAAATATCACTACAGGACTTCATGCTGAGATGCAGTCATTGTTCAAGACTTCCAGGCCGATTGCATAGTCAACTCTTCTATTCTATTCGACGCCATTATGGTGGGCGTTTTCTGCGAAATTATGAAACACTAAAGGTAAAGAAACTTAGTTTCTTACATTGAACATGCTTTTTTTTGTTATTGACAAATGAAAGAAGCTTAAACTCATATTGAAATCTTGCAAATAGCAATATTGAAAGTCTATCACGTTTACTCCTGTAAATAGTCTTGTAAATACCTTTGTAAATATAATCAGTGTAATATCTTTGTTCTGTATATAATTAACTCACCATTTATTTCAAAGGAAGACAGTGTAATATCTTGTTCTGTATATAATTAACTCACCATTTATTTCAAAGGAAGACAGTGTAATATCTTGTTCTGTATATAATTAACTCACCATTTATTTCAAAGGAAGAAAAGGTATTATTTTACATTCTTGCAGAGCCTGCAGACTCAGGCCGTTGGTTGTGGTAAGCTGTAAAACTCATTTAATTGAAGATTTCATTTAGTCAAAGAATAATACTTATGTTGAAAGATTCAAGTTCAAGAAATCATAACTAAGCTCATGTATTTATATTTAATTTGAGCTATTTGAATATTGTTCACAGATCATTTAAGAAATCAAGTGTAAAGATTATTTTATTTTTTCATGTACAGAAATTTTCATTTTTATTGTAATGTGAGTGAGAAATAAATGTTCAAATATTATACAAATTCATTTCCTCATTCAACAAGGATCTCTCGAATGCGAGTCCAAGATGCTACCACAGGTTGTCCACCAAGTAATGCTGAAGAAATTCCAAACTTATTCCCTGATTTTCATTGATTATTTCAGAAATTCCCGTCCAAAATATGATTATGAAGCACTTTCTAAGAAAGATAAGAAAGAAAAATATATAAGAAAAATTATAGGATTATACATACTTTAAATAAGAAAAACTTTTAGTAACAAAAGTAATTACAAACAATAATTACTTAGGCTATAACAGATACAAAAGTAAGGAACAGTAACATATATTAAATATACCTTCATATAGGCCTATTATTGTCTAGAAGTCTTTTTGACACCATTTATTTGTTTCTTCAACAACTTAATTTGTTCATCTAGAGCAGCTGCAGATTTTCAGACTCTAAGAGTAGTTTTCTTTCCTTCTCTTCTGGTTCTTATTTTCAGCTTTGCAATTTTTTGAATTTTCCCGGATATTTCAACAAATTCACTGACTTTTCCTTGATTTTCCCAACTATACGAAATTCCCGGCCTTTTCCCGACCAGTGGACACCCTGTACCAACTCAGCCACCTTGTTTGGTCCTGTAGCATACTTGCAGGTGCTTCTTACAGAGAATTTTTAAATTCTGTATAAATGTACAGGGCTATTCAAAATTATTCTTGAGGTTGCAAAAAGAAAATAATGTATGCAATGGATGTAACACTACATTTAACTGATGTGAAGTTATTTCTAGTGTATTAGTGTCATAGCCTATCTCAGTATAAAGTGCATCAGAAAAAGAAATTATTTATACTTTATTCTGAAAAGTATGTTATACTGAAACAAGCAGATCTTGTCAAAACCAAACGTTTTACAGTTTAACTAGTTGAAACAAAATCATTGATTCTACAATAAATAAAATCAGGTAAACTGATGTAACAAAGTACCAGAATGCTCTTTTTTTACATCATAAACTTCAGGAATTCCGTTTTATGTGAAGCAAAATGTACTAATAAGCTATTTTTTTTTGTAACTATCCTTAAAAAAAATTAACGGTCGTCTTATATTTGGGCCAATACGGTAAGTTGCCTCACCTGATAGTTCTGAATGATGCTCAGAGCTTCTACAAGTTTATTCTCCCAAGTCCCAGATCTTTGAAGACGTAGGTATTCAGATAGGATGTCCACAGGGATTAAACTGCCTGCAAGCCTTGCCAGTTCAGCTGTCATCAGTCGTTGAAGGATGTAGTTTACTTCATCACAGAGCAGGAAAGCTAGCGATACCTGTGACATAAATAAATTCATCAGCTTCAAACCATGTAGAACTTGGGACAGAAGCTTAAAATCCACGTGATAAATGTTTGTTTGTTTGTCTGTGTCTGGTGTCTGCCAAATCTATGACACACAGAGATCTGAAATTTTTAACATAGATGGACAGAGAAAGGCTGACATATGAGCATATGAGCAGTGCTTTTTTCTAAGAAGAAAGGTGGCGGTACTCACCTAAACTTTTTAACTGAATCTCACGGGAGCTCCCATACTTCTCCCAGAAGTCATTTTTCTGTGTTAATATCCAACAGTTGGGCCAGAATTGTTTCTCCCCTGAATTGCAATAAAATTATCGGTACTTGCGACGTTCTCTTCAGATTAATTTTATTAACTGTTTGTACGTTTTTGAGAAAATTCAAAAACATCATCATGCTTTCTCTTATTGTGGACCGGTACAAAATAATTACATATTTTACTCATTTCACTTCTCTACTTGTGAACCACGTGCACCCCTTGTTCCTACAATTGTACTAAACAACTATGAACTCGCTTGCCTCTGCAACACAAACCAAGCTTCCCCCCCCCCCCCCAAATTATATTTAAGCAATGAATGCTGTTAAATTTAAACAACTCTCTTTCAGTCCAGTAGCCACGGCAATTTACAAAAACTATCATGTGCTCATATGTTGGCTATTATGTATGTAGAAATCTAACAAACTTGATTTTAAGTAATAGGTCATAATTTTATAGGAATATTTCAATTAATATCCAAATTTTATTTTTTAAGGAAAAAAAAGTGCCGGTACTGTATGTACCATTGTGTACCATCACTAGGGTTCGGATGTTTATGACATGTCATATTTTTATCCTGACCTCCGTTCTCACTGCGAACACAAATTAAACATGAACTACACGCTTGTTATCCTAATCAGACTGTTTTTATTTTGCATATAAAGTCATATTTTGGCCATATTTTTAATTTAACATCATATTTCAGTTAAAAATTCGGTAAAAGAGCAGGATTATACAGTACTACATGGTCGTGTTAAATTTGAAATTAATTTAAATAATATAATGTTTTTGCCAAATTAATAGCAACTTGAATTTTAAAATGAATGCAGTTCATATTTTATAGGGAGACGCAAGGTCTACAAAATAATACAAGTATTTAGAGCTGACAAAGCGAGCAAATAGGAGCAAATTCTTTAAAAATAGAACTTAACTTAATTACAAGTGATACTGTAAATCATCAAAATTCTTAAAAAGTGATTATCTGATAAAATTCATGTGATGTAAGACTTTAGTGTCTTAAAACATTTTAAATTTGAATTTTTTTTAATATATGTTATTTTATTAGGTCATATTTAGTCATTTTTAAGGGCATATTTGCAGTCACATTTTCCACTTTTTTTAGGTTATAAATATCACAAAAAAAGCACTGCATATGAGTAATAATTAGTAACTAAAAATTTTAAGAAAAGCTTTGAGGTGCAGCCCTCAAACATTATTCTATGAACACAAATCACTTTCAGGTTCCCTAGTGAAGGGAATAAGTCTTAAAAGAAGATATGAGCAGGGATGGGAAGCGGGCCTGGTGGAGCCGGTTATGTATGGTATTCCCTTACAAACATAGACCACTGTGAATTTGTTAGCGATTATGGTTATGGAACTCGAGATGGATGCGGAAGCAGACACACGACTTGGTGGTAGCAAGGAAATTTATTATAGAAACACATCTACCTCCATTACGAGCATTACACTGAGACACGACGTGACAGATACATGTACTTATATACAGAACTCACTGCACACTAGATTACACATTGATACAGTATTACCAACACTTTCCCTTAATCTAGGGTGCCACAGTTAAGTACATTTCTTAACACATCAACAAAACATAATGTTTAAACAAAATTACACAAAGCATCTGATATTAAACAAGCTTACCACCTAGAAGACTTAATTTAACATCTTTAAACCTAATTTGGCTACATGCTTGTCATGAACTGGACGGGCCAAGGCTTTGGTCAGTACATCTGCAGTCATCTCATTTGATGGCAGATACTGTAAATTGACAATCTTATCATCTACGACCTCACGGATAAATTGACGCCTAACATCTATGTGTTTGGTTCTGTTATGGTACACCGCATTTAGGGCCAACTTTAGAGCACTTTGATTGTCAACATGAATGTTAATGGTTTCTTTAAACCCAATCAGTTCATTCAGCAACCGTTGCAAGTATACTGCCTCCTTACATGCTTCAGCAAGAGCCAGATACTCTGCTTCAGTTGTTGACTGAGCAGTTTTTGGCTGTTTTTTACTCTCCCATGAAATGGAGCAGCCAGCTAGATGAAAACTATAGCCTGTGTAAGACCTTCTGTCAGCAATGTCACTGGCATAGTCTGCATCTACAAAACCTTCAATGGTTTCACCACACTTCCTGTAACTTAAACATAAAGCCTTGGTTTTCTTTAGGTACCTTAAAACTCTTTTTGCTGATTTCCAATGTTCTACACCAGCACAAGAATTAAACTGACTTAAAGCACTACATACAAATGCAATGTCTGGTCGTGTTGTCACAGCAATATACATGAGACATCCTATCAGATTTTGATACAGCATGATCTGATCTTCCCCTGTTTTCTCCCTTTTCAACAATTTTGTTTTACAATCCATAGGAGTACTTACAGGTTTAGATTCTGACATACCAAATTTTTCTAGAACTTCATCAATGTAGTTTTCCTGATCAATGTAAGTGACACCATCTACACGACGAACTCTCATTCCTAGAACATTCCTAACCTCACCAAGGTCCTTAATCTTAAATACAGATCCTAAACTTTTCTTGAGACAGATTCTTTCCTCTAAATCTCTGGTCAGAACAAGCAAGTCGTCTACATACAAGGCAATTATTACAAGACCATTCTTTGATCTCTTAAAAAATATACAAGGTTCATATTCAGAACATGTGAAACCTAGATTCTGCAAAACTGCAGATATTTTAATGTTCCATGTTCTGGATGCCTGCTTTAGGCCATAAATAGCCTTATGCAAACGACATACCTTCCTTTCACTGCCACTAGCCACAAACTCCTCTGGCTGAGACATATACACCTCTTCCTCCAGATCACCATTGAGAAAAGCTGTACACACATCAAAGTGAAATATTTTCAAATCATACTCAGCAGCTAATGCAAAAAGCAATCTGATGTTAGCCTTTCTAACCACAGGAGAAAAAGTATCAGTGTAATCTACACCACGGACTTGTGTGAAACCTCTAGCCACTAATCTTGCTCGATATTTCACACTACCATCAGCATTTATCTTACGTTTGAATACCCACTTGCAGCTCACAGGTTTCTTGCCATAGGGTAAGTCAACAAGTTCCCAGGTGCTATTTTCCAACATAGCTCCATACTCCTCATTCATAGCTGCCCACCATGAATGACTCTCTGACCCGGACAAGGCCTGTTTTACTGTCAATGGTTCAACCGGATCACATGCAACATAACCTACAAAGTGTCTAGGTTCTTCCTCAGGTATATGCAATGCTCCCTCATCGTAATATAAATAATCAGGATTAACAACAGGATGACGTTCCCTTTGTGGATACCTGGGTTCCTCTGGTACAGAAAAAACTGGTAGCTCATCATAATAAATCATGAGAGGAATGGTTTCCCTACCTGTAACAGTCTTACCAACTTCTACAGCATTCTTAGTTTTTTCTTTCACAGTTAGTTCAGATTCTAAGAACACAACACTGCGCGCACGCACGATTTCTGTGGGCTTGTCAATATTCCACAGCCTGAAATCACCTGTGTATTCACAATATCCAACAAATGTCATACGCTTACTGGTCACATCTAGTTTCCTTCTCTTCTCTTTCGGTACATGAGCATATGCAGGACAGCCAAACACCTTCAGATGGCTCAGATCTACCTTTTCACCTGACCACTTTTCTTCAGGAGTCACATTAGGCACAGCCTTATGTGGAGATCTGTTCTTTAAGTAAACACTTACACTTATGGCCTCAGCCCACAAACGCTCATGGCAACCAGCATCCAACATGAGACACCTTGCCATCTCAACAACAGTTCTGTTGACACGTTCAGCAACCCCATTCTGTTCAGGATTGTACGGTACAGTCAACAGATGCAGTATGCCATTCTCCTTCAGGAAACTTTTGAAAGCAGAATTTACATATTCCGTACCATTATCTGTACGCAGCTTCTTGATTGAAAAACCAGTCTGCTTCTCAACTTCAGCCTTAAATTCTTTAAAGTAAACAAGCACTTCATCTTTGGATTTTAGAAAGTATACAAATATCTTTCTAGAATAATCATCTATCAGAGTGAGAACATACCTAGCACCACCCCATGAGGCTATAGGCATAGGGCCACATAGGTCTGAATGAACCAATTCGAGTAACTGTCTTGCTCTCTTGCGAGGCCCCTTAAATGGTTTTCTAATGAACTTTCCTTTCAAACAAGGAATACACTTGTCATGCACTTCACCTGTAAAGTTCACTCCATCTACCATGCCTGCTCTCATCAGCTCAACACTCTTGGCATTGACATGACCCAAGCGCTTATGCCACAGGTCAAAGTTACTGTCCTTCACTTTACTCACATGAGCATGCTCCTCTGCGACATCTAGATGATACAGACCATTCAGTAAAGAACCTGTGGCCGTCACAGTTCCCTTAGCACAGAAATCAGACTCTTCAAACACCGTACAACCTTCATTATCAAACAAAACAACGTTGCCTTTTTCAACTATTTTGCTAACAGATAAGAGGTTAGTCGATATCTCAGGTACATGAAGTACATCTCTTATTTCACAAGGAAACTCATCACCTTTCAACTGCACAGATACATTACCCACAGCTTTACAGGACAATGTTTGATTATTTGCAATATGCACATTACAATCATTATCAGCTTTGACACTACTCAGCAATAATTCACTACGTGTCATATGAGCGGTTGCTCCAGAATCAATCAGCCAGCCAATGTTTTTGTTTTGGTTAGATGATTGTGCACTGAGAGCACAGTACAGAGCCTTATTGGAACACTTCTTGGGGTTGTAGCTCTTCTTCTCTGAATGCGGCTCACTAGCTTTTAGAGGGCACTGAGGTCTGGTGTGTCCGGATTTACCACACTTCCAGCACTTTATAACCTTCTTCTTGTAGTTTCCGCCTTTCAAGATGAACGCCGACTCCAAACCAGCTTCCGAATTCTCGCCATACTTCTTTTCTTGCAGCAACTTTCCCTTAATGAAGTCGCTCGTCAGCTCAGCTCCAGAATTTTCTAACGCCATTCTCATGGGTTCAAAGTCCTTGGTCAGCCCTGAAAGCATCATGGCGGCGAAAAAATCGTCGTCCAACGGCTTATTCATGTTTGCTAACTCAACGGATATTTCCATGAAAGCATTGATGTATTCTTCCATGCTCTTGAAGTTTTCGAGCCGTAAATTTCCTAGTGTGCGGAGTAGAGCACATCTCCGTCCAAGTCCTTGGTCCTCATATGCTTTTCTCAAAGCATCCCACGCCGCCTTCGCGTTCACCGCGTTTCGGATGTGCGAGTAACAACATGGCTTCACCATGAGACCAATCTTAGTTAAAGCTTTGGTATCCTTCTTGATTTTTTCAGCACTACTGGTAGTATCACCTTCAGGATAACCAACTACGCTATTCCACACATCAAGATCTTTCAAGTAAAGTTCCATCCCGAATTTCCAATCAGAGTAATTTGTACGACCTTCTAGCTTCGCTATCGGTGCGAGTGCACCTAAGTCTGCCATTATTCACACAAAATCACGTCACTGGATAAACTCGAACTTCAGATGAAAACCACGTAAAATCTTCTGTAGGATATAACTGAGCTTCTCTGAGTCTCTCCTGGGCCCATAACCTGTTAGCGATTATGGTTATGGAACTCGAGATGGATGCGGAAGCAGACACACGACTTGGTGGTAGCAAGGAAATTTATTATAGAAACACATCTACCTCCATTACGAGCATTACACTGAGACACGACGTGACAGATACATGTACTTATATACAGAACTCACTGCACACTAGATTACACATTGATACAGTATTACCAACAGAATTAAATCAGAAAGATCCCATGAACACATCTTCATGGAAGATGCATCTGTCAGCATTCTCCAAACAGAATGGTGTTTTTGTTTCTTCGGAGTTCCCCATAAGGACAGGAACCCAAGACGTGTTATAGCAGGGATGGCCACAACAAAGCTTGCAAGCCTCATGCAGCTCTTGAGCCAATCTCGTGCGGCTCTTGAAACAAAGCTAAGAGTAAATATGATACAGATTTTAAAAAGTATATAGGCCTAGTTACTGCTAGTATAATTTAATCAAAGCAAATTACGAGGAAGTGAAAAACTTATTTCTGATTTAGCGCAGAGTGTATTTAGTTTTCAGAGCAAATTAAGACTCTTTCGGAAAGACTTTGAGACTAAAACATTCGCTCATTTCAAATGTTTAAAGAAAACTACTGAAAGCCTTCCTGACGTTCAGGTGGAAACAGAAGATTATTTGTGTAAAATGTCTGGTCTTGCTACAGAAATCAATGGCAGATTTAATGATTTGAGAATGTTCTCACTTAAACCTTCATTTTCATTCCTAGAAAATCCTTTTGCTGTTGATGTTGTGGGAGATGGCTCTCCTACTTCATCACCAATTACAAAGGATACAGTTGGAACTTAGTATTGAACTGCAAGAGGATGAAGGACTAAAAGGACTTAAATGAAGAGGTGTTTTGCCTTAGAATTTTTGGGAGAAAGTTGTAGAAGAAAAATACCTACTAACAAAAGAGTGTGCTAAGAGACTTATCTCGATATTTGGGACTACTTATGTGTGTGAATCTCTGAAATGAATGCTTAAGTTCATTAAATCTAAATATCGATCTGAACTGATGAACATGTAAGTGAACTCGTGTGAACTGCGTTTATCAATTATCAGTCAGATTTCAAACAACTAACAACAAAAACGAACTCTCAAAAAAGCACTTTTCACAAGTAAAATTTTATTTCTTGTTGTGTAATTGAACAATAATATTTATGTGTATAGTAAAAACAATGTGGTTTGCTTCAAACAGCTTCATAAATTTGCGGCTCCCAAAGATAAGGTTAGTGGTCACCCCTGTGTTACAGAGAAAGAGAAAAAAATTTTCAGCAAATTTTATTCTCTCATGATGTTTACCAAACCTGATTCACAGCACATACACTTCATACCTAAGCATAATACAGCCTACTCACCTTCTCGTAATAATCTAAGAACTCCAGAGCACTTAATGCAGTTTCCTTTGTTAAATGGGGTGATGCCACCCCAATGTTGTCAAAATGTCCAAACTCAGGCAGTCCATGGGCATCGTTTGCTAAGCTGGTGTTATCTTCCTCAAACTGAAGTTTCTCGATCAGCTCTCTGAACAGTTCTGGGGCTTCAGATGTGTCGGTTATCTCCATTATGTCTGGAATAGTCCTAGTTCAGTTCCTAATATTATTATCATTAAACTGGTAAACAATCTGTAACAATTAATGACAGAGGTTCACGTGCGATTCCAACCCAGTACAATTTACCTCTCAATATCACTGTGCTGTTTAATTTCAAATTCATCACCAGAGTCAATTTGGGATGTCTATATAACTTCAAAGTCATTAAGTACAGAATTAGGCAACTGTCAGTGTAAAATGGATTGGAGAGTTCAGAGTTAAAGTGAACTAAGTCCACGAGATTAAATTCTCAAAAAACAGAACTCAAAGCTGAATAGATGCATTATTAATCCATAGGATTTTATTAATTTTTCGGGTTTACTATATATAGCTCATATATCAGGGCTTCTACATGAGGTGTTCCAAGTGGTTAGATGGGCACTAGCTTGCATACCGGTTCTATTGACTACCGATGAACATTTGTCTCATTGATCTTGTAAAAGGCTAGACAACTGCTTTATTCATGTGTCAATGCTATCGTACCAGACTGTTGCTGGCCATGTGGTATTGGTCCATTTTCCCCATGCAAAATTATTCACAGATTCCTATTGGTCCATTTTCCCCATGCAAAATTATTCACAGATTCCTAAGTAAGTGGCAGTTAGGTTAGGAATAGTGATATCAGTGCCACCTACAGAGATGCCAACCTTGAAAGGTGGTTATCAGTAGTGTGAGTCTAATTGGATGGGGGGGGGGGGGGGGGGGAGACTCGATGTCCCGGGCAAATTAATATATGTCTCTTCTTGTGCGGTCTTCATCCTTTTTTGAGATCACATGGCGTCTACAGTCATCGCGTCCTCCATGTTTAACTGAAAAATCACAACTACAGGTTTCCCAAAATACGTGATTCGGTGAAATTTTTGAAGGTCCGAGGCAAGGAAACTCTTCCGTATACTGCTGATTTGCCATTTTTGTCCATCAGACTCATCACGTGGTTTTATGTTTTCACGACATATTTCCTCAATATTCTACTTGCACTGCAACACTCAATAAAACTTCTAGCAGGCAACGGCATCGGCAGTTGTCAGCGGCATTACAGTGATAATCAAAAAGAGAAAATACGTTAACACCAAAGATGTTATAACTGTAAGATATAACATCTTTGGTTAACACACACTCACGTCAGAGATTGTAGTGTTCAATGTCGCCAACACAACAGGTGTTTTATTTTACAAACAATTTCTCATGATAACAGTTGACATCTCTGCTGACACATTCATTAACTTTTTTGTTGTTCGCGGGAGAAACGATAAATTTAAAAAACAGATATTGGGATTCGTAAAATCCGTAATATTCAGTACAATTTCCTTATTGCCGTAGGCCTACCAAATTCAAGAAAATCGTAGAAACTAAGGAAAATCCGTAGCAGTTGGCATCTCTGCACCTAAATAGGCAAAAAATATAGTGGCCAGTGCGGCACTCTACCCCCTGTGATGTTTTGGTTTAGAAACATGGAAAACAGCCAAAGTTGATGATGTATTATTCTTTGATCCTCATTCCATACATAAGCATCTCATATCAGTAAAAGCATGAAGAAGTGAACACCAAATTAACCTAAAATGGTGCTACGATCCCCCTGCGCTGGACGATGTCCTATTGTCTGGCTGGGTTGGTTCAAGTGAGAATGCTGGAAACCTAACGGTGAAAACGTGGTCTCGGTGCTCAGTTGTTAATCGAGGCTTTCTCCCAGGTACAGAAATTTAATATTGTTCCTGGATTCCCTTCTTGTTGAATTTTTTATATTGGGGGCAAACCCACCGGACCTCCTTTCGAAGTTTCTTGCAGGCCCACTTTACCAGGAGCTTCAGGTACGGTAATTATTATAATAGTAATGGGGGATCCAAACATACTATATTTTATATATGCATACATATAAACTATTGAAAGCAAAGGATAGGCCTAAGCATCTGCGGGCTGTGTAACTATGCCCTGATCAGAACACATCATGCAGATTGGGAGAGTGGCATACTGGATTCAAAATAGATAATTGATGCCTGCTAGACCCCCTCTGGTGATTGTAATTTTGGGTGAAAGATAATTTAAGGTCATGCAGCAGCGAAGCTCCACCCACTCTCGGCCACCGGCCAGCTTCCCCTACTTCCTATGGCCACCTAGCTTTGCATGACTTTACCCTGGCTATAAACCTGCTCAGTGCTCGCACTGCAGTGCAGCTCACTGTTGTACCCTTAATCATATGCGCTAATTATGGTACATTACGAAAATGACCCTTGTACCATATCAAACATTACTCAGGACCTGCCACTTGACAAAACGACTCTGCACCAAAACTACTAATTATTTCTCATTTCATGTAGGCCTATTAAAGCTCTCTAAACCTAAATAGATGAATTTTCACTTTAGCGCTCAGGAATCACTCGTGGTGTAATGGTTAAGGCTGCTGGATACGAAACTAGCATACTAGATGCCATTGCTAGTAGTTACTAAAATGGCAGCCCCTCCTTTCCAGGTGGGTTCCGTTAGCTGAGGGGGTGGGGGCCAGTGCACAACCTAAAACTATTCTTTCCCTAATTTTGATTTGATACAAGGGTCGTTTTCATGTGGTTGCCCCTTTAAGCTCTGCCCATTATGGTCGTGCATTGCTATGGTGACGGGACGCTTCCCCTAGCCACCAGCCTTTCCATGCCGGTACTGCTCGGTGTGTAAATTTATAGGATAGGAATAGGTCCCAAATAGGCAGGTAAGATGAATAAGTGACAGAAGGGAGGAAAAAGGAAGAGAAGAAAGGGGGGGGACTAAATTTCCCCCATTTTCAATGCTGCTAGTAGTTCCACCAATGCCGTCTAGATGTCTCTCAGAGTCCCGTTAATGAGTTGAGTGGGCCAAGCTTAAGGGAGCGACCTGTTCTCCCTTTCCCCCTGGTTTTTAATCAAGAAATGGTAGGCCTACAATGAATTTAGTTACGTGGTATATCAATTAATTAATTGGCGCATGGCAATGCTAGGAACTGGAGGGCGGAGCTTAAGGGGCATCAAGTATCGGGATATCTTTAACCATTTTGTCGTTCCCATTGTGTTTCGAAAGTTATTTTCCAATATAAGCATTATGCTGGGATTGTAGGCGGCTGCCCGTGGTGTTTGTAAGCACTGCAAAAGGTTATGTGACATTATCAAAACAATTCAAGTTAATATTTACCTGTTGCCCTCATACACTTCACGGCTCTTAAAAACAAACTAGGGGAATTCTATGTACACGAGAAATATTTAAATTTCATATCCATAACATTAGGCGTCCTGTTGTCCGTCACTTCGGGAATTCACTCATGACTCATCTTCAACCATTTTCTTTTTTTATCACCAGAGTGTGCTGGTGGTATGTTGCTTTTGATCGCGCCACAGCCATTCGCCATCGTAATAATGGCGGCGGCAAAGCGCGTTTTTTAATCAACTTTGCAACATTCGGTTTAAAAAGTGATTTTAGTAAGGAAAACATGGTTTATTTTAAACATTAGTTTTGCGGTTTAGGTGTGCATATTTACGTAATTCCTCTCATGGTTTCAAGATTTTAATGGACTAACTTCGTATTAATATCGTAAGTACTTCTTTGCACTATTATGTATTTGTTATCCTTCATGCATTAAAAAAAATACTGTACAAGATTTAAGACCAAGCGAGGTGGCCGAGATGGTAACGTCTTGGTCTCACATTCGGGAGGTCCCAGGTTCAAATCCCATAACCGGCCAATTTGACTTTGGTTTTTTCATGGTTTTCCCAGAAGTAAAGGCAAATTGGACAATTGCTTACCATGACTCATCCTCTCTATTTCATCCTGTACCATATTCATTAAAATTAAGTAACACACCAACAATTGAAAATAGTTGACAATCAATAGTTGCATGGCCTACCGCAGCACCATCCGAAAAGCTTCACAGTGTGCAAATCAGCACAGGTGTACAGAGTATGTAGCACCGTGCAATACAGTCAGGCAATGAACGAGGCAACTACAGTGCAGGGGAAGGAACTGGTGTGAGAATGACAGAGTTGCATATATTTTATGAGAACTTTCCTCATCATGAATTTCCTCGCTTTCACCAAGAGACCGCCAAACTTATAAGTATGTTTAGTTTTATATAGAATTTTAGAAAGTTTATACAGGGAAGTTATTATTATGAAAAAAAATAATATTGAGATAGATCCATACACTGCTTCCCTTATTTTAATTACTAACCTGAACCCAGGTTTCGGTGAGCCTTCCCACCATGTTCACCAGTTATACTCTGGTGGGAAGGCTCACCGAAACCTGGGTTCAGGTTAGTAATTAAAATAAGGGAAGCAGTGTATGGATCTATCTCAATATTATTTTTTTCGTATGTTTAGTTTTACTTATGTATGTGACAGACTTTTTCAGTATTAAAACTAAATAAACCAAGGTTGTGAGCAGAAATTTAAGATGAAAATTTGAGAAGTTGTTCACGCCTATCTGTAACATGTTCATTTGCACCTGAACAATATTATTGGTCACGAAAAAATGACTTAACAAAAACTGTAATTTATATATTATTTATTATTAGCAAGGCAATACGCCATAGCATAGTGGTTGAGGCACTGCTCTACAAACAAAAAAGGTCGCAGGTTCGATCCCCCATGAGGTTGTTGGAGTTTTCCAATTGACCTAATCCTTTTGGTGGCACTATGGCCCTGGGGTCAACTTGGCCTCCAACAGAAATAGTACCAGGAGCAATCCTGGGAGTAAAGGCAGCCGGTGCGTAAGGCTGACAACCTTGCCACAGTCATGGGCCGAATGTCTAAAACTCTGGGAGCTTCAACCTCCTGGAACCCTCTGGGCCTCCATGGCCTGTAATAGGGAACACTTTACTTTACTTTACTATATCTAGTGACGACTACAGGTTATGAAGCTCGTCATCATGCTATTTTCCCCAGTCCCCATTTTCATCCCTCTCAGGTCCAAATATTTTCCTAAGAACTTTTGCAGTCTTTACCATGGTCCAATTTTCTGAAAATTTGTGTGTAGTTTTATGTTTCATGGTTTCTGGACCCCAAAACTATAGTGAACTCAATTATGATTATGATATTGATATTAGGGTATTATAAAAATACAGTAGCAGCATTGGAATTTATCTGCAGGTGAGCCAGAAGTATGTGAAAGTAGACGAAACTGAGCATGTGTTTATAATAAAATTTATGATAACGGCATTCAATTTGTGTCATATTAACATAATATGTTAAATATTTAGCATTGTAATATGGCTAAAGACCGCTGGTGTGGTCTTATGGTCAGCATCGCTGATTACAGATTCGTTGGCCCATGTTTGATCCTCGGTACCTCCTCAGATTTTTCTGAGGTAGGGAGGTCTGGTAGGGGTGCACTCAGCCTCGTGATTTGAATTGAGGAGCTACTTGATAGAGAAGTAGCGGCTCCTGTCATGGAAACCACCCTTAATGGCCATGGATGTCGGCATGCTGACCACATACCTCCCAATCCTGCCATCTGCCTAGGGTAGATGATGCAGCGGTCATGTGGTAGGCCTTGTCCCTTAAGGGATGCAGTGCCACGAAGTTTAGTTTTTAGAATTGCAAATTTGCAATTTAACATTTTTTACAAGAACTATGGTTTCTGGAATTGCTTGGATTAAATTTTTTTCTCAGCAATTATTCCTTCCTTCAAATTTTAAACATGAAGCTTTACTGCAACTGGATGCCAGCATAAAATACCTGATAGCTCTATTGTGGTAACACCTGAAAAGCACACAGATCACACATGTTTTAAAAACATGAAATGACATAAATAAAATTCTTTACAGTTTTTTTAACTTACGAGGCGTGTCCATAAAGTAAGTTTCCCTAGGGCCGTTTACACAAAAAAAAAACACAGTTTCATGGAAATATTTATTGCAACAGATACAGCAAGTGTTCAGCTATTTTTTAACAAATTTGCCACCGGAATAGAGACATTTGTGAAACGTAGGACCAACTTTTGAATACATGTGCCATAAAAGTCTACTTCCTGGGATTTGAACCATTGTGTCACAACCTTCTCCATTTCTCTGTCAATCTCTATGATTCTCTGTCATTTCTTGAGGGGTAGGAAAAGAAGCTAATCACTGGGAGCGAGGTCCCACCTGTAGCATGGAGGCTTAAACACCTTCCTGCAAGTCTCCTGCAAAAGTTCGGCTAGAATGTGTTTCAACATCCACCCTACAACCCAGACCTCCCTCCCAGTGATATTCATCTTTTCCTACACCTCAAGAAATGGCAAAGAATGACAGAAGTGGAGATGTTTGTCATACTGTTTTCAAACCCCAGGTGGCAGACTTCTACGACACAAGTGTTCAAAAGATGGTTCCATGGTATGAAAAAAGCCTCAACTCCTATGGCAAATATGCTGAAAAATAGCTGAACATTTGCTTCATCTATTGCAATAAATATTTCCAAGAAATGTTTTATTTCTGTAAACAGCCGCAGGGAAACTTACATTGTGGACGGCCCTTGTAATTCTCTAATCTTTCATCATCAATTTTGTATGAAGCAAAGGTGAGCCAAAGGATGGGCCAGCATTTTTTGGGTGGGCCCTTTCCTTTTGCTTTTGGAAGAATTCTGAGGATAGACACACTGAATAGGGAAGGATTAAAGAATAGAAAGAATCTCATTCAAATGTGGTATTATATGATTTATACAAAGAAACATAGCATTTTTATTTATTATTAAAAATATATAAGCTATTGTATGTATCTGATTTATCCACAATATATTGTTTTAATCAAACAATTTGATTAAATATTGATCACCAACCGGCACAAAAAAACAACAAATTCGACGTCATCACAGTCGTCCAACAAACATTATTATTTTTAGTGCTTGGTTTTCTCTTATCAGAAGCCTACGCCACAAATGGTTTGCTATATAACATCTTTTTACATTTCACTTTATCTTCAGAAGTTAAATACCCATTTCTCAATGTTCATAAAAGTGTCTATTCACTGAATTACATCTCTTACAAACTAAAGTTTAATTTCTTGGAGCTGTGATGGGTACAGTCTTACTAATAATCTGTGTATGACTTTTATGTCAGGATGTTCACAACCAAGGAAGAATTGTTTGCTAATAGTGTATGTATAAATATATATACTTATGGCTGAACAGCACTGGATCTTAGTTTATCATCGCGTAAACATAAACACAATAGTCAAAATTATGTTTGAGAATATTATAGGAGAAAAATTTCTCTGACACTGGGATTTGAACCCAGGACCATTGGCTATCCGTGCCAATGCTCTACCAATCGAGCTAAGCTGGAGTTCACTTCACAGCACCAGATGTAACCTCTCTCCTATGAATGATTGCCCTTAATGGTCTATCTCACTGACAGACAAGTTATGTCATATGCAGTACTATGAGGCACACTACCGGTAATTAGTGATTTTTATGACTGGGCTTCCACTATTATTGTACAGTAACATTCAAGATGGACATATGCATTCATGAACCACAGATTATTGTCTCTGTTGGACATTACATGAGAGGTTCCATCTGGTGCTATGAAGTGAACTCTGGCTTCGCTCAGTTGGTAGAGAATTGGCACGGATAGCCAAAGGTGCTGGGTTCAAATTCCAGTGTAAGAGGAATTTTTCTCCTATAATATTCTCATGTAATGTCTAACAGAGACAATAATGTGTGGTTCATGAATGCATAGGCCTACATATCCAAAATTATGATTGCTTCCAAGTAAGCACTAGTCTTTGTAGAAAAGGTACCTTAAACTCTGGAATTAAATTATATAACAACCTCCCCATGGCCATTAAATCCATTAAAAATTATATCAAATTTAAAGCAATTCTAAAGGATATTTAGTTGATCACTGCTTTTACTCAACAGAAGAAAGTTCTTTCTATGCAATCAAATTCTCTCATATCTTAAGTCATAAATAAAATAATAATCACCACCATCATTATTATTAACCTTCCTTCTCATCATCACCATTATCATGATAATATTTAATTTTAGCATAATGTTAGTATTAGTGTCCCATATCTAATGTTCTTTGGAATACATGATGTCTGTGGATTAATGAAGTGAATGTGAATTTATGCAGCGATCAGTGATACTCATATAAACCATTTTTATTAGTAAGACTGTTAATGTAAATAACTGCGTAGCACTAAATTATGTTTCATTCTTTGCAATATACAATACCTAAATTATACACTGGTGATATAACATGAATAAATGGACCTAAAGAATAACTTGCTTCACTATAAATGAATGAGTAATACATTTCATTAAAAGGAACAGTGCAAGGGCCATTACTTGTGAAATATTCTTTCAATTAGCTTAAAATAATTATATCTAATGAATTAACTCAGCTAGCTACTTTTGTAAGAGGGTGATTTGCAAAATAGGTTTCGTTAATCTTTTTTAAGAAATGTTACTTTTTCTTGCAACTTTCATTACATAGAACTGGAAAGAAAAATTTTACATTATATTTAGACATAATTTCTATTTACATTCAGACATTTATGGTACCACTTCACAAGCTTTGAAATCATGTCTGAGTAGAACTCTGCCACCTGTGATTGTCCGACAGTAGATGTCAGAGTTAATTGTTGATGAATGATGAAACAAACGGCGGTCAATGGTATAGAGTCACACCAACTCCACTACAAAGCCACAAAAATGACTCCTAACATGTTCATTGTTGAAACCATAGCAACTGTGTTTTTGGAACAAGCAACGTGAACTTCATACTACGAGCACAACAATCAACTCTGACATCTACTTTCAGATATTCACAGGTGACAGAGTTCTACATAGGGGGATTTTGAAGCTTGTAAAGTGATACAACAAATGTCTGAATGTAACCGGAAATTATGTCGAAAAATAATGTAAAGGTTTTCTTTCGGCTTTTGTGTAGTAAAAATTCTAAACATAAATTGGCATTCCTTAAAAAAATGTAAGTACTTACTTTCCGAATCACCCTCGTATTTCAATAAAAGAAACAGTGCAAGGCCCATTAATGATGAAATGTTCTTTCAATGAGCTTAAGGCTAGTTTACACGACGAAATTAGGTTTCGTAAGTAAGTTTTGCAACTGTTTTTTGCTTGAATGCGCAAGCGCAAGATGTACTGGCGACAATGAGTTACGAAACTACGCAGTTTCGGCTGATTCCAACTTTTCACGAAACTATAATAGTAATGTTGATATTTTACGCTTATTTAGCTTGTTCGCGTTTCGTAAAATGAAATGGGGAAGTGAGGAAATTGTGAAATGCCTGTATTCATACGTGTTTCAAACATTTATATGGGATTTTAATTACTTGATCTTCAGCAATAACATGAAATGTGTGGTTGCAATGGAAAGAAAATGTGTGTAATTAGTTCCACGAAATCACTTTCATGAAAATGGTTTCGAAACCTAGTGTCATCGTGTAAACTAGCCTTAAAATAATTATATCTAATGAATTAACTCAGCTAGCTACTTTTGTTTTATTCGTGGTTGTTCTAAAGTTTCCACGAAAATATTTGATATTGTTGTGTTACATTACTGTCATTTCTTACGTGTGCAATAAGCGTGATACTAAATTATTTTGTGATGTGTGATACGCATTAATAATCTTCTAAACAAAAAACACTTCAAACTATTTACTTACTCAACATCGAATGCTATCAACAAAAGATCATTGTTTGCAGTTTCTTGATGTATCCTTTTGTGTAGGTTTAATGTACATCATTAAATTTACCTCCCGAGGTATTTCTATTAACCTCCCATTATCAAAGGAAGCTATGATCAAAGATATCTAGATATTCAGAACATTGGAGAAATTAATGGATGCAGTAAGTTACTAATAGATAATAAAATAGCAAAATAGCTGAGAAAACAAAATTTAAAAAAATTACTTTATCACCCTTGGTCCACACCAAAATGTAAAACAATCTTCGCAGAATACGATAAGCACTGATTTCTAAGTCCAAACTCTGAACAATTTCCGTTATGAATGT
Organism: Ectobius pallidus; assembly: GCA_964059195.1. Classification (NCBI taxonomy): domain Eukaryota; kingdom Metazoa; phylum Arthropoda; class Insecta; order Blattodea; family Ectobiidae; genus Ectobius; species Ectobius pallidus. Next base: position 166,961,328 of record CAXKWD010000007.1, read on the forward strand.
ACGATGTAGTGAGTAGATGTATGATGTAAAATGTAGTGAGTAGATTGGGCTGGACGCTGTGCATCTGGGGATTCGGGAATCATTACCGAGGATATAACATGAATGGACATGGAGAGGCGGTGTATCTCATAGATGAGCAAGCAGTGATAGTGTATACATGGAATATGTAGAATGAATGGGTGTAGTTAATGGGAAGTTGGACTTAAGATCATTTTATCGTAACCAAGGCATGACATCCTTTCAAGTGAAGTACATAATCTGAGGGGAGGGGAACTTGTTGCTTCTACTCTTTAGGAACACCGGAGGCGGCGATAGAGACAGAATTTTAAGATGGCAGCCCTGAGGCCAAGGCTCCACACAGTTAAATTATTCAGAATGCAATAAAACTTATCTACAGAGGTAAAACTCTCTCGGAAAATAAGCATATCAAAATTAGTATAGGTAATGTAAAAATAAATTCGGACACTACATTGAAAGCACGCGCACATGAGAAATATAAAATCGCGTGAAATAATTAAGTCAATCAACTCACTGTTGGAACAGTAGGCCTAATCATTAAATTTTTAAGGCCAGATTGTTAAATTTAATAAACAAACACAAAGATTTTAAAGTGTTGGAAAAAATTTATATTAAAAAAAGGTAAAGAAGACTGACAAATGCTTATAAATCACAAGAGGAAAATTTAAACATGTAGTACATTAAACATACACCAGAGGGCACATCAAGAAACTCCACAGAATGATTTTTTTAGATAGCAACTGATGATATGACAAATGTCCGTGAAACATGTTTTGCAATTAAGTAACTAAATAGAGAAGTTTGAAGTGTTTCGTCAACTTCATTTTGTTTAAAAATATTGTCTAGTTCTTCACGGTAAAAAGTTTCATTAGTAAAAAATACTCAGAATTACAACGGGAATCTGTAACAAGATCAAAAGGCTAAAATTGGTCAGATAATAAAAGAAAATTAGGATTTAAAACTTCTTAGGTAATACTTTTTAATTATAAAAAAGGAATTCCCCTATTATGAGACCCAATAGTCTGTGTGTAATAAATACATTGTCTAGGCCTACTATTGCAGGCTTATAAACCCCATGACCTACCTTATTCTTGATAAGTTTTATATACAGAAAAGTGTCCTTGCAGTGTTTCTTTCATATACAGTCAACATGCAAACAATATTACCAGTATATTTTATGTCATATTCAATTTCATACAAAAGTAAAGTTAAATTACAATATTTGTATCTCTTGTTTAAAAAACAAGGATGTAATTCTCTTGGGAGATTTACTGCTATGGATTTCATTTCCATACATGGAAAACCCAGCTTTTAACATTTTCTCAGGAATTTTATAATGAGCAGGATATGATTCTAGTTAATTGTGACTGATAGATTTTATTTCTACGAGCTGGCAAGCTAATTCATTCTTAGAATCCTTGCAAAAGCTACTCATGATAAATAGGTTATGTCTGTAAAATGTTCAACTGAAGAGAAAATAAAGAGCTTGCAAGTTTCCTAATTGCCAATTATATACAAAATACGGTATCTATTACCTATGCGATTATCTTCGAAAGATAAACTGAACATTATGAAAAAACAGAGAAAAACCAGGAATCTGTTTTGAAGTTTTCATTATATTCATTATTATTTAATAGTAATAAGCACCAAAAGGTGTCTTTATTTATTATACAAGGGGAACATAGGCTTAAACGTTTGAAGAAAATTATTCACATTGAAATACAAAATAAGTGTAAATAAATTAAACATAACTGCATGATATTATCCATGCACTTTAGCATCACATTGTAGGTCATGGTTTAGCATTCTTTCTAACTGTTATGAAACCACGTTGTGAACAGATCATCACTGCAATAGTGTAATGAATTACATTTGCCCTCAGTATAGTAACATGCAGATATAATGTCTGCAGAAGATCAATTCATCTCTGATTAGTTTCTAGCTGATCAAGTATATCCATTTTGAATAACTGTAGCCGAAGTTTTAACCCTTTCACTGCTAACACTATGCAAATTGGTAGTGCTGAATCAATTTGAAAATTTCTTATATGAATGAACAAATAATTACAATTAATTTGTCAATTTCTTCCGGAACATGAGCACAGAACGTTTTTATTGAAGTTTAAACTGATTTACACAATCCCGGGGTTGCCTGCAATATTTAGCTACAGATGGCAGCCCAAAGCAGAGAATAGCGAACTATGGTGTCAAGGTTTAGTCAGCAGGTGACACTATATGCTGACTCATTTTGAATCACTCTCACAGAAAATGTCTATTGGCATGCAATAGCATGGCCAGTACTATACGGCTCACACTGTACGAAGGAAAATCAGGTGGAGCTTTAGTGGGACCAGCCTGTGAGGGTAGCAAATGATAGTGAGGCAACGTTGCCCTGTTCAGATAACTCTGCGCCTAGGAGAAGTGGTACATTGTTCAATTTCAATTGCGCAGCAAGCAACTATACACAAACCAAAAATTTCAAGTGTATATGAGAAACAAGAAATAATTGTGAAGCCAACTGTACAAAACCAATATTTTTACGACATGTGGTTGTTGAGCTATGAGGTTTTGAATTAAAACTAACAATGCTGATCAATCACGCACCTCTTGGGAGTTTCGCAGGAAATCTACACTCTCTTTCTTTTGTCTGGCAAGTACGGCACCTATGCACAAAGAGTCGGCAGGGATTGGTGTTTGCAGTTTTCCTTCGTATAGCGTGAGCCGTATAATGCACAATGATGCAAATGTACGGCTGTAGCAGTGAAAGTATTAAAGATACCATAGCCACAATTCGTGTAGATGGCCTTGGTTTCGAGCAAGGCTCAGAAATTTGAGAGAAACAGTCACAACATGGTTTTAAACCAGGGCCATGGATAGAACCTTCTTTTAGCAATCAACCCATTGTGTTACATAATAGTCTATATGTTTACATTCAACATATCCTGCACATTTCAGTCATATTGGACAAATTTAAAAAAAAGAATGAATCGAGTATTGCCTTTAAGATAAGTGGGGCAATCAGTGGCGGCTCGTAGCTATAAAATTAGTGGGGGTGCGGCTCTAGAAAATGTTTAGTCTTAGTTTTAAAATTGTGTAAAAAAAAATACCTAGATATATAAAAAGATATTTATTCAGAAACTTGATAAAACCCTAAAACAACAAAATCAAATTTTTTTACTTACTTTGATATAAATTGTTCCAGTTCAAGCTTGATCTATTCATTTAAAAATGAAATCCATTTTTCCTGTTTTAATTTGTGAGAAAAGATCAATAATTTCTCCTGATCTGCCATGGTTAAAGTTTTCTGTTAAATAAAAGAACTAAAAAAAAAGAATCAATTAAAATAGCTGGAAACAAGATAATAATCTAATTCTACACTTTACACTTTATCAGATCAAAAATATGGTACATGGTTTGTACGCACAACACACGCAGAGCACAAAAAAAAAACAACAAAGAAAACTACCTTTTACCATTACACCACAGTCGGCAGTGTGGAAGCAACAGTGCTCTCTCTCCCTTGCAGCTGTGGCATGCACCTTCCTACGTGGGCATGCGCACAACCATCCTGCTGGAACTGTGAAGCGCACGGTTCCATACATAGATTTTCTTTTATGTTTTTAATAAACTGGGGGATGGCTATTGGCATTAAGCTTAAGGATTATAATATTGTACAAGTATAAAGAAAGAAGTAAAGAAAAAAAAAATTAATTATATTAAATTTTATCCATAATATCAAGTGGAAGTAGGGGGTGCTGCAGTTCCACAGTGCCTGTACATGAGCCGCCACTGGAGGCAATGTGTAGTCAGTCAAATGATTATGAGGTCTAATATTATGGTTATGGCAGTGTCTATCTGAAGTTACAATCCTCACCACTTGAAATGTAGCAATGGAAATAGTGACTTCTTACATTTTACCGCTTTTGAATATACAGCAGTGAAGTATAGCCGTCGAGCATGAATATACTGTACCTTTAAATGACGTAACCTAACTGTTATTATAGTATTGTTGTGAAAGGCTTCGAGATGGGTATTTTACTGTATATTGGTGAATGTTTTCACTTACGTTTGCATATGATTAAACAAAAGTCATCGTGATTATTTCTAATGTCCATTTACTATACGAACTATGTAACTTTATGTAACAACAACTTTTCAATATAATTCTCCATTTTGCAGAAGCATCAATATCATTGCCATTGATTCAAAAATAAAAAAGCTATTACTTGCAATCCCATGATGAGGACTATGAAGAATATAAATAAAAATAAATAAAATTAGCCTGTAACATCCCATTAAGGGCCAAAGGCCTCCTGCAGAGAAGGGATAACTAGGGAAGCTCCTTAGGGGTGCTATTCCTAAGGAGGGTGTTAGGTCGTCTCGCAGTTTCTACATAGATCACTTTCGCACTTCACTGATTTCACTTGTGAGCTTTTTCCACTCCTGGCGGTCTCGTGCTCTCCTCGACCATTGATCGCCTGCCACTTTCTTGAATACGTCTGCCCACCTGGTTCTTTGCCTTCCTACGTTTCGCTTTCCAACTCTCGGGTCCCACATGGTTGCTCTATATGCCCATCTTGTGCTGTCCATCCTTGCTACGTGTCCCCCCCATTGCCATTTCAGTCTGTCTGCTCTCAGCGTTACCTCGCACATACCTGTTTTCTTCCTTATCACTTCATTTCTTACTCTATCCTTTGTCGAGATGAAAAGGATTTTTCGTTCCATTTTACGTTGGCATATCTGTAGTGTCTTCCTCTGCTTTGATGTTAGTGCCCAAGTCTGGCAGCCGTATAGTAACACTGGTATTACACATTTTTCTAGTACCTCTATCTTCAAGTTTATTTTCTGGAATTTGTCCATTAATATAAATTTCATTCTCCAAAATTTCTTCCAAGCCTGACTGATTCTTCTTTTCACTTCTTTTGCCATATTGTCCTTTAGTGATATATTTTGTCCCAAGTAAATGTATTCTTGCACGTATTCTAGTGGCTCATCGTTGATCTTTATTGGTTCTTCCTCTGCATTGGTCATCAGTTTTGTTTTTGATTTGTACATAGTCAGTCCTGCCTCTGCTGATTCTATCTATATCATTTAGCATCCTTTGCAATTCCGGTGCAGTTTTTGCCAGTAGAATGATATCATCTGCAAACCTTAAATGGGATAGGGTGACTCCATCCATCTGAATGCCATGATTGTTTGTCCAGTCCAACGAAGAATATACAACAGGCTAATTACGTTGAAGAAAACCAGTCCAAAGTGTGGCCACAAACTGAAGCCATTGCTATTTTGACGTGCTTGTGTAGACTAAAAATTCATCTAAGGGATACTTAGTTTTATATCGACTATTCCACTCATATGCCGCGTGTTTGATATTGGCCAATAAGTTTTAGCAATTCCTCAATATAAACCAATCATGAACGTTTATCTTATAATATCCTTCCTTGGATTGCAAGAATGTAATTTTATCTGATAAAACATCAGCTCCTTATTTGACATGTGAGGCATCAACATGTGGTGAATAATACGTCACATGCTGCCATTCATCAGAAAGAAAACATATTATTTTAACATAACTTGTTTGGAAATTGAAATAATATAAATATACATTGATTAAAAACACAATTTCAATTCCGTGCAAGTCAGTTCATGTGCTTCTATTCTGTTCTGCTGTTAGCTTACCGGAATTAGGTTAACTATGTCTTATATGCACCATTGATAGCATTGGTCTTAACATGGTAACTCGAATCGATTCATATTATGCCATGATCTCGCAGCTGTTAGCTTTTTTTTGTATAGCAAAGCACGAAAGTAATTATTATTTGTATAATCCGTAACATTTTTTTTCATAAAATAGTCAAATGCAACTCGAGTTGACAAGTTTCACCAGATAAATTCGCTCCTGCTGTGCAGTCACGAATCTATCAATAAACTCATAAACTCTCGTCGGATTACCTATGACAATTTCATTGAACTTAATGATGTTTTTTTTGTCACATTCCTTATTTCGAGACCTAAGAGTAGGCCTGCTTCATGTTAACCTGAGATCCAAATACGATACAATGAAATGAACTTCATACTGGATGGAGACTACACATCTTATCAGGTTATTTGTATGCGTATATCTTTATTGTATTATATTCTTTACTTTGAAACATTCTCACTTTCTTCATGTGGAATTATCTAGCTGAATACCATTTCTGTTGAGTTTTACTCGGGTAATTTTATTTCAGTTTTGAACTCATATTTCTTCTCAAGAGATAATTTTCTGTAAATAATTATCCTCACAGTAAACATTCATTTAGCTCAATTTTTTAAATTTTATTTTAGCTGTGATTATAGCCTACTCCTTTTAGCTTCGAGGTTATATCAGGAGTTCAGGAGCTGTGTCTGTACAGTATGGAACTATTGATTGTTAATTGTTTCTATTGTTAGTGTATTTTATGGAGTAAATTTCAACTGATATTAATTTAAATGAATATGATAAAGGATGAAATGGTGAGGACGATGCATGGTATTTAAATATCCAATTCGGCTTTTACCTTTACGACTGGGGAAGCCATGAAAAAACCCATGTCAAATTGGCCGGCCACAGGATTTGAACCTAGGACCTCCCGAATGCGAGGTCAATTTAGCTCAATTAAATTAACAACAGCTCACAAAATCGAAACGATCTATAATTCCATGCGATATATTGAAAAGATTGCGATGCTTTTATTTCCAAGTTATGACCAAAAAAAAAAAGGCAAAGCCACATGCAATTGATTTGACAAATGAAATAACTTATATTACTGAAAACTGATGTTTCAATAGCACAAAAAAAATCATGTTTTCTACCAGTTATTCACTCATAACTCGCAAATGAAAGCAGAAATGAAAAATCCAGCTTTGAGGTGCATTCGGCCACCCTTCAGTTCATCCATGTTTAAAACTTCAGATCTCTGCATTCAGTAGATTTCATCGGGGATCACTCACAGACAGACAAACACTTTCTCTTATTATTACAGATTAGCGTACACCCATTTGCATGGAGAATTATATTGAATGTTGCCTTCAGTAATCTATTTCTATGATAATCAGTAAAATACAAACACATTTCTTTATGTGCAAATCTCTATTAAGTGATAAGACTAGGTTTCCACACCTATCACTTTCAATTCACATGAGGCAGATTCACCATTCTTGTTAATATAAAACACAACAAACACACATGTGTTTATCACCACATAGAGTAACTGATCTGGATTGTCTCCCAGGTCACACGTGTACATTGTAGGACTTTAAATGCACTTTTAATTAACAACATTTTGAAAATGAACTGTAAAGGCGAGTCACACTTTGTCAACGGTTTTCAGTTCCTCTTCACGATGAAAAGAAATATCAACAACATTATTGCCACAGTTTTAAAGAGAGCATGATCGCGGATGATCACCATTGCCTTCCTTTGCAAACTAAGAGATTGGTAGAGGAAAAATCACTTTAGTATTCCATATCAAACTTCAAGCTCAAACACGACTCCAAAACATTATCAAAACAAAATACAGTCAACTCCCCATTATCCGGGTGCGGATCAACCAGTTTGTGGATTAACCGTTGAGCTATTCCTTAAAAAAATGTTTTAAAAAATACTCACTTAGTTCACTTTGTGATAAGTTGATGTTCTGATGATCGCAAGAAGGAAAATGCGGCCAAAAAACAAAAAGTGTTAACAGACTATTTGAGCAAAGTGTAAAAATTCCTTGAAAGTGCCAAAACCAAACTGTTAATACAGTAGTCTTAGTGTTTTAATGTTGTGCTGAAACAGTTTGTAACCTCTGATGGTGAATGATTCTAGCACTGCAAGACGTTTCCACATAGGCCTATGTAAGTTTTAAATAATTTTTCAATTACAGTAGGCCTATGTTTAGGTATGATTTTGTTTTAACCGTGTTTTCGTTTATCCGTGAGGTGGCTACCACCCATTATCCCGGATAATCGGGAGTTGACTGTATTGTATTCAACTATACATAGGAGTCAACAATGTCTTTGTGAGCGAATTGTAGATACCATAATCCATTTTACTACTTCAAATAGCCAACAGCAATGTTTACCATGTTACTTATGTAATTTGTGAATGACCAAGTACCTGTACTCTGATTGCTATATAAACTTCTAGATGATTATCTTGTAGTTATATAAACTTCTAGATGCTTATCTTGTAGTTTACCAATCTAGAAAATTGTATTACCATCAGATTTAAACTACCATTTCCTATAATATAGAAGACAGCACTAACATTTTGTAATGCTTTCTTCGAGAAGCCATGAGGATTGTTTCTCTGTTTGACTTGTAATTCTGGTTGATTGGTTATATGGTTATTTATAGTCCTTTCACATTCGCCAGAGATTTCAAGGCCAAACGTAGCACGACTATGAAACTCCCACTTACCATGCTCATACGACATCATACCCCTCCAATGCCATCACATGACAAGCTAGTAGGGAGTTCCCCCTTGGTGTCGTTTGAGTGTGTGCGACAGCGCAGCTCCTCTGCGCAAAGGGGAATACAGTTGACTGCTGATCAGTGCACTGCAGTGGGGGCATATTAGACGTGAGAAGTTGTGGCCTTGAAACCTCTGGCGAATATGAAAGCACTATAACAACAGGGATGTACTGCAGCTTAAGCCTGTGACCGTTGCCGGTGTGCCGGAATTTTATCCCACAGGAGTTCTTTTACTTGCCTGTAAATCCACAGTTATGGGCCTGTGACATTTATGCACACAGAAATACCACTGACCTGGGCTGGGATCGAACCCGCAATCTTGAGCACAGAAAGTCAGTGCGATACTGACAGTGCTACCCAGGCCGACTTCTAGTTCTGGTGGCATTCCACCAGTTGTCATGACAGTTAGAAGGTTCGAATGTTACGATATTTGCGCTTTATATAACAAATTTGAAGGAACTATGCCAGTTTCTTAGCTGTGGTAGCTAAGGCATGCTACATTGGAGCCACAGTGAAGGAGACTGTGGGTTTGAGTCCTTCCTCGAGCATGAGTGTAAAACAAGTTAAACAAGCGGTAAAACAAGACAAAAAAAAGAGCATCAATCAATTTTACAAGGAGGGAGGGGTATAACTGCATAGATTTCAAAGGGTGGAAACAAACACAAAATTCAAAGAACAGTCTCGAGTGAGTGCAATGCTCAGAAAAAACATTTGTCCCTAAGGATTTAATCCTGTTTTAGTTGGTAAGAATTATCAGCTTCACTGTGATTTCTACATATACCATTAGAGGAATGGATAAGGAATGTTTTACCTCATTGCAGTTTTTCCATAAAATTGATGGTTTTCCTGCAAATTGCATACAGAGACTATTACATGAACCATATAATCCATGAAATAATGCAATGTCGAAGTGAGTGTGTCTATATATACCGTTACCATAGAAATCTGATTTTATATGCATGACGGACATCATTGTCACAGATGCGCTGTTAAAATTCTGTGGAACCTTTTGACCTAATTACCTCTTAAACCATAAACATATTCACAAAATGTTAAATAGGCTTAAAGGATACCACACATAGGAAGCTATGCTATGCCATGCTAACCAATATTAAGCTAAGCTGTCCTGTGACACTAAATGGATGCTAAGCTAATCCATGTCCGGCTGCGAATGAGTATGAAAAGGCATACCAGTACTGGCTTAAAATGTAAGCATATTAATTGTGTAAATTAATACTTAAATTGAAGGTCCTTTATAAACATATAATTGGAAATGATTATGACAAGCCCATTATATTATAATACTATCAGATCCCCACGGCTTTGCCTGTGATAATTAATTAGAAGATTAAAAATTAAGAGCAAAATAATTAAAACATTATATTTATTAACACTTGAACGTGAAACATTCATAGTCCTAAACTAAACGATTAATATAATTGATGAAATAGCTTAAAATCCAGCTTTGAAGTGAATTTCACGATTAGAAAGCGCAGCATGGTAAAAATGACCTCAGATTCGAGTTCCCTGGTCCAGAAAACCCCTGCATAGTGAGTTTTCATCCAAATCGAACAATGTTTGGCCATTTTAAGCCTATATTCATTATCCCTGTTCCGTCTAGGTTGAAAATTTCAGATGTCTGCATGCCTTGACGTTATAAACAAATGAATCAACTAGGGTGGGCTTACAAAATTCAAGCAATCACGATGCTTTTATTTCCAAGGTATGACAAAATAGGCAAAGCCACCTGCAATTGATATGACAATTGAAATGTATTACTAAAAACTAATGCTTGGATAGCAGTTTTCACTCATAACTCGTGAACGAAAGAGAAAATAACAAATCTGGCTTCGAGGTGCATACGCTCACCTTTCAGTCCATCTATGTTTAAAATTTCAGATCTCTGCATTCAGTAGATTTTGCTGGGCATCGCGCATAGACAGACAGACAGAAAGACAAACACTTCCTTTTATTATTATAGATTTACATTGTTATTAATGTACATAAATATAATATATTTTTAACCCTTAATTACTGGCACAACAATCTGTATTACCACAAGAACGTTTATCAATGTGTTTCGGATAAGAAAATAAGATAAATTTATTATTATTTTATTTTAAGTGTTTAGTATTGTTTTCAATACAACAACCTATCCAGTCTGATAGATGGCAGGGAAAACAACTGATGCACATGTGCAAAGCAAGTTTCGTGGAGTTATGGCTATGAAAATGCCTCCTTCGGCAATCTGTGAAATGATACATGGCTGCCTGTCCATGCCATCCTATATAAACTGCATTAGAGTGATTTTTTAGAATAGCATTTCATAGCATAGTGTGACCAGATTTATGAACTTAAAAAACAGGACATTTGACAAAATTTGTCTTAAAAAAACAGGACAATACAGGACACTTGGATATAAATAAATGCTATAAATGAGACTTCGTTGTCTTCAAATATCGCCATTCTAAAACTGTGCAAAATGAGAGTGCTCTCTCAATGCCGTGGCGTAGGCTAATACCACCGACTTCGACTTGCGACTGTAGAATGAAGAAGAAAAGCAGAAACAAGGTATCGGATGCTATCTGGTGGTAATCAAGTGAATTACGGTGAAAACATAAAAGAAAAAGAACTGCGTTTTACTTTCTGAATCTGCATGAATACTCTCCTCTTGAGACAAGCATTTATAATTTAAAATTGTTAAAAATAATAATCTGTCATATTATAGAAGTAGAATATTTGAAGAAATTAAATTGGATACATTGAACAGACATTTGTTGCAAGTTTTGGAAAAAACAGGACATGTGGCGCGTCCCGTTAAAAATTTATCGGGACACCAGGACAGTTAATGAAAAAAAAGGACAGTCCTGTTAAAAACGGGACGTCTGGTCACCCTAGCATAGCATAGCTTTCTGTGTGCAAGGTATACTTTAGGTTTATTTTAATATTGTCTTTAAATAAGAGCTACATCCCTTACAACCTGTTCAGTAAATCATTCAAATTACAAGTCTAATTTCATACAAGTTAAGCCTTCCAAAATTAATGATAGAATCATGGGCATCAGAGCCTATCGGATAGTGGAGTTACTCACATGCTATCTACCGTACAGCCAAACAGGAGGATATTCTCTTACATTGTGTTTAAAGGGAAGTCTTCAAATCTGCAATATCTAGAAGTTTATCTGGAAATCATAGTACAGATTCTGAGTACAGCATCCAACATAAGAAATAACACAATTCATTTGTCTAATATGGATAAAATAATTCTACAAATAAATGCAGTTTGAAAGGTAAACTGAAAATATCTTCAGAAACGAGTGATTAGGAAGTAGAGATATACATACAATTTAAATAATTTAATTGGTTCATAATATCTAATGACAGTTTTAGACCAGGGTTTTCCACCTTAAATAGGTCAGAGGGCAAATATGCCCAGGAACTGGTTGGCGAGTCGCAACATTTTTTAGGATAAAATTAGGCAACTGTAAATAATGAGCTGAAAATAAAGTAAAATTGATATATTATATTTGCTCGCATAATTTGCACATCCTTGTATTTTGTGCACCCTAATTTTGACATAATTACTTTGAACTTTTTTGCTTCACATATTTTATACACATTTTTTAACAGTTTGGTAAAAAATTGAGATTTGTAGTCCTATCACTAAGGTCAATTCTTGCACTCCATGGTAGGTACCCTTCTTGTATTAAATTTCACTACCTGCTTCCAGGGCCGGATTTAAGAATATGCCGCCTATAGGCTAAATTCCATTTGCCGCCCCCTCTATAGTTCATATTTGCTTAATACATTTGTTATACGAGTATACAACAAAAGGATAGAGTTCATTGGTGTTTTCATCTTTCTTAAACATAAAGTTCATTTAGTTTATATAAAACTAAAATTTTAATGGTTTATATAATAAATTATATAATCAAATTAGTTATCTACTTTTTTTACTTACTTCTTTTAAGATTCGTTAAAAAATGAAATGGGTTTCGAAATTAATTAATTAATTAATTTGTTCTTCGAAATCAGTGATCACTATTTTAAACATATTTTTATAGTTTAATGCTAACCACTATCTTTTGTGTAATTGAAGTGCTGTGTTCAATTTGAATTACACAGTGAAATGAAATTACGGAAAATGTAGTTAATTACTGGTTTATTTTTTAAAAATATCATTACGGGCTGTGAATTTCTATTATGTTATAATTTTAGAAAGTAGGCTATGTAGAAGGACTAAAACATAAAAATAACATTTATTCTTAAATTCGTACGGAAAATATTATTCATTTTAACATTTTAACTTTTGAATAAATTGCCAAACTGCCGCCCCTGAAAATTTGCCGCTCTAGGCTGCAGCCTACTTAGCCTATTTAGAAATACGGCCCTGCCTGCTTCACACAGAAATCCTCTGATACACATTTTGACTGTTGCTAGCTCATTTATATTAGGGTGGTACCTATGGGGTAGCAATGACACTACGGTATTGTATTGTGCAGTACGGTATCTACAGTACTGTAGTGCTACGGTATTATAGTTGCTTTTTAGTAGTGTGCACATAAGTTGAAATCTCAAGATGAGAAAGAAGAATAACAATTACAGAGCACTGAACAAATTAAGAGTGAAAAGTTTCACAGAATAATTTGGCAACTGTGCAGCAGAAAAGGAATTCAGAATTTTGGAGTTTAATGTGCGTTATTGGAGGAAAGAAACAGATGTGCTAAAAATGCAAAAGTGAAGATGAACTTCTACATATTTTGAAGAACTAATGAATGCAGTTATTAAGACTTTTTTTTTTTAGAGAACTGAATATTTTATGCACCCAGATTTTTTGGTGACCAAAAAATAGTATAAAGTGCACAAATTACGCGAGCAATTACGATATAGCTTTTTTTGTTTTAATACCTTTTTAAACCTAAGTCTTGAAGTAATTTTTTTTTTTTGCTTTATCATTTACATTTTGCATAAAAATTTGTTGAGTTGCATATTTTGACCTGAATTTCTAAAATTAGGCTATGAAAACAATGGAAATAAAATTACAATTAGGTAATTAAAATCTATAGCAATCTGTCTGTAAGACCGCAACTGACTGTATGATTCTCTAAATGTAACTCATGGTGACTCTAGCATAATACTAGTAGAGCGAGCAAATAAAATAGATGTTTCTATTTGAAGAAAATGGAATTAACTTTCTCCACTTATATCTTTCATATTTCTTAACTTCACTGTGTAAACTTCCTTCATTAATTAAATAACTTCCTCTACTTTCTACCCACTCGTAAATAAACATAATCAAGCTTTAGTAATAAAATAAAAGCAGTTTTAGTTTTAAATCATACATATAACTAAATGTAGATCCTAATTCAGAAATATCAACACTAGACAAAACAATTTTTAGTTTCTTTTTAGATATTTTATCTTCAGATGATGCTAGCTATTAAGAAACAGAAGTAGAGGTTAGATCTGTAATAATGGCAACCCATCCACAGAACTTCAATAAAAGAATGCTACTGGTACTTTCACCTGACATATTGGTTGGATATCCAGCATATCTCAGTGCAAAATGATACTTTCAATGAGTTTTGTTTGATATTCAACCAATACCAGGAGAAATTGGCATAAATATCTTCAGTTTAAGCTATAAGTGCAAGTTATGATCGAATTCATGTTAAACATATGCATATAAAATATCAAAATAACTTTTGTAAAAATTTCAAACTGGAAAATCTTGGTATAATTTTAAAACGCCACACCTACTAATCAAATAAGCATAAATAAATCTTCCCATTTGCATAGAATTGTTCCTTTAAAAGGGTATTAGTGCCTCTATAAATTAATATACTGACTTTTGTTAAAATTTTATGTTTCCTTAATTAATCTTTTAAAAAAATTCTTCCATCACACTCATATGACAAATTAAACAATAAATAATTTAAAAAATCATTGATTGTCTAACTGAATTAAAACAATAGGTTAAAATTATATAAAAAAGTTATTTACATTTTAAGAATATTATAATTAACACAATGAACCCATTAATGAATTTGAGTCAACCAACAGCCGAGGATGGGGATGAGTTGTTTCCCCGAAACTAGTCCATGAAAGAATGTGATGTAAGTGGAGCTTAAAGTGTATATAAGTTGACCATCAGCTCTTAAGATATTCAATGTCCTTTGTAATGACGTAACTGGATAAATAAATACAAAATGCAACGTGTTAAAATATTGGTGCAGTTTCAGTTTCAGTTGAAGTTTCAGTTTTGTAAGCTTTATTGCCAATGGGGTTAAATGACATAATAAAAATGAAGAACATCCAATTAAAATTGTGAAATTTTCAAAACTCAGTCTCACAGATCCTAGGGATGTGTTGCCATTATTAAAATTCCTAGCCTCATACTTCTCATTCAAATCCAGCTAAATGTAGAAGAACATCCCTGCACATACCTTCAAATTGTAAACAGCATTGTTTGTGTCCTAATATCACGTTAACAACAACTGATGCGAAACAGTGATTTGATCACCAGCTAACAGCAGCAACTAGTCTTTCATCATGATGATGTCGAGGTGGGGGCAGTGGAATACCGTCTCCGGAGGATGGTCTTCCTGTCGTTTTATCACGACGCTGTTGCTGCTGAATAAGCTGATCATCAGCGTGACATCAGTAAGGTACATCGATATCATCTTCATCGCCAGCTCTTTTGTGACAGCAACAAGCACGGCAAAGTATCACCAAACACGATATTGCTAGTATAGCACCCCCAGCTGCGCCTAATCCTATTGCTAACCAATTAACTGCATCTGCTTCGGCCTTCTCACAGAATTCTGGAGCCTCATCAAAGCCTGCCAGAATTGGGCTTATAAGAACACCACTACCAACAGTTCCTGCCAAGCTTCCGGTTCCATCTTCAATATCTAGGGTTATATTTGGGCAATTAACTACACCATTACACACCAGTCGCTTTGGTATACACAATCCTGAACCGGCAATACATTCAAACTCGCACTCGGTGACTCCATCTGGTGATCCTGAAGAACTATCATCCCCTACGTAACTTCCCCCTTCTCTTAGTTTTGAAGTCATCATAGTTCCATCAGCATTTCTCGGCAAGTGATACATTTCAGTCCAAGCAATTTTGAATGCTGCTCTTGCTGGCGAAACTGTGCTTTTAAACTGTATCTTAACAGATGGATGCTCTGAAGTTCCTATAGGGGGAATTGTGGTTGGCGACGATCCATGCTGAGGAATTGGTTGAGCTGATAATTCTGCTGCAGAAAGAATTGGCAGCTGTTTTAAAGAACTTACGTTTTCACCACAAACGGACAAGAACGGCTCGTTGGGTTTCGAGCTAAGGAAGAAATCTAAACTGCCTTCTTCACAAGACCTTGAAGCAAACTTTATCTTATCAATATGTAGCCACAGGTCTAGATCCCGAGTCACTCTGAGTTCCCAGATACAATGAATTGATTTCGGTGGTTCAACATAACCCAGAGCTTCGTAGAAGGGAAAATGAAGTTCGCCTTCAGCTGTTGGAGGAATAAGAGGCGGTCCACATAACGGACCATGCACAAATTCATATCTTGCTTCGAATAGGGGTGTTGGATGCTTGAAGTAACTGGAAGCGGCATGGGCTGCATCCACCTGGAGTTGAAGATTGAGGAACTCTCCTTTGGATACAATTGTCACAGGCAGAGATGGCTGAGGTGGATTGCCAGCAATAGCGGTGCTAGAACCTTGTCCTCCTTTGCACAGACACACGCCTGCACCGGGTGTCACAGCTGTTGCAGTGATATTGCCATTTACTTGAGGAGGCTCCCATATTAACAGTTTGTCCACGCGATCCTCCCAGCAATCACCACATGGAACTGCATTGTAAGGGTGTTCCTGAAAAAATACAACCAATTTTTTGGGTGAATTACAAGAAAAAAGTACAATAAACAGCTTATTCAATTACTAGTTGATTAACAATTAATATAAGTGAATCAATATAAATGTTGGAGTTGCAGATGAGACACATAATTATGAGGTGCATCCATAAAGTAGGTTTCCCTGGGTTTGTTTACAGAACTAACTAAACTAAACTCCGTGGCGCTACATCCCTGGAGGGACTTGGCCTACCACCCGACCGCTGCGTCATCTCCCGTAGGCAGATGGCAGGATTGGGGGGCATGTGGTCAGCATGCCGACACCCACGGCCGTTAATGGTGGTTTTCTTGACCGGAGCCGCTACTTCTCTATCAAGTAGCTCCTCAATTTTGAATCACGAGGCTGAGTACACCCCTACCAGACCTCCCTACCTCAGAAAAATCCGAGGAGGTACCGGGAATCGAACCCGGGCCGACGGATCTGTAGTCAGCGGCGCTAACCACAAGACCACGCCGGCGGACTTGTTTACAGAAACAAAACATTATTTCAAGTAAATAGTTATTGCAACAGACACAGCCAGTGTTCAGCTATTTTTCAACATATTCACCACTGGAATTGACCCATTTGTCATACCGTGGGACCAACTTTTGAATACCTGTGTCGTAGAAAATATTAATACAAGTTCTATAATATTCTATATTCTATAATATAATATAAATACTGTATATATTAATCATAATCATACATAATTAAATAATTGACCCTACTGTACTGCCTACTGGCTGCCACTAGAACATCCACTGGCTGCCAGTACTGTGGCCGGCCAGTACTGGCTGCCTCTACTGTCCTTGTGTGCAGGGGGCTTAAGTGCCAAAATCATGATTTTTAAGCTGATAAAAATTTTAAATGGATCTATGTATCCAGACCAATGCATTTCAGAAGGGTCCAAGGTCCAGGGATAGTAGTTATGAATTTCAAGATATACCACTGGGTCTATCTCCGGCACGTCTTTCTGTGGGTCTATTTCTTGTTTTCTACACAATCATGATTTTGGCACTTCATTCATTCATGGTACTTCTGCCTTACGGCAGGTCTACACTCCCATGTAAAATTCCATTTTCCAGCTCCTTCTATTTTCTGCTGCATCCTTTAACTCTCCATAATTTCTTTTCTTCTTGATGTCATCCAGTATCTCAATTCTTCTTCTTTCTAGTCTTCTCTTTCCTTCTATTTTTCCTTCTATGGCATCTAGCAAGAGTCCTCTTCTTCTCATAATGTGTCCCATCCAGTTGGCTTTTCTCACTCTCACATCTTGCAAGATGTGTCTCTTTTCTTCCACTCTTCTTAAAACTTCTTCATTTGTGATTCTATCCGTCCATCGAATCCTCTCCATCCTCCTCCAACACCACATCTCGAAGCTCTCCAGATATTTCTTTTCTCTTTTCCTGAGTGTCCATGTTTCGGCTCCATACAAAGCTACACTCCAAACGTAGCATCTAATCAGTTTTTTTCTTAGCTGAAAATTTAGTTTTCCTGTGAGTAAATTTCTATTTTTGTTGGCACTTATACCCTTATAAAACAAAACACTTCAATTGTCAAACTATAGCCTTAAAATGGTGAAACTGTAGAAGCTTCACACATCTCTCCCCTTGGATAATAAGAAATTGTAATTGGAACTTAACAGCGGGGACACTGACTAATTACCTTCAAGTGAAACTAAATGGAGCGGTCGGTTGAATTGGAATAATTAATCGTGTAAATATGTTTGTCACTCCGAAACAGGACTGCAAATTAGGTTAGAACATGTAATTGACATGGGGAGTCGTATCCAGTCAACTCAACATGTACAGTGCGTGTCCAAACCTCTCTGATCAGAGGTAATATATCTAAAGGTAGGAAATCTTATTATAAAAATTACAATAAAAACAGGTGAACTGATGTAACAAAGTGCCAGAATGCGTTTGTTTAATCACTGATAACTGCACTTATGATATGCAGAAAATTATATTACGATACAAGTGCCGTAAGCGGTGCCTACGGATCGAGGAAAGAGTTTGAAAAAACGAGGCACTTGCGCCGAATTTTTTCAATTTCCGAGATCCGTTATGCGCTTACGGAACGAGTATTGCATGCTATTTTTTGCACGATATTTATAT
Organism: Ectobius pallidus; assembly: GCA_964059195.1. Classification (NCBI taxonomy): domain Eukaryota; kingdom Metazoa; phylum Arthropoda; class Insecta; order Blattodea; family Ectobiidae; genus Ectobius; species Ectobius pallidus. Next base: position 166,979,844 of record CAXKWD010000007.1, read on the forward strand.
AAATTTAATTACATTAATTGAGATATTAGCCGAAAATATTATGTATATACATTATTGAAGATAGATGTTTATTTCAGAAAGTGATTCGCACGTGTTGGTTGTTATGGGAACTGAATATTTGTCCTGTTAAAGCCGCCACAGCAGGGGAGCCTTGGTTCCGGTCTTCCATAAAGACTTATTTTAGGATCACTGCCTTCTAGACTTTATTACTCGTGTGTACACTGCCTATCCTATACGGCTAATTTTGCGTACGCGGCGACATTACAGATGGCAGCACCTTTCACATCCAGCTGCAATACCCTTTACATTACCGTATGCTCTGTGTTGCCCTCTGAAGTATAAACTCGGAAATTGAAATATGCTGGAATTTCATGCTATCTGGGTGTGAACTGTGTCGCCTCTACTGGAGAAATTAGGCAATTTAAGAATACTCTGAACTCCATGTTAAAATAAGCATAGGACAGGTAATGTAATCTCGAGACGGCGGTATTAGGATGGTTTTACTTATGGCACGTGTGCACTGAGATTTCTTTTGTTTTCAAAGCGTGTGGGAATGTCAAGTTACGATCCACGGCAACAATATTCGTAAGTACCACTAATTAGTTACGTCGTGCAAAAAGCAATTTGCTGATACCTGTCACCTGTACAATTGTAACTTTTACGAAATAGGGCCCAGGCCACCTATTTTCTTATATTATTTAGGTAGACTTACGCTACGCCACTGGTAATTATGGTGATGTAAAAATAGTTGAGGTGCTTAGGGATGAAGTTAATCCGGCGCCCGGCTCCATGAGAGCTGGAGGCAGGGCTGCGATGTTAAACAACAGAAGCACTTGAGTGTGTCGTGTCAGGAAGCAGTGCGAGTGTGGGAGACAGCAGGTGTGCAGTTCTCTATTCAGATTTACACCTCTAAACTCTAAAGTGCAGCTTCTTTAAGCTTAACTCAATCCAGAGTGCTTTCCTTGTATTCCTCCAATAAAAATACAACCATGGAACACTGGACTAAGGAAAACTTGTTCAAGGGATAGGCTAGTCAAAATTTGTACAACTTTCACTTATCGAAAGTAATTAAGTGTTATTTATACGGGATGTTAATAAATAACACCGACATATTTTACCTGTGTATAGAGGGGACATACACAAGCAACTTTTATTAGGAGATTTTTGCCCTATGACGTAAAATGTGTATGCTACAGGGCATTAAAGGCATTGCAATTTGGTGCCCATAAGTCAATAATTAAGCGAAATAGGGTTAAAACTTCATTAAATTGATTGCATGCCTTCTTAGTGATCGATAAAAAGCTGATTCGTAAACATTCACCAACAGCTATATCATGTTTTAGAGTTTTCATAATCTGCAAAATTTACAGACTAATCACATGACTGGCCGCCACTGCATTAGCTTTTTTTTTTATTCATAACTCCAGTGTTAACAACGAAATTCCTTTGTTTTGCGTTTTTTCAAATGTTAGAAGTCAGTGGCGGCCATGCCCTGGGATATTTTATGCTGTAACAAGAAAAATTGAATCCATAGAGCCTCGGATGTTACTTAGGACGAAGGTCTGGAAAGGGGTTCACTCATCTTCGTGATTGAAATTGAGTAGCAGCTTGATTAAGGGATGACACGCATTTGAAATCAAAATACTATATCTAGCTTATTACAGGTAGTTCAATGAAGTTCAATTTTGCAAAATTTTGATTTTTAATGCCAAAAATAAAATGTTTTTGAGGAGAAGAAATACCTTCTATAAGAAACACACGAACAATTCTATTATTGTGGAAAACAGTATTCAATTGTGAAATTAATTCAAGATGGTCTTGCTCGGTTCCTATCTTGCTTCATTTGTTTACGATTCGCAGAGATCCGATTTACACAGAAGGGGATCATGAATGCACGCCTAAATGAGAAATGAATGATTTGGACGAAACTCACTATGCGAGTTTTTTTTTGGGGGGGGGGGGGGCTAGGGAACTCGAATCGATCATTTTATTTTCCCCGGGCGGCGCACTTTGTTCGTGAAATCCACCTCGAAGCCGCGTTTTTAGCTTTTTAAATTATCGATCGTTTTAACAAAATTGTTTATGCATGATTTGGGTAAGGTTAATGAATCTATGGTTCATTTTAATCGTTTCATTTTGAATTTGTATGCCCATATGGCAGCCTAAGATTAGTTTTCTTTAATTTAATTATTTATACTTTTAAAGGTAAAACAATATAATTAAGAATAAAATTATGTAATTCCTGCAATTTATGTAAAAACGATGTCAGTGTTAATAAGTATAATATTTTAATTATTTTTATGATAAATAAATATTTAAATAAAACATCTAGCAGTTGAGTAAATAATCGCGGGCGAAGCCGCGGCACCTGCTAGTAATCAATATGGTTATATTTCTGAACAAAACACGATCATAGATAGACCGGGTGAAAATTCAATAGTTAGTAAATGTGCATTTATTCTAGCACTGCTTGCTGAATATTGAAGATATTTTACGTAAATATAATTATATTATTGTTTTAGTTCCTAGTGATGCACGCTGATAAGTAATGTTTCTTGAAAGATATTTGGCACGTAGGAATAGAAGTATTTCATTCATGTTGAGGTTATGTTTTTATAATGTTTACAGCAGGTGATTACAATAGATACTAGCACAATTACCGGGGGTACGCCGTAGCGTAGTGGTTGAGGCGCTGCGCTACAAACCGGAAGGTCGCGGGTTCAATTCCCGATGAGTTCGTTGGAGTTTTTCAATTGGCCTAATCCTTCTGGTGGCAATATGGCCCTGGGGTCGACTCAGCCTCTAACCGAAATGAGTACCAGGAGCAATCCTGGGGGTAAAGGCGGCCGGTGCGTAAGGTTGACAACCTTACCACCTTCACGTGCCGAATGTCCAAAATCTGGGAGCCTCAACCTCCTGGAACCCTCTGGGCCTCCATAGCCTGTATAGGGATCACTTTACCTTTACCTTTACTAGCACAATTACCTGTATGAGGAACGTTCCATGGGTAAATATAGAAGGTGTTGTTACGAACTCTCATTTCCATTTCATTTCACGGCTTCTGTGATATGTTTGCCACAGTCACCTGTGGTTGTATTATTATAGAAAACAGAGGAATATTGTGGACAGAATTCACAACAATGGTCGATGCTCTGTTTTCTCATGAATGCATTGATCATGCGCAGTAACAATATCTATAGTGATAGGATTTTCTCATTTCCGCGCTAACAATGGCGAAGCGCTACGGCAGGAGGAAGTACTTTTCAAAAAATATAGAAGGAGTTTCCATCTATCTATAATGCTGTCTGAATAGCTTTTCCTTCAAGCTGACGGATTCTTCCCAGTCACGCATCTGGTTATCGCATTTACATCTTCCTATGGTATAGAAACCCTCTGGAAACCGGTTAGAATATAGTAAGACTATAATATAGTAAACAATATCCATCTTATATTACAAAGTATATTAAATTGCAGAATTTCTTTTATACAAGGTTAACTACTATGGTAAGACTAAATATCAGAGCCCGGATTCTGATGACCTAAAATTGTTTGAAAAAAATGACCTATAAATTGACGCTAAATTTTACAGAACGTTACTTAATAATTGTAAAGAATGACCTAAAAACTGATATTTTATTTATAAAAAAATATTATTGTACACACAAAGTTCTAGACTAATTTGTACGTAATTGTAAAAACTGTAAACGAAGAAAAGATGTTGTAGTTCTAAAAACTCTGTTCTCTGTTCTTGATTGGAGTATTTGGGAAGAAAAGTAAGAAAATAGTTTTTAAAATAGATCCTACTAAAAATGTTGCATTATACTAACGAGTAGTTTATTTAAATATTACCCTATGGGTAAAAAAGACAAAAAAGTTCATATACTCAATGTAAATTCATGAAAATGACTAAATAAGGAGAGAAATGGCACAAAAATGTAAAAATAATTACGTAAAATTGAAATAAATGCCCTAAAACTATAAAATTTCATAAAATGACAAAAAAATGACTTTATAAAAATGTAGAGGCCATGATTAGGATTTCGCTAAAGTTGTCAATGTCTATGCAACATCAATAAAAAGATGACATGTCATTAAAATCCGTCCCTGGTAATTATAAAAGAGTGAAAGACATCCAAATATAAATTAGCTTCTATACAGTATGTATCAAGAAATCAAAGCACAGTAATTATTACACTAAAAAAAAAAAAAACTTCATCTTAGGCATTAGGCCCTGATATAGTCATGATCATGAATATATAAAAAATATTCTACCCAGTTACAAGTATATATTACCACAGTTCTTGAGGGTATTGTCATGAAGTAAGATTATGTGGATATTTAAATTATATCCTTATTTTAAAGGTTGATGATGATGAAGTGTTCGGCCCGGATGCCCTGAGACGGAACCGTGGGGGGAGGCCCATGACCCAACCGAGGGACACTAGGCCGGATGATACCGCGTACGGTGACCAGTTCCTTTCGCGGGATGGGAATGGATGGACACAACACCCAGTCCTGGCCCAGGAAGGCAACTTTACATCTCTGTAAACTCCCCGACCCGGCCGGGAATCGAACCCAGGTGACTGGCAGTCACGCTACCAACGCACCGACGGAGGCGGACAATTTACAGGTTAGTAAACGTTATCTTCACATATAAAATTAATGGTAATTATATATTATGTTACCAGTGATGGGAAAAGTACAAAAAGAAAGTTATTGGACTGAATTACAATTATTGAGAGACAATTACATTACAATTACATTTACAATTACTTTACAAAATGGTAGTACCTAAAAATTCCTTGTTTTTTTGTTTGTTTTTTGCACAAGTCCAAATTATTAATGAACAAACAAACAAAAAAACACATCAATGAGAATATTTTTGGAAACATTGAGTAACTTTTTGTTATAATTTGGATATTAATTGCAAAAACAGTAATGATGACGATATAGCAAGTGGGAATGGTACTAATATTAACGACTACTAAATCGTAACAATTACAATTTTATTTCCAGAAGTAAATTACAAGTAGAAATTACATTAAAAAAATTGATTACAAGTAAATGCGACCAAAAAAGGAATTGTTACTGTAATCCGATTACTTTTACTACATTACTTCCCATCACTGTATGTTACCAGCTGTTTAAAATTGACTTGAGTGTTGGTAAATAAATTGCTTATATAGAGCCCCGTCATATACAAGAATCACTGGTTATACGTTGTTTGTACACGCTGGGTATTAAGAAAACAAACTAGCAGGCACAATTCTCGCAGATGTAATGTTTCTAATAATAATGTAGTAGTTCGTCCGGGTGTATGTAATCTGCGCCACGGTTGACACCTAATTTGAAATAGAATAAAAATGAGATATGTAAACTGCGCCACGGAAATATGTAGGTCATTTCACGCAAAATATAATTCGATGTCCTACCACGCTTCTCCCAACATCTTCCTTGTGTTAGATGCACTTCTGCAGTTCCAAACAAGTGCCTACATAAAACTGAGAAATATTGAATAAGGGATACCTGTAAGAAAAACAGCTAAAATAAATGACAAGTATTCTCGTCTACTCAAGTGGAGAGAACAATATATAAACAATGAAATATCCCGTTTTGATTTTATTAAGAAGGCGTCATATGAGAACAAAGTGCTCATGTAAAAACAATTAGGGTAGTGTTTTTAACAATTTTATAAGTGACGAAGCGTTCATGCAAAATAAATTAGGGTATTGTTTTTAACATTTTTTAAAATGACAAAGCTACCACATATATGCAATTTCATAGCCAGTCCTAAGTCTGGAGAAGTGGAATGGAAAATGTTAGTGCGTTAGTATGACGGTGACGCCATTTAAACGTCGGTGGCACAGTTTACATATGTCGGTGGCGCAGTTTACATCGTGTAGGTTGGGGAGAAAAGGTAGAAGTGGCGCAGATTACCTTTTCCCGTTCGTCCTCGTCCAAGTATCAGTTTAGATTTCTGCAATTGTTGCTATTGGAAATACATTTCGGCATGAACGTTTATGCCATCTTCAGTCCTTATTAATTCAGCCTGGTGTACTTGAACATCCAGCACCAGTGAGTACTAGTTTTTTACTTCCTCTGCCCGTACCATAGGTACTATAGGTAGAGGAAGTATTGTTTTCGACCCTAAAATTCGAAGTTGAGTTTTTAGCATATATACACGTTTCAAGGCCCCCTGAATCCAAAAATACTATTTTTGGAAACATGTCTGTGTGTCTGTGTGGAATATCTGTGAACAAGCTAGCTCCAAAACGGAAAATCGTATGAAAACAAAATTTCGTATTTGGGTCAGGTACCTTCTGAAGATGTGATTCGTAGATTGGCGACAAATTTCCCTTATTTTTAAGGGTACTTTACATGAAGAAATTTTCGTTTTTCGCGATTTTCTCGAAAACGGCTCTAACGATTTTCTTTAAATTTTGCACATGGGTTGCTTATACTAAGAGCTAAAACTTTTATTTGAAACATTTTTTCGAGAAAATTCTCTGAGGGTAGTTACAAGCCACCCACTGTTCACCCACTGTTTGTAGAGATTTTGTCTTGCGTGATGAACAACTGAATACACGCTCTTTCATGGCCTCTTATTCTATAAAAGAATGTAAAGTGAGAAAGTTGTATTGTTGGCCATGCATAGAGTAAATATATGAGGGAAATATTCGATGAAGTTCGGAAATTATTCTTTACGGCGGAAAGTTCAATAAACGTCTGCAGTCACTTGTTCTTTTTTTTAAGTTTGTTATATAGCCTTGCGCTTTTAGTCGCATCATTGAAAGAAGAGGTATTTATAGGATAATTAGCGTAAAATTGTGTTTTGAGATTCTGTAAAAGGATATGTGAATACTACTTTTATTTGGGCAGAGGAAGTTATGTGACATTCACATCAGATTTTTTTTTAGTGTAATAATAGGCCCCTCGTATAAACTGGAAACTTTTGTCATGGTTGCCAGAAATGAGAAAGAACTGCAAAGTGTTGTCTTACCTTGAAGTTGATGGTGTCTATGGTGAGGATGACGCGGGCATAAAGTCTCTTGTCTGTGACGAATCTGTAGAGGCAGCGAACATCCTCTGTGGGGTCGCTTCTCTTGTACACCAGAGTGTTGAGGGGCGATCGGAACCAGCCGCTCTGAGAGCGCCAGCTAGAGAACACCTCGTCACATGCCGTTTCCGGTACTCGATCCCCGTACCTTGAGTTGTTGAAGAAGTCGTAGTGCGCCCAGTAGTATAGCGACGACCTTCAGAATAAAACAGTAAAGCGAATATTACGTCAATTGGTGCGAGTGAAATTTGAAATGTCAATCGAAATTTTTTTCATTTCGGTTTGAATACATTGTATACGCCTACTGGAAAATTTTAGTAATAATAATAATAATAATAATAATAATAATAATAATAATAATAATAATAATAATAATAATAATAATAATAATAATAATAATATTAATATTAATAATAATAATAATAATAATAATAATAATAATAATAATAATAATAATAATAATAATAATAATAATAATATTATTATAATAATAATGAAAGACGATTAGAGGCAGCCGAAATGAAATTTTTAAGATATGTAGCAGGCTATACAAAACTGGATAAAAAAAGAAGCATAGATATACGAGATGAATTGAAAGTGAAAAAGCTCAATGAAGAAATAAAACAAAATAAAATAAATTGGTATAACCATGTACAAAGAATGCCATCAGAAAGGATTCCTTACCAAGTGTTACTATATCAACCGAAAGGAAGACGTGATCCAGGAAGACCAAGAACAAGATGGAGAGACTTTGAGGACGAAACGGGCTAACAAGCTCAAACCTTGCAGTTGATGATGATGATGATGATGATGATGATAATAATAATAATAATAATAATGAATTACACCAGAAAATGTTCAAAACCGGGAAATCTTCAGGACCAAAATTTACAAAAAATGGCAAGTTGACCAAGAGGAAAGACCAAAGAAGAAGACTGGAACATCGTGGTCTAAAGAGAGAAAGGAAGCCCTCGTCAGTGAAAGGATGAAAGAGATATGGGCACAACGGAAGGCAAATACACACCTCTAAATAGCCTACTTTGCGTAGTTATAATGGGCTATATAGCTGCACTAGTGGACCACATCCATGATGTACCAGTTAGATGACATGTCATCAAAATCCGGGCCCTGTTTATTATATATTATAGTATAATATCCTAATGTATGGGGAATTGACCTATATACTTTATATTTCAAGTTCCCCCATAAATAATAGTCACATACTGTTAGAAGAACTTAAAGACAATATCACAAGAGAAATTAACTCTATCTCGGAAGCTGAACTTGCACGCGTGAAAGAAAATTTCCTAAAAAGGTGCCAGTGTTGTGTGGATGGAAGAAGAGGACATTTCCAACATCTCTTGTGATGAGGCACGTGGTTATTTTCATTCTCATTTTAACTGTAATCGTGATACACCGTTAGCGGCTTTATTTGCGTAGATATTTCATCTGATCGCTCGGGAGTTAGAGCTGTGGCCGGCGCGATGCAGAAACCTGCACGATTGACCAACTTTTACGTGAAACGCAATGTAGAATAGATATACAAATCTGATGAATAACTAATATTTTCATTCAAAATTTTGGGTCATTTTTGATAGTTTAGGGTCATTATTTGGTATTCTTTTAGCAATTTTATAGCTCATATTTCAAGTGTTTTTAGGTTATCAAAATGCGGGCCCTGGTAATAATAATAATAATAATAATAATAATAATAATAATAAATAAACGAGTAGGTTTATTAAAAGTAGTACGTGGAGTCAACCGTTACCCAGTTTTGTCCCAGGAGGTCTTGGCTCATCTGTCTACTCTTTACAATTCAACAGCCCTAAATACCGTACTCACTCGCTCCCTCATTTCGTGAGACATCGGGTATACTCGACGAAGTTCGTCTCTCGCAGTCTAAACTTTCACGAAGAGTACAAAATTAGGAAAACCGTTCCTTTATTATATAAGGCCTAAGTGAAATGAACACAATGAACAAATATTCTAATTTTATTTTTACTTACAATTTTCATAGCTCTGAACCACAAACATTTTTAATAAACTGCCAGTGTAAATTTCTTAAAAATCCTGGAGTCAATTAATAATGGCAGGCGAAGCCGCGGGCACCAGTTATAATATATTGATAGTTTAACCCTGGAAGTATCGCGGACAGTAAAAAACCAAACAAACCACTCCTTCCCTTGAAAAATTATATAATTTCTGAAAATTACACTGAATTTATCATATAAAATTTACATCACATTCATCTCTCAACAAACAGTTGAGGAACAATACGTATTATCAGTGTTCACAGGTAGCTTTGGAGCTGCATAAAACTACGTAATGTATTATATGATTAGGTATTTTAAATAAAAATTGATGCAGCCATCGCTGACTTTTGTAAATGTATTGTCAGGCCCTTCAGGATTCTAGACCTGTAAGTTTCGTATTGAAGCATCATTTTCTAGTACCAATATATTCATCCAGGGATTCTATTTCAGTAAAAATACAGATATTTCTTGCTTTTCCTTCGTCACCCTTAATTTAAAAAAAATATATAAATAAAAAAAGGAATTTGAGGATATGCAAAGGCGAGCAATATACAGGCTGCCTAAGCTGGAGATTAAAGAGTAAATTTGATTCCTGAGAGACAGACGCAAAGTAAGGAAGTGACACCTTCTCCCCGCGGGACAAGAATCGGAATGTTTTATATTGGAAATGTATTATTGACAGAAATGGATTGATGGAGTAGGAATTCGCTAAAGTGAGCGATCCCTTATTGCCAGGAGCGCTACTCGCTTGAGTGACAGTCTGCTTTCTCTGCACAAATCTGAAAGTCAATAATTATACAGGGTGGAAGGGGTAAAACTCCACATATTCCTTGCGTAGAAACAAAGAAAAAAAAAAATATCATGTTTATAATAAAATAAAGTGTTTGTCCCCGTCTGTATCTGTTTGTCTCAGCCAAATCTATGCACGTAGTGTTCAGAAATTTTGAACATAGATGAACTGAAAGGTGTCCGAATGCGCGTGAAAGAAAATTTCCTGAAAAGGTGCCAGTGTTGTGTGGATACTTAGAGGAGGATATTTCCAAGATCTCTTGTGATGAGGTATGTGGTTAATTTAATTGTAACTTTAACTGTAACTGTGAGAACCTGAATCACCGTTAGCGGCATTATTTGCGTAGATATTTCACCCGATCGCTCGGGAGTTAGAGCTGTGGCCGCCGCGCGACGCAAACATCCGCATGATTGGCCAACTCGTACGAGTAATACACTGTATATTATTCTAATAAATGTTTTTTTGTCCCTATTCCCTCTAATATTAACAATGACAACACACCGAAACAGTTTAGGAGCGATCCTAATTTATTGTGATAGCTTTTTACATAAATTAAAATTATGACAGTAGGCCTATATACAAAGAAGGCATATTCATTACCCTCAAAATGTGTGGTTCATTGGGGTCACTGAATATGTTCAGATAATTAAATCAGCAATTCAAAATTAAAAACAGCATGTACAAAGAATAATAAATTGGTATAAATTATTACGCAGGCCTATATTGTCAAGTAGTAACAAGTATAATAATAGTTATACCTTATAGGCTTTCCAGATATATTATTTGGAGTGTCCTATACATTTAAATACACCAAAAATGTCCAGATCTTTAGTAAATAATGTGTTCAGACAATGAAAATAAATATGTACAAATTAAAATTTTGAGAATAAAATAATAAAATGGTAAGGATTACATACAGGCCTATATTGCCAAGTTTTTAGTTTTTAATTATTTGAACATATACTATTTTAATATTATTTTAGTAAAAAAAAAGCTATGACAGTAAATTTGGTTCGCTCCTAAAGTGTTTCAGCGTGTTGTCACTGTTAATATAAGGGTAACTTATGAGAGAAAAAAAAAAATTGGAATATATTCATCCTCTTCGGTTACAATGAAATTTATTAATTCACACTGTATATAAGTCTTACTTTGTCAATAATTAATACCACTGGAACAATTCTAGAGTGATAGGGGAAAAGCGAATAAGTCAGAAAACCAAAATTTCATGAGACAAAAAAAAAAAAAAATCCACAGCAATGTTACAATATTTAGATCAGCCCACCCAGATATCTTTATATAGTATAAGATAGTATGTAAAACTATCTGGGTGGGCTGAACTAAATAGTGTAAAAATGCTGTGAAAATAAATTGTTTTTTGTCTCCTATGAAATTTTGGTTTTCTGACTTATTCGCTTTTTCCCTATCACTCTAGAATTATCATAACAGAATACTCACCCTGAGTAACTGCCGGTCTTGCTCTCGAAGCGCACGAAGAGAGCGTTGCCCGTAGATACGAAGTCGTGTTTCTCCATGGCACGTGAGAAGGTGTCGCAGAACGTCTTGATGATGCGGGAATCGTCCGGCCACGACGCGTCGTACAGCGTGAGGGACTCCCCGCAGTCCCCGTCAAACAGCTGGATCGGGGACTCAATCCTGTTTATGCGGAAACTGAAAAGAACAACACATGTCATGTACTGTCATGTACTGTCATGTACTGTCATGTACTGTCATGTACTGTCACGTACCACGGCATATGCGCACACGCGTCGTGGTTGGTGCTGGCACAAATAACTGGATAACTGCACAGACAATGGGTTCCAGAGAAGATAAAATAGTTAACTGTAATTTGAACACATAGTTAACTGGATATTATTTGCAAATATCTGGATAAAACAGTTAACTGAAATTTGAACACATAGTTAATTGGATATTATTTGGAAATATATGGATAAAACAGTTAATTGTAATTTGAACACATAGTTAACTGGATATTATTTGCAACTATCAGGATAAAACAGTTAACTGTAATTTGAACACATAGTTAAATGGATATTATTTGCAAATATCTGGATAAAACAGTTAACTGTAATTTGAACACATAGTTAACTGGATATTATTTGCAAATATCTGGATAAAATAGTTAACTGTAATTTGAACACAGTTAACTGGATATTATTTTCAAATATCTGGATAAAACAGTTAACTGTAATTTGAACACATAGTTAACTGGATATTATTTGCAAATATCTGGATAAAACAGTTAACTGTAATTTGAACACATAGTTAAATGGATATTATTTGCAAATATGTGGATTTTTATCTCGATTATCCAGACTTTTAAATCCACTGCAGTTAATTCTTTTAACTATCTGGATAATCACAAATAACTGGATAAACAACATCGTTATCCAGTTATCTGGTTAACTGTTATTCCGTTAACTGGACAAGAGATAATGGTTATTCGAACAATTATTTGCTCAGTTAACCAATTAATTAAATTTTACAAATGTGGCAGGGATTGAGTTTGGAAGGGAAGTTATTAATGTTTTACATAGAAAATTAATCTGGTGTTGTAACTGTGAAATCTCTGACAACGCTTAAACTGATTGAAAATTTACTAAGGCTTCCAATTATTAAAATTCAATTTTTGAAATTTCTTCTTCTTCTTCGTCGTCGTCGTCTACTTCACTTGATGGATTAGGAATTTTTGCCGGTTCGACTTCACAGTTGTCTCCAGCATGTCCTGGGTCGTCCTCGATATCTTCTTCCTCTCGGCATGTAGTCCAGCGCTGCCTTGGGAATTCTGGTGTTTTCCCTTCTTGGTAAGTGGTCAGTCCAACCTTGTCTATTATTCAATATTTTATTATGTACTGATTCCATACTTAGTTCTTCCCTAACATTTTCATTTCGAATTCTATCCATCTTCGTACATCCCTTCACACTCCTTAGGAATTTTATTTCTGCCGATTGAATTTTGCTCAGTTGCCATAAAGCAAAGTGGGTAAAGCCATCACTTAAAAAAATCATTTTAGTTTATTTTCTAACTTTGTTTTTAAACGTTCTTTGGATGGTCCAATTTTTGAAAACAGGTAGATTGCAATTGTAAATATTCAATGCAAGTTCTGGGGTTCTTACCATCTGTAGTGTATGGAATCAATAGTTCATTAAACATTAGGCCTACCACGCAAACCTATTGTTCCGGCGCTCCGGTGTAAGTGAGGATACTTACCTTGGGAAGTAGAGCCTGACGACTTCGTCCTTCTGTCCCTGCATGAGGTAAGTGCAGGACGTGTGAGGTGGATACCAGTGAGCCACAGACAGGAAGATGCCCTCGGAGTCACCTGAAGCCGTCAGGTCTTCGCTGGTGAGGACCCAGTCGCATGTCCCGTTCCTGCTGCCTGCTGTTTCCACGTGACCCGGCCAGTTTCCTACGTTGAAGTGGAAACCCGTGTTGAGGAGCGGACCTGCCAGCGAACTCACGAACTCCACGAACAAATCCTCGCTAGTCCCGATAATGGAGTAGGGGAACTTGCCCATGCCACAGAAAGTACCTACACACAAACACAAGAGCTCATATGACGTCACGTTGTCATATATTTACTCTATATATTTAGATGGTTAGTATATACTTAATTACTTACTTACTTACTTACTTACTTACTTACTTACTCAATGCCAATAGACAATTCTTCAGCAAGCTAAAGGAATATTATCTATTTTATGGAACCCGAAGGTTCTTTGACGCGCTTACCTGAGCCCGCCATTCAACCCTATTCTGTGCTAACTCCATCCAATCATCACTCGCAAATCCTACTTCCCTTAAATTTATCCTAATATTGTCCTCCCACCTACGTCTAGGTCTTCCAAGTGGTATTTTCCCTCCGGGTCTCCCAGTCAATACTTTTGAGATATTTCTTTCCTCCCCCATGTGCGCAACATGTCCAGCCCATTTCATTCTCTGTGATTTAATTGCCCTTACTATATCTGGTGAAGAGTGCAGGTTATGAAGCTAGTCATTATGCAGTTTTCTCCAGTCCCCATTTTCATCTCTCTTAGGCTCAAATATTTTCCTAAGCCCCCTGTTTTCGAACACTCTCACATTATGTTCTTCCCGAAGAGATTCCTAAGCAAGCTAAAGGAATATTATCTATTTTACTGAATCCGAAGGTTCATTGCCGCGCTTACCTGAGCCCGCCATTCAACCCTATTCTGTGCTAACCACATCCAATCATCCCTCGCAAATCCTACTTCCCTTAATTCTATCCTAATCTTGTCCTCCCACATGTAATTGAGTTCTTGGTCGAAAAATGTCTGAATATTAAGTGTAATGTAGCATAAATGTAGCATAAATTATGTTTTCAAAAATATATTACATTTTGTATACTTTATAAATTAGCTTAAAAGGCCCGGTGTCGCTTGGATTTGTTTTATGCATTTAATTTAAAGTTACATTATGGAGGACTTTTCATTTTCAAGCTGTAAGTCTTTATACGTAGGGAAATAGAGTTTGAAGCGAAGAAGAACGACCTATCACACTCGAACTATTCCCTCAGAGAATTTATAACACCTCCCAGCAAGTCTCCTGCAGAAGTTCGACTGGGAGGTGTTTAAAAATCCACTATACAGCCCGAATCTCGCTCCCACTGATTTCCATCTTTTTCTACACCTCAAACAATGACAGAGAATGACAAGGAGGCGGAGATTGTTGCCTCACAATGGATGGTTCAAATCCCAGGCGGCAGACTTCTCCGACACAGGTATTCAAAAGTTGGTTCCACAGTATGACAAATGTATCAATTCCTGTGGCGAAAATGCTGAAAAATAGCTGCACACTTGCTGTATCTGTTGCTATAAATATTTCCATGAAATTGTGTTTTGTTTCTGTAAACGGTCTCAGGGAAACTTACTTCCTGGACGCGCCTCGTATATCGATAGCCGCTCGAATTATAATTATTTGTCAAAGCCCAGTAAAATGAAACTGTCAAAGCCCTATGTGAACACTGCAAACTATTTAATTTAACGAAGGTACTGTCCCCCTTGTACTGTCCTACTGGATTTACATTTCTGACCACTGTGGCTCATCTTCACATGACAGCTACGTACCTATGACAGGACTCCCCTCATTGATGCCGTCATATATCTTGATGTAGTCATATGGGCAGTGTTTCTCCCCCGAGGAGATCGGCCTCATGGGACACGTCATGATGTTCTCACATCGCTGACCGTCAATGTTGAATTCCTCGTTCTCTATGTACAGTTTGATGAAGGGAAGTCTGGTGTTGAGGTGATAGCGACAGTGCAGTCCTCTCGGGTACACGCCCGGGTATGCCGGGGACTGCACGTAGCACGTCTGAAGTCTGCAGTCTCTGAATACACGCTCGCAATAAGACCTGAAAGCAAAGTCCAAAGTCACTTTCTGCATGAAATCAACATTTTCACAAAAGAGGAATTTATGATAACGCATTGGATTTTACGATAGATATTCGATTTCTGGCACATGCATAGGTACTTAGTCATTTGATTTTTTGTATAAATGTAGGCATTTAGGTTGACTTCATTGACTTTCGTATTAGCCGAACATTATTCTTTGTTTTCTAAGCTTTTCTTTTAAATTAAATTTCAGCTACATTTATACTCCTTTTAGCTAAGAGGCCATAACAGAAGTTAGAGATCTGTGTCTATACAATAGGGTAGGCCATGGAACTATTGATTGTCAATGATTTTATGTTGTTAATGAATTTTATGTTGTTAATGAATTGTATGTAGTAAATTTCAACTGGTATTAATTTAAATGGATACGATACAAGATGAAATGGTGAGGATGATTCATGGTATGTAAACATCCAATTCGGCACTTGCGTTTACGACTGGGGAAACCATGAAAAAAAAAAACCATTTCAAATTGGCTGTTCACGAGATTTTTACCTGGGATCTCCCGAATGCGAGTCCATCTCGGCCACCTCGCTCGGTTCTATGTTTTAACCGGCTAACTTAATAAAATAAATGCTAAACGCAAGATTATTTTTATAGATTTACTAGCTTAAAAGACCCGGCGTCGCCCGGGTTTTGTATTTTGTAATTGGAAATTAGCTTATGTAGGATTTTCAATTTTAAATTCTAGGTCCTTATATAGGCATTTATAATTTGAAATAGGAAGAACGACTTATTACACTCAAACTATTCCCTCATAAAACGCTTGATATAGTTTTTTATGGCTCATAGAGGATCTAGAATTTTGCATCCCATCGCTTGTACAGTGCACAGCAAGCCTGGTAGAGGTTTAAATAAGAAGAAACAGAAATTCCTGTAACATAAAATTGTAATATCGAGGCGGGAAATTTCCCACTCTTATGTTACCATAAAGCATTATCACTTTCATACTTTTCTCTCCAAAAACCTGCGATATAATATAATAATATACACATTACCATACCTCGTTTTGTTTTCTCTATGTCCAGGGTAGAGAAAGTTATGTGATTCCATTATTTTAGTGGATTTCATTCTGTAATATTTATTTATAACATGAATTATTTTGATAACTTCTCTTATTTGTCAAAAGTGCATTTCAATTGTTTTTTCCAAGCCCACCTGATACCATTTGGCAACAATATATTCTGTGATTTGTAATTGATAATTATATGTAAAAAGGGATTAAGTATTTTCAAAAACATTTAATTTTTGGCATTTAGAATCAGAATTTTTCAAAATCCTTTCTTAGTGAGCACCTACATTATGAAACGAAGGTACTGTCAAAATTCCAAGTCTCTACCTGTTATAGTTTAGGCTGTACGTTGATTCCTGTCATTCAGTCAATCAGTCAGTCAGTCATTCATTCAGTCAGTCAGGACAAAGCCTTTTATATATATAGAGATAGAGATAGAGATTGTGGCTGGACTGCAAATCTAGACAGTCTATTTACACGAACTCTACCTCAGGTTCTGGGTAAATTCATGAACAATCTTTTCCCGAGAAAATCTCTGAGATTGGAGGGGGCGGGGCGGAGCGAGTACAATATCTGAATCCACTTTTATTATTGCTATTTTAAGTGGAAATAATTTTATGGACCTCCACGTACAATATCTGAATGCTTTCAAATTTTTACACATTCACATTTGTTAAAAAAATTACACAGACCAACAGCCATTTCGGTGCCTTAGAATTTATACTTACTGCAGTACTCTTGGGTATATTTAGGTCGCTGATGTTAAATGTGCCATTAGTTTTGCCCTATCAGCTTTAGTTTTGTGAGATATGGTATTACCATTGAAGCATATTATCCCATTTTACGTTTGATATAAATAAAAAACAGTGCCTATTTTTAGCTTCTAAATCATGTGAAAGCAAGAAAGAAAGAGAGAAAGCAACACACTAACATGTTTATGGTCGTTTATGACTTATGAGCTGTCAATTTGAGGGCAAAAATAATCCAGCTTTTAGATTGTCTGTACTTCGTACAGTTTTTGTCCTACGTGTCCAAAGCATGGTCAAGAACCTTCACTAGCTATAATATTATATTATCAAGCAAGATTTTGTTTCGCTAGACTAAGAGTTCACGAATAAAATCTATATAAAAGTAGAGTTGGTAGAGAAAAACTGTTTGCATATTTGGAATAAGCACACTAAGTATAGCCAAAATCCGGTAAAACATCAGAGATACCAAACAAAAAGTTCTTTTTTGCACTCCTTAGCTAGTAAGTGTTTCTTACGAAAGTTGTTTACATGGCTCGTAACTTGACATTACCACACGCAATCTTGTTGCTAGGGGCGACGGGCGGAAAGTGAATTGTTGCTAGGGGCGACGGGCGGAAAGTTACTTTACCGCCCGCAAATGCTTATTTGCGAGCAGAAATGACCAAGGCCTCCCCGCTTTATAAATATTCGGTTGCCATAAACAACAACAAATGCGAATCCCTTTCTGAAATAAGCACCATTCTTCAAGTCTGTATTTACATAATATTTTCAGGTAATATCACAATTAATATAATTAAATTGATATAAGTAACCGTCGTGCAAAAAATAGCATGCAACACACGGACCGTAAAGGCATTTACGCCCTTGTGTCGCAATATACTATTTTGTTGGGCTGTGTTATAGTTCTAAACTTACTTTGCTTATTGTAATTTGAATTTTTACTGGTGCTGGTAATATAGAATACTTTCACGGGCTTCTAACCAGATAGTAACTTGGACATATTCCGTCGTTTCGTGAAAGGAGAATTGTCCTTGACAATGCAACCTCAGATTGGCCCGGAAACTTTGGAATATATCCAAGTCACCATGTTTTTAGAAGCCTGGGAAAATATTCTATACCTCTAAATATTCTTTACTATTATCATTACTACTTATGATTGATATTATTATTATTATTATTATTATTATTATTATTATTATTATTATTATTATTACTATGTCATGCTTTATTTGCATATAGGTCATATCAGGTCTCCAGGATGTTTGGGTTTATGAAGAGTATCTTGTAATAATTAATTCTTGTACATCGGTTTTTATTATTCGGTAATGTCTTCTTCATTGATATTCAGTTTAAACGATTACACAGCGACAAATGGAAAACATATTCCTTATTCTTTCCTCTGTTGATGTGAAACAATACTTTTACTTGGGACAAAAATGGCATTTGAATGTTTTACTTGTTAAATCTACGCACCCTGTATAATAGGCAGTCACTTACCCTGATACTACTTCGCCTCTTCGATTCGGGTAGAGTTCCGGATGCTGCCCGTACCTCAGGTACACTTCAAACTGTTGCTCTGCCCGAGAATCGAAGCTGAAATATGTTTGATCCGTGAAGTTGTCTGTGTGGAAGAGCACTTTGACGAAACTCGTCTCTGAAATGAAGGTTTGGGGCTGCTCTGTTTCCCCGCAGAACAGTCCAGGATCTTTCCTATTGCTCACGTCAGTCTTGGCGTTCCCGTCCACTATCTGAAACAAAACAAGAGAAGAATAGTTTAGCAAAAACTGGCGACAAAAGAAAATATAGTAGGCCTATATTGCGATACAAGTACCGTAAGCGATGCATACGGATCGAGGAAAGAGTTTGAAAAAAACGAGGCGCTCGCGCAGAGTTTTATGTTTATTTCAGAAAGTGATTCGCATGTGTCTGTTGTTATGGGAACAGAATATTTGTCCTGGGGGGGGCCTTGTCCATAAAGGCTTGTATTATGAAGTGTGGCGTAAGTAAATTCTTACCGCACGGAATCTCTTACCGCATGGAAATTTGTTTTGTTTCCAAAGCAAGAAGATTGCGTGCGGGAATGTCAACTTACGATCCACGGCAACAACATTCGTAAGTACCACTAATTAGTTAAGTCGTGCAAAAAATATTTTTGAAGAGAATGAATCCCACAGTGGCTACTGTATGCTAAGCTAAAAATAATAACCAGGGCCCGGATTTTGATGACATGTCATCTTTTAACTGTTACATCACGGACGTTGCCGACTAGTGCAGATATTCTGATCATGACTCCTAGATTATAAGAATGGTAATTTTTAGGGTCATTTTTGGATAATTTCCCTCAATTTTTTTATTTTTAGGTAATTTTTAAAATTCAGTGTCATTATTTGCTAATTTTTGGCTATTTTAGGCCTTTTTTGTCTCCATTTAAAATTCTTAGGTAACTTTTAAATTTAAAGTCATTATCTTCTCATGTCGTGTAGTTTCTTGCATTATATAGAGCAGCGTTTCTCAACCCTTTTGAACCCGAGGACCTCTAAAATGTCTAAAAAAATTTACGGACCCCTAATTTTACATCCCATTTTTAAAAGCAGGCTATATGTAGGCATATATTCTTAATATTTGGGGTATTAATTATAGGTCGTTATAACGAAATAATTGTAAATACTTTTTTTTAATTCAACGGAAACACAGTTATTGAATTGGAAGTAAACTAATGACAGTATAATTATATTTTGAACAGACTTTAACATTTATTACCTCTTTGATAATATAAATAGGAATTATAACACAGGTTTACCGGTATCAGACACTCGGGCACCTCCAACAATAAAACCCTTGTTAAGAGAGCGCCTCTAATAACAAATTCCGACAAAGTCTTATTTTTCAGGGTTTTGAATGAAAGAGGGAACCATAGACGTCAGTGCATCAGGGGTTTCAAACTGTGGTTCGTAACTGCAAAAGTAAGGAAACTTGCAATAGGACCTGTATTTTCGAAGATTTTAAAAACTTTGACATCTAGCGTCCATTTTATGTGAACATTTTTTTACTTCTTTACTTGCTTTATTTTTTTTTTTAAATTATGTCTGCGGACCATCTGCACCATCTTCAAGGATCACCAGTGGTCCGCGACCCATAGTTTGAGAAACACTGATATATAGTGATTGTGAATTTACTTACATTCAAAAGAAAAGTTCAAAATAGGAAAGTTAGATGGGGGTTTCTGCTCTAAATACTTGTTTAGATTATGAATTATAACAACAGCTTCCTGTTCCATAATTTTATTGTAAGCTGTAGTTCCAGGAAATAGAAGGATTCATGGAAGTGAATGTTGTAGCGGGTTTAATTTCTATTTGTTTTGGTAATGCTTTTAACAATCTCGACCCTTGCATATAAAAACTTGTTTTACAATATTATTACGTGTGAATGGCGTCGGATCCCTGAGGGACGCCAGTTGGAAGCATTAGCGTAGGGGAAGGGCCGGTAGCACCGGACACTTAAGCCTAAACTGATACATCACGAAGGAAAAGTAACTGAAAGTGAAGTAAAGTAGATAAAGCCATTCTTAGGACCTTCTGCTTTAATTGATATGGTTTGAAATCCTCATGTAAAGCCTAATTATTATGAAAATACAAATAACTTTCATCCCTTACGTTTTAACAAATTGCGAAAATGAAGGGTAGCACCGGACACAATATTTCATTGTAACAAACAATGGAAATCAGTCATATTTAGCTGCACAATGATCACACTGGTATGAAAGCTGACGTCTTCAACATTTGCACACTCCTCATGCGCCCAACAGCTGCAGTCCTGGCATTGAATCCAGTCTTCTTCAAACTGACCACTGCACAAAATACAAGTGGTTGTGCATAGGCCAGTGAAGTGCATGAACATTTTTTAGCTGCAGAATTTTTGTTCACTTCTCCTTTTGTACATCTACGTTCTCCTTAAGAAGGATTTGTTCCTAGATTAGGACCTATAGGCTTATGTCTACTTTTTGTTGCTACTATTTTTTTTTTAAATTTTCTTTGAGAATATTGTCAGAAGGAGAAGAAGTCAATATCTCATTTCTCTGCATTCGCCGTTTCCTTGTTGATAACTTTCTTGCAGTAGGGACTACTATCTGGCAGTTCGTACTCCTAAGAAAACGTCGGTTCAAATCTGCCTAATTATGGCTTTGGATTTATCATAAAGTGCACATTATACCGAAGTTAAGGCGCATTATATAGTGTCGCTTCTTCTCTCGCACCTAATTCCCCTGATATTACTTTAACAATGGCAATTTCCATGTCACTTTCATCCCAGGAACCTCTGTTAGTAGTTTCCCCCCTGAATTTTGGCATATCGTCACAACCTGAAACAAATAAACGAATTTAGCATTGTCCGGAGCTACCGTCATATGATGCGTCCGGGGCTACCATCTATGTAGCAAAGTAAATAACTCGCTATTCTCATTTTATATAAATACTTCTGGACTTGAAACCACCTTTAATTATTTATTAACACTATATTCTTCACAGACAATAAAAACGGTATATTTATATTTACGTGATAAGTTGGAATGGCGGTTGGAAAATTAACAATGTACCACTTATTCAGCACGTGCAACTATATCCGCTCACCAACACAAAGTCTGAATTTACACAGGCGTCAATCTCTGTTAGATATTTCTGTTAAGTGCAGGGCAAACGCAGGTGCACGACTCGTGTCACTATCTGTTGTAGAAGCCTTGAACTAGCTATTGTCCGGGGGTACCCATTGTCCGGTGCTACCGGCCTTTCCCCTATGTGTAGCGAGCGTGAACATAGTGTTTTACACTTCTTTACCGACATCAAAGTAATTTGCGTTCACGTGTGGAGCGCAGAGCTTTCTGACGCGT
Source organism: Ectobius pallidus (assembly GCA_964059195.1). Classification (NCBI taxonomy): domain Eukaryota; kingdom Metazoa; phylum Arthropoda; class Insecta; order Blattodea; family Ectobiidae; genus Ectobius; species Ectobius pallidus. The sequence continues at coordinate 167,001,797 of CAXKWD010000007.1, forward strand.
CCCGCCATGTTTTATAAATAATCTGTCTTCGTTCACACTATCCATCATATCACAGAAATATAGACAGGAGGAAAACCAAACCAGAGAGTAAGCCTTATCAGGTTTTTCACATGTCCCTGTTTCCCATGGATTTTCCCCGGATTTATTTTCATAAGTCCAGATGAAATCTGTTCTGACCCAGCGAGAAGTGCAACGAGGTAAAGCTCTTTTCCTATTAATAATTTACTAACTTAAATTTTAAGAAAATATTTGTATTTTCATTAACCTCAAGGCATCTAAAAGATAGTTATGAATAGGGCAAGGCATTTAATAACTATGAAATAGTGAAAAAATGCAAAAATGACCAATAAATTTACCATTATTATCAGGGCCCAGATTCTGATAACCTAAAATTGTTTGAAAAATACCTATATTTTAAAGAAAATGACCTAATAATTATAAAGAATGACCTAAAACTGATATTTTATTTATAAAAATTATATTGTACGCACATACATAATTGTAAAAACTGTAAATGCTGAAAGGATGTTGTAGGTCTAAAAGCTTTGTTCTTTGTTCTTCATGGGAACATCTGAGAAGAAAAGTAGAAAATGGGTTTTTAAGAAGATCCTACAAAAATGTTGCATTAATTTAACCTAGTAATTTATTTAAATGTATAAGAATATACTGAATGTAAATGCTTGAAAATGACAAAATAAGAAAGAAAATGCCACGAAAATGACAAAATACTGACGTAAAATTTAAATGAATGCCCTAAAAGTATAAAATGGCATAAAATTACAAAAACAAAAAATCCAATAAAAATGCATTTCTATAATCTAGAGGCAATGATTAGGATTTATCAACAAGTTGGCAATGTCTATGCAGCAGCAATAAAAATATGACATGTCATTAGAATCCGGGCCCTGATTATTACTTATAATTAGTTTTTTATTGTAAGTTAATGAATTGATAACAGCAATTTAATGGATGGCAGTGTGTTATATGTGAAGTAAGTAAATTTATCCTACTTGTACACCCATAGCGAAAAAAAATCTAAATTGGCATGCCCATAAAATTGCCCTTAGCAGATATGTGCCATTTAAAAATAAGGAAAAAATAATTCTTTACTGCTACAAGACAAACTGCTGTGGTGTTTACAATAAACCTGAATTAAAATGAGCTATGAACACTTGGCGGAGATTCTCAAATAAAAACGATTGTCTGTTGTCTGAAAGTAACATGGAAAAGCTCTTCTATACTTTCACTGAAACAACACCTAAAATCCCGAAAATGACCTACAAATACAGATAATGACGAAAAATGCAGAATAAAGCAAAAAGTAAAAAATAAAAAAAATGCAAAAACAAATTGCCCCTTCTCAATCAATTATTTCATGATTCACATTTATATATATTCGATCTATCTTTTAACTTTCATATAAAAAGATTAAAATCATCAAATGTCTTGCCCCAGTTATTACCAACTATCAGAAACTGAGCATAACGAAGCATAAGAGCACAAGAAGAATAAATTTAGGTAAAATACGGTAGGTTTGTAACATTTATTAACAAGACATCTTATTTCTGAGGAATGTGGTAGTGAAGTTAATTACATTACCTACATCGTATGTGACGTAATCCTTTAATCCAGCCCCTGACTCGTTAAACTCCTTCCTGCAGAGGACTTAGCACACACCCCCACATCTCCCGAAAGACTTCCTAATCAAATTAGCTAAAAGGTGTCCATTCATCTAAATGAAACTTGTACAGAGAAAGTTAGTTGCGATCTTTGAACTAGGAGGGGTGGAATAAGACCGTAGGAGTCACATAAAGACGACGTGGAAAGGGTGAGTAGGAAAGAAGACGGGATTAGTTCATCCTACAAGGAACGGAGAGATACAATCTGTATCACGCAACTTCTACCACGCTTGAAGTACTAATACACTACAAATTAATTTTTACCTAACTTACCTTATATATTATACTGGTTCAAAAGGCCCGACGTCGCCCGGGTTTTGTATTTTGTAATTGGAAATTAACTTATGAAGGACTTTCGATTTTCAGATTCTAGGTCCTTGTATACGTATTCAAAATTTGAAGTGAAGAAGAACGAATTATCACACTCAAACGATTCCCTCAGAAAAGGCTTGATATATCTTTTTATGGCTCTAGAGTATGAAGAATTTTGCATCTCATCGCTTCTATACACCAAGCCTAGTAGGGGTTCAAATAAGAAGAAACAGAAATTTCGGTAACATAAAATTGTATTGCCTTTGCGGAATATTCATTTCTCACTCTCATGTTACCATAAAACCGTTTCGGGGATGAAATTAAACAGAAATTCAATATCACTTTTATACTTCCCTCCCCAAACATCTGCGATATAATAACATACATGTTACCAGACCTCGTACGGTATTCTGTATGTCCAGGGTAGAGAAAGGTATGTGACTGCATCACATTGTCCATTATTTTCGTGGATTTCATCTTCAATATTTATTTACAGCAATGAATTACATCCATTGCTTCTCTAATTTGTCAGAGTCACGTATCATTTATTTCCAACCTACCTGACACCACTGCCAACAATACACTGTTGTCATGTGAACTATGATTTGGATTTGTTAATTCTGTGTAGAAAGGGATTAAGCATTATCAAAAACATTTGATTTTTGGCGTTTAAAATCAAAAGTTTTCAAAATCCTTATTTAGTGAGCACTTACATTCTAAGTCTCTACCTATTATAGTTCAAGCTCTACGTTGATTCTCTGTCAGTCAGTCAGTCAGTCAGTCAGTCATTCATTAAGTCAGTCAGTTATATATATATGAGGCTTTGTCCTGACTAACTGACTGACTGACTGACTGACTGACTGACAGAGAATCAACGTAGAGCTTGAACTATAATAGGTAGAGACTTGGAATTTTGACAGTACCTTCGTTTTATAATGTAAGTGCTAATCTATATATATATATATAAAAATGAATGTATGTGTGTGTGTGTGTGTCCTTTATGCATTACTACACCATACATCCGATCGCCATGAAACTTTGGGAAGTTGTTGGGTACATTCCCGGGAAGGTTTCTGTCACACTACATTTTTAATTTTAGCCTTCGTTCGCGAGTTATGAGTGAAAAACGGCAAGAAAACGTGCATTTTTTACGCTTTCGAAGAATCAGTTATTCATTTCAGTTGTCAAATCAATTGCAGAAGGCTTTGTCTATTTTTGTCATACTTTGGAAACAATAGCATCGCGATCGCTTTGGAAGGCAATGGATATCTCATGTTATTATAAACGCCAGAGAATTTAATGATAAGGTGATGATAAGGTAATATTAAATATTTATTGAACGTGGAATATGCTTCTTATGAAAGATGGTTTACAGAAAATTCCGGGGAAGTTGCTTAGTTCGGGGTCCAGGCTACAACATTTCTATATGTAATCATAAGTAAAATCTCTTATGTAGGGTCGTTAATTCTGCCTGAAATGTAACTGAATTATAAGTCTGGACAAATGAATATAGAAACTATGGCCTCAGTAGGCTTAATCCATTCTTCATCTATATAAATAAAAACGAATATATGTCTGTCTGTCAAATACATTTACACACATTTTTTTCATCGTGAGTTTAATCGATTTCAATTCTCATAATCTTCTGAGATTGCAGCAACGCTCGACGGGTAATCTATATAGATCTTCTATATAGCCTACATAAAAATGAATGTATGTGTGTCTGTCCTTTATGCATTACTATGCCATTCATCCGATCACCATGGAACTGTGGGAAGTTGTTGAATACATTCCCGCAAAGGCATACTAATTTTAGCTTTCGTTCGCGAGTTATGAGTGAAAACGGGATTGAGACGTACATATCTTGCGCTTTCGAAACATCAGTTTTCAGTTGTCAAATCAATTGCAGATGACTTTGCCTACTTTCGTCATACCTTGGAAATAAAAGCATCGCGATCGTTCGAATTTTGTAAGCCCACCATGGCCGAATCATTTGTTTATAATGTCAAGGCACGCAGACAGATGAAATTTTCACCCTAGACGGATTTGATTTGATTTGATTTGATTACGGGGGGCTTTTTAAAGAGTTTGGCACCTCTTTGCACGTCAGCCTAAAAGGCTTATTGTGCTGCCCCTTTTTGGTTAGGAAGCTCATGTCTTCCTTCCAAAACTTCCCTGGCATGCCAGGTTTCTAGCCAGACAGGGTATCAAAAGTTAGCCTCCACTAACTTGTTCGCCCCACGAGTAGGGAAATTCATTGTTTCCCAAAATCTGTTCCTTGTACAAGTTGCAGTATTTTGGTTCCAATGTCTTTTCCATTTCTTAAGTCTTTCCTAGAGATGGAGAGAGCATGTCTCTTCCTTGCCAGGACAGGACAGTCAAACAGGATGTGTGAGGCTGTTTACCCTAGACGGAAGAAGAATAGTGAATATAGCCCTAAATGGACAAACATTATGCAGGGTTTTTTTAGGCCGGGGAACTCGAATCTGAGGTTATTTTTCCCATGCTGCGCTTTCTAATCGTGGAATTCACTTCAAAGCCGGATTTACAGTTGTTTCATTAATTAGGCCTATCAATCGTTTAATTTAGACCTATGAATGTTTCGTGTGCAAAGTGTTAGTAAATATAATAGTTTAATTATTTTGCTCTTAATTTATAATCTTCCTATTAATTATTGTGGGCGAAGCCGCGGGGATCTGCTATAAGCTATAATAAGCTGTAGCTTATCTAGCGTTTTCTGAGGAAATAGTTTGTGTGTGATAAGTCGTTCTTCCCCATTTCAAATTCTAAATACCTATATAAAGACTTTAAAGACCTCGAGTTTGAAAATCGAAAGTCCTTCATAAGTTATTTTCGCATTTACAAAATACAAAACCCGAGCGACGCCGGGCCTTTTAAGGTAGTATATTTATATTTATTAGTTATGGTCACTATCCCATGGCTTCATTCCGGGTCTGCCTTCATCAATTGTCCTGCTATCCATCCAGCAAGGTGAATGTGCAAGACAAATATTTAAACGTAGGTTCGCCTGAAGCTTGCGATTAGACTACTTGCAGCGCACATGAGTATTGCGTGTAGTCTAATCGCGAGCTCCAGGCGAACCCACGTTTAAATGAAAAACTCGGCCACTTGCTCGGTAAATTATAATTATTATTTCTAATACAAGAAATATTAACATCTAGAAATACACCCGAATGAGCAAAACTGCTCGTGCTCGAGTGCAGTTTCAAAAATTTCAAAGTGAAAAAAGAGGAGAGACAAAGAAACAGAGTGTGATTAATTAATAATGAAAGTAAAAAATGTTAAACATAAATACACAAAAGAAATGAAACAAAATTGTCTTAACCAGCTAAAAAATTACAGAAATTGCTTTACATATATATTAAATTTAACAGTGGAGTATGCTGAGATGTCAGGATACTTTCATTGAGTTATAGAATCGGGGGCCAAAATTAATGCTATATATAAGCCACTATTCCTTTCTATATGGAAAAATATAATCTAACATCAATAGAAGTTGGTCTTAACTTAGTTTAGCTTAGCTCACATGCAGTGCAGGATTTCATATGTAGTTGTGCCGACAACACTACATATGAAATCAGGCACAACCATATATGAAATCCCTCACTAAGTTAGCTAAGTTAGAATAGCTCTTGGTCGACAACCGGCATAATGGTATTAATACTAGGAGGTGCCCGCGGCTTCGCCCACGATAATTGAAAAAAAACTAAGAGTATAATAATTATTAAAGCATTATATTTATGAACACTTACACGCGAATCATTCATTAGTAATTAATGAAACAGCTAAAATTCCGGCTTCAGAGTACATTCCATGATTAGAAAGCGCCCCCTGCGAAAACGATCTCAGATTCGATCAGTTCCAAAGGAACATGTGAACACATAATACATAGTGTTTCTCAACTGTTTGTTGACAGACGAATATGATGTGAATTTTATTTGATAAATTCAGTGTAATTTTCAGAAATTATATAATTTTTCAAGAGAAGGAATGGTTTGTTTGGATTATTATTATCAGCGATATTTCAAGAGATAAAACCATCAATATTTTACAGCTGTTGCCCCCGGCTTCGCCCGCCATTATTAATTGACTCCAGGAGTTTTAAGAAATTCGCACTGGCAGCTTATTAAAAATGTTTGTGGTTCAGAGCTATGAAAATTGTAAGTAAAAATAAAATTAGAATATTATTTCATTGTGTTCATTTTACTTAGGCCTTATACAGTGAGTCCATTTTATGAGGAAACCTCGCATCACTGCCGCATTGCCGCTCTAGCATTGTACACAGCATACAAGCGGTTAGTTGCTTTGGTGTCATGTAGTGAGACGCTTGTCTATTGTTGTGTGTTACGTAAGACAATAATCGAAAATGTATACGGTTGAACAGCGAATTTATTTGGTGGAATGTTACTTATTGAGAAATAAGCGAATTTATTTGGTGGAATGTTACTTATTAAGAAATAACCATAGAAGGCGCGTTCGGAGATTTTCTCGAATATCCTAACTGTACCATCCGTACAAAATGGTGAGTAATAAGCCTCTACATGTAGGCCTATTTTGATAATAAGTTGGTTGAGTTATTCTATTTTGTATTGTTTCTAAAGTCTTGATTTGCCGATTTGCCGGTAGTAACGGAACACGGTCCCGGCCGGTGCAAGCGCAACAACGGGGAAAGTGTGAGCAGGGGCAACGCTGTTAAGAAGTTTCCGCATAAAATGGATTCCCTGTATAATAAAGACACGGTTTTCCTAATTTTGTACTTTTCTGAAAGTTTAGACTGAGTAAGTTTAGGGCCGTTGAATTGTATAAGAGTAGATGTTGCCTGTGATAATAAAGGTCGAGTCATCTGCATATAGTATTAATTTGGCATGTACATTAAACGGTAAGTCGTTTATCATAATAAGTGAATTATAGTATGGTCGAACAAAGAATTCTGTACATCCTCTACCTAGAGAACCTATGGTACGAAAAGAGGAGTAAAAACAGGGTTCACAATGAGACTCATGATTCTGAACTTCCTACAGACGAAAGAAACATGATAATGGTAGAATTTCTTTCTGTAAAGTGGCATGGAATGTAAGTAATTATTTTACCAGTCGCATTAAGGTGGTTTTTGTTACACAGAACATTGCACTTGTTACGGATGTAATAATTACTTGACAACACTGTAATTAACAAATGGCGTCGCTCCTACAAGCCGTGTAATGAGAAGATGCTATCGCGCCAGCCAGAATGAATTAAGATACCATTAACATCTTCTGGTCGGGTATTTTAATCAAGTCTGCACTTTGTTCTTCAACCTAGCTAAAAGTATCGCAAGTGTTTTAATGACTTTTCTGATAAATTAGAGCTAGGATTTTCATGATCAATACCAAAAAATTCCCTGTAAATGAGAAGGTGAATTCCAAAATGTACAATATCCATTTAAAAAATTTGATAGGCTAGGCCAGTGGTTCCCAAACTTGTTTTCAATATAAGGAATATAAGGCATTTGAACACAATAAAACTATTGAAAGGCATATGAAAAATCTGATGTGAAAGTCACATAACTTCCTCTGCCCAAATAAAAGTTAGCAGTATTCACATATCCTTTTACAGAATCGCAATTATCCTATAAATACCTCTTCTTTCAATGATGCGACTAAAAGCGCAAGGCTATATAACAAACTTAAAAAAAAAAGAACAAGTGACTGCAGACTTTCCGCCGTAAAGAATAATTTCCGAAATTTATCGAATATTTCCCTCAGATACTTCTTTACTCTATGCATGGCCAACAATACATCTTTCTCACTTCACATTGTTATATAGAATAAGAGGCCGTGAAAGAGCGCTATTCAGTTGTTCATCACACAAGACAAAATTTCTACAAATAGTGGGTGAACAGTGGGTGGCTTGTAACTACCCTCAGAGAATTTTTTCGAAAAAAAGTTTCAAATAAAAGTTTTAGCTCGCAGTAAAAGGAACACATGTGCAAATTTTAAAGAAAATCGTTAGAGCCGTTTTCGAGAAAATCGCGAAAAACGAAAATTTCTTCACGTAAAGTCCCCTTAAAAATAAGAGAAATTTGTCGCCAATCTTCGAATCACATCTTCAGAAGGTACCTGACCCAAATACGAAATTTTGTTTTCATACGATTCTCCGTTTCGGAGCTAGCCTGTTCACAAACTTCCACAGACACACCGACACACACACACACAGACATGTTTCCAAAAATACTATTTTTGGATTCAGGGGGCCTTGAAACGTGTATATATGCTAAAAACTCAACTTCGAATTTTAGGGTCGAAAACAATACTTCCTCTACCTATAGTATCTATGGTACGGGCAGAGGAAGTAAAAACATGTCCTGTATTTTATATGGCCTATATTGGTTATCGTTATGTAGTAGGTCTAGTGGGTCGCGAAAAAAAATTCTAGGTGAAGGTGAGTCTCAGGACAAAAAAAGTTAGCCGCTAGGCTTTTAATAAGTTACATTTTTTTAGTTACATGGATTTTTTGCAAAAAAATATTGGAAATTCGTACTAAAAGCATGAAAATTGGGTTATAAAATCTGTTTTTCATTCCAAAATCTACTGTATCATAATTTTTCAAATTATCAATATGCTCTCATTTACATAATAATTTTCAAAATTACAATTTTTTTCACTACTTAAGTACCATAAAGAATTGTTTAAGAATGAAAATAACTCTGAGATGAAAACAAAGCTGTATAAAACAATTGTTTTTTTGTGAATCCTGAAAATTCAGTGAAGCTGTTTTAGTATCTCCAGCCCATTTCATCCTCCGTGATTTAATTACCCTTACTATATCCGGTGACGAGTACAGATAATGGTAATGTATTAGAAAGCATTTATCAAATGCAATTCATTTCTCATGGCAACATATTGTTTTACAGTGTTCATATGCGGCTTTGGAAGTTGCAATACAGTTAGGATTGACAAATAACACTACTCATATATTCCTTCACATACGCTTATCAAACTAGACCTTTGTCCTTCCGTAAGCCCTGCTTAATGAATGGAAATGGAGCTTAACTTGAAGATAGATTAAAAAAATAAGTCATTTTGTGCATATCAGAATATTGCAATTATCACGTGCATTCTGGCACGTTGTTACATCAGTTTATTTCAATTTATTTTTATAGGGTATAATATCTAATACTCACTGCATGCTTGATCAGTTCCACAATTCCTCATACTTTACATTTGGTTGACTTCCTGGGGCAAATGTTTCACATCCTAGAAAGCTTGGAAACGAGGTTTTTTATATTAATCCCAGCAGTGGCTAATGAGTAGATTCTATCTGTGAGGAAGGGAATGTTATAAAGGAAGCTGGCGTACGTTTTATGGACACAACTTCCCCTTCAACAAGCTACTGCTCGTGTAATTAGGTTGATTGCATGTAATTGGTAATTGGGTATCATTTAAAACGGGGGAACCAAACTAACCCCTTCATGCCAACCCATAGGGTGTGAGGTAGGGGTGGGGTGTGTGGAAATTGCATTAACGCGACTCGATGATGACATTTCGCGGTCGAAGGCGATTACTATGATGTATAACAGTACACAACATATGAAGGATGGCCAAACTCACATTTCAATATTCTGTCATATACCTGCAGGGTTAGGATTTTACGCGTAACGAAAGTTTTCTTCATCACTAGACTTCGGACTTTTAGGTCGCCAAAAATGCTGTTTTAGGTACCTAAAATAGGCTCTAAATATTGGAAAATAGGTTCTAAAAATCGTAAAATTGTCTCTTATAAAATCGTCAAGTTGCCAATTTTCTGAAATATCTCAATTGCAATGCAGAATATTATAGCCTATTTAATGAAGTCACCATTAATCAATAATCGTGATAAAACACAGATATAGGCCTATGGTACGCAGAATTATATAGACCTATTACTAGGACCTGTATTACAACCACAACAGTGAAAACCTAATCCCTGCGCCCAGAAGCTACGCACACTAGCATATTCAACCCCTTGTATCCCTCAGTGATTCTGATAACTACTTTTTTTTTATAATGAATGTGGGAGTCGGGAGAAAAACACTACATTTTCTTGGGAATTCCAAGGAATTTTTCTACTGAAGACGAAACATTCCTTACTATTTAACCACGTCATAAATGTGTAATGTACTGCACATTCCGAGCTAAAAATTTAGTACGAACTGAAAATAAATGCTAGAATTTATAAAAAAAAAACTTATTTTGAAGTTTAGAGGAAAAACAAGCAAAAAGACAATATTAGGCTCTAACGTAAAAATAGGCTGTTTTAGGTCCTATAAAACTGTAAGTTTCAGGCATAGTCACTTATGAAACATGCATATACAAGTTTTCGTCCATATATCACTTAAGGATTAAAATAGGTTTTTACCTAAAATCCTGTCTATTCATGAAATATAAAATACGTGAAAAAAAAACGCGTAATAAACGTAAAATACGTAAGAAAACCTGACAAGACTTTTAACTTTGTTCCAGTTTATAAATGTCATGTTATTAGTAGGGCCCGGATTTGCATGTAAAAAAGTTTTTTTTTTTTCCCCCCTGATGCGTACATTCCTAAAACAAAGTTTAGTATCCAAATCGTGGTCCGACAACAGCAAATTCCAAATTTTATTTTACATAAAAAAATATTTTTTACAAAAAAGTTATGTGAATAAATATTTTTGATATATTCTCCATAAATAAATATTTTAGTACTTTTCCTCATTCTCTCTTAACATTTTACAATAAAAATTTGTATCTCGAAAGAATTCAATACAAATGCTGCACTTGCAATGAGGTGAGAGTGATTCATTTGCACTTGCTTATCGGGGAAGAACAGAACCCAATCTCAAGTGCAGTATTGTATTATGCAGATCATTTTGAAGCATTTGCATCTGTAGTAAGTGAACTGGACAAAGACGATGCCTCTGCAATTGAGATTATTCAGAATTTAATATGTGGTACTACTTTAAAATGTGAATTGGCTTTCATATCGGCTAATTTTTATTCACTCAATAAAGAAACTAGAAACCTCTGTAGATTTATTGAGTAATTCAGTTAAAGAAATACAATATGTTGAAAGGCAACTTAACACTATCTCAGGTTCGAAAATAGAAGTTCTAAGAACATAATTTAAAGGTATGTTTGAGAAAAATGGTGGCTACCAAACACTCTGCAAAGTCACTCAAGTTTTGGAAGACTAAAACATAAGTGAACTTGATCGTGTGTGTGTGTTAGTGATATACCCCTCTACAAATATCGTGTTAACATCGTGTGAAGTAGAACGTTCCTTTTCTCAATATAAGGCATTATTCTCGGATAATAGGCAAGGATTTGTGATCCATAATCTGGAGATGACATTTGTTGTGCACTGCAATTCCAGTCAACATTTTACATCTGATGTTGGCGACTTTCAATATAATTTGTTCTAGTAAGTTACGAACATTCTGTGTTTTTTTTTTCAGAATTTTTTGTTTTGTTTTAGCACATATTTTTAAAATTTTAGCACATACTTTTAACATTTTTAGCACATAAAAAATAAATATTTTTAAGTTTTTTAGCACATAAAAATCCGGGCCCTAGTTATTAGGTGCCAGTATGGTACTTTATTAGAATGATTTATCGGATTTTCATGAAACTTGTTATACGCATTTATAACATCCATGGGAAGAAGTCTTTTGATATTGGACCAAATCGGTTGACTGGTACTGGAGTAAAGCCCAATTTAGCACCTTTTTTATGGTAATATATTAAGGAGAATTTATCAAGTGCAAATCAGTTCTCATGACAACATATTGTTTTACAGTGTTCATGTACGGCTTTGGAAATTGCAGTACGGGTAGCTTTGACAAATAACACTACCGACATATTCCTTCACATATTCTTATCAAACTTTAGACCTTTGTTCTTCAGTAAGCCCTGCTTAATGATTCGATCTGGAGCTTAACTCGGAAATCGATTACAAAAATAACTTATTTTCTGCACATCATAATTATTGCAATTACCACTGTTTAAACAAAAGCTATTTTCACCTTACCTTACGCTTTCTTCGCCAGTTTCATAAGCAACATTATAGTATATTGCGATACAAGTGCCGTAAGCGATGCATACGGATCGAGGAAAGAGTTTGAAAAACGAGGCGCTCGAACCGAGTTTTTTCAATTTTCCGAGATCCGTTATGCGCTTACGGCACGAGCATTGCATGCTATTTTTGCACGATGATTGTTTATATCAATTTAATTATATTAATTGTGATATTACCTGAAAATATTATGTATATACATTCTTCAAGATAGATGTTTTCTTTCAGAAAGTGATTCGCATGTGTTTGTTGTTGGGAACCGAATATTTGACCTGGGGGGCCTTGTCAATAAAGGCTTGTATTATGATATGCCGTATGTAAATTCTTACCGCACGGAAACTCTTACCGCACATAACAAGATTGCGTGCGGGAATGTCAACTTACGATCCACGGCAACAACTAATTAGTGGTACTTACGAATGTTAAGTCGTGCAAAAAATGATTTCACATTCAGCTACCAGATGGGCTTGATAATTCAATTTTAGATTTTGGTTGACTTTCCCCCTTCTTCCCATGTACCCTTCATATGCTAAAATTTTTCACATTAAAGTCTAAAAATAGTTTTTTGTACCAAAATGGCTAAACCAACACTTCTATCATGATGAGAGGTGGACATATTACTACATGGATTTGATATTATTGATATTGACTGTATGCATAGTGGAGAGGGACACATAAAACTAAGCATATGATATTAATATCGATTGTGATGGGCTATAACGTCCACCAGGGTCGTTGTGACGCACTTAATTTAAATGGCGAATATTAACACCAACATGGCAGACACTGGGTGCTTCACAAAGTGATGCCTTGGGGAGGGATTTATGAAGTTTGAGTTTTTAAGCCACTCTTGATTTTATTCCCCAAATTATTATTCTTATAAATGATATTATTATAATTATTAATATTTATTATTAAGCGTAGCGTAGTGGTTGAGACGCTTCGCTACAAACCAGAAGGTCGCGGGTTTGACCCGCGATGAGGTAGTTGGAGTCTTTCAACTGGCCTAATTCATCTGGTGGCCCTGGGGTCGACTCAGCCTTTAACAGAAATGAGTACCACGAGCAATCCTGACGCCGGTGCGTAAGGCTGACAACCTTACCACCTTCACGTACCGAATGTCTAAAATCTGGGAGCCTCAACTTGCTGGAACCGGCCTCAATGGCATGTATAGGGAACACTTTACACTTTTCTTTATTATTAAATTCTTGTATTATGAAGTGCGGTACCTTCGGCTTGCCATTACATGGACATCTAAGAAAGTAAACTTAACGATAAATTCGACAATTCGGTGTTAGCTGATTCAAGCGGGTCGCACCGTTTGGGACTACACAATTTCGTCAACATCACAAAATGTGTCTACGTGCCGAATGAACTCAGCTGTTTTTTATATATCTTTTTAAATATAATTTAGCAGAATTTATACTCATTTTAGCTGCGAAGCCATATCAGGAGTTCAGGATCTGTGTCTATACAGTAGGGTAGGCCATGGAACTATTGATTGTCAATTATTTTATTGTTAGTGTATTTTATGGAGTAAATTTCAAGTGATATTAATTTAAATGGATATGATACAGAATAATGTTGGTGAGGATGATTCATGGTAGGCCTATGTAAATATCCAATTCGGCATTTGCCCGGGCCAATTTGGCATGGGCTCTTTCATGGTTTCTCCAGTCGTAAAGGTAAATGCCGAATTGGATATTTACATGGCATGAATCATCCTCACCATTTCATCCTGTTTCATATCCATTTAAATTAATATGACTTGAAATTTACTACATAAAATACACTAACAATAGAAACAATTGACAAACAATAGTTCCATGACCTACCCAACTGAATAGACACAGATTCCGAACTCCTGATATGGCCTCTGATATGGTAGTTAAAAGGAGTATAAACACAGTTGAATAAAAAAAATTATAGCCCCTATAATAATTCACGGTGGATATATACATTATACTCTCTCTCTCTCTCTCTCTCTCTCTCTCTCTCTCTCTCTCTCTCTGATCCTATTCCCCCATGTTGGGGCGAAGGGCCTCCAAGTGGAGGTTTCTGTTTACAGATGAGAATTTTGTTACACTTATTTTCCTAGAGTGGGCAGAGGGACAGGCGGTAAGCCCATCGCCTCTCAACCCCCCTCCGGAAACTGTGAAAGGGTCGAGAAATTTTGTCCAGTGGCTCTAATTTAGGCTTGGAGTTCTTTTACGTGCCGTAAATCTACGACACGGTCTCCCCAGCTTGAAATCCCACCCGAAGGACTCCGTGCCCAGGATTTTTACGTCCTGAAAAACCCATCGACTGCGGCCGCGACCTATACATTATACTAGAACTTTAGAATTAATCAAATTGTTTATTGCTTTAGAATTCATGTTCACCTTGCAGCTGGGCTGCTTAATTAAGATGGGTTGCCTACATAATTAAGGCAGCAAGTAAACGCGATTTTAGTAAATAACAACAAGGCTCGAGTTTGAATATCCAATTACAGGGCTTGTGTTCTGTGGTTACGTGTGGGTCTCTACTTCTTTACAAATCCCGCTGACCAGATGCCTGCTTCCCTTCACAACTCTTCCCTTACGCAAGAAATGCAATAAAACATGGGAAAGCAAATGTCAGTTGGCTTGCCTAGTTGAAAATTCTTTCCTTTCCACATAAGAGCAAAGATTATCTTCATTGTTCAAATTATTAAGTGCCAAAATGGTACTGCGTATGCCTATACCATTTTCTATGGGAAAGCGAATGATAACCATCAACTCTTATCTTCTTGTCTTCTGTCAGGAAATATAAAAATAAAAATTTATATGATAATTATCCTGCCGGTTGTATTATATGGATCTGAGACATGGCCCCTTACTGGTCGGGAAGAACATGTTCTGAGTGTGTTCAAAAACAGGGGGCTTAGGAAAATATGAAAGAGATGAAAATGGGGACTGGAGAAAACTGCATAACGATGAGCTTCATAACCTGTACTCTTCACCGGATATAGTAAGGGTAGTTAGATCACGGAGGATGAAATGGGCTGGACATGGGGGAGGAAATACATATCTTAGAAGTATTGACTGGTAGACCCGAAGGGAAAAGGCCACTTGGAATATCTAGACGTAGGTGGGAGGACAATATTAGGATAGATTTAAGGGAAGTAGGATTTGCGAAGTATGATTGGATGGAGTTGGCACAGAATAGGGTTGAATGGCGGGCTCAGGTAAGCGCAGCAATGAACCTCCGGATTCCATAAAATAAGTAATATTCCTTTAGCTTGCTTAGTAATAGTCTATTGCCATTGAGTAATTAAGTAACCATCAATTAAGGACTTGGTTCTTAATACATTGGAGAATCAATTCAGCCTTTAAGAAAGCCATTATGTTATTTTGAGAGGACAGTGGTGTGACGTCATAGTTATGAATGTTCATGCACCAACAAAGGATAAACACGAAGATGACAAAGACTGTTTTAAGAGGAAGTTGAACGGACATTTGTTCATTTTCCGTCATATCACATGAAAATAATGGTAGGAGATTTCAATGCGAAAGTAAGGAAGGAGGAGATTTTGAAGCCCGCGATTGCGAACGAAAGTCTCCCCTTGCAGAGCAGTGACAATGGGGTTAGACTAGTGCATTTTTCCACCGCTAAAAATTTAACCGTAAAAAGTACAAAATTCCCACATCGTGATATTCATAAATACATATGGACTTCGCCAGATGGAAAGAGGATAAATATGTGCACATTAAATTATTACGAACCAGGTTTTTTGGGAGGAAGGTGTGAGAGTGACATTTTTTAGGTAGATTTCGAAGAAAAATCTACCTATTGCAATGGATACCATGTCATGATTTTCGAAAAATTCTTTCATATCTTTACGTTTCATGCTCCCCTAAGTACGAAACCACCGCCCGTTCAAAAAAAAAAAAAAAAAAAAAAAAATGTGATATTATATATATATATATATAGGCCTATATATATATATATCTTTACACGATAGCGGCCGTAATTTTGAAGATATTTGAACCAAATTTTAATATGTTATTTCTAGGCCCAATAGTTCGGACAAGTTCGTTAATGAGCAAAATTGGCCCAAGGTGGTCGGGGGAGGGGGTTGAAATTTTTAAAAATGTATATCTCGGCCCCTATGAAGTATAGAGGGAAACTTTGTTTGAATAAATTAGAGTACTCCCTATGAAGTTCACAGTGACACCAACGATACGGGGGTTCGAGTGAGGGTGGGGGTGGGGGTGGGGGATGAAAATTCGAAACTTTTAAAACCACGTCTTGTGGGGTATCGTTGAAAAGCTCTTGATGAGTACTCTACAAATCAATAAATAGTTTCTTGATAGCTCTCATATGACGCGAGATTTTAATGTTTGAAAATAATAACACTTGAAAGAATTATTATAATATCATAATTTTGTCTTGTTTAGCGGCTTTGCTAATTTTATTCATTGCTGATCTTGCGCACGGCCTCCCAGAATATTATATCCTATTATTGTTGTCAAAACAATTGATTGTAGTCTCTTCCTCTTTACTGCAGGTTTGCCATGCCAAGGCTAAAGAAGAAGAGTGCTATGCAGCGACAATAAATTAAACCAAAAGCACTTCGAAATCTACCTCCGCCTGTAGGCCTGCATAAAGGGATTTTTTTACTTCAGCCACAGAACGGCTGTATGGGAACATGTGAATGAAAATGAAATGTCTAGTAAAGACAGTAAAATTTTATGTTACCGGAATTTCTGTTTCTTCTTTTTTCAACCCTTACAAGACATGGTGAATAGAAGCAATGGTTTGTAAAATTTTAAGTCCTGTAATGGCGATTGAAGGCTATAATTTAGCGTTTTCTAAGGGAATAAATTGAGTATGATAAGTCGTTCTTCCTCATTTTAAACTCTAGGTATCCAATATAAGGACCTGGAGTTTCAAAGTCCTCCTTAAGGTCATTTCGAATTACAAGCAACATAGAAAATCCGGGCCACCATATAATATGCAATCACAGTATTATGTTTCGTAGAAAATGACTACAATAAACTGTTTTTTTACACGCGCTACCTAGCAACCGAAAGCATTATACGAACGCTACAATACACTGCTTATTACATGCGTTACCTAGCAACAGAACGCATTATATTCAGGCTGTGGATTCAAAAATATGTTTCATGTAGTTTGTCATGAAATGCCACAGTGTCATGAAGAGGTCGCTCCGCAGCTCCTGTGCAGGCTAAGAAAATGAATTCAGTTGGTGTGTATAATGTTCTGCTGCAGTCACTTATGAACTAAGAAATAACATTAACATAAAACTCGCATATTCACACAATTTTCCTGAAGACAACAATAATTAACATGTTCTCTGCGGAGAGACTTTTTAATGACACGGTACTAGGTCAATGTAATTATAACTCTTCCGAAATTCATGTTTTTTTTCCGAAACTGAATTTACTTTTTCTGAAATTGACCTTTCTCCGAATTAAAAAGTAATTTTTACAGATATAAATTAACTTCTTTCCGAAATTGAAATACTGGAAAGGTCTAGACTTGAGGATTGTCATTTCTTAAATTTATTTCAGCTGTGTTTATACCCCTTTTAGCTTCGAGGCTATATGAGGAGTTCGGGATCTGTGTCTGTACAGTAGGGTAGGCCATGGATCTATTGATTGCCAATTGTTTCTACTGTCGGTGTATTTAATGGAATAAATTTCAACTGATATTAATTTAAATGGATATGATATAGGATGAAATGGTGAGGATGATTCATGGTATGTAAATATCCAATTCGGTATTTGCCTTGACGACTGCGGAACCATGAAAAAACCCATGTCAAATTGGCCTGCCACGGGATTTGAACCTGGGATCTTCCGAATGCGAGTCCAAGACGTTACGATCTCGGCCACCTCGCTCGGTAAGGTTGTCATGTTTTTTTCTACCTTTAAGCTTTGAAATAAAAAAAGGCAGACCATGAAAAATAATATTCAAGTTGTTCAAGAGGAAAACGCTTAATTCTGGCAAGGTAAGCAGCTGATATTTTGATGAATAATTGATTTATAAATTTAATTGCATATTACAATTTTAAAAACTATTTTAATATGTTTTAAATGACGTTTCTTTAATTTACAGTTCCACACGAGCCGTTGCACACAAAGGAAACAAATTTAATATGATCAAAAATCAGTGCTTGAAGCTACCTGCCCTCTCTTAAGATCAAGAAGCAAGCGACAGGATCTTATAACTCTGTGAGTATTATATATATATCTTCTAACATAAATTAGAAGGAAAGTCCATTCTTGGATGTCAGAAGTGTAGACTACGCTATTTTGATAAAAAAATTAACTTTTTTTATTATAGTGTTAAAAAATCAAGGATACCCTAAAGTATATAAATTAGAAAATCACTCTCAACACTTCGCCCATCCCTTAAATCTAAAACAATAGTAAATAAAATCAGGTAAACTGATATTACAAAGTGCCAGAAAGAGTTAGTAGCCATATTTCAGAAACTATTGAGTTTTAGATCACGGTTTCTTGAGAAAGTTTAATAAGCATATGCAAAGGAATAGGCAGGATAGGCCTGTTCCTTAATTTTTTTCAAAACATCTGAAGCCGTACAAATAGTTCAACAAATTTTAAATTTATTTTGGAGGTGAAAAATATAAAAAATATTGAACTTTTTGGAATCTTTCCATCGGTTTAGGCTAAAATCTATAAATCTTTCAAATTTCAAGTTCCGACCTCATCTGGAAGAGAGTAATCATCAATGTTAATAGTGGATGATTAGACTTTCCACAGACAGACGGACAGACATACAGACAGACAAACACCTTTCCACACGTTTTCCCGGTGTTATCTCAATTTAGATTTTTTTTGTCATCATCACAAGTAGATTTATGTGTACGAGAGAAAATTGTGCAGGATTTGGGTACTGTATCTCCTTCCCATTACAATTTTTATTTTCACTAAACGAAACAAAATTAAAAATATGTCCGCAGGTGCAAGGATTATAATTAGGTCCGAAATTATTCATGTATAAGAAAACATCCTGTAATTTATTCATGATAGTAACATATAACTGACGGCCATGTTATCTGGGTAAACAGGTTGACCAACACGACAAACCTCGCGGGAGATATAACATGGCATAGTTTCGAAACTCGTGAATTCGGTATGCCCTACAAAACTAATATCACTGTTCAAAACCTAACCAACCTAACCTAACCTAACTGCCACTAAAATAGAATCTATCTGCCACTACTTACCTTAATGCAAGGAGGGCAGTTAGAATCATCCTGCTTCGCATTTGCTCATCCTGCTTTACTCAAGAACCATAATATGGCTGGCGTTTTTTATGCGCAATAAAATAACTGATTGATGCCCGGTTTCTAAAAACTCGTGAAATACCTATGGGTAAATTATCCATGGGCAAATTTGTTCCTAATCACCCATAATGCTATAATGAGGAAGGCCTTGGAGTTGTACAGTTAATTTAATTCAGAAGGCTTTGATTCTCATTGTTTAAATTATTATTGATCCTATGGGAGGTTAAATTTTATCCAGCCATCCATGAAAGGATAAATTAACCCGACGATTTACCCTTGGAAAGATCTAGCCCGAGTTTGTAGGAATATTTTTTCTGTCATTTTCATATTTACCCAGAGGACATTTATCTAGAAACTCGCCACAAGTGTATGTGATTGTTACCTTTATAATTATTTGAGTTTGTAAATGTTATTCCTGTGTAAATTCTGTCCATTGGATAATATTACCCATAGGTATTTCGCGAGTTTACAGAAACCGGGCATGAAATGGGTAAAAAACAAGATCAATTCTAAATCTAAAAACGTATAATTTCACCTCTTAATCAATTCCTTGAACAAAAGTAAGTACATTTAATGAATTTTCCAGTTGCAGAAGGAAAAAATTGTAAAGCTAAGGTGATAGTGCTCTATCCAAAATTAATTTTTTATATCATCAATGATGTTCTCTAAATTTCATGTTATGTAGCTGTTTGTATTGATTGGCTATGTCACACTGCGCCCTCTCGTACTGGCTTCGTTGCACTTTGCAGTTTACAGACCAGCTTTATCATATGCATGCTTTATTTTGTCGGCGGATTACAAATGCCCTCTAAACCAGAGCGTTTACTAACAACGTCAGTACAGCCACAGCAAAAAAGTTATACGGCTGAATAATGCCATTAAATCTGTGTTTCAAAATCAGTCAGCTTCCAGGGGCGATGATTTATTATTATGACAAAGCTGGAACTCATCGGCACCACTAAGATGTATGCAACCTTATACCCTCGTATACAAGTACACAGCACGCCGCTTATTCTGATCGCTTTGGGATAATATTAACCGATTGATAACAGTAGCCGAACGAATTAAATGAAGGTTATTTATGCCCGGTTTCTATAAACTCGTGAAATACCTATGGGTAAATTATCCATGGGCAAATTGGTTCCAGAATCACCCACAATGTTGTAATGAGCAAGGCCTTGGATTTGTACAGTTAATTTAATTCAGAAGGCTTTGATTCTCATTGTTTAAATTATTATTGATCCTACGAGAGGTTAAATTTTATCCAGCCATCCATGAAAGGATAAATTAATTATATAATATTATTCTATTGCTATTAAGTCGGCATAAATAACGCTACCCCCAACAATACTGTTCTTGCAAAGACGTTACCAAGCAACCCCCTATGTGTGACGTTACCCCTATGTGTGAATTTCTGATTGAAGTAGAAATCTTTCGAAGGCTAATTGACATGGATGTGAGAGTGATACTATTTTGGTGACGAATTAGGTAATTTGATATTTGAAAATTAAAAAAATGGGTCATTGGAATAAGATCTTTCCCATTTAAATAAATTCAAAATCACAGTTAATTTCGATTTTGAGAGTTAATTTGGATAATTCGTAGACTGAATGTTAAAGGAATTGGATTTTTCAATGAATCCCTTAAATACCTTCATTTTCATTTTCATTTTCCCCCTCTCGTGCAATAGATGGCATATATTATGTAGCATATTTGAGTTATTTGAGTTATTTATATATTAACATAAAAAGGCACTAAATTGGGCATTTCTCCCGTACCGCCCAACCGATTTGGTTCAATATCAATAGGGTTCTTCCCATGCACATTATAAATGTGTTTTCCAAGTTTGATGAAAATCCGAAAAAGCGTATTTGAGTTATGGTGCGTACAGACACACGGACGGACAGACAGACGGACAGACATTTTCTCGTCCCCCACACAATCTCATAAAGTACCATACTGGCACTTAATAAATATGGGTTTTGAAATATGTAAATATGAATAAGGGACCGCATTTAAACTATACTGTGGGATCGCAATAAATCTAATGCCATGAATGTATAATAATTAATCAACTATTAATTCAAGTTTTTTTTTATTACTTCACGGAGAAAATATACACTTACTTTGTTTTGTTTTGATCAGAAAGACCTATCTACATAATGCAAAATATTATTATTTTTCTTTCTGTCATTTTGAATTTCAGCTTTATCCCTAATTTTCAAAGTATACACAACAATACTTGCAAAAAAGTTACCTAGCAACTACTATGCGCGAATTTATGATCGACGTAGAAATATCTGGAAATGGACGAGACAGTGTTACTATTTTAGTGTCTGTACGCGCGATAACTCAAATACGCTTAGTCGGATTTTAATGAAACTTGGTGTACACACTTATAATGTTCATGGGAAGAGGTCTACTGGTATTGCACCAAATCGGTTGGCCGGTACCGGAATAATGCTCATTTTACTATTTTCTTTATGGTAATATATGACAAAGGCGCCGATAACTCAAATACGCTTTATCGGATTTTCATGAAACTTGGTATATGAATTTATGGCGTTCTTGGGTACAAGCCTATTGACTTTCGGCCAAATTGGTTGACCGGTACCGAAATAACGAGTATATCAATATTAATTTTATAATGAATATTCTTCTATGGCCCACAATATATTAAAATAACGTAACAAATTGCCAGTCTATATTGATATTGTTAGCAACCTTGAAAGATTTGTTTCTTCATAACGATGTTAGTGTAGGGCTAAATAATCATTTAAATAATTTAAATAAAATATTTATAACAACTAGAAGTTGAATATGATATTATATTGTGCATTCTATGGATATGTAGGCTACCGATATTTACATTAGGCTATATTTTCATGTAGCGAATAGTAGGCCTATTGCACCATTATTATTATTATCATTATTATTATTATTATTATTATTATTATTATTATTATTATTGCCAACGCATTTATTTTTGGAATTTAACTCAGAGATCTATTACAAAAATAACTTTTCTGCATGGGCCTATCATAATTGCGTTTATCATTGATTTAAAAAAAGCATACTGGCACTTTGTTATATCAGTTTACCTGATTTTATTTAATTTACTTTTACACCCTCTCGTGCAATAGATGGCATATATTATATAAATATTAATTTAATGGTTGTACGTCCAACTTTTAACAGGGTCTCCCAAAGAATACTGCCTGGTAGTCCACGACAGAATGTATTGGCTGATGAAGTGATTGTGAATTCAAAGAAAAGGGGCACCTACGAGAAGAGCGACGCCTAAATATAAATAGCTGAGTAGCAGATTTGAACTCAACGCACTAAATCTTTAGCGATAAGATGCAAGTGGTAGCTGGTATTAGTCAATCATAATGTTTATAAAACACGATCATTAACACTAGGAATCCCCAGAAGGCTATCGTTAGATCTGTTTAGAAGATGGAAAGTTAAACTAATCGTACACATTCAAATTTTACTTCAACAAATGTCGTATTCGTAAATTCAAACATATCGCACAGGGTTTCTTACTACTTAAGGAAGGTATTAATTATTCTTACTGTTAAGGGTATCTTCCAAAACTTTAACACTAAGATTGCAGGTAGTAGCTGTTGTTATCTACAAAAAGTTTAGTGCAAACTCAACCGGTACCATAACTCATGGAGAGGACTTTTCGGCTTTAGAATGCTATGTTTACATCTGTTGCCGACAGCTGCAGTAACTACGTAGTGTATACATATAGTTAGTTGGGCTAGTCTGACGTAACTTTCAACAAATAGTGGCGGGTACTGCATACTTAAGGAAGGCACAATAAATTCTTACTGTTAGAGACGCACAAAAGAGAGATCTGATCACTCGGCAATAACATATATTTTGATATTTTTCACAGGAACTTCCATAGAAAGCTACTACAGAATCCACTGCAACATAAAAGATGCTAAATTGTCTTCCGTCATTCTATGCCGTAAGTAACTCACACGTTCTGAATTTTTTAAAGACTGGAGAAACTAGCAAAGTTAGAGACGGAAATGCACGAGTGAAAGCCGATATAGCACGATCGCTCAAATGAGCTGCTTTCCCCAGTGAAACACATTCAATTCCACGTCAAGTCAATTAGAACACAATGTCCTTATGCACAAGCCTGCTTTTTACTTCACAGGCTGTTATCTTCCATACTTGTAACTTTCATAATCACGATGGTAATACTGGCTTTGTTATTGGCGATTTTATGATACTCTGAAATAGGCAATAAATTCAACAGAAATATAGGTTCAATTAGAATGTAATTTCACCTCCAATAGAAATCTCAAAACGTGAATTAATAAAATCAGGAAAACTGATGTAACGAAGTGCCAGTATGTTTTGTTTAATCAGTTATGATTGCAGTTATGATATGTAGAATACAAAAACAAAAAAAAAGTCAAATTGGCCGAATCGGGATTTGAACCAGGGAACTCCAGAATGTGATGCCAAGACGTTACCATCTTAGCCACCTGGGTCAGTTTAATGGTCTAGTGTGATAAGCGCATGTAAAGCAATAGTGTTGTAATAGCTAACTGTATTTTAATAAAAAAAGCCTTATAAGATCACAGTAAAACAATGCATTTCATAAATTCTTTCGAATACGAATATTACCATAAAATTGGCACTAAATTGAGCATTACTCCGAAACAGGTCAACAAATTTTATCCAATATCAATAGACGTCTTCCCACGGACATTATAAATGTGTATACCAAGTTTCATAAAATTCCGGTAAAGCGTATTTCAGTTACCGCGTCTTTAAAATTGACACTAAATTGGGTTTTACTCCGGCACCGGTCTACCGATTTGGTCAAATATCAGTAGACGTCTTCCCATGTACATTATAAATGTGTATACAAAGTTTCAGGAAAATCCAATAAAGCATATTTGAGTTATCGCGACTTCTTATATATTAACATAAAAAGGCACTAAATTGGGCATTTCTCCCGTACCGCCCAACCGATTTGGTTCAATATCAATAGGGTTCTTCCCATGCACATTATAAATGTGTTTTCCAAGTTTGATGAAAATCCGAAAAAGCATATTTGAGTTATGGTGCGTACAGACACACGGACGGACATACAGACGGACAGACATTTTCTCGTCCCCCTCACAATCTCATAAAGTACCATACTGGCACTTAATAAATATGGGTTTTGAAATATGTAAATATGAATAAGGGACCGCATTTAAACTATACTGTGGGATCGCAATAAACCTAATGCCATGAATGTATAATAATTAACTATTAATTCAAGTTTTTTTTATTACTCCACGGAGAAAATATACACTTACTTTGTTTTGTTTTGATCAGAAAGACCTATCTACATAATGCAAAATATTATTATTTTTCTTTCTGTCATTTTGAATTTCAACTTGATCCCTAATTTACAAAGTATACACAACAATACTTGCAAAAACGTTACCTAGCAACTACTATGCGCGAATTTATGATCGACGTAGAAATATCTGGAAATGGACGAGACAGTGTTACTATTTTAGTGTCTGTACGCGCGATAACTCAAATACGCTTAGTCGGATTTTAATGAAACTTGGTGTACACACTTATAATGTTCATGGGAAGAAGTCTACTGGTATTGGACCAAATCGATGGCCAGTACCGGAATAATGCTCAATTTACTACTTTTTTATGGTAATATATGACAAAGGCGCCGATAACTCAAATACGCTTTATCGGATTTTCATGAAACTTGGTATATGAATTTATGGCGTTCTTGGGTACAAGCCTATTGACTTTCGGCCAAATTGGTTGACCGGTACCGAAATAACGAGTATATCAATATTAATTTTATAATGAATATTCTTCTATGGCCCACAATATATTAAAATAACGTAACAAATTGCCAGTCTATATTGATATTGTTAGCAACCTTGATTGATTTGTTTCTTCATAACGATGTTAGTGTAGGGCTAAATAATCATTTAAATAATTTAAATAAAATATTTATAACAACTAGCCGTTGAATATGATATTATATTGTGCATTCTATGGATATGTAGGCTACCGATATTTACATTAGGCTATATTTTCATGTAGCGAATAGTAGGCCTATTGCACCATTATTATTATTATCATTATTATTATTATTATTATTATTATTATTATTATTATTATTATTGCCAACGCATTTATTTTTGGAATTTAACTCAGAGATCTATTACAAAAATAACTTTTCTGCATGGGCCTATCATAATTGCGTTTATCATTGATTTAAAAAAAGCATACTGGCACTTTGTTATATCAGTTTACCTGATTTTATTTAATTTACTTTTACACCCTCTCGTGCAATAGATGGCATATATTATATAAATATTAATTTAATGGTTGTACGTCCAACTTTTAACAGGGTCTCCCAAAGAATACTGCCTGGTAGTCCACGACAGAATGTATTGGCTGATGAAGTGATTGTGAATTCAAAGAAAAGGGGCACCTACGAGAAGAGCGACGCCTAAATATAAATAGCTGAGTAGCAGATTTGAACTCAACGCACTAAATCTTTAGCGATAAGATGCAAGTGGTAGCTGGTATTAGTCAATCATAATGTTTATAAAACACGATCATTAACACTAGGAATCCCCAGAAGGCTATCGTTAGATCTGTTTAGAAGATGGAAAGTTAAACTAATCGTACACATTCAAATTTTACTTCAACAAATGTCGTATTCGTAAATTCAAACATATCGCACAGGGTTTCTTACTACTTAAGGAAGGTATTAATTATTCTTACTGTTAAGGGTATCTTCCAAAACTTTAACACTAAGATTGCAGGTAGTAGCTGTTGTTATCTACAAAAAGTTTAGTGCAAACTCAACCGGTACCATAACTCATGGAGAGGACTTTTCGGCTTTAGAATGCTATGTTTACATCTGTTGCCGACAGCTGCAGTAACTACGTAGTGTATACATATAGTTAGTTGGGCTAGTCTGACGTAACTTTCAACAAATAGTGGCGGGTACTGCATACTTAAGGAAGGCACAATAAATTCTTACTGTTAGAGACGCACAAAAGAGAGATCTGATCACTCGGCAATAACATATATTTTGATATTTTTCACATGAACTTCCATAGAAAGCTACTACAGAATCCACTGCAACATAAAAGATGCTAAATTGTCTTCCGTCATTCTATGCCGTAAGTAACTCACACGTTCTGAATTTTTTAAAGAATGGAGAAACTAGCAAAGTTAGAGACGGAAATGCACGAGTGAAAGCCGATATAGCACGATCGCTCAAATGAGCTGCTTTCCCCAGTGAAACACATTCAATTCCACGTCAAGTCAATTAGAACACAATGTCCTTATGCACAAGCCTGCTTTTTACTTCACAGGCTGTTATCTTCCATACTTGTAACTTTCATAATCACGATGGTAATACTGGCTTTGTTATTGGCGATTTTATGATACTCTGAAATAGGGCAATAAATTCAACAGAAATATAGGTTCAATTAGAATGTAATTTCACCTCCAATAGAAATCTCAAAACGTGAATTAATAAAATCAGGAAAACTGATGTAACGAAGTGCCAGTATGTTTTGTTTAATCAGTTATGATATGTAGAATACAAAAACAAAAAAAAGTCAAATTGGCCGAATCGGGATTTGAACCATGGAACTCCAGAATGTGATGCCAAGACGCTACCATCTTAGCCACCTGGGTCAGTTTAATGGTCTAGTGTGATAAGCGCATGTAAAGCAATAGTGTTGTAATAGCTAACTGTATTTTAATTGAAAAAGCCTTATATGATCACAGTAAAACAATGCATTTCATAAATTCTTTCGAATACGAATATTACCATAAAATTGACACTAAATTGAGCATTACTCCGAAACAGGTCAACAAATTTTATCCAATATCAATAGACGTCTTCCCACGGACATTATAAATGTGTATACCAAGTTTCATAAAATTCCGGTAAAGCGTATTTCAGTTACCGCGTCTTTAAAATTGACACTAAATTGGGTTTTACTCCGGCACCGGTCTACCGATTTGGTCAAATATCAGTAGACGTCTTCCCATGTACATTATAAATGTGTATACAAAGTTTCAGGAAAATCCAATAAAGCATATTTGAGTTATTGCGACTTCTTATATATTAACATAAAAAGGCACTAAATTGGGCATTTCTCCCGTACCGCCCAACCGATTTGGTTCAATATCAATAGGGTTCTTCCCATGCACATTATAAATGTGTTTTCCAAGTTTGATGAAAATCCGAAAAAGCATATTTGAGTTATGGTGCGTACAGACACACGGACGGACATACAGACGGACAGACATTTTCTCGTCCCCCTCACAATCTCATAAAGTACCATACTGGCACTTAATAAATATGGGTTTTGAAATATGTAAATATGAATAAGGTACCGCATTTAAACTATACTGTGGGATCGCAATAAATCTAATGCCATGAATGTATAATAATTAATCAACTATTAATTCAAGTTTTTTTTATTACTCCACGGAGAAAATATACACTTACTTTGTTTTGTTTTGATCAGAAAGACCTATCTACATAATGCAAAATATTATTATTTTTCTTTCTGTCATTTTGAATTTCAACCTGATCCCTAATTTACAAAATATACACAACAATACTTGCAAAAACGTTACCTAGCAACTACTATGCGCGAATTTATGATCGACGTAGAAATATCTGGAAATGGACGAGACAGTGTTACTATTTTAGTGTCTGTACGCGCGATAACTCAAATACGCTTAGTCGGATTTTAATGAAACTTGGTGTACACACTTATAATGTTCATGGGAAGAAGTCTACTGGTATTGGACCAAATCGATGGCCAGTACCGGAATAATGCTCAATTTACTACTTTTTTATGGTAATATATGACAAAGGCGCCGATAACTCAAATACGCTTTATCGGATTTTCATGAAACTTGGTATATGAATTTATGGCGTTCTTGGGTACAAGCCTATTGACTTTCGGCCAAATTGGTTGACCGGTACCGAAATAACGAGTATATCAATATTAATTTTGTAATGAATATCCTTCTATGGCCCACAATATATTAAAATAACGTAACAAATTGCCAGTCTATATTGATATTGTTAGCAACCTCGATTGATTTGTTTCTTCATAACGATGTTAGTGTAGGGCTAAATAATCATTTAAATAATTTAAAAAAAATATTTATAACAACTAGCCGTTGAATATGATATTATATTGTGCATTCTATGGATATGTAGGCTACCGATATTTACATTAGGCTATATTTTCATGTAGCGAATAGTAGGCCTATTGCACCATTATTATTATTATTATTATTATTATTATTATTATTATTATTATTATTATTATTATTGCCAACGCATTTATTTTTGGAATTTAACTCAGAGATCTATTACAAAAATAACTTTTCTGCATGGGCCTATCATAATTGCGTTTATCATTGATTTAAAAAAAGCATACTGGCACTTTGTTATATCAGTTTACCTGATTTTATTTAATTTACTTTTACACCCTCTCGTGCAATAGATGGCATATATTATATAAATATTAATTTAATGGTTGTACGTCCAACTTTTAACAGGGTCTCCCAAAGAATACTGCCTGGTAGTCCACGACAGAACGTATTGGCTGATGAAGTGATTGTGAATTCAAAGAAAAGGGGCACCTACGAGAAGAGCGACGCCTAAATATAAATAGCTGAGTAGCAGATTTGAACTCAACGCACTAAATCTTTAGCGATAAGATGCAAGTGGTAGCTGGTATTAGTCAATCATAATGTTTATAAAACACGATCATTAACACTAGGAATCCCCAGAAGGCTATCGTTAGATCTGTTTAGAAGATGGAAAGTTAAACTAATCGTACACATTCAAATTTTACTTCAACAAATGTCGTATTCGTAAATTCAAACATATCGCACAGGGTTTCTTACTACTTAAGGAAGGTATTAATTATTCTTACTGTTAAGGGTATCTTCCAAAACTTTAACACTAAGATTGCAGGTAGTAGCTGTTGTTATCTACAAAAAGTTTAGTGCAAACTCAACCGGTACCATAACTCATGGAGAGGACTTTTCGGCTTTAGAATGCTATGTTTACATCTGTTGCCGACAGCTGCAGTAACTACGTAGTGTATACATATAGTTAGTTGGGCTAGTCTGACGTAACTTTCAACAAATAGTGGCGGGTACTGCATACTTAAGGAAGGCACAATAAATTCTTACTGTTAGAGACGCACAAAAGAGAGATCTGATCACTCGGCAATAACATATATTTTGATATTTTTCACAGGAACTTCCATAGAAAGCTACTACAGAATCCACTGCAACATAAAAGATGCTAAATTGTCTTCCGTCATTCTATGCCGTAAGTAACTCACACGTTCTGAATTTTTTAAAGACTGGAGAAACTAGCAAAGTTAGAGACGGAAATGCACGAGTGAAAGCCGATATAGCACGATCGCTCAAATGAGCTGCTTTCCCCAGTGAAACACATTCAATTCCACGTCAAGTCAATTAGAACACAATGTCCTTATGCACAAGCCTGCTTTTTACTTCACAGGCTGTTATCTTCCATACTTGTAACTTTCATAATCACGATGGTAATACTGGCTTTGTTATTGGCGATTTTATGATACTCTGAAATAGGCAATAAATTCAACAGAAATATAGGTTCAATTAGAATGTAATTTCACCTCCAATAGAAATCTCAAAACGTGAATTAATAAAATCAGGAAAACTGATGTAACGAAGTGCCAGTATGTTTTGTTTAATCAGTTATGATTGCAGTTATGATATGTAGAATACAAAAACAAAAAAAAAGTCAAATTGGCCGAATCGGGATTTGAACCAGGGAACTCCAGAATGTGATGCCAAGACGTTACCATCTTAGCCACCTGGGTCAGTTTAATGGTCTAGTGTGATAAGCGCATGTAAAGCAATAGTGTTGTAATAGCTAACTGTATTTTAATAAAAAAAGCCTTATAAGATCACAGTAAAACAATGCATTTCATAAATTCTTTCGAATACGAATATTACCATAAAATTGGCACTAAATTGAGCATTACTCCGAAACAGGTCAACAAATTTTATCCAATATCAATAGACGTCTTCCCACGGACATTATAAATGTGTATACCAAGTTTCATAAAATTCCGGTAAAGCGTATTTCAGTTACCGCGTCTTTAAAATTGACACTAAATTGGGTTTTACTCCGGCACCGGTCTACCGATTTGGTCAAATATCAGTAGACGTCTTCCCATGTACATTATAAATGTGTATACAAAGTTTCAGGAAAATCCAATAAAGCATATTTGAGTTATCGCGACTTCTTATATATTAACATAAAAAGGCACTAAATTGGGCATTTCTCCCGTACCGCCCAACCGATTTGGTTCAATATCAATAGGGTTCTTCCCATGCACATTATAAATGTGTTTTCCAAGTTTGATGAAAATCCGAAAAAGCATATTTGAGTTATGGTGCGTACAGACACACGGACGGACATACAGACGGACAGACATTTTCTCGTCCCCCTCACAATCTCATAAAGTACCATACTGGCACTTAATAAATATGGGTTTTGAAATATGTAAATATGAATAAGGGACCGCATTTAAACTATACTGTGGGATCGCAATAAACCTAATGCCATGAATGTATAATAATTAATCAACTATTAATTCAAGTTTTTTTTATTACTCCACGGAGAAAATATACACTTACTTTGTTTTGTTTTGATCAGAAAGACCTATCTACATAATGCAAAATATTATTATTTTTCTTTCTGTCATTTTGAATTTCAACTTGATCCCTAATTTACAAAGTATACACAACAATACTTGCAAAAACGTTACCTAGCAACTACTATGCGCGAATTTATGATCGACGTAGAAATATCTGGAAATGGACGAGACAGTGTTACTATTTTAGTGTCTGTACGCGCGATAACTCAAATACGCTTAGTCGGATTTTAATGAAACTTGGTGTACACACTTATAATGTTCATGGGAAGAGGTCTACTGGTATTGGACCAAATCGGTTGGCCGGTACCGGAATAATGCTCATTTTACTATTTTCTTTATGGTAATATATGACAAAGGCGCCGATAACTCAAATACGCTTTATCGGATTTTCATGAAACTTGGTATATGAATTTATGGCGTTCTTGGGTACAAGCCTATTGACTTTCGGCCAAATTGGTTGACCGGTACCGAAATAACGAACATATCAATATTAATTTTATAATGAATATTCTTCTATGGCCCACAATATATTAAAATAACGTAACAAATTGCCAGTCTATATTGATATTGTTAGCAACCTTGATTGATTTGTTTCTTCATAACGATGTTAGTGTAGGGCTAAATAATCATTTAAATAATTTAAATAAAATATTTATAACAACTAGCCGTTGAATATGATATTATATTGTGCATTCTATGGATATGTAGGCTACCGATATTTACATTAGGCTATATTTTCATGTAGCGAATAGTAGGCCTATTGCACCATTATTATTATTATTATTATTATTATTATTATTATTATTATTATTATTATTATTATTGCCAACGCATTTATTTTTGGAATTTAACTCAGAGATCTATTACAAAAATAACTTTTCTGCATGGGCCTATCATAATTGCGTTTATCATTGATTTAAAAAAAGCATACTGGCACTTTGTTATATCAGTTTACCTGATTTTATTTAATTTACTTTTACACCCTCTCGTGCAATAGATGGCATATATTATATAAATATTAATTTAATGGTTGTACGTCCAACTTTTAACAGGGTCTCCCAAAGAATACTGCCTGGTAGTCCACGACAGAATGTATTGGCTGATGAAGTGATTGTGAATTCAAAGAAAAGGGGCACCTACGAGAAGAGCGACGCCTAAATATAAATAGCTGAGTAGCAGATTTGAACTCAACGCACTAAATCTTTAGCGATAAGATGCAAGTGGTAGCTGGTATTAGTCAATCATAATGTTTATAAAACACGATCATTAACACTAGGAATCCCCAGAAGGCTATCGTTAGATCTGTTTAGAAGATGGAAAGTTAAACTAATCGTACACATTCAAATTTTACTTCAACAAATGTCGTATTCGTAAATTCAAACATATCGCACAGGGTTTCTTACTACTTAAGGAAGGTATTAATTATTCTTACTGTTAAGGGTATCTTCCAAAACTTTAACACTAAGATTGCAGGTAGTAGCTGTTGTTATCTACAAAAAGTTTAGTGCAAACTCTTCCGGTACCATAACTCATGGAGAGGACTTTTCGGCTTTAGAATGCTATGTTTACATCTGTTGCCGACAGCTGCAGTAACTACGTAGTGTATACATATAGTTAGTTGGGCTAGTCTGACGTAACTTTCAACAAATAGTGGCGGGTACTGCATACTTAAGGAAGGCACAATAAATTCTTACTGTTAGAGACGCACAAAAGAGAGATCTGATCACTCGGCAATAACATATATTTTGATATTTTTCACAGGAACTTCCATAGAAAGCTACTACAGAATCCACTGCAACATAAAAGATGCTAAATTGTCTTCCGTCATTCTATGCCGTAAGTAACTCACACGTTCTGAATTTTTTAAAGAATGGAGAAACTAGCAAAGTTAGAGACGGAAATGCACGAGTGAAAGCCGATATAGCACGATCGCTCAAATGAGCTGCTTTCCCCAGTGAAACACATTCAATTCCACGTCAAGTCAATTAGAACACAATGTCCTTATGCACAAGCCTGCTTTTTACTTCACAGGCTGTTATCTTCCATACTTGTAACTTTCATAATCACGATGGTAATACTGGCTTTGTTATTGGCGATTTTATGATACTCTGAAATAGGGCAATAAATTCAACAGAAATATAGGTTCAATTAGAATGTAATTTCACCTCCAATAGAAATCTCAAAACGTGAATTAATAAAATCAGGAAAACTGATGTAACGAAGTGCCAGTATGTTTTGTTTAATCAGTTATGATATGTAGAATACAAAAACAAAAAAAAGTCAAATTGGCCGAATCGGGATTTGAACCATGGAACTCCAGAATGTGATGCCAAGACGCTACCATCTTAGCCACCTGGGTCAGTTTAATGGTCTAGTGTGATAAGCGCATGTAAAGCAATAGTGTTGTAATAGCTAACTGTATTTTAATTGAAAAAGCCTTATATGATCACAGTAAAACAATGCATTTCATAAATTCTTTCGAATACGAATATTACCATAAAATTGACACTAAATTGAGTTTTACTCCGAAACAGGTCAACAAATTTTATCCAATATCAATAGACGTCTTCCCACGGACATTATAAATGTGTATACCAAGTTTCATAAAATTCCGGTAAAGCGTATTTCAGTTACCGCGTCTTTAAAATTGACACTAAATTGGGTTTTACTCCGGCACCGGTCTACCGATTTGGTCAAATATCAGTAGACGTCTTCCCATGTACATTATAAATGTGTATACAAAGTTTCAGGAAAATCCAATAAAGCATATTTGAGTTATTGCGACTTCTTATATATTAACATAAAAAGGCACTAAATTGGGCATTTCTCCCGTACCGCCCAACCGATTTGGTTCAATATCAATAGGGTTCTTCCCATGCACATTATAAATGTGTTTTCCAAGTTTGATGAAAATCCGAAAAAGCATATTTGAGTTATGGTGCGTACAGACACACGGACGGACATACAGACGGACAGACATTTTCTCGTCCCCCTCACAATCTCATAAAGTACCATACTGGCACTTAATAAATATGGGTTTTGAAATATGTAAATATGAATAAGGTACCGCATTTAAACTATACTGTGGGATCGCAATAAATCTAATGCCATGAATGTATAATAATTAATCAACTATTAATTCAAGTTTTTTTTATTACTCCACGGAGAAAATATACACTTACTTTGTTTTGTTTTGATCAGAAAGACCTATCTACATAATGCAAAATATTATTATTTTTCTTTCTGTCATTTTGAATTTCAACCTGATCCCTAATTTACAAAATATACACAACAATACTTGCAAAAACGTTACCTAGCAACTACTATGCGCGAATTTATGATCGACGTAGAAATATCTGGAAATGGACGAGACAGTGTTACTATTTTAGTGTCTGTACGCGCGATAACTCAAATACGCTTAGTCGGATTTTAATGAAACTTGGTGTACACACTTATAATGTTCATGGGAAGAAGTCTACTGGTATTGGACCAAATCGATGGCCAGTACCGGAATAATGCTCAATTTACTACTTTTTTATGGTAATATATGACAAAGGCGCCGATAACTCAAATACGCTTTATCGGATTTTCATGAAACTTGGTATATGAATTTATGGCGTTCTTGGGTACAAGCCTATTGACTTTCGGCCAAATTGGTTGACCGGTACCGAAATAACGAGTATATCAATATTAATTTTGTAATGAATATCCTTCTATGGCCCACAATATATTAAAATAACGTAACAAATTGCCAGTCTATATTGATATTGTTAGCAACCTCGATTGATTTGTTTCTTCATAACGATGTTAGTGTAGGGCTAAATAATCATTTAAATAATTTAAAAAAAATATTTATAACAACTAGCCGTTGAATATGATATTATATTGTGCATTCTATGGATATGTAGGCTACCGATATTTACATTAGGCTATATTTTCATGTAGCGAATAGTAGGCCTATTGCACCATTATTATTATTATTATTATTATTATTATTATTATTATTATTATTATTATTATTATTGCCAACGCATTTATTTTTGGAATTTAACTCAGAGATCTATTACAAAAATAACTTTTCTGCATGGGCCTATCATAATTGCGTTTATCATTGATTTAAAAAAAGCATACTGGCACTTTGTTATATCAGTTTACCTGATTTTATTTAATTTACTTTTACACCCTCTCGTGCAATAGATGGCATATATTATATAAATATTAATTTAATGGTTGTACGTCCAACTTTTAACAGGGTCTCCCAAAGAATACTGCCTGGTAGTCCACGACAGAACGTATTGGCTGATGAAGTGATTGTGAATTCAAAGAAAAGGGGCACCTACGAGAAGAGCGACGCCTAAATATAAATAGCTGAGTAGCAGATTTGAACTCAACGCACTAAATCTTTAGCGATAAGATGCAAGTGGTAGCTGGTATTAGTCAATCATAATGTTTATAAAACACGATCATTAACACTAGGAATCCCCAGAAGGCTATCGTTAGATCTGTTTAGAAGATGGAAAGTTAAACTAATCGTACACATTCAAATTTTACTTCAACAAATGTCGTATTCGTAAATTCAAACATATCGCACAGGGTTTCTTACTACTTAAGGAAGGTATTAATTATTCTTACTGTTAAGGGTATCTTCCAAAACTTTAACACTAAGATTGCAGGTAGTAGCTGTTGTTATCTACAAAAAGTTTAGTGCAAACTCAACCGGTACCATAACTCATGGAGAGGACTTTTCGGCTTTAGAATGCTATGTTTACATCTGTTGCCGACAGCTGCAGTAACTACGTAGTGTATACATATAGTTAGTTGGGCTAGTCTGACGTAACTTTCAACAAATAGTGGCGGGTACTGCATACTTAAGGAAGGCACAATAAATTCTTACTGTTAGAGACGCACAAAAGAGAGATCTGATCACTCGGCAATAACATATATTTTGATATTTTTCACAGGAACTTCCATAGAAAGCTACTACAGAATCCACTGCAACATAAAAGATGCTAAATTGTCTTCCGTCATTCTATGCCGTAAGTAACTCACACGTTCTGAATTTTTTAAAGACTGGAGAAACTAGCAAAGTTAGAGACGGAAATGCACGAGTGAAAGCCGATATAGCACGATCGCTCAAATGAGCTGCTTTCCCCAGTGAAACACATTCAATTCCACGTCAAGTCAATTAGAACACAATGTCCTTATGCACAAGCCTGCTTTTTACTTCACAGGCTGTTATCTTCCATACTTGTAACTTTCATAATCACGATGGTAATACTGGCTTTGTTATTGGCGATTTTATGATACTCTGAAATAGGCAATAAATTCAACAGAAATATAGGTTCAATTAGAATGTAATTTCACCTCCAATAGAAATCTCAAAACGTGAATTAATAAAATCAGGAAAACTGATGTAACGAAGTGCCAGTATGTTTTGTTTAATCAGTTATGATTGCAGTTATGATATGTAGAATACAAAAACAAAAAAAAAGTCAAATTGGCCGAATCGGGATTTGAACCAGGGAACTCCAGAATGTGATGCCAAGACGTTACCATCTTAGCCACCTGGGTCAGTTTAATGGTCTAGTGTGATAAGCGCATGTAAAGCAATAGTGTTGTAATAGCTAACTGTATTTTAATAAAAAAAGCCTTATAAGATCACAGTAAAACAATGCATTTCATAAATTCTTTCGAATACGAATATTACCATAAAATTGGCACTAAATTGAGCATTACTCCGAAACAGGTCAACAAATTTTATCCAATATCAATAGACGTCTTCCCACGGACATTATAAATGTGTATACCAAGTTTCATAAAATTCCGGTAAAGCGTATTTCAGTTACCGCGTCTTTAAAATTGACACTAAATTGGGTTTTACTCCGGCACCGGTCTACCGATTTGGTCCAATATCAGTAGACGTCTTCCCATGTACATTATAAATGTGTATACAAAGTTTCAGGAAAATCCAATAAAGCATATTTGAGTTATCGCGACTTCTTATATATTAACATAAAAAGGCACTAAATTGGGCATTTCTCCCGTACCGCCCAACCGATTTGGTTCAATATCAATAGGGGTCTTCCCATGCACATTATAAATGTGTTTTCCAAGTTTGATGAAAATCCGAAAAAGCATATTTGAGTTATGGTGCGTACAGACACACGGACGGACATACAGACGGACAGACATTTTCTCGTCCCCCTCACAATCTCATAAAGTACCATACTGGCACTTAATAAATATGGGTTTTGAAATATGTAAATATGAATAAGGGACCGCATTTAAACTATACTGTGGGATCGCAATAAACCTAATGCCATGAATGTATAATAATTAATCAACTATTAATTCAAGTTTTTTTTATTACTCCACGGAGAAAATATACACTTACTTTGTTTTGTTTTGATCAGAAAGACCTATCTACATAATGCAAAATATTATTATTTTTCTTTCTGTCATTTTGAATTTCAACTTGATCCCTAATTTACAAAGTATACACAACAATACTTGCAAAAACGTTACCTAGCAACTACTATGCGCGAATTTATGATCGACGTAGAAATATCTGGAAATGGACGAGACAGTGTTACTATTTTAGTGTCTGTACGCGCGATAACTCAAATACGCTTAGTCGGATTTTAATGAAACTTGGTGTACACACTTATAATGTTCATGGGAAGAGGTCTACTGGTATTGGACCAAATCGGTTGGCCGGTACCGGAATAATGCTCATTTTACTATTTTCTTTATGGTAATATATGACAAAGGCGCCGATAACTCAAATACGCTTTATCGGATTTTCATGAAACTTGGTATATGAATTTATGGCGTTCTTGGGTACAAGCCTATTGACTTTCGGCCAAATTGGTTGACCGGTACCGAAATAACGAACATATCAATATTAATTTTATAATGAATATTCTTCTATGGCCCACAATATATTAAAATAACGTAACAAATTGCCAGTCTATATTGATATTGTTAGCAACCTTGATTGATTTGTTTCTTCATAACGATGTTAGTGTAGGGCTAAATAATCATTTAAATAATTTAAATAAAATATTTATAACAACTAGCCGTTGAATATGATATTATATTGTGCATTCTATGGATATGTAGGCTACCGATATTTACATTAGGCTATATTTTCATGTAGCGAATAGTAGGCCTATTGCACCATTATTATTATTATTATTATTATTATTATTATTATTATTATTATTATTATTATTGCCAACGCATTTATTTTTGGAATTTAACTCAGAGATCTATTACAAAAATAACTTTTCTGCATGGGCCTATCATAATTGCGTTTATCATTGATTTAAAAAAAGCATACTGGCACTTTGTTATATCAGTTTACCTGATTTTATTTAATTTACTTTTACACCCTCTCGTGCAATAGATGGCATATATTATATAAATATTAATTTAATGGTTGTACGTCCAACTTTTAACAGGGTCTCCCAAAGAATACTGCCTGGTAGTCCACGACAGAATGTATTGGCTGATGAAGTGATTGTGAATTCAAAGAAAAGGGGCACCTACGAGAAGAGCGACGCCTAAATATAAATAGCTGAGTAGCAGATTTGAACTCAACGCACTAAATCTTTAGCGATAAGATGCAAGTGGTAGCTGGTATTAGTCAATCATAATGTTTATAAAACACGATCATTAACACTAGGAATCCCCAGAAGGCTATCGTTAGATCTGTTTAGAAGATGGAAAGTTAAACTAATCGTACACATTCAAATTTTACTTCAACAAATGTCGTATTCGTAAATTCAAACATATCGCACAGGGTTTCTTACTACTTAAGGAAGGTATTAATTATTCTTACTGTTAAGGGTATCTTCCAAAACTTTAACACTAAGATTGCAGGTAGTAGCTGTTGTTATCTACAAAAAGTTTAGTGCAAACTCAACCGGTACCATAACTCATGGAGAGGACTTTTCGGCTTTAGAATGCTATGTTTACATCTGTTGCCGACAGCTGCAGTAACTACGTAGTGTATACATATAGTTAGTTGGGCTAGTCTGACGTAACTTTCAACAAATAGTGGCGGGTACTGCATACTTAAGGAAGGCACAATAAATTCTTACTGTTAGAGACGCACAAAAGAGAGATCTGATCACTCGGCAATAACATATATTTTGATATTTTTCACAGGAACTTCCATAGAAAGCTACTACAGAATCCACTGCAACATAAAAGATGCTAAATTGTCTTCCGTCATTCTATGCCGTAAGTAACTCACACGTTCTGAATTTTTTAAAGAATGGAGAAACTAGCAAAGTTAGAGACGGAAATGCACGAGTGAAAGCCGATATAGCACGATCGCTCAAATGAGCTGCTTTCCCCAGTGAAACACATTCAATTCCACGTCAAGTCAATTAGAACACAATGTCCTTATGCACAAGCCTGCTTTTTACTTCACAGGCTGTTATCTTCCATACTTGTAACTTTCATAATCACGATGGTAATACTGGCTTTGTTATTGGCGATTTTATGATACTCTGAAATAGGGCAATAAATTCAACAGAAATATAGGTTCAATTAGAATGTAATTTCACCTCCAATAGAAATCTCAAAACGTGAATTAATAAAATCAGGAAAACTGATGTAACGAAGTGCCAGTATGTTTTGTTTAATCAGTTATGATATGTAGAATACAAAAACAAAAAAAAGTCAAATTGGCCGAATCGGGATTTGAACCATGGAACTCCAGAATGTGATGCCAAGACGCTACCATCTTAGCCACCTGGGTCAGTTTAATGGTCTAGTGTGATAAGCGCATGTAAAGCAATAGTGTTGTAATAGCTAACTGTATTTTAATTGAAAAAGCCTTATATGATCACAGTAAAACAATGCATTTCATAAATTCTTTCGAATACGAATATTACCATAAAATTGACACTAAATTGAGCATTACTCCGAAACAGGTCAACAAATTTTATCCAATATCAATAGACGTCTTCCCACGGACATTATAAATGTGTATACCAAGTTTCATAAAATTCCGGTAAAGCGTATTTCAGTTACCGCGTCTTTAAAATTGACACTAAATTGGGTTTTACTCCGGCACCGGTCTACCGATTTGGTCAAATATCAGTAGACGTCTTCCCATGTACATTATAAATGTGTATACAAAGTTTCAGGAAAATCCAATAAAGCATATTTGAGTTATTGCGACTTCTTATATATTAACATAAAAAGGCACTAAATTGGGCATTTCTCCCGTACCGCCCAACCGATTTGGTTCAATATCAATAGGGTTCTTCCCATGCACATTATAAATGTGTTTTCCAAGTTTGATGAAAATCCGAAAAAGCATATTTGAGTTATGGTGCGTACAGACACACGGACGGACATACAGACGGACAGACATTTTCTCGTCCCCCTCACAATCTCATAAAGTACCATACTGGCACTTAATAAATATGGGTTTTGAAATATGTAAATATGAATAAGGTACCGCATTTAAACTATACTGTGGGATCGCAATAAATCTAATGCCATGAATGTATAATAATTAATCAACTATTAATTCAAGTTTTTTTTATTACTCCACGGAGAAAATATACACTTACTTTGTTTTGTTTTGATCAGAAAGACCTATCTACATAATGCAAAATATTATTATTTTTCTTTCTGTCATTTTGAATTTCAACTTGATCCCTAATTTACAAAATATACACAACAATACTTGCAAAAACGTTACCTAGCAACTACTATGCGCGAATTTATGATCGACGTAGAAATATCTGGAAATGGACGAGACAGTGTTACTATTTTAGTGTCTGTACGCGCGATAACTCAAATACGCTTAGTCGGATTTTAATGAAACTTGGTGTACACACTTATAATGTTCATGGGAAGAAGTCTACTGGTATTGGACCAAATCGATGGCCAGTACCGGAATAATGCTCAATTTACTACTTTTTTATGGTAATATATGACAAAGGCGCCGATAACTCAAATACGCTTTATCGGATTTTCATGAAACTTGGTATATGAATTTATGGCGTTCTTGGGTACAAGCCTATTGACTTTCGGCCAAATTGGTTGACCGGTACCGAAATAACGAGTATATCAATATTAATTTTGTAATGAATATTCTTCTATGGCCCACAATATATTAAAATAACGTAACAAATTGCCAGTCTATGTTGATATTGTTAGCAACCTCGATTGATTTGTTTCTTCATAACGATGTTAGTGTAGGGCTAAATAATCATTTAAATAATTTAAATAAAATATTTATAACAACTAGCCGTTGAATATGATATTATAATGTGCATTCTATGGATATGTAGGCTACCGATATTTACATTAGGCTATATTTTCATGTAGCGAATAGTAGGCCTATTGCACCATTATTATTATTATCATTATTATTATTATTATTATTATTATTATTGCCAACGCATTTATTTTTGGAATTTAACTCAGAGATCTATTACAAAAATAACTTTTCTGCATGGGCCTATCATAATTGCGTTTATCATTGATTTAAAAAAAGCATACTGGCACTTTGTTATATCAGTTTACCTGATTTTATTTAATTTACTTTTACACCCTCTCGTGCAATAGATGGCATATATTATATAAATATTAATTTAATGGTTGTACGTCCAACTTTTAACAGGGTCTCCCAAAGAATACTGCCTGGTAGTCCACGACAGAATGTATTGGCTGATGAAGTGATTGTGAATTCAAAGAAAAGGGGCACCTACGAGAAGAGCGACGCCTAAATATAAATAGCTGAGTAGCAGATTTGAACTCAACGCACTAAATCTTTAGCGATAAGATGCAAGTGGTAGCTGGTATTAGTCAATCATAATGTTTATAAAACACGATCATTAACACTAGGAATCCCCAGAAGGCTATCGTTAGATCTGTTTAGAAGATGGAAAGTTAAACTAATCGTACACATTCAAATTTTACTTCAACAAATGTCGTATTCGTAAATTCAAACATATCGCACAGGGTTTCTTACTACTTAAGGAAGGTATTAATTATTCTTACTGTTAAGGGTATCTTCCAAAACTTTAACACTAAGATTGCAGGTAGTAGCTGTTGTTATCTACAAAAAGTTTAGTGCAAATTAAACCGGTACCATAACTCATGGAGAGGACTTTTCGGCTTTAGAATGCTATGTTTACATCTGTTGCCGACAGCTGCAGTAACTACGTAGTGTATACATATAATTAGTTGGGCTAGTCTGACGTAACTTTCAACAAATAGTGGCGGGTACTGCATACTTAAGGAAGGCACAATAAATTCTTACTGTTAGAATCGCACAAAAGAGAGATCTGATCACTCGGCAATAACATATATTTTGATATTTTTCACAGGAACTTCAAAAGAAAGCTGATTTTGAGCTACTACAGAATCCACTGCAACATAATAGATGCTAAATTGTCTTCCGTCGTTCTATGCCGTAAGTAACTCACACGTTCTGAATTTTTTAAAGAATGGAGAAACTAGCAGAGTTAGAGACGGAAATGCACGAGTGAAAGCCGATATAGCACGATCGCTCAAATCAGCTGCTTTCCCCAGTGAAACACATACAATTCCACGACAAGTCAATTAGAACACAATGTCCTTATGCACAAGCCTGCTTTTTACTTCACAGGCTGTTATCTTCCATACTTGTAACTTTCATAATCACGATGGTAATACTGGCTTTGTTATTGGCGATTTTATGATACTCTGAAATAGGGCAATAAATTCAACAGAAATATAGGTTCAATTAGAATGTAATTTCACCTCCAATAGAAATCTCAAAACGTGAATTAATAAAATGAGGAAAACTTATGTAACGAAGTGCCAGTATGTTTTGTTTAATCAGTTATGATTGCAGTTATGATATGTAGAATACAAAAACAAAAAAAAGTCAAATTGGCCGAATCGGGATTTGAACCATGGAACTCCAGAATGTGATGCCAAGACGTTACAATCTTAGCCACCTGGGTCAGTTTAATGGTCTAGTGTGATAAGCGCATGTAAAGCAATAGTGTTGTAATAGCTAACTGTATTTTAATTGAAAAAGCCTTATAAGATCACAGTAAAAAAATGCATTTCATAAATTCTTTCGAATACGAATATTACCATAAAATTTGCACTAAATTGAGCATTACTCCGAAACAGGTCAACCAATTTTATCCAATATCAATAGACGTCTTCCCACGGACATTATAAATGTGTATACCAAGATTCATAAAAATCCGGTAAAGCGTATTTGAGTTACCGCGTCTTTAAAATTGACACTAAATTGGGTTTTACTCCGGCACCGGTCTACCGATTTGGTCAAATATCAGTAGACGTCTTCCCATGTACATTATAAATGTGTATACAAAGTTTCAGGAAAATCCAATA
The DNA here is from genome assembly GCA_964059195.1 of Ectobius pallidus. NCBI lineage: Eukaryota > Metazoa > Arthropoda > Insecta > Blattodea > Ectobiidae > Ectobius > Ectobius pallidus. The sequence goes on from CAXKWD010000007.1 coordinate 167,045,329, forward strand.
AAGCATATTTGAGTTATCGCGACTTCTTATATATTAACATAAAAAGGCACTAAATTGGGCATTTCTCCCGTACCGCCCAACCGATTTGGTTCAATATCAATAGGGTTCTTCCCATGCACATTATAAATGTGTTTTCCAAGTTTCATGAAAATCCGAAAAAGCGTATTTGAGTTATGGTGCGTACAGACACACGGACGGACAGACAGACAGTCGGACAGACATTTTCTCGTCCCCCACACAATCTCATAAAGTACCATACTGGCACTTAATAAATATGGGTTTTGAAATATGTAAATATGAATAAGGGACCGCATTTAAACTATACTGTGGGATCGCAATAAATCTAATGCCATGAATGTATAATAATTAATCAACTATTAATTCAAGTTTTTTTTATTACTCCACGGAGAAAATATACATTTACTTTGTTTTGTTTTGATCAGAAAGACCTATCTACATAATGCAAAATATTATTTTTCTTTCTGTCATTTTGAATTTCAACTTTATCCCTAATTTTCAAAGTATACGCAACAATACTTGCAAAAACGTTACCTAGCAACTACTATGCGCGAATTTATGATCGACGTAGAAATCTCTGGAAATGGACTCAAAACGCTTAGTCGGATTTTAATGAAACTTGGTGTACACACTTATAATGTTCATGGGAAGAAGTCTACTGGTATTGGACCAAATCGGTTGGCCGGTAACGGAATAATGGCTCAATTTACTACTATTTTATGGTAATATATGACAAAGGCGCGGATAACTCAAATACGCTTTATCGGATTTTCATGAAACTTGGTATATGAATTTATGGCGTTCTTGGGTATAAGCCTATTTACTTTCGGCCAAATCGGTTGACCGGTACCGAAATAACGAGTATATCAATATTAATTTTGTAATGAATATTTTTCTATTGCCCACAATAGGCCCTATATTAAAATAACGTAACAAATTGCCAGTCTATATTGATATTGTTAGCAACCTTGATTGATTTGTTTCTTCATAACGATGTCAGTGTGGGCTAAATAATAATTTAAATAAGTTATTTATAACAACTAGCCGTTGAATATGATATTATATTATGCATTCTATGGATATGTAGGCTACCGATATTTACATTAGGCTATATTTTCATGTAGCGAATAGTAGGCCTATTGCACCATTATTATTATTATCATTATTATTATTATTATTATTATTATTATTATTATTGCCAACGCATTTATTTTTGGAATTTAACTCAGAGATCTATTACAAAAATAACTTTTCTGCATGGGCCTATCATAATTGCGTTTATCATTGATTTAAAAAAAGCATACTGGCACTTTGTTATATCAGTTTACCTGATTTTATTTAATTTACTTTTACACCCTCTCGTGCAATAGATGGCATATATTATATAAATATTAATTTAATGGTTGTACGTCCAACTTTTAACAGGGTCTCCCAAAGAATACTGCCTGGTAGTCCACGACAGAACGTATTGGCTGATGAAGTGATCGTGAATTCAAAGAAAAGGGACATGAAGAAAGACTTGTAGGCCCACACCTATGAGAAGAGCGATGCCTAAATATAAATAAGATACAAGCTGAGTATGAGATTTGCATTGATAGACATAAAAATCTTTAGCGATAAGAACTCGAGTGGCAGTTGGATTTATTCAACCAAAAAGTAATTAGACTTTAGTGCTCACGGGATGACATTAACTACAAACTAAGCAAGGTCAATAACGCCAGGGAATCAATCGCTCGAGAATGCTATCTTCTATATCATTTTATTCCGAAAGATAAGCTAATCATACTATGGGAAATTTACCTAAACAGAGGTATTGTAAATTCAAACTTATAGCGTAGGCTGCAAATGTAGACCCGGGAATGTTATGTTTAGTTCTGTTTAGGCCTTAAGTTTAGGTAAAAACTAGTGGAAATATTGATTAAATGGGATAGTGTGATCTAAATTTCCAGAGATAGCGTCGAGTACTGCATACTTAAGGTAGGCATAATAAATTCTTACTGTTAGAGATTGCTCAAAAGAGATAGCTGGTCACTCAGCAATAACATATATTGTGTTACTTTTTCACAGGAACTTCCAAAGAAATCTGCCTGTGAGCTGCAAGAGAATCCATTGGAATATTAGAGATGCCAAATTCTACACAGTACGTACTACCCGCGCGCGATTTCTTGGGCGCTCGGCTCCCTAGTCCTCATTCGGTAGGTTTCGTTCAACTTCGTAGGTAAAGCTGACAACATTGAAACACGTAGTACGCTATACACCCTGACATCTAGTGGCTTCAATACTAAGCTTTCATTCTGTCTCAGGATTCTTATTTATTTATTGACATTATATTTTCTGACGCATGGAGTTATGTGGAAAAATAAAATCTTTCGAACTGTTGATTTCACAAACACTTCATTGTACATCCAACACTTTCCTCACCTCTTGTGCTAATTTATGACGATCCCGTGAACTCTGATGTCAATTTCATGGACTGAAAGTTGAGCGAATTTTTCACGAAACGTATTAAATACGTTTAAAATTAGGCCTATAGCTTTCTCCACTTTTAGCTGCCTTACCTCTCTTACGTTTTACAACACGAAATGGTGAAGCATGTTCTGCTAAGACTCTTCTTTATCCTTAAAACTAGTCATCTAGTGTAAAGATATTGAGCCTATATTATGTATAATATTCTTATTTGATGATTTATTTGGTAACCAAACACTTATGACGTGTAATTAATTGTTACGCAATACCGTCACCACGTTATATTATTGGACTGCATTAAAATCGTTGTATATTAAAGTCACTACATAAAATACCATACGCGCGATTCTGCTGAAACGTTATTTCTATGGTTGACAACACTGAAGAAAGACTGGCGGACTAGCTATGTTTTGTTCCCCCCGACCCTCACTTCCCCGTAAATCCAGCGCCTAAGAAGTGGCGTCACATGCTTTGAGTTTTTAAAGAAAGGAGAATCCTTGCTCACTTTTTTCTTTGTTAGAAACGGAAATGCACGAATTAAAGCCGATGTTGCATGATCGCTCAAATGAGCTGAGTTTCCGCCTAAAACTCATAATAGACTGTGACGTCACCTAGGAAGTGTAATTTGTGTAAAGAAAAACAGGATTAAAGTAAAATATTTCGATTTAGAATTATTTCACACAGAAAGTGTCGAAAATCAGTTCTAACTGTAAAGCAGGTTTTGTTTGACTGTCTTGTATTCGCATATAACCAATGTCACTTGTTCATTACTCATTATAAACACCATATGCACACATTCGCAATCATACATAGGCGTAACCAGGCCGACCATATGGGGGGGGGGGGGTTATAACATCCGCGGGGTCTGGGGGGTATGGGAAAATTTTAAAAATTAAGATGCAAAATAACGAGTTTTAAGCTTCCGGGGGTCCTCCCCCGAAAAATAAAAAAAATTAAGACGCAACATAACGAATTTTAAGCTTCCGAGGGTCCTCCCCCGGATAATTTTAAAAATTAAGATGCAAAATTTCGAGTTTTAAGCTTCCGGGGATCCTCCCCCGAAAAATTTTAAAAATTAAGATGCAAAATAACGAGTTTTAAGCTTCCGGGGGTCCTCCCCCGAAAAATAAAAAAAATTAAGACGCAACATAACGAATTTTAAGCTTCCGAGGGTCCTCCCCCGGAAAATTTTAAAAATTAAGACGCAAAATAACGAATTTTATGCTTCCCACGCTTTATACTTGTATTAAATAATTTATGGGCAGACTTTAAAATATTATACAATTTTCATTTTTTTAATCAATGGGGGGGGGGGGGTTCAAACCCCCAAACCCCCCCCCCCCCTCGGTACGCCTATGCAATCATATACAGGGTGTTACTGAATAACACCGAATTTTACCTGTTGTGTATAGAGGGGACATAGGCAAGCAACTTTTGTTAGAAGGTTTTTGTTCTAGTCATTCAATTTTTCCCGTTACAGCATAAAATCTCCCAGGCATGGCTCCCACTGACTTCTAACATACAAAAAAGATCATAACGTAACTTACGACCTTCATTTCTCCTCATTCATTCAAAGTCTGCAATTCCTTATTATAACGAAGGTTTTTCAGTACTTTGAATATAGGTAGATTTTTTACGCAAATGTTTCTGCGATGTTTAACAGTGATTTGTTTCAAAACAAACTGTTGCCAACCAAAAGTGCCTGAATGCAGCTGGATACGAAATTTCTAAAACAAAACAAAAATTGTTTACTATTCTAGGCGTAATATCTACATGAGCAGAATAACCACATTCTACGCCATAATTCTGTGATTTCAAAGCTATAAGTTAACATTTACGACGTAGAAATCCTGGGCACGGAGTCCTCCGGGAGGGACTTCAAGATGAAGGGCCCGTGTAGATTTAGGGCAGGTAAAAGAACTCCAAGCCTAAGTGAGAGCCTCTGGACAAAATTTCTCGGCCCTTTCACGTTCAAATAACAGCTTAGTTTCCGGGGGGGAGGGGGGCTTGAGAGGCAATAGGCTCTGTCCCTCTGCCTCTCTCGGAAAATAAGCAAAACAAAATTCACATAGGTAAAAGAAACCTCCACTTGGAGGCCCTTCGCCCCAATGTAGGGGATATAGGAGATGATACAGATTCTAAGCGTACTGAATATTTTACAAATCAACCACACGGTTTCCTTCGACAGACTAAATAAATTCCTCAGATTTCAATTACGTATAAAAGCTTTTTTTTAATTTTTAAATTATTTAATTTTGATACATTTTAAAATTATAATTATGCTTAAAAGTGTGTTAATAAACGAAGACTAATATTTAATTTATTTTACTGCTAAATAATAAATTTAAAAAACCTTGCGTTTGAATGGGTTAAAGCGGAAGAGGCTGCTAGTAAAATACAAATCATGGAATAAAACATGCTGCTGTAATTTTAAAGATATCTTTTAACATGATGTAGGCTTTACAAACACCGATCTTAATTTAAGATAAATGAAAATGCTTCTGTCAGCTGTCAAAACTGCGGAAAATTAATCTCTCACCATTTGTTTGAAAAGCCAGCATTTTCTGAGGAGAAGCAATGAAGATATTTGAATTACTAAGCTCGTTTGTCAGATTTTGCTGACGTAGCTAGTGTCTGTTAGGTCGTTCTTACACTGGAACTAAGCGTTGATGCAAATTACGGATGTTATAAGCCTCTTATTTGAAACGTTGCGACTGTACCAACTTACACGGATTACGCTGACGAAAGTGTTGCCAAGCAAATCTTCTCCGCCAGGCCTAATACACGATACACACAGAATAAGTCTGCATTATATTAACTTGCTGCTTGTTTTATGGAGTCAGATATCGCTGCTAACAAAAATATTACACAATATACAAGCTCTGAGTCAACATGACACAGTTCAGCAACAACAAGAACGGTGGTTTATGAAAACCAGTCTGGTTTTTGAAAACAGTAAGGGACATATTCAAATTTTATATCCAGAATAACTTTCTATTTATACTAATTAAGGCTCGTAAGTTGATGACCTAAAAATGCCTGGAAAATGACCTATAAAGTGACCTTAATATTATGAAAATATGAAAAATTGAAAAAATGAAAAATGACAATGTAAAATAGTATAATAATAATTAATAACAAACGAAAGAATAATTTAAGTCTTTTATATTACTACCTTCATTATTAAGTTTTCTACAGTGCCTTATTTTTTACTCGTGGCCGGGCGGTCGGCTGGAAGTAGCTGCGAGGGCACAGCATGACTCACCGTTCCTGGCTCCCGCCTTTCTCCGCGCCAGTACATGTGCTGCCTTTGTCACAGAAGGTGTTGGAAATGATGTCCTTGTGCTGCCACGCATTTCTCACACCTTTGAAGAAAATTTCCATTAACACGCATTAATTCTTCCTCTGAAATTGAAGTAATTTCTCTTCTGATATTGTCTTTCAGTTCTTCCAACGTATGCGGGTTGTTCCGATACACTTTATTTTTTAAGTTCCCCCATAAATAAAAATCGCATACCGTAAGGTCTGGGGAGCGCGGTGGCCATAGTCCTTTGCTGATTACCCTATCTTCAAAAATTTCCTTAATTAATTGCAACGAGAGATCAGCTGTATGTGCTGTAGCAGAGTCTTGTTGAAAATATGCCTGTGTGCACTCAATGTCACACAAATATTCCAGGAATGGTTTGATTATTGTATCCCTGTACCTCTGTCCATTAACTGTTTCTTCAAAGAATATAGGCCCTATAATTCGGTACGCATTCACAGCACACCAAACACCAATCTTCTGGTCATGCAATGGCATTTCGTGTACAATATCGGGTTTTTCTGCACTCCAGTATCTGTTGTTTTGTGTCGAAACATGACCATGTAAATGAAACCATGCTTCGTCTGTGAAAAAAATTAACTTTGGGTCCATGGAGCCGTCATTAACTTTACCCAACACCCAATTGCAGAAATTTACTCTACTCACAGTATCACGTGGTTGCAGTTCCTGAACTACGGTTATCTTATATGGTTTTAATTTCATAAGTTTAGTGGCTTTCCAAGCCGAGAATTGTGAAACTCCCGTTTCTTGTGACAACCTACTCAGAGATTTTCTTGGGCTACGTTCTAACTTTTGTCCTATCTCATCGAGTTTTTCCTCTGTAAGCACACGGCGAGTTTTTTGGGGTTTCTTATCAAGAACAGAACCCGTTTCTCTGAATCTGTTTACAAGTTTACGAACTGTCTCTCTGTGAGGCACAGGGATGCCAGGGAATCTCTCTACAAATAGCCGTGTCACTTCTCTACAGGACTCTGTTTTCACATAGGAATCATACATGAATATGCGGTGTGCTAAAGTATACACACTTCTTGGCATTATAACAGAACTATCACAATTTAACCACAAAGAACAAAACAAGAACCTCCGCTAGCAACGACCGCACATACACTGACGGGGAGAAAGGCGGGAGCCAGGAACGGTAAGAAGCACTGTGCCCTCTCAGCTACTTCCAGCCGACCGCCCGGCCACGAGTAAAAAATAAGGCACTATTAATATTGCTATCTTTACTAAATTTATTAATGAATGCCTCAAGGAAGTGTTAAGAAAATATTTGGGCCTAAGACAGATGAAAATGGGGACTGGAGAAAACTACATAACGACGAGCTTCATAACCTGAACTCTTCACTGGATATAGTAAGGCTAATTAAATCACGGAGCATTAAATGGGCTGGACATGTTGCGTGCATGGGGGAGGAAAGACATATATCAAAAGTATTGACTGGAAGACCCGAAGGGAAAAGACCACTTGGAAGACATAGACGTAGGTGGGAGGGCAATATTAGGATAGATTTAAGGAAAGTAGGATTTGCAAGGGATGATTGGATGGAGTTAGCACAGAATAGGGTTGAATGGCGGGCTCAGTTAAGCGCGGCAATGAACCTTCGGGTTCCATAAAATAGATAATATTCCTTTAGCCTTCTTAGGAATTGTCTATTGCCATCGAGCAAGTAACTAAGTAAGTATGCCTCATAAGATCGCCTTGTTTGCATTGTTTAAGTTCATTCTGAAGAGAAAATAAGGAAAAATGCAAAGAAAGAATCAAAAGAATGAAATGTCAAAAAATGCAAGTGAAGTGGCTTTAAAAATAAGAGAAAGTCGTCGCCAATCTTCGTGTCAAAACTCGCAGAAGATACCTAACCTAAATATAATATTTTGTTTTCATACGATTTTTCTTTATCGAGCCTAACTTATGTTAATTAAGTTTCTATCACTTAATGCTTTTGTATAACTAAATTGTATTTGTAACAATTAATTTCTTTCATATCATTTAATGTATCTTAAAATTCTTCATATGATTTAGTGTGTCATTTAATTTGTTATGTTGTGTTCTTTTAATGTACCGTATTTTACGGACCATAAGACACTCCGGACCATAAGTAGTAGTAGTAGAGTTGGATTATTCCCACAAAGTCTCTGGCCTTGAAGACAAACCCAGCCAGCGAGCTTCTCGTACAAAGATGCGCGAATTCGGTGCGCGTAAGATCAGTAAGCTACCGCTGGGCAGAGAGTGAACATCATGCAGCATGTCGTCGTCAGTCGTAGAAAATACAATAATAGTTGAGTGGAGAGGTGATGCCGCTGCGAGAGAGACAGACAACACGTGGAGTGGGATAGGAGAGCTGATCCAATCAGGGTGCAGCTACCTCCCCTAGCCAGGAACTCTACGAGCGGTGAGACTCGCTCCTAAGGTATATACGTAAAAACCCAGAGACGTTGTGGAGGTAATCTTACTCTAAGTATTCTGCCTTCCGGCAGGTTTTCAAACTTGGTACGCGAATTTTGTTTTCCAAAACTGTCTATCCTCTGCTTCCTCCTTCAGCATCCAATATTTCCGCTTTTCCCTTAAATCGTCCAACAGCTGAATTCTTCTTCTTCCAAGTCCAGTTGTACCCTCCAATCTTCCTTCTACGACATCATGTAATAAACAGTTCCTTCTGAGAATGTTCCCAACCCAGTTTGCTTTCCTCTGACGAATTGTGTGTACGATTGACTTCTTCTCACCCACTCTACTCAGAACCTCTTCGTTTGTCACCATGTCCATCCACTTTATATTTTCTATCTGTCTCCAGCACCACATTTCAAAACTTTCTAAATATTTCTTCTCTAATTTCCTCAAAGTCCATGTCTCTGATCCATACGAAGCAATATTCCAAATATAACACTTCACCAGGTTTTTACGTAGCTCTAGGTTCAGACTACTAGTTAGCAGAGACCATAAGACGCACCTTAATTTTAGGATGGAAATTTAAAGGAAAACAAATTTAATGCGATTCTAAACGAAACTTTTTAAAGGGAATAATGTACTTCACTGCATACACAGTGAAATCAGTGTAGATCACTTCTAACTTAAAACCTGCGTTGTACGAAAATCTCTTCTGTACAGGTGGCATTGAGTAAATTTTAACAACTGAACTGATTTCTCATGAAAAACTGAAAATACTTTTACACCCTCTAACCCTCAATTCAGCATAAGGCTGTTTAGAGGTCATTGCATTCATTTAAACCACCCGACGAAGACACTTCTTTTGTATAAAAGAACTCGAACATTCCATTCTTTTCGCATTGTATACCTGGCTTCCAACTACCCTCATTTTACGATTGTACAAGTGCACTGATGTATAGTCTGTGCTAAAATTTGGAACTGTCTTATCGTTTACAACACCTTGTGTATAACTATGGTATTCCGGCATATTTACCATAATTTTAATTTGTTTTATTGTACTTCGGACCATAGACGCACCCAACATTTAAGGCTCTGCTTTCAAGATAAAAAAGTCTTATGGTCCGTAAAATACGGTATTTTGTGTATACGGTATTTATTATGTTATATTGTAACAACTAATGTACTATTAGTCTCTGGTGAAGTGGAAGAAAAGACCTTATGGTCTTAACTTCCTCCAGGTTAAATAAACTATTATTAAGTGCCAGTATGGTACTTTATGAGATTGTGTGGGGGACGAAAAAATGTCTGTCCGTCTGTCTGTCTGTCTGTCTGTCTGTCTGTCTGTCTGTCCGTGCGTCTGTACGCACCATAACTCAAGTACGCTTTTTCGGATTTTCATGAAACTTGGTATAAACATGCATAATGTCGATGGGAAGAACCCTATTGATATTGAACCAAATCGGTTCACCGGTACCGGAGTAATGCCCAATTTAGTGCCTATTTTGATAGATTATGGCGCCTTTCTATGAGAAAGGCGCCATCACTCAAATACGCTGTAACGGATTTCCATGAAACGTGCTATACCCATTTATGACGTCCATGAGAAGTGCCCTAATGAATTTGAACCTAATCTGTTGACCGGTACCGGAGTAAAACCCAATTTAGTGTATATTTTAAAGACGCGGTAACTCAAATACGCTTTACCGGATTTTTATGAAACTTGGTATACACATTTACAATGTCCATGGGAAGACGTCTATTCATAATGGATAAAATCGGTTGACCTGCTTCGGAGTAATGCTCAATTTACTGCCTATTTTATGGCAATATACGTATTCGAAAGAATTTATAAAAAAAATGAAAATCAGTTATCTTGACAACATAGCCTATTGTTTTACTGTGATCTTATAAGGCCTTGGAAATTAAAATACAGGTAGCTATGACAAAAAACATATTAATTGACATGCGCTTATCCAACTAGACTGTTAAAATGACCCAGGTGGCCGAGATGGTAGACTTTCTTCTTCCGTAAGCCCTGCTTAATGAATAAATCTGGAGCTTAACTTGGAAATCTATTTAAAACAAACATATTCTGCATATCATAATTGCAGTCATAACTGATTAAACAAAAACATACTGGCACTTTTTTACATCAGTTTACCTGATTTTATGATTATTGTTATTATTATTATTAAGCTGTTCACAGACACACAGATACATACATGTTTCTGAAAATAGTATATAGGGGACCTGAAAATTATGTGTGTACTCATACGTACAGAGGAAGTAAAAATATAGTAACCTTAGAAGATAATAGTGCTGTAGTAATTACCTGCAAAAAGTAACACGATACAAGCCGCTGGAGCTGGAAATAACCTCTGTGAATATTACACACGAAGAAGCTGGCAGCAAGGCTGCTCCCATTTGGAGTGACCCTATTCTGCTCGCGCCGTCACAATTTCCAATTTTCTGCTACGTGTAATTACTTAGAAGAATAGATTAAATATTTAAAAACGCCGTCGGGTAGTCACAAAGTTTTTGTGCAAGTGTTGCTCTTGGTTTTGACACATTGTAATTCTTGTATACCGGGCGACACAGAAACTAGTCCACGGTCCTCTAAACAACCTTATAATTACATCACATTACCCGTCCATATCCCATCATCATGACTGACTGGAGAAAAAAAAAGGCAAAAATAAACATCTCTATCTCTATATCTCTACCCTCTCTATATAAAAGGCTTTGTCCTGACTTGACAGAGAATCAACGTAGAGCCTAAACTATAATAGGTAGTAGAGACTTGGAATTTTGATAGTACCTTCGTTTCATAATGTAAGTTAAGGATTTTGAAACATTTTGATTTGAAATGCCAGAAATAAAATGTTTTTGAGAATACTTAATCCCTTTTTACACAAAATTATCAAATCCAAATCACAGTTCACATGACAGTGTATTGTTGGCAGTGGTCTCAGGTAGGTGTGGAAATAAATGAAACGGGACTTTGACAAATTAGAGAAGCTATCGATATAATTTATCTAATACACAATATGATGCAGTCACATAACTTTCTCTACCCTGGACATAGAGAAAACAATACGAGGTATGGTAATATGTATATTATTATATCGCAGGTTTTTGGGGAGGGAAGTATGACCTGAAACGGTTGAATGGTAACATGAGAGTAAGAAATAAAATATCCCGCAAAGACAATACAATTTTATGTCCCGGAATTTCTGTTTCTTCTTATTTCAACTCCTACCAGGCTTGGTGGAAAGAAGCGATGGGTGCACATTTCTACATCCTCTACAGCCATAAAAAGCTATAGGCCTATCAAGCGTTAACTAAGCGAATAGTTTGAAAGTGATAAGTAGTCTTTCTTCATTTCAAGTTCTAAATACCTATATAAGAGCCTAAAACTTGAAAATCGAAAGTCCTTCATAAGTTCATTTCCAAGTACAAAATACAAAACCTGGGCGAAGCCGGGCCTTTTAAGCTAGTATATATATACAGAAAGCTGACTGACTGACGGACTGAGAATCAACGTAGAGCTTAAACTATAAGAGATAGAGACTTGGAATTTTGAAAGTACCTTCGTTTCATAATGCAAGTGCTCACTAAGAATGGATTTTCTAAAATTTTCACTGGGAGACCCGAAGGGAAAAGACCACTTGGTAGACCTAGACGTAGGTGGGAGGATAATATTACGATATATTTAAGAGAAGTATGATTTGAGAGGGATGGTTGGATGGAGTTAGCACAAACTAGGGTTGAAGGGCGGGCTCTGGTAAGCGCGGCAATGAACCTTTGGGTTCCATAAAATATATAATATTCTTTTAGCTTACTGAGGAATTGTCTATTGCCATTGAGTAAAAAAGTAAGTAAGTAAATGTACTCTTTAGTGATGTTAGAGACACAATTTTGTTTCCCTATCAGCTGTGGGAATAAAACTTCCTCTTTAGGAATTGCAAAGCTAATTGATCGTGTTTCGGGGAAATATCAGAATGGTATTGGGGGAGGGGGGAGGGCGCAACCCTACAATTACGCTAACAAATGAAGCACTACCCGATATTTTATGTGATTCCCATACCAGCAATCATTCACAAGCCAGTCGACCGTGTTACACTCTAACGAGACGAAAGAGAAAAAAAAGCAGACCCCCCCCACATAAACGCACGTCCGCCATTTTGATGTCGAGCCCTATTAGTTTGGCTATAAAGATCCTTACAGGAGACTCTTCTTATTTGTGTGTGTGTGTTCATAAAGAAGCATGCTGCAGTTAATTCCGCTTTCAACTAAATTCATTACTGCGTGGAATTTGTATCAAAGGTCGGTTCTACGACACGATGCAATTAAGCTGAACAAAGAGGCTGACTGGACCGCTCATCAAAAAGTCCACCATTAATGGGGAATAGGACTGTTTCCCCTTTTCTACACTGGTCGAACTATTTTTCTTATACTCCAGCACTGTGTATTTGTTAATATCATACGAACAACACTATCTACAATCATTCTTTTAACATTGATAGTTTATTTTTTTAAAAAATAGGCCTATATGTATTTTAATGAAAAAAAAATAATTAAAAAGAACTTATACTGTAGATATTCCAAACATTGTAGATGATGTTGTTCACACGAAGTTTGCAAGTAGATAGAAAAAAGAATCACTAAAAAAATATCAAATTGTAACGGAAAGGGCATTTTAGTGCACGAAACGTGGCTGCCATTTTGTAACGATAATTACTAGACTTCGGAGTTTAGGTAAAAACCTATTTTAATCCTTAAGTGATATTGGACGGAATCTTGTATATGCATGTTTCATAAGTGACTATGCCCAAAACTGATACTTTTATAGGACCAAAAACAGCCTATTTTTATGTTAGAGCCTAATATTGCCTTTTTGCTTGTTTTTCCTCTAAAGTTCAAAATAAGTTACATTTTGTTTTAATTCTAGCATTTATTTTCAATTCGTTCTGAATTTTTAGCTCGGAATGTGCAGTACATGACATATTTGTGAGTGGTTAGGCCTAAATAGTAAGGAATGTTTCGTCTTCAGTAGAAAAATTCCTTGGAATTCTAAAAAAAAAATGTAGTGTTTTTCTCCCGACTCCCACATCCAGTAATAAAAAAAAAATAATAGCAATACAAAAAACGTAGCTCTCTGAATCACTGAGGGGTACAAGGGGTTGAATATGCTAGCGTGCGTAGCTTCTGGGCGCAGGGATTAGGTTTTCACTTCTTATGGCAGTAATACAGGCCCTAGTAATAGGTATACATAACTCTGTGTACCATAGGCCTATATCTGTGTTTTATCATGATTACTGATTAATGATGACTTCAATAAATATAATATTCTGCATTGCAATTGAGATATTTCAGAAAATTGGCAACTTAACGATTTTATAAGAGACTATTTTACGATTTTTAGAACCTATTTTCCAATTTTTAGAGCTTATTTTAGGTACCTGAAACAACATTTTTAGCGACCTAAAAGTCCGAAGTCTAATAATTACCCATAACTATAACAGTTTAATTAATTTTGAAAATAGTATGCAATTGTAGAAGTAGTCAGTGAAGGGTTTGTCAGATTGCAAGATTGTAGAGCAATTCATTGCTGAGGGAAAGAAATAATGAAGTTCCCCTATTTCTCACCCAAGAATTTCACCGAAAGCTGCATGTCCCACCTTAAAATTCATCCCGGATTACTCCGTGCCCTGGACTTTTACGTCCTGAAATATCCATCGACCGGGTTTGATCCCGCGATCTTCGGATCTAGAGGCGGGCATGCTACTTCTATACCATCACGGACGACTTAATATATCATGGTATATTGCAGCGTTTGTCAACCTTTTTGAACCCGAGGACCTCTAAATGTTAAAACATTTTAAGGACCCCTAATTTTTATATCCCATTTTTAAAAGAAGGCCTATATTCTTAATATTTGGGGTATTAATTATAGGTCATTATAACGAAATATGTGAAAAATTTATTTATTTACTTTTCACTTGCTTTATGATATTTTTTAATTATGTCTGCGGACCATCTGCATCATGTGAGTCAACTAAATGCGCACTACTGCAATGCAGCCATGTATTCTATGGCGGAAGTTATGTGAGTCTTTCAGAACATATTTCTTAATTTATTTGTCTTAGGACGAAGTTCAGGTTATTTGAATGTAATAGTAATTACATAATATGACATCCATGGCAAAAGTTGCGTTCTATTCTTTGAATCAGATGTTTTCAAATAAAAGAATGTAGAATTAAAAGCTGAAAGAGAGAGAGGTGATGCTGATATAGTGGCCCGGTTAAGTGGATTGCTATCGGATAGCATGAATCAATATCCCCCGGCGATCCAGGACTCTAAAAGCCATACTTACTCACTATAATAATTTTATTCATCTCGCAGTTCGGGGGAAAAACGGGTTAGTGGTTTCGTATCTGATACCCATTAAATTACGACGCACACTTCTCTCGTAATGTAAAAATGGACTACGTCCCACAGTCCTTAGAAGATGACGTGGCATTCACAGAAAGTCGGCTTTCTTTGTGCACTTTCTGAAACAACTGGCGGGGAAGGTTTTCTCGGAGGGCTCCTGTTTTCCCTGCCATATATCATTCCACCAGCAATCCATTCATCATACTATGACCATTGGTTGCAATTAAGGTGTCATTAAAAAGAACTCAAAGCCAAAATTAGAGCGTCTGGGTAACATTTCTGTACCCTTTCACGTCCTAATAATACCCGAGAGGGTTTGTGAGGCCCTTTGCACCTTCTGCTCTCTCTTTCTCTCTTTCTCTCTGGGAAAATAAGCGTTACCAAAATAGTCTAACTACCGAAATCTCCACTTGGGCTAATAATATGTATGTAGCCTATACATCTGATACCCATTAAATTACCCCCACCACGATAGGGACATAAGACCCTCCAGGGTTGAAGACGTAGGAACGACTGCTAAAGGAAGACAAGCCAAAAGCTCTCAGTGACATAGATATATTTTCATAAATTGACTGCTTAGATGGAATAAATTATTTTATATGATATGTAAGGAAGGTAACTTATCTGACTAGGAAAATGCACCCTGCTTAACTCAAGGAGTATGGAAAAATATCTCCATTAGAATTGTGTTATGGAAAGGAATTTCATAATGTTGTAATAAAGTCAATTCCTGCCTCGAGAAGAAGCATTACTCCTGTGTCACGGCATACCCCCTTAAATTTAATGTAACTTTTCTAAAAAACCACTAAAGCTAGGCAATTGATCTTTTTGCAGTTTCTAGATACATACCATGTTTCAGTACTGTAAACATTTTTATCAACATTTTAAGTACCTCGTGACCTGTAATTATTTCATAATTAATTCAATATCTGTTTTTGCAGTGTATGTAAGACACTGAAGAAACAAATCCTGAAAATTTCAAGATTGTAGGTTAAGTAGAAGCTGAGCAAACGTACCTTTTATACAGGAAAAATAAACTTACGCGAGCGAGCTTCAAAGTTAAAACAATTTTGCGCCATAGTCTGGATCTTCTCAGAACATTTTAAAATAACATGGATAGAAATATAGTACAATTATATATGGTACATTTTTTTAGAGGAAAGCGCAGAGAATAAAATACAATAATAAAACAAAACTCAAAATATTCATCCAAAAATAAACTCCATTTGCCCTTAAAAAATATTTTAGCTCTTTTATAATTCCTTTATTGCAACCAGTGGCTATATTATGATGAACGGAGCAACGGTGAAATGATATACGGCAGGGAAAACAGGAGCACCTCGAAAAAACCTGCCCCGAACAGATTTTGTCCACATGGAGCCACCAAGATTCAATCCCGGGCCCCAGGTGTGGAAAGCGAGTGATCTTACCACTCACCCATGGGGACGACCTATTTTTTTAAAGCTCTTTGAAGGACGCTGAATATTAACTGTAACCACTATTGCTCGTCTATCATGTAACCATAATTTTCCTCTTATTTTACACTTACTGGGACAGCCGCTTCGTCTTGTAATACATTAAGCAAGCCTCTTTGGTTACTCTAGGTGAAATAAAGTATTTACGTCAAGCTCATCTCCGCAAAGACAATTAAAGTTTTTGCTCTATTGTCTACTTCTGAAATATTTAATTAAAAGTAATGTAATATTTTGTGTCGGGAATTTAAAATGAGTTTCGCGAGTAGTGAAATATATTCCACTGTGGAAATATACAATTACTCGACGACAAGAAACCTTCAAGTGTCTAGACTGGCTCAGCAATGGAAACTCGAATCCTCTATAATAACTTGCTTTTCGTAACAACATAATATTAAATTACAATGGAAGTGAAACTAAAAAACTTAGCCTACTTCACTCTTTATCTCTCTCTATATAAGAGGCTTTTTCCTGACTGACTGACACAGAATCAACGTAGAGCCTAAACTATGAAAGGTAGAGACGTGGAATTTTGACAGTACCTTCGTTTCACAATCTAAGTGCTTACTAAGAAAGGATTTTTCAAAATTTTTATTTAAATGCCAAAAATCAAATGTTTTCGAGGAGACGAAATACCTTATTGCAAAGAATTAATCAAATACAAATCACATTGCATGTACAGTTCTCATAACAAGAGTGTATTATTGGCAGTGTTGACAGGTAGCTTTGGAAGTAAATGATACGGGACGTTGACAAATTGGAGAAGCTATCAATATAATTCATTAGTGTAAATAAATAATGAAATCCACGAAAATAATGCACATTGTGATCCAGTCACATAACTTTCTCTGCCCTGGATAAGGCAGATTTTGACGTAGAATAAGAGTTCATATTGCAGGGATAGCATTTTCAGTTGTTTCAGTCTGCCATATCAGAAGTCGGTAAAAAATTCTATCCACTGATAAGTTATTCATAGCTATAGGCTAAATGCTTTGCATTTTTAGAAGAGAAATATGGATGTTTATCACAGGCCCTAAGCATGTAAAAGGAGACAAAATAGGATGGAATATTTATGTAAAAACGTTGTCAGTGTTAATAAATATAAAGTTTTATATTTTATTTTCCCTGTTAAATAAGTAATTTAAACCAAACATCTAGCTGCTCCAGCAGTTGAGTAGGCCCTTGCTTTCTTTCCACGGCTTGCATAGGAGGCATTGAAATATCCGAGATGAAACAATCGATATATCACGATGGTGGCACTGCTATCAACACTTTAAGTTAAGAACAGTTGGTTTATCTTTTAGATTAATTTCATTGCTACAATAATAACATTTGTAATTAATATTGTATTTAATATTCTTAAAGAGTGCTAAGCTGAAAATTTTCGATTAACATTCAACAATTTATTTAGCGAAACTCAGGCAATATATTTAATAAACCATGTCGGACCGCAAAGAAAATATTTTCCGAAACGGTTAATTCTGCAGTCTATTTCTTTGCGTATTATTAACAATAACGTCCTTCAAGATTGCGATTGCTCTGAGACTAGGCTGCAAGATCTGTTTTCCCTATAAATGCTTATGTGGAGCTGTTGTTGACTGCTTTGGCATCCATGGTCTAAGCTGCCCCAAAAATAATGGGAGATTTTCTAGACATTTCATGCTCAATGATATTCTCCATAGAGCGCTTACTTCAGCTGGAATTCCTTCAATTCTGGAGCCTGCCGGAATAAGCCGCAGCGATGGGAAACGTCCAGATGGCCTGACATTAATTCCATGGTCTCGTGGTAGATCTCTTCTATGGGATGCCACCTGTGTGGATACCTTGGCTTCATCCCATTTACCTAGCACATCAAAATTAGCAGGTTCAGCAGCATTGTCTGCAGTGAACATCGAAAGAAATAAGTACCGTGACCTGCTACATACTATCGGCCAAGCACGAGTAAACCTCTGTAAGCGGAGTGCGGTGAGAGGGGTTGGTTCACAAGCAGGTGGATACTAGCGTTCTGATTGGGCAGAGAAAAGACGAGCCTCTCTGTTGTAAGCGAGTTGTAAACATTAGCCTCCAGTGTGCAGTGTGTTCCAAGCTGCAAGGTGACAGTGCTTTCTTAGAGAATAGTAGCATGGTATGACGTCACGTACCGCTCCTCGTTCTGCTAAGAATTTTTCTCGTGCTTGGCCGATAGTAGGTATGAGTTTATTGCTTTCGCTGTTGAGACCATGGGACCTTGGTGCGCTGAGGCTAAGTCATTGATCTCAGATATAGGAAAGAAACTTGAGGCTCAAAACGGAGATTCTCGATCCACGACTTCCCTGAGGCAGAGAATCAGTATTGCTATTCAAAGGGGAAATGCGGCTTGCATTATGGGCACTTTCCCTAAAAATCTTGCTCTTGAAGAAATCTTTTACTTTGTTTAATGTCTTAAGACGTATATGGATGGCTGTATTTTATGTACGATTGTGACGACCGGATTATTTGATTATTGTATTTCCATTCCTTGGAATATGTAATATATAATTATTAATTATAACTACAAGTTAATCTTAAGTTTAACCTAACTGGACCTTTTCTACCGTTTAACCTACAGTTTAAGACGTAATAATTATTTTAATGAAAACGGCTATAAAAACACAATTATAAGACAGTATCAACAAATTCAATTTCGGATACAACATGCTATGAGAAGGTGAGACAAAACTTAAAGTCATTTCATTTGTTTACTTTCCGGAACGGAAAGAATATAGAAGGTTCTATATTGAAACAAATGCTAATACAATATCATTTTTATGAGCAATGAATATCTATTTATTTTAGCTGTGATTGAAATCAACTTACACTGAGCAAAACTGAGTTCAATTTTGATTTAACCGTTTCTTGAATAATACAATTTCTAGCTTCAATTTCTCTACATACAAACAAACAAATACAAGCGAATTAGCAGATTTGATTGTTTTTCTTTTATTTCCAAGGCCAATTCGTCTTCTTTTTTCAGCCAACAGGTCTACCAACACCATTGCACTACGGTTTAACTTAACCAGAACATTATAAAACGCCATCTACACCATTTCAACCTCAATTTCGGAACAAAGTAATTTCAATTTCGGAAAAGGTAATTTCAAATTCGGAAAAAGTAATTTCAATTTCGGAAAAAGTAATATCAATTTCGGAAAAAGTAACTTCAATTTCGGAAATACCAGGGCTATTTTTTAAAACATTCGATGGGGCATAAAATGAAAACCACAGTGAAAATCAAAACTGTTTTATTTGGAACATTTAGGTACATCTTCTAGCTACTTCTCTACATAATCTCGCTCCGATTGAGTCATTTGTCCTAGCGTGGTACCAACTTTACTATACCCTCTTCATAGCCCTCGTATTTCCGAAATTGAAGTTACTTTTTCCGAAATTGAAATTACCTTTTCCGAAATTGAAATTACTTTTTCCGAAATTGGAATTACTTTTTCCGAAATTGAAATTCCTTTTTCCGAAATTGAGGTTGAAAAGGTGTAGAGTTAAACTTTAGATTAGGTTTAACTAAATCTAAAGATCAACTTTGTTTATAATACCGGGCCTAAATTTTTACATGCAAGGTAAATAGCTGAATACAAACTGAAACATTATTAATTTAAGAGTTAATAAATTATGCAATTATATGTATTAAGTTAAGAGTATGTTTATGAAACAAACGAAGCAAGTTTCATAATTTTCATACCAGTATCTTAATTATCATTACAGGCAAGCAGCATAGGATTATTTTTTGTTCAACCATAGCCAAATTAAATGTTTAAGTAACGAGATTTTAGATTCATCAAACAAATGAAAACGGCAATCACCTTTCAGTAAGTTCTCGTATTTGTCCTCTGCGATAGATGGCACCTGATGGCGTGCGGTCAAGCCGAAGCTTCTTCTTGTTGTTTTCTTGAAACCAACGGATTATAACACGAAATAAATTGAATTTAAGATGATATTAAAATTAACACCTGCATAGTTGATTTTATTTTAAAATACAGGTTGTTTATTATGCAGTTTCATTTGATGCTCTCAAGTTTTCATAATCGTTCTATGTTCGATAATAATCGATAATGAAAATCTGTACTTTAATGGATGTCATTAAGACACAGTTACGCCACATACAGGGTGGTAATGAATAAGACCGAAATATTTTACCTGTGTATAGAGGAGACAACGTTTATTAGGAGATTTCTGCTCTATGACGTAAAATGCGTATGCTACAATATATTCAAGTCATTACAATTTCGTGCTCGTAAGTAAAAAATGAAGGGAAATGTGGTTAAAATTTTCATGCCTTCTTAGTGATGAATGAAAACCTGATTCTTAATCATTCATCAACAGCTATATCATAATTTATTGTTTCCATAATCTGCAAAATTTACATACTAATTCACATGACTGGCCGCCACTGCATTAGTTTCTTTTTATAGCTACAGTATTAACAACGAAGTTCCTTTGTTTTGCATTTTTTTAAAGGTTAGAAGTCAGTGGCGGCCATGCCATGGGAGATTTTATGCTGTAACAGGAAAAAAACTAATCCACAGAACAAAAATCTCCTAATAAAAGTTGCTTGTCTGTGTCTTCTCTATACACAGGTAAAATATGTCGGTGTTATACATTAACACCCTGTAAAATAATGGTATTATAGAATGATCGACTACTAGCAAAAGTATTCCATCAACAGCTATTTCATAATTTAGTGTTTCCATAATCTGCAAAATTTACAGACTAATTTACATGACTGGCCGCCACTGCATTATTTATTTTTCTCATAGCCACAGTGTTAACAACGAAGTTCCTTTGTTTTGATTTTTTTCCCTTCAAATGTTATAAGTCAGTGGCGGCCAAGCCATGGGAGATTTTATGCTGTAACAGGGAAAATTGAATCCAACAGAACAAAAATCTATTGATAAAAGCTGCTTGTCTGTGTCTCCTCTATATACAGGTAAAATATTTCGGTTTTATACATTAACACCCTGTATAATAATGGTATTATAGTATGATCGACCACTAGTAAAAGCGTTTCACCAAAGCAATAATGATAAAAGGTATCCTGGATTTTGAACCACTGAACAATGTATTACAAGTTTTAATGACATGATTTGACGCGTTCGTCCGGTTTCTTGATTGTGTTTTGCGGATTAAACTTTTGCACTTGCATAACATAACCTGTCCAATCAGTGTTGTAATCACTCGCGCTGTGGTTGGTCCGGGCGGTTATGAAAATAACAGCGAGAGACACTGTGGCAACTTTATGGACTATAGCTGTCAGTCCCATCCGCTAGTGGCGCTGTCAATAAGGCTTTGCATTGTCATGTGGCAGTGATTCGATACGAGCTAACATCGCTCCAAGCAGAAAAGAGAAAGCTCACAGTAAATGTGGGGGATCGAAAAATGGAGAATAACATCCATACAGTAGAGATGGACAATAGATTCCCCCACACAAAGGAGAAGAGATGAGTAAGCTATTTGAAAAAGAATACCAGCAGATGTTGGCGTGCTTTCAATCCATGAGATGTCTACTCTATATCATGTATCAAACATGAGATCTCTAGATTTTTATACAATATTACTTACATTGTACACAAAAGAACTTTCCTGGCCTGAAACATCGTGGTCTTTCATTCTAAATAAAAATACACAATTATCAATGCTATCGCAATAAATACAGAGTGTTAATGAAATCACCGAAAAATTTTACCTGTGTATAGAGGGGACATAGGTAAGCAACTTTTATTAGAAGATATTTGCTCTATGACGTAAAATGTGTATGCTACAGGGCATTAAAGTCATTACACTTTGGTGCCCATAAGTCAATAATTAAGCGAAATAGGGTTAAAATTTTCATTAAATTGACTTCATGCCTTAGTGATCGATATAAATCTGATTCTTAATCATTCATCAACAGCTATTTCGTAATTTAGAGTTTTCATAATCTGCAAAATTTACAGACTAATCATATGACTGGCCGCCACTGCATTAGTTTATTTAATCATTACTCCAGTGTTAACAACGAAGTTCCTTTGTTTTGCATTTCCTTTCAAATGTTAGAAGCCAGTGGCGGCCGTACTGTGGCTGATTTTATGCGGTAACAGGAAAAATTAAGTCCGTCACTGTAATGTACCATTGATAGCGGCAATACAAAGATTGTGTGAGATTGTGAGAAAGGAATTTACTTCAAGGTTTTCTGATTTTGATGTACTTCAACCTAGATTTTCCGACGGATGAATCAGATTTGCAGATGGAGCTAAGTGACTTACAGAATAACAATTTTCAAATATCAATAAGAAATTTGGGTTTGGAAGAAAAGTTAATATGTAATACTGAAGAAATTGCACATGTTGAATATTTTAAGTATCTAGGGTCTATTATACAAAGGATGCAACAACAAATTTAGAGATTCAGAGAAGAATAACGGATGGGAAGAGAATTATAGGAATGCTAAATTCAATCTTATGGAGTAAAAATATTTTACATAGAACTAAAAAATTGATATATCAGGCATTATTCCAAAGTACATTATTATATGGCGATGAAACTTGGACCATAAGTAGACAACAGCAAACAAATTAATGGTATTAGAAATGGATTTTTGGAGGCGTTCAGCAAGAAAATGATGGAAAGAAAAAATTCGGAATAATAGAATAAGGGAAATAATGCAAGTTGAAAATAATATTTTGGAAATTGTAGAAGAAAGACGCTTGAAATGGTATGGACATGTACTCAGAATGACAGAGGATAGAATACCCAAAAAAAATTTGGATTGGAAAGTAGAAGGAAAAAGAAGAAGATGGAAGACCAAAGAGTGCTTGATGGATGGGGTGAAAAGGATTAAGTGAAGAAGATGCTATGGACAGGGACTTATGGAGGCAGAAGATTGTTGTGGGATGAAGAAAAACCATTGTATTGTGGAATATTCCTTAATAAAAAATTGCCAGCCCATCGAGTTTAGTGCTTTTCTGGGGTAAAAAATTAAATATTTGAACCTTTTGGAATTTTCCCGTCGGTTAGAGGCTAATAGCTGTAAGTACGCTAAATTTCAAGTTCCTAGATCATCGGAAAATGGGTAAGCATTAATGTCGGACAGTTTGTTAGCCACGTGGCTTTATAGTAGTGACTCGCTTCGCTCATTGGGGGCTCTGCCCCCAAACCCCCGCTGAGGTTCTCGGGAAAGGTTTTTTAAAAGTGCGTGTATTTAGTCTGCTGCATTGACTAAATATTTTGTTTACGTAGATTTCATAGCCTATCTATGTAAATATTCAATTTAGTATTGTCTTTACGGCCGGGAAAATCATAGAAAGACACAAGCAAAAATGCGATATTTCATTTACGAGTTATGATTAAAGAATATAAATTATGAAATTACTTTAACAGATAGAAGACAATTTTGTTAGTTCTGGACAAAAATATTTATTTATTATGGACCTGAGACTTCAAAATGCGAGTCCAAGACATTATTATCTCGACCATCCCGTTAGGTTTACGGAAATGATTATTTCTAAACTTTCAGAACCCTACGTGAACACTGTTTGGTAATACCGTTGCCATGGAAAACGAGCAGTTTTTCGGATGTTTTTAGGGCTAAAAATTTTAAAAATTTACTTTTTGGAATTTTCCTGTGGTTTACAGCCTAAAAGCTATACGTATACCAAATTTCAAGTTTTTAGCTCTTCTGGAAGTGGGCAAACATTAATGTCAGTGAGTGAGTGAGTGAGTCAGTCAGCCATGTGGCTTTATATTATAGGGATGACAACTACGATATCAGAATATGGAGTTAATGCGTCGAGGAAATGCAGAACACTCGACACAAAATAGTTCTGACTCACTATATGTGAATTACTCTATGAATGTTATTACATGGCATAGAGTAATACAAAGAACGTTCTGGAAAAGTAATTTACTATTCCTACAACACAGAATAATAAAGGCCCGACTGTCATATTGCAATTAAGAATTTATTACTACGTTGCTAGGTAACCATGACACAGAATTTGTAAAGCAGAAGTGAACCGTGTAGCAATGAGGTCAACTTCATAATCGATTCATATGACGTAAAACACTCACATATATCTGTTAATGTCTCTTTTAGATACGTAAACATTTTTCATTACACAGTAAACTATTTTATGTTAGGCTATTTCTAATCGTAAACATTGTTTAATAGAATTTTCTGAGCCCGTTAAGAGTAAAGAAAAAGGTGCTAACACGTTGTAGAGATTATTGAAGATATCACCAGATGTCACTGTCGCTATCTTCCCTTTCGTACAAATAAATAATTATCCATTTCTTTCGTTTTAACCACTACAATACTATTATTCCTACTACTTCATGACCTGTACTCTTCACCGGATATAGTAAGGGTAATTAAATCACGGAGGATGAAATGGGCTGGACATGTTGCACGCATGGGGTGGGGAAACATATCTCAAAAGTATTGACAGGGAGACCCGAAGGGAAAAGACCACTTGGAAGACGTAGACGTAGATGGGAGGACAATATTAGGATAGATTTAAGGGAAGTAGGATTTGAGAGGGATATTGGATAGAGTTAGCACTGAATAGGGTTGAATGGCGAGCTCAGGTAAGGGCGGCAAAAAACCTTTGGGTTCCATAAAATAGATAATATACCTTTAGCTTGCTTAGGAATTGTCTATTGCCATTGAGTAAGGAAGTAAGTAAGCTACTAATCATTTAAAATTCAAAATAAAATAAATAAATAAAAAATAACTATTTCAGCATAGATGGCTTACATTTTTTTTTCAAAACGTAAACATAAGCGAACACAACAGTTACCAGTTACGATAAATTTTACGTAAAGCAAGGCATGATATATTAATTTACAAACTTCTCAGCCCTCTCTATTAAATATAAAGAAAGGAATAAGCCTACTGAGGCCGTGGTATCCAGATTTGACGAATTCCCGCTACGTGAGGCTTTGAAAGATGTTCACGCGTCAAAAAGTGAAAACAATAAAATCACGTCAACTGATGTAACAACTGAAGAAAGCCGGACTGACCTAATGGTAAGACCAAGGCATGTTAAAAGGAAAAATGGAATGTATAAGAAATTGGGTGTTAAGAGATGGTGAACAAAGACGAAAGACAGAGAAGAATGGAATTCTATATGTAAGGCGGCCAAAGTTCTTCAAGAACTGTAGAGCCAATGAGAAGAAGAAGAAGAACTGATGTAACAAAGTGCCAGATTGCTTTTGTTTAATCAGCAATAATTGGAATTATATGCAGAAAATAAGTTATTTTTGCTATCGATTTCAGAGTTAAGATCCAGATCGATTCATTAAGCAGGGCTTACGGAAGAACAAAGGTCTAAAGTTTGAAAGCATATGTAAAGGAATATATGGGTAGTGTTATTTGTCAAGGCTAACTGTATTGCAACTTCCAAAGCCGTATACGAACACTGTAAAACAATATGTTAGCATGAGAACTGATTTCTCTCTCTCTTTCTCTCTCTCTCTCTCTCTCTCTCTCTCTCTCTCTCTCTCTCTATATATATATATATATATCGAATCCTATGCGCCCATGTTGGGCGAAGAGCCTCCAAGTGGAGGTTTCTGTTTACCGATGTGAAATTTGTTATGCTTATTTTCCTAGAAAGGGCAGAGGGACAGGTGGTAAGCCCATCGCCCCTTGACCCCCCTCCGGAATTTAAGGTACTACTTGGACGTGAAAGAGAACTGATTTCCATTTGTTAAATTCTAATATATTATCATAATAAAGGCACTAAATTGGGCATTACTCCGGTACCGGTCAACCAATTTGATCCACAATCAATAGGCTTCTTCTCATTGACGTTATAATTGTGTACAGACCTGCCAAATTTCATGAAAATACGATAAAGCGTACAGACACACAGACAGACATACATTTTCCCGTCCACCACACAATCTCAAAAAAGTACCATTGTGGCACTTAATAAAGCGAATTAGCTCTCCCTCAGTTTTTCAATAGAGCACTTCTCATGGACGTCATAAATGCGTATACCAAATTTCATGGAAATCCGATACAGCGTATTTGAGTTGTGGCGCCTTTCTAATATAATCTATTAAAATAATTGGGCATTAAAAATAAAACTAAAACTAAATTGGGCATTACTCCGGCACCGGTGAATTTATTTGGTTCAATATCAATAGGGTTCTTCTCATGGACATTATAAATGTGTTTTCCAAGTTTCATGAAAATCCGAAAAAGCGTATTTGAGTTATGGCGCGTACAGACACACAGACAGACAGACAGACGGACAGACATTCAGACACCATACTGGCAGTTAATAAAGCGAACTAGCTCCCCGTCAGTTTTAGTTGTTGGTATTACTTAGAAACATTAGGTAAGTGGAACAAATGAATGAGAATTGGACACCCCTGTTTGAATATTCTTCATTCACTAATTGCAGGATTCCTGGTAGCGGCTGAATTTCATTGGGAAATAAAATCAATGTAGACCGAAGACAATTTTCAGAATTTGGAATACAATTCATTATTCATAACTGTGTATTATTTTGCATTTCATCTCCCCCAGACAAGGGATTCTGACTTCAAAATGAAGCGGATTCGTGTAATTCAATTACTTCACAAGGAGATTGTATGTCATCCACGTTAACTCTGATTTCAAAGAATAGCACACACAAAAAAAAAGAAGAGGTAATTAGTAATAAGTGAAAGGATTACTGAGATGAAATAATCACTGCTCTAAAATTAATTTCATCATCATTAAATTGAAGAAACGAACTGACTTCTAGCAACGGCTGCAAAAAAAAAATCCAAAATAATATAACCCGTAGATTACACTGTACAACATTTTTCTGTCCTTTATATGAAACTATGTGATTCTGTGTAATATTGTATTGGAAATTGACCTATACACTTTATTTGTCAAGTTTCCCCATAAATAATATTCACATTCTGTTAGAAGAACTTAAAGACAATATCTCAAGTGAAATTAACTCTATCTCGGAAGCTGAACTTATGCGCGTGAAAGAAAATTTCCTAACAACGTGCCAGTATTGTGTGGATGCAAGAGGAGAACATTTCCAACATATCTTGTGATGAGGTACATGGTTATTTTCATTGAAATTTTATTTACATGGTTATTTTCACTGTAATTTTATCTGTAAATGTGACAACCTGAATCATTACACCGATCGCGGCTTTATTTGCGTAGATATTTCACCCGATCGTTCGGGAGTTGGAGCTGTGCCCGCCGTGACGCAGAAACCCGCGTTATTGGCCAACTCTTGCGTGGGATTCACTGTATAACTGGCATTAGTCCAAGATAATCTTGCAGAGAATATTTTAAGAAATTAAAGATAATTCCTCTACCTAGTGTATCTATTCTACACTATATTTTATACATTAAATAAAATATTTCAGATTTTAACCTAAGATCTGAAGTGTATAAATATTACACAAGACAAAAAAGCCTTTTGGACGAAGATTTTACTAGATTGACTAAAGTAAGTAATAGTTTTAAATACGTAGGCTTGAAACTTTCAACAAGCTTCCATGCATTTTATAGTATAGAAGAATTTGAAAACTGTGAAGACGTTATTGAATTTTAACACAGTTGTAGATTGATTGATACTATCGTTGCCTATAGCTAATTCTAGATAGGGAAAAAGCGAATAAATCAAAATTCCAAACTTTCAAGAATGACAAAAAAACAACTTATTTCTACAGCATTGTTACACTACCAGCAGGTTCCCGCGGCTTCGCCCACGATAATTAATTGAAAAATTAAAAATTAAGAGTATAATAATTAATAAAGCATTATATTTATTAACATTTGCACGCGAATCATTCATAAACTAAACCATTAATAATTAATGAAACAGCTAAAATTCCGGCTTCAGAGTACATTCCACGATTAGAAAGCGCCCCCTGGGAAAACTATCTCAGATTATGCAGTTCCAAACCTAACTGTGAACGCTGATAATACGTGTTGTTTCTCAACCGTTTGTTGACAGATAAATATGATGTGAATTTTATTTGATAAATTCAGTGTAATTTTCAGAAATTATATAATTTTTCAAGGGAAGGAGATATTTTGTTTGGATTTTTATTGTTCGCGGCTTCGCCCGCCATTATTAATTGACTCCAGGATTTTTAAGAAATTTGCACTGGCAGCTTATTAAAATGTTTGTGGTTCAGAGCTATGAAAACTGTAAGTAAAAATAAAATTAGATTATTTGTTCATTGTGTTCATTTCACTTAGGCCTTATATAATAAACAAACGGTTTTCCTAATTTTGTACTCTTCGTGAAGTTTAGACTGCGAGATACGAACATCGCCCAGTATACCCGATGTCTCACGAAGTGAGCGAGGCAGTGAGCACGCTATTTAGGGCCGTTGAATTGTATAAGAGTAGATTTAGTTCGGTCCACCAGATATTTTTACACAGTATCTTATGTAAAAATATCTGGGTGGGGTAATCTAAATGCTGTAAAAATGTTGTGAAAATAAATAGTTATTTTTCTCCTAAAACTTTGGAATTATGACTTATTCGCTTTTTCCCTATCACTCTAGAATTACTGTGCTTAATGGCAAATAAAGATTATGATTATGGTTAATTTTCTAATTTGTTGTCTTCTCTTCCTTTCAGGTAAATGGAATTCCATACTGTATAGCTGTAGTTCATTTCTGGGTAAGTGGGAAACCCATAAGAATAGGTGCTTTTATGCCATTATAAGGAGCCGCATTAGTTGATAACAGCGACAAGCGTGAAATTTTATAAAACAGCCATCCTTAACCACAGTCAATTTAGCTTTATAGGGGCTTAATATAAATATCTGAAGGGTAGTTATAAGCCACCCAATCTGAATACGTGCTCTTTGCAATATGGCCTCTTGTTGTATATCAGAATATGAAGTGAGAAAAATGTATCGGCCATACTTGAAGTGAAGAAAGCTACGAGAGTACATTAAAAAGATTTTATTTGGGTTCTGTATCCTTCGGGGATGCGATATGATGTGGTAACGACATTCTCTTCATTTTTACAACCGATTTACATGAAGAGAATGTCATACAGTCGGTCAAATAAAAAACGTCGGGACTCGTATGCTGTTAAAATTAAAGTTTTGACGCATTAGTTCACAAGTTTCCTATAAAAAACACAAAATACAGGTCATTTTCGGAACATATGAGGCCATGCGGCAGGAGGGAAAATATGAACAAGGAGGGAAAAAATGAAAATCGCGGAAAGCGCAACACACGATATTCAACTTAATGCATTGTCATAATTCATTTTGCTTTGTGTCATCGCCACATACAAATGCTAACGTGAGAGAAAGTGTAGTTAGGGCTGTAATTAACCTGCATTTTTCGGTCTCTGAAGCAGCGAGAAGGTTCCATATTTATGAAAGAGCAGCTCAGAGGAGGGAACTTTACTATAATGCGACCGGAAGTTTTCATAGCAAACGTTGATCTGCCCGGACGCGTATTTCGATGCTAAGATTGGTTGCAGAAGTTGAGCGTAAGTTATTGATTTTGCACTAGAAGTACTGGTATTATAAAATAAAATCTTAAAAAAATGCTCCTTGAATAAACATATTCCTCGCGAATCTATTAATTATTAATATTATAAAAATTTGCAACCAAGAATATGGCGGATTTGAGGCATATAGCCACAGCCTTCTATACATGTTTGTTTTGGAACAAAACTGACTAAATAATCAAGAAAATACATGGATAGACAAGAGGCGTGTGTGAACCTAACCTTAAGTCTTCCTGTACATGCGCATATGCTCGTTCGTGATACTTAATCAAATACCGCCCGACGTTTTTTATTTGACCGACTGTACATAATAATTATATTATACTAAGAGGCTAACTTTTATTTGGACGGAGGGAGTTATGTGAATTTCAAATCAGATTTTTAGGTTACAGCTATGTCTGTCAATTGAGTTGAAATATTCAAAATCCTAACACTGAGATGCCTGCCATATTGTTTTTATGCAAAGGCCTTCTGTTTCAGAAAATATGTTTAATCACCTAAACAAATACATCGATCGGAAAGAGAGAAAAGATGAGGAAAACAGTTGAATGGGAAAGCAGCGAGATATATCACGAACAAAAGAAAAGCTGTTCATCATATTACCAACCGCTATTTATTTAGCTGGGATATTAGTTTACCAACAGGAACAGATAAAAAAGAACGGAGGAAATGAAATACTTTTGTGGTTTAAGCAAACCTAGTTAAAGTATCGAATTTCCACACTCTGGGGGGAAAAAAAGAGACTGTGTATTCCATTTAATAATTAACAGACATCAGGGAAAAACTGTTTAAAAATCTGTCTAATGTTTATATTCTTCCCAAATAGATGTGGCGGCGAATTCAATCCTATACCGGAAATAGCTCGCTGCCTGCGTAGAAAAATAATGAATTTACACGGCCAGTGAGATTGTGCCACCAGACAAATACCGTAATTTAATCTGCTATTTGTTGTTGGGCTTCTTTTGTTATGGTCAGTTAAATACGTACGCATATACAGTTTCAAATTCAGTGTGTATTATAGCTTACAAAAATACAAAATACAAAAACACGTAACACAACCGTATTTGTTTTCTCTGTAGTCATAACATAGGTGTGTATACGTAGTTATATTGTGATTTTTCCTGTCAGCTATGCAAGCATGTGTATATATACTGTATATTCATGAATCCCCCAACAGTAGCCTACTTGAGTTGACCTACTGAAGCATTGTATTATAAAATATTTCCTGTATTGTGTTATTATTAATAATTAACTTACTTATTCAATAGCAACAATAAATAATTAAGCAAACTATTTTATGGAATCCGATTAATTTCTCACGCAAATTATAAATCCGTCCCGGACTTCATAGAAAACATTTAACATAATGATTTGGCGAGAAAATCCACAAGGGATAGCTACCCCGATAACTAGGGAAACCCTGAAGGTTCAGCTTATCTGTATTTATATATAAGAGGCTTTGTCCTGACTTATTGACTGACAGAGAATCAACGTAGAGCCTAAACTATAATAGGGAGAGACTTAGAATTTTGACAGTAGGCCTACTTTCGTTTCATAATGTAGGTGCTCACTAAGATAGGATTTTGAAAAAAAAAGATTTTAAATGCCAAAAATCAAAAGTTTTTGAGAATACTTAATCCCTTTTTACACAGAATTATCAAATCCAAACCACAGTTCACATGACAACAGTGTATTGTTGGCAATCTTTACATAAGGCTTTGGAAATAAATGAAAGAAGACTTTGAAAATTAGAGAAGGTATTAAAATTTATATTTGAGTAAATTATGTATCTCAAAATGTTGTAGATTATGTAAAATAATCAGTAAATTCAGCCTTTTAATCGAAATGTTCGAATTAATCAATCAATATGTTCTTTACAGCTTACAAGTTTCGCGGGCAAAGCCTTAATGGGGAAACATGGAATGATTTGGACGAAAAACACTATGCGGGCATTTTTTGGGCTAGGGAACTCTAATCAGAGGTCTTTTTTTCCTCGGGTGGCGCACTTTGATCGTGAAATGCACCTCGAAACCAGGTTTTTAGTTTTTTTAAAAAATTATCAATCGTTATAATAAAATTGTTTATGCATTATTTGGGTAAGGTTCATGAATGTACGGTTTAATTTAATCGTTTCATTTCGAATTTGTATGCCCGTATGGCAGCTTAAGTTTCGTTTTGTTCGTTTATTTATATTTTTATCGTTAAACAATATAATTAAGGGTAAAATCACGCAATTCCTCCAATTTATGTCAAAACGACGTCAGTTTTAATAAATAATGTTTTAATTATTTTTCTGTTAAATAAATGATTTAAGCACAATATCTAGCAGTTGAGTAAGTAATCGCGGGCGAAGCCGCGGCACCTGCTATTAGATTAGATTGGTTTTAAGATTAGGGCACCTGCTATTATATATATATGGGGACGATGATAGCAAGACGACTATATTCTTAATTCAGTTTTTAACTAGGGTATTCTGCTCAAATATGGAGGGTTGTGGATTATTTTGGACAACCCTGAAAAGAGGATTGACATTCACTGAGAGGTCCTCATCCCTTGTTTGATGCTCCTACACATTTTTTTTCTCTCTCTCTCCTCTTCTTAAATTCTAGAGATAAGGAACTGTGACACAGCCTCTCGTTGTCAAGGCAACAGCACGCTCCCCGCAACAACAATGCCTGGATCTCATCAAGCTCTAACTACTGCATGTCTACAACTTGTACAACTACACTCGCCTGCTTTTACCAAATATTTCTAAGAGCTACCAAAGTTCGTGGCGTTAAACTATGTTCTAGAATACGACACTCACTTGTCAGCAAATTCAAACTCTCAGATGTTAGAAAAATTCTTCTTTCTTCATAATGAATTTAGTTCTAATATTCTCATGGGACCTACCTGGAAAGAATCGAGTAGGGCAAGGCATTTGATGATTTTGAATCTTTTTTATATGAAAGATAAAGGGTAGCTCAAATATACATAAATATGTATAATGAAATAATTGACTAAATAAGGGCAATTTGCATTTGCATTTTTTCCCTTTATTTTGCATTTTTCATTTTCAAGAGATAGGTCATTTTTTGGGAATCTTTAGTTCATTTTTCTGCAGTTTTAGGTCATTTTCGACATTTTTGGTTCTTCTTCAGCATTTTAGGTCATGTTTCAGTTGAGGTGGAGAGGAGCTTTTTCATGTACAAATCGTTACTTTTAGACAACAGACAATCGTTTTTATTTGAGAACCACCGCCAAGTGTTCAAAATTCATTTTAATTGAGGTTTAATGTAAACACCACAGCAGTCTGGTTTTGTAACAATGAAGATTTTTTCCTCCTTTTTAAAAAGCACATATTTGCTAGGGACAATTTGATGGGCATGCCAGTTCAGAAAGAATTCTTTTTCGCTAAGGGTGTCCGAGTAGTATTGATCTACTTAATTCTTTAGTAATAAAATAAGTGTGTTTTATATTGTAAATTCAAATATAACACATTGTCATCCATTAAATTCCTTTTAGAAATTCATTACTTAAAAAAGTAAATATAAATAATAATGTAAAATTTATTGGTCATTAAAAAAAATGTGTCATTTTTTCACTATTTTTAGGTCATAAATGCATTTTTTATTTTGCAGTTTTTCATTATTTTATGATCATTAAATGCCTTGCCTATAAGGACACCTATCCGAATATCGATTAGGCCTATAGCCTAAGTGTTTTAATATATTATAGGAATATTACCTCAAATTACCCTACATTACTTCTACATCTACTTTCAAACAAAACTGACACTTCGATTTTATGGAAACCTTTCATTTTTCAAACCTTTTTCCTTATAAGGGTTGTAATGATGGGGAAATGTAAAAACTCAGACTCAACCCCTGAAAAACCTGAAATTCCCTTCCTTCAGTTCCTTCTTTTTGAAATCCATTCAATGGCTGAACTGTGCCCGAGCACGAGCGCATGCTCATTCGGGTGGTCTTGTTTTTTTTGTATAAATATAAATAAATAAATAAATTGGTTAGTAAAGCTGGGTCCTGTTTTAATTCGATCAATCCAAGTTTGTATACGGAATTCTTTTACACCCTATATATTTATAAAAGAAGTATGAACGTTTGAATTAGAAGCTTAATTGTTTGTAAGTTCAGGATATTAATTTTATGTCTTAAAATGAATCTACAATGCAGAAGTTATCGTTATGTATAGCCTAGGTAATTTTAGCAATTTTTTAGCAAAAGAAAGTCCGTATTTTTGTAACCAGAATTATGGCATCCTATCTACTATTATAATAAGATGAAGTGTTTGTCTGTCTGTTTGTCTCTTTGCGATCCCCAGCCGAATCTAAGGCACGCTGGGATCTGAAATTTTTTACACAGATGGACTGAAGGGTGGCAAAGCTGAATTTTTAATTTTCACCTTCGTTCGCGTGTTATTAGCGAAAAAATGACAGAAAACGTGAGTCCGAGCTGTAGGGTGGAGGCTTCAACACCTCCCTGCAAGTCTCCTGCAAAAGTTCGGCTGGGAGGTGTTTCAACATCCACCCTACAGCCCGGATCTCGCTCCCAGTGATTTCCATCTTTTCCTACACCTCAATAAATGACAAAGAATGACAGACAAGCGGAGATGATTGTCACACAGTGGTTCAAATCCCATGGGGCAGACTTCTATGGCACACGTATACAAAACTTGGTCCCAAAGTATGACAAATGCCTCAATTCCTGTGGCGAATATGTTGAATAATAGCTGAACACCTACTATATCTGTTGCAATAAATATTTCCATGAAATTTCGTTTTGTTTCTGTAAACTGCCTCAAGGAAAGTTACTTTATGGACGCGCCTCGTAAATATAGGCCTACATATGTTTCAACATACTACATTATCATAATGAAAACGATAAGAGAATTGAGCAATTATAAAGTTCCTCAGAGATCCTGATTACGATAGTACTAATGTTATGCATGCTATTATCGAAAGCAATAGAAACTTGTGGATAGAAATGCCACTTTAACAGCAGGGATTGGAAGCAGTTAAATGACCCCGAAGAAGTGGAAATGGCTGGATTTAGTTTCGCTTAAAAGTAGCCAAGTGCTTTTCTAGTTTATAGAGTTGGTAGTTCATCCTACAACAGGTTAGAATTGTTATAGCAACGTTTAGTACCCTTTCAGGAAGCCGTAGCAGAGGCAATAGCTTGGAAACTTACCTTTATATAGCTATAAAGTGCATTTCTTTCGGAACAATTGGAGCCAATAGCAACTAGAGCAGTATTATCAACTCCACTCTCTGTGGCCTGTGACCCACAACACTCCAGTTCTGACCTGTGATAGCTTTGCTATGGGTATAATATTTTATCGTATGTGGATAAAGATTTATGACTGAATCCATACTGGGGAACTTATATCGTAAGAGATGTCTTTCCCCCTCGGTCCAACGTAAAGGTTTCTCATAGAAACCTTATTTCATAGTTTCGTTACCTAAGAGCACTTTCTAAAACTAGAAATACATATCACTTCATATCACTTCCTATATGCAAGTGCTATAATTTATTAAGTGCCAGAATGGTACTCTTTGAGAGTGTTTGGTGAATGGGAAAATGACTGTCTTCTCCGTGCGCGATAACTCAAATACGCTTCATCGGATTTTCATGAAACTTGGTATATGCATTTTTAACGTCCATAGGAAGAAGTCTATTGATATTGGACCAAATCGGTTGATAGGTACCGGAGTAATGCCCAATTTAGTGCCTATTTTATGGTAATATATTAGGTAGAATTTATCAAATGCAACATATTGTTTTACAGTGTCATACACGGCTTTGGAAGTTGCAATACAGTTAGCTTTGAAAAATAACACTACCCATATATTCCTTCACATATGCTTATCAAACTTTAGACCTTTGTTCTTCCGTAAGCCCTGCTTAATGAATCGATCTGGAGCTTAACTAGGAAATCGATAACACAAATAACTTATTTTCTTCATACCATAATTGCAATTATCACTGATTAAACAAAAGTATTTTGGCACTTTCTTACATCAGTTTACCTGATTTTTATTCATTTATCTTTTATCTACTAGGATTGAAATTTTTAATTTTGGACGTGTACCGTAGGTACTGTAGGTACAGGAAGTATTGTGCTCAACTCTGAAATTCCATAATACAGTTTTCAATACAAGTTTTCCTATTTTCAGAGACATATTTTTGTGTGTATCTGTGTGTGTTTTGTGTCATTTCGTGCGCCACTCTGTATAATAAGCGTAATATAGTATGGTCCAACGAAAAATAAAGTATCTTACACATACGTAGTTTTTAATCTCTTCAAGGAACAATCATGGCAAACTGGAAGAAAACTGAACAAGTTTGGTCACAGAATCGAAGCGATCGTTAATTCCAAGTTATGACAAAAAACAAAAAAAAAGGCAAAGCCCCCTGCAATTGATTGATAATTTAAATGTATTACCGAAACTGATGCTTCCATACTGCAAAAAATCACGTTTTCTGCCAGTTTTTCATTCATAACTCGCGAACGAAAGCAAAAATTAAAAATCCGGCTTTGAGGTGCATTCGGCCATTCTTCAGTACATCTACGTTTAAAATTTCAGATCTCTACGTGCAGTAGATTTCGCTGGGCATCGTCGACAGTCAGACATTTCGTCTTATTATTACAGATTTGGACTTGGATCCTAGAAGCATAATGTAGGATAAGACACTACGGTACCATTTTCTTGCAGCATAGCAGTGTTTTACACTAGCAAAGAAGTCTTTATTAAAGAACAACTTACTATATGGAGGTAGGTTGTGGATATGAAGCGACAAGCATAAGTAAATATAACAAATCGTCGCGCTTGGTGCATTGTCATTATTACTCAATTCTCTACAGAGCTGGAGCCAACACGTGTTCGTAATGAGGCAAAGGGAACAATACAAAGGAACGATGAAGAGAGAGGAATAAAAATAAAACTAAATTCTTCACTTTGTATATGTGTGTTTCGACTATACATTGGTGTAGAGAAATTTTATTACACTTTATTTTGTTTTGAGAGAAGAGGAAGAAGGGTGAGATGTCTTTTATCTTCACGTTTTCATACCCCTCTTTATTGTCTGCAGAACAATTTCATAGAAAGATAAATAGAAGCAACTTTTGCTCTTTAGAATTGGTTTCGATAAAGGAAAACGGTAGATCATCGGCTACAATACACATTAAAATGCAAGAGTGTCCTATGAATATTTAAACAATTCAACAATTTATAGTTTTTCTTCCTGTATTCGTCTTTATGGATGAATTATCTGTTAGCATACACAATTATATTAGCTAGTGTAACTATATAACTAGGTGGTTATAAAAAAAACTCGAGAATTCAACACCGCAACAACGAACAACCTCTGTATTTATTTTCGATTTAATTATGTGTCCAAGATTATTACATCTGTACTAACATTATATGAACATAATTAATTATTTACTTACTCAATGGCAATAGACAATTCCTAAACAAGCTGAAGGAATATCATGTATTTTATTGAACCCGGAGGTTAATTGCCGCGCTTACCTGAGCCCGCCATTCAACCCTATTCTGTGCTAACTCCATCCAACCATCCCTCTCAAATTCTACTTCTCTTAAATCTATCCTAATATTGTCCTCCCAAATACGTCTACTTCTTCCAGGTGGTCTCTTCCCTTCGGGTCTCCCAGTCAATATTATTCTTTCTTCCCCCATGCGCGCAACATGTCCAGCCCATTTCATTCTCATCACATAATAATAATAATATGACGTGCTAATAATTACGAAGAAATTTCGAAGACTCGAACCCTGGATCTTCAGCACAGACAGCTGGATGTCCAGGGTTCGAGACTTTCTCAGATGAGTATTTCTCCTGTATCGTCATGCAATTTTAACAGATATAATAATCTATTTTTAGGTAGATTTCGAAGAAAAATCTACCTATTGCAATCGATACCATGCCATGACTTTCGAAAAATTCTTTCATATCTTTACGTTTCATGCCTCCCTAAGTACGAAACCACCGCCCATTCAGGGATTTTTTTTAACTTTTCATGTCGTAGTTTCATTAATTTAAGGTCACTTTATAAGTAATTTTTCAGGCATTTTAGGTCATCAAATTATTTATTGTTATACCACTAAACTACATAATTATCGTTTTAAAATACATATTCAGAAGTATTAAGTCATATTTTCGACTTTTCCTGTCGTAGTTTCATAAGGTCACTTTATGGGTCATTTTTCAGGCATTTTTAGGTCATCAAATTCCGAGCCCTAATCATGGGAAGTTAAGGTTTTGCAATGTTATCGAGTATAAGCTCTAAGATATACTTTAAGTTATGTGCACGAGGTCAATGCCTGCGTGGTCTCGGTACCTCCTCGGATTTTTCTGAGGTAGGGAGGTCTAGAACGGTGTGCACTCAGAGTCATGAGGAGCTACTTGATAGAGAAGTAGCGGCTCCGGTCACGGAAACCACCATTAACGGCCGTGGGTGTCGGCATGCTGACCACATGCCTCCAATCCTGCCATCTGCCTACGGGAATTGACGCAGCGTTTGGATGGTAGGCCTAGACTCTTCAGGGATATAGCGCCACGGAGTTTAGTTATGCACACGAGGTGCTTATAGACCTATTAAAGACTAAAACATTTCTTTGAAATGTTAGGAAGAATTCTCTGAAAATCAAAACATTTCAATTTAAATAATTTACAAATCACTATATTTTCACTATATGACGTATAAGCGTGGAAGTAAGATAGGAAATATGAGGTCCGCCTGAACCCTCTTAAGAGTACAGAACACTAAAGCAGTTTGGATTAACCTGCTTAGTCAAACAGCAATCTAGTTACGATTGAAGAGTGGAATTTTCGGATTATAACGCCTGGTGAAGGTGTTTAGACTACACGCACTACACGGATGTCAGAGAAGTTGTCGCTGGGGCAAGGAGTTAATTACAATATTATTTAACTCCAGCAATAGCGGCTTTTTTTCAAGCATTTTAGGTCATCAAATTCTTAGCCCTAATTAAGTACCTTTCTAAACATATCAATCCAGTCTCACATAGCTTACATGATGTTTATCTGTGGTCTTTTTCATAGAACGGAGTTGCAAGCATTAAAATTACTGCAGAATAGAGCGATTATAAATCTATTAGGAGCACATTTTTTATATCAAATACCATTGCCGCGGAATTTGGGGGGTAAGGTACTTTCTGTATTGAGTTATATTTGATATGTGGGTCTTAGGGCATCTCTCCGTCGAGAAAGGGTAATAAAAAACAGCCCCTCTTGCTAGGGTTAACAATATTGTACTTTAGCTCCTTGCCCGTGCGACAACTTCTCTGACATTCGTGTAGTGCGTGTAGTCTAAACACCTTCACCAGGCGTTATAATCCGAAAATTCCTCCATTCAAGCAGAACTAGATTCCTGTTTGATTAAGCAGGTTATGTCCTATGATTTTGACTGCATATTTAAGGTAGATTATGAAGAAAAATCTACCTATTGCAGTTGATACCATGTCATGACATTCGAAAAATTCTTTCATATCTTTACGTTTCATGCATCCCTAAGTAAGAAACCACAGCCCCTTTAATTTTTTGTATATTTATATATATTTTTTTATATATCTTTCACCGGATATAGTAAGGACAATTAAATCAAGGAGGATGAAATGGGCTGGACATGTTGCGCGCATGGGAGAGGAAAGAAATATCTAAAAAATATTGACTGGGAGACCCGAAGGGAAAATACCTCTTGGGAGACCTAGACGAAGGTGGGAGGACAATATTAGGATAGATTAAAGAGAAGTAGGATTTGCGAGGGACGGTTGGATAGAGTTTGGATAGAATAGGGTTGAATGGCGGGCTCAAGTAAGCGCGGCAATGAACCTTCGTGTTCCATAAAATAGATAATATTCTTTCAGCTTTCTTAGGAATTTACTAGTTTCATTGAGTAAGTAAGTAAGTAAGTAAGTAAGTAAGTAAGTAAGTATGTATGTAAATAAGTAATCAAGTAACGAATGAATTAATAATCGTGGGCGAAGTCGCGGACACCTCTTTGTCCAAGATAAAAGAGATAAAGTCTATAAAAAATAAAGAACAGTGAATTGATTTCGATGATGGATTCACAGAATAACAAACAGCAGAAGTGAGATGTGAGGAATATTTTTGTGTAGGCTTACTGGCGTCATTCTTCAAAATCAATCAACGGTGCGGTTAATTAGTGCGGAATAATGTCGGACTTTGACTTGTGCGCTTTTTGACAGTTTCCACCCTTTTCAGCTGTCACAGTTTGCAAGCCTTTCCATTGTTATTTATTTTGAATAAACTGACGTTGATATCGCTCATGAATCTATATCCTTCATACCTTATCGATTGGAACAACACTGGCTTTTGTTAAATATGAAAATAGCTTTTAACAAGTAGTATTACAATACACTTATACATACGTTGTAAAATATGCAATAAGAACATATCTAATAACAATTAACAGAGAATCAGATAATACGTGTCTATATATCCTATTTAGGCAATCTCTATATATAAAAGCCAAAACCCACTGACTCACTGACTGATCAGTTTCTCAAAAACTAAACAGCCTAGGAACGTGAAACTTGGTACACGTAATGCTCCTAGGCTCTAGAGAGGCTCACTAAGAAAGGATTTTTAAATATTTGACTTCTAAGGGCCTCTAAGGGCCAAAGTAGGGTTGTAAAGTTATGAAATTCACCAAAAGGAATTCATACTGCATGTATACAATCCCCAGGACAACATAATTTTTTTTAAACTACACAGGTGGCTTGACAATGACACTGTGATTTCATGTAGACCTAATAGATATAAAATTATGAGAAAGGCTATTAATAGAATTCCTATAAATGATTATCAACTATTTTTTGACACGGAGTAAATTTAGAAGGTCCTGGGTTCTATTCTTAAGAGTTGAAATCTTTTCTTACAGTTAGCCTAGGACTGTATTGTGAAAGATAATTCATACAATATCAATAGATATAATTTCCTGATTAATTTATATTTACCATATTATCTCTCTATCGTTACCTTAGTTTTTACCTCTCCCTTTTGGGGTCATTTAAGCGACCCACGTTGCCCGAGCCTTACAGGGCCGCGACCTGTCGGGGGAGGGATTATCTCTGGATCAAATACATACTTTCTTGACCAGACAAGGACATGGAGGGTCTTCCGGATGAGTGATCAGTCCAATGCCGGTGCCACCTCCGATACAACACAAACACATAGGACGAGATACACCATTCACACACTCACTCTGAAGAAGGCGAGGGCGGGATGAGGATAATAATGGCTACCAGATGATATCCGGGTACCACTAGGGCCTAAAGTTACCAGACCCTAAAGTTACCAGACATTAGTCACACAGGTGAGGAAAAATCCCGGAAAAAACTCTACCTAGGTAACTTGTCGTGACAAGTATTCGAACCTGAGCCCGCTGCGTGAGAGGAGCGAACATATCTCCTACGCGCCCAGCTATTTACTTTATATTTGAAATTGAAATTGAAACAGAACAATTACAATTTTAAAGACATAATCAGAGTAAAATACGGGTAAAGGAGTATGTGGAATATAAATACCTCCACTGTGTTGGCTGGACGCTGATGATTTATAGAAGTACATCAAAGCTACTTTAAATTGTGTTCACTTAACCTTATATACATGAATCTAACAATGTGAAGCATTGATGGGTCAGCTAGTATAATATAATGACTAGCTTCGTCCGGGTTTTGTATTTTGTAATCGTAAATTAACTTATGAAGTACTTTCGATTTCCAAATTATAGGTCCTTATATAGGTATTTAGAATTTGATATAGGAAGAACGATTTATCACATTCAAACTATTCCCTCAGAAAACGCTTGTTATAGCTTTTTATGGCTGATAGAGGATGTAGAATTTTGCATCCCATCGCTTGTACACACCAAGCCTTTGTAGGGTTCAGATAAGAAGAAACAGAAATTCCGGTAACATAAAATTGTTTTGTCTTACGGAATATTTCATTTCTCACTCTCATGTTACCATAAAACCGATTCGGGGATGAAATTAAAAAGAAATTCAATATCACTTTCATACTTCCATCCCCAAAAACTTGCGATATAATAATATACATATTCCATACCTCGTATGATATTCTTTATGTCCAGGGTTGTTCAAGTTATGTGACTGCATCACATTGTGCATTAGATGAATTATATCGATAGCTTCTCTAATTTGTCAAAGCCTTGTATCATTTATTTCCAAACCTACCTGAGACCACTGGCAACAATACACTGTTGTAATGTGAACTATGATTTGGATTTGATAATTCTGTGTAAAAAGTGATTAAGTATTCTAAAAAACATTTGATTTTTGACACCTAAAATCTCATTTAATGCGCGAGACTCTTCTCACCAAAAATATAAATCCCTGTCGGACTGCACAGAAAACAGTTAACATAGTATAATATTTCTTGTATCCTATTGTGTAAAATTAACAGTAACTTTTTTCCTTCCAGTTATTAAGTGCCAGTATGGTACTTGATGAGATTGTGTGGGGGACGAAAAAATGTCTGTCCGTCTGTATGTCTATCCGTCTCAAATACACCATAACTCAAATACGCTTTTTCGGATTTTCATGAAACTTGGAAAACACATTTATAATGTCAATGGGAAGAACCCTATTGATATTGAACAAAATCGGTTCACTGGTACCGGAGTAATGCCCAATAAATTATATTAGAAATATAGATTATAATAGATTATAGATTATAATAGATTATATTAGAAAGGCGCGGTAACTCAAATACGCTTTACCGGATTTTTATGAAACTTGGTATACACATTTATAGTTCATGGGAAGACGTCTATTGATATTGGATAAAATCGGTTGACCTGTTTCGGAGTAATGCTCAATTTAGTGCCTATTTTATGGTAATATACGTATTCGAAAGAATTTATAAAAAAATGCAAATTAGTTATCTTGACAACATAGCCTATTTTTTACTGTCATCTTATAAGGCTTTGGCAATTAAAATACAGTTAGCTATGCCAAATAACACTATTGCTTTACATGCGCTTATCCAACTAGACCGTTAAACTGACCCAGGTGACTGAGATGGTAACGTCTTGGCCTCACATTCTGGAGTTACATGGTTCGAATCCCGAAACCGGCCAATTTTACTTTTTTTTGTATTCTGCATATCATAACTGCAATCATAACTGATTAAACAAAAACATACTGGCACTTTGTTACATCAGTTTACCTGATTTTATTTTCTTACAATCTGCATGAACATTATTGAAGTCGTTAAAAAATTCGTATATGTATGGGTTTTGATTTCTGATTCCGTTTCAAGTGGAAGTTTAATCGTATATTTTAGGGCTGGACGCGAGGTCTACTACAGTAGTAAGGTACCGGTACTGGTAAGAGCAGAGAAAGTAAAAATTGGCTTAGTTTTAATATTATTTCGGCCATATTATTAGTCATTATTTCTACTGATCGGAAAATTATCTACTCAATATTCTTAAAAAATTCGGGAATAACATGAAAATACCTAAGCTTATAACCCAATAAATATGATCATTCCTACGAGAGTTGACGAGTTTATCGATAGATTCGCGACTGTGCAGCAGGAGCGAATTTATCTGATGAAACTCGTCAACAAGAGTTGGATTTATTAAGACTATTCTATGAATAAACATGTAACGGATTATACAAATCATAATTACTTCCGTGCTTTATTATATAAAATCAAAACTAACACCTGCGACGTCACGGCCTACTGTGAATCAACCATCCATGAATCGATTCGTTACCATTTCGTGACCAGTGCTACCAATCGTGCATATAAGACATAGTTAACTTCATTCAGCTAAGCTAACAGCAGAACATAATAAAAGCACATGAACTGGCTTGCACCGAATTGAAATTGTGTTTGTATCCAATGTACATTTCTATTATTTAAATTTCCAAACAAGTTATGTTGTATAAAATAATCTGTTTTCGTGATGCTTATTGGCAACATGTGACGTATTAATCACTGCACACTGATGCTTACGTGTCCAGTAATGAGCAAACGATTTTATCGATAAAAA
Organism: Ectobius pallidus; assembly: GCA_964059195.1. Taxonomy (NCBI): domain Eukaryota; kingdom Metazoa; phylum Arthropoda; class Insecta; order Blattodea; family Ectobiidae; genus Ectobius; species Ectobius pallidus. The sequence continues at coordinate 167,089,023 of CAXKWD010000007.1, forward strand.
AACATCCTAATATTAATAGCAAGCATTTTATAAGATAAACGATCGTGATTGGTCTATAACCGAGGAATTGCTAAAAGTTATTGGTCAATATCAAACACGCGGAATATGAGTGGAATAGTCGTTAAAAATCACGAGTGGAATGCTCCCAGATAACATACGACTTCCTGTAACAGATTGCTACTTTATTGACATGGTTTACCTCCTACCTTGTTATGAAAGGCTAATACGATTTAGGAACTCTGACATTTCCTGCTGTAAACATGAGTTTTTTTTATTAATATTTCCGCAGAATTGCTAGAGCTCTAATTTCCTGTTTAAACATTGCCCACAGAAATTATAAAAATTTTAGAGTAATCCTCAGAATTATTTTCCTAGTTCTAACATTCTATACGTTATATGTTTGCACCAACTTCCAACAGAATGGTACACGTGAAATTTAAATCCAAGTGCTCAAAGGGATGGGGTGAACGGAAATAAACAGCGGCGAACAAACATTCAAAGAAGAGCGCATGAAAATAAGCGTAGAGTGCTGAATCGTGTAGAGAGGGTGATGATTGTGATTCCACGTGGTGATTGTTGTAGGCGGGTAATGGTTACTCGGCATAATGGATATTCTGTTATAGCTGACAGTCGTCAATGTAAAACTACTTTTTTTCCCACGACTGTATCTAGGTTACCATAATCTGAAAAGAAACATTACTTTTTCTATCTAGGGAGATAGTGTAAACATCTTCTCTTTTTTGGCATACAATACTGTAACATAAATAAGAAACTTGCATCGAGCTAAGAACATATCCCTATAGGCTTTTCTATAATATTTACCCTTTTAAGACGTCAATAATATTTAATACACCGAGCGAGGTGACCGAGATGGTAACGTCTTGGACTCGCATTCGGGAGGTCCTAGGTTCAAATCCCGTGGCCGGCCAATTTGACATGGTTTTTTTTTCCATGGTTTTCCCGTTGTAAAGGGAAATGCTGAATTGGATTTTACATACCATGAATCAACCTCACCATTTCATCCTGTATCATATCCACTTAAATTAATATCAGTTGAAATTTACGTCATAAAAATACACCAATAATTGAAACAATTATTGACAATCAGCAGTTCCATGGCCTGCTGTATACACACAGATCCCGAACTTCTGATATAGATTTGAAGTTAAAAGGAGTATAAACACAGCTGAAATAATATGTATATATACACTTAATTTGTATTTAATTTGTATGTATGTTGCTAATTAAAAACCTTGTGTCTTATATTCTAGAATAAAGTATTTGTTAAAAGTCAGTACAGTAAGTCAAAACGATACAATAAGTTTTAAAACTTCAGCAATTTTACTCTTATATACAACGATGCATTGGGATAATTACTCTTGTTCACAAAACACCGACCTAATTTTCTTCAATAGATAAATTCAGTAACGAAATTTATGATATACTAGCTTAAAAGGCCCGGCGTCGCCCGGGTTTTTTATTTTGTAATTGGAAATTAACTTATGATGGACTTTAGATTTATAAATTCTAGGTCCTTATATAGGTATTTATAATTTGAAGTACAAAGAACGACTTATCACACTCAAACTATCCCCTAAGAAAATGTTTGAAATAGCTTTTATGGCTATATGTAGAATTTTGCATCCCATCGCTTGTACAGTACACAGTAAGCCCGGGAGGGGTTCTAATAAGAAGAAACCGAAATTCCGGTAACATAAAATTGTATTATCGTGGCTGAAAATTTTGTTTCTCACTATCATGTTACCATAAAACCGTTTTCGGAATGAAATTAAACAGAAATACAATATCACTTTCATACATCTCTTCCCAAAACATATTACCTTACCTCGTATTGTTTTCTCTATGTCCAGGGTAAAGAAAGTTATGTGACTACATTATTTTCGTGGATATTGATAGTTCTCTCATTTGTTTCTCTCATTTGTCAAATTTATTCTACTTTCATTTTCTTTCCATGGCCATCTGAGACCCGCTGGTAACAATATGTTTTAATGTCAAATGTGATTCGAATTCGATAATTCTGTGTAAGAAGGGATTAAGTATTCTCAAAAACATTTGATTTTTGGCATTTAGAATCTGAATTTTTCAAAATCCTTTCTTAGTGAGCACCTACATTATGAAACGAAGGTACTGTCAAAATTCCAAGTCTCTACCTGTTATAGTTTAGGCTGTACGTTGATTCCTGTCATTCAGTCAGTCATTCAGTCAGTCAGGACAAAGCCTTTTATATATATAGAGATTATATTATGAAATATCATATTATGTGAGAGAAATAAGTTGACAAGGTTACAGGACTGCGAGCGAACATTAACAGAAAACATCTAAGCACATATTTTAATTAACAATTCTATGTATTTTTGACTTTTTTATATTAGAAGTTATTGCTAAAAACCATATTCAGCAATGTAATCCAAAATTTGTTCGTATCCAGCAAAACAACGTCTTTATCTATCGATCAGAATCACTAGTACAATGGCAGAAACTTGCTTATACATTTTTTATTTTCCGTAAGTTACATCTGGATCATGGAACTATGCTATCATTTAAGGGGAAGCCTATTCCGCTGAAAAATCGTTTCAACTTCCTTCCTGGAAAAATGTACTTCTGTTTTAGACTTAGAAAACAAACAAAGAGTTTTTATGCAAATTAACGAAATAAGAAAGACTTGAAGTGGAAATAGCAGAGAAGTAACTACAATAAACTTGGCAAAGTTATGGGGTATTTGCACAAGAATATATACAGACACTAGCTTCATTCACTAGCAACCCTTATAAAGGGTTGCAATCAATTTTATCTATCTTTTTTCTCCTCTCGCACCCTTCCGCGTCTTGGCAAACAATATGGGCGTGGCTCTAGAAGGGGTGACGTCCTACTGGGCTAATCTACCCCTTCAAGTAATTTTTCTCTAACATTCCTTCTACGTGAATTACAATGGCGAACAGTTCTACTAAAGTAAAAGCGTATAATTCAGAATATTGAATGTAAATCGCTGGTCGGGACAGCCATGTTAATACTAGCACGGTTTAATAACAAATGTCTATCACTCTTTTAGCATATACAGAGTGTTAATGAATAACACCGAAATATTTTACCTGTGTATAGAGAGGACAATATGAAATTTGGTCAGTTGTTTTATATCATAACTAGCTTAAAAGACCCGGCGTCGCCCGGGTTTTGTATTTTGTAATTGGAAATTAACTTATGAAGGATTTTCAATTTTCAATTCTAGGTCCTTATATAGGCATTTATAATTTGAAATAGGAAGAACGACTTATTACACTCAAACTATTCCCTCAGAAAACGCTTGATATAGTTTTTTATGGCTCATAGAGGATCTAGAATTTTGCATCCCATCGCTTGTACAGTGCACAAGCAAGCCTGGTAGAGGTTTAAATAAGAAGAAACAGAAATTCCTGTAACATAAAATTGTAATATCGAGGCGGGAAATTTCCCACTCTTATGTTACCATAAAACCGTTTTGGGGATGAAATTAAACAGAAAGCATTATCATTTTCATACTTTTCTCTCCAAAAAACCTGCGATATAATATAATAATATACACATTACCATACCTCGTTTTGTTTTCTCTATGTCCAGGGTAGAGAAAGTTATGTGATTCCATTATTTTAGTGGATTTCATTCTGTAATATTTTTTTATAACATGATTTATTTTGATAACTTCTCTTATTTGTCAAAAGTGCATTTCAATTGTTTTTTCCAAGCACACCTGATACCATTTGGCAACAATATATTCTGTGATTTGGAATTGATAATTCTATGTAAAAAGGGATTAAGTATTTTCAAAAACATTTAATTTTTGGCATTTAGAATCAGAATTTTTCAAAATCCTTTCTTAGTGAGCACCTACATTATGAAACGAAGGTACTGTCAAAATTCCAAGTCTCTACCTGTTATAGTTTAGGCTGTACGTTGATTCCTGTCATTCAGTCAATCAGTCAGTCATTCATTCAGTCAGTCAGGACAAAGCCTTTTATATATATAGAGATATCTGTCCTGACTGACAGATAATCATTTAGAGCCTAAACTGTAATAGGTAGAGACTTGGAATTTAGACAGTACCTTCGTTTCATAATGTAGGTGCTCACTAAGAAAGGATTTTTAAAAATTTTGATTTTAAATGGCAAAAATCAAATGTTTTCGAGAATACTTAATCCCTTTTTACACAACAGTGAATTGTTGGCAATGGTCTCAGGTAGGTTTGGAAATAAATGAAACGGGACTTTTGACAAATTAGAGAAGCTATCAATATAATTCAATGCTGTAAATAAATATTGAAGATAAAATAAGAAAATAAATCACAATATGATGCAGTCACATAACTTTCTCTACCCTGGACATAGTTAATACCGTACGAGGTATGGTAATATGTATATTGTTATATCCCAGGTTTTTGGGGAGGGAAGTATGAAAGTGATAGTGAATTACTTTTTAATTTCATCCCCGAAACGGTTGTATGGTAACATGAGAGTGAGAAATAAATATTCCGCACAGGCAATACAATTTTATGTTACCGAAACTTGTTTCATCTTATTTCTACTTCTAGCAGGTTGGTGAGTAGAAGCGATGGGATGAAAACTTTTACATCCTCTATTAGCCATAAAAAGCTATATCAAGCGTTTTATGAGCGAATAGTTTGAATGTGATAAGTCGTTCTTCATTTCAAATTCTAAATACCTATATACAGGTAAGAACCTATAATTTGAAAATCGCAAGTCCTTCATAAGTTAATTTCCAATTACAAAAATACAAAACCCAGGTGACGCCGGGCCTTTTAAGCTAGATTGTATATTTATTATGTCTGAATAACAACATTCGTACAGAGATCACAGTTGAACCAGCCAATCAGAAACCAAAACCCAATGGCCAAACTTTTTGTTGAAAGCTATTTTGGTCATTGTTATCCTTTATCTAATATTTTTCATGAAGTGGGCTTCTCTTGATTTGAAGCTTTCTAAATATAACATTTAGGTACATTCTGTATATAGTACTCTGTTATGTACGTAACTATTAAGTCAATTTTAATAACTTTCAACTAAAAGTTGTGAAAACGTACAACATAAATCCATTACCAGGCGTAAATCCGTGATGACACAAGGCTTTACAGGTGATGTACACGCAACTGTCAGACGGCTGATAAAATTAAAGTGTTAAAGGGAAATAAAATTAAGAGTGATATGAACATGTATCCCATCGCGTCAGAGGACATACGTCACATCCGGCCGATACTCTCTGATCCCATTAGCCGGCCGCACAGATTTACTCGCGATACACATACATACGAGGTCTGCATTCCTTTGCATATATGCATGATGCGACACGCAGTGTTTTCATTAAGAGAAAAGTGACATTTTGTTTTGCAGAATTCAGTAGTAAAACCTTCAGTTCCCTGATTTAATATTGCTTTTTTGTATACTTTTTTTACAAGTGTCTTTTAATCACTCTATTCTAATGACTTGTAGTCAGGGAAGTCCCACAGGGATCGGTTCTTGGGCCTTTTTCTTATTCCAACAATTTTAAATCTAATGTGAAGAGGAGCAGGTAACTTCATAAAATGTGTTAATGTTTATGACGCCATTAACGGGTGATACCATTGATTTCAATATAGTCCTGGAAATGATTAATCATTTATCTATCCTACATCTTCTCGCTTCACTCCTAACTTTTTCTTCTAGGCCTACTTTTTTTACCTAGGACAGTTTTCAATGTTTTCATCTCCATAAATTGGTTAAATTAACCTCATTGCTAAAATTATATCGTGATATTAATATTGTATTAATTATTACAAGAGATATAATACGCTTCACTACATACATAAATAGTAATTAAACGTTATTAAATGCCAGAATGATACTTTAGAAGCTCTTGTGAGGAAGGGAAAATGTCTGTCCGTCTGTCTGTCTTTCTGTCCGTGTGTCTGTTCGCACGATAACTCAAATACTCTCTTTCGGAGTTTCATGAAACTTGGTATACGAATTTATAACTCCATGGGAAGAAGCCTATTGATATTGGAACAAATCGGTTGACCGGAACCGGAGTAATACCCAATTTAGTGCCTATTTTATGGTATGTATTAGAAAGAATTTATCAAATGCAAATCAGTTCTCCTGACAACATATTGTTTTACAGTTTTCATATAAGGCATTGGAAGTTGCAATACAGTTAGCTTTGACAAATAACACTACCCATATATTCCTGCACATATGTTTATCAAACTAGACCTTTGTTCTTCCGTGAGCCCTCCTTGATGAGTCGATCTGGGGCTTACCTCGGAAATCAATTTTTAAAAAAATAACTTATTTTCTGCATATCATAATTGCAATTACCACTGATTAAACAAAAGCATTCTGGCACTTTGTTGCATCAGCAGAAAATGCTTGAGCCTAAAGATATAAGATTGTAATTGTAAAACACTAGCAGGTGCCCGCGGCTTCGCCAACGATGAATAATTGAAAAATTAGAAATTAAGAGCATAATAAATATTAAAGCATTATATTTATTAACAGTTGCACGGAAATCATTCATAAACTAAACCATTAATAATAAACGAAACAGTTAAAATTCCGGCTTCAGAGTACATTCACTGCTTTCTATATTTCTTCTATATTTACTGCTTTCTTCGATTATGCAGTTCCAAAGCCACCTGTGAACAATGATATTGTTTCTCAACTGTTTGTTGACAGATGATTATGATGATGTGAATTTTATTTGATAAATTCAGTGTAATTTTAAGAAATTATATAATTTTTCAAGGGATGGATTTGAAAGTAAAAATAAAATTATAATATTTGTTCATTGTGTTCATTTCACTTATGCCTTATATAATAATAAAGAAACGGTTTTCCTAATTTTGTATTTTTCGTGAAAGTTCATACTGAGAGAGACGAACATCGCCGAGTATGCCCGAATGTCTCACGAAGCGGACGAGCGAGTGAGCACGCTTTTTAGGGCCGTTGAATTGTATAAGAGTAGATAATAAGAATTAGTGCAATTATGAATTATTCATCTTTTCATTCCCATAGCTATTCGGAAGGTTTTGCTAGTTTTCTTCTACTTGCCCTCATTACTAGAGCTAAATATATCGTATTCTTTATTTAATCTTGGGATCCTTCGCTTCATTGACTGTATTGCACATTATAAAGAATATAAACCTTGCAATATCTCAGATAAAAAATTCCCTTTAGGCAAGCCTACAGGCTGAGGTAGATTTTGAAGTGCTTTTGGTTTAATTTATTGTCGCTGCGTAGCACTCTTCTTCTTTAGCCTTGGCATGACAAACCCGCAATAATAACTGCAAAAAAGAGGAAATAGCACTTTTTCAAACATTCAAATCTCGCCTTATATGAGAACTATTGAGAAACTAGCTATTGATTTGTAGAGTACTCATCAAGAGCCTTTCAACGATACCCCACAAGACGTAGTTTCAAAAATTTCGAATTTCCATCCCCCCCAATCGTACCCCCAAAAACCCCGATACGTTGGTGTCACTGTGAACTCCACAGGGAGTAGTCTAATTTATTCAAACAAAGTTTCCCTCTATACTTTATAGGGGCCGAGATATAAATCTTTTAAAACTTCAACCCCCTCCCCCGACCACCCCCGTGGGCCAATTTTGCTCATTAACGAACTTGTCCGAACTATTGGGCCTAGAAATAACATAATAAAATTTGGTTCAAATATCTTCAAAATTACGGCCGCTAGCGTGTAAAGATATATATATATATCACAATTTTTTTTTTGGAACAGGCGGTGGTTTCGTACTTAGGGAGGCATGAAACGTAAAGATATGAAAGAATTTTTCGAAAGTCATGACATGGTATCCATTGCAATAAGTAGATTTTTCTTCGAAATATACCTAAAAGTAATAAATACCAGACTGCTTTGTATGGCATTGATAATAATCACTACACCATTCTTCCGGTAAGAAGTCAGTGAAAAGATCTGAACAAAATGAACAAACTAAGAGTTCTTCATTCATTGCAAGTTCCATTATTTACTTAACGACTGTCAACTCCATTTCTTTTAAGCTTCTCTCTCGTTCCAAACTATTGCTTTTATTTCCCACCTTCCCTTAGAATTATTAGAAAGAAACGAACGTCTGTTGAATAAGGCTACCACTTGAAAGAGCGATTCTCTTGTTCTCTAACTTAGGATTTCAAACATTGTCTGTTTAGGAACGAATTCCAAATGCGATAAGTATTGGGTATTGATTTATTTTTTACTATGAAGTGCAATAGGTTTATGTACAGGGTGTTAATGAATAACACCGAACTACGAGGGGTATTCCGAAAGTAAGTTTCGTCAATGTATGGCAGGAGCGGCGTGTTCACCAGGGGAACCAAACAAACGCCAGACGAATCCTCACCCGTGGCTGGTTTCACGACGGAAGTGGCGTCAGCGGAGGAGGCATGACGCAGGCGCACTGCGCCGTAGAAGAGCGAGTCGCAGCAGACTGGCGTGCCCGCGGGTATTAGTGTACTGCTCACGATGGCACGAGATATTTGGCGCCACTGCCATGTACCGCTATCTCCCCTCTTTCAAACGAGCCATTGCTGCAGCCGCTGAACCTTTTATTGTCCGAGATATAGCTGTTTGAAATTGATCTCCCGATTTCCGTCCCCGCAAAGTGCGGCCTCCACGAAACCATCTCGCACAAACCTTATGGAACATCAATTTGTCACTCAAAATGGTCTGTATGGAACCTTTAGTAATGTCAGGAAGCTGAGGTGGAGCAGGCTGTGCGCCAATTCCTTGCATCGCAGGGCACCGAGTTTTACCACAGTGGGTTCTTCAAACTGATCGCACGCTACGACAAATGTCTCAATGTCGCTGGCGACTATGTCGAAAAATAGTGCACGGTGTATAGATCATGCTGCCATGCTGTATTGATTTTGGGTCAATAAAGTGTCCGTGTGACAAACTGACGAAACTTACTTTCGGAATACCCCTCGTATGTTGAGTGCGTATAGAGGGGACACAGACAAGCAACTTTTATTACGAGATTTTTGCTCTATTGAGTAAAATGTGTATGCTACAGGGCATTAAAGCCATTACAATTTGGGGCTCATAAGTCAATAATGAATCGAAATAGGGTTAAAACTTCATTAAATTGACTTCATGCCTTTTTAGCGGTCGATAAAAAATTCATTCTTAATCATTCATCAACAGCTATAACATAATTCAGTGTTTCCATAATCTGCAAAATTTACAAACTAATCACATGACTGGTCGCCACTTCATTAATTTTTTTTTAAAATTCATAACTACTAACTACAGTGTTAACAACGACGTTAATTTGTTTTGCATTTTTTTTTTCAAATGTTAGAAGTCAGTGGTGGCCATGCCATTGGAGATTTTATGCTGTAACAGGAAAAATTGAATTTATAGAGCAAAAATATCCTAATAAAATTTGCTTGACTATGTCTCCTCTATACACAGGTGTTATTCATTAACACCCTGTAGTTCTGTTAAACAATTTTTACTATCTAAAACAACATAAAAAGTAGTAAGAGAGCCTTTCCTTAGCACACGAGTTATCTCTCATGTATGAACATGTAACATTGTAACATTCGTAAATATGACCACATAACACCGTCACTGGAATCACTTCGATGGGTACGCCTGCGTGAGCGAAGATATTTTCACTGTCTCATACTGCTCTATAGAATCCTTCATACCTCAACACCTAGCTATCTTTCCAGTCGCTTTCATTACCTTTCTTCCTACCATAACTTGGGCACGCGCTCTCAGCTTGACCCCTTACTATCCATGCCTCTTTACAGAACTACACAATATTCGAATTCGTTTACAACAACAGCTATTCGTCACTGGAATTCACTGCCTAGCCATCTCAGGAGCTGCCAAACGACTTCACAGTTCAAGCGCCATTTAATAAATTTAGTATACAATAACATTTAGGAATTGATGCTAATTAGTAATATATTTTAATTTTCATTATATTTTGTAATAACTAAGAATGTATTTGTTTAGACTTTCATCATTTTTTTTCTTTATTTTTAGTCATTTGCATTACTTATGTTCTATTTTTTTTTTCTTTGTATTTAATGTTCGTTTCTTGTATTCATGTATATCAGTTCTATTTTTTATTATTAATCATTATTATTATCATTATGTATTTCATGTTTTTGCCCTGGCTGAGTGGTAGAGAAGGCCTTATGGCCTTAACTCCGCCAGGTTAAATAAATAAATAAAATAAATAAAACATGAAGTTAGTGTAATTCCTGTTAAGCTGGCTGAAGTTCTAACACACACACACACACACACACACACACACACACACACACACACACACACACACACACACACACACAGTGCTTTCTTTGTGCGGCTTCACACCTGAAATTACTTAGCATTATCTAACATAAGCACCGCGAGATTGATTGACACAGGATTTACACCACAAATGTAGGACTTGGCACCAAACTTCTCTCTCTGAATCTCGTCTTAATTGGAAATCTCGTCATCCTGTAGCTTCACCTCTCCCTCCATTCAACTGTTTGCTATTTAGTTGTTCCGTCCAGCATTCGTGTCTGGCCGGATTTGAGGCATTAGCTGGTTTCGCGAGGTCATTCGCCGTGTTGCTATGGCAACAGGCTTGTGTCTTCGTTTGGTTTATTTTCTTGTTGTGTCTTCAATATAATTTTAAATATGTTTACTTATCTGTTTGTTCTTTCTCCCATCAATTCTCATAAGAAATAACATTTGACTGTCGCATCTTTCATTTTTTGGATAGTCATGTTATAATCTCCAACCCAAAGTTTCAGTCTGATTATTTTTTAATATATTTTATTCATAATTTTGTGTTTTTAAAGAAACAATTCAGTTTTAAAGTAATGCTATTAATTCTCTTATTTATGTTTTAGTATTTTAATGTAACTTAGTTGATTTATTTCCAAGATTGATTATTTATTGTTTTTCTTGGCCAATGGGATTCTTGCTTTACGTCACATGTCGTGACGTCTGTCATTCTTGCTATTCATTCTTATTCACTCGTTCGAAGTTTTCGCCAGGCTAGTTTTCAGTTCAGAATTCTGAATCTAGTTATTATTGTCGAGCTGGGAATTTGAAGTTTCCCAGCCCTAGTTATTGCAGAGACGCAATTTAGTACATTCATCAAAGTAATTTATTTGTGATTTAATTACAAATGTGTGAAGCCAAGTTTTTTACTTCCCTGATCAAACCGTATGGACTTGAATGCGTAACTCATTAAGTAAAAGGATTTACTGTAAGTACTGCTGTGAAGTGAATATTTCAAAGTGCTTAATTTTAGTTGCAGTGTCGAAGCAACATCTAAAGGTTCTTCTTTTCGGTCGAAGCAGCAAGTCGACCTTAAAATAATTTGCTGATAGTGCGCATTCACTTCAAGAATAGTGAAATTCTTTCTCAGTCGTCCGAGCAAGCGCGACTATAAAAATTGCTCTGCTCTGGTCCTCCGAGCTATTCATCAGTCTTATAAGGCAAGCATGCCTTATTTTCCAGAAGGAGCTTACTAAGTCGTCTCCCCTTGACTTCATCAACATTTCATCTTCTTCGGCACCGCTAGGAAGAGGAATTTATTTGTAAAGCAAGATACAAAATTCCATCTTGTATTTTAAAGGGTCTATTTATCATTTTGTCCATTGTGCTCTTTGTATCTTTCAAGGGGCTCAATAAATGTATTTAAACTTGACTTAGTGTAGCATCCTTCAAACCGGAGAGGTTTCCCCGTGTCCCTATTTCGCCTGCGAGCTACCGTGGGAGCGGGAACATCTCTTTGTGGTTCCTCCGGGCCTAGATATGACCCAGAGGCCTATGGTTGAAGATGCATTGATAGTTAGTGACCTATAATTAACGCAAAGTAACTATTCAATACACAGTTTGAATTTGTCTTGGTCACTTATTACAGAGACCTCAGTGATTAGCCACAATTCTAGTCATTCTTATATATCAATCTTGTTCTCCCGGTATAGTTTGCCGCCGGTGTGAGACGCTACCATCAGTAGCCATCAGTAATAAGTAGTTTAAAGTCAGTTGCTATAAGTATCTGTGGTTCTCCTCCGCATTGCGTTTGAGGGAGGTCTCTGACAGATTTCAATTAAGTTTTCTGTACTCTCTTGTAAAGTGTAAACATTTACATCTGTGTACTTACACCTGTACAGCTACACACTATTTCTTATGTCTACTCGTATGCTCCTATGCGGGCAACTCACTCCATTCTTATAAACAAACCTTAATTTGTCATTGTTGCACCGGCTCTAGGCGGGCAACCTATTTAATTCAGACATTTGTATAAGCAAGTCGCTATGTCGAGTCCAGACGGTTTGACGGCTCTTAAAGCCAAGCGAGTTCCCATTAAGGCCCAGATTACGCGGCAGGTTAATGTCATTAGTAATTTAGCCATTGAGGATATCACATATCCTGAACTCAAAAAGTATGAGTCTAAGTTAGACGAACTTGCATCTAAGTTCGACCTTGTGCAGACTGAAATCGACGGTGTGGATTATTCTGATGCTGAAGAAGCCTATAGGGCAGAAGTCGACGCCGTCATTTCCAGAGGCAACTCTCAGTTGTGTAAATTTCTTCAGGCCTTATCTGACAAGGAGGCCCTGGCCCAGGCCGAAGCTAAGAGAGCGGAGGCCCTCGCCCAGCAGGCACTTGCAGAAAGGCAGGCTCAGGCCCAGCTCGCCCTGGCCCGTGAGGAAGCCGAAGCTAAGAGAGCGGAGGCCCAGGCCCAGCTCGCCCTGGCCCGTGAGGAAGCTGAGGCTAAGAGAGCCGAAGCCCACGCCCAGGCCGAAGCTGCCCAAAAGGCTAAAATAAGACGCTTCGAGTACTTGCAATCGCAATTTCTGCGTCAAATGCAGATTATGCGAGAGTACGAAATCGAAGATCTCACTACGCTTCATGAGGCGCGCATTCGCCGCTCTGAATTCGTAGAGATCTTCAAGGCCTATAAGTCAGATTATGCTCAGGTGGCCATTGACGAGGCCTACCAGGATCATGAATTCGACTTTCACGCAGTGGAATCTGATTATTACAAAGTTATCAGTTTCTTTGACTCCATGATAGCTGAAAAGAAACAGCTATATGAACCCGAGCAGGCGCAGACTGCCAGTCAGCGCTCCTCGCTCGACCCTGTCACGCCGTTGTTACCGAAACTCCCCGAAATCCGTCTTCCTCAGTTCAATGGGAACCCCTCTGAGTGGATCGAGTTTCGTGACACTTTCTCGTCGTTGGTAATTCAACACAGGCACATTTCGGACATGGACAAGTATCAGTACTTGAAGTCCTGCCTGTCATCAGAGGTTAGTACGGTCATTCAGAATATTCCTGTCTCTGCTGCGACCTTCCAGGTGGCGTGGCAGACTTTGATTGATAGGTTTGATAACGACCGGCTAATCGCCAACACCCATCTGGACAATCTCTTCTCTCCCCCTCAGATTGAGAGGTATTCTGCAGAATCCCTGCAGAAATACCTGGATCATTTTATAAGCACAGTGCATGCACTGAATTCCCTTAATACAGAAGTGGAGTTGTCAGATCTGATTATTACCAGAATTATCATCGACAAGCTTCCGATGAACCTCATCAGAGAATGGGAGTCATCTGTCAAAATAGGGAAGCTCCCTACTCTCAAGGAGTTATTTGTCTTCTTGGAAAGCCGAGTTCGCATACTGCAGATGACTGATGCTGCCACGAAAAGTCAGGCTGCTAAGTCAGTTCCGAGCTCTCCGGCTCCTTCCAAGTCAAAGTCTTCTTCTTCGAGGCCTAAATGTCTCTGTTGTCGTACTGCTGTGCATGACCTGTTTTCATGCAGCGACTTCAGGAGCATGACTTTCGCTCAAAGAGACCAGTTTGTTAGAGACCGCAAACTGTGTCGCGTATGCCTGTATAGTCAAGGGCATGCCAACAATTGTAGGACTTTTCAGTGCAGGAGATGTGCTGGGAGACATAGCACATTCCTCCACGACCCGACTAGCGATAGTCACCAGGCTGCCAACACTGCAGGTGTTATGGCTTCTAGTCAGACCCAGCAGCGCTGCTTGCTTCCTACTGCTACTGTCCGCATCCTGGACTCAGACGGCTCGCCTGTTGAGGCCACAGCCCTCCTGGATAGCGGTTCAGACTGCAATCTTATTAGCGACAGGCTGTTTAGGCGTCTTGGACTAGCTCCTCATGCGCAGCGGACTACGCTAGCGGGAATTTTGTCCACTAATGTTAGCACACATAAGCTAACCAGCATCACGATTCAGTCGCGAGTGACTTCATGGCGCTACAATGCACAGGCCATTGTCGTTCCGGAGATTTCGGAGAAAAGGTTCCCGAGCTCTTTCATTGAGACGAAGGAATGGAACATTCCTCCGAATCTTCCCTTGGCTGACCCAGTTTTTAGTCGTCCTAAGTGTGTCGATCTACTTCTTGGAGTGGAGATTTGCGCCCAAGTGGTGTGTCCAGGGCAAATTTCCACCTGTGAGTTACCTACGATTCAGAACTCGCACCTTGGTTGGTACTTCGCCGGGAAACTGCCCTCTGCGCCTTTCCCTTCACAGCGTTGCCATACTTCCAATGGTCATCGACGCCGATCCACGGATAAGCGTTACCTTGACGCAAGCCCCAATGAGCCTGAATGCTCGGAGGCTATGTCTTCTAATTACTCAGCCTTCCTAACTGCTGACCAGTTAGTGAGTAACCAGCTTTCCCGGTTCTGGGAGTTAGAACGAGTGTCTAACTCAGCCCCCTTCCCTGACGAGTCAGTTTGTGAACAGCATTTTGCTGCCAATACTCAGCGTGACTCCGATGGGCGATACATTGTAAAGTTGCCCTTTGTATCAGCTCCAGAATCCCTGGGGAGCACAGTGTTACAAGCTCAGAAGAGATTCTTCTCATTAGAAAAAAGACTGTCTTCAAATGAAACCCTTCGAGAGGAATATAACAGGTTCATGGATGACTATCTGAAATTGGGTCACATGAAGCCTGCCTCTCGGAGTTCACTCGGGAAATATGAGTATATTATCCCGCACCATCCCGTCTTGAAGCCTTCCAGCACCACGACTAAACTCAGGGTAGTTTTTGATGCCTCAGCGAAGTCTTCTAACGGGAAGTCACTCAATGACATTCTTGCGGTAGGTCCGGTGGTGCAGCCTGACCTCTTCTCGATCCTCCTACGCTTTAGGTTCAATCCAGTGGCGTTCACAGCGGACATCGAGAAGATGTATAGACAGGTCTTAGTCCATCCCGACCACCAACCTCTCCAGCAGATTTACTGGAGAACTTCTGTGTCAGACCCTATTCAGCTGTTTGACCTAACCACGGTCACTTATGGCACTGCTTCTGCCTCCTTCCTGGCAACCAGAGCTCTTAAACAGCTAGCCATCGACGAGGGAAGCAAGTTTCCTGTAGCAGCCTCCATCATAAACAATTCCATCTATGTCGATGACATAGTGGCCACAGCTGCTACGCTGTCTGAGGCCAAGGTTATTGTCTCTCAGCTGAGAGAGCTTCTCCCCCTAGGTGGATTTAATCCTCGTAAGTGGAGTTCCAATTCTGTGGAACTGCTCCAAGACGTTCCTCCTGAGCTGCGGGAGTCTCTCGACCACAGAACCTTTGGTGATTCTGACACCTCCTCCATAAAGGCGCTAGGCCTCATATGGCAACCTTCTGACGATATGCTCAGGATCGAAACTTCAGTCGATCCCTCCAAGCCATTCACCACCTGTTCCAGAAGGACATTGCTATCTTGTATAGCCTCTATTTTTGATCCCCTTGGGCTAATATGCCCTATAGTGTCCTACTGCAAGATTCTGTTCCAATCTTTGTGGAAGGAGACTACTTCATGGGACCAGCCCATTCCTTCTGCGGTCGCCGACAAGTGGCGCAAGATTCACAACCAACTTCAGTTCATCTCCAGCATCGCTATCCCTCGGCTAGCATTACAGCAGAACTTCGTATCTGTGCAGTTGCACGGTTTCTGTGATGCTAGCGAGGTGGCTTATGGCGCCTGTCTGTACCTACGATCTACTAATCACCTCGATAAGGCCAAGAGCTGTCTGCTTTGTGCCAAGTCTAGGGTTGCCCCTTTGAAGGCAACGACTATACCTCGCCTTGAGTTGTTGGCAGCTCACTTGTTGGCAACGTTAGTTCACCGGGTGTTACCTGCGTTGCAACTTTCTATAAGTTCAGTACACCTGTGGAGTGACTCCAAGGTTGTACTTGGTTGGTTAAACCATTCACCTTCTAAACTGAAGACTTTCGTGGCTAACAGAGTCGCGGACGTCCAAGAATTCACTGCCATTGAATCTTGGTCGCATGTGTCATCTAAGGACAATCCCGCTGATCTCATCTCTAGGGGAGCCACCCCTTCTGACCTACTTAACAACTCTCTGTGGTGGTCAGGCCCTTCTTGGCTTACTGCCGACTCCACTCAGTGGCCCAGTTTGCCCACTGAGCTCGAGTCTTCGTCTCTCCCAGAGGTGAAGATAGCAGCGCTAGTCACCATCGAAACCTCTAGCTTAAGCCCATGGCTGACTAAGTTTTCACACTTGAAAACAATCAGGGTCATGGCTTATGTGCGACGTTTCATTAATAATTACTTGAAACTCAAGTCACCTATCAATGGCCCTTTGTTGCCGTCAGAGCTTACTGAAGCTTTGCATTCTTGCATTAGAATCATTCAAAGGAATGCTTTCAGAAAGGAAATTCAAGCATTGTCTTCCTCGCAAGATTTGCCTTCTTCTAGTAAGATCCGGCAACTATGCCCCTTTATTCAGGATAACATCCTGCGTGTAGGTGGACGTCTAAGTCGGTCCAACCTACCCTTTGACAACAAGCATCAGATATTACTTCCTGCAGAGCATGCTTTCACCAGGCAGTTAGTTCTCCATGTGCACTTGCATCTAGGTCATGCAGGACCTCAGCTAGTCATCTCACACTTGCGAGAGTCGTATTGGATCCCTTGCATTCGCAAGCTGGTTCGCAGTGTACGGAGGCGCTGTAGTGTTTGCTTCCGCTTTGAGGCTCAGGCTTTTCAGCAAAAGATGGCTGATCTGCCTCCTGAGAGAGTAAATCCTCTCCCTCCTTTCACAAACTCTAGTGTGGACTACGCCGGTCCATTCTCTCTCAAGTTTGGTGGCCCGCGGTCCAAGGTGACTACTAAAGCCTACGTTGCTATTTTTGTCTGCATGTCCACGAAGGCCGTACACGTTGAGCTAGTGACTTCGCTCACCTCACGTGCCTTCCTGGCGGCATTGTCAAGGTTCACAAGTCGTCGTGGAATTCCAAGTTCAATCACTTGTGATAATGGTAGAAACTTTGTCGGAGCCCACGCCGACCTGCAGAACCTCTCTAGGCTTTTGATGTCATCAGAACATCACTCCGCAGTGCAAGACGCCACTGCGCATTTGAACATTCATTGGCGTTTCTTGCCTCCTCACTCTCCACACATGGGAGGGCTTCATGAGGCGGCAGTACGCTCTTTGAAGTTCCACCTGAAGAGGATGTCCTCGTCCTGTAAGTACACTTACGAGGAGATGTCTACTGTTCTCACACAAATTGAGTCATTCTTGAATTCACGTCCTTTGATGTCGTTATCTGAGGACGTGGATGACTTTGGATATTTGTCTCCCGGCCATTTTCTTATTGGCAAGCCCATTGTGTCGGTGCCCAGTCCTGACCTCTCTGGTGGGTACAGCCTGCGTTCCCGTTGGAACCATCTTCAGCAGATGGTCACTTGCATTTGGAAGAAGTGGTCCGTGGATTATCTCCACACGCTACAGCGTCGTGCAAGGTGGCACAAGGTACTGCCAGACGTTCCTTTGGGTACCCCTGTATTGGTTCTAGAGGACAATGTACCTCCTCATAGGTGGGTGCTTGGTCTGGTGCACCAAGTACACCCAGGCCCAGACGGCCTTGTCAGAGTTGTCACTGTGCGCACTGTCTCAGGCACTTATAAGAGGCCCCTCATCAAGTTGGCTCCTCTGCCTGTCAGTGAAGAGGGACAGTGACACCTGCTTTCATTCAGAGTGCTGATGCCGGACGCATCCCACTCCACCGATTTTGACTTTATTGCGACTTGATAGTTGTTTTGGCCTCGAATCCTTGCATTCACGAATTTGCTTGACGTCACATTCTGTTAGATAATTTCACGAGCGAAATTATCGCGGGCAATATGTTCCGTCCAGCATTCGTGTCTGGCCGGATTTGAGGCATTAGCTGGTTTCGCGAGGTCATTCGCCGTGTTGCTATGGCAACAGGCTTGTGTCTTCGTTTGGTTTATTTTCTTGTTGTGTCTTCAATATAATTTTAAATATGTTTACTTATCTGTTTGTTCTTTCTCCCATCAATTCTCATAAGAAATAACATTTGACTGTCGCATCTTTCATTTTTTGGATAGTCATGTTATAATCTCCAACCCAAAGTTTCAGTCTGATTATTTTTTAATATATTTTATTCATAATTTTGTGTTTTTAAAGAAACAATTCAGTTTTAAAGTAATGCTATTAATTCTCTTATTTATGTTTTAGTATTTTAATGTAACTTAGTTGATTTATTTCCAAGATTGATTATTTATTGTTTTTCTTGGCCAATGGGATTCTTGCTTTACGTCACATGTCGTGACGTCTGTCATTCTTGCTATTCATTCTTATTCACTCGTTCGAAGTTTTCGCCAGGCTAGTTTTCAGTTCAGAATTCTGAATCTAGTTATTATTGTCGAGCTGGGAATTTGAAGTTTCCCAGCCCTAGTTATTGCAGAGACGCAATTTAGTACATTCATCAAAGTAATTTATTTGTGATTTAATTACAAATGTGTGAAGCCAAGTTTTTTACTTCCCTGATCAAACCGTATGGACTTGAATGCGTAACTCATTAAGTAAAAGGATTTACTGTAAGTACTGCTGTGAAGTGAATATTTCAAAGTGCTTAATTTTAGTTGCAGTGTCGAAGCAACATCTAAAGGTTCTTCTTTTCGGTCGAAGCAGCAAGTCGACCTTAAAATAATTTGCTGATAGTGCGCATTCACTTCAAGAATAGTGAAATTCTTTCTCAGTCGTCCGAGCAAGCGCGACTATAAAAATTGCTCTGCTCTGGTCCTCCGAGCTATTCATCAGTCTTATAAGGCAAGCATGCCTTATTTTCCAGAAGGAGCTTACTAAGTCGTCTCCCCTTGACTTCATCAACATTTCATCTTCTTCGGCACCGCTAGGAAGAGGAATTTATTTGTAAAGCAAGATACAAAATTCCATCTTGTATTTTAAAGGGTCTATTTATCATTTTGTCCATTGTGCTCTTTGTATCTTTCAAGGGGCTCAATAAATGTATTTAAACTTGACTTAGTGTAGCATCCTTCAAACCGGAGAGGTTTCCCCGTGTCCCTATTTCGCCTGCGAGCTACCGTGGGAGCGGGAACATAGTCATCTCAAAACATGTGACGGTGCGCGTATAGGATTTTCTGCTAATGCCACTATTCAGATCTGATACAGTTTGCCAGTTCCTCGTGTGTCTGCATTGAATGTTAACACGAAGGAAGTGATCATCATTTCACTTGTTTCAATAATGAATTTCCTTTGTGAAATATAATTTCCATTTTGGAAAGTGTGTTTGCTAACCTTCTTGTTCCTGTAAGGCACACATTTTCACTGTTCAGTCACGGAATTGTTCAAATATAATTTACTACAAAACCCGTACGAAGCCTTCACACTTCCTACTCACTTGTCAGGAAAATGGAATTTAGCTGAGTAATTAAGTACACCCTTAAAGAGTCGCTTATAATCACATAAGATTGCTTAAAAATACATGCCGATTTCACAGAATGTACTGGCAAATAATGGTGTTTGTATATGATTCTGTCCAGAAATCTAAAAATAAAAATGTATAAGACAATTTATTATCCTGCCGGTTGTATTAAATGGATGTGAGACATGGCCCCCTTACATAATCCGAGAGTGTTCGAAAACAGGGGGCTAAGGAAAATATTTGGGCGTAAGAGATATCAAAATAGGGACTGGAGATAACTGCATAACGACGAGCTTCATAACCTGTACTCTTCACCGGATATAGTAAGGGTAATTAAATCACGGAGGATGAAATGGGCTGGACATCTTGCGCGCATGGGGGAGGAAAGACATATCTCAAAAGTATTGACAGGGAGACCCGAAGGGAAAAGACCACTTGGAAGACCTAGAAATAGGTGAGATGACAATATTAGGATAGATTTATGGGAAGTAGGATTTGTGAGGGATGGTTGGATGGAGTTAGCATAGAATAGGGTTGAATGGCTGGCTCAGGTAACCTCAGCTATAAGGAGTATAAATACAGCTAAAAAAAGAAAGAAATTTATTAATTTCCAACAAGTCACCTATCTTAGTGAATCACCGTACTGTCTAGTGAAAAATCTTTTTCAGTGAGTGAGCTGGAGGTTTGTGAAGTTTATCAAATTTCATATTTAAATCTACTCTTATACAATTCAACGGCCCTAAATAGCGTGCTTGCTCGCCCGCTTCGTGAGACATCGGGAATACTCGGCGATGTTCGTCTCTCGCAGTGTAAACTTTCATGACGACTACAAAATTAGGAAGGAAAACCGTTTCTTTATTATATAAGGCCTAAGTGAAATGAACACAATGAACAAATATTCTAATTTTATTTTTACTTACAATTTTCATAGCTCTGAACCACAAACATTTTTAATAATCTACCAGTGTAATTTTCTTAAAAATCCTGGAGTCAATGAATAATGGCGGGCGAAGCCGGGGGCAACAGCTGTAAAATATTGATGGTTTTTTCTTTTGAAATATCGCTGATAATAATAATCCACACAAACCATTCCTTCCCTTGAAACATTATATAATTTCTGAAAATTACACTGAATTGATAAAATAAAATTCACAGCATATTCATGTCAATAAACAGCTGAGAAACAATACGTATTATGTGTTCTTTGGAACTGCATAATCGATTCTGATATAGTTTTCCCAGGGGGCGCTTTCATGTCGTGGAATGTAGGCCTACTCTAAAGCAGGAATTTTAGCTGTTTCATTAATTATTAATGGCTTAGTTTATGAACGATTCGCGTGCAAGTGTTAATAAATATAATGCTTTAATAATTATTATACTCTTAATTTTTAATTTTTAAAAGAATTATCGTGGCGCAGCCACGGGCACCTCCTAGTGTTTTATAATTCAGCTTCGTTTTAGCTACGAGACCATATCACGAGTTCTAGATCTGTGTCTATACAGTAGGGTAGGCCATGGAACTATTGACTGTCAATTATTTCTATTGTTATTGCATTTTTATGGGGTAAATTTATACTGATATTAAATTAAATGGATATGATACAGGATGAAATGGTGAGGATGATTCATGGTATGTAAATATCTAATTCGGAATTTGTTTTTACGACTGGGGAAACCGTAAAAAAACCCAAATCAATTTGGCCGCGGGATTCGAACCTGGGACCTCGCGCTTGGTAAATTGCTTAAATTCACCAAGGATATTATGTACTGGTTGTACCTGGTTCGATATGATCTTCCTGTTTGGCCTACGCCCATAGAGTTCTGACATTCAAAGATAATGAAATGTTCCTAAGCTGCGTCTCCATTGATAAACATTTAACACCAACATGTCAATATTAACAAGTTCATATTGACATGTATATTGCAATTTCGCGTTCCAATTGACTTGACATGCAAACCCAGCGTGTTGCACTTAACATTTTCAGATGTTAATTTGTTTTCCGGAGAAAATGGACAATATGTCAAGTCAATTGACTAGTCAGTTGATATCGGCCTTGTTTCGGGAATTTCCGGGAAACAAAAAGCGCCAGCTTAATCGGCTTTTGTTCGGGAATTTCCGTGTACACAGCTTCCTCAATATTGCCGGCATCCATTTTGTATTATGTGAGTATTTGGTATATCAGTGTTCTCAATAGTATTGCATCTACTTTTAAAATTATTTTTTTTATGGCATACTCCATTGTTGAAAAGTGTGATAGTTATTTTGAAAAGATCAAGGCATCTATACAAAATTAGTATTTAAGAAAGTCATAGACAGTTAATAAGAAGACAATAACAAGTATATAAAATTACTCTCACTTTGTAATGTTGGCTGCCCTCTTCAGAGGCGTTTTCTTTTTGAATGACCGCGCCAACACATGTTAACCTATAACATTGTAGTGGAGACAGTTGTTAATTGGCAAACCACTTGACTTGTATACCTCAACAAGTTGATGATAAACATTTGACGTATGTTAACTGCAACATGTTGGTGCTAAATGTATATCAATGGAGACGCAGCTTAGGAGAAAGATTTCACGACCATTATTTCTAGCAAAAACGCTTAATAATTTACGAATAGAAAATCCATTACGTGGTTAAAATAATTTTGAAGATTGGTGATGTGTAAACGCCAAGAAGAAGGAAATGTCGAGCTTGAAGAGCGATTTGCCTCAACTCCAGTTTCTGTTCATTTCCATTCCCCGTCTAAACCATTTTACTCCTATCACAGGAGTTTATTTTAAAATCCAATAAAATGACATCGGGTAGGAAGGTGGCAGGAAGAAGACGGAGGTGAAGTAGATAACGAAAAAAAAAGGGGAGGAGGGATAAATTCGAATGACTGGAGAAAGAAACATTCTGATGAGGGAAGAGCAACTTTTTTATTACTGGAGACAAAAGCCTGTCTGTCTTCTCATCTATCTATCTTTCTGTTTTCCTCTCTCCATCTCTCTCTTTGTACTTAGAAAATCGTTCTATTGGAAAGAAGTGCTTTATTCCGGAAAAAGGGCTAAGAAAGAGTTTAATATGTAATGTCTTTTTAACTACAGCTCCTACATTACTTCTTCTACATTCACTTGTCTTTAAGTCTCATTCAAAGTAACATTATTCGTGAGGCAAGACACGAACTAGGTTTGTGTAGGCTATTAAACGAATGGCTTATAACTAGGGATGGGTCGATACCAGATTTTCTCGATACTCTATACTCGATACATAATTTTTCCTCGATACTCGATACCGTCCACATTTCCAGTTTCAATAAATACGATAAATAAAAATTAAAAGTTGAGTGAACTGTGTAATACCAGCAAAATTAAGTGTGCATATTTAATAAGACTAAATTTAGTATCATTAGTAGCCTATAATTATTTTTAAACTCTACATTAAAACTAAACGTTTGACAGGAAACGAAACAATTAAGAATCTCTTCGGTTTGGATATTAAAAGAAGGCAAGTCTATATTTATGACTAGACAAAAGTCACAGAGTGGTTTTCTCCATTTCAAGGAGAAATAGAAGTATTTACTATATTAGGAGACTACTAAAAGCAGAAAGAGATACCGCATTTCCTTAAATTGCAGAATTACCAAAGTATCGAAAAAGTACCGAGCGAGTTTTCTGAAGTATCGCTCGATGCCGATACCATGCAAGTATCGAGAGTATCGAGGTATCGAAAGTATCGAGGACCCATCCCTATAACTAGTCTTCAAATAATTTACTGGGAACGATGTTTCAAATAGAAGTTAAATACATATATTTGTAAAATAACTATGAGTGTTAATGAATAACACCGAAATATTTTACCTGTAAATATACAACTTTTATTAGACAAACAACTTTTATTAGGAGATTTTCGCTCTATGGATTCAATTTTTACCGTTACAGCATAAAATGTCGCCACTAACTTCTAACTTTTGAAAAAATGCGAAACAAATGAATTTCGATGTTAACACTGGAGAAAGAAAAAGAACTAATGCAGTGGCGGCCAGTCATGTGATTAGTCTGTAAATTTTGCAGATTATGGAAGCACTAAACTATGACTAGCTGTTGATGAATGATTAAGAATCAGGTATTATGTATCACTAAGAAGGCATGAAGTCAATTTAATGAAAATTTTAACCCTATTTAGCTTTATTATTGACTTATGAGCACCAAATTGTAATGACTTTAATGCCCTGTAGCATGCACATTTTACGTCATAGAGCAAAAATCTCATTACAAAAAGTTGCTTGTCTATGTCCCCTCGATACACGAATAAAACATTTCGGCGTTATTTATTAACATCCTGTATAGAGATAATTCAATATTCAGGCCGTGGAAGCCTCAGATTAATGACTATGTGAATTTTTTTCTATGCAGTCCGTCTCAGTTTCATAAAATATTGTGTGCGAAATTGAGTCTCTTATTTAAGAAAAGACCATCCCTCTGCTGCAGTCTTCTTGAAATTGAAATTAAGAATAAAATTCTTATTTCCATTTATAATTATCTATTTCCAGTGGCGCTACCGTTTGGCCGTTAGATCTTAGGTATACGTTCACTTACGACATAATTGGCAGTTGACACTACCACGACCGCTAACAATAGTTATCTTGACAAGTGTTAAGAACGTAGTTCCTTTGTTTTGCATTTTTTTTCAAATGTTAGAAGTCAGTGGCGGCCATGCCCTAGGAGATCTTATGCTGTAACAGGAAAAATTGAATCCATAGAGCAAAAATCTCCTGGGTGAGTCGGTAGCGCGCCTGCCTTCCACTCCGGCGACCCGGGTTTGATTCCCGGCCGGGTCGGGGATTTTTCAGTAGTGAAAACTCCCTTTCCCGGGTTCAGGACTGGGTGTTCGTCAGTAGGTTAAGTCTTACGTTAAGATAATGCACATTGTGCGCGATTCCTTAATTTATTTAAAAATCTCCTAATAAAAGTTGCTTGTCTATGTCCCCTCCATACACTGGTAAACTATTTCGGTGTTATTCATTAACACCCTCTATATTTTAATACATGATGCAAATTATGCATTTTGTTAATAAAATGTAAACAAAACCGTTAACGCCGTTTCCTAGAAAACAGCGAAAAATGAAACTCTGTTCATGTAAAGAAGTTGTAAAAACGCAGAGTAAGTCGTTGCCACGCATCGTGTTGCATCCCCGAAGGATGCAAAACCCAAATAAAATCTTACAGACGTAAACATGGGAATACATCTGTCTCACTTCAAATTATTATATTATAGGATAAGAGGCCGTATTGCAAGGAGTACGTATTCAGTTGTTTCAGGCTGATACAAAGATTTATTGTTCACCAGGCAAGACTGAGTAACAACAATGAGTGGATGGTATATAACTACCTTGAAGAGGATTTTTATTAAAAAAGTGTTTCAAATGAAAGTTTTAGCTCTTAGTATAAACACCTCCTGTACAAAGTTTAAACAAAATCGTTAGAGGAATTTTCGAAAAAATCGCGAAAAACGAAATTTTCTTCGTGTAAAGGGGAATTAAAAGTAAGAGAGTACACGTCCAACAACCCACGGATACGCATTTATCCTACAGCTATTCTGTCTGCACGAATACTCAAAATATACACCTGAAGATGACGAATTTACGCCGAAACGCGTCGTAAGAAGAATACATGTCCTTTTTATTACAAGACTTGAATTTTTAAGGACTTTAAACATATTTTTAAATTTGTTAAGAATTTCAATAGGGTTATGACTATTGTAACATATGTACATAAGTTTTTTATATATTTATAGAACAATAGCTTATGCTGCTTTTAAACGAGGTAAAATGTCATAGGATAATTTGTGTGTTTTTTTTAAATAGGTTAGATATCTAAACGTTTTCTTACATACTGAGCATAGGTGGACTTTATATTCACAAAAAAAGATAGTCGTCGAGTCACATCTCCATAATGTATCTAACACTTTATAACATTTTTGTTTATAATATGATTTCATCTATCTCGAGGTACGTTGATCATCTCTCTCTCTCTCTCTCTCTCTCTCTATATATATATATATATAAAAGGCTTTGTCCTGACTGACTGAATGAATGACTGACTGACTGACAGGAATCAACGTACAGCCTAAACTATAACAGGTAGAGACTTGGAATTTTGACAGTACCTTCGTTTCATAATGTAGGTGCTCACTAAGAAAGGATTTTAAAAAATTCTGATTTTAACTGCCAAAAATTAAATGTTTTTGAAAATACTTAACCCCTTTTTACACAGAATTATCCAAACAAATTCACAGAACATATTGTTGCCAGTTGTATCAGGTGGGTTTGGATTAAATGAAATGGTTGTTTGACAAATTAGAGAAGGTATCATTATAATTCATATTATCTGTATTAATAAAAGGAATTGTCCTCGATGTCCAGCGAAAACTACTGAACGCAGAGATCTGAAATTTTAAACATAGGTGGGCTGAAGGGTCGGAAAATGCACCTCCAAGCCGGAATTTTAATTTTAGTTTTCGTTCGTGAGTTATGAGTGAAAAACGGAAAAAACGTGCATTTTGTGAGTTTTCAAAACATAAGTTTTCAGTTATACATTTCAATGTCAAATCAATTACAGTTGGCTTTGGCTATTTTTGTCATACCTTGAAAATAAAACTTTTGCGATCGCTTGAATGTTGTAAGCCCTAATATGGTCAAACATTGTTTTATTTGGACGAAACTCACTATACAGGGGTTTTCTGGACCAAGGAACTCGAATCTGAGGTCGCTTTTACCAGGTGACGCTATCTAATCGTGATATGTAGTCCACATGATTTAGGTGTTAATATAATGATTTAACTATTATGCTCTTAATTTTTAATTTTTGAAATAATTATCGCGGGCGAAGCCGCGGGCACATGCTAGTACATACATACAGAGATATATGTGTCTGAAAATAGGATTTTTGGATTCAGGGGGCTTCAAACAGTATATTTATGAGGAAACCTCGACTTTGAATTTCGAACACAATACTTCCTAAGCCCATAGTAGGCCTACCTATGTCACGGATAGAGAAAGTGAAAAAACTCAGATTAACAGGCCCACATAAATCTTTATATTTTAAATAGCCTACAGACTAGCGATGTTTCAGTGTTGTTTGTAGTGGGCTTTGGATACATAAAGTGGGCCATGCAATTATGTTTAATTACAGTTAAAGCTCAATTTCAATTAGTTTAATGGAATTATCGTATAAAAGAAAGAGCAATTATTCAGAGTTTGTTTTAATAAATATAGCAGGTAATGAAAATCAAACATTAATTATGTGACAACTTTAGAGCTCTGATCAATATGAAAAAGATCTGGCGATTCATATTATATTTTTGTTCGTCCATACACTTATTGCATGTGACGTAACAATATTATGATGATATTCATTAAGATACAGAATTTCATTATAACAATGTTGTGATATCAATTAATATCGAGTAAGGAATAGTCATCAAGCCTTGAAAGCAGCAATTCAAACTGCACAACAAACAACCTGCATTTTAAATAAAAACCGTTATAGATATATAAGCATTCATGAACCACAGATTATTGTCTCTGTTGGACATTAGGCCTACATGAGAATATTATAGGAGAAAAATTCCTCTGACACTGGGACTTGAACCCAGGACCTTTGGCTATTCGTGCCAATGCTCTACCAATTAAGCTAAGCCGGAGTTCACTTCACAGCGCCAGATGGAACCTCTCTCCTATGGCTGATTGGCCTTAATGGTCTACTGACAGAAACTCAGTATATTTAACCCTTAATGCGCGAGACTCAATTTCTCACCCAAATTATAAATCCGTGCCGGACTGCAAAGAAAACAATCAAAATAATGATTAGGCCCATAGTTTATACATCTAATCTATGTAATAGTCTTTCACGGTTGAGATCACGGGACCTTGGTGCTCTAAATCAAAGGCCGGTATTCATAGTCGCAATAAGTCGAACTTTAACCTCGTCTTAAGTTGAATTTCTGGCACAAACAAGTCGTACTTATGACGTAGTTACTTTATTAGTGCTATTCATAGTCACTAAAGTACGACTTATTTCGACAAATAAGTCGTACTTTATCAAGATAAGGAACTCCTGACTTATTTCAGTTTAAGCCAGAACCATGGACAGCTACTTTGAGGATCCGGGCGAGGTATTGGAAGAAAATCGCGACCCAAAGCGTTATTTCCGAAACATGATGAATCCATTGAAATTCTACAGTGACAATGAATTTAAAAGAAGATTTCGTTTGAAGAAAACAAAAGTTTGGAAATATCAATCGCCTATCTTTCATCAGCATTTCTCTCTGATGGCACTTCATATCGGCCCAAAGGTGTGAATTTGAACAACACTGTCTACAATCATTAATTTAACATAAATAGCTTTAATATATATATATATATATATATATATATATATATATATATATTAATGAAAAAGAAAATTTTAAGAATTGATTTTTAAAAAAATACTTGTACTGTAGACATTCTAAAGATTGTTGATGGCGTTGTTCATATGATGTTTGCAAATAGGTAGAAAAAATAATCACTCTGAAATTTATTTGTGTAAGTTATCAAGGAAACAGCATTTCAGTGCATGAAACGTGGCTGCCATTTTGTAACGATAATTACCCCTAACTGTAATGGTTTAATTAATTTTAAAAATAGTATGAAATTTTAGAAGTAGTCAGTCAAAAGTATGTCAGATTGGAAGATTGTAGAGCAATTCATTGCTGAGGGAAAAAATAATGAATTCACCTATTTCTCACCTATGAATTTCACCGAAAGCTGTGTGCACCCTCTTAAACCAAAATTTAACAATAGTAGCCTATATTGCGATACAAGTTCCGTAAGCGGTGCATACGGATCGAGGAAAGAGTTTTTTCAATTTCCGAGATCCATTATGCGCTTACGGTACGAGTATTGCATGCAATTTTTTGCACGATGATTATTTATATCAATTTATTTATATTAATTGAGATATTAGCTAAAAATATTACGTAAGTTATATACACTATTGAAGATGGATATTATATCTCAGAAAGTGATTCGTATGTGTTTGTTGTTATGGGAACCGAATATTTGTCCTGTTAAAGTCGCCACAAACTAGGGGCCTTGGTTCCATAAAGGCTTGTATTATGATGATTTTACTTACGGCACTTGTGCTTTTTGTAATTTTTACCGCACGGAGATTTCTTTTGTTTTCATAACAACCAGATTGCGAGCGGGAATGTCAAGTTACGATCCACGATCGTAAGTACCACTAATTAGTTACGTCGTGCAAAAAAGAAGTGATATTTAGTCCATGGGTTAAAGAAATGATCCGTGAGAAGGGCTAGCGAGAAAAGTTAGGTTTTAATGAAATGAAGGAAGGGAGAGAAGAAGAGCTGCAGGCTTTCATTATGTAAAACACATCGCGCCTTATAATTTGTGACTCCCGCGATAAAAAAGAGGAGGGAATCAAAATTAATAAAAGCGAGAAGAGGACGCTTCAGTAATGAAGATTTGCATGTTTAATCTCTTTTTAATTCCAATTAAAAGAACGCGCAGAATTCTTATTGTTAATAATTGTTTCACATTTGAATTAAGGCTAAGTTTATAAATGTCCTCGAGATACGCGCTCTGCTCTTCTCTAATTTTTTTTATCGCGGATAATGCCAAGAGTGACTTGGAAATCTCAGATAAATTCCCCAGTTGAATTTATAAGGACTATTTAGCGAATAATATACAGGGTGTTAATAAATAACACCGAAATATTTTACTTGTATATAGAGGGGACTTTGACAAGCAAATTTTATTAGGAGATTTTTGCTCTATGACGTAAAATGTGTATGCTACAGGGGATTAAATACATTACAATTTGATGCTCATAAATCACTAATTACGCGAAGTAGGGTTAAAATGTTCATTAAATTGATTTCATGCCTTCCTAGAGATCGATAAAAACCTGACTCTTAACCAATCGTCAACAGCTATATCATAATTTAGTGTTTCCATAATCTGCAAAATTTACAGACTAATCACATGACTGGTCGCCACTGCATTAGTCTTTTTTCTTATGCATAACTACTGACTACAGTGTTAACAGCGATGTTCCTTTGTTTTGCATTTTTTTCTAATGTTAGAAGTCAGTGGCGGCCATGCCCTGGGAGATTTTATGCTGTAACAGGAAAAATTGAATCCATAGAGCAAAAATCTCCTAACAAAAGTGACTTGTCTATGTCCCCTTTATACACAGGTAAAATATTTCGGTGTCATTTATTAACACCCTGTATAATACAGTTAAGAAGTCTTAAGGAGGGACATACAGTTTTCGATGTAAAAAAATAGGTGAAGTTTCATTTTTTTTCTCAGCAATGAATTGTTCTGTAGACTTGCAATCTGACATGCTCTATATTGACTGGTTCTACAATTGCATATTATTTTCAGAATTAATTTAACTATTGCAGTTATGGGTAATTATCGTTACAAAATGGCAGCCAAATTTTTTACACTGAAATGCCGTTTCCCTTATAACTCAAACATTTATTAACATATTGCAGTGAAATTTTTTATGCAATTATATTTCAATATTATTGAACTACACTGTCAATAGTCATTGATGTAACATTAATAGTTTATTTTTTTAATATTTCTGATGTAAAAATTTCTAAAAAGAAATTTAACATGCGATGAATTACTTTTTAAAATATTTATACTGCAGATAATCCAAAGATCCTACATTATGTTGTTCATATGATATTTACAAATAGATAGAAAAAAGAATCACTCAGAAATATTGGTATTTATGAAAATTATCAGGGAAACGGCACTTCAGTGCACAAAATTCAACTACCATTTTGTAATGATAATTGCCCATTAACTGTAATAGTTAAATTAATTCTGAAAATATTATGAAATTGTAGATCTAGTCAATATAGAGCATGCCAGATTGCAAAGCTACAGAACAATTCATTGCAGAGAGAAAAAAAAGAAACTTCACCTATTTTTCAGCATCGAAAGCTGTATATCTCCCCTTAAGGGCAGGGAAACTTATATCAGAGAGGTTTGCCGTTAGAAGCGCTATCGACTTTACTTTTTAATTTCGCTTTCAAATATGCCATTAGGAAAGTTCAGGAAAACAAGGTAGGCCTAGAATTAAACGGCAGTCACTCGATTTTAACTTATGCAGATGACGTTTGTCTGTTGGGCGATGACAGAAATACAATCGAAAGAAATGCAGAAAGTCTTTTCGATGCCTGCAGGAATGTTGGATTGGAAATTAATACAGAAAAACTAAATATATGGTCATGAAACGTCAAAATAATGCTCTCCAAAATATTAGAATAGCCGGTATATCGTTCGAACAAGTCGAGAAATTCAAATATCTGGGAGCAATAATTACAGATACAAATAATATTACGGAAAAAGTTAAGTGTAAACTCAAATCAGGAAATGCCTGCTTTTATGCAGTTCAGAAACTCATATCTTCTCGTCTTCTGTCCACAAATCTAAAAATCAAGATTTATAAGACAATTATCCTGCCGGTTGTATTATATGGATGTGAGAATTAGTCGCTTACTCTTCGGGAAGAACATAATCTGAGAGTATTGTTTTTTTATTTCAGCTGTGTTTATACTCTTTTTAGCTTCGAAGAGTTCGGGATCTGTGTCTGTACAGTAGGGTAGGCCATGGAACTATTGCTTGTCAATTGTTTCTATTGTCAGTGTATTTTTATGGAGTAAATTTCAACTGATATTAATTTAAATGGATATGATACAGGATGAAATGTTGAGGACTAGGAGGTGCCCGCGGCTTCGCTCACGTTAATTAATTGAAAAAATTAAAAATTAATAGTATAATAATTATTAAAGCATTATATTTATTAAACCTTGCACGCGAGTCATTCTTAAACTAAACAATTAATAATTCATGAAACAGCTAAAATTCCGGCTTTAGAGTACATTCCACGACATGAAAGCGCCCCCTGGGAAAACTATATCAGAATCGATTATGCAGTACCAAAGAACCTGTGAACACATAATACGTATTGTTTCTCAGCTGTTTATTGACATGAATATGATGTGAATTTTATTTTATCAATTCAGTGTAATTTTCAGAAATTATATGATGTTTCAAGGGAAGGAATGGTTTGTTTGGATTATTATTATCAGCGATATTTCAAGAGATAAAACCATCAATATTTTACAGCTGTTGCCCCCGGCTTCGCCCGCCATTATTCATTGACTCCAGGATTTTTAAGAAAATTACACTGGTAGATTATTAAAAATGTTTGTGGTTCAGAGCTATGAAAATTGTAAGTAAAAATAAAATTAGAATATTTGTTCATTGTGTTCATTTCACTTAGGCCTTATATAATAAATAAACGGTTTTCCTTCCTAATTTTGTAGTCGTCATGAAAATTTAGATTGCGAGAGACGAACATCGCCGAGTATACCCGATGTCTCACGAAGCGGGCGAGCAAGCACGCTGTTTAGGGCCGTTGAATTGTATAAGAGTAGATGATTCATGGTATGTAAATGTACAATTCGGTATTTGCCATTACGACTGGGGAAACCATAAAAAAAAACATATCAAATTGATCCACCGTGGGATTTGAACCTGGGACCTCCCGCATACATAAATTAATTCATACATTTTCACGAGGCTTGAATAAACGTGGTGTTTTACTGAATCTGATGAACTAGACAAATTTGTTTCGTGTTCTAGATACATCACCCGCTTGAATGTAATTAACTCTCTGTTATTATTTGAAGTACAAATGCAGTTTTAATATTTTAGTCTTGCATTTGCTGAGGAATGTGTTGTCATTTCCTGCAAGTTTTGTGAGTAGTCGCATAAAGCTGCTCTAATTAGCAATCTATATGCAACGGACTTGAGGTGTCTACAATTTATGTCACTCCATATGCAGCTTCGGTAGCTTTTAACATAGTTTTTCGCTGCTTCCATTTATAATTTAAACCAAATTTGACATTCTATTCTGTGTGTCCACGAAGACACCCAACTGCACTAAATGATTATATTATACAGCGCAGGTAGAAATGCTTGTAAAGTAGAAACGCTTGTAAAACTAACTCCACTGAACTCAAGCATGCATTCCATTAATTTTACCTCGATTATTCATGAATACAGGCTAAATGAATATCCATCCACTGACGTGAATCTAGTTAATAATACGAGGGGTATTCCGAAAGTAAGTTTCGGCAGGAGCGGCGTGTTCACCAGGGGAACCAAACAAACGCCAGACGAATCCCCACCCGTGGCTGGTTCCACGACGGAAGTGGCGTCAGCGGAGGAGGCATGACGCAGGCGCACTGCGCCGTAGAAGAGCGAGTCGCAGCAGACTGGCGTGCCCGCGGGTATTAGTGTACCGCTCACGATGGCACGAGAGATTTGGCGCCACTGCCACGTACCGCTATCTCCCCTCTTTCAAACGAGCCATTGCTGCAGCCGCTGAACCTTTTATTGTCCGAGATAGAGCTGTTTGAAATTGATCTCCCGATTTCCGTCCCCGCAAAGTGCGGCCTCCAAGAACCCATCTCGCACAAACCTTATGGAACATCAATTTGTCACTCAAAATGGTCTGTATGGAACCTTTAGTAATGTCAGGAAGCTGAGGTGGAGCAGGCTGTGCGCCAATTCCTTGCATCGCAGGGCACCGAGTTTTACCACAGTGGGTTCTTCAAACTGATCGCACGCTACGACAAATGTCTCAATGTCGCTGGCGACTATGTCGAAAAATAGTGCACGGTGTATAGGTCATGCTGCCATGCTGTAATGCTTTTGGGTCAATAAAGTGTCCGTGTGACAAACTGACGAAACTTACTTTCGGAATACCCCTCGTAGTTATTTATGATACAAGTGGTAAAAACGACTTTTTATATTGCGAGTGGGTATGTTTTCGGAACGAGCCCATAAGGCCAAGTGTAGCGGTATTGGACCTGCCTTGCTATTTACTGCCGCCTATATACATGCACAAGCGAAGACAGAGATTGGTTTTCTGGTGCACGGTTGCCAACGTAAGGAATGCAGACGGAAACGCTTTTAACTACCATGTTATATCGAAATTCCGGGGTGCGCGGGCAAAGAGAGTTAAGTCCACTTTCTTGTTACTGAGAATTAGAGTGACTTAACACGCTAGACCAGCCCAACATAGCTTTAGAGATGGATAAACCCATGAGGCACACATCCATAACTACCGTACAATTTCGAATATGACATACTGGACTTAACACAAATGTAGAGAACATTTTTATTTATAACTCTATGGACATGTCTCAATTTTTTTAGGATGGTGGACTTAACTCTCTTTGCCCGCGCACCCCGGAATTGTTCGACATAATTATCTGGATTGTTGTGTTTGTGTTTTGTTTCTTCGTTTTCTTCTTTTCTGTACTACTTAAAAGCGCCACGGCCTTCATATTTGTTATTTTTATTGACATGTTTGAGGGCGTTTTCACACATTGAATAGGTACCTTATGTTTATTTTCTATTTGGTATTTGAAGAACTGTTTTTTTTTTTTGTTTGAATTAGAACATATATACTAGATCTGAGAAATCAATAAACTTATACCGGAATATCACAAAGCCTAAAATCAAATTCTAAAATCTCGTTATTTTCATAAGATAGCTTCTCTGATTCATAAATTCACTAATAACTAATAGTCCAGTCAAATTGTCACAAAAAAAGCCATATGGATGCAAAATTTAGGGTAGAGCTAATTTTTTTATATGATGTCCGGGATGGTTTTGAGAGTAATTTCTGACATTTTGCCAACAAAATTTTTTGCCGCCGGAGCCGCCATCTTGAAAAAACTTCAACATTTTCGATTTTGTTTCTGTTTCTGCCCATTATCTGCCAAAATACGCACCTGAAAAATATGTTTTAATATCCATCCTAAAAGTAGACTAAATTTTCTACAGTTTGAGATCAAATTGAGTTTTCTACCATGAACAGTTTCGGAAATACAGCTCTCCGAATTTCAGCAACATTTTGCAAAAAATTAAAAAATCTGAACTTTCAACTAGTTTTTGCTCGCTATCTTCTAAATGACCAAGACTTCAGTGAAATTTCGAAGGATAACTTTTAAACTAGACTAAATTTGCAAAAAGCTGAGTATTTTAACGTTTTGATACCTATTATAGGTCACCAGATACAGAGGTATCTACAACTCCTCACATTTCAGAAAACTTATCGAAGGTACAAAAAGTCTAGTTTTGCCTAGGATATTCTAAATGGCGTTTCTCACAGTAAAACCTGTGTTATCTTATAGTTAAATATTACATGGTAATTAACAACCAAAACAGTATTTCCAAGAATTTATTAAGGACTTCTTCCAGAGTATCATCAAACGACTGATAAAACCCTAGACAACTCCAGACTTCGCCACATCGCAGTTTCTAACGGAATATGGATCATTCTTAGCATATCTAGCCAGATTTAATTTAGCAGAAGATTCATTGTGTTGCTGCGAGAACTGTGAAGATGATTCCATGTACCATGTTTTATATAAGTTACATGTGCCAGACATGAGGCGGCTCAGAGCGGCTGCGATGACTGGAGACGAACCGTGGGCCCCGGGCTTAACCTTCTGGACAAGGAAGAACAACTTCGAGACTTGTCTAGAGGAATAGCCTATGGCTCAGGGACCCTGGATAACTTCACATTGGCCACTAAAAAAAAATTATAAAAGACTAAGAAAACCAATGTAAACAGAAAATAATAAAAAAAGTTGGTGTAGGTACAGCATTTTAATTTCGAAAGTACTGCTTTTTATTTTAGAAGAACACTTTTCAGTGTCCTCTGAAAAAAATATTTCCTATAGCAGATACAGTTCTCCGAAAATGGAAACATGTTATCGGAGAAGTGGCACTAAGAGGCTCTTTGTCACTGCTCCGCACATCGCACGCTAGTCAAACAAGCACTACGAATTGTGAGAGACTCTGATGGGCTGCACGTTCATCTCCTGATGCCATCTTTGATAGAACTGCTGTTTTGAAAAGTTCAGAAGAAACTTTTCTCGCCAATGAAAACAACAAGAGGCGCTTCGTAGAATTTCTAAAATGAATTGCCAAAAGCTGGAATACAAGTGAAAAAGGCTGTTGAAGATACAGATGTCTTGATTGTTAACACTGCCTTCTCAATGGTATCTCAATACGACACTGTCTTTGTAGTTGGGGAGGACATAGACCTCCTTATTCTTCTCACTGCATTACCACCCCTCATATAAAGAAGTGGCCTGGGAAAAACCACTTCTGTTCGCTGATTTTGAAGCATCCTGAACTAGAAGAGGAGGCTAATGTATTTCTGAACCCTCAAGCTACATCAGGAGAAGTGGCTGAAGTGGGCCAACATTTTTTGGTTCACTTATATGGAGGAGACCCTGCTACACAAACACTTGACGAACTTCGGCAAGGAATATTTTGTAAAATGAAATTGTAGAATTAAATTTCACTTAGCGAGGCTGCCCCAACCAGTGATGCGGCTCAACTTCATGCCATTCGAACATACCACCAAGTTGAGGCATGGCTTGGTGAATACAAAGACCCTTTGAAGTGGGGCTGGGTGAATACTTTGTTTCCTCTTAATGCCAAGAAGGAGTCAGCTCCAGAATCAATTCTGAAAAGTATTTCCTGTACCTGCAAGAAGGGGTGTTTAAACGCTTGTGGGTGTCGTAAAGCTGGATTAAAGTGCACAACCATATGCAAACATTGCAATGGGCAGTCGTGTGAAAACATTGCCTACTAACAGTCCTGTCCTTCGACAGTGAGGATGACGACACTCCTGATGAGCCACTTAATTTGTTTTTGGATGAAGACGCTGAAGAGAACTTTATCAACACTGGCCAGATTGTGAACATCACGGACGAAATAGCAGACGTCAACTGCCCAGGTCCCTCTAAGTGTCGAAGACTATGAACAAACAAGTTATTCAATGCAGTGTTTCACCAGAACTCCAGCTAAATAAATATTTTTGTATATAAACGAATGTTCTGTGCAGTTATTGCTCCTAACTTGTATGCACATGTAATTATTATATCGTTGCTGTATATGTATCTTTAAACCTCTGTATCTTGTGACCTGTAAGAGGTAGCATAAGTTTAAAGTGCTCGACAAGTTGCAAATTACCTCTAGTTTAAGTTTACATATGGAGTTTTACTATAGGCTTGGTCATTTAGAAGATAGCGAGCTAAAACTAGTTGAAAGTTCAGATTTTTTTTCATTTTTTGCAAAATGTTGTTGAAATTCAGAGAGCTGTATTTCCGAAACTATTCATGGTAGAAAACTCAATTTGATCTCAAACTGTAGCAAATTTAGTCTACTTTTAGGAGGGATAGTAAAACATATTTGTCAGGTGCATATTTTGGCAGATAATGGGCAAAAACAGAAATAAAATCGAAAATTTTAAAGTTTTTTCAAGATGGCGGCTCTGGCGGCAAAAAATTTTGTTGGCAAAATGTCAGAAATTACTCCCAAAACCATCCCAGACATCATATAAAAAAATTAGCTCTACCCCAAATTTTGCATCCATTCTTGACAATTTGATTGGACTATAATATTAGAACTCATAATATTATTTATTAAGTGCCAGAATGGTACTTTATGAGATAGTGTAGGGGACGGGAAAATGTCTGTCCGTCTTCTGTCTGTGTGTCTGTACTCGCGATAACTCAAGTGCACTTTATCGGATTTTCATGAAACTTGGTATAGGCATTTATAACGTCCATGGGAAGAAGACCATTGATATTGGACCATATCGGTTGGCCGGTTCTGGAATAATGCCCAACTGAGTGCCTTTTTATGGTAATATATAACAAAAGGCGCGAAAACTCAAATACACTTTATCGGATTTTCATGAAACTTGGCATATGCATTTATGACGTCCATGGGTAAAAGTCTGTTGAATTTGGACCAAATCGGTTGATCGATACCGAAATAACGAGTATACCAATACTATTTTTGTACTGGACATAAAACGCTATATTATTTACTGCATGACCCAGAATATAATATTTAACATAAGGTAACAAATTGCCAATCGTTTATTCATATTGTTAGCCCGTCTTGATTGATTGATTTCTTCATAATGATGTCAGTGTAAATAATAGTGTAAATAAGACATTTAAAACACAACTAGCCGTTGAATATTGATATTATATTGTGCATTCTATAGTTACCGATATCTACATTATATTTTAATGTATTTTTCTTATTCGTTCCTGTGAAGCAATATACCTAATGTAATTCCTGACAGATTTCAGATTGTCGTTTTATTTATTCATAACCTATAAGGCTGCTTTAAACTTGAAACAAACATTTAAGCGAATCGTAGGTCTATTGCATCATTAATATTATTGCCAGCGCATTTTGTTTTGGAGTTTAACTCTGATATAATATATTACAAAAATAACTTTTCTGCATGGGCCTATCATAATTGCGTTTATCACTGATTAAAAAGGAATACTGGCAATTTGTTATATCAGTTTACCTGATTTTATTTACATTATTATTTAGCCTATACTGACATCGTTATGAAGGAACGAATCAATCAAGGCTGCTAACAATATCAATATACGATTGGCAATTTGTTACGTTATTTTAATATACTGTGGGCCATGGAATTATATTCATTACAAAATTAATATTGATGTATTCTTTATTTCGGTATCGGCCAACCAATTTGGCCCAAATTCAATAGGCTTGTATCCAAGAAAGTCATAAATGCGTATACCAAGTTACATGAAAATCCGATAAAGCGTATTTGAGTTATCGCGCCTTTAAAATAGACACTAAATTGGATTTTACTCCGGTGCCGGTCAACCGATTTGGTCCAATATCAATAGAATTCTTCCCATGAAGATTATAAATGCGTATACCAAGTTTCATGAAAATCCGATAAAGCGTATTTGAGTTATCGCGCCTTTAAAATAGACACTAAATTGGATTTTACTCCGGTGCCGGTCAACCGATTTGGTCCAATATCAATAGAATTCTTCCCATGAAGATTATAAATGCGTATACCAAGTTTCATGAAAATCCGATAAAGCGTATTTGAGTTATCGCGCCTTTAAAATAGACACTAAATTGGATTTTACTCCGGTACCGGTCAACCGATTTGGTCCAATATCAATAGAATTCTTCCCATGAAGGTTATAAATGCGTATACCAAGTTTCATGAAAATCCGATAAAGCGTATTTGAGTTATCGCGCCTTTAAAATAGACACTAAATTGGGTTTTACTCCGGTACCGGTCAACCGATTTGGTCCAATATAAACAGAATTCTTCCCATGAAGATTATAAATGCGTATACCAAGTTCCATGAAAATCCGATAAAGCGTATTTGAGTTATCGCGCCTTTAAAATAGACACTAAATTGGGTTTTACTCCGGTGCCGGTCAACCGATTTGGTCCAATATCAATAGAATTCTTCCCATGAAGATTATAAATGCGTATACCAAGTTTCATGAAAATCCGATAAAGCGTATTTGAGTTATCGCGCCTTTAAAATAGACACTAAATTGGATTTTACTCCGGTACCAGTCAACCGATTTGGTCCAATATCAATAGAATTCTTCCCATGAAGGTTATAAATGCGTATACCAAGTTTCATGAAAATCCGATAAAGCGTATTTGAGTTATCGCGCGTACAGACACACGGACGGACGGACAGACATTTTCCCGTCCCCACACACAATCTCATAAAGTACCATACTGACACTTAATAAATAATATTGTGAGTTTCAATATTAATTACTAACGAATTCTACGATAATTATGTCGAACCATTCCGGTATAACGGACGATTGACAATTTTCTATGATATTTTATTTTAACTGGTAATTTTATCCTGGGTCATATGCCAGATCTTGTTCCTTCAACATGAATATAATACGCGAGTATAGCAAACAGGGATGTTATTGGTAAGCCATTAAGTATTAGCGACATGATGTTGCTGGGAAACACGATGCCGGATCACAACACAACTAACACAGACATGATTATCGACTGTCTGCCTCGAGCGAGCATGAAACTGCATGTGCACCCTTGTGTGTAGTCTACACGCTTCACATCATTGTCAGAGATGTTGCCGCGCTGACCAGGCGTATCCGATATCACAGCGCCTGCTTTATTCACTACAGAAGCGATTCAGCGTCAAAAATCATCCGCCTCCACAGTTTTGCAGCCTAGCGTAAATACAAAAAATAAAATAAAGCTACGATATTTAACGGGGAAAACACAAATAATGTTAAAATAATGTTTTAATTTGCAGATTTTTTGGAGAATAGATTTCCCACACGTCATTATTATTTATTTATTATCCAAGTTTTAACCTTATTTTACCCGAAGGTATATTAAGGTTGTAGGTATTAACAATCACTTAACATATCTAAATATTAAAAAAATATTTGTACAAGAGTATTGAGTCATGAGATGGCTAAAAATTTAACATGAGATGACTAACACTATTTGGTTAAAGTCTAGTTTTAAGAAATATATAAATTTAGAAATAGTGTATGAAATGGCTAACAACATACGCTAATAGTTAACTTAGTTGCTGATACAGTATCTGATATACATTTCTAACCATAGAACTTAACTACTGGTACAATTTTATCTTTGGAAATATTGTATTTAAAAATGATATAAAGTATTTATTTGATTTACGGTTTACTAAAACATCTGTAAGTGGCTTAGAAAGTGTGCAGTCCACAGATTCCAACAGCAATCTAAGTTCGTATCTCTCACTATGAAATAGTGGACAGTCGAATAGTATATGTGTGACATTTTGGGTATCTTCTCCACAGATGCATTCCGGGCTAGGTTTAAGATGGAATCTATGTAGATATTCTGTAAAACCACCATGTCCAGTCAAAAACTGAGTCAAAACAAAATTGGGTGTCAGCAATTTGCACTTCAATCAATCAAAAATCGTCATTTGTCAGCTGGGATATAAGGTGCCCGCGATTGTTTACTCGAATGCTAGATTTTTAAAAATAATTTACTTTACATAATAGCTATTTATGTATCATGTACGCAAAATAACGCTTTAGCGAACGAATCTAGTATAGATGGCATAAGTGCATTGAACTGGGAGGGGACTATGTAGAAAAAAATCCCTTTAGGCAGGCCTACCAGGCTAAGATAGATTTTGGAGTGCAATTGGTTTAATTTATAGTCGCTACGCAGCACTCTTCTTCTTTAGCCTTGGCATGACAAACCCGCAATAATAACAGTAAAAAAGAGGAAAGAGCACTTTTTCAAACATTCAAATCTCGCCTTATATGAGAACAATCGAGAAACTAGTTATTGATTTGTAGAGTACTCATCAAGAGCTTTTCAACGATACCCCACAAGATGCGGTTCAAACATTTATAGTTTCCATCCCCCACTTGTACCCCCAAAACCCCTCGAATCGTTGGTGTATTCTAATTTATTCAAACAAAGTTTCCCTCTAGGGACCGAGATATAAATTTTTAAAAATTTCAACTCCCTCCCCCAACCGCCTCCCTTGGGCCAATTTTGCTTATTAACGAACTTGTCCGAACTATTGGGCCTAGAAATAAAATCAGGTAAACTGATGTAACAAAGTGCCAGTATGTTTTTGTTTAATCAGTTATGACTGCAATTATGATATGCAGAATATGTTTTTATTTTTAAATTGATTTCCAAGTTAAGCTCCAGATTTATTCATTAAGCAGGGCTTACGGAAGAAGAAAGGTCTAGTTTTTTTTTAATGAGATTAAAATCTTCCAGCATCACCTGAACTGTACAGATATGTGATATCATGACAATCGCACACTCACATAAAAATGTAAAAAAAAATTCAAATTGGCCGGTTTCGGGTTTTGAACCATGGACTCCAGAATGTGAGGCCAAAGCGTTACCATCTCGGCCACCGGGGTCATTTTAACGGTCTAGTTGGATAAGCGCTTGTAAATCGATAGTGTTTTTTTTGTCATAGCTACCTGTATTTTAATTTCCAAGGCCTTATAAGATAACAGTAAAACAATAGGCAGTGTTGTGAAGATAATTGATTTTCATTTTTTTTATAAATTCTTTCGAATACGTATATTACCATAAAATAGGCACTAAATTGAGCATTACTCCGAAACAGGTCAACCGATTTTATCTATTATAAATAGACGTCTTCCCATGGACATTATAAATGCGTATACGAAGTTTCATAAATATACGATAAAGCGTATTTGAGTTATTGCGCCTTTAAAGTAGACATTAAATTGGGGTTTACTCCGGTACCGGTCAACAGATTAGGTTCGAATTCAATAGGGCACTTCTCATGAACGTCATAAATGAGTATACCAAGTTTCATGGAAATCCGATACAGCGTATTTGAGTTATGGCGCCATTCTATTAGAAAGGCGCCATAATCTATTAAAATAGGCACTAAATTGGGCATTACACCGGTACCGGTGAACAGATTTGGTTCAATATCAATAGGGTTCTTCCCATGGACATTATAAACGTGTATACCAAGTTTCATTAAAATTCGACAAAGCGTATTTGAGTTATCGCGCGTACAGACACACGGACGGACGGACAGACAGACAGACAGACAGACGGACAGACATTTTTCGTCCCCACACACAATCTCATAAAGTACCATACTGGCACTTAATAACATAATAAAATTTGGTTCAAATATCTTCAAAATTACGGCGTGTAAAGATATATATCACAACAATTTTTTTTGAACGGGCGGTGGTTTTTCGTACTTACGGAGGCATGAAACTTAAAGATATGAAAGAATTTTTCGAAAGTCATGACATGGTATCGATTGCAATAGGTAGATTTTTCTTCGAAATCTACCTATTAATGTACAAGCAAACATTCTTCCTGCAGTAAAATAGTGGAAAAAATTAATTGCGGTTTTCATTTGATTCTCCCTAGTAGGCCTATATTAGATTTTTTGTAAAATTTCATAGCCGTCTCCTTAAGGCGTGTCCCCTTCCAATATCCAATCAATATTAGTTCTATGTCCATGTGAGTTAGACAAAGTGTTGTATGGGGGGAAGAGAATGGAAGACGAGGTATTCAAAATAATCAATTTCTAGTAGAAAGAATTTACTTACTGTGTTTTTCCTGCAGAACTAACATGGTTACAGTTGAAGTTTCCGTTAGCACAGGAGAAGCGAATGAACCAGTTAGAGTAAACGAGGTGCCTGAATTATTAAATTGCGCAACTACCTGCCAACCTGGTGTTAGTGCACGCTCCGGGCTTGGATGATTAATGCAACCAAGTTACGCTTCCATCGTTTTTGTAACGGATAATAAATACATTTTAAAATTATTTCAAGCTTATTACTTTCAAGCTGATACCCATGTATACAGGCGTTTTTTTTTATTTAGGATAATCTATATGCTCTAGTTTATTCAGTAAAGGCTAGTTTACACGACGAAATTAGGTTTCGTAAGTAAGTTTCGCAGCTGTTTTTTGCTTGAATGCGCAAGCGCAAGATGTACTGGCGACAATGACTTACGACACTCCGCAGTTTCGGCTGATTCCAACTTTTCACGAAACTATAATAGTAATTTTGAGATTATACGCTTATTTAGCTTGTTCGCATTTCGTAAAATGAAATGGAGAAGTGAGGAAATTGTGAAATGCCTGTATTTATACGTGTTTCAAACATTTATATGACATTTTAATAACTTGAACTTCAGAAATAACATGAAATGTGTAGTCGCATTGGAAAGAAAACGTGTGTAATTAGTAGGGACCGGATTTTTAGGTTTTTAAAAACACTGTTTTAGGTTTTCCATTAGGTGAAATAGGTTATTTAGGTTTTTTTGTCCAAAATATCGTTTTCA
Source organism: Ectobius pallidus (assembly GCA_964059195.1). Lineage (NCBI taxonomy): Eukaryota > Metazoa > Arthropoda > Insecta > Blattodea > Ectobiidae > Ectobius > Ectobius pallidus. The sequence goes on from CAXKWD010000007.1 coordinate 167,132,618, forward strand.
GGTAGAATAATTGGTTTAATGAATTTGAATGTGCTACATAGGATTCAATACATGATTAACAAGTCTTCTTAAAACATAGTGTGACCACTCAGTGTGAATAACAAGACAGTACTAAAGGCAAACAAATGCTTTAAAACACAAAATTCTATATCCTTGTTCATACACGGCAACAATGGTTGTTCGTATGAATATTTTAAAAGGAATACGCCGGTACTCTACACTTCCTCTCTTGATACTGTCCATCCCAGACGACAATGGGTTGAACGAAACGCTGGTGGTATTAATTTCAACCCGACAAAAATTATTGTCTCTCCGCAAAATATCGATTTCTCAACTGACAAGCAAAAAAGACAAAAAAAGTAGCCTAATTAGATGTTTTAGGTTTTATATCCCGTTTAGGTATATTTAGGTTTTTATACCACATTTAGGTATTTTTAGGTGCCACAGAATTAATGTGGGTGAATCTTACGGACATGATTCGAAAAAGTGTATGAGTGCTTTTTGTTTTGGAAGCAAGGAAAAAAATAGGTAAAAACCTAAGAATCCGGTCCCTAGTAATTAGTTTCACGAAATCACTTTCATGAAAGTGGTTACGAAACCTAGTGTCATCGTGTAAACTAGCCTTAACATATGGATACTTATTTTCATCTTCATGTAACGGTTGAATTTCTGCTTTACCGCAGAGACATTTGATTTCAGAAGTACGGTAGGCTTATACAGACTGTTAATGAATAACATCGAAATATTTCATCTGTGTATAGAGGGGACATAGGCTCTCTATATATATAAAAGGCTTTGTCCTGACTGACTGAATGACTGACTGACTGAATGACAGGAATCAACGTACAGCCTAAACTATAATAGGTAGAGACTTGGAATTTTGACAGTATCTTTGTTTCACAATGTAAGTGCTCACTAAGAAAGGATTTTGAAAAATTCAGATTCTAAATGCCAAAAATCAAATGTTTTTGAGAATACTTAATCCCTTCTTACACAGAATTATCGAATCCAAATCACGTTTGACATTAAAACATATTGTTTCCAGCGAGTCTCAGATGGCCTTGGAAAAAAAAAATGAAAGTAGAATAAATTTGACAAATGAGAGAAACAAATGAGAGAACCATCAATATCCACGAAAATAATGCAGTCACATAACTTTCTTTACCCTGGACATAGAGAAAACAATACGAGGTAAGGTAATATGTTTTGGGAAGAGATGTATGAAAGTGATATTGTATTTCTGTTTAATTTCATTCCGAAAACGGTTTTATGGTAACATGACAGTGAGAAACAAAATTTTCAGCCATGATAATACAATTTTATGTTACCGGAATTTCGGTTTCTTCTTATTAGAACCCCTCCCGGGCTTACTGTGTACTGTACAAGCGATGGGATGCAAAATTCTACATATAGCCATAAAAGCTATTTCAAACATTTTCTTAGGGGATAGTATGAGTGTGGTAAGTCGTTCTTTCTACTTCAAATTGTAAATACCTATATAAGGACCTAGAATTTATAAATCTAAAGTCCTTCATAAGTTAATTTCCAATTACAAAATAAAAAACCCGGGCGACGCCGGGCCTTTTAAGCTAGTCTGTGTATAGAGGGGACATAGGCTAGACAAGCAACTTGTATTAGGAGATTTTTGCTCTGTGGATTCAATTTTTCTTATTACAGCATAAAATCTCCCAAAGCATGCAATTATGATATGCAGGAAAAAAAAAGTTGTTTTAGTAATCGATTTCCGAGTTAAGCTCCAGATCGATTCATTAAAGCAGGGCTTACATAAGGAATATAAGGATATGTGAAGGGATATGTGGGTAGTATTATTTGTGAAAACTAATTGTATTGCAACTTCCAGAGTCGTTTATGAACACTGTCAAACAATATTTTGTCATGAGAAGTGATTTGCATTAGATAAATTATTTCTAATATATTACCATAAAATAGGCACTCAATTGGGCATTACTCCAGTACCGGTAAACTGTTTTGGCTCAAAATTAATAAGCTTCTTACCATAGACGTTATAAATGAGTATACTAAGTATCATGAAAATCCGATGATGTATATTTGGGATATGGCGCGTACAGACACACGGACAGAGATTTTTCCTGTTCACAACACAGTCTCAGAAAATACCAATATGGCACCCAAGGGGAGATGGTAGTTATCAGTGTCAAAAAATCAATTCTTTTTTCTTAGGCTCATGCAATAGAGCATAGTTTTGTGAACATTTTTATATATAGGTTTTATATGTTGGGTTATTATTAAGCCAAGCAGAGTGACCTGGAGCTTTCTAAAATGGATAAAATACCATAAGGCACGTCATTTTCTTTTCGCTCTCCTGTAAAATTACATTTTTTGTACTTCAGGTACCATTTTCTGAAAAGCTATTCATGCTATAATAATGAAACTTTCAGGAATTCATTATAGATGAATGACAAATCTCCCTTAGCAGAATGATGGGAAAAGTCTTGACTATAAAGAATTTTCAACTATTTTTATTTTTAAAAAAGTATTTTTTTTAGTCGTGAAGTTATCATGCAGTAATATTGTACATATTAGACTGATTGTGCTAGGGTAAATAATAGTACCTATTTTAGTAAGTTCCCAAAGTTTCACAAAAATCACAAAAATTCAGAAATTGAATTACAGTAAAGCAAAATTATCACCTATGTGTTAAAAAATTCTTTCCTACCAAACAGCGAGGTCTAGAACAACCATTCTCGGCTTATTTTAAACTACAGAGTGCACTTGCATAGCATAAAAAAATTCAACTAAATCTGACTGTTAACACCTGAGTTATGGCTTCTTGAACATATGCTATATTTTCTATCATTTTGCTAGCGGTAACTACCATCTCCCCTTAATAACATATATTATACTTGAGAGAAGGCTATTCTAGTTGTGAAAAAGCAAGCTTTGGAATTTAATAAAGAAGCTGGTGGACTCGGGCATTACTCCGGTACCAGTCTCCCGATTAGGTCCAATATCAACAGGCTTTTTCCCATCGAAGTTAAAAATGCGTGTACTAAGTATCATAAAAATCCGATGAAGTGTTATTTGAGTTATGGCGCATACAGCCACATGGACAGACAGACGGACAGAGATTTTTCCCGTTCACAACACAGTCTCAGAAAATACCATTCTGGCACTTAATCTCTATAGGCTATAAAAGGCTTTGTCCTGACTGACTGAATGAATGACTGACTGAATGACAGGAATCAACGTACAGCCTAAACTATAACAGGTAGAGACTTGGAATTTTGACAGTACCTTCGTTTCATAATGTAGGTGCTCACTAAGAAAGGATTTTGAAAAATTATGATTCTAAATGCCAAAAATTAAATGTTTTTGAAAACACTTAATCCCTTTTTACATAGAATTATCCATTCCAAATCACAGAATATATTGTTGCCAAATTTTATATGATGGGCTTGGAAAAAACAATTGAAATGCACTTTTGACAAATAAGAGAAGTTATCAAAATAATTCATGTTATAAATAAATATTACAGAATGAAATCCACTAAAATAATGGAATCACATAACTTTCTCTACCCTGGACATAGAGAAAACAAAACGAGGTATGGTAATGTGTATATTATTATATTATATCGCAGGTTTTTGGAGAGAAAAGTATGAAGGCTTTATGGTAACATAAGAGTGGGAAATTTTCCGCCTCGATATTACAATTTTATGTTACCGAAATTTCTGTTTCTTCTTATTTGAACCCCTACCAGGCTTGCTGTGTACAAGCGATAGGATGCAGAATTCTACATGCTCTATGAGCCATAAAGAACTATATCAAGCGTTTTCTGAGGGAATAGTTTCAGTGTAATAAGTCGTTCTTCCTATTTCAAATTATAAATGCCTATATAAGGACCTAGAATTTAAAATTGAAAATCCTTCATAAGTTAATTTCCAATTACAAAATACAAAACCCGGGCGACGCCGGGTCTTTTAAGCTAGTAACATATATTGTACCTGAGAGAATGCTATGCTAGTTGTGAAAAAGCAAGCTTTGGAATTTAACAAAGAAGCTGGTGGACTTGAGACATTGTTGCACTGTGTTGCCCACTGCGGTCGCATACAACGATACCGAGGTGCAATATCGTATTCTCTTTATGCCTTACCATTACCCTACATTGGTTTACCAGTGAGGGGAGAGAATGTTTTAACTAATTTTAAGAGCTCAGAGTAGTTAGGTAGGGTACGGCAGAATTCCGCTGGGGGCAGAAGAAAAAAAAGTTCTAAATTTCTTTAACCACTGCCTGGTCACGAGAGGTAGCGTCTATCACCTCCCCTAGTCTACGGTCTCCCTGATAATTTAGGTGGTATGGCTGTTTAAAGACCTTCTCCCCTTACTTCCCTCAAAATATATAATTATATGTATAATGACCATTCTTTGCACATGGAAAAAGAAGGGGAAAAAGGTGGTATAGTAGTAGTAGTAAATGATTTATTTTGCCTGGCAAAGTTAAAGCCACAAGGCCTTCTCTTCCACTCAACCAGGTTAAATATATATATATATATATATATATATATATATATATATATATATATATATACAATGTAGATTTACAAAGTAATTGATAAGAGACTAGTGACTAATGCTAAGAGTAAAGTTAAAGGTAATCATTAGGGCAAGGTATTTAATGACCATAAAATAGTGAAAAAATGCAAAATAAAAAATGCATTTATGACCTAAAAATAGTGAAAAAATGACCCGAAATCTTAAAATAATGACCAATAAATTTACCATTATTACTTATAATTAGTTTTTCTTAAATAATGAATTGCTAAATACAGTTTATGACGATGCTTTATACATGAATTTACAATATAAAACACACTTATTTTGTTACTAAAGAAATCAGTAAATTTATACTACAGTACCGTACTTAGACACCCTTAGCGAAAAATAAATTCTTTCTGAACTGGAATGCCCATCAAATTGCCCCTAGCAAATATGTGCTATTTAAAAAGGAAAAAAATCTTTATTGCTAAAATGCCGAAAATTACCTGAAATGCCAAAAATGACATAAAATGCTGAAAATGACCTAAAAATTCCGAATTTGACCTAAAAATTGCCAAAAAATGACCTATCTCTTGAAAAATGACGAAATATGCAAAATAAAGCAAAATAATGCAAAAAAAATTGCCCTTATTTAATTAATTATTTCATGATATACGTTTATATATATTCGAGCTATCTTTTAACCTTCATATAAAAAAGATGCAAAATCATCAAATGCCTTGCCCTAGTAATCATAATAATTAATTAATTAAAAACCATAAGTTTGATTAAAGAAATATAATGTTCAACCAAACAAAGAAAATGCCAAATTAAGTTATAATGAAATTTTAAGTTTGTGAAGTAAATATGATAGTTAGAATTTTAAATTCACCCTTAAGCACTAGAATATGGTTTTTTAGAACCTAACAAGATACTGGGGCTGAAGACGTAGAATATTTACAGCTTTTTATAATTTATTGTTACTGATACAGTTTTTGTATGTATATAAATAAGCTTATTTCATAACTGTTTTTACCCTTTAATTTATCAATTATACAAGATAGTCATAAGAACAATTACACCATAACATTAATTAGATAGTATTGATAAATTTCATTCTTTTTCCGTTTGTGGTAAATGTTTATTACAAAGAGAATTTTCCACCTGACCACAAACAATTTTAACCAAAAGTTCAATGTATGCAATATTTACTTAGCCCTTTATTCTACAGTAGTGTAATATTAATTAAATACTTACATATATAGCACTCATGTGTACATTTCATACATACTATTACATTTTCTACAATAATGTTAAGGAGCTGATAAAACTGACTTACAAATGTTTATCTATTGTCCTTAAATATATGGTACCATATATTATGCTATTCATATAGTATACATTTGTACCTTAACTAGTAGCTTGCTGAATGCATTCAATTTGAAATATAAAACCATATAAAACCATTTACAAGAGACTACTTCAGTTAAGGATTTTTTATCAGAAGATATAGTACAGATAATATTAAAAAATTATATTGTCTTGTATGCTGCATAAACTTAAAACATTTAAAAAATGTGTTGTCAAACTATTGTCCTGAAGATTAAAATTAAGTAAAATTGCCGAATTATTCAGCAAATAGTCATTGATATAAAATTAGTGTTATATACACTGGGGCTATAAAATTGTATTTTAGTTGTAAAACAATTGTAAATTGCAGTAATTGCAAAACAATTTGTCTGTGCCAAACGTAAAATATAAGTAAAATTGCCAAGAATTTAAGCAAATAGTCATTAATATAAAATTATTCTTTAATACACTGAATCTATTTGTAGAAACGCTGGATTGATGATGGCTTTTAGTAGTATCGTTGCATCCTTAACATTATTGTAGAAAATGTAATAGTATGTATGAAATGTACACATGAGTGCTATATATGTAAGTATTTAATTAATATTACACTACTGTAGAATAAAGGGCTAAGTAAATATTGCATACATTGAACTTTTGGTTAAAATTGTTTGTGGTCAGGTGGAAAATTCTCTTTGTAATTAATTAGTTAGTTGATCAACAACTTGTCATAAAAAAGTTAGTATATTGATGTAATACATCAATATAGTTAAATCAATAAGTCAAGTGATAAAATTAATTTAATTATTATAACCTTATACAATTATTTAAAAAGTAGTTATTTAACAACTGGTCATTAGACACTAAGTCAATTATTAAAATAATGTGTGAAATATAAGTTTCACTATATTACGAGTACTATGGTAATTTATTCAGTATTTGTAGGCTATTCTCCTTTAGAAGTTTGTGATATAATAGTACAAAAAGACAACATTTGTTTGAAGACTAATATCATTAGTGTTTAGTTCATTCTTATGATTTCATATTTCATTAATTAAGATGAGTAAAAAATTCTCATTAGAGAATGAAGTATGATGTCGAAGTATGATGTCGTCAAGAGTATGAGTACAATGGTAATCCATTCAGCACTTGTATTCACAATTTAAAAGTTGACTTGACTAAGCCTGAGTTTAAATCACAGCGTGAGGTGTCTGTCTGAATAGCCAAAGGTCCTGGGTTCAAGTCCCAGTGTCGGAGGAATTTTTCTCCTATAATATTCTCATGTAATGTCCAACAGAGACAATAATCCGTGGTTCATGAAAGCTTATATAGGCCTATCTATCTTGAGTGTTAACTCTACAATAACAGTGGTAGCCCAGTCACAAAATCACTAATTAGTGTGCCTCACAGTTCTGCATATGACATAACTTGTCTGTCTGTGAGGTAGACCATTAGGGCAGTCAGTCATAGGAGAGAGGTTCCATCTGGCGCTGTGAATTGAAATCCGGCTTAGCTCAGTTGGTATAGCACTGGTGCGAATAGCCAAAAGTCCTGAGTTCAAGTCCCAGTGTCGGAGGAATTTTTCTCCTATAATATTCTCAGACTATTCTCTAATTTACTGAGAATTTGTTGGAGGTTTGAAATTCTTTATGATCCCTTCAGATTCGAATTATACAAATATTAGCGTATTACAGCTACACTGCATACCATATGTGTAATACAAAGGAATATTTGAATATTTGTAAACCTGGCTTGAATAACTGAAAGTAATTTTTATAAAGTACTGTTTATTTTCATAACACCACGCATTCAAATGTGGTGGGCTTTGAAACTAATACACTGGCCACGGTCCAATAGCGACGGCCACTGCATTAACATCCCTGCATGAAATATCATTTACAAACTTCTGGCTTCATTGCCGAGAAAATTTTTAATGGCAGCACCAGAATTATCTGTAACTAGAGTTTCCAGTTCAACCAACAAGAAATATCTGAATATCCCCGATATCGTTTCCCACAGCAGGGAATATATCTATTTTTTTTGCGAAATATTCTGTAGGGAAATTAACACAAACTACGGTTGGAAACTGTGGGTCATTTGTGTTCCCATACCCACAGTGAACACAAATCCAATAACGAGTAAAAACGACCTCCCGAAGCACTCTAATTAATTTCACCCTATTCGACTGATACGTGTTTAGTTTTAATAAGGGAAGCAAGTTTTGCAATGGCGGTGTCATAAATTTCTGATATTTACCACAGTAATGTACTTTACAAATTACCGTGCATTTACGGGCGAAGTAGACGCGAGAACATTTCTCTGATAGAAGTTTAAGTTTTGCATTTTATAAAGAGTAAAACTATAGTATATTGCGACACAAGGGCGGAAAGGCACGTTTACGGGTCGAGGAAACAGATTGAAAACCCTCGGCTGCGCCTCGGGTTTTTAAGTTTTCTAGACCCGTAAATGCCTTTACGGTCCGTGTGTTGCATGCTATTTTTTGCAAGACGGTTACTTATATCAATTTAATTATATTAATTGTGATATTACCTGAAAATATTATGTATATACAGTCTTGAAGAATGGTGCTTATTTCAGAAAGGGATTCGCATTTGTTATTGTTTATGGCAACCGAATATTTATAAAGCGGGAAGGCCTTGGTCATTTCTGCTCACAAATAAGCATTTGCGGGTGGTAAAGTAACTTTCCGCCCGTCGCCCCTAGCAACAAGTCACTTTCTGCCCGTCGCCCCTAGCAACAAGATTGCGTGTGGTAATGTCAAGTTACGATCCATGTAAACAACTTTCGTAAGTAACACTTACTAGCTAAGGAGTGCAAAAACATTTTTATGTATTTTTTATTTTGAAAATATGTACATAAATATGTAGACTTATTGATTAAATCTTTAAAAATATTAGAAACTACTTAAATCGTAAAAATATGTACGAAAATATTTTCTGAAGAAATCCCCTCAAGGGGTGATTAATGTATACATTTAAAATCTGACACACTGCGAAATGCTGAATATCTTTTTTGCACGATGTAACTAATTAGTGATACTTACGAATATTGTAGCCGTGGATCGTAACTTGACATTCCCACACGCAATCTGGTTGCTACGAAAACAAAAGAAATCTCTGTGCTGTAAAAATTACAAAAAGCACACGTGCCGTAAGTAAAACCATCACAATACAAGCCTTTATCGAAGACCGGAACCAAGGCCCCCAGGACAACTATTCCGTTCCCATAACAACAAACACATGCGAATCACTTTCTGAAATGTAACATCTTTCTTCAATAGTGTTTATACATAATATTTACAGCTAATATCTCAATTAATATAATTAAATTGATATAAATAATCATCGTGCAAAAAATAGCATGCAATACTCGTTCCGTAAGCGCATAACGGATCTCGGAAATTGAAAAAAAACTTGGCGCAAGCTCCTCGTTTTTTCAAACTCTTTCCTCGATCCGTAAGCACCGCTTTGGAAAGAAAAACATAATCCAATTTTAATGCTTTTAGTACGAATTGCCAAGATTTTCTTGTAACAAATTGATTTAAATCAAAGGAGTATTAAAAGGCTTAGGCCTACCTATTTAAATTTAAAAATGGGTACAGTCACTTTAGGAATCACCTTCTCAATTTAGGCTATTAGTATAAATATAGTTACATATGTAATTACAAGTTATGTATAAAGAATATTTTTAATGTCTATAAATATGTAAAAATATGTAAAATGAAACTTCTCTAACACATTCGTCATATGGTGTAGGTACCATGGACATCATAGAAACAATAAGTAAGTCCAAATCACTGTTAGAAGTTCCTTAAAACTGTTAAAAACGTAATCTTAAAATCCATAAAAATGTATGTCTTGTACAAAAACGTAACGTTCTTGTAGATTTTAAGATAACTTTTTTTACAATTTAAACTTTTTAAAAGTGATTTGGATTAACTTACTGTTTGAATATAAGTTTATATCCTAGACTAGAAACTTATGCTTCTGTAACGCGATATTATAATAAGGTATGTACAGAGTGAGGTGGCCGAGATGAAAATGTCTTGGACTCGCATTCTGGAGGTCCCTGGTTCAAATCTCGTTGCCGCCAATTTGACTTAGGTTTTTTCACCACTCGTAAAAGCAAATTCCGAATTAAATATTTACATAGCCATGAATCATCCTCACCATTTCATCCTGTATCATATCCATTTAAATTAATATTAGTTGAAATTTACTCCACACAAATACACCAATAACAGAAACAAATGGGGTGCGCGGGCCAAGAGAGTTAAGTCCACCATCCTAAAAAAATTGAGATATGTAGATAGAGTTATAGATAAAAATGTTCTCTACATTTGTGTTAAGTCCAGTAAGTCATATTCAAAATTCTACGGTAGTTATGGATGTGTGCCTCATGGGTTTATCCATCTCTAAAGCTATGTTGGGCTGGTTAAGTCACTCTAATTCTCAGTAAAAAGAAAGTGGACTTAACTCTCTTTCCCCGCGCACCCCGGTATTGACAATCAATATTTCCATGGCCTACCCTACTGTATAGACACACATCCCGAACTCCTGATATGATCTCATACCTAAAAGGAGTATAACTACAGCTATATTAAAAGAAAAGTATGTAAGTATGTTTTAGATTAGGATGTATATTTAATATTTTATAATTGAGCATAGGTGGAAAAGCTATTTTAACACAGTAAGTTATATAGCTCAATTGGAAAACGAAAATAATTGAAATGTTTCTCAAAGTTATATTTTTGGATTCAGGGGATTTCAAAATATGTATTTCTGCTGAAATATCTGCCTATAATAAGCCACCAGATAAAACTCACAGTTTATATCATTTAATGCTATTGTGTAATTTAATTTAATTTGTAACACTTATTTCTTTCATATTATTTAGTGTGTCATTTAATGTATCTTAAATCATTTCATGTGTTATGTTGTATTCTTTTAATGTATTTTGTGTTATATGTTATATTGTAACAACTAATGTAAGTTACTATTAGTCCCTGGTGAAGTGAAAGAAAAGACCTTACGGTCTTAACTTTCTCCAGGTTACATAAACTATTATTATTATTATTATAGAATTTCACGGTCGAACCTATAATACCTATAGAAATTACTTAGCTAAACGTCCAATTTTTCTGGACACCTTAAAAAAGGCCGTAGTGGGAAAACTTCGGAAGGATTCAAAGGTATCTTAAAATTGGATGTAGAATAAAAATATAAAACCGGTTTGCTGAAACCTAGCCCATGTTTAGACATAGTGTTGGTGGTTGTGTAACAGCATGTTATCAAGATAGGATCAGGGGATACTGGATGCATAATTTGTGGTATGTGATGTGGCGTTCGCTGCGGACACGGTAATCCTATTTCCGGTGGCAAAACGGAAGTGCAAGTGGCACGACACAAAATGGTAGTGCACGCCACCAGATAAAACTCACCTTAACTCACTTCCTGTCCAGCGATATTGTCGTTAAGCCCATGCAACGTGAGCAGTGGCGGCTCGTATTATAACCCAGGTTTAAAAGTTCGGTTAGGTTTAAACTTTAGTGAGCATTCACACCGAAGTAGCATAGCTTGCGAATCGCACTACCTGGATGCAGGCTGCTCATCGAGTTGCATGGTTCACAGTTTTGCATTCATAACGAAGTAGCGAATGCGATCTGTAGTTTAACGTAAATTATATATTTTCACTTGAACTATTGAGAAACCCATTTAAAATAATGTAATTTTCCTAAAGAGGATATAATTTCAGCAATTTTAATCCAGGCTTTTTTCCTACTAATTTCGAGTGCTATATCGTATAGTCTACGCATGTACAAATTGTGTTAAATAGCTCTCTTTCCAGCAGTTTTCATGACATCTTTGCTATAATCTACCGCTACACAAGCGAATATGTGTTGAATTTTCTTAACAATTAGAAAACAGCTGAAAAGGCAATTATACGCATGCGTCATCCCGAGTAGCGTCGCATGAAATAAGTCCAGATCTATCTGAAGAAATGAATGTCGCACTTTGCGAGCTGCACTATTGCCACGCTACTTTGGTCTGAACACTTGAACTTTTTTATTTGGGATTTAAAAAGAATAACGTGCAGCGTGCATCCAGGTAGCACGTCGCAAGTGGCATGCTACTTCGGTGTGAATGCTCCCTTAGATTTCGTATTTTTCCGTATTACGAGGCGCGTCCAGAAAGTAAGTTTCAATGGGGCCGTTTACAGAAACAAAACACAATTTCATGGATATATATATTCCAACAGATACAGCAAATATTCAGCTATTATTCAATACATCGCCACCGGAACTGAAAATTTGTGATACAGTGGAACCAACTTTTCAATACCCATATCGTAGAAATCTGCCGCAAGGTATTTGAACCACTGTGTGACAAACATCTCCGCCTCTCTGTCATTCTCTGTCATTTCTTTAGGTGTAGGAAAAAATGGAAATAACTGGGAGCGAAGTCCGGGCTGTAGGGTGGATGTTTAAACACCTCCTAGCAAGTCTCCTGCAGAAGTTCGGACGAAACTTATCTCAGAACCTTGCAAACTCCAAGCTTTTGCGTTAAGTTTGTGCGAAACAACCAATCAGAACTCTCAACTCCACAGAACAGGAGACGGAAGTGGAAATAGCCACAAGATGGCGTCTATGGACGAGAAACTCGTAACGTTGTCTGTATGATAAAAGGCATCCATTATACAAAGATGCGGTATTGAAGGAAAATATATCAACATTAGTTTCCCAAGAAATGAACTACAGTAGTAAATACAGCCCATATAATAATCTGTTAATTTGTATATGTCTGCATACACTTGTATGATTTCAATGTTTAATGCCCTACAAAATTAACGAACTCCATGGCGCTAACATCCCAGAAGGGACAAGGCCTACCACCCGACCGCTGCGTCATCTACCATAGGCAGACGGCAGGATTGGAGGGGGGCATGTGGTCAGCATTCCGACACCCACGGCCGTTAATGATGGTTTCCATGACCGGAGCCGCTACTTCTCTATCAAGTAGCTTCTCAATTTGTATCACGAGGCTGAGTGTACCCCGTTCCAGACCTCCCTATCTCAGAAAAATCCGAGGAGGTACCGGCGGTTGGACCCGGGCCGACGGATCTGTAGTCAGCGACGTTAACCACAAGACCATGCCGGTGGACTTTAAAGACCTAAATGTGTTTAATAATTTTCATCTGTGGCAGCCATTTTATCAGCTGTTCACTTTCTCGTTTGTGATTGGTTGTTATCTACGTTTAAGTTTTCGTCTTGAATGCCCGATGCAGTGCTAAAGTTTGCGTTACATTTTACGTTCTTAAGTGTACGGTTAATTTTCTATATGAATGCGGCATTACTCAATATTAAGGGAGAGATGGTAGTTAACGATAGCAAAATGATAGAAAATATTGCTTATGTTCAAGAAGCCATAACTCAGGTGTTAGAAGTCAGATTTAGTTGAATTATTTGATGCTTTGCAAGTGCACTTTGTAGTTTAAAATAAGCAGAGAATGGTTTTTCTAGATTTCACTGTTTGGTAGGAAAGAATTTTTAACGCATAGGTGATAATTTAGTTTTACAGTTACTTCCCTTGACATAGGTACGCTTTATTCAATTTATGTAGGCTTAGATTTTTATGAAACTTTGGGAACTTACTAACAATAGGTACTACTATTTACCCTAACACAATTAGTCTAATATGTACAATATTACTGCATGGAAACTTCACGACTAAAAAAAAAATAAAAATAGCTTAAAATTCTGTATAGTCAATACTTTTCCCATAATTCTGTTAAGAGAGATTTGTCATTCATCTATAATGAATTCCTGAAAGTTTCATTATTTCAGCATGAATAGATTTTCAGAAAATGGTACTTGAAGTACAAAAAATGTAATTTTACAGGAGAGCAAAAAGAAAATGACATGCATGTTCTAACCTTATGCTATTTTATCCATCCAGGTCGCTGTGCTTGGCTTAGTAATAACGCAACATATAAGACCTATATAGAAAAATGTACAAAAAATTATGCTCTATCACATGAGCCTAAGAAAACAAATCGATTTTGACACTGATAACTACCATCTCACCTTAAGTCTTAGTGACTAAATTTCTTCTTCTTCTACTTCAAGCTGTAGACATAATCCCGTTGAGGCTCCTTTATTTGTTGTATCCACCTCTTTGATGGCTGGCCAATACTTATTTTCCCAGTAGGTGACTACATTTCGTGTTGAAAATCTAAATCTGTCACCTGGATATTAGGGACACATGACATGTGTAGCATTGATTTAAGCTTGCTATAATAATAGCAACATCGAGGTGTAACATCGTAATCAAGTCACTGGACGCCTCCCTCATCCGAAAAGCTTAGCGTGGTCTCGTATCTAGCTTAGCTTGTTGTAGCCTATACCAAGTGCCTTATCTTTCTTTTGAAAAGTTTTCAGATGTATTGATAAGCACGTAAATAGAGTGGTAAGTTACCTACTATAGTCAGTGGCGGATGCTAAGCTTTTCATGTTCTGCGTTACGAAGTCGTGCAAAAACCATAGCCTATATACAGAGTCTCTCGAATCCTATGCCCCCATGTTAGGGTGAAGGGCCTCCCAGTGGAGGCGATGTGAATTTTGTTACGCTTATTTTCCTAGAGGACCGCCGGCGTGGTCTTGTGGTTAGCGTCGCTGACTACAGATCTGTCGGCCCGGGTTCGATCCCCGGTACCTCCTCGGATTTTACTGAGGTTGGGAGGTCTGCTAGGGGTGCACTCAGCCTCGTGATTCAAATTGAGGAGCTACTTGATAGAGAAGTAGCGGCTCCGGTCAAGAAAACCACCATTAACGGCCGTGGGTGTCGGCTTGCTGACCACGTGCCCCCAATCCTGCCGTCTGCCTATAGGTAGATGACGCAGCCGTCGGGTGATAGGCCTTGTCCCTTCGGGGATGTCGCGCCACGGAGTTTAGTTTTTTTTATTTTCCTAGAGAGGGCAGAGGGACAGCCCATCGCCTCTCAACCCCCCTCCGGAAACTAAGGTATTACTTGGACGTGAAAGGGCCGAGAAATTTTGTCCAGATGCTCTAATTTAGGCTTGGAGATCTTTTACGTGCCGTAAATCTAGGACACGGGTATATAAAGAGTGCTTAAAAAATGTATACACAATTCGAAATGTCATAGAAAATCTATTTTCCGTTCTACAAGGTTAAATTTCTGGAAATTGAAGGCTTGAAGTATAATTTGAAAAATAAATTACTTGCTGATGAAAATGTGATTAATGTTCAAATATTCAAAATGGTGGCCTTTCAGCATGAATACATTTCTGAGTACGAGTCACCACTGATTCCGTACATCGTACCAAAGTGTCCAATGAGATTTCTGCGCACACCGCTTGAATCTCATTCCAAAGTGTGTCTAGGTTACGTGGTTTACGTTTGCACACCTCATCTTTTACTGTGCCCCATAAGAAAAAATCCAGCGGCATAAGGTCTGGAGAGAGTGCAGGAAACACGATTTTCCCCCTGCGTCCTATCCACTGCCTTGGCAAATTTCTATCCAGGTATGTTCTACGTCCCTATGATAGTGCGGCGGGCGCCATATTGTTGGTAATAAAACCGTATAATGCACGAATGGCAGGGAATATGGAATCAGCAAACATTGTTAGGTACTTTTCATTGTAGGATGATTATTGGCACGATTGTTGAAACTATTCTGTTGCCCCTGTTGAAGAAACATAACATTACTTTCTCCCAGAAATTTAACCTTGTAGAACGGGAAATAAATTTTCTATGAGAGTTCTAAGTGTGTATGCATTTTTTGAAGCACTAAATAACATGATAAAAAGATTTTGATTTAATTCAATTCTTAAATGCGCGAGACTTAATTTCTCACACGATATACAAACGCATGTCGGACTGCACAGAAAACAGTTAACGCAGTGATTAGGGATATAGTTTATTTCTTGTACCCTATTTTGTAATTTTATCTTCTTTTTATTCTTTTCCTTCTTTGTGGATATATAACCCATTTTTCCCGTTCAAGCGTCTTCCTCTGAAAATATCCATACAGTCTCTTCGTCTTTCTTTCTTCCCGATCAAGGGCTTAACTTCTTTAGCTTTTCTCACCAGCATTATTCTTACACTATCATTTTATGGGGTGTTTTTAGGGCACACATCTCAGTCACTGCACAATAAGTGCAATGAAATGCGTGGATTCCAAGATATTCACTGCAGTCACCCAGATAAGAAATTCTGTTTGCAAGGCTTAATTACTGCGTTAATAAAATTTGTGTTATTTTATTACATTTACGTGCATGTCCGTAGTTGAATTATTTTGTACAAGACATACTGGCGAAATATAATTTTTTAAACCTTTCCGAGAAGAGTTTATGTATTTATATAAGTAGTCATCAACTGACGTCTTCACTGAGATCTAAGCTTTAAATCAACGAAGAAAATTTCGGTGGAATAGGAGATTTCCGTAAATGACTGTTCTAACTTGTGGGTAAAAAAATCCTTACATTCTGTATGAAGCATTGATCTATTGCTCTTATATCTTTGTTTACATGCAATTTTTAAGGTGACAAATTTATACACCAGTAGCAGTGAAAAGGTTAAAGGCTGCGTTTACTGCATTTCCACTGGGATAAGACACCGCCTGATAGCTTTGTTTAGGCAACCCGCAGTACTCCAAGGCAGGAGAAATTGCCGCCCCAATACTGTGGCAGGATGAAGCAATTCTCACAAGCCATTAATAGAATAATACTATGGGCTAACGAGACATGTAAGAACTGCAGCACAACTTTCAGAACACAGACGACGGTCACAAGCCTAAATAGCATCAAGACATTTGGTGATTTTGTATCTATTTTTTTTAAAATGGAAGTTGGAACATAGCTCGAATCTATACAAATGAGTATCATGAATTAATTGTTTAAATAAAGACAATTTGTTTTGACATTATTTTCAGTTTTTCGTAATTTTACGCAGACAGGTCTTTTTTGGCATCTTAGATCATTTTAAACATTTTTAAAAATAAACTATTACATTACGTGTAGACTCATATCAAGAAATGCTTGCTTTTATGCAGTTCAGAAAGTCTTATCTTCTCAACTTCTGTCCAGAAATCTAAAAATAAAAAGTTGCATGTCTTTGTCTCCTCTACACACAGGTAAAATTTTTCGGTGTTATTCGTTAACACCCTGTATAACAGTAGAGAAACTCGTGCGAATGCTTCTACGTCCTATAGCTTCGGTTCCACTCCATCAGGTGACGCCCTTTCCTAAACAACTGACACAAGCCTGACAAACAATAGTTTCCTTTTTGCTTTTCCCTCCCCTGATACCGGCTCTTGTCATTCTGAAGGTAAAAACTTTAAACCGAAATAAATTCTCTCTGTAACGTCTGAGCCAATTAATCTGAAAGGCCGGTCGGTTCGGTCAGATGCCGGAGAGGTCATGCTAGTTGAACGTGATAGGGTGGGTCACGCCCTAGGACATTTCCCCCCCAGAGGAAAGGGAAGGTAGCAACTTCCTTTCCTGCGTAACCTGGGTTATAACTCAGAGGCGCTGATTAAATAGTGCGAGGGGATAATTGCTGCGACAACTAGGGGGAGCAAAACAGGGGATAAGATGAAAATATTGCATTGCCTGCTGCCTTGTTCACTGCTACTACAGTCTTGTTGTCAAACCAGTCTTGTTGGTGCAGTTGGCTAGTCAGTTGTTTTTCATTTTACAGTACAGTGAACGCAGCTTCATGTAATCACTAGACTTCGGACTTTTAGGTTGCTAAAAATGCTGTTTTAAGTACCTAAAATAGGCTCTAGAAATTTGAAAATAGGTTCAAAAAATCGTAAAATAGTCTCTTATAAAATCGTTAAGTTGTCAATTTTCTGAAATATCTCAATTGCAATGCAGAATATTATACTTATTGCAGTCACCATTAATCAATAATCATGATAAAACACAGATATAGGCCTAGAGTCCAAGACATTACCATCTCGGCCACCTCACTCTGTTATTTTTCTATAATTAATGTAATTCTTCTTCATTCATGAGGCTCATGTTCCTTCCAATTTCTCTATTTATACCAATTTTTCGCTGATATTATACATGTTGATCTCGGTACGTATATCATCATTTTGTATGACATCTCTTCTTGTAAAACCTTTAACTTAGCGTATTTAGTATTGACCAATCGTGTTTAGCAGTTTTTCGGATATCGACGAATCACGGTCGTTTATCTAATAATATGCTTGCTAGGAACACAAGGATATGATTTTATCTGATAAAACGTCAGCTCTTTACTGGAAACATAAAGTATCAATATGCAGTTATGAACACGTCACACGCTGCCAGTGGACAGAATAAAAACACATTATTTTATACAACATAACATGTTTGCAAATTAAAACCATAATTTCGATTCGGTACAAGTAACTTCGGGGTACGCCGTAGCGTAGTGGTTGAGGCGCTGCGGAAGGTCGTGGGTTCGATTCCCGATGAGGTCGTTGGAGTTTTTCAATTGGCCTAATCCTTCTGATAGCACTATTGCCCTAGGGTCGACTCAGCCTCCAACAGAAATGAGTACCAGGAGCAATCCTGGGGGGTAAAGGCGGCCGGTTCTACAACCTTACCACCTTCATATGTCGAACGTCTAAAAAATCTGGCAGCCTCAACCTCCTGGAACCCTCTTTACTTTTTCGAGTGCTTTTATACGGTTCAGATGTTAGCTTAAGAGAATTTGGCTATTTCTCATAAGCACTATTTTTAGCATTTGTTAGAATCTAGTGACTCATTCCATTTGTTCATTCGTAGAATGCCGCAGCTAACAGAATATTGATTACACAACAAAGCAAGAAAGTAATTATTATTTATATAATCCGTTACATTTATATTCATGGAATAGTACTAATAAATTCCACTTGACATTACTAGTTCCATCAGCTAAATTTGATCTCGCTTCACAGTCGCGAATCTATCGATAATCTCTCGTGGGATTAACTATGATAAAAAAGAAAGAAAAAGCATATTTTAACAAAACACAGCTGAGTTACAATTAAAGGGGATGGATCTGAGAAGGCAGGAAGTGTTTTCAGGTTTCTTACTTGAACCGAGGAAAAACGTTACGACCGATGTATCGAAGTTGTCTCTTGGGAATTGAGCTGAGGAATCGAATAAAGAGAACGTGGTTTACACAGTTCAGAGAGCTACTTTACTTTGCCCCTATTCCATAACATTACTGAAGAAATGGACCAAAACACGCTACACAAACTTCTCATATGTACTGTACGTGTCCACCTCTGATGGGATAAAATTATGCTACATTAAAACATACACTTACTTAAGGGCGTACATACACCTTCTAGCAAGAAAAATAGGCATCTAATATATAAAGTCGAATGTGTGTTTGTGGATATGTTTGAAATAAATCAGTCTTTCCCTTGAAAATTATGTAATTTCTGCGAATATTATACTGAAAAAAAATGAAATGCTGTTCAGTTCACATGACAACAGTGTATTGTTTACTCTGATCACATAGGGCCTTGACAACTCGACTTTAACGAATTATGATTGAATCGATGCAATATATTGGCGAAAATAATTACTGAAAATGAATTACACGAAAATAAAGCACAGTGTGATGCAGTCACACAACTTTCTCTACCCTAGACACAAGAAATATTTTCTCACTTCACATTTTGATGTAGAATAAGAGGTCGTATTGCAGGGACAACTTAAGTGTGTGAGTATGCTATATCAGAAGTCGGTAAATAGTCAGTTATCCATAGCTGTAGGCTTTGTATTAGTTGAGATTTATCATAGGTCCTAAGCATGGGATGGAACATTTTGAGTCCTATACTCGCAGTATATTATGTCCCGGGTTTTAGGGGAGGAAAGTATGAAAGTGATACTGCATTTCTATTTTATTTCAGCCCCGAAACGGTTGTAACATGAGAATGAGAAATAAAATTTTCCGTCAAGTCAATACAATCTTATGTAATTTATGTTTCTTCTTATTTCAACCCCTCCCAGGCATGATGTGTAGAAGGAACGGAATGCAGCATTCGTCATCCTCTATGAGCCATAAAAAGCTATATCTAGCGTTTTCTGAAGGAATAGTTTGATAAATCTTTTTCTTCATTTCAAGTTTTACATACATATTATATAAGGACCTAGAGTTTCAAAATCGAAAGTCCGCCATAAGTTAATTTCAGATTACAAAATACAAAGCCCGGGCGACGCCGGGCCTTTTCAGCTAGTGAATTATAAAATTGTATTTCTCCATTCCTATAACCTCTACGATGAAATTTATATGTTTCTTATTGAAAGATCCACTTCGATATAGATGAAAAATTATTCTCTTACATTTAAAATTTTTGGAATTATAAATTTTTCAAAATAACTTAGGGATTATTTAATTTGTTTCAAATTACAGATCAAATAATAACTCCCCAAATTTTAAATGTTTCGAGTATTTTTGTTTTAAAATAACATTTAGATTAGAAAAATGAACCTAGATGGGTACAAACATCTCAATTTTAATATGAGCATTTGTTCGTTTCAAATTATAATTTTTCAAATATTTTCATCAAAAAGTTATTTATTTATCTCTTCTCTATTTATATAAAAGGCTTTGTCCTGACTGACAGGAATCTACGTAGAGCCTAAACTATAACAGGTAGAGACTTGGAATTTTGACAGTACCTTCGTTTCATAATGTAGGTGCTCACTAAGAAAGGATTTTGAAAAATTCTGATTTTAAATGCCAAAAATCAAATGTTTTTGATAATACTTAATTCCTTTTTACACAGAATTATCGAATCCGAATCACATTTGACATTAAAACATATTGTTGCCAGTGGGTTTCAGATGGGTTTGGAATTAAATTAAATGGAAGTTTGACAATTACAGTTGGCTTTGTCTATTTTTGTCATACCTTGGAAATTAAACTTTCGCGATCGCTTGAATGTTGTAAGCCCTAATATGGTCAAACATTGTTTTATTTGGACGAAACTCACTATACAGGGCTTTTCTGGACCAAGGAACTCGAATCTGAGGTCGCTTTTACCAGGCGACGCTATCTAATCGTGGTATGTAGTCCACGTGATTTAGGTGTTAATAAATATAATGATTTAAATATTATGCTCTTAATTTTTAATTTTTGAAATAACTATTGCGGGCGAAGCCGCGGGCACATGCTAGCTTTTTTTCATATTAACTTACTTAGAAAAACATCCAAAGGTTCGGATTTTTCATCTTACTAATTAGGTACAAGCAGAATTTAACGCAAGTCTTTCGTTTCCTCCAAAACTATTATACAGTATGACTTACGTTTTGATCTGTTCCCTTCGTTGTGTAATTTTCATTTTGTATGTGTTTCTTTTTCTGTATTTTTTAGTTAGTATTAGTTTAAATATTTTTTAGCATTACATTAAACACATAGTATTAGTGCTGTAAAACTGGTGTAATTTGTGTAAGAGAATATTATAATTCGGAAATGAGCCTATTACTTTCTCAACATAATAAATAATAATTTTTCTTCTAAATTGAGTTTTTTTATGTTGTAATTATTTAAATTTTTAAATTTCTATATTATTATTATTATTATTATTATTATTATTATTATTATTATTATTATTATTATTTTTTTTTTTTCGGTTGGACCGATTACATCTGGTGTGGATAGTTGCAGTCGATATTTGTTGATAAATAAATCCAAAGAAACTCAAATAAGTACCGTTCATTTTTCATGACAATTTGACTTCTGTAACTGAAGCAAGTGTTGCAGTGAGCTTTTTTAATGTACTTAGTCGTGTGCAGATTTCCAAAAAACGAAGATTCTAACAGGGTTTCATAACTATGATAAAATAGCTTACACAATATATAAACCACTGCCGGACTGCACAGAAAACTGTCAACACAATGATGAGGCCCATAGTTTATTTAATGCGCCATATTTTGTAATTTTACATGAAACTAAAGCTTATCTTAAAATTTTTTCCGTTATTTTATTACACACTAGCTTAAAAGGCCCGGCGTCGCCCGGGATTTTTATTTTGTAATTGGAAATTATCTGATGAAGGACTTTCGATTTTTAAATTATAGGTCATTATATAGGTATTTAGAATTTGAAATAGGAAGAACGATTTTTCACACTCAAATTATTCCCTCTGAAAACTATTGATATAGCTTTTTATGTCTCATAGAGGATGTAGAATTTTGCATCCAATCGCTTGTACACAGCAAGCCTGGTAGGAGTTCAAATAAGAAGAAATATAAATTCTGGTAACATAAAATTGTATTGTCTTTGCAGAATATTTTATTTCTCACTCTCATGTTACCATAAAACCGTTTTGGGGATGAAATTAAACAGAAATGCAATATCACTTTCATACTTCTCTCTCCAAAAACCTGGGATAAAATAATATACACATTACCATACCTCGTATTGTTTTCTCTATGTCCATGGTAGAGAAAGTTATGTGACTCCATTATTTTAGTGGATTTCATTCTTTAATAATTATTTATAACATGAATTATATTGATAGTTCTCTAATTTGTCAAGTCTCGTTTCATTTATTTCCAAAGTCTTTTGTTGAAGATTTTCAACAATATTGTTGTCAAGTGAACTGTGATTTGGATTTGATAATTCAGTGTAAAAAGGGATTAAGTATTCTAAAAAACATTTGATTTTAGGCATTTAAGATCAGAATTTTTCAAAATCCTTTCTTAGTGAGCACCTACATTATGAAACGAAGGTACTGTCAAAATTCCAAGTATCTACCTATTATAGTTTAGGCTCTACGTTGAATCTCTGTCAGTCAGTCAGGACAAAGTCTTTTATATATAGAGAGATTTAGGACATACTAATGCATCTTATGCGATACATTACCAGTTTAAGGGTTGAGTGTGAAAAATTTCATGTTTCTAGGACAGAATTTATAAAATCACTCTCAATACTTCGGTCACCCTCTGTATCCAGCAAGAATATATGCTGATATGAGAATCTTCTTAAGGGGCCCTTACACGATCAATATTATTGACAATACCAGTATTGTCAATACAGTCGTTAACTTCTTGAGGGTACCACCGTCAATATCGCCAAACCCTACACGGTCAATATTATTGTCAATAATTGTATCAATAAATGTGCTCAGTACGTTTGATTCCACCATTCGGACAAGTGAAATTATGTCTTTCCAAGTGGATTTTCGTGGATTTTTGTGTTTTGAAAACATGGACAATCGAAAAAAGGTTGTGTAGCCATAATTATGGCTATCGGAAGTATTCGTCGAGTTCAGCGAAATCGATGGATGAGAGAGTGGTTGAAAAAACGTGAAGAATAATCTCATATGAGGCTGCTGAGGGAAATTAGATTGACAGATGCGGAAGATTATTTCAGAATTAAAGAAAGGACGTTCATAAAATTATTACAGATGGTGGAACCACTCTTCATAAGGCAGAACACAAACATGAGGGAATGCATCCCTGTAATGAAGATTTTAAGTTCTCTGTCATCATGTCGCCTGCAACTATCAGTGAAGCTATAATTGAAATTAGGCTAAACGTGTGAAACTCTTGTTCATGTCCTAGACTACATGAAAGTAAGTGTTTTAAATATATTTTCCAAATACCTTCCTACTTACCTAAGTATATCAGTCTGTCATTGCACAGAACCTCTTCACTACCTTTATGAAAGTAATTAGCATGACAGTAGGAGTAGGGAAACGCATATTGAATAATTTACAGCAAAAGATTATAGTAATTATGTATTGATTAAACAGCAAAGAAAAATACAACAAGAAATTAGGCAGTCAAAATTCAAAATCCTCAATCTGAGAAGGTGTTGAAAAAAGTCGCCGCTGATAAATCCTGATGTTGGTTGTTCATTAGTTGTGGTGGATTATCCCTGTGAGTAGGAGAAGAGCAATTAAATGTGGAGAAGGATGAAGTGCTGCCACGACTTGTTCCCGGTTGTGTGGTACTTAGAGGGCTTGGACATCGACATACTTCATTTATTTTTACGGAGTTGCAATGGAGAGTGCCCAAGCTTGCTTCAAAAAGCATGTCATTTATTGCTTTCTTAGCAAACTGTGTCTGCTTGGCATCCAAAGTGAGCAGTTTTTCTCCCCAAACTTTTGAGGTAGTCGGTATGGTGCTGTCAGGGTTCGTAGAGGTTTCTAAATATGAACTTACCTTTTGTAGAAGCTCATTTTGTTTAGCAATCGGACCTTGCGTTCTAGCTTTTTTATTTTATTTTATTTTATTTCAAGATCTTCAGATTTTTCTCAAGGTCACTTGTTTAATCCATAATACTCCGCACAAAGATCACTTCCGTTCTCTACGAAAGCACGGCAACAACTGAGTATTGACAATATTATTGACGTCCACCCCAAGACGCTCCATAATATTGACAATATCTCCTCCACTTTTAAATATTGACGCCCCGAGATCAGAAAATCTGGATTTCATCAATATCGCTTCAATATCGACCGTCAATACTCTTTTTTTCACCTTACATGATCAATATTATTGTCAATATCATACTGTATTGTCAATATTATTGATCGTGTAAGGGCCGCTTTAGAGTGAGTGGACTGATGCTATGGTTTATGTCGAAACTGAGTGTGGTCAGGAAAGAGGCATTCTCTTTAACGAAATGAAGAGGACGACCTGACCGGTGTGGAATGAGAGATCAGACAGCTGGAGGCCAGGAGCAGAAATCAGCAAAGTGTCGGAACGAAAATTCAATTTCCCCCTCCCTAACCTCCTCTGGCTTTCCTTCTCGTCGCAAATTGATTCCATTCCAGCAGACAGCTTAGTATGATATTGGGGTAGGGAGGGGGATTCAGTTTTCCGGATTAATAATAGCTACCTGCTTCGCTCCATAAAACTCCGCTATAAAAATATCTTCGCACCCTAGCTCCTGGAACCCACGTATGCTGATTTTATGTTGAACTTTGATGAAGCTAACGTATGGGACGCTTCATGAAGGAGAGGAGAAATGTGTATTTCCTAAAGTCGCCTTATTCAATCCTACTTGCTAAGCTCACAGCCAACGCCACCTATTAACAAGACAGTACGGTATTCAACTGTCAGATTAATTGCCATAGCAACAGGGAAAAGAAGAGCACTGAACTACTTGAACGATACTCACTATGCGGGGGTTTTTTTTGGCTAAAGAACTCGAATTTGAGGTCATCTTTTTCCCCGGACATCGCACTTTAAATCGTTCGTTAGTTTGAAGTTAAAACCCTAAGAGAAGATACGAGTTCCCCGCATTCCGTCAACTGCCATCTATCAAAAAAGATGAGAAGTACGAGAGCTTACTAACAGCTGATTTCCATTCTCTTCCAGCCCACATTTACCTCTACAGAATATAATAAAAAAAACACCTTTGTACACAATTGAAGCGTTTCTATAAGGCAGATGGGTGGACAACATTAGGATAAATTTAAGGGAAGTAGGATTTGCGAGGGATGACTGGATGGAGTTAGCACAGAATAGGGTTGATTGGCGGGCTCAAGTAAGCGCAGCATTGAACCTCAGGGTTCCATAAAATAGATAATATTCCTTTAGTCTGCTGAGGAATTGTCTAAGTAGCCTAAGTTTTATAAGGGTCTAAGTGAAAATCATGATTGTGTAGAAAACAAGACATAGACCCACAGAAAGACCCAGCGCTATATCTTGGAATTTATTGCTACTAACGTGGCTTTCCCTGGACCTTGGACCCTTCTGAAATGCATTGGTCTGCGTACATAGATCAATTTAAAATTATTTATTTATCCGGATTTACAATGTATTCAATTTACATTTTCCGGTAACCCAAGATTACAAATATAATTTAATTTTCTTTCTCCATTTATGAATATATGTCCATAAATTATCTTCAATATTCCTTCTTCTAATTGATGCCTGTATTCCTTGTATACATGTGGTCGGTTGTCTCCATTTCTTCCTTCCTGGTGGATCCCATTCCACAATCCGCCGTGGTAATCTCTCCTCTGATATCCTTTTTGTATGTTCATAATATAAGAGCTGTTTTTCTTCTACAAAATCAGTGAAGAATTAGTGACATCCATTTTGTTCCTGATGATTTCATTTCTTACTCTTTCTCGTCTAGATATCCCTGCAGACTACCTCAAATTAAATTTTTTTAATTATCAGCTGAAAAATCTTGAATTTGGCACTTAGACCCTTATAGAGCTAAACGCTTCAATTGTAATACGCCGCGTTTTAAAAACAAAAATGCCGTACCAACAAACCGTAATGTTCTTGTCTGTTCTAAGTAGACCTGGGATTTTAAGGCAAATGCCTATTTTGTTCCTTATGAAATAACATAAAATTTTTATATATGTTGACATTTCATGATAAATCACTTATACTTATAGAGTTTTATAGTGCCCTAAAATGCCTATTTGAATCTTGGGAGCCTATTTTTACTATTTTAGAGCCTAAAATGCCTATTCTGTGCATTTTAAAATAAAATTCAACTTCTGTAACTTTTACAATCATTTAATGGACATCCCTGAATGAAGGGCAGAACAGCAGAGGGTGGGTTTTTCACAGAAACTTGACTTTCCCAAAGAAATGTCGCCAAAGGATTGCTGACTGACGGGGAGGATTCGCTCAAAACAATGAGTAGCAGGTATATATAGTAAGAATGGGCATACTGTGTCAATTTTTCATATAATCCAAAACTGTTTTTGATAAAGTAGTTTTAATTCTGTCTTAATTTTGCAATTATTTCGATTAAGAATAGGCATAGCAAGTTTTTTTTAGAGTAAAAAAGAAATCACGTTACAGTTGAAGAGCATATTGTAGTATTTTAAAGTCTATTTTCTGTCTGTTTACACATTTTAAAAACATATTTTAAGTGGCTATTTTCTCTTTTAAAAGCCTATTTTAGGTGCCTAAAACTAATTTTTGTAGAGCCTAAAACTAGTTCTAAGTCACCATATTTCATTCCAATTATAGTTCAACAGGTTTCTATCAGCGTAAAGAATTTATAATCCCATTTCATCTCAGAGATTTATATTCTGATTGCCTCATTCGGTCTGTGCAAGCCAAGACTTGCGTCACATATCTGTCGGATTTGATATGAGGGGCGTGACAAACTACACGATGGAAATTGGAATATACTGTCCTGATTAATTTTCTGAGAACATAAATTATTAGTTCCTGATTTTAGAAATACTACCACGAAATCCAATTACTCTCGGTCAATCACCCGTCCACAAACAAAGGATTTTAATCCTTAATATGCATAAATATGTACTGTGGTAAGTGCTGGGTCTGTATTTTCAGAGTTGCTCATGAATATTTTTCGTTGAGAGAATCCAGAACTCGGCTTATTGTCACTTTTTTAGCGAATGCTCACATAATTAAGCATGTAATGAATGGTTAAAACCCACAAAATGAATAAAACACATCGCTGTAAGCTAGATAGCCTATGCCTAGACAATCGATATACCCGAATATATAGATCGTCTTGCTATCGGCAATAATCGCGCTAGATGGGGCTACGATATTCATCAACTTTTTAAATTTTTTGCACTCCTTAGCTAGTAAGTGGTACTTACGAACTTTGTTTACATGGATCGTAAGTTGACATTCCCACACAGTCTTGTTGCTAAGGGCGGTTGCGATGAGGTTAAATTACTTACGGTTCAAGCGCTACGTCGTAATTCATTACGATACACTTCATAATACAAGCCTTTATGGGCACGGCCCCCAGGACAAATATTCGGTTCCCATAACAACAAACACATGCGAATCACTTTCTGAAATAAACATCTATTTTCAAGAATGTATTTACATAATATTTTCAGGTAATATCACAATTAATATAATTAAATTGAGATAAGTAACCGTCGTGCAAAAAATAGCACGCAACACACGGGCCGTAAAGGCATTTACGGGTCTCGAAAACTTAAAAACCCTCGGCTGCGCCTCGGGTTTTCAATCTGTTTCCTCGACCCGTAAACGTGCCTTACGGCACTTGTATCGCAATATACTATTTTTTTAGATGAATCTCTTTGTTCCAACTAATAATCAGCCATTTCATAATTACGGGTGGGACATTCTAGCATATTATGGCAAATATTTTCATTCACTATACTATACTATTGTACTAGAATTGGTTCTTCACATTCTGTAAAATTTAAAATGCCTTCTCCTCGATACTACATGCAAAGCATTATTTAAAATTTATTTTAAATATTTTAAATTTGTTTTTCAAAATCTATTACGGGTGGGACGTAATTTGGACAATGATCTTAACGATGAAAAACAAAAGTTAATTTGTTGTTCTCCTATTACTGTTAGGGTCTTAATGTTCTTATTAACGAAGGCATGAGGGATTAAATACAAATTATAAACTGTTTCCAGGTTGTCAGAGCACTTATTTAACTCAACAATAATAATTTAACAAACCTATCACCATTACGGGTGGGACAAAAAGTCACTGCTTGTTTTTATACATAGTAATTAATCACACATATTTTCTGAAGTTAATGTTATAGCAAATTGCACCTTAAGATGTTTATTTTCTCAAATAAAAATGGACATAGCTGATTACTCTTGACTGCATGGTATTAAAGAGTATTAAAATCATGCTAAAAATGGCAAAAAAGAAACTACAACACAATAAATAAGTAAACCGACAGATTTTCCACATGAAACAACTTCAAGTACACTTAAGTCCTTAATATTCAGTGAATTTGAGGTTTTAAACTTATATCTGACCACCCAATTATAATAATTTTATAACATCTCTCTTTGAGGGAACAATTCCCATATTTTATGAAATGGCTGCAATATCATTGTATTAATATTTTATTATTATTATACGAGATTTAAAAGACACATACAATAAAATTACATATTATTTACAAATCTAGTTTTGCTCATATGTAGTTTAAAATATATTTATTTATCAATTATTTATTATATTGAGAATATAACAGGCTCACTGCCCAATTACAACATTCTCTTATACCAATTACATGAGTTTTACAAGACTAATATTATATGTTTAATGCAATAAACATATTTAAACTAACACTACAACTAAAAAAGAACAGAAAAATAAACAAAAAACACATACAATATGAAAATTACACAATAAAGGGAACAGATCAAAGCTTAATAATATAGCCTACTAGTTTTGAAAAAAGATGTAAATAAAGAAAATGACATGGAGCATATTTTAACTATCACATTTTAAATATTACTATTTTAAAGTTTTCAAATTTTACCTAAGATATTTTTAAATTGCTTATTGTTAATATTAAATACATCAATAATGTCCATTTTGTGGAATTGATTGTATAGACGGAGCACATTATAAAGAGGAGAATTATTATGAGAGTCAGTGTTTGCTTTTGGATGAAAAAAAATTATATCCTATAAAACATTTTCCCTTACGTGTTAATAATGGATTAGGCCTATACCTACTTTTTCCTTAATTCTAAATAATGGATAAAAATTGTAGATTTTTTGTCTTTCAATGCATATTATAGAGATCTCGCGTCTTGAATAACACCTAATTTTCTGTAAGGGTGGGGAAATTTATATTAATGAGTCAGCTTAGGCTGGAACTGGCCGAAGGGGTGGAATAGATGGTGTAAAGGGGATGGTATTTCATTGTAGTTACACGGGTATCAGCTGTAAATGGGGTGGTTTGTTTAATATTTTTTGTTTGTGGGATAATTTTGTTGGTGTATCGGTTTGTTTTGTGGGTGTGTTTGAAAGTTTTATTTGTGTTTTGTTGGTTTCATTGTATATTTACTAGAAAATAGACCGTGGTATTGCCACAGTTAAAATCATGCTTAAATACAAAACTTACACGTCTACACCTTTTCAACCTCAATTTCGGAAAAAGTAATTTCAATTTCGGAAAAAGTAATTCCAATTTCGGAAATACGAGGGATATGAAGAGGGTATAGTAAAGTTGGTACCACGCTAGGACAAATGACTCAATCGGAGCGAGATTATGTAGAGAAGTAGCTAGAAGGTGTACCTAAATGTTCCAAATAAAACAGTTTTGATTTTCACTGTGGTTTTCATTTTATGCCCCATCGAATGCTTTAAAAAATAGCCCTCGTATTTCCGAAATTGAAGTTACTTTTTCCGAAATTGAGATGACTTTTTCCGAAATTGAAATTACTTTTTCCGAATTTGAAATTACTTTTTCCGAAATTGAAATTACCTTTTCCGAAATTGAGATTGAAATGGTGTAGAATCCTGCAAACACTGCAGTTGCCATGGAAACCGGGCTAAAAAATTAAAAAAAATCTTTTTGGAATTTTCCTGTGTTTTACAGCCTAAAAGCTATATCTGTACCAAATTTCAAGTTTCTAGCTCATCTGGAAGTGAACAAACATTAATGTCAGTGAGTAAGTGAGTGAGTGAGTCAGTGATGTGGCTTTATATTATAGGGATAACAATTACTTAGAACAATGTTACCGCTTTTTTACTCCAAATTACATAAAAATCCGTTCGCTAATTTGCATATACTTACAAGATTCTCTTTCCTTAAAACTTGTCCGCTGAGACAGGAGAAAAAAGTTTTCGAAAACGAAGCTCTGCTTTTGAATTCTAGAGAACAAAGTTTGGTTAACTAAGTAATCAGTTTAAAGAGTTCAAAGTTTTGCACCCCATTTCTCTCTTTCTATCTTATCCCCATCTTCATTTTTCGCTCTATGTTTCTGCCCTTCTCGTATTTCATAATGCGGTATTCGGTTTTTTAATATTCGCAGTGCATCTTACAGTGAAAGCTCTTTTCTCTTGATGTCTTACATTAAGGTTAGTAACCGAAGAAATGTCTACGCATTTTTATTGCTTCATATGGTTAGTAATTGGTATTTTATTTAATTCTAAGTTGTTATTACTTCTATTATATAAAAGGATGCAACAACAAATTTAGATATCCAAAGAAGAATAAGGGATGGGAAGAGAATTATAGGCAGGGCCGTGGAAAGAAAGCAAGGGCCTCAGGGACAAATTTTCCCGGGCCCTCGCCAAATATTAAATTCACTACCCAACTCGCCCTTTATAATGTATGCAACAAAAAGATTATGTAATAATATTATTAAGTGCCAGAATGATACCGGTAATTTCTGAGATTGTCTGGTAGACAGGACTGTCTGATTGTCTGTCCGTCCGTGTGTCTGTAAGCACGATAACCCAAATACGCTTTATCGGATTTTCATAAAACTTGGTATACCATTTATAACGCCCAGGAGACGAAGCCATTTGGACCAAATCGGTTAACTGATGCTGGGCTCGAAACGGAAAAATACATTGAAATGTCATAATTAGGAACAATTTTATCTCTATGTACCAGTTTAATCTTTTGAAAATTATGATTTTAATTGCCGAACATAGTGAGACCTACTGTTGAGTTCAAAAGGATTTCTGCTTCTACTTTTAAAAAATAGCGATTTTTCTTCAAGAATAATCCGTTTCAGATTAACTGCTAAATTCCCTGTCACCGTTATACGACAAGACACTGCAGATAAAATAAACACATAAAACATAACTTAAGCTGTTTATTGACTTATATCCAATTTTATTTTAGAGTAAATTTAGAAAGTAAAAAATAAAATCTGGTCGGCCGGGCCCCCTTTTGGGGCACGGGCCCCGGGGCTGCAGCCCCGGCTGCCCCTCCCTCTCGTCGGGCCTGAATATAGGAATGCTAAATTCAATCTTATGGAGTAAAACTATTTTACATAAAACTAAAAAATTAATATTATTCCAAAGTACAACATTATATGGCGCTGAAACTTGGACCATAAGTAGACAACAAGCAAACAAATTAATGGTATTAGAAATGGATTATTGGAGACGTTCAGCAAGACAATCCAGGAAAGAAAAAATTCGGAATAATAGAATAAGAGAAATAATGCAAGTTGAAAATAATATTTTGGAAATTGTAGAAGAAAGACGCTTGAGATGGTATGGACATGTACTCAGAATGACAGAGGATAGAATACCCAAGAAAATTTTGGTTTGTAAAGTAGAAGGAAAAAGAAGAGGAGGGAAGCCCAAAGAATGCTGGATGGATGGGGTGAAAAGGAGTATAGAGAGAAGAGGGTTAAGTGAAGAAGATGCTATGGACAGGGACTTATGGAGAAAGAAGATTGTTGTGGTATGAAGGAAAACCATTGTATTGTGGAATATTCCTTAATAAAAAAAAATATTACTTCCTGTGCCCGTACCATAGGTAGCCTACTACAGATAGAAGAAGTATTGTTTTCGACCCCCAAATTCTAAGTTGAGTTTTTAGCATAGATACACGTTTTGAGGACAACTGAATCCAAAAATACTATCTTCGGAAACGTGTCTGTGTGTGTCAGTGTGTCTATGTGTCTGTGCGTCTGTGTGGATGTCTGTGAACAGTCTAGCTCCAGAATGAAAAATCGTATGAAAACCAAATTTTGTATTTAGGTCAGGTACCTTCTGAAGATGTGAGCCGAAAACTGCGTACAAGTTTCTCTTATTTTAAGAGGACTTTACATGAAGAAATTTTTGTTTTTCGGGATTTTGTAAGTACTTTTGAGATATGTCTTTCTTCCCCCATGCGCGCAACATGCCCAGCCCATTTCTTCCTCCGTGATTTAATTACCCTTACTATATTCGGTGAAGAGTACAGGTCATGAAGCTCGTCGTTATGCAGTTTTCTCCAGCCCACATTTTAATCTCTCTTAGGTCCAAACATTTTCCTAAGCCCCCTGTTTTCGAGTACTCACAGATTTTGTTCTTCCCGAAGAGTAAGCGACTGTCTCACATCCATATAATACAACCAGCAGGACAAGTCTTTGATAAAATGTTATTTTATTTTTTCTGGGTAAAAGACGAGAAGCTAAAACGTTTTGAATTGCATGAAAACAAGCATTTCCTGACTTCATTCGACATTTAACTTCTTTCTTAATAATTATTGTCTGTAGGGGAAAATATTACCGAACCCAAGTAGAAAAATCAGGTAAACTGATGTAACAAAGTGCCAGTATGTTTTTGTTTAATCAGTTATGACTGCAATTATGATATGAAGAATATGATTTTTTAAAAATTGATTTCCAAGTATTGCTCCAGATTTATTCATTAAGCAGGGCTTACGGAAGAACAAAGGTTTAGTTTTTTTAATGAGATTAAAATCTTCCAGCATCACCTGAACTGTACAGATTTGTGATATCATGACAATCGCACACTCACATAGAAATACCAAAAAAATTCAAATTGGCCGGTTTCGGGTTTTGAACCATGGACTCCAGAATGTGAGGCCAAAGCGTTACCATCTCGGCCACCGGGGTCATTTTAACGGTCTAGTTGGATAAGCGCATGTAAATCAATATGTTTTTTTGTCATAGCTACCTGTATTTTAATTGCCAAAGCCTTATAAGATCACAGTAAAACAATTGACTATGTTGTCATGATAACTGATTAGCATTTCATAAATTCTTTCGAATACGTATATTACCATAAAATAGGCACTAAATTGAGCATTACTCCGAAACAGGTC
Source organism: Ectobius pallidus (assembly GCA_964059195.1). Taxonomy (NCBI): domain Eukaryota; kingdom Metazoa; phylum Arthropoda; class Insecta; order Blattodea; family Ectobiidae; genus Ectobius; species Ectobius pallidus. The sequence goes on from CAXKWD010000007.1 coordinate 167,166,012, forward strand.
AACCGATTTTATCCATTATAAATAGACGCCTTCCCATGGACATTATAAATGGTTATACAAAGTTTCATGAAAATCCAATAAAGCACATTTGAGTTGTCGCGACTGCTTATATATTAACATAAAAGACACTAAATTGGGCATAATTCCGCTACCGGCCTACCGATTTGGTCGAATATGAATAGAAGTATTTCCATGGACATTATAAATGATTATACAAAGTTTCATAAATATACGATAAAGCGTATTTGAGTTACTGCGCCTTTAAAGTAGACACTAAATTGGGGTTTACTCCGGTACCGGTCAACAGATTAGGTTCAAATTCAATAGGGCACTTCTCATGAACGTCATAAATGAGTATACCAAGTTTCAAGGAAATCCGATACAGCGTATTTGAGTTATGGCGCCTTTCTATTAGGAAGGCGCCATAATCTATTAAAATAGGCACTAAATTGGGCATTACTCCGGTACCGGTGAACCGATTTGGTTCAATATCAATAGGGTTCTTCCACTGTCTTCTTTATTTCTTACAAGCCATGTTGTTAAATCTGGAAACATCGCATCGGTAGTCCTATCGGCTATCAACATGCCGTAAATAAAGCAACGAACTCCATCAGAATCATCGAAAATTAAGCATATTTCAGCTTAAAGTAATCCCTGTCATCATCGCCTATGGTTTAGAGAACATCTGGACACACCTGAAGAGCAACTGGAGAGCATAGAGAAGGTAAAAACCGTGTACAAAATGAGATATTTATATACACCGTCACGTCTAATTGAGTACACCAGAGAATAGTTTTTCATAGAATAGTTTCATGTTCATCAGCTATTACCATCTACAAACGAATACAAGAAAGAGGTACGGTATGATATTAGTGTCCTTCAGGAAGAATTGGCTGGTATTAAAGAAGAATTGAAGAGAAATATAGTCACTTTTACTGGTATGAACTTTTATCAAAATATCAAGCTGCTCACAGTAGGCCTAATTCATCTCAATCTGGTAGACGCCAAATCGTAGTATATGGAATCTCCTATTCTCCCAATATTGCTACTAGAAAATCGATTCAGCGTTTTCCTACAGTTTGGTGAAGCCAATGAAAGGGATTCAAACCTTAACCTGGCGAATCAACACAGTTCACCACTGGAGCCAAGGATGAACGAATGGATGATTTTTAGACAGCAAATAACGGAAAGCCGAGTGCTTCCAAGGAATCAGGCAAAGTTATTCTTTTCAGTGACAGTCATGGGCACAGTCTTCCACAAAGTGCATGTGACAAGAAGATAGATATCAGTGTTCTAGGTTATATTATAGCCTACCTGAGGAAACTAGTTCAGTGGTGGTACAAAATGACCCAGAGAAGTGTAGTAGCTTAATAAAATATGATTCTGTTGTGGGTCAAATAACAGAGCTCGTAGGCCTAACAGGATAAGTGAGGTTATTACCAATAAAATAAGAAAAAACGCGACATCATAACGTATAATGAGGAGACACTGAAAACTACGAATTCCTTCGGATATGTGGAGTCACCGCACGTTACGTTATTATGCACATCACAAGTATAGGCTATGTAATATAGGCCTACTGATTTGGCCTAAATAAAGTCAGTATTTGTGATGAAGAAAATTATCTGCAATATAAACATATTCAAATGCTTCCCACAGACAACCACAGATAGGACTACCTCCTGTGTTGCCAGATTTCAAGCAGCATGGCTTGTAAGATTTAGAAGGCAGTGGTTCTTCCCATGGACATTACAAATGTGTTTTCCATTTTTCATAAAAATCCGAAAAAGCGTATTTGAGTTATGGCGCGTACAGACACACGGACGGGCAGACATTTTTCGTCCCCACACACAATCTCATAAAGTACCATACTGGCACTTAATAAAAAATACACAATTTTTCTGTGAGACTGTTTCACCATAGGCCAACTAAATGTATGAATACAGATTATATTTTAACCTTTACAATGCTCAATTTATACAACAATATAAGGAATCATGAGATGAATTCATCGGTGGGATTTAAGTTTGAATTCAATAAGGAGAATTTCAGCAGAATAACTCGTTCCTTTGGATTACAGTCGTAACGGAAGGATAAAAATTCTCATAATTTTGCATGTAGTTTTACTATATAAATATTACATTTCTGCTTTTACACAGTTTTTGAACGAACGAATTTATACGCCAGTAACAGTGAAAAGGTTAGAGGATCTAATGCTGAGAAATTCTTAATTATTCAATTATAATTTATTATTGTATTATTAATATTAATCAAACGAATTTTCATTATCACATTGATAATAGCCAAAATAATGAAGAGTACCAGCGAGTCCAAAATACATAGATGTCTATAGAACAGGTCAGAAACAAAATAGTTTTGTTGATGAAGGGTTCTGTAACAGTTAAAATCAATACGATAAAAATTAAATTTCATTTTAAAAGAAAGAAATCGCTATTTTTTTTTGCCAAGTATCACAAAATGGCCACGGTTTGAAAGAAGTTCCTTAAATACCTGCTAGGGATCGCTAGCTACTGGTACAAATAATTTAGATCGCCTCTTCGAGGCCGTGCGATTGCAATACGCAAAACTATCGAATATATCGATCGAGATGAGTTCGCCATCTTTAAACATCTACTGAGCGCGGCTTTTTCAGGCGGTAGTGCTAAATATTGTAAATTTCGTCTAGTGTTTCGTTCTGCAATAGTAATTTATTTATAATAATGTGCGGGATTTTACCAGGATTTCAATATTGTTAAGCGTGTGTCGGATAGATGCCTATAATTCAACAGTAAGCGACAACAAAAGTGTGAAGGCAATGGACAACATGTTATCATGGCTGGACAAAGTGAAATCTCCCAGAAATCAGAAGCAGAGGAGGAAATTGCTGACTGAAGGTGAGTCTTACACTTTGTAATCTATCAAAGGAAAATTTGCGGTCCTGGAGTAATAAATTTTAGGCGTAAATCTGGAGGCATGAGGCAATATTAGCAGGTTACCAACAGTTTAGCCTAAGCTGATTGTACACGAAGCATTATCAGGCCCGGATCTTGGACCAAAAAACCCAGCAGTGCGGGGGTGGGGCTAGACGGTTAGGGGATGCAAATGGTTATCTTAGTCCGCCATTCAGCCCTATTTAGTGCTAACTCCATTCAACAATCTCCCGGAAATACTACGTCTCTTAAATATATTCTAATATTGTCCTCCCATCTACGTCTATGTCTTCTAAGTGGTCTTTTCCCTTCGGGTCTTCCAGTCAATACTTTTGAGATAGATGTCTTTCATCCCCCATGCGCGCAACATGTACAGCTCATTTCATCCTCCGTGATTTAATTATCCTTACTATATCTGGTGAAGAGTACAGGTTATGAAGCTCGTCGTTATGCAGTTTTCATCTCTCTTAGGTCTGAATATTTTCCTAAGCCCCCTGTTTTCGAACACACTCAGATTATGTAAGGGGCCATGTCTCACATCCATCTACTCTTATACAATTCAACGGCCCTAAATAGCGTGCTTGCTCGCCCGCTTCGTGAGACATCGGGTATACTCGGCGATGTTCGTCTCTCGCAGTCTAAACTTTCATGACGACTACAAAATTAGGAAGGAAAACCGTTTCTTTATTATATAAGGCCTAAGTGAAATGTACACAATGAACAAATATTCTAATTTTATTTTTACTTACAATTTTCATAGCTCTGAACCACAAACATTTTTAATAATCTACCAGTGTAATTTTCTTAAAAATCCTGGAGTCAATGAATAATGGCGGGCGAAGCCGGGGGCAACAGCTGTAAAATATTGATGGTTTTATCTCTTGAAATATCGCTGATAATAATAATCCAAACAAACCATTCCTTCCCTTGAAACATTATATAATTTCTGAAAATTACACTGAATTGATCAAATAAAATTCACATCATATTCATGTCAATAAACAGCTGAGAAACAATACGTATTATGTGTTCTGTGGGTTCTTTGGAACTGCATAATCGATTCTGATATAGTTTTCCCAGGGGGCGCTTTTATGTCGTGGAATGTACTCTAAAGCAGGAATTTTAGCTGTTTCATTAATTATTAATGGCTTAGTTTATGAATGATTGGCGTGCAAGTGTTAATAAATATAATGCTTTAATATCTATTATACTCTTAATTTTTAATTTTTAAAAGAATTATCGTGGGCGAAGCCACGGGCACGTCCTAGTATAATACAACCGGCAGGACAATAGTCTTATAAATTTTTGTTTTTAGATTTCAGGACAGAAGACGAGAAGATAAGAGTTTCTGAACTGCATAAAAACAGGTCTTTATTTTAGCAACATGTTTTAGAAACCAATTTCTGCCATGTAAAAAGTGCAAACTAGTAATTAGGCTAGTATTTTTTAAACGGGGTGGTTCAATGGAAGTTTATTTATTTATTTATTTATTTCATTTCAAAAATTTAAAAGCGATATAAGCTGAAATGGCGAGATAGTCTTCATAACTCCCAAAAGATTGTAACGCTATACCATATGTAGTCGTAACAATAATGGTAACTAAAATTATTATTATTATTATTTCGACTGTGTTTATACTCCTTTTAGCTTCGAGGCCACATCAGGAGTTAGGGATCTGTTTCTATAGAGTAGGGTAGGCCATGGAACTAATGCTTGTCAATTGTTTCTATTGTCGGTGTATTTATTGGAGTAAAGTAACTAAAATTATTGGTTTGGCTACTGCCTTTTGAAGCAATGCGCTACAAACCGGAAGGTCGCGGGTTCGATTCCCGATGAGGTCGTTCAATTGGCCTAATCCTTCCGGTGGCTCTATGGCCTTAAGGTCGTATCAGCATCCAGAAATGAATACCAGGAGCAATCCTGCTCGTCACAAGAAAACGTAAAGTCGAAGAACCAAAGATAAGAATGCACAGCGACAACATTCAAGTAGTGAAATCCATGAAATATCTTGGTGTTATTCTCGACAGTAAATCAACTTTCCGTGAACATTTCAACCACCTAGCCAGCAAGGGTAAAAAACTTTTAACGGGACTATCGTTAGCAACTCGGCCCACTTGGGGACTAGATTCAGATATTTTACAAGTTATCTACAGAGGAGCAGTGGAACCAGCAATTCTGTACTGTGTTTCTTCCTTTGAAAAGGTGCTGGAAAGAAAGTGGGCTCAGAAAAAACTGTTGCAGATACAACGGGGATTTTTGTTGAGTATCACACGTGCATATAGAACTATTTCCACAGATGCTGCCTTAATCATCGCAGGCATAGAACCACTATATCTAACAGCAAAATATAGAGCCGTACTATGCAATATAAAGAAGAAACGAACAAATATTGAAGGGACGGAAATAGAGACTAGAGCAAGTCATTTACATACTGGTCACCCCGCTCAACATTGCACTAATGTAACATTTACTGAATGCTCAGCACAACACAGACACCAGATCTTCACCGATGGCTCACGTTCCAGCACCGCTGAGGGTCAGGCCATAGTAGGCTGTGCATTTGTGGTTTTTGACGATGACACCGAACTATGCAATACCAGATTTAAACTGGCTGATCACTGCTCAGTGTTCCAAGCAGAACTATTTGCCATTCAAAAAGCCATAGAGTGGTGCAATGAGAATGACGTAAACGCTAAAATATGCAGCGACTCACAATCTGCACTATATGCTATACATAATAAATCCAATCTCCATCAAATTGCAGTTAATATCAGGAATCTTCTTAGAATATCAAATAAACACATATGCCTCACCTGGGTACGGGGTCATTCCGCAATTGAAGGAAATGAAAGAGCAGACTTACTTGCTAAAGAAGCTGCATCTCTACAAATAGCTCCAGCCTATATTAAGTGCCCCATTTCCTACTTCAAAAAGGAACTTCGAAACAAAACCATTGACAACTGGAATCAAGAATGGCAAGCATCCACTTGTGGCTCTACTACCAGAGAAGTTTTCTTTCCAACGGTCTATGATCGCCAAAAATGCAAACTGTTGAAACCTAACTTTATTATAACCCAGTTCCTTTCGGGACACAGAAAATTTGGTGCTTATTTTGAACGATTTCACATAGAAACTCCGAGTAATAGTTATAACTGTATATGTTCTGAGTATCCACAGGATGTAAAACACTTGATTTTTGAGTGTCCTGTATTTTACAGGAAAAGACTAGAACTGGAACTTCATCCACACATCTGCTTTACAGTATCTAATAGACAAGTCAAAACAGATACATTTACAAGCAGCTGCTGTTATAGCACATTTACTAAATTTATCATACATATATTTCATAGATTATGAAAGACATTAGGCTAGGCCAACAGTGAATCATATAATACAACTATACATACTTTGTAATTAAATATAACCCTAACATACCCGGTAAAGTAGGGTTTAGAAGATTCGGAGATTCAATAATAATAATAGTGATGGGAACCATTCGAATGAATTCATTCGAAATATTCGATTGTTAAAATCATTCGAAATGTTCGAGATGTTAAAAAAATCATTCGAATGATTTTGCTCTCTCCAGACTAGGGTTAGAGCGCTTCGCTTACTGAACTGAAATGTGAAAGCGAATGAATTCATTCGAATGCTTCTTCAACCTCTCGGAAACTGGCTTCTCGGCTCGTTCTCTCGTTCATTCGATTGTTTTCGTGTTCCATCGTGTCCCAGTTAGTAACTTCCGTCTCTCCCATTCCAAGCACGGATGGCATGACGCAGAGCTAGAAGGTTTATTTTCATGAGTTTCAACCCCAGGCTACAAAATATATTTTGATAATAAAATAGCCGTTCTCACGAATATTAAAAAGCACAATTTTTCGCAGATTGTTCCTATTTTACATCCATCATTAGCTTCTACATGAAGCATATGCATTCTCAAATGGATTATTTATTTGATTAATTACCGTATGTTATGAATTATGGTATTAAATACAGCCATTCAAATTTTTATATTTGATACATTTATAAGATTTTTAAGCAGTACCAACTGCAATCGGTCACATTAGCTATTTACATAAATACATATCTTCAACAACCTAAGCTATGAGTATTTACAATCTTACAAAGTTAATTATACCAGTCAAAATTAATATTCTAAGTTATACGTACTAATGCCATAGCCTAAGTGACACTAAATGAATAAAATATACTTACATATCACACATGTAATACTTACAACCATATTGATATACTTTTGATAGCAATATTTAAAGCTTTAACTCTATATACTTTCAAGTTCTTGGCGGAATGTAGAATTGGAAGGAATATTTTGACACGAAATCCATAAACCGTTTATATAACGTACACGTTTGGAGGATTCAGTGGTTCTTTAATTATTGACTCGAGATCAGATTACTTAAGCAGGAGGCAACATGTTGTTTAGAGTCAATTTAGATATCAATCATAATTAATAATTCTATACCACATTGAACTGTTGAATTAGTTAACTGAGACATGTTCCAATTACCTCCATATTTTAGAAATTATCTAAGTAAGAGCATATTTTCCGCGACAAACTGTAATATGAGTATACTAATTTAACCTTTTCACTTCTGTTGTTTCTACTGTTTTTGTCTAAAGATCTGCAGTGTTCCAACATGTCAGAGAACTGGCAACATCTAATTTATTTTAATGGTATTGCCACCAAAGTGGGAATGCTTGCATTTTTTCCCTTTTAAAATCTTCAAAAAAATCATCCGCCCCTGAAGGGTTGTGTTCAGAAGGTGAATGGACTTGCAGTCTTTTCAATTTCCACATCCTAATAAAGGGGAAAAAAATTAGGAAGAAAGGAAGGAAAAAAACCAGACTGCTCTCACCCCATCGCCAACCTACATGTGCTCAATCACGGCTCAATTTACTCAGGCTTTGCAGAGACCTTGAATTGCTTTTGTTGGTTCCTAATTATACAAGAAAATTATATATAAAACAACAAACATACATCTTTATAAAATTAATAATTATTGAGATACAGATTAAAGAGCCACGACCTATAGTGCATGAAAATAGCATTGTACTAAACGTTATTCTACTGTTTATTAACTGAAATGTTCGTTCTTGTCTTGTTTTGATTCTTTGTCTTTGAACAGTTATGTCTGCATTTATGCAAAAATACTGTAATATGACATAACACTACCTTCAGTATGCTATTATAACACAGTAATAAAATAAATAGTACTAAATGTGTTTCACATATGGTCTCGCATATGTGTTATTGAATTTCTTAGTTAAACGAACGATGTCTACCCTATTAAATAATAATTTGAAATCTTCAGATTTAAATAGATTTGGAGATCTTACCGAATTATAGATATAATTACTTTACAGCATCGCATATAACTGACAATATAGTTATTCGGATTTCCGAACGTAATAAAATAAACTGAAGAATACACTGCACATAATCAATTTAATAACTTATTTACCTTAATTACTATTTATTAAACTTGAAAATTTGAATGGACCTAATACTAAAATTAGATACATTTCATTTCGTTGTATTCAAATTTTGTCGTGAAAATATATTTGTCTATTTTAGGCCTAGTATTGTCTTTTCGTGTATTATATTTATCCTTCCATGCTTTAACTGCATATTACATATTACATCGCTTAATTAGGAGCTTAGGGTATACCAATAAGCCGTGTAATAATAATAATAATAATAATAATAATAATAATAATAATAATAATATAATAATAATCTGTTTCTGTTGTCGTTATGTTCTCTATTCATTGGGATTGATAGGCCTATACAGTTATAATGATTATGATAATATGGTATTATTAGGTGAATAGTAACGATAAGTCATGATAAGTAAATGTTCAATCCTTTGTGAATGGGATACTAAAATTAACCTACGACAAATTATTTTTTTATAGTCAAAGATAATGATGCAAACTTATTTTTGTTAGGCTATTAGGATAGTCATATGAGTTTTATTGCAAGACAAAAGGATTGAATGATATTTTATTTAAAATTGTAAGTCCAAAGAGAAAACTAATATGAACAGATTTTTTGTAATTTATGATTGATTTAAAGCTTTAAGAACGTGTCTTGAAATTACATAATTTTTACTTTTTCGTAAATTGAAAAGTTAGATTATTTTGTACTTGATCGTATTATGCTTGTTATTATTAAACACCACAGGTATGCAAATTCAAATAATAACTACGAAGTTGTCTGGTTATTGCTGCATTAAGCAATTTATATTTGTAGGACTTCAAGAAATTTCATGTTAGGCCTAATTTACTGTATTTACTACAGCACCTGTTCGAGAATACATGACTAAAATAATAAACATCTCTGGAGGCCGTGTTTGTTGTAAGCTGGCCGCATTGTTCTCTGCCGGAAATGTGCGCACTAAATTGAAATCTACCCGCTTTCGAATGCCAATGAAGTGAAGTGAGTGAGAACGGAAGATTCATTCGAAAAATATTGACGCTAGCGAATGAACATCTCGTAGGTTGCATGTAACTATCCCTCTATGAACAAAACACTTCGAATGATTTCATTCGAAATATTCATTCGAAATGTTTAGTTCTGCATTCGAATGATCATTCGATTGTTAAAATCATTCGATTTTTCCCATCACTAAAATAATAATCCTGGGGGTAAAGGCGGCCGGTGCATAAGGCTGCCAACCTTACCACCTTCACGTGCCGAATGTCCAAAATCTGGGAGCCTCATCCTCCTGGAACCCTTTGGGCCTGCATGGCCTGTATAGGGAACACTTTACTTTACTGCCTTTTGAAATTCCATGCCTTCCTAAGGTCCACACTAGGTTTCCTGGAAAACCTTTAAATATTTCATCCATACATTTCTATGAACAAATAAGAGAAATCTGTTTATTGACAGCTATCGAACAAGTAATAATAATAAAAAAAACTAAATTTTATACTGCATAAGTAATGGAGAGGATTTATCATGTATAATACATACCTGACACTGCTCGAAATTGTTGAATAATTCGTGTTTCAACCAATCCAACTCTATGAATAATTTATTAAAATGTCACTCTGCAATCGACTTTACTCTATAGTTAATCCTCTAAATTTATACAAATGTGTGAATATAATTTGCTTTTATTTACATTTCAGATCAGTTCCATATAATCAGGCTAATATCCTGACACCTGGGGATAGCTGCTGGAACATTTGGGATTGCTCATGTGTCTATATCTATATGTCTCTCTCTATCCTAGGGGACAAATTTCAATTGAGTTACCAACTTTACTTTATGAATAAAATCAGGAAAACTGATTTAACAAAGTGCCAGAATGCTTTTGTTTAATCAGTGATAGGCTAATTGCAATTATGATATGCAGAAAATAAGTTATTTTTGAAGTGAAACTTCTTTAACCGCGATAGGAGTAAATCGAGAGCTAACACCAACTTGCTTTACGGACAAAATCGTCACGAAATTAGAGGGGCTGTGACGGAGCGGACTGCACAGAAAACAATCAACTCAATGATTAGGCTTATCCAAAATTTAAAAATCCAAAATTTAAAAAATATAAAAATTTAAAATTTAAAATCCAAAATTAAAAAATCCAATAAATAAAATATCAAAGATTCAAAATTTAAAAAATCCAAAATTAAAAAATTAAAGGATAAAAATTTTAAAAATCCATTATTAAAAAAGTCCAAAAACCCGATATTAAAAAAGTCCAACAATCCAAAATTGAAACATCCAATAATCCAAAATTGAAAAAATCCAAAAATTAAAACCAGTTTCACTTCTGTCGCGTAGAGTTCCACGCACACTTTAAAAAAAATCGATTTCCGAGTTAAGCTCCAGAGCGATTCATTAAGACCCGAAGGTAAAAGACCAATTGGAAGACCTAGATGTAGGTGGGAGGACAATATTAGGATAGATTTAAGAGAAGTAGGATTTGAGAGGGATGGTTGGATGGAGTTAGTGCAGAATAGGGTTGAATGGCGGGCTCGTAAGAGCAGCAATGAACCATCGGGTTTCATAAAATAAATAATATTCCTTTTGCTTGCTGAGGAATTATCTATTGCCATTGAGTAAGTAAGTAAATAGTAGTGAAAGTATAGCTTTATGAAATTGTAAAAATGTATATACACGGTGTATTATGATGCAGTTCTGTACAATTAAGTTGACATAAAAGTGCTTGACATCAATGTGCAACGGTATATGTTTATTGCTTTGAATATATGAGAAGTTCTTCGCAACTCAACTCATAAAATATAACCTTTTCTGCTTCAGTGCAGTTTCTGTAGCCAACAAAATGGAAAACACGTCGCGAGATATGTAAATAGAGAGAATAGACTCCGATTTTCTTCTTGCACAAAAGCCAAATTGACAGATTTAGAGCCAGTGAGATCATAACTCTTGGGAAAGCAAGCAGTTGTGAAATATTGGACAATGAATTACAGTCAAGACTCTGAAAAAGTATCACAAATTATAGTTAGAAATTGGTTCAAGCTGAGTTTTAAGTAATAGTCTTGCCTTAAGGTAGCTTCTACAGTTCCAGGTAGCTTGGGTGATTACAGGTGTTGACATTTTTCTTTTGGGTGAAGGGGGGGGACAGGGCAAAGAGTGAAACTTCTATTTTTTACGTTTTTAAGCTAGGGTGTTAATGACTAACACCGAAATATTTTACCTGTGCATTGAAGGGACATAGATAAGCAACTTTTATTAGGAAATTTTTGCTCTATGGCGTAAAATGTGTATGCTACAGGGCATTAAAGTCACTACAATTTGGTGCTCATAAGTCAATAATGAAGCAAAATAGGGTTAAAATGTTCATTAAATTGACTTCATGCCTTCTTAGTGATCGATAAAAACCTGATTCTTCATCATTCGTCAACAGCTATATCATAGTTTAGTGTTTATATAATCTGCAAAATTTACAGACTAATCGCATGATTGCCCGCCACTGCATTAGTTCTTTTATTAAGTGCCAGTATGGTACTTTATGCGATTGTGTGGGGGACGAAAAAATGTCTGTCCGTCTGTCCGTGCGTCTGTACGCACCATAACTCAAGTACGCTTTTTCGGATTTTCATGAAACTTGGTATAAAAATTCATAATGTCGATGGGAAGAACCCTATTGATATTGAACCAAATCGGTTCACCGGTACCGGAGTAATGCCCAATTTAGTGCCTATTTTAATAGATTATGGCGCCTTTCTCATATCTCATAGAAAGGCGCCATCACTCAAATACGCTGTAACGGATTTCCATGAAACTTGGTATACCGATTTATGACGTCCATGAGAAGTGCCCTATTGAATTTGAACCTAATCTGTTGACCGGTACCGGAGTAAAACCCAATTTAGTGTATATTTTAAAGACGCGGTAACTCAAATACGCTTTACCGGATTTTTATGAAACTTGGTATACACATTTACAATGTCCATGGGAAGACGTCTATTCATAATGGATAAAATAGGTTGATCTGTTTCGGAGTAATGCTCAATTTAGTGCCTTTTTTATGGCAATATACGTATTTGAAAGAATTTATAAAAAAAAAATGAAAATCAGTTTTCTTGACAACATAGCCTATTGTTTTACTGTGATCTTATAAGGCCTTGGAAATTAAAATACAGGTAGCTATGACAAAAAACACTATTGTTTTACATGCGCTTATCCAACTAGACCGTTAAAATGACCCAGGTGGCCGAGATGGTAGACCTTTCTTCCTCCGTAAGCCCTGCTTAATGAATAAATCTGGAGCTTAACTTTGAAATCAATTTAAAAAAAAAACATATTCTGCATATCATAATTGCAGTCATAAATGATTAAACAAAAACATACTGGCACTTTTTTACATCAGTTTACCTGATTTTATTCATATATGCAGTGTTAACAATGAAGTTCCTTTGTTTTTCATTTCTTCAAATGTTAGTAGTCAGTGGCGGCCATGCTCCGGGAGATTTTGTGCTGTAAGAGCAAAAAATCTGGTAATAAAAGTTGCTTGTCCATGTCCTCTCTATATAAAATATTTCGGTGTACTCATTAACACCCTGTATATTAAATATATTTATTTAATCCATGTACTTGACTGTAGGCGTATATTTTACTGTCAAATTAAATAATTTTGCTTGTTTCAGAAAATGTTATAGGCCTACGCCCATTACTAAATCAATATTTCTCTCCGTTTAATATTAAGTTGTTAATATTAAGTTGTTAGTTTTTATTTTAGTTTTTTCTATGGCCCTATGGCCTTAACTCTGCCAGGAAAATGAATTTTAATAAAATTATTATTATCATCATCATCATCATCATCATCATCATCATCATCATCATCATTATTATTATTATTATTATTATTATTATTATTATTATTATTATTATCATCATCGGGGTACGCCGTAGCATAGTGGTTGAGGAGCTGCGCTACAAACAGGAAGGTCGCGGGTTCGATTCCCGATGAGGTCGTAGGAGTTTTTCAACTGGCCTAATCCTTCTGGTGGCACTATGGCCCTGGGATCGACTCAGCCTCTAACAGAAATGAGTACCAGCAGCAATTCTGGGGGTAAAGGCGGCCGGTGCGTAAGGCTGACAACCTTACCACCTTCACGTGCCGAAAGTCTAAAATCTGGGAGCCTCGCACCCTGGAACCCCCTGGACCTCAATGCCCTGTATAGGGAACACTTTACTTTACTATTATTATTTTTATTATTATTATACTTATTATTATTATACTTATTATTATTATCAACATTATTATCATTGTTATTATTATTATTATTATTATATTATTATTATCATATTTACTATCATTATTACCGTATTATTAACATCATTATAATTGTTATTATTATTACTATTATCTTCTTTATTATCATTATTATTATTACTGTTATTACTATTATTACTACTTTCCTCCACAAATAGTTCCACTACAATCCAAGCATCTTGTAAAGTCTCTATAAAATTATGAATTTGTCCTGAAAGCATTTACAGGAAGTACACTGATGGACTGTGTCGGGCTGTCAAACAAGGACGCCTGAGTTATGGTTCTTGCACTGAAGCGCCCGCCCTTCCCTTCCCACATCCCAGTAATTAAAATTTCATCAATACGCCTAGCTTCACCGAGCTTTTGTTCCCGTTAATAGCTCCGCCATTGTTCCATGAATGAACTCATCACCGCATCCTTCAGATAACCTCGGCTGCCTAATCACAGATTTGTTATCAAATCCCATTCATTACCGCCCCTCCCCTCGTAAGACATTATACACTGTTACAATCATTGATAGAATTTATAGCTTTGTATTTAAAAAAGTATCAAGAATGCATACAACTGAAAGAGATTACCATAAATCGGCGACTTTCGTGTATTTGCTGTCTAGACTATAGCCTGCCTATCCCATTAATTAACCTACCTAACTTACTCAATGGCAATATACAATTCTTCAGCAAGCCAAAGGAATATTTTATGGAACCCGGAGGTTCATTGCCGCGCTTACCTGAGCCCGCCATTCAACCCTATTCTGTGCTGACTCCATCAAACCATCCTTCGCAAATCCTACTTCTCTTAAATCTATCCTCATATTGTCCTCCCACTTACGTCTAGGTCTTCCAAGTGGCCTTTTTCCTTCGGGTCTCCAAGTCAATATTTTTTAGCAAAATCTTTCCTCTCCCACTGTTATAATCGTTGATAGAATTTAGAGCTTTTTATTTAAAAAGTATCAAAAGCGTATTCAACTAAAGTAGGTTAAAATAAATTCCTGATTTTTCCTATCCCTTTAATTAACTTTACTGCATTAATTAATTTAAAGTTAATTGAGTGGAAGAATAAAAGTTGGCAGCGAAATTTAAATTCCATGCAAAATTACAAAATACTATAAAAACGATTTAGGACTACTCATTGTGGAAACTATTTTCTTTGCAGTCCGACATGGTTTTACATAGTTTGTAATAAAATTAAATGTAACTAAAGGAGTAATTTAATCCAGCGTTTTATTTGTAGCACAGTATAGTATAACAGTAGCGAAGCTCCATACAGTTTTTTTCAACCGGCGCGACTGCAGCTCTCGTAGCGGTGAGCGAGAGATAACACAATCTGTTACATTGTTTCTTATGAAAAATGCACAATCTAGAAGGCAGTGGAAAAATGTCAACAATATTTTATGGAAATGCTTGTAGTGCTATAAACTGCACCAACAGCCAAAGGAACCAAAGGAATCTCTCGATTTATCTTTCTTCAGGTTCCCTAAAGATCCTGAGAGGTAAGCAAAAACAGTTATTTGTTAAATTAAATTGCCAATTTGTGATTATCACGCTTGCATCCATACTAGACCACATCGGGAAACCGGTCTGATACTTTATAAGATATACAATGTCATCGATCTTGAAACTACAACTTCTTTATATTACCATAAAGTCTATGATTTGGTGAGTTCACCAGTATGCCTTTCCGGTAATAATCTCGTTCTAGTAATTTTAAAAATAAGAAGAAATACAGCCATATATTCGTATCTTTCCAATGCTAAAAATGGCTGTTTGCTAGTTCAATCTGGCCGGCCGCTTGGGGTGCTAGTGTCGCACCGATCTGTCAAAAGGATGCATTTTCCTTTCATTAGAGCTTCGCTACTGTTATACTATACTGTGTTTGTAGCCTATAGAGACAGTTTTGTCATCATGACCAAAAATCTATGCCGAGATAACACCGGGAAAACATGTTTCATGATTCCCAGAAACCGAAAAAAATGTTGTTAGAATGACGTCTATCTGTCTGTGGCGGCTAAACGCTTCATATTATTTATTTCATTTATGAATTAAGACTTTTTTGGAATTTTACCGAACCGCCCACAATTTGGTTTGTACAAATGAAATAGCGTAGTGAGGGGACTTTTCATTAAAACTATTTTTCAAATTTCGATTTTTTGATAAATGGCTCTAACGATTTTAATAAAAATGTAAAATTTTAAAAATCTATCTAGGACTAATAAAACACTATATTTGTTTTTCTGTAAAAAAAAGTATAATTATTTGGGGGTACTTTACTCGTATCCATTTTTTATTTTCCCAGGCTGTCTCCATTACAGCAGGTGATACATGAAAACTTTGCACAGTAAAATAGTAGAGGAAATTAAAATATACATTTTTTTACGTATTTTTATACGATTAATAGACACCAAGATAAAAGGGAAATAAGAATGACTTAAATGCAGAATTTCAGAACAAACATTTAATTAAAATATGCATGATATTCTTTTGTTTCCCATAGAAACAAGAAAACTTACAGAATACCTCATTCATGTGTTAATGAATTTCATTTTTCCAATGAGGGAATGTGAATTGTCTATTGAAAATATTTCAAAAACCACCTTATACCCTCATTAACTAAACATATTTACAATAGGATAGTGATTCTGGGAAGCTGCCACTAGCATCTTAACTCAACTTTTCGTAATATAGTAAAAAGAAAAGAAGAAAAGAAGAACTTCAACTATAGAATACACAAGAATAATAACAAGAAGAATTTTAAATAAGGACTATTTTAATATAATATTTTTAGTATTGTAAATGTATGGTCATATCAGGTGCTCACAAAAATTACCATTAGATTCTATCAATACACCAAAGGCTTATATGTACATAGACAACAGACACTTAAATTGTACTAAGCTAACTTTTTGTGATTGATATAACTACTTTATAAACTGTTCATTATATGAATACACGAAGGAAACGCTTTCAAACTGGCTGCGTAAAAAAAGGACGTAACTTAACACAAGTTTTAATTGGATCGACTAACATAGTGCACTTGATGTACTTGTTTCTTTTTTAGCAAATGAACTATGTGTAAATGTTCTGATTGTATATTTTAAATTCAAAAATTGCTTTAGCATAGGATATAATTATTACGGGCAGGTCCATACCATAGTAATTTTTTAAAAAAATTTTAAATTCTCTTGATTTTAATTTTTGTATTAAGTTGGTTTTTAATAAACTTCTGGGTTTTGTTATGTAGTTTATATACTGTATTACATTTTAAATAAGCATATAATAAACAATGTAAACATTGTAAATGTTTTTGGCTGCTTCCAAGTTCTATCCTTACGTTTAGTTAATGAGGGTATAAGGTGGTTTTTGAAATATTTTCAATAGACAATACCTCATTCATAATGAACACGCAAAACCGATCAGAGCCAGGTGGCTGAGGTTAAGAAGTTCTGGGTTCATATCCCAAACCTTATGACCGGCTAATTTGGCTTGGATTTTTCATGGTTTCCCCAGTCGTAAAGGCAAATGCCGAATTGGATATTTACATACCATGAATCATCCTCAACATATCATCCTGTATCAAAGCCATTTAAATTAATATCAGTTGAAATTTACTCCATAAAAATACACTGACAATAGAAACAATTGACAAGCAATAGTTCCATGGCCTACCCTACTGTATAGACACACATACGGAACTCCTGATATGGCCTCGCAGCTAAAAGGAGTATAAACACTGCTGAATTAAAAAAAAAAGTTTAGAATGCTAGGTTTTCATTATTTTCTACCGAGATGGAGATAGCCTAGGAAAATGGAGAATGGACAGGAATAAATTACCCCCTAAGTAGAAAAACCCATATGCCATTTTATTGTCATAGACAGATATTTCAAAATTTGAATTTTTGTTAAAATCGTCAGAGCTTTTGTTTTTTAACTGAAAAATTATAAAAAAAAAAATTTCATGTAAAGTTCTCTTAATATTTCGATTATAGACTAAAACTAAACTCCATGGCGCTACATCCCTGAAGGGACAAGGCCTACCACCCAACCACTGCGTCATCTACCATAGGCAGATGGGAGGATTAGGGGGCATGTGGTTAGCATGACGACATCCACGGCCGTTAATGGTGATTTCCATGACCGGAGCCGCTACTTCTCTATCAACTAGCTCCTCAATTTGAATACCTCAGAAAAATCCGAGGAGGTACCGGGGATCGAACCCGGGCCGACGAATCTGTTGTCAGCGACGCTAGCCACAAGACCATGCCGGCGGTCTAATATTTAGGTTATAGAAACAAAAAACTAGGCCTAATTGTTTGCTCAAAAATGAGAAAATTTCGCACGAGTTATTAGTTAAGAATAAATTATTGAATAGAAGAATTTATTTACCTAAAATCGCCATAATTCATTACGCCTAATCCACTATACCCTTGAGCGTACTTAGGCCTACATCTCTTTGGTAATGCCCGGTTTCTACAAACTTGTGAATTACTTATGGGTAAATTATCCATGGGCAAATTAGTTCCTAATCACCCACAATGATTTAATGAGCAAGACTTTGGAGTTTTACAGTTAATTTAATTCAGAAGGCTTTGATTCTCATTGTTAAAATTATTATTGATCCTACGAGAGGTTAAATTTTATCCAGCCATCCATGAAAGGATAAATTAACCCGACGATTTACCCTTGGAAAGATCTAGCCCGAGTTTGTCGGAACATTTTTTCTGTCATTTTTCATATTTACCCAGAGGACATTTATCTAGAAACTCGCCACAAGTGTATGTGATTGTTACCTTTAAATTATTTGTGTTTGTGGGGTGTTATTCTTGTGTAAATTCTGTCCATTGGATAATTTACCCATAGGTAATTTGCGAGTTTATAGAAACCGGCCATAAGAGGTTTAATGATTTTCAAAACGGTAGCTTAATCAATTACGCCAACGTTTGCAAAATGCACAAACCGTAAATCTTACACAGTCATGGATGAAAGAGTTTCTCGACATTAACAAGGAAGAAGAAGAAGAAAAAGCAGACTGGGAGGTTAGATTGTCAAATGTCAGCTTTCTATGCAAATAGACGCCAAGGCCTCCTTAGATAAACTAATTTAAACTTCCTTTACCAACTATAAAACACAATATGCTTAATGCGGGTTTTATTGACACAAAATCATTATCTGGTTTCATAGCGTTTCGTATTTTAACTGCTCTCTGTCTTGGAATTGCTGTGTTTCTTAGCATTGAAGAAAATTTAATTTGCGGAGAAGAGGAAACGCTACGAAGGGGAGAAACGCAGGGTGTAAGGATGGATTGTTAATTGAAATTTTGGTGGGAGAACAGCTGGATGGAAGAGGGAGTTGGAAGAGCGGAGAAATATTAAAATTTCTGTTTGTGGCGACACACGGAGAAAGAAGTGACATGGCTTGAAAGAAACGTTTTTTTTTTTCATTATTATTGTTCTCGCAGACATAGGTAGGACTACAATAGACACAGTTAAGACCAACTCGACCTCTGTTCTCCTGGACTGCCTAATATTAAGGGGAGACACTGGTGAAAAATGAGGAATGGATGAAAATCTAAAAAAAAAACAAAAAAACAATAAAATTAATAAAGGAGAAGAATTTTCTGGGTGTCGGCATGCTGACCACATGCTCCCCAATCCTGCCATCTGCCTATGGTAGATGACGCAGCGGTCGGGTGGTAGGCCAAGTCCCTCCAGGGATGTAGCGCCACGGAGTTTAGTTTAGTTTTAGAAGAATTTTCTGAAATATTTCGGAGTTACCCACTTGGCTCCCTGTGAAATATTTATAAATGCCCAATTCTAGGAATGAACAGTGAACAAAATTGTATGCAGGGTGTTAGTGAATAACACCGAAATATTTTACCTGTGTATAGAGGGGACATAGACAAGCCCTTTTATTAGGAGATTTTTGCTCTATGGATTCAATTTTTCCTGTTACAGCAAAAAATTCACAAGGCATGGCCGCCACTGACTTCTGAAATTTGAAAAAATGCAAAACAAATGAAATTCGTTGTTAACACTGGAGCTATGAATAAATAATAAAAAAAACTAATACAGTGGCGGCCATTCATGTGATTAGTCTGTAAATTTTGCAGATTATGAAAACTCTAAATTATTATATAACTGTTGATGAATGATTAAGAATCAGGTTTTTATCGATCACTAAGAAGGCATGAAGCCAATTTAATGACAATTTTAACCCTATTTTGCTTCATTATTGACTTATGAGCTTCAAATTGTAAGTTTTACTTCATAGACAAAAATCTCCTAATAAAAGTTGCTTATCTATGTCCCCTCTATATACAACTAAAATATTTCGGTGTTATTCTTTAACACCCTGTAGATATAGATATTGACCGACTCTCGAATGAGGATCAATGCTTTGGTCGAGCGAATTGGTGATCCCTGGTTTAAGCTATAGAAATCCATGGACATAGATTAATATCAATACAAGCTAACCAGCAAGTCAGTGTGTATTTTGCTTAAATTTTGGCTTACGAGCACCAAATTGTAATGACTTTAATGCCCTGTAGCATACACACTTTACGTCATAGAGCAAAAATCTCCGAATAAAAGTTACTCGTCTGTGTCCCTTCTATACACAAGTAAAATATTTCGGTATTATTCTTGAATTTTTCTTAATTATTGGCTTATGAGCACCAAATTGTAATGACTTTATTGCCCTGCAGCATAAACATTTTACGTTATAGAGCAAAACTCTCCTAATAAAAGTTGATTCTCTATGTCCCTTCTATACACAAGTAAAATATTACGGTGTTATTCATTAACATCCTGTAGATATAGATATTGATCCGACTCTCTAATGAGGATCAATGCTTTGGTCGAGCGAATTGGTGATCCCTGGTTTAAGCTATAGAAATCCATGAACATAGATTAATATCAATACAGAGGACAAGCTAACCAGCAAGTCAGTCTGTTTGCTTTTTATTATGAGCAGCAGGGTGAGTACGTAATTGCATTTAATTATATAAACCCTTCCGGATTACAGCCGTGAACAGAGCTTATTCTCTTATGAAACATCATGGTAATTGTATATGGTAGCTACATATTAAATGGACTTTCAAGCAGATGCAATATGGTTATTGACCAACCGCATAAAAGTTTTATGGAGCGAGGGAATCCGCTTTGTGTGGAAAATTTGAACAGCGGTCCGGAGGGTGCTGGAAATAACTAGCTATCTGATATTACATTCCATATTTCTATTATCCAAGTTAACAGAAAAGGCTTCTGAGTGAAGCAGATTTAACAATTTTTATTTTTTTCTGCCCTCCCGGTTGGTGGCATAGGACCACAAAGTAAAGGTTTTGGTACTGGTGCCTGGACTCAAGAGTTATATAATTCCTTATGTCATTTAAAGAAAGGGAAAACAGAGAGGAAATATATAATAGAAGATTAACACTCGAAACTCAAAATTTATAATGGATACATCATACATAACACAGCCCATCAAGAAAGAACTTTTTTGTTTGGTGTCTCAGATGTTTTACCGGATTTTGGCTATATTCCACGATTAAAAAGCACCGCCGGCAAAAAGCG
This sequence comes from Ectobius pallidus, assembly GCA_964059195.1. Classification (NCBI taxonomy): domain Eukaryota; kingdom Metazoa; phylum Arthropoda; class Insecta; order Blattodea; family Ectobiidae; genus Ectobius; species Ectobius pallidus. The sequence goes on from CAXKWD010000007.1 coordinate 167,187,275, forward strand.
ACCTCAAATTCCAGTTCTCTGGCCCAGAAAACCTTTGCATAGTGAGTTCCATCCAAATTGATCAATGTTTGTCCATTTAAAGTCTATATTCATCATCCCTCTTCCGACTATATTGAAAATTTCAGATGTCTGCGGGCTTTGGCATTATAAATAAATGAATCGACCAGCGTGGGCTTACAACATTCAAGCGATCGCGATGCTTTTATTTCAAAGGTATGACGAAAATAGCCAAACCCAACTGTAATTGATTTGACATTGAAATGTATTACTCAAAACTGATGCTTCGAAAACACAAAAAATGCACGTTTTCTGCCCGTTTTTCACTCATAACTCATGAACGAAAGCGAAAATTAATAATCCGGCTCCGAGGTGCATTTTCCGAGCCTTCAGCCCACCAATGTTTAAAATTTCAGATCTCTGCGTTCAGTGGATTTCGTTGGGCATTGCGGACAGACAGAAAGACAGACACTTCCTTTTATTAATATAGGCCTACGAGAAGACTTCATAAATTATTGTAGCAGAACATTATACCCATAGCAACTAAATTCCGTTTCTTAGCGGATTGTCGCCTGCACAATTGCTGCGGAGAGACTTTTGATGACACTGAACTATTTTTACATTTCATTAGAAGTTACAGCTAAATTACTCGCCCAGCCCTGCAGAAAGTATTATTTTCAATCCACTAGACAAGCCACAAGGACAGAGTAATCAGAATAATTGTGGAGTCCCACTGCGATCGGGGTTTGACATTCTGCATCAACAAAATTGTATCGAAACTTGTGCATTACTCTGATGACGTGTGCATTGTTCACGTCATTACAATAGGCCGGGTCTCTGGAGTAATCATCTGGATGAGCCCAAGTTTCCCACTTAGCGGGGTCTCTACTTCTTGTATCTACTTAACATTAATGGTTACTTAAGGGGGGCAACACCTATGAGATCGGTAAAATCATGTACTGTACCAGAAAATAGAAATGGAATTTTGATGTACGTTATTTGCGGCGTAAATGCGAGCACCAAGCTAACGAAATGAGTGCTAGTGTTTCTTAAAATAATAATAATAATAATAATAATAATAATAATAATAATAATAAAACCAATTGGCTGCAAGAAATAGAAGAAGACTTAAAACAAGCAGGAATCAATAGGGAAATGATAAATGAAAGAAACAAATTCAGAAACAAAATTATGAACGCAAAATTTGAAGTAAAAGAAAGCAAGAAAACAGGTAAATATGGACCGAACAAAGGAAAGAGGAGCACAGTCAAAGAATGAAGAGATTTTGGGAAGAGAAAAGGAAGAAGAAACAAGAAGGAAGTGTATAATCATGTAACATTCAAGTTCAAACACTGTCTTAATGGCAAAAATGTGCACAACAATAATAATAATAATAATAATAATAATAATAATAATAATAATAATAATAATAATAATAATAATAATTTTTATTTTTATTTTTATTTTTATTTTTATTTTTATTTTCATTTTTTATTAAGGAATATTCCACAATACAATGGTTTTCCTTCATCCCACAACAATCTTTTGCCTCCATAAGTCCCTGCCCATAGCATCTTCTTCACTTAACCCTTTTTTCTCCATATTCCTTTTCACCCCATCTATCCAGCACTCTTTGGGCTTCGCTCTTCTTCTTTTTCCTTCTACTTTCCAATCCAAAATTTTCTTGGGTATTCTATCCTCTGTCATTCTGAGTACATGTCCATACCATTTCAAGCGTCTTTCTTCTACAGTTTCCAAAATATTCTTTTCAACGTGCATTATTTCCCTTATTATATTATTCAGAATTTTTTCTTTCCTGGATTTTCTTGCTGAACGCCTCCAAAAATCTATTTCTAATACTATTAATTTGTTTGCTTGTTGTCTACTTATGGTCCAAGTTTCAGCGCCATATAATGTTGTTCTTTGGCGTAATGCCTGATATATTAATTTTTTGGTTCTGTGTAAAATATTTTTACTCAATAAGATTGAATTTAGCATTCCTATAATTCTCTTCCCATCCGTTATTCTTCTTTGAATCTCTAAATTTGTTGTGGCATCCTTTTGTATAATAGACCCTAGATATTTAAAATATTCAACATGTGTAATTTCTTCAGTATTACATATTAAATTTTCTTCCAAATCCATTATCAAAAATTAAGTTTTATTGAAATTTATTTCTAATCCCCATATCCTGTATAATAATAATAATAATAATAATAATAATAATAATAATAATAATAATAATAATAATAATAATAATAATAAGAGAATCGTAATTATGGGACCAATTTGGGAGAATAACATATACAAACTGAGACCAGAAAAGGAGTTATACAAACAAACAGAAAAAATAGGCCTTACTCTCAGGAAGAGAAGATTAAGATTCTACGGTCACATTTTCGGAATGGAAAGAGACAGACTTACCAAACAAATTTTTGATCACTATGTAAAAAAAAACTAAACCAGCATTTTTCAAAATTTAAAAATCGAAAATTAAAAAATTCCAAAAATAAAAAATTTAAAATTCGAAAATTAAAAAAATTAAAAGATCAAAAATTAAAAAATCCAAAATACAAAAGTAAAAATAGTCCAAAAACCCAATATTAAAAAGTCCAACAATCCAAAATTGAAAAAATAATAATCCAAAATTGAAAAAATCCAAAAATTAAAACAAGTTTCACTTCAGTCGCGTGGCGTACCATGCACACTTTTTTTTACTGAGCACATAATTTGCCACTGACATTTTTTTGTGTGTCCTTGTTGAATGATTGTACACACATACCTCTGAAAATATATCTTTACAATTAATTTTTAAAATTTTTTCTTTTCTTTGTTGCAGGTGAGTCTTCTAGTTGTAATTAAAAACGAGAAGCAAAACAGTTGGTTGAAGTGAGTATTGAAAGAATTTTGTATTTATTTCTACTGTCTTTCTGAAGTGTGAATAGGGATTGCATAATTCTTTCGATTCTACGAATTTTCTTTCTGAAACCTCTACCTTAACTATTGTAACTGGACGCTTGTATTTGATAAAACCGGTGGGGGGGGGGGGAACTGATTTCATACATTGAAATTCATCTGATCCGTAGTACAAGAAGATTTCCTATTCGTAGTACACACTTAACTTACCTACTTTCATAGTTCTTGCGTATTTTTTAGATTAATATAACTTTGAAAATAAAATCTTATGGAATTGATTATTAAAACATTTTAAGGAGAGGTGGTACAGTGGGTACTTTTTACTGATTGAGGCAATGAAATATATACTTTTTGCACTCCTTAGCTAGTAAGTGGTACTTACGAACGTTGTTTACATGGCTCGTAAGTTGACATTCCCACACAGTCTTGTTGCTAAGGACGGTTGCGATGAGGTTAAATTACTTACGGTCCAAGCGCTACGTCATAATTCATTACGATACACTTCATAATACTAGCCTTTATGGGCACGGCCCCCAGGACAAATATTCGGTTCCCATAACAACAAACACATGCGAATCACTTTCTGAAATAAACATCTATTTTCAAGAATGTATTTACATAATATTTTCAGGTAATATCACAATTAATATAATTAAATTGATATAAATAATCATCGTGCAAAAAATAGCATGCAACACACGGGCCGTAAAGGCATTTACGGGTCTCGAAAACTTAAAAACCCTCGGCTGCGCCTCGGGTTTTCAATCTGTTTCCTCGACCCGTAAACGTGCCTTACGGCACTTGTATCGCAATATACTATTACAATATTTCATAAGTTAGCCTTTTCAAAAGGCTTCTAAAGTGATAGTTAAATGCCACATAACAATATGACTAGGGTTCGGATGTTTATGACCAAAGAGTGGAAAATATGACTGCAAATATGCCCTTAAAAATAACTAAATATGACCCAAAAATTCAAAATATGACCTAACAAAAGTAAAGTATTTTCAAAAAATAAATGTTTCGTTTCATAGTAACTTATATTGCGATACAAGTGCCGTAAGCGGTGCATACGGATCGAGGAAAGAGTTTGAAAAAACGAGGCGCTAATATAACTTCTCTCTTTGAGGGAAAAATTCCCATATTTTATGAAATGACTATACTATAATTGTGAGAACCTGAATCGTTACACCGTTGGTGGCTTTATTTGCGTAGATATTTTACCCGATCGCTAGGGAGTTAGAGCTGTGGCAGCCGTGACGCAGAAACCAGCATGATGGCCAACTCGTACGTGAAACACAGCGTCATTATTTTTCATTTCGTGAGGTGTAGGAAAAGTTGGAAATCACTGAGAGCGAGGTCCGGGTTGTAGGGTGGATGTTTAAACACCTCCTAGCAAGTCTCCAGCAAAAGTTCGGCTAGGAGATGATTCAACATCCACCCTACACCCCGGACCTCCCTCCCATGGATTTCCATCTGTTCCTACACCTCAATAAATTACAGAGAAGCAGAGATGGTTATCAACACAGTGGTTGAAATCCCAAGCTGCAGACTTCTACGACACAAGTGTTCAAAAGTTGGTTCCACGGTATGACAAATGTCTCATTTCCTGTGTCGAGTATATTGAAAAATAGCTGAACACTTGCTACATCTGTTGCAATAAATATTTCCATTAAATTTTGTTTTGTTTGTTTTAAAGGCCCTGGGGAGACTTATTTTGTGGAAGGCCCTCGTAATTTTCCTTCTGCCTTTGTTACCAGTCATTAAAGCTCACAGTCAGTTGAATAAGTTCAAAAATATTAAATTTATTGCAATAATTGGTTAAAAATTGAAACTGATATTCAGATTAGAGTGTGTTTTTTTAAATTCACTCAACTTATTTTGTAAATTTTAAAGATATATATGCGGTAATATTTTATATGTAAGGAAGGGGTAGTTCTTCGAAGTTCCCAAAAGGCGCTCAAGATATGGTAGAGAGCATAGGCGTAACCAGGCCGACCATATGGGGGGAGGGGGTTATAACATCCGCGGGGTCTGGGGGGTATGGAATACCCCCCAGGGAGAGGGGGTCCGGGGATCCTCCCCCAGAAAATTTTAAAAATCAAGACGCAAAATAACAAGTTTTAAGCTTCCGGGGGTCATCCCCGGAAAATTAAAAAAATTAAGCTTCCGGGGGTCCTCCCTCGGAAAATTTTAAAAATTAAGACGGAAAATAACGAGTTTTAAGCTTCCGGGGGTCATCCCCCGGATAATTTTAAAAATTAAGACGCAAAATTACGAGTTTTAAGCTTCCCACGCTTTATACTTGTATTCAGTAATTTATGGGCAGACTTAAAAAAATTATACAATTTTCCTTTTTTTAATCAATGGGGGGGGGTTCAAACCCCCAAAACCCCCCCTCGGTACGCCTATGGTAGAGAGTGAAGGTCACATAAGCCGTTGTTGCTGGGAGATGGGTGGTCCACGTATCGACTGCAGAACAAGTGCCTGTAGTGTTTGTGGTCCCAGGCAAATAACACTGTGGCCAGCGAGGCTTTCTAATGATGTGAATTATTCCTTACCTCACGCAGGTAACGCAGGCAACGAATATCGCATGTTACCCCAGGAGGTCATCTCCAAACAGTATATTCATAGTTACTATGATTATAGATTCAAAGGTGATATCAGAAGATTTATTTTTCGTGAAAGTATTGTTTGATTTATTAATTGCCAGAATGGTACTTTATGAGATTGTGTGTCTGTCCGTCTGTCTGTCTATCCGTGTGTCTGTACGTGCGATAACTCGAACACGCGTTATAGGATTTTCATGAAACTTGGTGTGCTCATTTATAACATCCATGGAAAGAAGCCTGTTAGATAATGGACCAAATCGGTTGACCGGTAATGGAGTAAAAGCCATTTTAATGCCTATTTTATGGTAATATATTAGAAAGGTGGCCTTACTTATCAGAAGTGGCCTATAAGAATTTATCAAATGCAAGTCAATTCTCATGACAACAAATTGTTTTAGAGTGTTCATACACGGCTTTGGAAGTTGCAATACAATTAGCTTTGACAAATAACACTACCCACATATTCCTTCACATATGCTTATCAAACTAGACCTTTGTTCTTCCGTAAGCCCTGCTTAATGAATCCATCTGGAGCTTAACTTGGAAATTGATTACGAAAATAAGTTATTTTCTGCATATCAGAATTGCAATTATCACTGATTAAACTAAAGTATTCTGGCACTTTGTTATATCAGTTATTTTGTAGATCGTTCAAGTAGATTCATTACAGTCAAGGATAAACAACAGGGAAAGGAATTATCAAGTCTGAAGATAGCAACCAAACCTAGAATTTTATTCGCCATTATTGTTTCATATGATATAGCTAATTCCTGATAATTTATAACCCTTAGCAACCAGGGAAGGCGGTTGAGGCCAGGTAGGTTCCTTCACCCGCTTGGACCCTCACATTTACAAGGGCAGGAGATTTAGGACCAACCGTAATTTCCTCGCCATGAGTCACCTAGTCTACTTCAATCAATCAATCTTAGATTTTTTTAATATGTCATTTTATCTTAAAATGTTTGTTATATAACAATTCTACACATAATTACAAGAAAAATGACACCAAACAGTGTATAATTTACTTTCATAGGAACATAGGACTTGAAAGCAGTTTTCTCGTAACTTTTATTTACGTATTTGTTAGAAATGTTCCTAATAAAGTAAATTATACATTGTTTGGTGTCATTTTTCTTGTAATTATGTGTAGAATTGTTATATAACAAACATTTTAAGATAAAATGACATATTAAAAAAATCTAAGATTGATTGATTGAAGTAGACTAGGTGACTCATGGGGAGGAATTTACGGTTGGTCCTAAATCTCCTGCCCTTGTAATTGTGAGGGTCCAAGCGGGTGAAGGAACCTACCTGGCCTCAACCGCCTTCCCTGGTTGCTAAGGGTATAGGGCTATGAGCTCATAACTAATATTACTGGATAATGTTGCTATGGAATAGAAAACGTTTAATATTAATAATAAAATCAAGTTTTTAAATTATAAAATAATTCTCCTCTTTATAATGGACTCCGTCTATACAATCAACTGCACAAAATGGACAGTATAGATATATTTAATACTAACAATAAGCGGTTTAAAAGTATCTGTGATAAAAATTTGAAAACTTTAAAATAGTCATAATTTAAAAAAGTAATAATTAAAATATCCTCCATGTCATTTTATTTATGTAAAGTTTATATAGATACAATATATATACATACGCCGTAGCGTAGTGGTTGAGGCGCTGCGCTACAATCGGAAGTTCGCGGGTTCGATTTCCGATGAGGTCGTTGGAGTTTTTCAACCGGCCTAATCCTTCTGGTGGCACTATGGCCCTGGGGTCGACTCAGCCTCTAACAGAAATGAGTATCAGGAACAATCCTGGGGGTAATGGTGCCGAATGTCCAAAATCTGGGAGCCTCAACCTCCTGGAACCTCTCGGGCTTCATGGCCTGGATAGGGATGAGTTTACTTTTACTCACATACTACAAAACTAATATAATATTATTATTTACGTTTTGAAATGATTCCTACCTTGTGTAATTTTCATATTGTAGGTTTTTCTTATTTCTCTTTTCTGTTTTCTTTTAGTTGCAGTATTGGTTTAAATATTTTTAGAATTACATTAAATATCTAATATTAGTGTTCATAAAACTGGTGTAATTTGTATAAGATAATGGTGTAAGTGGGCAATGAGTCTGTTATATTCTCAAAATGATAAATAAATAAATATTACTGTAATTTTTTTATAAAACTAGACCCAGGAGCAATAAATTCTACCAGTCTGGGGGATTTTCTCTCTATATACAGAGCCACTCTGACTTAGTAGGATTCAAAGAAGTGAAAATGTCCAGGAAAGTCCGAGAACATCGATAAGCCGATGGTCAAGCCTCGTTTTTCACCCCAGGCGTAGTTTTAAGAACCTGGTGCAGGGGATGACTTTATGTAAGGTATATCTCTCGGTCAGGACTTCTTCTTTAAATCCGTGTCGTGCAATAAATTCTTTGCTAGTAAGTTATGCCCATTGACCACAAAGCTGACTTTTACAACGCGTGAACTATAGGCAGAACATTTAAATAAACTCCCTATCTTATAAAGCTTTTACTCTATCCAAGTACAAGAAGAAGAAGAGGAACATAATTTATTATAAATAGGGGGCGGATTTCTATGACATGTCATATTTTTCCCCTTTGCATTATTTCAGGTTTCCGACTAATTTAAACCCGATTCCAAGCAACCTGGTGAAAATGGAACGGCTTTTATTGTGCATATAACTGCATATTTAGGAAATTTTAAACTATTGTAGCATATTTACTATGAATATGCATATTTAGGTAATATTTTTGGCATACTTGTGTGCATATTAAATAAATTTTGAAGTTTCATATCATATTTTGTAAATTTTGCATTATAATTATACCTTTTGAGAATTTCTAATATGAAAATGCATTTATTCAAACCATAACGAGCTGAGATGAAATGTGATAAACTGCAAATATTTTCAGTATAGACAGATATTTTAAATAATTAACACTCTATTTTAATAAAATGAATTATAATGAAACTAAAAAAAAATATATATATACACAATGTGTAAGTGGTAAAGTCATATTTTAAATTTTATTGGTCATATTTTAATGTTTTTTAGGTGATAAATTATGCATGCATATATCCTATTTTTTAGGTCATAGAAATCCGCCCCCTAATTATAAAATCTTACAGGCTACACGAATAATGTCACCAGGTACACAGGGGTGTCAAACGTCTTAACATGGCGTAGAAATCATGTGTTCTGGAATTATTCGTAAGCTAATAAATTTAAACTCTAAATATTACTTCCTCTTCCTGGACCACAGGTAGTATAAGTAGAAGAAGTATTATGTTCGACCCTCAAATTTCGAAACACAAGCAACACGAAAGAATAGTTCATACAAACTGTAATTAGGGATGTCCTTTTTTCGTGAGTGACGGGTTCTCAAATTGTGGTTCTTGCCATTGATAAAATAATTTTTTTCCAAACACGTCTAGGCCAAAATATTGTCTTTTTACATTTGCGAAAATAAGCCAAATTTTGTGTAGTTGATAATTTTTCGTTTTTAGTAAGAAACTGTTTCTTTTTCGAAGGAAATATGGAATTTTATAAATGCATTTTTAAAAGCAGATTTAAGTTATATATTTATCGAAAATCGTACAAATATGGAAACATTTTTATTTTGACAATCTTCCTCTACATCAGAGGCTGCCAAATGACAAAGAATAGCATAACAATTAATAATTACAACAAAGAACTATTTAGTATACAATATAAATGTGTTATTGGGTTATCTCTAAAGAAGAAGAAGAAATAAGAAATCTATTGTTTCGAATACAGATGGTATCTGAGTATTCTTACAGAAAACTTTAAAGCCTGTAAGGCAATTTCTTTATAGAGCGATGTTGGAACTCCCAGATCTTGAAGTAGAGTGACACACTTTAGAGGGATAGTGCCTCTTGCACCCACCATTATGCCTCGTACTTCAATATCTTCTAAATTATACTTTTCCTTATAAAAGGGCACTGTTGGTTCATATACAGTTTAATATTCAGCAAACCACGTAAATTGTGATCAATTCCCCACACAAATACAAACCTATGACGGACTGCTGGGAAAAAACTTAACTCAATGATTAGACCCACAGTTATTCTGAAATATTACATTAAATTTAAATTTGGCTAACCGTGCCACTGCTCTACCAACTGAGCTAAGCCAGAGTTCGCTTCACAGCGCCAGATGGAACCTCTCTCTTATGACTGATTGCCTTTAATGGCTGTGAAGTTAACTGTGGCTTAGCTCAGTTGGTAGAGCACGGTAGGGCACGGATAGCCAAAGGTCCTGGGTCAAATCCCAGTGTCAGAGGAATTTTCCTCCTATAATATTATCATGTAATATCCAAAAGAGACAATATGTGGTTCATGAATGTTACTCTTTTTGCACGTGGGGGGCTGCGCCCCCATTCCAAGACGTTACCATCTCGGCCACCTCGCTCGGTTTGCGGAAATAATAGTTTCTTTCGCTAGCATGTCTTCAGAGCGAAGTTTATTGCAACTTCCAAAGCCCTATGTGAACACTGTAGGTAATACTGTTGTCATGGGAACTGCACAGAGACTTCAAAGCTGCGTCCGAGCTTTTGAAGGGCTAAAAATTAAAAAAATAAACTTTTTGGGATTTTCCTGTGGTTTACAGCCTATAAGCTATATGCGTACCAAATTTCAAGTTTCTAGCTCATCTGGAAGTGGGAAAACATTAATGTGAGTGAGTGATTGAGTGAGTCAGTCAGCCATGTGGCTTTATATTATAGGGATATACAGAGTGTTAATGAATAACACCGAAATATTTTACCTGTGTATAAAGCAGACATAGATAAGCAACTTTTATAAGGAGATTTTTGCTGTATGCATTCAATTTTTCCTTTTACAGTGTAAAATCTTCCAGGGCATGGCCGCCACTGACTTCTAACATTAGAAAAAAATGCAAAACAAAGGAACTTCGTTGTTAACACTGTAGTCAGCAGTTAGGAATAAAAAAAATAGAAAAATGCAGTGCCGGCATGTCATGTGATTAGTCTGTCAATTTTTTAGATTATGAAACCTCTAAATTATGTAATGGTTGTGGGTGAATGATTATAATTATTGACTTATGAGCACCAAATTGTAATGATTTTAATACCCTGTATCATACCCATTTTACGTCGTAGAGAAAATATCTCCTAATAAAAGTTGCTTGTCTATGTCCCCTCTATATATAGGTAAAATATTTCGGTTTAATTCATTAACACCCTGTATATGTCCATCTTGTTCAGTGGTTCTTTACCCCTAGTGCCACAATACGCATCTTTTACTTTGTGTTTCTTGCGATAGAAGTTTAATTCAAGCTGTGTATGAAGGATATGAGAGTCAGATTTTGCATCCAGTTCCACCAACAGCCAATGGTAAACTGGCATAAAAATAGGGGCCAAATGTACACAGTTTCAAAGTAAATGAGAGGAAATTGATTGCAATTTGAGTAGTGTTTATCTGACACAGTAATGAATACCAATGAGGACGATTCTATTTGAGTGAGATTATGCAATGCAATCTGATATGAACTACATGGAAGCTGGAGATTAGGTCTCCACATACACAACATGGGAGCTGGCTTATCAGCCACTGTGAACTTCTAGCCCATGCAATTCATTAGCCTACACATGACGCACGAGCTAACGTCTTTAGCATTAGATTTGGCATGGACTTTTCCATTATTCATCACCATTCTATAATAATATATACCTAAGGGGATTTTTTATTTCTTTTTATTTTAACAAGAACGTTACATGAAGAGAACGAAACGAAAACGGCTTTACCATACAACCGTTTCGGGGATGAAATTAAAAGGTAATTCCACTTCACTTTCATACTTCCCTCCCCAAAAACCTGGGACATAATAATATACATTTCATCTTAAATATTTAATTACAGCAATGAATTATATCAATAGTTTCTCTAATTTGTCCAAGTCCCGTATCATTTATTTCCAAACCTACCTGATACTAATGCCAACAATACATTGTTGTCATGTGAACTGTGATTTGGATTTGATAATTAAAAAGGGCTTGAGTATTCTCAAAAACATTTGATTTTTGGCATTAAAAATAAAAAAATTTCAAAATCCTTTCTTAGTGAGCACTTAGGCCTATATTATGAAACGAAGGTACTATCAAAATTCCAAGTCTCTTTCTATTATACTTTTGGCTCTTCGTTGATTCTCTGTCATTAAGCCAGACAGGACAAAGCCTTTTATATATGTAAGGTATTTACAAACATAACTACATAATATTATACATTGTCCGTCGCCGTGGGTGAGTCGGTAGCGCGCCTGCCTTCCACTCCGGCGGCCCGGGTTCGATTCCCGGCCGGGTCGGGGATTTTTCAGTAGTGAAAAATCCCTTTCCCGGGTTCAGGACTGGGTAGGTTAAGTCTTAGGTTAAGATAATGCACATTGTGCGCGATTCCTTAATTATTATAATATTATACATTCTTATTTGATATTTCTGCTTATTATTATTATTATTATTATTATTATTATTATTATTATTATTATTATTATTATTATTATTATTATTATTATTACCATTATTACCATTACCATCATGTAATTTAGACAAGTTAGGATTGCAAAATGAAGCTTGTGGAAGAAACAGATTGTGGGTGTCGTAACTAAGGAAAGCAAGGAAGCGGAGATAAGCTGATGTTGTCTGTAGGGGTTTCTGTGGTCTGTATCTAGGGTGGAAGTGAGGCAGCTGGACCATTGAAACATGAGATCCAATTAGACGAGAACTTGAAGGTGAAATCCCGGCAGTCTTGATACATGCCAGGATCAGCTACCGTCTAAAATAAACATTTGTTCATCTACAGCTTAACATGGCAGGCATTCTCTCTCTTTCCATATAAACAGGAAAACTTGATTCTTTAGCATTCGTGGAATTTTGATGTAACATTATAATTCTAGAGTGATAGGGAAAAAGCGAATAAGTCAAAAAACTAAAGTTTCAGGAGAGACAAAAACAATTTATTTCCAAAGCATTGTTACAATGTTCAGCCCACCGAGATATTTTTACTCAGTATAAGATAGTATGTAAAAATATCTGGGTGGGTTGAACTAGATATTGTAACAATGTTGTGGAAATAAATTGTTTTTTGTCTCTCCTGGAACTTTTATTTGTTGACTTATTCGCTTTTTCTCTATCACTCTAGAATTGATAATGCTTCGAGTGAGGAGCTCCAAGTCAGGAATTGCTTTTATAATGACTAAGGTTCGGATGTTTATGACGTAAAAAAGTGGAAAATATGACTGCAAACATGACCTTAAAAATGACTAAATATGATTCAAAACTCCAAAATATGACCTCATAGAAAAACGTATTTTCTAAAAATAAATAATCATATTTAAAACGTATAGAAAAGTAAAGTGATCCCTATGCAGGCCATGGAGGACCTTAGGGTTCCAGGAGGTTGAGGCTCCCAGATTTTGGACATTCGGAACATGAAGGTGGTATGGTTGTCAGCCTTACGCACCGACCGCCTTTAGCTCCAAAATTGCTCCTGGTACTTATTTCTGTTAGAGGCTGAGTCGACCCCAGGGCCATAGTGCCACCGGAAGGATTAGGCCAATTGAAAAACTCCAACAACCTCATCGGGAATCGAACCCGCGACCTTCCGGTTTGTAGCGCAGCGCCTCGACCACTACGCTACGGCGTACCCCAAAAATGACTAAACATGACTAAAAAATCCAAAATATGACCTCATAGAAGAACGTATTTACAAAAAAAAATCATATTTAAATCGTATAATGACACTAAATTATTACATCACATGAATTCAATCAGATAATACTTTTTTAAGCAGTTTTACAGCTGATTTACAGTTTTACTGTAAAGAACTTCTAATCTGTTAATGTTTCCAGATACCACTGCAAATGTGTACTGAAAATCTTTTAGAAACATCTCTATTGGAAGTTGTTAACAACAAGGAGGAAGAGGTAATTGTGCTATTACTTGTTATTGTCCCTTCACATTTCAGTTACAATAAAACCAAAATATTCCTGAATCTTTTTCGGGGGGGGGGGGAAATTAAGTGGATAATTTAGTGCACATACTGTATGATTGTGCTCTTTTACCGAATTTATAACTAAAATATGACGTTAAATTACAAATATGGCCAAAATATCACCAAGACCATAAAAAAGACCAAAATATGACTTTATGCAAAATGAAAAGGTTCGGTTAGGATAACAAATATGCAATTCATGTTTAATTTCTGTTTGCGGCGAGAATGGAGTTTAAGATAAAAATATGACATGTCATAAACATCCGAACCCTAATAATAACTATTTAACGAATAATATGTTATACCTAATTAATAAAATATACAGGGTGTTAATGAATAACACCGAAATATTTTAACTGTGTATAGAAGGGACAAAGACAAGCAACTTTTATTATTTTTACTGTAATAAATTGAGTTGGGCCTAGTGTACAGTACAGTGTATTTTATTTTGTACTAAAGTTCTCTATTAGGCTTTTATTTAATTTTTCTTTCATTATACAGTACAGTAAATTAATACTGTATTATGCCATTTTCAATAAAAAATAAATTTCGTTTTAGTGCCACTCCCGCTATTTTCCTTTTATTTAATATTTTTCAGAATTTCATTCATCCATTCATGGTACTTCTGCCTTACGGCAGGTCTACACTCCCATGTAAAATTCCATTTTCCAGCTCCTTCTATTTTCAGCTGCATCCTTTAACTCTCCATAATTTCTTTTCTTCTTGATGTCATCCAGTATCTCAATTCTTCTTCTTCCTAGTCTTCTCTTTCCTTCTATTTTTCCTTCTATGGCATCTAGCAAGAGTCCTCTTCTTCTCATAATGTGTCCCATCCAGTTGGCTTTTCTCACTCTCACATCTTGCAAGATGTGTCTCTTTTCTTCCACTCTTCTTAAAACTTCTTCATTTGTGATTCTATCCGTCCATCGAATCCTCTCCATCCTCCTCCAACACCACATCTCGAAGCTCTCCAGATATTTCTTTTCCCTTTTCCTGAGTTTCCATGTTTCGGCTCCATACAAAGCTACACTCCAAACGTAGCATCTCATCAGTTTTTCATAATTCAGGACCGTAAATTAATACTGCATTATACCATTTTTATTTTAAAAAATAAATTTCGTTATGCCACCCTCGCTTTGTGCAACTAAATGTTAGAGAACGGATCATGGCATTATATCGAGGGTTGACTACTATCATAATGACAAGGTTTTAAGGGTATTCTCTCCCTTTTTTCTTTCTCAAACTGTTTCCAGAGTTAAAATTTATGTGTAGTTTGAAATCACGATTTATTTTTGGTTTCTGGCAGGCAATTTCGCTTGGTCATACATCAGTTTTGTTCTAAATAAACTCATATGTTAGGTGAGGACGGATATAAAAATTGAATTTTCAACTCATAAAACATAAGACGGTGTGGAGAATGGCTGCCATAAAGAACAGACTCAGAGAGGGCCGAGTCTCCGCCCCCTGTTACTAGGTCAAGCATGTCTTGGTTTCGATCCACTCGTGTGAGTACCTGAGAGTATACAAGCTCATTCATTTGTCTCGAGGCAGACCAAAACTACGTTCCTATGGAGACGATACTTACTATTAACTGATTACATTAATATATTCGCTGGTATTCTATCAAAATCCCGTAAGTCAAAATAAAACAAAAATTGATTTTGTATTCTATGGAAATAATTTTTTATACAATGACCAGCACAATATCGTAAAACAAAGCTAAAAGAATCCCTTTAGGCAAGCCTACAGGCTGAAGTAGATTTCTAAGTGCTTTTGGTTTAATTTACTGTCGCTGCGTAGCACTCTTCTTCTTTAGCCTTGGCATGACAAACCCGCAATAATAACAGCAAAAAAACAAAAGGAAAGATAACTTTTTCAAACGTTCAAATCTCGCCTTATATGAGAACTATCAAGAAACTAGTTATTGATTTCTAGAGTACTCATCAGTTAAACACTTGCAGTATATGTTGCAATAAGTATTTCCAAGAAATTGTGTTTTGTTTCTGTAAACGGCCCCAGGGAGACTTACTTTGTGGACGGGCATCGTATATAATTTAAGTCTGCCGAATAAATTATTTTATCAAATTCGAGGTTTCCCTTGAAAAATAAGCAATTCCTAGCTGAAAATTAAAAAATTAAAATTTGCACAAAATTTTGCGTATTTTCGCAAATGTAAAAATACAATATTTCGGTCTAGAAGTGTTTGGAAAAATCATTTTATCAATGGCAATAACCACAATTTGTGAATCCGTCAGTCACGAAAACTAGGACATCCATAAATACAGGATGTATGAACTACCGGTATTATTCCGCGTTTCTTGTACTTCGAAATTTGGGGGTCGAACGCATACTTCCTCTACTTATACTACCTGTGGTCCAGGAAGAGGAAGTAACTTTTAGGGTTTAACTCCATTAGCTCACGAATAATTCCAAAACTCATGGTTTCTACGCCTTGTTAAGTAAGAAGTTTGACACCCCTGTGTACCTGGTGACATTATTCCCTGGAGGCAACCAGGGTATGTCGTCAAGGAGGAGAAGTGGGGGGAACACTGCCAAAAGAACAAACGAAGAACGTGTGGCGAATGCAAACCTTCCCCACTGTTTACTCTGTTAAAGTCCACTTTATTGTCAGCCATGGAAGAGAGCACCAGGGGAGGATTTGACGTCTTTCTACAGAACGACACAGTAATTCCATTGTTCAGTACAATAAATCGTGGGTTTTTAATGGCGACAAAGACGTGCATAAAACCACAGAACGTTCTTGCTGTTCAACATTATATGAGAGTATTTTTGGAGGAAAATTTCTCTGAGACCGGGATTCGAATCCGTAACCTTCGGATTTCTGTGCCGGTGCTCTACCAACTGAGCTACGAAAAAGTTCTATGCACGGCGCCAGATGGAATCTCTCTCCTATGATTAGAGACCGGATTTGTAAACAAAATGAATATTCATTCTTAGAAGCAGAAATGCTATATTTCGTAAGATACTCCTTGACAAAATGATTTAACTTTTTGCTTGATCATTTTACACTGCCAATATATATGTACACACACACATGGGCGTACGGAAAGGGGGGGTTCAGGCGGTTGAAATCCCTCCCGAAATATCTGCAATATTTTGAAGATTATAAATCATGGAACGAAATTTTTAAAAAATCTGATTCGGTTGTTACATATTTTACAATTTCGTACATATCAAAGCATTATTTAAGATTTATCGTAATTTTTTTAAGATTCAAATTTCGAAACCTCGTGGTGTTTATATGTTTTCAGCTTAATAACAGTAATGTATTACTAGTAAACAAAAATCCCCTTGGAATCTGTCAAATGACAACTCGAATACTCATGCCGAAATCCATCAACCTGTTTGTAAAGCCAACAGTAATCACGAACTCATCACAAAATTATCATGAAGTAATCGGCATTAATCGGGCTTTTACACCGGTGGATTTACAGATGACTTTAAAAAAAGTGCCCTATGCACCATACAGTATTATGATAATTTTTCAAAAGATGTTTTTATTTATAGACTAGCTTAAAGGAGAAAGGGATATAAATCTCAAGAGAAACCGTTTCAAAGACTGAGCTGTATATTAATTTATTACAGTGTATTAATTATCACAATACAACTGTTTAGTAATTAAAAAAGGTAATAATTCACAATGTGCGCAAGGACATGGAGCTGAGACGACTTTACATTGAACCCCTCCCGAACAAAATTTCACCTTACGCTCAACATTGCCTGTGAGCAAGAAAACCTTGAGGCCGTCTGCAGTGTTGAAAAACATAGTGAACTGTTTTTACTTGTACATCTGTAGAATCATTACAGTAATCTGTATTTCCCTGAAGCAAGCTAGGCGAGCAATGTACCCCTACTGAGTTAGACCGGCCACTTCTCCTGCAGCGGTGTACTGCGTGTAGTCTACTCAAGGGATAAAGGCTCTACTTGTCTATGTTACTGCCTTCGCGTTATTCTGTATTGATATGATATGTTTAATTTGTGTTTGTGGCGAG
The DNA here is from genome assembly GCA_964059195.1 of Ectobius pallidus. Taxonomy (NCBI): domain Eukaryota; kingdom Metazoa; phylum Arthropoda; class Insecta; order Blattodea; family Ectobiidae; genus Ectobius; species Ectobius pallidus. The sequence continues at coordinate 167,204,873 of CAXKWD010000007.1, forward strand.
AATGGAGGCCAAGATAAAACTATGACATGTCATAAACATCCGAACCCTATTGATCACAATACAACTATTTAGTTATTTAAAAAAAAGGTTTAAGTTACAATGTGCGCAAGGACATGGAGCTGAGAAGACTTTACGTTGAACCCCTCCCGAACAAAATTTCACCGTACGCCCATGCACGCGCGCGCGCGCACACACGCGCACACACACGCGCACACACACGCGCACACACACACGCACACACACACACACACACACATATATATATGTCGTCAAGGACGAGTAGTGGGGGAAACTACATTATATATAGTGCCAGAACAACACCGAAATATTTAACCTGTGTATAGACAAGCAACTTTCATTAGGAGATTTTCTTCGCTATGACATAAAATGTGTATGCTACAGGGCATTAAAGTCATTACCAGGGTTAGGATTTTTAGGTGCAAATTTTATATGAAAAAAGGGAGGGAAAAGGTGCTAAAATATGGTAAAAAAGGGGACAAAAAGGTGCTATTTTACTCAAGTAATTCAGAAAAATCTATCTTCTATTAACAGTTATTGAGTTGCGAAAAAACACATCAAATCATCACTCACCAGAAACAGTAAAATACAGGAAGCTGTTGTACTTCAAGACATTGAGCATCTCTACATTTTTAAAAATAAGCCTGTTTCTATTAGGACATAGAATGTCTTTGTACATGCTAAAGCTTCTTTCGACATCCACAGAAACCAGTGGGGCAAACTTTGTATTCACTCGGAATGGCAACTCTACACATGTGGCAAATTCCTCAACATCCGGATTTTTCTGAAGACTAGACTCAAGTTTGTCTTTAGCAAAGCCCTCTAACTGGTCCCTCACTGAAGTGAAAATATCCCATTGTTTTTCCTTTTCGAGACCTTGTTCTTCCAATTGTTTGATAGCTGCAGTCAAGTACTTGTAACCATGGACACAAAATAGTTCTGTCTCCAAATTCTGTATTTTTTCTGGTAGCAGAAGTTGTTGGGCCTTGGAAATCGCACCTGCGTCTGCTGGATCCAATGAAAGCACAAAATCCTCACAAAATCCTTGTCAAAATTCTCACACAACATAACAGCACACTGAATCCATGATCCCAGCGAGTAATGACCGGGAATTTTGGAAGGGGGAGGCCAGTGATTTCCTTGTAGGCAACAACATGACTCGGAGCTTTTTGTAGAATCTTCTTCAGGGCAGAGATGTATTCATTTGCAATGTCGTATTCATTCCTTATGGATTCACAAACCCTGTGAAGGGCATGGACTAGGCATGTCACATGCTTTAACTTAGGGAACAAAGGTTTCAATTGGTTAATTGCTGAAACCATGTATGGAGCCTGGTCTGTAACCACCAGAAGAAGTTTTTCAAATGCGATACCACTTGGCCACAGGTTTTGACAGAAGTCCATGATTGATTGCATTACTGTACTGGCGTTGGCTTTCTCCAGTTCGTACATTTTAAACAACATGGGCTTAACGTTCTCCCCTGATAGGGGAAAAACTAAAATGTTCAAGACATATCATTCCATTGAGTCTGTAGTTTCATCCAATATGATTCCCACATCACAATCAGTCACTTTCTCCTTGATGGTTTTTATGGTTTCTTGGTAAACAGGCTCCATGTAGTTTCTTCTTATAGTACTCTCTTTGTGTATTTTTCAAGGAATCCTTTGAAAGTCGGATGGTTTACCTTATTGAGTGGAATTCCCGCTTGTGTAAGAGCAGCACATAAATCAATGTTGAATTTCTTCAAATTTTGAGTTTTCGATGAACACTGTTCAATCGCATTCCGTAATAAAGGTTGTCACGATTTATTTGCTTGAAGTGTCTTGTTCTTTTGATGCTTAGAAGTGGAAATGTGTTGTTTGATGCGGTCTCGCTGGTGTTTTTCATCTAACAAAATTCCTGAATCGCAAATGCTACACCGTATTACAGTTCCATCTGTTTCTACGGAATCTTGATTGAATTCCTGAGACAGAGAAAATAACCGGGCTCTGGACACCTTAGGTATGGCAAAAATACACTCATTTAATCACAGATTTGCACTCACGATCAACAGACTACTGACTGGTGAAGTCAAGAAGATGGAAGTGAGAGAAAGAGGATTTGCGTATACACAATATTTTTTTTTATAATAAATTATAATTTGGTGGAATGAAATATGCATTTCCATTGTAGCAAGCTATTTGTTTCGGCAAAGTGAAAGAGGATTTGCGCGCACACACAATATTATTGTTGATGGAATGAAATATGCATTTCCATTGTAGGGAGCTATTTGTTTCGGCAAAGTGAGAGAAAGAGGGTTTCATGCACACACGTATAATTTTCTGTTGTTGCAGGTGTGCTTTCAGTCCCGCTTTTACTGGAAGTAAAATGGAATGAAACTCACAAGTCATTCATAACGCTTTATAATGATAAAATGCACTCTAGAAGAATATTGATAAGCTACAGTATATGAAAAAGGGGAAATAAGGGATTATGGGCACTGTTGAGAAAAAAGGGGTAAAAGGTACCAAAAAAGGGAAAAAAGGTGCTACAAAAATGTCTCCATTCTAGACTATAGATAAAATCTCACACTGTGGTATCTTTCCGAAGAGCTTTAATTTACCCTACGAGAAAAGGTGCGCACCTAAAAATCCTAACCCTAGTCATTACAATTTGGTGCTCATAAGTCAATAATGAAGAGAAGTATGGTAACAATCACTGATCAATAAAAACCTGATTCTTGATCATTCATCAACAGCTATCATAATTTATAGTTTTCATAACCTGCAAAATTTACAGACTAATCATATGACTGACCGCCACTACATTAGTTTTTTTATTCATAACTACAGTGTTAACAATGAAGTTCCTTCGTTTCGCATCACTTCAAATATTAGAAGTCAGTGGAGGCCATGCCCTTGGGAGATTTTATGCTATACAGGAAAAAACTGAATCCATAGAGCATATTATATCTCCTAATAAAGTTGTTTGTCCATGTCCCCCTATAACCAGATAAAATATTGCGGTGTTGTTCATAAGAGTGATAGGGAAAATCGAATAAGTCAAAATACTAGTGTTTTGGGAGAGAGAGAAAAAAAAATTATTTCCACAGCATTGTTATAATTTTTAGTTCAGTCCACCGAGATATTATTACACAGTATCTTAGGTAAAAATATCTGGGTGGATAATCTAAACACCGTAACAATGCTGTGGAAATATTTTCTTTGTATTTCCTGAAACTTTGGTATTTTGACTTATTCGCGTATTCCCTATCACTCTAGCATTATCACCCTGTATATCGAAGGCATCATGCCAGAAGGACGTATCGACATATCTTCTGAAGTTGTTCTGTATATAGTTGTTCATATATATAGGCCTATATATATATGTATAGTTGTGCATATATATATATATATATATATATATATATATATATATATATATATATATATATATATATATTTGTGTGTGTACACGTATAATCCATATAATTTTTTTAAATTTATTTTGCAATTCTTTTTACATTACTGTTTGGAAATGAAAGATAGGTACTTTTATACAAAGGGATATATCACTAATTTAAGGGTTAAACTGCCTTCGCTTAGAAAATTGTTAAATTTATGAGGATGATTGAATTACGTAGCTATTGCAGTGGATTTTCTACTGCATTACTTATGACCTATAGACTACGGTCGAGCCAGCCGTCCGCGTGTATTATTTTGGTGGCTAGGTTTTGTGAGAAATGAAGTAAATGAGGTGGAAAGTTAGCGCGGAAGAAACTGAAGGGCGGACGGTGGTGACATTCTGACTCCGGGATGGAGGGGAGGACCAGTCAATATTCCGGGAAGATGGGGTCGGTCATGTCAGTACGCCATCACTGGAAACAGACAAAAAACGTACGGGTTTCTCTTCATAAATTGACCAGTCTGAGGATTAGGTCCTCATAAACAGAACCTTTAATTTGCGTAAAATCTACTCTTATACAATTCAACGGCCCTAAATAGCGTGCTCACTCGCTCGCCCACTTCGTGAGACATCGGGTGTACTCGGCGATGTTCGCAGTCGAAACTTTCACGAAGAGTACAAAATTAGGAAACCCGTTTCTTTATTAACTTATATAAGGCCTAAGTGAAATGAACACAATGAACAAATATTTTAATTTTATTTTTACTTACAATTTTCATAGCTCTGAACCACAAACATTTTTAATAAACTGCCAATGTTAAATTTCTTAAAAATCCTGGAGTCAATTAATAATGGCGGGTAAAGCCGCGAGCACCAGCTATAATGGGTCCATATTGGTAGTTTAACCCTGAAAGTATCGCGGACATTAAAATTCCAAACAAAACTCCTTCCCTTGAAAAAATTATATAATTTCTGAAAATTACTATGAATTTATCAAATAAAATTCACATCATATTCATCTGTCAACAAACAGTTGAGAAACGATACGTTTTATCCACCGCCGTCTAGAGAATTAGACACGAGTAATACAGTCTAGAAGGCAATGGTATTATCAGTGTTCACAGTTAGCTTTGGAACTGCATAATCGAATCTGAGATCGTTTTCCCAGGCGGCCCTTTGTAATCGTGGAATGTACTTTAACGCCGGAATTTTAGCTGTTACATTAATTATTAATGGTTTAGATTATGAATGATACGCGTGCAAGTGTTAATAAATATAATGCTTTAGTAATTATTATACTCTTAATTTTTAATTTTTCAATTAATTATCGTGGGCGAAGCCACGGCACCTGCTAGTATTTTACACTGCCAACCTACTTGATTCCCATAAACCCTTATTTAAAACTCACAACTCCCATATATAATTCAGGGCCCGGATTTTGATGACCTAAAACATTTTTTAAAACGAGCTATAAAATGACTAACGATACTACAACAAAAATACCCAAAAACTAAAAAAAAATATATGAAAATGCTGGTTTATTCATCAGATTTTTGTCAATTTAGATTATCTTGTTGATACAATTTATATGGATGTGAGACATGGTCGCTTAATCTTAGGAAAGAGCATAATCTGAGAGTATTGGAAAACAGGGGGCTTAGGAAAATATTTGGGCCTAAGAGAGATGAAAATGGGGACTGGAGAAAACTGCATAACGACGAGCTTCATAATCTGTACTCTTCACCGGATATATTATTATTGTGTCTCCAAAGAGAAAAAGCCCTACTGTACAAATATATGCTAGGGCTATAGTTTAACAAAATACATACTAAAATATGTTATTGCGAATCAATACAAGAAATATGAAATAATTTTGCCATGAATCTGTAACACTTATCTCTACAAAACCTTGAAAATGTCACTGACAAATTTCTGGAACTGTGTGAAACAACACTGTTTTTTGAACATTTGTGTTAAAGGTGGTTCGAATCTTATGTTGCAAAAATCAAAATGGAGTTCTAAGAGGTGTCTCTGTCGTTCAACCACTGGGCACTCAAATAACAGATGGTTGACTGTTTGATTCTGGTGAAGACAGGAGCATGAAGTATCATTTGAATTATCAATTTTAAAGCGTTTAAAATATGACTTGAATTTGCCATGTTCTGTCATAAATTGAGTCATTATAAAACTCGGTTCGTAATTCTTGGAGTCTAGTCTGTCTTTGGCTGTTGGAAAAAACACTGTCTTTGTCCGGATATAGTAAGGGTAATTAAATCGCAAAGGATAAAATGAGCTTTTCCAGTGTGCATTTGTTTGTGATTGTACCTATTAAACTTTTTCTAAAAAAAAAATATATATATATATATATTGTACGTTACTTTTCGGTCCACCTTCGTGTGTAATAAAAAATGATGCAAAAAAAAAAAAAATAGAAATCCTAGCCCTGAATATATCAAGAACACGCTGTAGAAATTAGGCCCATCTCTACAAATTGTAGAATCTACATAAACATTTGTAGAAGCAAACGAATTCACCTTTGCTCCCCTTAAAAGTAAAGTATCCTTTGCAAAGTTAGTTCATAGTTTGAGCACAAAGCCCCGGGTCGCTTAGTTTATCAAGGCTAGCAAAGCAGGTCGAGCGGGCGTCAGGATCTCTTTGGTGAAATGTCCTTCCTGTGAAAGAAGGGGAAGGTTGGGCGAACGAGGGAGAAAGAGAGAAATGGGCTATGAAAAATGAGGCTGGTCTGAAATTCCTGCTTCTAGAGGTCTGAGAAAGAGACGGAAGAGAAAGTTTGGTTGGTATAGATAGAGAAAATGATAGGTTGCAAGAAAGAGAAGCTTGATATAAAGAATTGAGCATACAATCTTTGTGGCCAATCTCGGAACGTAGTCGATTGGCCAGAAAAATATTTTGACGAGAGATGGAGTTCGTCACATACGCAGAAAAATGAAGGCGGAATGCTCCTCTATCAAGACAAAGGAGAAATGTAATGCTGCTCTTATCTGCCCGATGTAACATCTAGTTCCACAACTTTATTTCATATTATCTTTGCGATGAAATACAGAAAACAGTTTCTCCAAGAAAGTTTCTCCAATATAATTTCTTTGTACTTCCAATATTCATCAATACATATTAAAATAAAATCAGGTAAATCGATGTAACAAAGTGCCAGAATGCTTTTGTTTAATCAGTTATAATTGCAATTATGATATGCAAAAAATAAGTTTTTTTTTAAATCGATTTCAGAGTTAAGCTCCAGATCGATTCATTAAGCAGGGTTACGGAAGAACAATGGTCTAGTTTGATAAGCATATGTGAAGGAATAATGTTATTTGTCATAGCTAACTGTGTTGCAATTTCCAAAACCGTATATGATCACAGTAAAACAATATGTTGTCATGAGAACTAATTTCCGTTTTATAAATTCTTTCTAAAATATTACCATAAAATAGGCACTAAATTGGGCACTACTCCGGTAACGGTCAACTGATTTGGTACAATATCATTAGGGTTCTTCCCACGGACGTTATAAATGCGTATACCAAGTTTCATTGAAATCCGATAAAGCGTATTTGAGTTATCGCGCGTACAGACACACGAACGGACGGACAGACAGACAGACGGACATACATTTTCCCGTCCCCCACACAATCTCATAAGGTACCATACTGGCAATTAATAAATAATGCAAAAAGTATTTTTTTCAATTCCGAAAAATGTGCAATCGAAATTATTTTGAGAATTTCGAAAGTATGAGCTGCAGATATAACTCATTATGGAAAGGACCTATAATGACATTTGTTAAGCTACGAGTATGTTCATGAAACATGCAAAGCTAGTTTCATAATTTTCGTGGCCGAAATGGTAACGTCTTGGAATTCGCATTCGGGAGGTCCCAGGTTCAAATCCCGTGGCCTGCCAGTTTGACATGGGATTTTCCATGGTTTCCCCAGTCGTAATGGAAAATTCCCAATTGGATATTTACATACCATGAATCATCCTCAACGTTTCATATTCCTACCAGAAACATAATCCAGGGGAACAATAACAAAGTTCTTTATTAACTTCTGTAAACGTTTCTCATTGTCACAAAATCTGTACACTGAAGTGGCGTTATTATCACTTAGGGGATCCATCCAAATATTACGAAACCACCTGTACAATATCAACAATTAAGCTGGACAGGTTTCCTTTCTTAAATTTTAATTGTTTTACTACAGATTATTTTAATTTTCCTGTCATTATGTTTATGATCTAACTGAAAGCTTGTAATTTTTGTGTAAATGTATATTTTGTTGAAAGATATTCTTTGTCTGCAAGGCAATCTGCGTTGTGCAGAAAGATTGCATAAATAAATAAAATAAATTTTGTTCGGGGAAAAAAAATCGGAAGTTCTTCCGAAATTTCGGAGTATCTGGCAACAACGCAATGCGTGAGCTTTGGAAGCACAATGGGAATCATAATTTGGTGCTTGCGGTGATTACAAATATTATTTGCAGACGCGGACTGCATAGAAAATACTTTGATAAATGATCTATCGACTTTCTTTTCAAATTCAATTTCTACATACCTATAGGCTATAAAACACTCGTAGTAGGCCTATACTTAATAAGCACAATGAAAAGAAACAATTAGAGAAAATACATACAAAATCAATGTTAGTTAATTAAGTTGTATTGTTTAATATTATTATAAAATCTCCGAATGAAACTTTCGCCCTTTCCTCTTTTTTCACTAAATACACAAAAACCCGGAATTTAGCCAAGTAATTAGATTCACAATAATACAGTCGTTTATAATCACACTAGCTTAAAAGGCCCGGCGTCGCTCGGGTTTTGTATTTTGTAAATTCTAAAATAACTTATAGGTCCTTATATAAGTACTTAGAATTTGAAATGAGGAAGAACGACTTATCACACTGAAACTATTCCCTCAGAAAACGATAAATATAGCTTTTTATGGCTTATAGCAGATCCCTGCGGCTTCGCCCACGATAATTAATCGAAATATTAAACATTAAGAGCAAAATATTATTTTTTAACCCTTGGCACGCGAAACATTCATAGGTCTTAAACTATACGACTGAAAGGCCTAATTAATGAAACGGTTTTGAAGTTAATTCCACGATTAGAAAGCGCAGCATGGGAAAAATAACCTCAGATTCGAGTTCCCTGGCCCAGAAAACCCCTGCAATTTGATTTTACTATTGAAATGGATTACTACCGAAAACTCATGTTTCGAAAGTGCAAAAAATTCGCGTCTTCTGCCAGTTTTTCACTCATAACTCGCGAACAAAAGCGAAAATTAAAAATCCTACTTCGAGGTGCATTCAGCTACCCTTCATTCCATCTATGTTTAAAATTTCAGATCTCTGCGTGCTGTAGATTTCGCTGGGCATCGCGCAAAAACACTTCCTTGTATTATAGGTACATATATGTGTGGTGTATATTTTGATTTAGGAAAATAAAGCAATGCAAAATATCCTAATAAATTATTATTATTATTATTATTATTATTAAATTTCACACTCTGTCTTCAAGTCATTACGCCATGCTACTTATAATCAAATTGTAATTAGTTGTGGTTCGCCATCTCCTCTTGTTTGCCACTGGTTTCCATAAAAAAAACTAGTTTCTTTTGTCATAGTAGTGCCAACTGACGCCAAAACTGGGTGAGACCTTCTTCGTTATGATTCCTACTATAAAGCAAAGTTCATTTCGAAGTCCCTGTGTTATAAGAAATGGAATCAAAGTTCCATAAACCGCATAGGAAACTTGGTCTTGTTCCAGCAAAGCTAAAAAAATACGACGAGAGACAGAATTACTGTCTTCTCACCCCTTTCCCATCCCCCCCCCAGGATTTCCTCTTCATTTTTAAATTTTACTCAGCGTTATTTGACGCGCATAGCGTCACACCCAGGCTAAGTGTGTGTTTCCATTTTATTTTCCCTTAAGAATACTTTTAGTATAAAAACTATTAGCTGTTCAATAATTCTGCGGTAAAGAATAGATATTAGTCTGAAGTCAACATTGTTATTATTAGGGCAAGGCATTTAATCACCATAAAATAGTGAAAAAAGCTAAATAAAAATGCATTTATGCCCTAAAAATAGTAACAAAAGTGACACAAAATTTAAAAAAAATACCAATAAATTATCCATTATTACTTAGTTATAATGAGTTTTTTTTTTAGAAGTAACGCGTTGATTTTAGAGAGCAATTTGATGAATGACAGTGTCTTACATTTATATTTACTACATATAAAACATTCTTATTTTGTTATTTACCAAGCAAGTAAATTAATAAGTTACTAGTGGGTCACCCTTTGCGGAAACAATTACTTCTGAACTGGCATGACCATGAAATTGCCCCCTAGGAAATTCCTCACTAAACTTGTTTGCGCAAATGAATGACACAATGAAAATCCTTCTGATATACCAGGTTTTACTATGAAAGATGATTAAGTGTAAAGGAAAATCAGTGGAGCTTTTTAAAGAGAAGATATAACAAATTTAATGCTTGTGTTTATGCACGCTGTTTCTACATGGGATAGAGTAACCCGCTGAATTTACATATTAAACAGATTGTATAAATTGCAAACCGTGGCCACGTCACTGCATCATAATCACATTCACGCATGCATTAATAACTATGGGTTTATACATTTAATATCCTTTAAAGTTATTCACCATACCGTCGAATTATTAAGTGCCAGAATGGTACTTCTGAGATTGTGTGGTGAACGGGAAAATATATGTCCGGCTATCTGTCTGTCTGTCCATATGTCTGTACGCACGGTAGCTCAAATACGCTTTATCGGATTTTCTTGAAACTAGGTATATGCATTTATAACGTCCATGGGGAAAAGCAATTTGATTTTGGTCCAAAACAGTTGAACGGTACCGGAGTAATGCCCAATTTAGTGCCTATTTTACGGTTATATATTAGAGAGAATTTATCAAATGCAAATCAGTTCTCATGACAACATATTGTTTTACAGTGTTCATATACGGCTTTGAAAATTGCAATTGTTAGCTTTGACAAATAACATGGCCCACATATTCCTTCACAAATGCTTATCAAAGTAGACCCTTGTTCTTCCGAAAGCCCTGCTTGATTAATCGATCTGGAGGTTAACTCTGAAATCGATTCTGGCACTTTGTTACTTCAGTTTACTTGACTTTATTTTGACTAACTTTTTATAAATGGAGACTTCAAACGAGTTTAGTTACGAGTCAAATTTAGATTACTTAGATCAGTCCATCCAGATATTTTTACATAGTATAAGAAACTGTGTAAAAATATCTGGTGGACTGAACAAAATATTGTAACTTAAGTATAACTTAGGTATATAACTCTCTCAATTCTAGAGTGCTAGGGAAAAAGCAAATAAGTCAACACGTCAATGTTTTAGGAGAGACAAAAACAATTTATTTTTACAGCATTGTTATAATATTTTTTGCACTCCTTAGCTAGTAAGTGGTACTTACGAACGTTGTTTACATGGCTCGTAAGTTGACATTCCCACACAGTCTTATTGCTAAGGACGGTTGCGATGAGGTTAAATTACTTACGGTCCAAGCGCTACGTCATAATTCATTACGATACACTTCATAATACATGCCTTTATGAACAAGGCCCCCAGGACAAATATTCGGTTCCCATAACAGCAAACACATGCGAATCACTTTCTGAAATAAACATCTCTCTTCAAGAATGTATACACATAATATTTTCAGGTAATATCACAATTAATATAATTAAATTGATATAAATAATCATCGTGCAAAAAATAGCATGCAACACACGGGCCGTAAAGGCATTTACGGGTCTCGAAACTGCAGCCTCGGGTTTTCAATCTGTTTCCTCGACCCGTAAACGTGCCTTACGGCACTTGTATCGCAATGTACTATTAGTTCAGTCCACCAGATATTTTTACGCAGTTTCTTATACTATGTAAAATTATCTGGATGGGCTGATCTAAATAGTGTGACAATGCTGTAAAAATAAACTCTTTTTCTCTCTCCTAAAACATTGGTGTTTTGACTTATTCGCTTTTTTCCCTACCACTCTAGAATTGAGAAAGTAATATACTTAAGTTAGAGAACTTTCTAAGAGTGTAACACGCTGTAAAATTGGAGCCCTAATTTTAACATTCTAGTTGCGAGTTGCTCTAATATATTTTCACCTCTGCAGGAAGCCTCACTAATTTTCCTTTACACTTAATCATCTTTCATCGTCAGAAACAGAAGTTAACATCCATAGCAAGCAGCATAGAAAAGGGGTTTTTGAAACAGCAATGCAAATGTTTGAAGAAAACGGTTTGAAGAGGTTTTAAGAGAATACGGTACTCAACATAGCTCTCTCTCCATCTTTCTTGCTCAGCTGGCACCGGGGGTGGCTGCATGGCGCAGGGGTGGGGTGGGGGTGGGGGAGGAAAGCAAATATTGACTCACCTCCAGGGTTGAACACGATTACGGACAAATTAATTAGAACACCAGCGAAATGGTTATATGGATCATCAAGCTGATTATAAAGAGCAAAAAATAATTTTATCTCTTGTCTATATTCCTTTTATTCAGACCTTTTGTGTTAACACCAAGTAGACAAGATTATTAGCTTAGCTTGCTAACAGAGTCTCTAACCAGCCACACTGCTAATGAACCTTCCCCCATCCTTTTATAACTATACAGTATAATCGGTATCATTTCTTTTGTCATTATTACTCAAAGCTAATGTTGGGTCAATACATACGAGTTAAGTATCAATTGAAATATTTCTTTGCTTTTATGTGACTGTTTTTATGTGTTTTAATATACGTATTTTAGCTAAAATATTTAATTAAAATAATATATTTTAATGCAGTTCAGAAACTCTTGTCGTCTCGTCTTCTGTCCAGAAATCTAAAAATTAAGATTTATACCTGTAAGACTATTATACTGCCTATTGTATTATATGGATGTGAGACATGGCCGCTAACTGATCAGGAAGAATATAGCCTAGTCTGAATGTGTTTGAAAATAGGGTGCTTCGAAAAATATTCGAACCTAAGAGAGATGAAAACTGCATAATGACGAGCTTCATGACCTGTACTCTTCACCGGAAAAAGTAAGGGTAATAAAATCACGGAGGATGAAGTGGGCTGGACATGTTGCACGCATGGGGGAGGGAAGACATATCTCAAAAGTATTGACTGGGAGACCCGAAGGGAAAAGACCTCGTGGAAGACATAGACGTAGGTGGGAGAACAATATTAGGGTAGATTTAAGGGAAGTAGGATTTGTGGGGGATGATTTGATGGAGTTAGCACAATAGGGTTGAATGACGGACTCGGGTAAGCGCGGCAATGAACCTTCGGGTTCCGTAAAATAGATCATATTCCTTTAGCTTACTTAGGAATTGTCTATTGCCATTGAGTAATTAAGTAAGTAATATATTTTAATGTTTCTATATCTCGATCCAAAAACAATCTCGCCGATAAGCTTGCGAACAAGATAAATACGCGTAAAATATCAAAATTACTATTATAGTTTCGTAAAAGTTGGAATCAGCCAAAACTGCATAACTCACTGTCGCCAGTACATTTCGCGCTTGTGCATTCAAGTAAATAGTATCCTATATTGCGATACAAGTGCTGTAAGCGGTGCATACGGATCGAAGAAAGTGTTTGAAAAAACGAGGTGCTTGCGCAGAGTTTTTTCAATTTCCGAGATCCGTTATGCGCTTACGGCACGAGTATTGCATGCTATTTTTTGCACGATGACTATTTATATTATTTGAGATATTAGCTGAAAATATTATGTATATTGTACAGTATTGAAGATGATGTTATATTTCAGAAAGTGATTCGCATGTGTTTGTTGTTATGGGGACCAAATATTTGTCCTGGGGGCCTTGTCCATCAAGTGCCGAGTGCCGTAAGTAAATTCTTACCGCACGGAAATTTGTTTTGTTTCCATAGCAACAAGATTGCGTGCGGGAATGTCAACTTACGATCCACGGCAACAATATTCGTAAATACCACTAATTAGTTAAGGAGTGCAAAAAAACAGTCACTAAACCTAATTTCGTCGTGTAAAGTAGCCTTAAGATTGAGAAACGGAACAGATAGTGGAATATCAGCTTTACTGCAGTTTCCACCTTAATGCTGCGAGTCGCACATGCTCGGAATAAGAATGCTATGCAACGCCCATCCAGAGTGGTGGACCATGAAGTTGACCATTAGCACTCACTCTCTGTGCTCTTTCCAAATCCACTCTTCTGCAACGGGCTATTATTATTATTTTTATCATTCTTATTCCACAAATTCTGTTGGTAGGCCTACAGTCAAAACTCTATATAACGAATATCAACTTAACGATGAACCCGCAGTTATAAACATTTTTCTTAGCTCCTGGCAAATTTCCTATCTTAATAAAATCAGGTAAACTGATGTAACAAAGTGCCAGAATGCTTTTGCTTAATCAGTGATAATTTCAATTAGCATATGCAGAAAATAAGTTTATTTTTGTAATCGATTTCCGAGTTAAGCTCCAGATCGATTCATTAAGCAGGGCTTACGGAAGGTCAAAGGTCTAGTTTTATAAGCATGTGTGAGGGAATATGTGAGTAGTGTTATTTGTCATAGCTACCTGATTGCAACTTCCAAAGCCGTATATGAACTCTGTAAAACAATATGTTGTCACGAGAACTTATTTGCATTTGATAATTTCTGTCTAATAGCCTATAGTACCACAAAATAGGAACAAAATTGGGCATTACTTCCGTACCGGTCAACCGATTTGCTCCAAAATCAATGGGCTTGGTCCCATGGACATTATAAATGCATATATGTAGTTTCATGAATATCCTATAAAGCGTATTTGAGTTATCGCACGTACCGACAGACGGACAGACATTTTCCCGTCCACCACACAATCTCAGAATGTACAGGTAGGGAAAAGAATGCGGACCGATTAAAATATCTAAGTTGTCGATATGAGCCACTGCGCATGCCTAGCGGCATTCACAGGATAGCAGGGAATGTACTGAAATTTGTTCTAGTGTCGATAAATTGCTTGAATTGAGAAATAATTTCACGTAATTTGCATTGCTGGTGAAAACAAACGTTTCCGTTACATCTCTTACATTTATTTACGTATCACAAGGCTCTGACATCAGCTACAAGAGTCGGTCCGCTTTTTGTTTCCCTACCTGTTCCATTCTGGTACTTAACAATGGAAAAAATGCAACGAAGATATTTTAGAAACACCTTTTTATAAGAATAAAGTGAATAAATAAGTAATACATCGCAATAGAACAAATCTTGAACCAATTGCATTTAGTTTACACGCTCTGTGTACCTAAGGTGTTCATCCTCTCTGGGAATGTTTTTAAGTAGCTGTAAGGATACGTTCTAAGGTAATGCCACCCCCTTGAACTGCTCATCATGTGAGCTGGGAACAAAATTGCTACCTCCAGTACAACACAATACAGTTGAGTTCCAAACGAAATTTTGAATGACGTAGGCTACAGTACTTGGAAATAAAGTCGCAAGAAGAAAAATTGTGATGACATAAACAGAATCTCTGATCACAATAAACAGCATTTTTTCAATGTATGATATTAATCCGTACGGGACTTCATAAAAGTGGTAACTAGGGTTCGGATGTTTGTGACATGTCAAATTTTTATCCTGACCTCCGTTCTCGGCTCAAACACAAAGTAAACACGAATTGCACGCTTGTTATCCTAACCGGACCTTTTTTATTTTGCATATAAAGTCATATTTTGGTCATTTTTGTGGTCTTGGTTATATTTGTGATTTAATGTCGTATTTCAGTTATAAATTCGGTAAAGGAACACAGTTATACTCCATGGTCGAGTTAAATTTGAAATTTATTTAACCAATTTAATGTTTATGCCAAATTAATAGGTAATTTAAATCTTAAAATTAATGTAATTGTTCATAATTTATAGGGACATGCAAAGTCTACAAAATATTACGAGTATTTGGAGCTGATTAAGCGAGCGAACAGGAGCAAATTCTTTAAAAATAGAATGCAAGTAAAGCTGTAAATCACCAAAATTGTTAAAAAATGATTATGTGATTGAATTCATGTGATGTAAGAATTTAGTGTCTTTTAAACGTTTTAAATTGGAATATTTATTTTTTGAAAATACGTTATTTTATTAGGTCCTATTTATGATTTTTGGGTCATATTTAATTAATTTAAAAGGCATATTTGCAGTCGTATTTTCTAATTTTTTAGGTCATAACTGACTTGACCTATTGTATACACTGAATGGTCAAATAAATCTATGAATCTATGAATCCGAATCCTAGTGATAACATTACCCGTTTGATAACATTATCCGCGATTACATTAAGCGGCGTTCACTGTAAATTGCAATAGAACAAATCTTGAACCAATTGCATTTAGTTTACACGCTCTGTGTACCTAAGGAGTTCAATCTCTCTGGGAATGTCATTAAGTAGTTGTAAGGGTACGTTCTAAGGTTACACAGTATAGCAGAAAGGGGATACGTTAGGGGGGGGGGCCATTGTAGTATGTGTTGGGTATCAAAAGGGTGTTACATTGCGTATAGAGGGCATTAGCGAAGCCGTTAAACAGGTTCTTGTAGATCACGCCGCAACTTTAGAGCCGGGCCAGGGGATTGGATTTCCGATGCTCTATATAAAAGTGTACATGTGTGCTAGAGAAAACTGGGAAGGGTGAACAAATTAGATTTGCTTTTAATGACTTTCCACCCCCCCCCACTACCCACCTAGGGCTAAATCTGATAGCCTTTTCATCCTCAACCCATGCCATTCCTTTTTATTTTATTTTTTCTCCATTCTCCTCAGTGCCGACAATGGATGAACTGCCTTTCCTACACATCGTAAACCCCAAAAGACTAGCGTGGGAGTGATCATTCGTCCAACCGCTGATTGAATGTTTTTGGGAAGAAAAGTGGCACATGTTCTCAGGTTGTACTTATTTTATTTATTGAAGTTAAACTTCTTTAACCGCAGTAGGGGTGAATCGAGAGCTTGTGTAACGCTCAAAATCGTCACGAAATTAATGTCACACTCAAAACCGTCACGAAATTAGTGAGGTGTGACGGAACGGACAGAACAGAAAACAATCAACTCAATGATAAGGATTAATCAACTGCTATACGATTTAAAGGGCAAAATAAAATACTCAAAGGGCAAACTAACGATAGAAGGTGGATAATCCAAAATTAAAGAATCCAAAAAAATTAAAAATTAAAAGATCAAAAATTTAAAAAATCCAAAATTAAAATATAAAAATTCCAAAATTAAAAAATCAAAGGTCCAAAATTTAAAAAATCCAAAAATCCAAAAATGAAAAATCCAAAATTAAAAATCCAAATATACAAAATTTAAGAAAAAAACAATTCAAAATTACAAAAATCCAAAATTTTAAAAATAACAAAATTTAAAATTTAAGAATCCAAAAATTCAAAGATCCAAAATTTAAAAATCCAAAATTAAAAAATCCAAAGATCCAACATTAAAAAATCTAAAATTTTAAAAAGTCCAAAACTCAATATTAAAAAGTCCAATAATCCAAAATTGAAAAAATCCAATAATCTGAAATTGAAAAAATAAAAAAAATAGAAACAAATTTAGCTTCTGTCGCGTGGCGTTCCACGCAAACTTTTTTATTTGTTTATTTATATGTACAGTGCACGCAGCTTATTGTGATAACTTAGGGAAGTAACTAATCTGATAATATTAACCGATTGATAACAAAAGCCGAAATAATTAATTCAAGGTTATTTATTCATACATAAGATAATACACTACAGAAACAGAATTAAAAGCTATTTATTCATGATGTAATTTAATATAATTTAATTCATATGTAATATATAATTCATATGAAATTGTGAAACACTGAACCACTCATAATACAGTAATAGACTGCAAGCAACCAGTAACAGAGTTTTTAATTGTTTTTCCTTTCCTTTAGAAGTCCAATAACCAATACTCCATACTCAGTTACGAGTTACGAGTGTTTTTCGAAGTCTATACTGATCTGTGGTGAACACCGCGCAGCAAAACATTTAACGCATCTCTGTTCAAGTCTTTTCATTTTACACTAACCATCACTGCATTTTAACACTGTGACCTTCATAAATGAAAGCTGCAACTTAACTGAGGGGTGAAACATGTTTCATTGCTAAAAAGAGAAAGTTAGGTAATACCACCCCCTCGAACTGGTCATCCTGTGATGGTACCGCTACTTCCAATACAAAATACAATTGAGTTAGAAACGAAATCCTTAAAAAACAAAATTTTGAATGGCGCACAGTATTTGGAAATAAAGCCGCAAAAGGGAAAATGTGATAACATAAACCGAATCTTTGATCATAATAAATAGCATTTTTTTCTATGTATGGGTATTAATCCGTACGGGACTTCATAAAAGTGATAACATTACCAGACAGATAACATTATCCGCGATTATATAATTAAGCGGCGTTCAATACATATATAACTTATATGTACAAGTGTACAAGTGTATATGTATGTATACATAGGCCTAACATATTAATGAACGACATCATTGACCATTAATCACTTAGTCATCAATCAATTTACAAAATGTGCATTTTGTTTCCTGTTTGAATAAAAAATAAAGAATGTTCCCGAATCACCGTCAACTTTCTAATTCTTTCACACTACCCGTGTGTAAGCTAAGATGGAAAGGTGATGTCACACTGAAAAATTCAATGCCCTAGTCGGGATTTGAACCAGGATCTTCGGCTCTCCGTGCAGCTGGCTTAAATCTTATAATAAATATTATGTTAATTGATGAAGTGACATTACTATAGATTGCAAATATAAAGTAAATGTTTCTGCTATGTTCAACTGTTTTCATACGTGATATGTTTCCAAACAAATTGTTACCAACCAAAAGAGCCAGAATTCCGTCACAATATGAAATTACCAAAAAGATTGTTGATAACTAAAATTTTAAGCAGAAGCGAGCTGAAATGATATTCCTTTTATAATTTCACGATTCAAAATAACATGAAAATCGTCCGATTTTCGAAAACCGCCTTCAGAAAGTTATCATTAAGGGAAGGGGACAATAATAAGCCTACTAAATTCAGTTTAGCTATTTCATGAAACGTTCATTTGCTATAACTCATTAACTTATCTTAAAAATCAGTTTCACCAGTTAAAGTGTCAGAAAACTTAATGAAGATATTCTTTAAGCAGTAGAAAATGGAGATAATTGTGAATTGCAATTGTCAGTTGCGTTATGTCGACTCTGCTTGTATGATATGACGAGGTATTTTGAGAGCGAGTTTACTGATTTAATGTTCTCCAAATTATTTTTAACTTAAAAACAAGACAAATGATAAACATTTTAAAACATAACATAATAATCTCCATCAGAAGAGGTAAGAAAATACGAGAACATTTCTACCACTTTCTTGAAAATTAAGACGAACGCAAAACTGTAAACTTTACTTTTTATTGCAATTTTCTTCAAAACGACCACCGAATGTTTTTACCTTAATATTAACTATGTGACATTTTTACTTGGAAATGAATTGAGATTTAACAGATTTTAGGACGAGACAAAATACAATTAATTTAAATAATAATTGTAAGCACTGTAATTAAATTATATCGAAAAAATACTAATATAATAGTGAAGAAACACATCTATATAACTGTACATTTAAAACATTTTGTGACTGATTCCTTACACCGCTGAAAGCTATAGGCCTAAATATGAAATCTAACCAGTTAGCTATTTCAAGAAAGCTTCATTTGTTGTAATATAATTCATTATCTTATAAATTATTCTCTTTTACCCGTTACTGTGTCAGAAAACTTAAGAAATTCAACCAAAACGACAGGATTTTTCTGGGAAAATATTGTGAATTGCTTATTGCTTATTGTCAATTGAGTTATGTTGATTTTACTTGTATGGTATGTCGAGTTTTTATGATAGCGGGTTTACCGATTTAATGTTCTCCAAATAATTTTTAACTAAAAAAGCAGACAAAAGATAAACATTTTAAAACATATTATAATAATCTCCATCAGAAGAGGTTAAAAAATACGAGAAGATTTCGACCACTTTCTTGAAAATTAATATGAACGCAAACTGTAAACTTTACTTTTTATTCCAATTTTCTTCAAACGACCACCGAATGTTTTTACATAAATATTTAGTATGTGACGTTATTGTTACTTGGAAATTAGGAAAGAATGAAGATTTATCAGATTTTAGGACGAGACAAAATACAATTAATTTAAATAATAATTGCAACACTGTAATTAAATATTATCCAAGAAATACTAAAAAATAATGAAAACGTAATATATGTAATTGTATAAAACATGTTGTGACTGATTCCTTATACCGCTGAAGCTATAAGCCTAAATATGAAATATGACCAGTTAGCTATTTCATGAAAGGTTCATTTGCTATAATATGATTCATTATCTTATAAATTATTCTCTTGTACCCGTTAAAGTGCCAGAAAACTTAGAAATTCAACAAAAATGGCAATGTTGAAAAAATATTGTGAATTGCAATTGTAAATTGAGTTATGTCGATTTTACTTGTATGGTATGTCGAGATATTCTGATAGCGAGTTTACGGTTTTAATGTTCTCCAAATAATGTTTAACTTAAAAACCAGACAAGCGATCAACATTTAAAAACATAACATAATAACCCCCATCAGAAGAAGTAAGAAAATACGAGAACATTTAGACGAGTTTCTTGAAAATTAATATGAACGCAAACTGTAAACTTTACTTTTTTTTTGCAATTTCTTCAAAACGACCAGCGAATGTTTTTACCTTAATATTAACTAAGTGACATTAGTTTTACTTGGTAATGTGGAATGAATTGAGATTTATCAGATTTTAGACGAGAAAAAATACAATTAATTTAAATAATAATTGCAACACTGTAATTAAATACTATCGAAAAATACTAAAATAATAAAATCTGGTAAACTGATGTAACAAAGTGCCAGTATGTTTTTGTTTAATCAGTTATGACTGCAATTATGATACGTATGCAGAATATGTTTTTTTTTTTAAATTGATTTCCAAGTTAAGCTTCAGATTTATTCATTAAGCAGGGCTTACGGAAGAAGAAAGGTCTACCATCTCGGCCACCTGGGTCATTTTAAAGGTCTAGTTGGATAAGCGCATGTAAATCAATATTTTTTTTGTCATAGCTACCTGTATTTTAATTTCCAAGGCCTTATAAGATAACAGTAAAACAATAGGCTATGTTGTCAAGATAACTGATTTTCATTTTTTTAAATAAATTCTTTCGAATGCGTATATTACCATAAAATAGGCACTAAATTGAGCATTACTCCGAAACAGGTCAACCGATTTTATCCATTATGAATAGACGTCTTCCCATCGACATTATAAATGTGTATACCAAGTTTCATAAAAATCCGGTAAAGCGTATTTGAGTTACCGCGTCTTTAAAATATACACTAAAATGGGTTTAACTCCGGTACCGGTCTACCGATTTGGTCCAATATCAGTAGACGTCTTTCCACGTTCATTATAAATGGGTATACAAAATTTCAGGAAAATCCAATAAAGCATATTTGAGTTATCGCGACTTCTTATATATTAACATAAAAACACTAAATTGGGCATTATTCCCGTACTGGCCAACCGATTTGTCCAATATCAATAAACTTCTTCCCATGGACATTATAAATGCGTATACGAAGTTTCATAAATATCCGATAAAGCGTATTTGAGTTATTGCGTCTTTAAAGTAGACACTAAATTGGGTTTTACTCCGGTACCGGTCAACAGATTAGGTTCAAATTCAATAGGGCACTTCTCATGGACGTCATAAATGGGTATACAAAGTTTCATAGAAATCCGATACAGCATATTTGAGTGATGGCGCCTTTCTATTAGAAAGGCGCCATAATCTATTAAAATAGGCACTAAATTGGGCATTACTCCGGTACCGGTGAACCGATTTGGTTCAATATCAATAGGGTTCTTCCCATGGACATTATAAATGTGTTTTCCAAGTTTCATGAAAATCCGAAAAAGCGTATTTGAGTTATGGTGCGTACAGACACACGGACAGACGGATAGACATTTTTTCGTCCACCACACAATCTCATAAAGTACCATACTGGCACTTAATAATGAAAACATACATCTATTATCGCCGCACTCATAACGTTGACGGGCGGCTCGCTTTGTTCTCATATTACAATGCTTGTTGTTACTGTAAAAGGTTTTCTCAAAAGAAACCGCTGACTGAATCCGTATTGCCAATTCTCTCATTGCTCAATGTCATTGACACGTAAGTGTTTTGCTGCATCTACATCTTCCCGCTCTGTTTACTAACACTGTGCAGTATGGCAACTACCCTAAGCGGCGGCGACTTCTTTGATGTTAACTGTCAACGAATTGAGTGCGGCGATAATATATAACTGTACAACTCATGTTACGATTGATGATTCCTATCTCCGAGCCCAAACAGCTAAAGCTATAGGCCTAAATATGAAATAAGGCCTGAAGTTTAATTTTGTAATGTAAGACGTTACTAAGAAGGAATTTTTCGAAATTCATCCCATTTAAGGGTCATAAGGGAATTAAAATTTTATATGGTCAAATATTACACATGGCATTACTTTTGGTCCCTGCTTTTATAACTCTATCATCATATAGTTTTCATGGAAATATTTCTGCCTATTTTCTGAAACCATGACTTTAAAAAAAATATATATTCATCGACGTTTTCAGGTCCATATTATTGTCACATTGATGGTAAAGCCGATTTTAACATCGATAGTGAAAATCGATGTTTTAACTATCGACGCTCGTCCTTACTCGGAAACAATCGTCCTAAACACCCGGTTAGATGCCCTAGAAACCATTAACCATTCTTAATAAGACAAACTCTGTACAGCCTATTTATTCGCACGTGATTGTGACACTTAGAGACTATTAAATACCTGTTAAATAGACTTGGGATTTTAGGTAAAAACTTGCTTTTACATTAGGGGAAAAACAAGCAAAAAGGCAATATTAGGCTGTAACGTAAAAATAAGTTGAACGAAAACTTGCATGTTTCATAAGTGACTATGCCTAAAACTGATACTTTTATAGGACCTAAAACAGCCTATTTTTACGTTAGAGCCTAATATTGCCTTTTTGCTTGTTTTTTTCCTGTAAAGTTCAAAATAAGTTATTTTTTGTGATAATTTCTAGCATTTATTTTCAGTTCATACTAAATTTTTAGCTCGGAATGTGCAGTACATGACACATTTGTGACGTGGTTAAATAGTAAGGAATATTATATAATCAGGAAACAATTCACACCCAGTAAAAAAAAAAATAAATAAAGTAGTTCTCTGAATCACTGAGGGATACAAGCGTGTGTAGCTTCTGGGCGAAGGGATTAGGTTTCCACTGTTATGGTAGCAATACAGGCCCTAGTAACAGGTCTATATAATTCTGTGTATCATAGGCCTATATCTGTGTTTTATCATGATTATTGATTAATGGTGACTTAAATAAATTTAATATTCTGCATTGCAATATTATTGAGATATTTCAGAAAATTGGCAACTTAACGATTTTATAAGAGACTATTTTACGATTTTTAGAACCTATTTTCCAATTCTTTAGAGCGTATTTTAGGTACGTAAAACAGCAATTTTAGCGACCTAAAAGTCCGAAGTCTACTGATAAAATACAGGTTTTTCGGATTAGTAAGTGCAATATCTGTAAGAATATTCCATACCTTTGAAAATAATGCTTGCCACAAAGAAATAAAAACAGATGAGTAGTGATCGGGGCGTGCCGATTCTTTGCGAAATGGGATAACACCTTCATCCGTCCATGCAGGGGTGGGGGGCAGGAAGAGGAAATTGGATCGAAATCTCTTCCACCATACCCCACATGCACGAGACCTGTGTTCCAAGCCAGTCACTACCTGACTTGTGACTTATATCATCCTCACCTGCCTAATCACTAGACCTGGGATTTTAAGGCAAATGCCTATTTTGTTCCTTACGAAATAACATGAACATTTTTAAATATGTTAACATGTTATGATATATCATTTATGTATATAGAGTTTTATAGTGCCCTAAAATGCCAATTTGGACCTTTGGAGCCTATTTTTACTATTTTAGTGCCTAAAACGCCTATCTTGTAAATAAAATTCAACTTCTGTAACTTTTACAATAATTTAATGGACATCCCTGAATGAAGGGCAGAACAGCAGAGGGTGGGTTTTTCACAGAAACTTGATTTACCCAAACAATTGTCACCAAAGGAATGATGACTGACGGGGGAGGATTCGCTCAAAACAACAAGTAGCAGGTTTATAGTAAAAAGGGACATACTGTGTCAGTTTTTCATATAATCCAAAACTGTTTTTGAAAAATGTATTTTTAATTCTGTTTTAATTTTACAATTACTTCTGTTAAGAATAGGTATACCACGTTTTCTACAGTTAAAAAAAGATCACGTTACAGTTGAAGAGTATATTGTAGTATTTTGAAGTCTATTTTCTGTCTATAAAAACATTTTTAAAGCATATTTTAAGTGCCTATTTTCTCTTTTAAAAGCTTACTTATTTGTTTTAAAAGTCTATTTTAGGTGCCTAAAACTAATTATTTTAGAGCCTAAAATCCTAGGTCAACTAATCACTAAGGTTTTAACCTGTTTTTTCCCAGCTTCCTAATTAGAAAATTTTAACGTATTTTTTCCCCGTTTCATGCCCCTTGCTTCCGAATATATGAATCCTATAGAACTTAAAAAGGGCTAAATCGGACTGAAGGGCCTAAAAGGGACTAAGTAGGACTTTTGCAGAAAAACACGATTTTTAAATAGATTTTCCAATTAATGCAAAGAAAAATAAATATGTGAATTAATTTGTACATTTTAAGAAAATACATAATAAAAATAAATTTATAGAACGCACTAAAATTAACAACGTATAGCTTATGTCTCCGGTCATGAAAACCACCAATAACGGCCGTGGGTGTCGGCATGCTGACCACATGCCCCCCAATCCTGCCATCTGCCTACGGGAGATGACGCAGCGGTCGGGTGGTAGGCCAAGTCCCTCCAGGGATGTAGCGCCACGGAGTTTAGTTTTTTATAGCTTATGTCGCTTAGTCGCTTGTCTCCGTAACTCGAAAATGTGCAGCCTCGCCGCCGCAGGAGAACACTTGCAACAATTCACTGATGCCATATGAACTGTGATTTGAATTTGATAATTCTGTTTAAAAAGGGATTAAATATTAAGTATTCTCGAAAACATTTGATTTTTTTCTCATTTCAAATCAAATTTTTTCAAAATCCTTCCTTAGTGTGCACTTACATTATGAAACGAAGGCACTGTCAAAATTCCAAGTCTCTACCTGTTATAGTTTAGGATCAACGTTGATTCTCTGTCAGTCAGTCAGTCAGTCAGGACTAAGCCTTGTGTTTATATAAGGTTTGTTCGCAAAGCAAATCCGTGACCGCTTGAGAATTTGTTGTACTGCGCATGTCCAGTCTGTAACTTACCCGTGATTTGCACTTTGCGAACGGTTACAAGAATTTGGAATCGATAGTTTCTGCGTTTAATCGATATGATATGCAAATAAAATATATATTTCCCTTTGACATGTTATAAATGCAATATACATCGACAATATAATCTATATTTTGGGAAACTTTTAATTATCTTCCATTATTCATACAATAAGTAGCCTATGTTTATAAATCTGGCGCAATGTTATAGGAGGGAGGAGTCAGGCGCGTGAAAATAGGTTACTGCGCATGTCTCTGATAACAATTCATGCTAGAGCCTGCAAACTTTTCTTATAGTACAGAAACTGTCCGTGAGAGCTTTGCGAACAGAAGATTGAAATCAGAATCACGGATTCTCGCTTTGCGAACGCGTGTGGAGAAAGAGCGCATGCGCGAACGATTTGTTCCTGGTTTCTGACTGCTTTGCGAACAAACCTATTGAGAAGAGATTTAATAAAAACCATAGAATACTTAACATAAGTTAAGCACTAACATGGGAAAAGATTATATTGAAAAATTACTAACCTCGAAGCTAAGAAGAAGAAAAAAAGGCTATAGGCTTACGACATAAAACATACTCACATAAGTAAACAGAGTGCCTTTCAGAGCCCCTTACCTGTAAATAGAAACATACAATTAGTAACAAGATATACAGGGTGTTCATGAATAAAAGTGGCATAGGCTGCATCACGAAATGAACTGGCAGTACATTACAACATGCGTTACACGCACTAAGCAGTATAGCGTCGAGTCCAATACAAACATATTGTATTTCAACCCCTAAAGAGTGAACTATTTTTTACTCGACTGTACTGTAACTTCTCATTATGCAATACATCACTATAGTTTACCTTACATAAAATAGTAATTTGCTATTTCCCCTTTGCCATACGAAAGCAGTCTATAAGTTATAATAGTCAGGTAAACTGATATAACAAAGTGCAGATGGAGTTAATAGGCCATACTTCAGAAACTATTGAGTTTTAGACCACGGTTTGCTACTTTTATTTGTCAAAGCCCAGTGTATTACAACGTCCAAAGCCCTATATGAACACTGCAAACAATATTGTTGTCATAAGAACTGAATTGTATTTGACTAGGAGGTGCCCGTGGCTTCGCCACGATAATTCTTTTAAAAATTAAAAATTAAGAGTATAATAATTATTAAAGCATTATATTTATTAACACTTGCACGCGAATCATTCATAAACTAAGCCATTAATAATTAATGAAACAGCTAAAATTCCTGCTTTAGAGTACATTCCACGACATGAAAGCGCCCCCTGGGAAAACTATATCAGAATCGATTATGCAGTTCCAAAGAACCTGTAAACACATAATACGTATTGTTTTTCAGCTGTTTATTGACATGAATATGATGTGAATTTTTTATCAATTCAGTGTAATTTTCAGAAATTATATAATGTTTCAAGGGAAGGAATGGTTTGTTTGGATTATTAATATTATCAGCGATATTTCAAGAGATAAAACCATCAATATTTTACAGCTGTTGCCCCCGGCTTCGCCCGCCATTATTCATTGACTCCAGGATTTTTAAGAAAATTACACTGGTAGATTATTAAAAATGTTTGTGGTTCAGAGCTATGAAAATTGTAAGTAAAAATAAAATTAGAAAATTTGTTCGTGTTCATTTCACTTAGGCCTTATATAATAAAGAAACTGTTTTCCTTCCTAATTTTGTAGTCGTCATGAAAGTTTAGACTGCGAGAGACGAACATCGCCGAGTATACCCGATGTCTCACGAAGCGGGCGAGCAAGCACGCTATTTAGGGCCGTTGAATTGTATAAGAGTAGATGATTTCAGTCTAACATTTTCAGAAATTAGGCCCCTAATTGGCCGTTACTCCTGTACCGATCAATCGATTTGGTCCAAAATGAATGGGCTTCGTCCCACGGACGTTATAAATGCGTATACAAAGTTTCATAAAAATCTGATAAAGCTTGTTCGAGTTATCGCGCGTACAGACAGATGGACAGACAGATGGATAGACATTTTCCCGTCCATCACACAATCTCATAAATTACCATTCTAGCACTTAATAAAATAATGTAATCCATACAATTTGACCGCCGGAGTTTTGTGGTTAGCGTCGCTGACTACAGATCCATCGGCCCGGGTTCAATCCCAGGTACCTCCTCGGATTTTTCTGAGGTAAGGAGATCTGGTAGGGGTGCACTCAGCCTCCTGATTAAAATTGAGGAGCTACTTGATAGAGAATTAGGGGCTTCGGTCATGGAAACCACCATTAACGGCCGTGGGTATCTGCATGCTGACCACATGCCCCCAGTCCTGATGCAGCGGGCGGGTGGTAGGCCCAGTCCCTTCAGGGATGTAGCGCCACAGAGTTTAGTTCGTTTAATTCACACAAATTAAGTAAATATTATGTCAATGTTAATAAACGTTAATAATGTTAACAATGTTTTGATTATTTAGCTGTTAAATACATTATTTAAAAACATTTAAAACTAAAAAATTTAACTCCGTGGCACTACATCCATGAAGGGACAGGGCCTACCATCTGCCATCCAGTGAATGAATTAATAAACGAGAGCAAAGCCGCTGGCACCATAATATTTCTATCATCCATAAGAAGACATAAATTTCATGGGATTTGTTACTGAGTTATATTCCCTTTGTAACACTACGGCCAGCTAAGTAATTCCTAAAAGAGTACTTAAGTTAAATATATTTTTTCCCGTTAACAAAATAAACGAGTCGTAATTGTTCTCTTCGTCTCTTCCCTTCCTAATGTGTCGGACACTTTACTTAATGAAATGGGTTCTTAATTAAAAATAAAATTGCTTGCAGAATCTGGTGGAGAGGAAGAATTCCTGACAAGATGAAATGCGGGCTATTTACACATCACATTTAACGCCAACAAGATTAGTTTCCACAACACTTGAATGCAGTAATGCGTATTTCGTGTTCGTTATTTCAACCCCGTCGTGTCACCTACAACCTTTCTGTTAAAACTAACAAGTAAGTTTGATATTCTATCAACTAGAAGAGTATTATATTTGACCCACAAATTCTATTTCGAGTTTCAATGTTACTGTATTTTACGTACCATAAGACACACTTTTTTTTGCCTTAAAACAGAGCTTGAAAGTTGGGTGCGTCTAATGGTCCGAAGTACAATAAAAATGAAAATTATGGTAATTATTGCTGGAATTTCATAGTTATAAAAAAGGTGTTGTAAACGAAAAGATATTTACAAATTTTGGCACAGAAAAAAAGGAATGTTGAGTACTTTTATTTAGGAGTTGTTTCTGCCGGGTGGTTTAAATGAAGACATTGACCTCTAAACTACTTTGTCCCGTTACACTTACCGTATGATGAATTAAGGGTTAGAGGGTGTAAAAGTATTTTCAGCATTTTATGAGAAATCAGTTCAGTTGTTAAAATTTACGCGATGCCACCTGTACAGAAGAGATTTCCGTACAACGCAGGTTTTAAGTTAGTAGTGATTTACACAAATTCCATTGTACAAGGTTATAATATGTTTATGCAATTACCTTTTGAAATTTTTCGTTTATCATCACATTAAAGTTCTTTTCCTTTAAATTTCCATCCTAAAACTAAGGTGCGTCTTATGGTCCGGAGCGTCTTATACTCCGTAAAATACGGTAAGTGCCAGAATGGTATTTTCTGAGAGTGTGTGATGGACAGGAAAATGTCTGTTTGTCTGCCTGTCTGTGATTCTAGACGCAATAACTCGAACACGCTTAATCGGATTTTCATGAAACTTCGTATACTCATTTATGATATCCATGGAAAGAAGTGTATTGATTTTGAACCAAATAGGTTGACCATTACCGGTGTAATGCCCAATTTAGTGCCTATTTTATGGTAATATATTAGAAATAATTTACAAAATGCATATCAGTTCTCATGAAAACACATTGTTTTACAGAGTTCATATACGGCTTTGAAAGTTGCAAAACAGTTAGCTTTGAAAATAACATTACCCACATATTCCTTCACATATGCTTATCAAACTAGACCTTTGTTCTTCCGCAAGAAGTTTGGCTAGGAGGTGTTTAAACATTCACCCTACAGCCCAGACTTCGCTCCCATTGTTTTTTTTAAATGCTCGATAGTAAATGTTTTTTTTTTCTTTATGCTTACATAATAGCATTTTACAATTTATTGCGATTCCAAGATTCTCGCATTAAAAGAAACGAGAGGGAAGATGGATGTTCTCCTATATAGAGGGAACCTAATTTCTTTTTTTGCACGACTTAACTAATTAGTGGTACTTACGAATGTTCTTGCCGTGGATCGTAAGTTGACATTCCCGCACGCAATCTTGTTGCTATGTGCGGTAAGAGTTTCCGTGCAGTAAGAATTTACTTACGGCACATCATAATACAAGCCTTTATGAACAAGACCCCCCAGGACAAATATTCGGTTCTCATAACAACAAACACATGCGAATCACTTTCTGAAATAAACATCTATCTTCAAGAATGTATATACATAATATTTTCAGGTAATATCACAATTAATATAATTAAATTGATATAAATAATCATCGTGCCTTTATTTTGATATATTTATCGTAGAACTACAATTTGTACAATTATTAAAAGAAATTCCTCCATACTTATTTACAAATATTCGGTTCCCATAACAACAAACATATGCGAATCACTATCTGAAATATAACATCCATCTTGAATAGTGGACATACATAATATTTTCAGCTAATATCTCAATTAATATAAATAAATTGATATAAATAATCATCGACCAAAAAATAGCATGCAATACTCGTGCCGTAAGCGCATAACGGATCTCGGAAATTGAAAAAAAAACTCGGCGCGAGCACCTCGTTTTTTCAAACTCTCCTCGATCCGTAAACACCACTTACGGCACTTGTATCGCAATATAGGCTACTATTTTGCACGAAGTAATTAATTAGTGGTACTTACGAATATT
Source organism: Ectobius pallidus (assembly GCA_964059195.1). Taxonomy (NCBI): domain Eukaryota; kingdom Metazoa; phylum Arthropoda; class Insecta; order Blattodea; family Ectobiidae; genus Ectobius; species Ectobius pallidus. The sequence goes on from CAXKWD010000007.1 coordinate 167,234,810, forward strand.
ATTGCCGTGGATCGTAACTTGACATTCCCACACGCAATCTAGTTGCTATGAAAACAAAAGAAATCTCCGTGCGGTAAAAATTACAAAAAGCACAAGTGCCGTAGTAAAATCATCATAATACAAGCCTTTATCGAAGGCCGGAACCAAGGCCCCCTAGTTTGTAGCGGCTTTAACCGGACAAATATTCAGTCCCCATTACAACCAAAACATGCGAATCACTATCTGAAATATAACATCCATCTTCAATAGTGGACATACATAATATTTTCAGGTAATATCTCAATTAATATAATTAAATTGATATAAATAATCACCGTGCAAAAAATAACATGCAATACTCGTTCCGTAAGCTCATAACGGATCTCGGAAATTGAAAAAACTCGATGCAAGCGCCTCGATTTTTCAAACTCTTTCCTCGATCCGTATGCACCGCTTACAGAACTGCGTAGTATCGCAATATACTATTTTGAGCATTGAGATTTCTTTTGTTTTCATAGCAACCAGATAGCGTGCGGGAATGTCTAGTTACGATCCACGGCAACAATATTCGTAAGTACCACTAATTAGTTACATCTTAGGCTACAAAAATTACAATGCGACTTCCTGCGACTTTAAAACCATGAGTTATTCCTCCCTCAATTTATAAGCCCATCGCGGACTGCACAGAAAACAATTAACACAATCATTATAAGCTCATAGTTTATATGAACTTGTACCGTATTTTACGGACTATAAAACGCACTTTTTTACCTTGAAAACATAGCCTTAAAAGTTGGGTGCATCTAATGGTCCGAAGTACACTAAACAGATTAAAATTATGGTAAATATTGGTGGAATACCATAGATATACACAAGGTATTATAACCAAAAGACAGTTACAAACGTTAGCACAGACTGTACATCACTGCACTTGTCACAATCGTAACATGAGGATAGCTGGAAGTCAGGTATACAATGCGAAAAGAAAGGAATGTTGAGTTCTTTTATACAAAAGAAGTGTCTTCGTCGGGTGGTTTAAATGAATGCAATAACCTCTAAACAGCCTTGACCCGTTACACTTACCGTATGCTGAATTAAGGATTAGAGGGTGTAAAAGTATTTTATTTATTTATTTATTTAACCTGGCGGAGTTAAGGCCATAAGGCCTTCTCTACCACTCAGCCAGGGCAAAAACATGAAATACATAATGATAACAATAATAATGATTAAAAATAAATTAAAAAAGAACTGATATACATGAATACAAGAAACGAACATTAAATACAAAGAAAAAATTAGAACATATATACTTGGATAATTAAGATACATTAAGACACATTAAATGATAAAAAATAAATTAATTGTTACAAATATGATTTAGTTATATAAAAGCATTAAGTGATAGAAACTGAAATTAACATAGGACATGAAAAAGATTATTAAGTACTACGTATATGTGCTGTTAACTGCGATCTGAAGGTTGACAGTGACCGGCAGTCCTTGATATGAGATGGTAAAGAATTCCACATTCGGATGACTGAAGTAGTAAACGATGATGAGTAAAGAGATGTATGATGTTTAGGTATTGCGAGAATATGATATTGCCTGGACCGAGTGTTTAGGTTATGATGAGATGAAAGAGTTTGAAAGCGTGATGACAGATAGTGAGGACAGGAAGTGTGAAGAATTCGATATATTCATTCTTTCATGAGAAATCAGTTCAGTTGTTAAAATTTACGCGATGCCACCTATACAGCAGGTTTTAAGTTAGAAGTGACTTACACTGATTCCATTATACAGGGTTATAACTTGATTGTATAATGAAGTATATTATTCCCTTTAAATATTTCGTTTAGAATCATATTAAATTTATTTTCCTTTAAATTTCCATTCTAAAAACAAGGTGCGTCTTATGGTCCGAAAAATAGGGTATATTGTTTTGTAATATCCTCAGAAATTAATTTTTTTCTTCACATATATTTTCCGTAATTTTATTCATTGGAAGCAGGAGACGCAGAAAAACAAATCAATCGTTAGATTTTAAAACAATTTATATGAGTTAAATAATTAAAACATTACATTTACTAACACACGCGAATCTCTATAGAAATAAAAGGCTTTGTCCTGACTGACAGGAATCAACGTAGAGCCTAAACTATAACAGGTAGAGACTTGGAATTTTGACAGTACCTTCGTTTCAAGTGCTCACTAAGAAAGGATTTTCAAAAATTCTGATTTTAAATGCCAAAAATCAAATGTTTTTGAGAATACTTATTCCCTTCTTACACAGAATTATCGAATCCGAATCACATTTAACATTAAAACATATTGTTGCCAGTGGGTTTCAGGTGGGTTTGGAAATCAATTAAATGGAAGTTTGACAATTACAGTTGGCTTTGTCTATTTTTGTCATACCTTGAAATAAAACTTTCGCAATCGCTTGAATGTTGTAAGCCCTAATATGGTCAAACATTGTTTTATTTGGACGAAACTCACTATACAGGGGTTTTCTGGACCAAGGAACTCGAATCTGAGATCGCTTTTACCAGGTGAAGCTATCTAATCGTGGTATGTAGACCACGTGATTTAGGTGTTAATAAATATAATGATTTAACTATTATGCTCTTAATTTTTAATTTTTGAAATAATTATCGCGGGCGAAGCCGCGGGCACATCCTAGTCATTTATAAACTAAACGTTTAATAATAATGTAATATTAAAGAGCTAAAAATCCGGCTTTCGAGTGCATTCCACGATTAAAAAGCGAAGAAAAGACCTCAAATTCGAGTTCCCCAGTTTAAAAAAACCCTGCATAGTGAGTTCCGTCAATATCCTTCATTGTCTTTCCACTGAATTCACTATCCCTCATTCATTAAATGCATCAAATTACTATAACATTAAAATACAGGTCTTTGTTACTCAGTTTCATTTGGTCCTCTCAAGGTTTCATGATCGTTCCCTGTTCGATAAGCTAATGATCGATTAATAATCGACACCACACCCGGGTTTTAATGAAAATCTGCTCTTTAATAAATGCCATTAAGATACTGTTACGTCATGTACATACAGAGTGTTAATGAATAACACTGAAATATTTTACCAGTGTATAGAGGGGACAAAGACAAGCAACTTTTGTTAGGAGCATTTTCCTCTATGGATTCATTTTTTCCCGTTACAGCACAAAAACTCCCAGGGCATGGCCGCCACTAACTTCTAACATTTGAAAAAAAATGCAAAACAAAGGTACTTAACACTGGAGTTATGAATTAAAAAAAAAAACTATTGGGGTGGCGGTCAGTCATGTGATTAGTCTGTAAATTTTGCAGATTATGAAAGCTCTAAATTATTACTGATATAGCTGTCAAGGAATGATTAAGAATTGGGTTTTTATCGATCACTAAGAAGGAATGAAGTAAATTTAATGAAAATTTTAACCCTATTTCGCTAAATTATTGAGTTATGAGCACCAAATTGCAATGGTTTTAATGCCCTGTAGCATACACATTTTTACGTCATAGAGCAAAAATTTCCAATTAAAAGTTGCTTATCTATGTCCCCTCTTTATAAAGGTAAAATATTTTGGTGTTATTCATTCACACCCTGTATAGTATGATGGAACAAAAAGTATTAATTTTTCCCAGCCCCCTATAACCGAGGGGAGACTATATGGGAGAGAAGGGGAGATTGGGCAGTCGTAGTGTTTCACACTCGATCCCCACACCCGGATCTGCTCCCTTAACCTGATACAGGAACGATTGGTCTCGCTCCCCTTGCAGTGGCCCGCTAAATCCCCAATTGACTTGCAATCCGCTTTCCTCTGTCTCTATATCGAGCTGTACGGCGGGACGTATAGGCTCCAGGATTTCACTTTGACGCTGTGACGAATATCACGTGACTCAAGAACAAAGAACATTCAGAGAAGTACAAATTAATCAACATAGAATTTTTCTCCTATAATATTATAATAACAATAATCTGTGATTCATGAATGCATATACAGAGTGTTAATGAATAACACCGAAATATTTTACCTGTGATTAGAGGGGACATAGATAAGCAACTTTTATTAGGAGATTTTTCCTCTATGGATTCAATTTTTCCTGCTACAGCATAAAATCTCCCAGACAATGGCCGCCACTGAATTCTAACATTTTAAAAAATATGGACAACAAAGGAACTTCTTTGTTAACACTGTACTTATGAATAAAAAAAAAACTAATGCAGTGGCGCCAGTCATGTGACTAGTCTGTAAGTTTTGCAATTTACGAAAACTCTAAATTATATTATAGCTGTTGATGAATGATTTAAAATAAGGTTTTTATCGATCATTAAGAAGGCATAAAGTCAATTTAATGAAAATTTTAACCTTACTCCGCTTAATTATTGACTTATGAGCATCAAATTGGAATGATTTTAAAGCCCTGTTGCATACACATATTACGTCATAGAGCAAAATTGTCCTAATAAAAGTTGCTTGTCTATGTCCCCTCTATTCACGGGTAAAATATTTCGGTGTTATTCATTAACACCCTGTATATCAATCTTGAATGTTAACCGTACAATAACAGTGCAAGCCCGGTAATAAAAATCATTAATTAGTGTGCCTCACAGTATTGCATATAACATAACTTGTCTGTCAGTGAGGTAGACCTTTAAGGGCAATTAATCATAGGAGAGAGGTTCCATCTAGCGCTGTGAAGTGAACTCTGGCTTAGCTCAGTTGGTAGAGCAGTGGCACGGATAGCCAAAGGTCCTGGGTTCAAATCCAAGTATCAGAGAAATTTTTCTCCTACAATATTCTCATGTAATGTCCAACAGAGACAATAATATGCGATTCATGAATGTATATATCTAGCACCTCCTGCAAGTCTCCTGTAGAAGTTCGGCTGGGAGGTGTTTAAACATTCAGCTTAAAGCCCGAACTTCGCTCCCAGTGATTTCCATCTTTCCCTACACCTCACGAAATGACAGAGAGTGATAGAGAGGCGAAGGTGGTTGTCACACAGTGGTTCGCATCCCAGGCGGCACACCTCTACGATAGGCCTACAGGTGTTCAAAAGTTGGTCCCACGGTATAGCATATGTTTCAATTCCGGTGGCGAATATGTTGAAAAATAGCTGAACACTGGCTGTGTCTGCTGCAATAACTATTTCCTTGAAATAAACGGACCCAAGGAAACTTACTTGACGTACGCGCGTCGTATACCAGTAAAATGTATAGTCTCGATTAACAGACAGTATTTACTGTGGCCTAGTAGCATTTGTTTTCTTTCTGTTTAAGTCTGAACGCAAATTAGAGACTGTTTCTTCCCTTTAAGTATAACTTGGTTTTCTTATACCGAAGCCCCGCCCCTTCCGCTCTGCACAGGAACTCATCCAAGTCCTGGTGATGGCAGAGCTTCCAGATATAATGTCACCCTGGAGAATTCTCAATATTATCCTCTTCTCCAAGTCCTGTACTACCTAGCAGACTTGCTACAGGGTGTGTCAAAAATCACTTCCTGACAACCACTATTCATGTTAAAATTAAATCAGGAGAGTTACTGTAACCGTGAATGTGATTATTAGGGGGCGGATTTCTAAGACCTAAAAAATAGGATATATGCATGCATTTATGACCTAAAAAACATTAAAATATGACCAATGAAACTTAAAATATGACTTTACCACTTACACATTGTATATATATATATTTTTTTTAGTTTCATTACAATACATTTTATTAAAATATAGTATTAATTATTTAAAAGATCTGTAAATTCTCAAAAAGTATCATTATAATCCAAAATTTACAAAATATGATATGAAACTTCAAAAGTTCTTTAATATGCACATAAATATGCCAAAAATATGACCTAAAAATGCGTATTCATACTAAATATGCTGCAATAGTTGAAAATTTCCTAAATATACAGTTATATGCACAATAAAAGCCGTTCCATTTTCATCAGGATGCTTGGAATCGGGTTTAAATTAGTCGGAAACCTGAAATAATGCAAAGGGGAAAAATATGACATGTCATAGAAATCCGCCCCCTAGTGATTACTCTGTTTACAATAACATGGGCCTGAGGTCTGAGTGACCGCTTGGAGTTAAGGGGCTTTTAACGACAAAAACACCCATAAAATATTAATTTTGATTATTATTCAAGCAAATTGACTTCTAACTGTTTAATGAACTTAGTATAATTCTTACACCATTTTATGGGGGTTTTAGCGCACACATCTGAGTCACTGCACAACAAATGCAATTAAATAACCGTAACCAAATTAGTCTAGGTATGTAAGCCTCCCAATCGGGGGACTACAAGAATCTACGAAATACCAGATATCGATGCAATCGTAACACTGGTGTGACTTCCGGAAAATTTCTACCTAATTTTTACGTTTGTGTTCGAAAACAGAGACTGAAAATGGGGACTGGAGAAAACTGGATAACGACGAGCTTCATAAACTAGGCTATACTCTTCACCGAATATAGTAAGGATAATTAAATCGCAGAGGATGAAATGGGCTAGACATGGAGGGGGAAAGACATATCTCAAAAGTATTGACAGGGAGACCTGAAGGGAAAAGACCACTTGGAAGACCTACACATAGGTGGGAGGGCAATATTAGAATAGATTTAAGGGAAGTAGGCTTTGCAAGGGATGGTTGGATGGAGTTAGCACAGAATAGGGTTGAATGGCGGACTCAGGTAAGCGCGGCAATGAACCTCCGTGTTCCATAAAATAGATAATATTCCTTTAGCTTGCTTGTCTATTGCCTGTGAGTAAGTATAATTACCTAATTTTACGCCAGTCAAATGTGTACCTTCTCCCTTAATAAACAGCAGTGCTTAAAATGTCACTAAGATACTGTTAGCTCACATATAACAGGTAGCCTGCCTTCTATGCCGCTCTTGCACACATTATAAGGGATAGCGAGACGTTGTTGTGCGGGTAGTCTAAACAAATTCAGCAGGCGTTTCCTTCTTCATCGCAACTGGTACCATCAATGTTATGTTTCCAGTTTTTCCGAACAAATCATATAAAAGGAAAATTCTACATATATAAACTATAATTACATTAGTATTTTTTTTTGCCATACATTAATTTATCCGTAAAATAATCCTCTACAAAATATTAGAATAGCCGGTAAATCGTTCGAACAAGTGCAGAAATTCAAATATCTGGGAAAAATTACAGACACAAAATAATATTAAGGCACAAGATAAGTGTCGTCTAAAATCAGTAAAAGCCTGCTTTTATGCAATTCAGAAACTCTTTATCTTCTCGTCTTCTGTCCAGAAATCTAAAAATAAAAATTTATAAGACAATTATCTTGCCGGTTGTATTATATGGATGTGAGACATGGTCGCTTACTCTTCGGGAAGAAAATAATCTGAGAGTGTTCGGAAACAGGGGGCTTAGGATAATATTTGGGCCTAAGAGAGATGAAAATGGGGACTGGAGAAAACTGCATAACGACGAGCTTCATAACATTTACTCGTCACCGGATATAGTAAGGGTAATTAAATCACGGAGGATGAAATGGGCTGGACATGTTGCGCGCATGGGGGAGGTAAGACATTTCTCGAAAGTATTGATTGGGAAATCCGAAGGAAAAGACAACTTGGGAGACCTAGACGTAGGTGGAAGGACAATATTAGCATATTAAGGGTAGTAGGATTTGCGAGGGATGATTGGATGTGGTTAGCCCAGAATAGGGTTGAATGGCGGGCTCGGGTAAGCGCGGCAATGAACCCCCGGGTTCCATAAAATAGATATTTTCTTTAGCTTGCTTAGGAATTGTCTATTGCCATTGAGTAAGTAAGTATGGATGATCCTAGATACACCCGTCAAACTAATGGTTACCAAAATTTGGTTTGACCGGAGGTAGTCAACTTCAATGTTGGGCACTCCGGGGGTAAGGGTGGGCACAACAAAAATTGAGTAAGTAAGTTAGTAAGTAGTGATAAGTATTATTATAACTGTTATCATTATTTTTATCTTCATTTTCTCTCTATTTTGTTTAGGGCTTTGGTTTCACCCTGCCATTAGCAAAGTAATGTTACAAATTATAAAATCGTTACTAAAAGCCACTGTACGGATTTACATTCAAATTGCGCATAAAACTGAACTATTTGTTTTAGCTTATGTTCTAACTATTGTTCAATTGGATCAGATTTCTTTTATCTGTATTGCAAATTGACAATGCATGGGAAATAGATACAGTAATAACAAAGATCCTTTCAAATCACGGAAAATTCGCGCTTCCTATTCGTTGCCACCAGCGATATTTCGCTTCCGATATTGGTTGCTGTTATTGCAGCTAATGGGCGCGAAATATGCGGCTTGTAATTTCATCCATCAACACCAAATTGTATATACAGAGTGTTCCAAAAGTCCTGATTTGAAATTTAGTATCAACAGTCAATTTCTCGTCAAGTAAACGAAGGTAAAATGCTCAGAACTAGCAGTACGCTAGTATTTCTGTAAACAATACATCTCACGCAAAAAAAAAAAATCTAAGATTTTCTCTTCATCAGGGCAACACCTATTATACGTGTGAGCCTTTTAGGTTCTTATGGTTGTTAATGGTACGGCGTTTTGTTATTTTTATTCGTAAATTTAAAAGGAAAATAATTTCAGTTCTCTTGTGCTTAAAATAGTTATCAAAAAACTTTTTGGCAATTTCGTATGTATCAGAATTAAGGTTCTTTTAGTTGGCAACAATTTGTTTGAAACAAATTACTGTTTGAAACAGTTGAACAACGCAGAAAAATTTGCGTAAAACATTAATATATTTGTAAAGAAGTGTATCTCTATCTAGAAAAGCCAAATAACGAACCCTTCGCTATGATAAAGAAGGGCGAGAAATGGAGGTCGTAAATAATGTTTCGAGAGAAAGTAATTATTGTGTTGGCATATGTTTGTGTTTTGTCAGAACGTTTAAACTACCAATATCAAGTTTATGGGGGGAAAAAATTCCCCAAATAGTTATTTGTGATATTTGAATATTTTTTATTTATTTTAGCTGCATTTATACTCCTTTTAGCTTCGAGGATACATCAGGAGTTCGGGATCTGTGTCTGTACATTAGGGACTATTGATTGTCAATTGTTTCTATAATAGGTGTATTTTATGGAGTAAATTTCAACTGATTAATTTAAATGGATATGATATGATATAGTATGATATGATAGGATATGATGTGATATGACACAGGATGAAATGGTGACAAAACCCATGTCAAACTGGCCGGCCACGGGATTTGAACCTGGGACCTCCCTAATGCGAGTCCAGGACGTTACCATCTTTGCCACTTCGCTCCGTGTATTTTGAATACTGTAAATGGTTATAAGGTACACGATAATAATAGTAGTAGTATTTGTAGTGGTTAAAATGAAGGAAATGGATATTTATTTATTTGTAGGAAAAGAAGATAAAGAATGTGACATCTGGTGATATCCTCAATAATGGCCATAACGTGCTAGCACCTTTTTAAGTAAAACTTCTTTAGTGGCGGTAGAGGATAAATCGGGAAAATCAGTCACACTAAAACCGTCACGAAATCAGTCACAATCAGACACACTAAAACCGCTCAAAACCGAACGAAATTACTTACTTGTTTCGGTGCGGACTGCACAGAAAACAATCAACTCAATGGTTAGGAGTAGGCCTAATCAAAGGAAATGTTTCAGACCTTACTTTCTCAATGGCAATAGACATTCCTAAGCAATCTAAAGGTATATTATCTATTTTATGGAACCCGGAGGTTCATTACCGCGCAAATCCAAAATTAAAAAATACAAATTTCCAAAATTAAAAATTATAACATCCAAAAATCCAAAATTTAATAAATAATAAAATAAAAAATTTAAAAATCCAAAAATAAAAAATTTAAAAAATAAAAAAACAAACAATTCAAAGATCGAAAATTTAAAAAATCCAAAATTAAAAATTCAAAGATCCAAAATTAAAAAGTCCAAAATCCAAAATTTAAAAAGTCCAAAAACCCAACATTAAAAGTCCAATAATGCAAAATTGAAAAATCCAATAATCAAAAATTGAAAAATCCAATAATCAAAGTTGAAAAAATAAAATAAAGTTTTACTTCTGTCGCGTGGCGTTCCACGCACTCTTTTTTTCTTTACCCGTGACGGTGTCTGCCCGTAAAATGGAACTTTACACTGACTGAGAGAATTCTGTTAAACAATTCTTGAAAATAACACAAATATATAAAACCGGGATATTGTCATGAAAGTTTGTCATTATCACGAAACATTGTGTTTATGTTTAAACAAAGTCTGATATGAAATATCGCAGTAAGTCCAACTTCACTTGAACCATTTATCTCTGTCACGATTGTCTGTCGTTTCTTTTTTTTCCCCCCCACAAAGAAGAGCCCTGCCATCTCGTGGGTGAAAGGAGCATCTTGACACACGTAAGGCTTGCTCACCTAATGGCTGACGTCACCTCGCCTCCATGGAATGTATCACAATCCATCATCCGTGAGAAAAGGAGATCATAAAAATGTAAAAGTGTTCCAAGAATATATGTGCCACATTCGCGAAATATATACACTGTACATAAACAGGGAGAAGCGGATGGCGTTTGAGACTACAAGCATAAGTATCAACCTGTATACAGAGTGGTAATAAATAATACCGAAATATTTTACAAGTATACAGAGGGGAGATAGACAAACAACTTTCATTAGGAGATTTTTGCTCTATGACGTAAAATGTGTATCCTACAGGGCATTAAAGTCATTAACATTAGGCGCTCATCAGTCAATAATTAAGCAAAATAGTGTTAACATTTTTGTTAAATTGACTTCAACCTTCTTAGTGATCGATAAAAATCTGATTCGTAAGGCTAGTTTACACGACGAAATTAGGTTTCGTAACTGAGTTTCGCAACTGTTTTTTTACTTGAATGCGCAAGCGCTAGATGTACTGGCGACAATGAGTTACGAAACCACGCAGTTTCGGCAGATTCCAACTTTTCACGAAATTATAATAGTAATTTTGAGATTATACGCTTATTTAGCTTGTTCGTATTTCGCAAAATAAAATGGGGAAGTGAGGAAATTGTGAAATGCCTGTATTCATACGTGTTTCAAACGTTTATATGGGATTTTAACAACTTGAACTTCAGAAATAACATGAAATGTGCGGTTGCATTGGAAAGAAAATGTGTCTAATTAGATTCACGAAATCACTTTCATGAAAGTGGTTACGAAACCTAGTGTCATCGTGTAAACTAGCCTTGACTCATTCAACAACAGCTATATCATAACTTTACAGCTTAATCACATGACTGGCCGCCACTGCATTAGTTTCTTTTATTCATAACTAAAGTATTGACAACGAAGTTCCTTTGTTTTGCATTTTCCAAATGTTAGAAATCAGTTGCAGCCATGCCCTGGGAAATGTTATGCTGTAACAGGAAAAATTGAATCCATAGAGCAAAATCTCCTAATAAAATTTGCTTGTCTGCGTCCCTTCTATACACAGGTAAAATACTTCCGGGTTATCCATTAACACCCTGTGTACCAAATTTAAATTTAGGTAACCGAAATCATATCCTAGGTAGGGTAAGGGGGACGTACTGACAGTTCAGCATGTGGCAGCATGGGCAATATACGAGGGATGAAGCATAAGTCGTGGCAACTACGAGGGGTATTCCGAAAGTAACTTTCGTCAATGTATGGCAGGAGTGGCGTGTTCACCAGGGGAACCAAACAAACGCCAGACGAATCCTCACCCGTGGCTGGTTCCACGACGGAAGTGGCGTCAGCGGAGGAGGCATGACGCAGGCGCACTGCGCCGTAGAAGAGCGAGTCGCAGCAGACTGGCGTGCCCGCGGGTATTAGTGTACCGCTCACGATGGCACGAGAGATTTGGCGCCACTGCCATGTACCGCTATCTCCCCTCTTTCAAACGAGCCATTGCTGCAGCCGCTGAACCTTTTATTGTCCGCGATAGAGCTGTTTGAAATTGATCTCCCGATTTCCGTCCCCGCAAAGTGCGGCCTCCACGAACCCATCTCGCACAAACCTTATGGAACATCAATTTGTCACTCAAAATGGTCTGTATGGAACCTTTAGTAATGTCAGGAAGCTGAGGTGGAGCAGGCTGTGCGCCAATTCCTTGCATCGCAGGGCACCGAGTTTTACCACAGTGGGTTCTTCAAACTGATCGCACGCTACGACAAATGTCTCAATGTCGCTGGCGACTATGTCGAAAAATAGTGCACGGTGTATAGGTCATGCTGCCATGCTGTATTGCTTTTGGGTCAATAAAGTGTCCGTGTGACAAACTGACGAAACTTACTTTCGGAATACCCCTCGTATTTATCCTTCAAAGTAAGATGGTGTCATGAGATGTATGTCACGGGAGAGTGTGGAATCTCCAGTATATGGACACATCATTTGATAACACTGTGACGTACAGTTACGAATAGAGGCGATGGTAATTTAGTTGTGATTCAGCCGCCGTGCAACATGAATGCGACAAGATGTGAAGAGCATTCTTACGTTAAAATAGTCACTAGAAAAAAATGCCACAAGAAACAGATGCAAGCTTTGGGAATAATGCTTATCCGTACCAAAATTTAAGGGATCATGGAGTGGATCAGAGTGCATTCATGCTTCCATTAGAGTCATTATTTTCCTTTCTTATGTTGTTTCTTGCTTTATATAGAGTTTTTGTCCATTTACTTACAATGAATATAGTCGGAACTCTAAATAAGCATAAATAAATAGATATTGTTATAATTTTAATTTGGATACTGAAAAACGGTGTTTGATGACGTATGTACATAACTGATTACAAGCCTATAATTGGGTCAGCAACATAATGTAGAATATACACAAATGTAGGAATAAACTACTACTTTAAACAAATTTTTGAGAATTTTTGTTTTTAATTTTTGAGTATTTTTTTGTGGTTTTTGCAGTCATTTCACAGCTCATTTATTAAGCATTTTCTGTATCTGTATCTGTATCTGGTACCCTATGATCCTCAGGTGGGGCGAAGGGGCCTCCAAGTGGAGGTTTCATTACCTGTACTAATTTTGATATGCTTATTTTCCGAGAGAGGGTAGAGGGACAGGTGGTAAGCCCATCGCCTCGCAACCCCCCGCTGGAAACTAAGTATTTCTTGGACGTGAAAGGGCCGAGAAATTTTGTCCAGAGGCTCTAATTTAGGCTTGGAGTTCTTTTACGTGCCGTAAATCTACGACACGGGACCCCCAGCTTAAAGTCCCTCCCGGAGGACTCCGTGCCCAGGATTTTTACGTCCTGAAAAATCCATCGACCGCGGCCGGGTTTGATCCCGCGCCCTGCGGATCTAGAGGCGGGCACGCTACCTCTAGACATTAAGCATTTTAGGTAATCAAAATCCGGGCCCTGATAATAATAAATAATAAAATTAATCCTAGTATAGAACCTTGAGGTATTCATACTTTCTATACAAGGAAGCACTGTATTTCCGGTAGGTTTTAACTCAAAGTCCTGTGAAAAATGCAGAACAAGTGAAGGTAGGACTAGTTTTATTGGTAATATATGGCTTTGCATGTGGAAATAAAAGTGTCTGGATCTCAGCTTGAGAGAAATATATTCTGTTATTATATAGTCGATGCAGAATATTGCAGAGAAGACTTGCCTGTCCAAAGAATGTGAAATATGACATGGCTGTTATTTTTTGCCTCTTTGCTCTCATTTAGAACGAGATTCACTCCACTCTGCTCCCTCGGGGCTCTCGATGGGTCTGACAAAGAACGACATTTTACAGTATTGTGCACTTGCCAGAATTTGACGTCCTCTTCTCTTGGAATTCAAGAGTTTACTTGATGATGATGATGATGTCGATGACATTAAATTCAAGTTGGTGACGTCATCTCAAATAGCAACCTATAAACAGCTTACTTTAATCGTTCCGAAAGAGCGTAATTGTGTAAGTCAGACAATATTAAATGGAGTCATATCGGGGTTCTCCTACGACAAGTCAGGGGTTTATCTAAGAAGAAGGTAATTTACTGCCAGCTTCTTAAACAAGCGATTTCTTAAAGACTGTCACCAGCTTTGTTTTTAAAAGAACAAGGTACTGTAGGAAGGTGGAAAATAGTATATTGCGATACAAGTGCCGTAAGGCACGTTTACGGGTCGAGGAAACAGATTGAAAACCCGAGGCGCAGCCGAGGGTTTATAAGTTTTCGAGACCCGTAAATGCCTTTACGGTCCGTGTGTTGCATGCTATTTTTTGCACGACGGTTACTTATATCAATTTAATTATATTAATTGTGATATTACCTGAAAATATTATGTAAATACAGACTTGAAGAATGGTGCTTATTTCAGAAAGGGATTCGCATTTGTTATTGTTTATGGCAACCGAATATTTATAAAGCGGGGAGGCCTTGGTCATTTCTGCTCGCAAATAAGCATTTGCGGGCGGTAAAGTAACTTTCCGCCCGTCGCCCCTAGCAACAATTCACTTTCCGCCCGTCGCCCCTAGCAACAAGATTGCGTGTGGTAATGTCAAGTTACGAGCCATGTAAACAACTGTCGTAAGAAACACTTACTAGCTAAGGAGTGCAAAAATGCCTTTACGGCCCGTGTGTTGCATGCTATTTTTTGCACGATGATTATTTATATCAATTTAATTATATTAATTGTGATATTACCTGAAAATATTATCTAAATACATTCTTGAAAATAGATGTTTATTTCAGAAAGTGATTCGCATGTGTTTGTTGTTATGGGAACCGAATATTTGTCCTGGGGGCCGTGGCCATAAAGGCTTGTATTATGAAGTGTATCGTAATGAATTATGACGTAGCGCTTGGACCGTAAGTATTTTAACCTCATCGCAACCGGCCTTAGCAACAAGACTGTGTGGGAATGTCAACTTACGATCCATGTAAACAAAGTTCGTAAGTACCACTTACTAGCTAAGGAGTGCAAAAATACATTTTTTGTTTAAAAAATCTGACGTATAATTCACTTAACTTCCTTTGCCCAGATAAAACTTAGCCTCTTAGTATAATATAATTATTGTGTATGACATTCTCTTCATGTAAAATCGGTTGTAAAAACGAAGAGAATGTTCCTACCACGTTACATCGCATCCCCGAAGGATACATAACCCAATTAAAATGTGATTAATGTACTGTCGTAACTTTCTTTACTTCAAGCATGGACAATACATTTTTATCACTTCACATTCCGATATAGAACAAGAGGAAATATTGCAAAGAGCACATACTCAAAGTATAATTTTTCGAAAAATGTTTAGCTCTTAGTAAGTTTATAAGCAACCCATGTGCAAAATTGAAAGGAAATCGTTATCGCCGTTTTCCAGAAAATCGCGAAAAACCAAAATTTCTTCATGTGAAGTCCACTTAAAAATAAGACAAATTTGTCGCCAATCTTCGGGTCACAACTTCAGAAGGTACCTGACTCAAATACAAAATTTTGTTTTCATACGAGTTTCCGTTCTGGAGCTAGGCTGTCCACAGTCATCCACACAGACACACAGACACACAAAGACATGTTTTCTAAAATAGTATTTTCGGGATTCTGAGGACCTCATAACATGTATTTAGGCCTATGCTAAAGTCTCAAGTTCGAATTTGGGGGTCGAAAACAATACTTCCTTTACCTATAGTATCTATGGTACGGGCAGAGGAAGAAAAAAAAACATGTTATATATATATATACTAAAAAAATCTTATGTGAAAGTCACATAACTTCTTCTGCCCAAATACAAGTTAGCAGTATTCACATATCCTTGTTCAGAATCACAAGACACAATTTTACGCAAACTTTCTACAAACAGTGGATGAACAGTGGGTGACTTATAACTACCCTTGAGATAATTTTTTCGAAAAAAAAAAATTCAAATATAAGTTTTAGCTCTCACTATAAGCTACACATGTCCAAAATTTAAAGAAAATCGTTAGAGCCATTTTCGAGAAAACCGTGAAAAACGAAAATTTCTTCACGTAAAGTCCCCTTAAAAATAAGAGAAACTTGTCGCCAATCTTGGGCACACATCTTCAGAAGGTACTTGACCCAAATACGAAATTTTGTTTTCACACGACTTTTTGTTTGGGAGCTAGCCTGTTCACAGGCACACTGACATGATTCCAAAAATAGTAATTTTGGATTCAGGGGGCCTTGAAACGTGTATATATATATATATATATATATATATATATATATATATATATATATGTACTAAAAACTCAACTTCGAATTTTGGGGTCGAAAACAATACTTCCTCTACCTATAGTACCTATGTTACGGGCAGAGGAAGTAAAAATTAGTTATCCTTGAATAGTAGTTATAGCAATAACAAATCAACGCTCTTCTTTTTTTTATTATGAATTTTTTCGAGGAATTGAGAGATGTCAGCTGTTTTGATTGTGACACTGAGCACCTGGAATGTGCTGATTATTGAAGAGATTTATTATATTTCAGCGACTGAATCTGCATTACGAGAGGTAAACAAAGGATTGAATAAACAACGCACGTGCCGTGCTGACGTCATCAATATGACCCGAGCGATTACTAGTTCGGATTTAGCAGGGAAAACAAACCTGTTAAAAAAAAAAACAAGGTACTGAATGTGGGATGTACAAATAAATGCACAGTTCTATACAATAAAATATGCCAGTCTATTTGATGAGAGAACGCAAACGAGCTTAGCTCCACGAAAATTCGAGGTAAATTTTATTCAATACAGAGCAGGGTCAGTGTCAGTTTGGTGACCTTTAAATCAAGTCCCACAATGACCTTTCTGCTTTGCTTTACCTTACGCCTGTACCTTACTCTAACATTTCAATGACACTGTTCCCGCCGAAGCAATTTATAATGTAGACCCTGTATACATGCAATTGTATAAATTGAAAAATTTCATGTTTGGCGAAGAGAGAGGATTATTTTAAACAGTATTTGGCTCCTTATACACTCTAATAATAAAATCAGGTAAACTGATGTAACAAAGAGCCAGTATGTTTTTGTTTAATCAGTTATGACTGCAATTATGATATGCAGAATATTTTTTTAAAAATTGATTTCCAAGTTAAGCTCCAGATTTATTCATTAAGCAGGGCTTACGGAAGAACAAACGTCTAGTTTTTTAATCAGATTAAAATCTTCCAGCATCAGCTGAACTGTACAGATTTGTGATATCTAGACACTCACATAAAAATACAAAAAAAAAAAGTCAAATTGGCCGGTTTCGTGATTTGATCCATTGAACTCCAGAATGTGAGGCCAAACCGTTAGCATCTCGGCCACCTGGGTCATTTTAACGGTCTAGTTGGATAAGCGCATGTAAAACAATAGTTTTTTGTCATAGCTAACTGTATTTTAATTTCCAAAGCCTTAGGCCTATAAGATAACAGTAAAACAATAGGTTATGTTGTCAAGATAACTGATTTGCATTTTTTTTTATAAATTCTTTCGAATACGTATATTACCATAAAATAGACACTAAATTGAGCAATACTCCGATTCCAATATCAATAGACGTCTTCCTATGGACATTATAGATGTGTATACCAAGTTTCATAAAAATCCGGTAAAGCGTATTTGAGTTACCGCGTCTTTAAAATAGACACTAAATTGGGTTTTACTCCGGTAACGGTCAACAGGTTCAAATTCAATACTTCTCATGGACGTCATAAATGCGTATACCAAGTTTCATGGAAATCCGATACAGCGTATTTGAGTTATGGCGCCTTTCTAATATAATCTATTAAAATAGGCACTAAATTGGGCATTACTCCGGTGCCGGTGAACCGATTTGGTGCAAAATCAATAGGGTTCTTCCCATGGACATTATAAATGTGTTTTCCAAGTTTCGTGAAAATCCGAAAAAGCGTATTTGAGTTATGGCGCATACAGACACACGGACGGGCGGACGGACAGACAGACGGACAGACATTTTTCGTCCCCACACACAATCTCATAAAGTACCATACTGGCACTTAATAACACACAACACACTGTGACACTGATATTAAAATTATATTTAACTCTATGTTCGTTGGCCTGCCCTATATCAGTATTATTATAGGAAATAATACTACGTCCAAGAGAGAAATATACATTAAGAAGACTTTAACTGTCTATAGATTGTTTTAAAACCCTGAAAGCAAAGCATAGCTTGTTAAGACGTCCACAAATGTATTCTAATTGCATTCACTGTATTTTATAATAGTATATTGCGATACAAGTGCCATAAGCGGTGCATACGGATCGAGGTAAGAGTTTGAAAAAACGAGGCGCTTGCGCAGAGTTTTTTCAATTTGCGAGATCCGTTATGCGCTTACGGCACGAGTATTGCATGCTATTTTTTGCACGATGATTATTTATATCAATTTATTTATATTAATTGAGATATTAGCTGAAAATATTATGTATATACACAATTGAAGATGGATGTTATATTTCAGAAAGTGATTCGCATATGTTGGTTGTTATGGGGACGGAATATTTGTCCTGTTAAAGGCCGCCACAAACTGAGGGGGCCTTGGTTCCGGCCTTCGATAAAGGCTAGTATTATGATGGTTATACTTACGGCACTAGTGCTTTTTGTAATTTTTACAGCACTGAGATTTCTTTTGTTTTCATAGCAACCAGATTGCGTGCGGGAATGTCAAGTTACGATCCACGTCAACAATATTCGTAAGTACCACTAATTAGTTACGTCGTACAAAAAAAAATATGTGATACAGAAATGCAATACTGTAATATAGACCTAAAAAGAAATCTTATAATTGTGGGATTAATCTGACATATTGATCATGGCAGGAAGTGGATTCTTGGAAAGTGCATAGCTTGCTGTTATATTTTCTGAGAACTCCACTCAGGGATGTATCCTGTATACAGACGTAATAATAATAATTCCTGGTATTCGGCTAATGACAGGAACTTGTTACTTCGAAGTTCTGAGATCCTGTTAATGACAGATTGAGAGCAAGTGAGTAGGAATGCTTCAGATCTATTCGTCTAACTAGCCTATAGGGTGCATCAAACCATTTTCAAGTCTGACCTAGGTATACCATCTTAGGGTATGTAGGAGGCGCGTCCACAAAATAAGTTTCCCTAGAGCCGTTTACAGAAACAAAACAAAATGTCATGGAAATACTTATTGCAATATATATAGCAAGTGTTCAGCTATTTTTCAAAAAATTCGCCACAGGAATTGAGATATTTGTCATACCGTGGCACCAACTTTTGAACGCTTTGTCGTAGAAGTCTGGCGCCTGAGATTTGAACCACTATGTGAAAATCTTCTCAGTTTCTCGTGATACCTCATGGGATTACCTATGATAATTCTGTTATCGTGTAGGCCTAAAAAAAAAAAAATTATCTGATGTTCAAAATAATACTGAACAGTAATCATATAATTGTTCAACTTTAAGTGCAGCTTATGCCCTGTTTTTGTTCCTTTTTATTAAGTGCCAGAATGGTACTTTATGAGATTGTGTAGGGGACGGGAAATGTCTGTCTGTCCGTGTGTCTGTACGCGTTATAACTCAAATACGCTTTATCGGATTTTCGTAAAACTTGGCATAAGCATTTATAACATCCATGGGAAGAAGCCTATTGATATTGGACCAAATCGCTTGACCGGCACCGGAGTAATGCCCAATTTAGTGCCTATTTTAAAGACGCGGTAACTCAAATACGCTTTACCGGATTTTTATGAAACTTGGTATACGCATTTATAACGCCCATGGGAAGAAGCCTATTGACACTGGACCAAATCGGTTGACCGGCACCGGAGTAATGCCAAATTTAGTGCCTATTTTATGGTAATATATTAGAAAGAATTTGTCAAATGCAAATGAGTTATCATGACAACATAGTCAATTGTTTTACAGGGTTCATATAAAGCTTTGGAATTTGCAATACATTAAGCTTTGAAAAATGACACTATTATTTCACATAGGCCTACGCTTAACAAACTAGACAAACTGAGCGAGGTTGCCGAGATTGTAACGTCTTGGACTCGCATTCTGAAGTCGCTGGTTCAAATCTCGTAGCCGGCCAATTTGACTTTCTTTGTTTTTTCATGCGAGTGTGCTATTGCAAAGATATCACAAATCAGTATAATTCTGCTCTGATGATGGATGATGTTAATCCGATTAAAAAAAAAAACAAACTACCTCGATCTGGAGCTTTACTCGGAGGTCAATTACAAAAATAACTTATTTTCTGCATATCATAAGAGCAATTACCACTGACTAAACAAAATCATTCTGGAACTTTGTTACATCAGTTTACCTCATTTTATTAATTGCCGAAATATTCAAAATGTCCCTTGTTTGTTATTTGTTTGTTTAGGAAATCTGACCAGCCCTAGTTCAGCTTTTAAACCAGGGCTATTTTTACATGTATTCACTGAAAAGAGGCTACTATTAAACCCTGGACTCATTAGAACCTTAATATAGGCAGAACAGTTAAACCCACTGACCGACATTCCATTATCTACTCCTCAATTATCAAACCTCTGGGAGGTTAAAAGCCCTCATATTGGCGAAGAGGAACTGATTCAATTTCTGGGAATTGTACGGACTTGATAACAAATACATTGGAACTGTGGAATTCCTGCAGCAATAAAAGAGGTAGGCTCTGCAAGGGGCAGGGTTTGTCATGAGGGGGCAGGGGGGGTTTGTGGTGACCCGTAGAGGAGGAGGAGGGAGTGTTAGTTTGATATCGAGCAATCCCAGGACTGCTGCCCAGCTCCTCTTGAACAGGTCGCAGTCTTCATTTCCAACATCGGACTAATTTCACTTTTGTACAAATCCCATCTCTAAACAGAGTCTCGTTTCATGTTTGCTTTTGTGACATTATACAGAGGCTACTTTTACAACGGACTTGTTAAATAGCGGGTGTCTCATTACGTCTTGGTAAAAGCTCTTTTGGTCAACCATACTACCTATAATATGCATATTAATAGAGCAAGATATTTAACGATCATAAAGTAGTGAAAAAATGCTAAATAAAAATGTATTTAGGACCTATAAACAGTGAAAAAAAGAGACTTTTTAAAAATGACCAGTAAATTTACCAGTATTACTACTTATAATTAGTTTTTTAAAGTTACGAATTGCTAAAACAATTTATTGGATGACTGTGCGTTATATATGAATTTCCACGATAAAACACTCTTAATTTGTTACTAAAGAACTAATTAGTTTTTTAAAGTTACGAATTGCTAAAACAATTTATTGGATGACTGTGCGTTATATATGAATTTCCACGATAAAACACTCTTAATTTGTTACTAAAGAACTAATTTTCCCCTAGCAAATAAGTGGAATTTAAAAATAAGAAAAAAAAAAGAATCATTTATTGCTACAAGAAAAAATTGCTGTGTTTACAATAAACCTGAATTAAAATGAACTATTAACTTGGCGGAGATTCTCAAATAAAAACGACTGTCTCTTGTCTGAAAGTAATGATTTGTACATGGAAATATTTTCACTATCTCCACTGAAAAAGACCTAAAATGCAGAAAATGACCTACATTCCCCAATCTCTTGAAAATGGCGAAAAATTCAAAATAAAGCAAAAAAATGCATACAGTATATATATATATATATATATATATATATACCTAGGTATATATATATACACACACAAATTCGATCTGTAAACAGAGTTTCGTATCAGTAAATTTACCAGTATTACTACTTATAATTAGTTTTTTAAAGTTACGAATTGCTAAAACAATTTATTGGATGACTGTGCGTTATATATGAATTTCCACGATAAAACACTCTTAATTTGTTACTAAAGAACTAATTAGTTTTTTAAAGTTACGAATTGCTAAAACAATTTATTGGATGACTGTGCGTTATATATGAATTTCCACGATAAAACACTCTTAATTTGTTACTAAAGAACTAATTTTCCCCTAGCAAATAAGTGGAATTTAAAAATAAGAAAAAAAAAAGAATCATTTATTGCTACAAGAAAAAATTGCTGTGTTTACAATAAACCTGAATTAAAATGAACTATTAACTTGGCGGAGATTCTCAAATAAAAACGACTGTCTCTTGTCTGAAAGTAATGATTTGTACATGGAAATATTTTCACTATCTCCACTGAAAAAGACCTAAAATGCAGAAAATGACCTACATTCCCCAATCTCTTGAAAATGGCGAAAAATTCAAAATAAAGCAAAAAAATGCATACAGTATATATATATATATATATATATATATATATACCTAGGTATATATATATACACACACAAATTCGATCTGTAAACAGAGTTTCGTATCATGTTTGCTTTTGTAACATTATACAGAGGCTACTTTTACAACGGACTTGTTAAATAGCGGGTGTCTCAAAACGCCTTGCATTTTATTGACATAGTCAACCCGCATTACGTCGTTAGGGCTGGGTAAAAACTTTTTTGATCAACCATACTGCTTATTGCTAAGGCAAGACATTTAATGACCATAAAATAGTGAAAAAATGCTAAATAAAAATGCATTTATGACCTAAAAATAGTGAAAAAATGACACAACATTTTTCAAAATGACCAATAAATTTACCACTATTAGGCCTACTTATATTCAGTTTTTTAAGTAACGAATTGCTCAACGCAATTTAATGGATAACAGTGTATTATGTATGAATTTACAATATAAAACACACTTATTTTGTTATTAAAGAAGTAAGTAATTTTTTACTACTTGGACATCCTTAGCGAAAAAGAAATTATTTAAGAACTGGCATGGCTACAAAATTTCCCATAGCAAATGCGTGCCATTTAAAAAGAAAGAAAAATAATAAGCCTTTATTTTTACACGACAAATAATAAAATTTCATAAGCATATGTAAAGGAATACGTGGGTAGTGTTAGCCTATTTGTCAGAGCTATCTGTAGGCCTATTGCAACTTCTAAAGCCGTATAAGAACACTGTAATACAATATGTTGCCACGAGAACTGATTTGAATTTAATAAATTCTTTCTAATGCATTACCATAAAAACTCAGTAAATTGAGCATTGCTCCGGTATTGGTAAACCGATTTGGTCCAATATCAATAGGCTTCTTCCCATGGACATTATAAATGCGTATAACAAGTTTCATGAAAATCCGATAAAGCCTATTTGAGTTATCGCATTTACAGACACACGGACGGACGGAGAGACAGACAGACGGACGGACATTTTCCCGTCCCCCATACAATCTCACAAAGTACCACTCTGGCACTTAATAAATGAGAAAATAAACACTTTTAAAGATACATCCAAAAGTGTTGGCTGGTGTCTATTGGTTTGTGATCAATATTTCGAACAACACGGCTGACAGAGGCTTTAGAAACCGCATGCATGTCAACAATTCCTTGTTTTATCCAATATAGAGGTTACTTATGGACGTCTCTCGGGATTCCAACCGGATGAAAATGTTAGTGTGGTCCGAGCTTTCGGCTGCTACCATCTCTGCACCCGTCTTCTGGGAGAGAGGTAGGGAAGACGTTGGTGCTCTTTATATATGTTGAAACTGAATTGGCCCTCAGTAAAAGAAGAGTTTGACATACCTGAAACATAATTTATTGAATTATGGCCGGTTTCTATAAACTCGCGAATTACCTATGGGTAAATTATCCAACGGACAGAATTTACACAAGAATAACACCACACAAACACAAATAATTTAAAGATAGCAATCACATACACTTCTGGCGAGTTTCTAGATAAATGTCCTCTGGGTAAATATGAAAATGGCAGAAAAAAGTGTTTTCACAAACTCGGGCTAGATCTTTCCAAGGGTAAATCTTCGGGTTAATTTATCCTTTCATGGATGGCTGGATAAAATTTAACCTGTCATAGGATCAATAATAATTTAAACAATGCGAATCAAAGCCTTCTGAATTAAATTAACTGTAGGCCCTACAACTCCAAGGCCTTGCTCATTATTATATCATTGTAGGTTAAATGGAACTAATTTGTCCATGGATAATTTACCCATAGGTAATTCACAAGTTTGTAGAAACCGGGCATTAGATTGGCAAATACCAAGATTCATTAGTATGCACTGTAGTAAACTTTTACGAAACAGGTCCCAGATCACAAAGTATTGCGTGTTAGATGTTTTCTGCGGAGTATTCCATTATTAACTCTTTGAGTTTCGCATAGCTGTGGGCAATAAATGCAGGAAATAGCAAGATATAATGATGATTGGTTTATTCAAGCTGGGAGTTATTCGCTACCTCTTTGATAGGTATGCTTTGTGGGTTGTATAAATAGAACTTCCTGGACAACCAATAATTAAAAGAACTTTAAAGCAATTTCGAACAGAGTTGTTTCCAACTACCTGGGAATTCAAAGGTTTCATTTTCATCATTAATTAGCTGCTGTATAAAATGTTCAGTATGAAGTACTTTTATTATCAGACTCAAACTACAAATAATTTTTCCTACGATAGTGTTTTGTCATACGTAATCACACGAGAGTTGACGAATTTATCTGATGAAACTCGTCAACTCTAGTTGGATTTATAAAGACTATTCATGAAAAAAAAAATTAAAGGAACATACAAATAACAATTACTTTCTTACTTTGTTATATAAAAACAAAACTAACAGCTGCGAGATCACGGAATACTACGATTCAACCATCCATGAATCGATTCGACTTACCATGTTGTGAGCAGTGCTACCAATGGTGTATATAAGACATATTTAACTTCAATCGGGTAAGCTAACAGCAGAACAGAATAAAAGCACACCAACTGGCTTGTACCGAATCGAAATTGTGTTTTTAATCAATGTACATTTCTATTATTTCAATTTCCAAACAAGTTGTGTTGTATAAACTAATTTGTTTTCCTGCTGCTTAATAGCAGCATGTGACGTATTAATAACCGCACGTTGATACCTTACGTGTTCATTAAGAGCTGATGTTTTATCAGATAAAATTGCATCCTTGTGATCCGAGGAAGGATTTCATAAGATAAACGATCTTGATTGGTCTATATCCGAAGAAATGCTAAGCGTCATTGGTCAATATCAAACACGCGGCGTATGAGTGGAATAGTCCCCAATAAACAAAAATTATTATTAACATAATCCGGCAGACCGCAAAAGGAAATGCTGACGTTTGACGGGGATGTTAACGCATTTCTTTTACTTTCGAAAATCACTGACAAGCATGTGTGACGGTTTCAAGGGTGAACAAGGTATTCCTAGTGAAAACGACTGGCCGTTTAATTCAGGTCAATTTTGGAGATTTGTGTGTCCATTCACCCTGGTGTGACGTTTTATGGGAAAATCAATCGGTTCCACAGAAAAAGGGTCGTTTATAGAGGTGACCGGTAAATGAAGATGGTCGTCGTTTGGGCAGGTTTGACTGTTCTACAAGAATAATGATTTGATAACTGTTTTCTGTGCAGTCCGACATACTTCTATTATTTTATTTTATTTCTTCCTGCAACACCTGCAGGTTGCCATTGACAAAGAGTACCAACAACAAAAATAAATTAAAACAGTAAAAGAAAACAGATTAAATTAATAATGAAGCTTTAACAATTAGTATATATAACTATATTCTATATAAAATTGTCAATATATATTGTTAATATCTCTATCTATATAAAAGGCTTTGTCCTGACTGACTGACTGAATGATTGATTGACTGACTGACTGACTGAATGAATGACAGGAATCAACGTACAGCCTAAACTATAACAGGTAGAGACTTGGAATTTTGACAGTACCTTCGCTTCATAATGTAGGTGCTCACTAAGAAAGGATTTTGAAAAATTCTGATTCTAAATGCCAAAAATTTAATGTTTTTGAAAATACTTAATCCATTTTTACATAGAATTATCAAAACAAATTCACAGAACGTATTGTTAACCAGTGGTATCAGTTGGGCTTGGAAAAACAAATGAAATTCACTTTTGACAAATAAGGGAATTTATCAAAATAATTCATGTTATAAATAAATATTACAGAATGAAATCCACTAAAATAATGGAATCACATAACTTTCTCTACCCTGGACATTGAGAAAACAAAACGGGGTATGGTAATGTGTATATTATTATATTATATCGCAGGTTTTTGGAGAGAAAAGTATGAAAGTGATAATGCTTTATGGTAACATAAGAGTGGGAAATTTCCCGCCTCGATATTACAATTTTATGTTACAGGAATTTCTGTTTCTTCTTATTTAAACCTCTACCAGGCTTGCTGTGCACTGTACAAGCGATGGGATGCAACATTCTAGATCCTCTATGAGCCATAAAAAACTATATCAATCGTTTTCTGAGGGAATAGTTTGAGTGTAATAAGTCGTTCTTCCTATTTCAAATTATAAATGCCTATATAAGGACCTAGAATTTAAAATTGAAAATCCTTCATAAGCTAATTTCCAATTACAAAATACAAAACCCGGGCGACGCCGGGTCTTTTAAGCTAGTTGTATATATATTGTCAGACTATGGTTTCACTTGAATTACAATCGCGGTTAAAATTGGAGTGGGGGAAGGAGCACTACATAGGAAAAGGATCTAAAGTCAGTAAACTAGGCCTCGCTTGGATTAGACTCGGTGCGTGGAGAATGATTAAGATCATAGATGAAAACGGAATGAGAGTTTGTCCATTATGTAAGGGGGAAGAATCATGGTTTCATATTTTGGCGAATTGTGAAGGTTTGGAAAATTGGAGGGGAAAATATTTACCTGTATCTTTTATGGAATCAAATAGGGATCAACGGAAATGTTTGGAGTTACTGACGGGAAAAAACGTTGAGGAAGGCATTGGGAAGTTTTTAATGAAAGCGAGACAGCTCAGGTTTGAAAAAGCGACGAATTGGAGAGCGGGTGTGGAGGGTGAGGAATAGATTTAGTTTGTTTGTGTTATTTTGTATTTATATTATTTGTTCTTTTTTTGTGTGTTTTTGCGTAAGCATGTACGGTCCATGCGGACCCATGCGACTGTTTGCATTGGAATTTGTAAAAAGTTAATTATTGTAATAAACACTTACACTATATAAAATTGTACACTATCATATCTCCGTTTGCTCGTCAAAACCATGGAAATCAAGGAGTGCATAAGCGTTACACAAGCTCTGGATTTACCCCTACCGCGGCTAAAGAAGTTTCACTTCAAAAATTTCTTTCCACGAACGAAGGTTTGTAGAGTTTCCTTTTTCGGATATACATAAACGCAGTCATTTGTACTTACGAGAAACCTTTTGCTTAGCTAGCGAAGACACGACTTAGGGAGGCTTTGTAATGGGAAATTAAGAAACTAGATTAAAAAATAATGACATTTATGGTTAATGCTTTCTCTTCACAATCACAAACATCCTAAGCATTCGGGTAGTCGCGAATAGTAACAGAAATGCCCGAAGAACTCAAAATTATTATCGCAAAGTAAAACCTACGGTACCGGTACGCTAGCATACGATATGAAGTTTATCCTTTTCCTTTTACCTTTTGAGGATGGGCTGGGCATGGGGGAGGAAAGACATATCTAAAAAAAATATTGATTGGGAGACCCGAAGGGAATAGACCGCTTGGAAGACCTAGACGTAGGTGGGAGGACAACATTAGGATAGATTTAAGGGTAGTGGGATTTGCGAGGGATAATTGGAAGGAGTTTACACAGAATAGGATTGAATAGCGGGCTAAGGTAAGCGCGGCAATGAACCTCTGGATTCCATAAAATATATAATTTTTTTTTAAGCTTGCTTAGGAATTGTCTATTGCCATTGAGTAAGTAAGTAAAGTAAATAAATTGGGATTGAAAACAAGAGAAAATCGTCGCCAATCTTCGTGTAACATCTCTAGAAGGTAAAAAAACTGAAGTGATCCCTATACATGCCATGGAAGCCCAGAGGATTCCAGGAGGTTGAAGCTCCCAGATTTTGGACATTCGGGACGTGAAGGTGGTAAGGTTGTCAGCCTTACGCACCGGCCGCCTTTACCCCCAGGATTGCTCCTGGTACTCATTTCTGTTAGAGGCTGAGTCGACCCCAGGGCCATAGTGCTACCAGAAGGATTAGACCAATTGAAAAACTCAACGACCTCATCGGGAATCGAACCCGCGACCTTCCGGTTTGTAGCGCAACGCCTCAACCACTACGCTACGGCGTACCCCATCTCTAGAAGGTACCTAACCCAAATGTGTAATTTTGGTTTGAAACGGTTTTTCGATCGTTCACAGACACACAGAAACACAGACAGACATACATGTTTATGAAAAAAAGCATTTTGGATTGAGGGTATTTCGAAACGTGGTCGAATACAATACTTTTCCTACCTATAGCACGGGTGGAGGAAGTAATAATGACCCCGGAATCTGTCATTCTTTTGTCACTGAAAAATAAACAGCTCACTTTAACAGGTAAAAAGTGAAGGCTAGCTTTGTTAGAAAACACAATCTCAGTTTTAAACAGTTGAAGCTCGCCTACGCTTTGAAGAAGTTTTATATTAAAAGCAAAGAGAATAATACGCATGGATTAAATTTTCATTTATATTTAATTTCATAAAAGAAATTGCTATGATTAAAACGTACTAGGAAGACGACATAAACATAACTCCTCCGTTAAAATAATATGAAAAGAATGTTCCTAGCAAATATAAGAGGAATTTCAGGCATGAGTACAGGTTTATTATTATTGATGCCATTTCATTAACCTTATGACTTCTAACAAGAACCTACATAGACAGAATTTTCTCAAGAATGCTCATATAGAAACCATGCTTAGCTGAAATGGAAGGAATTTTTCATAATAAAGCTTATTGAAATGAAAGAAAGTTATGTCAACGGAAATGAAATAAAATAAGGTAAACTGATATAACAAAGTACCAGAATGCTTCTATTTAATCAGTGGTAAGTTAATTGCAATTATGATATGAACAAACCCGGCCGCGGTCGATGGATTTTTCAGGACGTAAAAATCCTGGGCACGGAGTCCTCCGGGAAGGACTTTAAGCTGGGGGTCCCGTGTCGTAGATTTACGGCACGTAAAAGAACTCCAAGCCTAAATTAGGGCCTCTGGACAAAATTTCTCGGCCCTTTCACGTCCAAGAAATACTTAGTTTCCAGAGGGGGGTTGCGAGGCGATGGGCTTACCACCTGTCCCTCTACCCTCTCTGGGAAAATAAGCATATCAAAATTAGTATAGGTAATGAAACCTCCATTGGAGGCCCCTTCGCCCCACCTGGGGATCATAGGGTAGGGTAGGCTATTAGATACAGATACAGATGATATTAACAAAATAAGTTATTTTTTTAATCTATCTTTGAGTTAAGTTCAATTCATTAAGCAGGGCTAGTGGAAGAACATACTTAACCTTAATTCAAACTCGTATACACTAATCTAAGAAATTCTTAAAATATGTCAACATTTCACAAAATACACTGGCGAAGAACTCCTCATTTAATTTAGGTAGGTCTAATTATTTCACAGTAATATACCTTCTGTATGTAAACAGTATTAACTTGATCAACGAAATAAACATCTGACTAGTTTGATAATCAAATGCGAAGGAACATGTCATGGATAACTGCATTGCAAATTCCAAAGCCGTAAATGATCAGTGTAAAACAATATGTTGTCAGGATAACCGATTTGCATTTGTTAAATTCTTTCTAATATATTACCAAAAAATAGGCATTAAATTGGGAATTACTCCGATACCGGTCAACCGATTTGGTCAAATATCAATAGGTTTCTTCCCATGGACGTTATAAACGTGTATACTAAGTTCCATTAAAATCCGAAAAAGCTTATTTAAGTTATGGCGCGTACAGACAGACGGACAGACATCTTTCCGTCCCCCACGTAATCTCATAAAGTACCATTCTGGTACTTAATAATACATTATGCAAGGAGCCTACAATGACATTTATTAATATACGAGTATATTTATTAAACGAGCAATGCGTGTTTCATAATTTTCGAAAGAGTATCTTTTTATTTTATTTTATTTCAGCTGTGATTATACTCCTTTTAGCTACGAGGCCATATCAGGAGTTCGGGATCTGTGTATATACTGCAGAAACCATGGGATTTGAATCTGGCAGTCCAAGACTTTACCATTTCGGCCACCTCTCTCGGTGTCCCTGGATTTTTTTGTTTGCTAACTGTGTTTATACTCTTTTAGCTTCGAGACTATATCTGTGTCTATACAGTAGGGTAGGCCATGAAACTGTTGTTTATCAATTGTTTCTATTGTCTATGTATATAATGGAGTAAATTTCAACTGATGTTAATTTAAATGGATATGATACAGGATGAAATGGTGAGGATGATTCATGGTATGTAAATAACCAATTCCGCATTTCCACAAATTACAATATTCTTGAGTGAATATTTTTACTTTACTATTTGCAAACATCTTATGAACATAATCTACAATCTTTGGAATATCTACAGCATAAGTATTAAAAAAAATTCTTTTAAAATTTATTTTTATTAATAATAATGTTAAATGAATGACTGTAGATACTGTTGTTCATATGATATTAACAAACACACAGAAAAATAACCACTCAGAAATATTGACATTTGTGGAAGTTATCAAGGAAACGGCATTTCAGTGCATGAAAATTGGCTGCCATTTTGAAACGATAATTACCCGTAACTGTAATAATTTGATTAATTTTGAAAATAGTATGCAATTCTAAAAGTAGTCAATAAAGAGTATGTCAGATTGCAAGATTGTAGAGACATTTAATTGCTGAGGGGAAAAAACAATGAAATTTACCTATTTCTCACCTATGAACTTCACCGAAAGCTGTATGTCTCCCCTTAAAGTTTTGTATTGTTGTTGCAATAAATTTAATAAAATCAGGTAGATATAACAAAGTGCCAGTATGTTTTTGTTGAATCAATTATAATTGCAATTATGATATGCAGAAAATAAGTTTTTCTAATCAGATTAAAATCGACTAGCGTCAGCAGAACTACAGATTTGTGACGCCTTGACAATCGCGCACTCACATAAAAAAACACGTCAAATCAGCCGGCTCCGGGATTTGATCCGGGGACCTCCAGAATACGAGTCCAAGGCGTTACCATTTGGCCAACTCAGTCAGTTTGACGGTAGACAAAAAAAAAGTAACCTTTAATTAGTCGTTACTCTGGTAACGGTCAACCGATTAGGTCCAAAATTAATAGTGTTCTTGTCATGGACGTTATACATGCGTATACCAAGTTTCATGAAAATCTGATAAAGAATATTTGAGTTATGGGGCCTTTTGTTATATAATACCATAAAAATGCACTAAATTGGGCATTATTCCGGTACCGGCCAACCGATTTGGTCATATTTCAACATACGTCTTCCCATGGACATTATAAATGTGTATAGCAAGTTTCATGAAAATCCGATAAAGCGTATTTGAGTTATGGCGCTTTAAAATAAAAACACTAAATTGGGTTTGACGCCGGTACCGGTGAACCGATTTGGTTCAATAACAACAGGGTTCTTCCTATTGACATTATAAATGCGTATACCAAGTTTCATGAAAATCCAATAAAGCGTATTTGAGTTATGGCGCGTACAGACAGACAGACGGACGGACAGACATTTTTCGTCCCCCACGCACAATCTCATAAAGTACCATACTGGCACTTAATAAAGAAAGTGTGTATACTTATTGACTTACCCTTGTAAATGGAGGAGACATTACCTATGATAAAGGGAACAGCTTTAAATAGAAGAGCCCCACAACTTCAGAGAATAACTTGCTTGCAGAATTTTGCATTTCTAATACGGTAAGCACTTTATGCTACTTATGGCTTTAAAAAGCATACAATATTATACCGTTAAATTTTAATCTTTATTTGGTAGGATAATATGTAAGTTGGGGCTTCTCTCTGCTGCAAGAGCTCGCAAATAATCCGAGTTAATGGGCACAGGCCATCTTCCCTTGCTCTTAGTGGCTGCTGTATATTTCCTCACTTAGCTGTACTCTAGCTTCCGCTGCCTCCTTGCTGGAGATACCACCAGGAATTTCCTAGTTTCCAATTATTACGCACAGGCTGACCCGAAAGCATTTACATTACAATACAAGTGTTAACAATGGGACTTATAGAAGCAGTTTCAGAGACGAATATCGATATAATGATAAACACGCTTACAGCCTTATTTTTGTTCGGTCCCGGCGAATTTTATATCTTAATTAAACCAGGTAAACGGATACAACAAAGTGCCAGAATGCTTTTATTTAATCAGTTATAATTACAATTATCTGTATCTGTATCTGGTACCCTATGATCCCCAGGTGGGGCGAAGGGGCCTCCAAGTGGAGGTTTCATTACCTACACTAATTTTGATATGCTTATTTTCCGAGAGAGGGTAGAGGGACAGGTGGTAAGCCCATCGCCTCGCAACCCCCCTCTGGAAACTAAGTATTTCTTGGACGTGAAAGGGCCGAGAAATTTTGTCCAGAGGCTCTAATTTAGGCTTGGAGTTCTTTTACGTGCCGTAAATCTACGACACGGGACCCCCAGCTTAAAGTCCCTCCCGGAGGACTCCGTGCTCAGGATTTTTACGTCCTGAAAAATCCATCGACCGCGGCCGGGTTTGATCCCGCGCCCTGCGGATCTAGAGGCGGGCACGCTACCTCTAGACCACCGCAGCCGACAATTACAATTATGATATGCAGAAAATTAAGTTTTTTAAAACAGATTTCCGAGTTAAGCTGCAGATCGATTCATTAAGCAGGGCTTATGGAAGAACAAAGGTCTAGTTTGACAAGCATATGTGAAGGAATATGTGGGTAGTGTTATTTGTCAAAGCTATCTGTATTGCAACTTACAAAGCCGTATATGAACACTGTAAAACAATATGTTGTCATGAGAACTGATTTGCATTTGAAAAATTCTAGAGTGATAGGGAAAAAGCGAATAAGTCAAAAAGTCAAAATTTCATGGGAGAGAAAAAACAATTTATTTCCACAGCATTGTGACAATATTTAGTTCAGCCCATCAGATATTTTGACATGTTAAGCCTATAAGATACTGTATAAAACTATCTGGGTGGGCTGAACTAGATATTGTCACAATGCTGTGGAAATAAATTGCTTTTTTCTCTCCCCTGAAACTTTGGCTTTTTGACTTATTCACTTTTTCCCTATCACTCTAGAATTCTTTCTAATATATTACCATAAAATAGGCATCAAATTGGGCATTAATCCGGTACCGGAAAACTGATTTGGTACAATATCAATAGGCTTCTTCCCATGGACGTCATAAATGCGTACACCAAGTTTCATGAAAATTCGATAAAGCGTGTTTGAGTTATCGCGCGTACAGACACAAGGACAGACGGACAGACATTTTCCCGTCCCCCACACAATCTTATAAAGTACCATTAATGCACTTAATAATGTTAAATGTAACTGACTATAACAATGAAGCTATTTTACAAACACACTTTTATAACGATATTTGGAGGTTGAATTGTACTGAAAACCAGTAGCTTAGCCCTATGGATGGAAGCTGGTTTCAGATCAGTATCCTTCCCAGTCACCAAGATACTTTCCAGGGTGCTTCAGTGATCCTGTTTTCCACCCAACATCAACTTTTCTTTTCTCGAATTTCTAAGAAATCTAACAGATATCAGGCAAAAGTATTCAGGGTAATGTTTTGGTCGTTTTTTCCATTTTGTAAGTAACTTTTACTATCTTATTATTTTATGTCATTATTTGGTCACTTTTTTTGTTCGTTTTACTGTAATTTTTTCCACATTTCATAATTTTATATTATTTTAAAAATATAGTCATTATTTTGTGCTTTTAATTATAATGAATATTATCGAAACTCTAAATACGCATAAATAAGTAATTTTGTTACAATTTTAATTTGGATATAAAAAGACTGTGTTTGCTGTTTGCATTTAACCGTATGTACCAATTAACTAATTACAAGCCTATAATTGGGTGAACAACATATAGACACAAATCTGATAAATAAACTAGTATTCTCATACAAATTTGGGGTTTTTTAAATTTAATTTTTTGTTTGTAATTTTTTGTATTGTTACAGTTATTTTATAGCTCATTTTTAAAGTATTTTGATTGAAACTTAACACATTCTAACTTTGATTTAAGCAATTTTATTTTGAGTTATAAGCATTTTTTATTTCGATATGTATAGGCCTATGTGTTTGTCTATAACTATATTACAAATGAACTTTGTAATTGGTCTGTAGGCCTAATTGTACGTATTGACGAATATTAGCTTTGTATATTGACAAGTAGTATTTATATACGAACATAGTATACTGTATAATCTGATGATTATTATAATTAGGTCTATTATATTATTACAAAGAAAATTATTAGAAAATTAATGCCCGGTTTCTACAAAACTAGTGAATTACCTATGGGTAAATTATCCATGAACAAATTAGTTCCATGTAACCTACAATGATATAATGAGCAAGGCCTTCGAGTTGTACAGTTAATTTAATTCAGAAGGCTTTGATTCTCATTGTTTAAATTATTATTGATCCTATGAAAGGTTAAATTTTATCCAGCCATTCATGAAAGGATAAATTAACCCGACGATTTACCGTTGGAAAGATCTAGCCCGAGTTTGTAGGAACATTTTTTCTGTCATTTTCATATTTACCCAGAGGACATTTATCTAGAAACTCGCCAAAAGTGTATGTGATTGTTGCCTTTAAATTATTTGTGTTTGTGTGGTGTTATTCATGTGTAAATTCTGTCCATTGGATAATTTACCCATAGGTAATTCGCGAGTTTATGGAAACCGTCCATAAGATGAATATGCCAGTATTACCACAACCTTTTAGAAATACGCAATCAATAAATTTGCGAGTGAAATTCTGAGTAGAAAGCTTGTTAGTTGCGTGTGCAAGAAAACAGGAATGCGAAGTTGACGTGACCACGCAAAGAGGAAAAGCTGCCAAGCCGTGACGCACGTTCCGCCGGTTCTGTGCGTTTCCGACAACTACTCTCGCCATTTCGGAAATACATCCAAGGCACTGCGAAAAGTACGCTCTTTGCACGTTACACCAGCTCGCTAATCCAAAGCCCTCCTATACACTGTTAATATGGTAACAGTGCCGATTAAGTCCTGTGAAGGATGTCAGTGATAATGCACGCCCCCCCCCCCAAAATATAATCTGGTTATGTTAATCATTCTCTGCAGAAGATTCTTCAACAGGGGGCGCAGTCAAATAGCTCATACCAGGTCTGCCCAACTTTGGAGTAACTAGGGGTCAAATTAATTTAGACAAGTCATCTTGGTAAAAAAAAAGTAAAGTGATCCCTATACAGGCCATGGAGGCCCAGAGGGTTCCAGGAGGTTGAGGCTCCCAGATTTTGGACATTCGGCACGTGAAGGTGGTAAGGTTGTCAGCCTTACGCACCGGTCGCCTTTACCCCCAAAATTGCTCCTGGTAATCATTTTTGTTAGAGGCTGAGTCGACCCCAGGGCCATAGTGCCACCAGAAGGATTAGGCCAATTGAAAATCTCAACGACCTCATCGGGAATCGGACCCGCGACCTTCCGGTTTGTAGCGCAGCGCCTCAACCACTACCCTACGGCGTACCCCACAAGTCATCTAGAGGGCCGCAAAAATTTTCTTAAATTTATTCATATTAGCTTAACCAGTAGCATTATCGCTTTTTAAGAGCACTCATGAAGTCTATAAAGTCTTGACTCAATAGTAGAGATAATAAACAATTTTAAAATAGTACAAAAAAAATAAAGAGAAAATGTTTGTTTTCACAAAATATTGTTTTTTATTGGTTCACCCATTTCAATGAAAATAAAGTCAGGTAAACTGGTGTAACAAAGTAACAGAATGCTTTTGTTTAATCAATGATAATTGTAATTATGATAAAAAATAAGTTATTTTTGTAATCGATTTCTGAGTTAAGCTCCAGATCGATTCATGAAACAGGGCTTACGGAAGAACAAAGGTCTAAAGTTTTATAAGCAAATGTGAAGGAATATGTGGGTAGTGTTATTTGTCAAAGCTAGTCGGAGGGTGTTGGTATCATCTTTTCGGTTTTGTGAAGGAACAGATGCAAGACCAACGCTACAAGACACAAGAGGATATTCGGCAAGCAGTGCGTCAGTGCCTACGGGCAGCTGGAACGAAATTCTATCGCAAGGGTATTTTCAAACTTGCAGAACGACGGGAAACTTGTGTGCAAAAAACGGAGACTATGTGGAAAAGTGAAAGGGGAAGATCTGTAGATTGAGATGATATACTTGGTTTCACTTACAAATAAAGATTAAGGTTGTGAAAAAAATGTTGGTCACGATTTTCAGTATGCCCCTCGTATAAAATGATATGTTTACAAATAGGCTATAAATATACTGTCATATAATATTTGATTTTAGTATGATTCTCATTGGCCGGTTTTTAAAAGTTTTAAGCTATTCTATTGACCAAGAGAAGTTTAATTGGAATTACTATAATAATTTCACTGTCTTATTAGAAAACTTCCTGAAAGACACTTCTATTTTATTTCACTGATGGTAAAACAATGGCTTTACGTAATCTTAAAGGAGTTGAATACAAACATTTGAAGTTGGGGAAAAAGTTCTACGGTAATGGCTTAACATGTAAATTGGAAAGTTTGGTAGTTCAACTGTTTGGAATCACAGCGTGTTTGTGCGTTTCCACTGCCCCCTTGAGCCTTGCTAAACCTGTAATCATAGTTAGTCATGTAAAAGGCATGAATAGAACTTCTGTGAGTGACGTAATTTAAAAAAAAAGAATGAAAACAAAGGGGAAAAAAAGGAGAGGAAGGATTCAGAAAAGTCAAAGGAAAACACGCTATGGCAAACGCAAAACTTTTTCTCATAAAAAAAGGAATTGAAATCCTTTCTTCTCATTCTGGGATGGCCTTGTCTGAAACCTGGAATTCCGAAGCGTCGCAAATCCTCGACCAAACAAGCAATGCGCTTTTAGGTTGCTATGGGAACCAGGACTGGAATGGCACAAAAATTGACTGTGGATTAGCTTCTACAAAAACAAAAGAAGTAGAGGAGAGAGAGATTTCAACCGAAGACTTCCGGCTACCAACAAAGAATCCACAAGTAATTCGAAGAGCTCCGAGAAGCAGAAATTCTTTTACTGATTACTTCTTTCGTATTTTGTAAACATTTTACTCGTATTAACAAAGACTTCTAATGGTGTTCCAATATACTTTTGAAATTAACTTTACCACTACTGTCCCTTGCAAGGGATGCCCAAAGTGTTGAGAGTGATTTTCAAAACTATTTCTACTATAAACATGAAATGTATACCCTTAACTATAACCTGAACAGAAATTACAATTTCAGATTTCATTTTAATACCTACATTTTTTCTTATAAGTTAATATATTACTTTTTTCAGCTTTATACTCCTTTGAGCATCTAGGTCATATCAGAAGTTCGGGTTCTTTGAGTACACCAGTTGGCCATGCAACTATTGATGCGCAACTGTTTTCTATTGTTGATGTATTTATGGCGTCTGTTAAATTTTAACTGATATTGATTTTAATGAATATGATTCAGGATGATTCATGATAAGTAAATATCCAATTCGGAATTTTTTGACAGGGAAACCATGAAGAAACCCAAGTAAAATTGGCAGATCTCGGGATTTGAACCCAGGACCTCCAGAATGGGAGTTCAAGACGCTAAAATCTCGGTCAACTCGCTCGGTGATAATAATTGATTTATTCGATTTTTATATAAAAACTGAAACCTATCTCTGACAAATATTATAATATGAACCTGATTTGTTATAAAACATTCTTAGATGCTTGCTTTACATATTGACAGATTTTTAAATCTTGCTCATAATTTATGTTCAGCAAGAAAACCCAGGAAAGAAAACAATCGGAATAATAGAATAAGGGAAATAATGCAAGTTGAAAAGAATATTTTGGAAATTGTAGAAGAAAGACGCTTGAAATGGTATGGACATGTACTCAGAATGACAGAGGATAGAATATCCAATAAAATTTTGGATTGGAAAGTAGAAGGAAAAAGAAGAAGAGGGATGGATGGGGTGAAAAGGAGTATGGAGAGAAAAGGATTAAGTGAAGAAGATGCTATGGACAGGGACTTATGGAGGCAAAATATTGATGTGGGATGAAGGAAAACCATTTTGTTGTGGAATATTCCTTAATAATAATAATAATAATAATAATAATAATAATAATAATAATAATAATAATAATAATAATAAAATTACATATGGAAATTAAAAAGTTTGACTTGTAATAATAGTCTACTATATTTTCTTCTTACGTAACTAAGAAGTATACAAAAACTCGTATTAGTAGATATATAAGCATTCATGAACCACATGCATGCTTATATATCTATCTTGAATGTTAACTGTACAATAACAGTGGGAGCCCGGTCACAAAAATCACTATACGAGCTACGAAACAAGAATGCAGACCAATCAGCGTGCAGAGGTGACATTGGTTGCCACATAGTGCACCCGATAGAAAGAGAGCGCTCAGGAGAGCTAGAAAGAGAGGGCAAATACGCGCCCGTTGTTATAGCAGCTGATGAGTGATACGAGCTAAATCAGCAGTTTATTTACAATAAACAAAATTTGTATAATGTAAGCAGGGAGCAACGAACAGTATGGTCCATTGCTGCTACTTCTCATGTGTAGTCCAGAGTTCGATCCCTAGAAAAAAATATTCCATTTCTATGTTAATCAGATCAGGGGCTGAATCCATATCTCGGTCGAGTGACCCTCAAAAAAGAAGCATGTCCATGCCCTGACAGCGTATCCGCAGGTCTGGGTTCGATTCCTGGTACTTCCTGGAATCTTTGTGAGGTAAGGGAGTCTGGACACCAACTGATAAAACCTGATAAAGAAGTAGCGGCTCAGGTACAGAAAGCCATCAATAACGGCCATCTGCCTATGACTGATGATGCAGCGGTCGAATGGTAGGTCAAGTCCCACAAGGGAGATAAGTTTATCACTAAATAATACCTATCAAGGGTGGTCAAGATTATTTAAATGTGGTCTTTTTATTATTTAAAGTGCAATATAAAAATAAAAATTTGAGGCAAGCACTTAGGTTGGCCGAAACAAACAGAACCGCTGAAATGGGTTTTCCCAAGTAGGGCTATATGTTACTGGTAGGCCTACCGATACTTTGTAATGAAACAGGTAAACACACAAAATAGATTTCATTAAGGATGAACCGGATATAGCCCTTTGATGGAAATGTATAATAAATTAATAACTAATTAATTCCCTTGTATAATATCAATTGAATTTTAGTTAACAAAGATTTATTTGCATTTAGCCATATTATTACTGTATACTGTATCTATATACTTTATTGGAGTACGCCGTGGCGTAGTGGTTGTCCTAATTCTTCTGGTGGCGCTATGGCCCTGAGGTCGACTCAGCCTCTAACAGAAATGATTACCAGGTGTATTCCTGGGGGGTAAAAAGCGGCCGGTGCTGACAACCATACAACCTTCCTGTGCCGATGTCTCAATCTGGGAGCCTCAACCTCGCGAAAACCCTACGACTCTCTACGGCACATACCGGAATCACTTTACCTTTTTATATATACTTTATTCTTAATTTAATAAACAATCATATATTATTATAACGATGTCGTCGCTTGTCAATATAGGCAAATATTTTAAGAAAAATTGTCAGGTTATTTAAAGTATGTAAAAGAGACATAATGAAGACAAAGGATCCACTACAAACATTCTATTCAAATTAACGATGGAAAAAAAATGAGGGGAAGAATTCCGATAAAAATAATAAACTTCAGAACTATTTCGTTTAAAAGGAATATGTTGAATTCATCAATAATAATAATAATAATAATAATAATAATAATAATAATAATAATAATAATAATAATAATAATAATCATCATCATCAGGGCCCTGATTCTAATGACATGTCATCTTTTTATTGATGCTGCCTAGACATTGCCAACTTATAGATAAATCCTAATCATGACTGTTCTTGAACTGTTTTTTTTTACCTTCTTTCACTATTTGCGAAACGGTGCGGACACTTAGGCTACGTTACAGGCTCTGGCTGTTAATTCCTACACTTTTGAAAAGTTTGTTTTAGGACGTATTTCGTCATCCGACAACTCTTTAAACAACCTATGCACATCGTAGACCATGGCTCTAGCTTGCTTGTGTATTACCCTCCCCTTTTTCCTCCTGTCTTGTTCTCCGCTGGTGCTAGGTTTACTAAGAGACATTGTTAACAACTTTGCACTACTTTATAATATTATTATAATTACCTATGAATCTAATAACATATTACACGCACTACTATTTACACTAACTTCTAAAATACCGAGTAAGATAGTCTACTTTCACAGACGCACTGATTAAAAGCTATGCGTATGGGTATAATACAGTCAAATAGGATTACATACTGAAGCCTCATTCATGACCAGGAACATGTATGATCATGAAATTTTGGTTTGGGTATTTATTTTTATTGCTTTACCAGCATTGTTTATTCTCGGCGCGATAACTCGAGAACTACTGGGGCTAGAAACTTGGCTCTTAGACAGTAGCATTCAAAATTTTATCCTCTTTAAGAATATGCAAACACAAATTCCCTATTTGCAATATTTTCCATGGGCGCAATGAAATAGTGAACATGAAATCTCGTAGCGGACTGAATCGGCGCGCCAACTGGGCAACACTGCCTTGTTGTCATAGGCCACACACTTTGATACGAGTGTGGGAGGCGCCGCCCGAAATGCGTTCTTGTTTCGTAGCTCGTATAATTAGTGTGCCTCACATTACTGCATATGACATAACTTGTCTGTCTGTGAGGTAGACCATTAGGGCAACTCCGGCTTAGCTCAGTTGGTAGAGCATTGGCGTATTTCGTGCTATTCTAATGGCGAGTTTATGGATATTACGTTCTCCAAATAAATTATCGATTCAAAATTTTGAAAATGCTCCAATTTTTCAATCATAACGTAATAACTAACACCAGACAAATTATAAAATTCATCAACATTTATACAAATTTTTGAAAATTCGCCCGAAACTATGCTGAAAAGTAATTCTGTTATGCTATTTTTAGCGGCCTGTAGTAAATACCACAAAAATGGTTATATACCTCTCCTGAAAAGTAACACAGAGTTTAACAATATATAACGACTCTTTGCAATACGGCCTCTTATTCTATATCAGAATGTGAAGTTAGAAAGATTTATTGCCCATGCTGAGGGCAAAGAAAGATAAGGCTAGTTTACACGACGAAATTAGGTTTCGTAACTGAGTTTCGCAACTGTTTTTTACTTGAATGCGCAAGCGCTAGATGTACTGGCAACAATGAGTTACGACACTACGCAGTTTCGGTTGATTCCAACTTTTCACGAAACTATAATCGTAACTTTGAGATTATACGCTTATTTAGCTTGTTCGCATTTCGTAAAATGAAGTGGGGAAATGAGGAAATTGTGAATTGCCTGTATTAATACGTGTTTCAAACATTTATATGGGATTTTAATAACTTGAACTTCAGAAATAACTTGAAATGTGCGGTTGCATTGGAAAGAAAATGTGTGTAATTAGTTTCACGAAATCACTTTCATGAAAGTGGTTACGAAACCTAGTGTCATCGTGTAAACTAGCCTTTACGTGAGTGCATTAAACAGGTTATACTTGGGTTGTGTATCCTTCGGGGATGCGTTGCGATGTGGTAACGATATGCTCTTCATTTTTACAACCAAGTTAGGCTATATGAAGATAATGCCATAGGCCTACATAATATTATATTATACCAAGAAGCTAATTTTTATTTGTGCAGAGGAAGTTATGTGATTCGCTTTAGACTTTTATAAATCGTTTATAATGAGACCAAGATAAATTATAATAATTATGTATATTATATCATCAAAATGTCTAAAAGTCAGGGAATATTGAATACATGGTCAGGACGAAAACGGAAAATTTTGAAAGGGACTAATTTGGGCCCTCAGTCGTTCAATTGTCAAACGATGCGTTAGTTTTCAAGAGACGTGTAGGCCTACAACTATTTTTGAGATATTATAACATTTACTACAGGCTGTTAAAAATACCATACAGAAATACTATTCAACTCAGTTTCGCGTGAATTGTCAAGAAAGTTGTCTAAATTTTGATTAATTTTCTATGTTATCTGATAAGAGTTATTACGTTATGATTGAAAAACTGGAGCATTTCCAAAATTTTGAAACGAAAATTTATTTGGAGAACGTAAAATCCAAAAACTCGCCATCGGAATACCACGAAATACTGTACAAAAAATTGGCAGAACGCTTATTGCTAATCTCAATTGATAATCCCAAAAACATTATTCGTGGTTAAAAGAGTAATTATTAAAATTATGAATTATATAGTATCGTAAAAGAAAAATTAAATCCACTTCTATAGGCTACTTAATCTTCCTGTGCCTGTATCATTTGTAGGCTACTGTGGGTAGTATAGTATTCGAGACCGGCACCGTTTATCAATTGCCCTGATGATGACATAGACTAAGCGTCGAAAGGCCTAGGCTACGTATATTATAAAGATTGCTGAGCTGATGGTTCTAATTACGCATTTTATTTTATTGATGGAGTTCAAACGGTTTTACATAATATAGTTTGACACTTTAAAAAATCTCAAAACTTAAATATTTAATTACGGTCTGACAAAATGCTCGTATGAAGATTGCCTTTAATGATAATTAAGATACTGGTATAAAAATTATGAAAATCGCTTTGCTTGTTTCATAAATCCATTCGTGTCTTGATAAATGTCATAGTAGGCTCGTTGCATAATGTACTAATATTCGCTAATAGGATTGCTACTCTCGGTCTTACAAGCTCGTTTAGAGAAAGATACATAATGGCAAAAATAAATGTTGCTTGCTACTTGTATAATAAATAAATTGTTTCACGTTTAATGCGTTAGCTGAGCATTTTACATGTATTTTAAACATCATGAAGGAACCATTTCTTAAGCGTTAAATCCTAACTTCGCGTGTCTGATTAAAATTTGTGCTTCTGTATATCGTCTTCTATCCAGAAATGTAAAAATAAAGAATTATAAGACTATTATCCTGCCTTTTGTATTATATGGATGTGAGACATGGCCGCGTACTCTTCGGGAAGAACAAAATCTCAGCGTGTTCGAAAACAGGGGGCTTAGGAGAAGATTTGGGCCTAAGAGAGATGAAAACGGGGACTGGAGAAAACTGCATACTGACGAGCTTCATAACCTGTAATCTTCACCGGATATAGTAAGGGTAATTAAATCACGGAGGATGAAATGGACTGGACATGGGGGAGGAAAGACATATCTCAAAAGTATTGACTGGGAGACCCGAAGGGGAAAGACCACTAGGAAGACCTAGACGTGGTTGGGAGGACAATTTTAGGAGCACAGAATAGGGTTGAATGGCGGGCAGAGATAAACGCGGCAATGAACCTTCAGGTGTCATAAAGTAGATAATAATATTCCTTTATCTTGCTGAGGAATTGTCTATTGCCATTGAGTAAGTAAATAAGAAATTAGGTAAGTATATCGACCTT
This sequence comes from Ectobius pallidus, assembly GCA_964059195.1. Lineage (NCBI taxonomy): Eukaryota > Metazoa > Arthropoda > Insecta > Blattodea > Ectobiidae > Ectobius > Ectobius pallidus. Next base: position 167,278,341 of record CAXKWD010000007.1, read on the forward strand.
CATTATACAGAGGTTTGACTGTATTAAAACTGCATAAGGACGAGCTTCATAACCTGTACTCGTCACCGGATGTAGAAAGGGTAATTAAATCACGGAGGAAGAAATAGGCTGGACAAGTTGCGCGCATGGGGGAAGAAAGACACATCTCAAAAATATTGAATGGGAGACCCGAAGGGAAAAGAGCACTTGGATTACCTAGACGTACGTGGGAGGACAATACTAGGATAGATTTAAGGGAAGTAGGATTTGCGAGGGATGGATGGAATTAGCACAGAATAGGGTTGAATGGCGGGCTCAGGTAAGCGCGGCAATGAACCTTTGGTTCCTATAAAATAAATAATATTCCTTAATATGTTTAGGAATTGTCTATTGCTTTTGCGTATAAAAGACTGTATTTTACACACCCATGAAGGAACCTTTTCTTAAGTGTTGAATCCAAACTTCGCGTGTCTGTTTAAAATTTGTGTTTGTTAAAAGCTTATAGCTGGTGCACAGACTTATTATAGGCCTATTCCTAATTTTTCTCCAAGATTTGGCGAATACAAAATATTTGATCAATGGTTGATCTATTTCGCCTAAATCCACATTGGTTACTTCCAATGATTTTGTCCGCATTTGGTGTTCCATAAAATAGATAATATTCCTTTAGTTTGCTTAAAAATTGTCTATTGCCATTGAGTAAGTAAGTAAGTATCAGTTAATGTTGTATTGCACAGTTGGTGTAATAGGATTCAATGCAGCAGAGAGGATCGGGCTTTAACAGAATTGTTTCGTATGAGGTGGTGTCACATTCCCCTGCAGTGCTTTAGGGTGAACTGGGGCTCGGCTTACAGGTATTGTATCAGTGTAACTGTATACTCTACGTGGACGTCACCTGCGGCATTCCTACACCCCTCCCCCCACTTCTTGTGACGGGCGCGGAATATCACACCTACGTCCTTCTTGCATTAACATCGTACTCATACACCCGGACTTCGGAAACGTATAATCAAAATATGTATAAGGAAACCAACTTCTTATTCAAGTAACATTAGGCCTATATAAAACACTATACAGGGTGTTGATGAATAACACCGAAATATTTTACCTGTGTATAGAGGGGACATTGACAAGCAACATTTATTAGTAGGCTATATTTTTCCTCTGAGAATTCAATTTTTCCTGTCACAGCATAACATTTCTCAGGGCATGGCCGCCACTGACTTCTAACATTTGATAAAATGCAAAACAAAGGAACTCCGTTGTTAATGCTGTAGTTATGAAACAAAAAAGGGCTAATGCAGTGGCGGCCAATCATGTGATTAGTCTGTAAATTTCGCAGATTATGAAAACTCTAAATTATGAAATAGCTGTTGATAAATGAATAAGAATCACGTTTTTATCGATCACTAAAAGGCATGAAGTCAATTTAATGAAAATTGTAACCCTATTTTGCTTAATTCTTGACTGATGAGCGCCTAATTGTAATGACTTTAAAGCCCTGTAGCATACACATTTTACGTCATAGAGCAAAAATGTCCTTAATAAAAGTGGCTTGTCTATGTCCCCTCTATACACAGGTAAAATATTTCGCTGTTATTCATTAACACCCTGTATTTTTCGACCACACTGTAATACGCTTATTATGTGTGACGTAAAGATGCCATAATGCTACTAATTTCGAAACTGATCTTCATTATGAACATCGATGTGGTATAGATTATTATGCATTCTGATACAGAATTTCATTAAAACACTGTAAGATTCAGCTGAAAACGAGGATGTAACAAAAAAAGACAAATCAACAGCAGGATTATATTATATGAAATACGAAGTGTATACACATAATCATTCTAAAACTACGGTATTGTAAAACACGATTTTACACATATTCTTTACACTAATGCAAACATTCATTTTAACAACTTTCTATAGCCTATGTTACATTTGAACTACAGTATAAGATGCCAGTGAACGTAAACTTCCTTTATCAGATTTCATGATAGGCAAATAAAGTTACTAACTTACATGATTATGAATTTTTTTAAGCAGTGTAATGTTTAATTTGTAACATATTAATACTTGTATATACAGGTACTTACTTACCCAACGGCAATAGACAATTCCTAAGCAAGCTAAAGGAGTATTATCTATTTTATGGAACCCGAAGGTTCATTGCCGCGCTTACCTGAGCCCGCCATTCAACCCTATTCTGTGCTAACTCCATCCAATCATCCCTCGCAAATCCTACTTCTCTTAAATCTATCCTAATATTGTCCTCCCACCTACGTCTAGGTCTTCCAAGCGGTCTTTTCTCTTCGGGTCTCCCAGTCAATAGCTACTTTTGAGATGTCTTTCCTCCCCCATGCGCGCAACGTGTCCAGCCCATTTCATCCTCCGTGATATAATTACCCTTACTATATTCGGTGAAGAGTACAGGTCATGAAGCTCGTCGTTATGCAGGTTTCTCCAGTTCCCATTTTCCTCTCTCTTAGGCCGAAATATTTTCCTAAGCCCCCTGTTTTCGAACACACTCAGATTATGTAAGGGACCATGTCTCACATCCATATAATACAACCGGCAGGATATTTGTCTTATAAATTCTTGTTTGTAGATTTCTGGACAGAAGACGAGAAGATATTTGTATATAATTTAATTCTTTTTTAAATATATAAATAGCATTTCGTTTTCTTGGACAATCTAGAATAAAAACGCCTATGGAAATTGTAAATGGTATATTAATGGAATAATCAATGTATACATTAATTATAACTCAACCATCAAGGGTCATGAAATGTATCAATTCTAAACTTGCTAAAGTTTAACTTTATTCTGGTGTTGGCCACTAACCTGCATATATCCCATGTGGCAGTGCGTTGCGTTGACCAATGTCCCAACTTTGAACTTCTTGAAGCGAATACGCAGTATCCAGTCTCTGGGAGTGCCACGAAAAGACCTAAAGCGGTACCAACACGTCATAGGCTTCCCGATGTTTTCGGGTGTGACTTCGGGACTGGACACATCTTCATAGATATCCACAGTCTTGTTGCAGTGGTCCCTTTTCACCTCGGCTGTGAAAAAAGAAACAAAACATTTTTAAGGTGTGCCATAGACTACACATTAAGAAAGATAATTGTATTTTCTATGAGGGCCGTCCACAAAGTTAAGTTTCCCTAGGGTCGTTTACACAAACAAAACAAAATTTCATGGAAACATTTATTGCAACAGATATAGCAAGTGTTCAGCTATTTTTCAACATATTCGACACAGAAATTGAGACATTTGTTATACCGTGGGTCCAACGTTTGAACATTTGTGTCGTATAAGTCTACCGCTTGGTATTTGAACCACTGTGTGACAACTTCTCTGTCATTCTATGTTACTTATTGAGGTGTAGGAAAAGATGGAAATCACTGGAAGCAAGGTCCCGGCTGTAGGGTGGATGTTGAATCATCTCCTAGTCGAACCTTTGCAGGAGACTTGCTGGGAGGTGTTGAAGTCTCCATCCTACAGCTCGGACCGCGCACGCAAAGAATTTAATCTTTTCCTACCCCTCAAGAAATGGCAGTGAATGGTAGAGATTGACAGAGATGGTTGTCATGCAATTGTTCAAATCCAAGGCGGCAGACTTCTACGACAGAAATGTTCAAAGGTTGGTCCCACGTTATGACAAATGTCTCAATTCCTGTGGTGAATATGTTGAAAAACAGATGAACACTTGCTATATCTGTAGCAGTAAATATTTCCATGATATTTTGTTTTGTTTTTGTAAACGGCCCTAGGGAAATTTACTTTATGGACGGTCCTCGTACACTATTAAAGCTACGTACTAAACATTACATACACATACTTGTGAAGAAATTTCTTTTCTGTCAGTTTTTTTTTGAGTTATTCGAAAATTAATATAGAAAAGTTTGCATTGTTCAAAATGAAATATTGTAAATGCTGAAGGTTGTTTGATAGGAACTCATAGTAAATTTCAGGGCTACAAGCAGACAAATCTTTAAGCAGGAAAGGGCACGCTGAATATTATCTCAACGAAATTGAGCTCTGGAACTTGTGCAATAAGATATATAGCCTAATAAATAGTGGAATTTTATTACTTTGCATATTTCCATTCAATAATGAAATATGAAATAATATTTTGGGGGAATTCTGTTGTCAGTGTCAGCCGCGGTGGTCTAGGGGTAGCGTGTCCGTCTCTAGATCCGCAGGTCGCGGGATCAAACCCGGCCGAGGTCGATGAATTTTTCGAGACGTAAAAATCCGGGCACGGAGTCCTCTGGGAGGGACTTTAAGCTGGGGGGCCCGTGTCGTAGATTTACGGCACGTAAAAGAACTCCAAGGCTAAATTAGAGCCTCTGGACAAAATTTCTCAGCCTTTTCACGTCCAAGTAATATCTTAGTTTCCTGGAGGTTGCGAGGCGATGGGCTTACCACCTGTCCCTCTGCCCTCTCTCGAAAAATAAGCGTAAATAAATTCACATAGGTATCAGAAACCTCTAATTGGAGACCCTGCCCGACACTGGGGATATAGGACAGAGTTAGTCAGTCAGTCAGTCAGTCAGTCAGTCGACAGCAAAAACGTATTTGTTTTACACATGAAAATCTGCTGTGTGCATACAGAAGAGATTTTTGCAAACCTTTATGTAAGAAAGTTGAAATCTTAACCCCCCTTGTGAATATAGTTTGTTTCCATTGACTTCTAAGTGAATAACCACAGGTAATATACCGAGAGGTCCAGATTTTATCGATAAATTCGGTGTTTTTATCTTCATTAGCTGGTTAGATTAGTCTCATTGCTAAAATAATACCGTGTTATTAATATAGTATTTATTATTTTAAGAGATTTAAAATACTTCACCTTACTTATAAATGGTTAAACGATATGCGCCTGCAGGATGGTGACTAGACTACAAGCACGGCTATTTCTTTTATTGCAGAGGAGCTTGCGAAATGCACGGGGAGCACCGCCTGCAAGGAGGCGACTAGACTACACGCACGACTATTTCTTTGGACTGATTCACATCGCAAGGTAAGTTAAGACAAAAATCAAGTGAGCTTGCTTAAATATTAAGTTCCGAATGCTTAAATAACAGAGTTTATCTTCTTTTTTCCATGTGCACCCATACATATGTATGTATATAAATATATATGTATATATAAACTGTATATATCCTATAGGTCTATTTACGAAGGAGAATTAAATGAAAACCGCAATTAATTTTTTCCCGCTATTTTACTGCATGAAGAATGCTTGCTTGTACATAATTTATTCTACATAGTCCCCTCCCAGTTCAATGCATTTACGCCATTGGGTAGGAAGTGCTTCGATACCGCATGAGAAAAATTATTTTGATTGACACTGTAGGCACTCATACACCGCTGATTGGTTGTCTTCATCAGACCTGAACTTCTGTCCTCCAAGGAGATCCTTTAACGGACCAAAGATTTGGAAATCTGATGGTGACAAAGGGAATGGGGTTGCTGAGTGCAGGTATTTTGCTTCAACACAATAAAGCCCATGAAAATCATCGACGACATATGCTTTGAGTGCCTCCCACCTATGGAATGCTCGCGGTTTTCATTTGATTTACGTCGTATATAACGAACCGCTGTGTTCAGCGGTTTATTGTTTTTGGTGTTCAGTACTTACAAAATTAAATGAATTCCTTGCAGTGAATTTGTCACTGATTCATGAGCTAAATACTATAATAATAATAATAATAATAATAATAATAATAATAATAATAATAATAATAAATGAAACTAAACCAAACTCCCTGGCGCTACATCCCTTAAGGGACTTGGCCTACCACCCGACCGCTTCGTCATCTACCATAGGCAGATGACAGGATTGTGAGGCATGTGTCAGCATGCCAACACCCACGGCAGTTAACGGTCGTTTCCAAGACCGGAGCGGCTACTTCTCTATCACGAGGCTGGGTGCACCCCGTTCCAGACCTCCCTACCTCAGAAAAATCCTAAGAGGTACCGGGGATCGAACCCGGGCCGACAGATATGAGTCACCGACGCTAACCAGAAGACCACGCTGGCGGCCAAATGCCAGAATGATTTTGTTTAATAATTTATAATTACAATTATATGCGTAAAATGTTATTTTTGTAATTGATTTCCGAACAAAGCTCCAAATCCATTCATTAAGCAGGGCTTACGGAAGAAAAAAGGTCTAGTTTCATAAGCATATGTGAAGGAATATGTGGGTAATGTTACATGTCGAAGCTATCTGTATTGCAACTTCCAAAGCCGTATGAGAACGCTGTAAAACAATATGTTGCCATGAGAACTGATTTGCATTTGATAAATTCTTTCTAATACATTACCATAAAATAGGCACTAAATTGGGCATTATTCCGGTACTAGTCAACCGATTTGGTCCAACATCAATAGGGTTCTTCCCATGTTATAAATGCGTATACAAATTTTCATGAAAATCCAATTAAGTGTATTTGAGTTATCGCGCGTAAAGGCACACGGACAGACAGACGGACATATTTTCCCGTCCCCCACACATTCTCATAAAGTACCATTCTGGCACTTAATTATACGTACAGAGTGTCGAAGAATCCCATTTTAAAGATGTTATAAGTGAAATAGTATTTCGAAATTCAACTGATACTTTTTAACGGCCCTAGATAAATGTCCTTACGTTCCGGCATTACCAGTTATTTCAAAAGCACACGTTACACTATCTTTCAGAATGTGCTATGTATTTCACTGCCACTTTGATGCCCTGATCTCTTGGGATGGCAATTGTTTCCTGTTTGCTAATCAGGATGTATGGCAGTAACGCTGTTCAGTGTAAATATACCCGGTGTTTCTTTGAGTAAACCCTGGGGAGACAAATGAACACCGACTACTAACAAACTCTAAACTCTATACGGAATAATGTACAAAAGTTATACAGTCTTTGTAGATTTTCATGTGCAGCTTGCCTTTCATAAAAAAGTAACAGTGATAGGACAACCAATAAGAAAAATGAATTTCATTAAGGTAATCAACGTCACATGTAATAAGTGTATTATAATAGGCCTATGGGTGAATAAAATAGTACGAGGCCCGTCCATAAAGTAAGTTTCCCTGGCTGGGTTTACAAGAAACAAAACCAAATTTCAAAGAAATATTTATTGCAACAGATACAGCAAGTGTTCAGCTATTTTTCAACATATAGGCCACATGAATTGAGACATTTCTCATACCGTGGGACCAACTTTTGAATACCTGTGTCGTAGAAGTGTGCCGCCTGGGATTTGAACCACCGTGTGATAACCACCTTCACCTCTCTGTCATTCTCTGTCGTTTCGTGAGGTCTAGGAAAAGATGGAAATCACTGGGAGCGAAGTCTGGGCTGTAGAGTGGATGTTTAAACACCTCCTAGCAAGTGTTTAAACAGCCCGGACGGATTTTAAGATCGTGCAGTGTTATGTATTAATCGATGCCACACTTCGTTGCATAAATAGCTAACATGCGTTGGTAAATCGCAATCAAATAATCTATGAACATAGAGTGATCGAAATAATTACTTACTCAATGGCAATAGACAATTCCTAAGCACGCTAAAGGAAAATTATCTATTTTATGGAACCCGAAGGTTCATTGCCGCGCTTACCTGAGCCCACCATTCAACCCTATTCTTTGCTAACTCCAATCATCCCTCGGAAATCCTACTTCCCTAAATCTGTCCTAGTATCGTCCTCCTACCTACTTCTAGGTTTTCCATGTGGTCTTTTCCCTTCGGGTCTCCCATTCAATATTTTTTAGATATGTCTTTCCTTCCCATTTCATAGTCCGTGATTTAATTACCCTTACAATAACCGGTGACGAGTACAGGTTATGAAGCTCGTCGTTATGCAGTTTTCTCCAGTTCCCATTTTCATCTCTCTTAGGCCCAAATATTTTCCTAAGCCCCCTGTTTTCGAACACTCTCAGATTATGCAAGGGGCCATGTCTCACATCCATATAATACGACCGGCAGGATAATATTCTTATAAATCTTTATTTTTACATTTCTGGACAGAAGACAAGAAGATAAGAGTTTCTGAACTGCATAAAAACAAGCATTTCCTGATTTGAGTCTACACATAACTTCTGCCTTGATTTAAATTTTTGTGTCTGTAATTATTGCTCCCAGATATTTCAATTTTTTCACTTGTTCCAACGATTTACTGGATATTCTAATATTTTTTGATCGAAATATATTAGGTATATTGAAAAAGGAAATGCTGAACGTTTCAAAATACTGAAAGGGATTTCAAATTTATAGGAGAAAACAAACATACACACACACACACACACACACACACACATTCACACACATCGAATTCACTTCATTTGTTGGAAGAACGTTTGGTTAAGTCGGATTTCAGGTTTTTGCTGGAGCTATTGATTTGTTCTGTCGCTTTGAATTTCTAAGACTAATTTCCTCATTTCCTCGCCTTCCATTGGTTGCGGTTCTACACCGTCAGCTGTCATTCCAAGCTCTGCTTATACAAGAAGAGAAGCCAATGGGAGGTTTTCAGGGTTGCCAACTCTCAGCAAGTAAGAGAAATTTTAACATTTTATATTGTTATTTATTTATTTATTTATTTATTTATTTATTTATAGTTTTACATTATTTAAACTGGCTTCGACTCCTTACACGCCCTGATTTTCACTGTCTTCCGCTTTTCTTTAAAGTCCTGCAATCCTCGACACCATTCTATTTATCATCATGCTTGCCTCTTATAATTTCCACACCCGACCATGGCATGACTTAGCACTATTAATCAGATTTAAATTAGTGTTAAACTCGGAAATCGATTACAAAAATAAGTTATTTTTTGCATATCATAATTGCAGTTATCACTGATTAAACAAAAGCAACCTGGCACTTTGTTGTATCAGTTTACCTGATTGTATTACTGTATAGTACTTTTATTGTAATTGTACTTATTATTCTTCTAATTTTAATTATTATTATTATTATTAATTATATTATTATGTTAATAATTAATAATAACTTGTAATAAATAATAATTAATCATAATAATTATTAATAATATTAATTTCATATCTTAACTTTAGTGTCAATGCTATTTTTTCCTTATTGTATTCTATATTTTCTATATTTTTGTACTGTAATTGTAGTTTTTGGAATTTTGGTAGAGTGGAAGAGAAGAGCATATGGTGTTATCTCTATCCGAATATATAAATAAATAAACGAAATAAAAAATAAAATAAAATTACAATAATGTCAAAAGCATCGTGGGTGATGCTACAGACTGAAGTATCGAGGGTGCTCGTAAATTCCCCCTGTAAACTCTCTGAGTAGAGAATAGGCTATTTTGACAATTATTGCAACGTCTCAGATGGGCATGTTAGTTTGCAACGGGTTTAGCAAGCAGTACATGAAGCCAGAGAATCATTTTGACTATAGGTTATTTCTATGAATAGTCCTTTACTCAATTTCTCACGCAAACTATAAACCAATGCCGGACTGCATAGAAAACAGTTAACACAATGATTAGGCTCACAGTTTATTTATTGTACTGAATTCTGTAAATGTTAGCCTAAATGCTTTCAAAATTATCTTTTTGGAGGCATTTTCCGTTATTTTATTATAAATTTAAGACAAATTATAATATCCGATTCGTTGAGGGGGCTAAATACAAATCATATTATTAGACAAACGCGTATTATTTTAAACTTTTGTGATAAACTCTGTCCATGTATAGCCCTCAAATTAAATGAATAAGAAAGCTAATCATCTTTTGATCTGAGCGGTAGAGTTCCCCTTTACAGAGACAATCAATACCCAGTGTCCCTTAATTATTCCAAATAAAACCATATCTCTCTGTTTCTCTCTTCACTTAGTACGCATGTGTATTCCAACTGATTTTCATAATATTCCGGCAATTGGACAAGTTACGCATCTGTATCATTAGTATGGAAAAAAAAAAATATCCAGTCAGACGTACACCTAAGGCCTAAGATAAAAAAAATAACTACCGTAATGATTTACACTCTGTCCTAACCAATGTTAAGCAAGGACAATAAACCTTATAATTTCACACTTTGGTTTAGAATTAGAGGCCATACTGCACAAAAAAGACTCATGCAAAGGTACACTCTTCGCTACGCAAGACAGTCTGAGTTTGTGCAAACGACTACTACCCTTCAAGAAATTTTGTGAAGGAATGTTTGAATTTTTTTTTCAGTACATGAGTACTAAATCAGGTTTTTGAAGGACGGATAGACGCCTAAAAGTAGTTCTTTAGCTGCCTAGGCATCTCTGAAATAGGTTTTCTCAACACAACGCATGGAATTATAGATAGCTTCGATTTTGTTAGCCAGCGATGCTTGATTCATTTGTTTATATCACTACGGCACGCAGAGATCTGCGTAAAACTTCTTTAGTGGCGGTAGAGGGTAACTCGGGGAAATCAGTCACACTAAAACCGTCACGAAATCAGTCACAATCAGTCACACTAAATCCGACTTGTTTCGGTGCAGACTGCACAGAAAACAATGAACTCAATGATTAGGAGTAATCAAAGGAAATTTTTCAGACCTTACTTCCTCAATGGCAATAGACAATTCCTAAGCAATCTAAAGGTATATTATCTATTTTATGGAACCCGGAGGTTCATTACCGCGAAAATCCAAAAATAAAAATCCAAAATTAAAAAATACAAATTTCCAAAACTTAAAAAAGAAAATTAAAAATTATAACATCCAAAAATCCAAAATTTAATAAATAATAAAATAAAAAATTTAAAAATCCAAAAATAAAAAATAAACAATTCAAGGATCAAAAATTTGAAAAATCCAAAATTAAAAATCCAAAGTTCCAAAATTAAAAAGTCCAATAATGCAAAATTGAAAAAATCCAATAATAAAAAATTGAAAAAATAAAAAAATAAGGTTTTAATTCTGTCGCGTGGCGTTCCACGCACTCTTTTTTTTTTTTTTTTTTTTTTTTTTTTTTTTTTTTTTTTTTTTTTTTTTTTTTTTTTTTACATATGTGTATGGAAGGAGGATCATAAATGTAGTTTTAAGTTGAACAACGACCGAATTGAACGATACTCACAATGCGTTTTTTGTTTGTTTTTTGTTTGGGGGCAGAAAACTGAAATTGTAGGTCCCCCCCCCCACCGGCGGCGCACTCTTCGTAAAATGCACAAATCAAAGTCGAATTTTTAGCTTTTCTTTAATTGATTGGTTTGTTGGTAGGCTGTATGCTTATTTAACGACGGGGATGTTCTGCAACTTAGGCCTCTGGCCACGTAGCCGGTGTGCCGGAATTTTGTCCCGCAGGAGTTCTTTTACATAGTGATTGCTATTACTGTTGTTGTTGTTATTATTATTATTATTATTATTAGTATTATTATTAGTAGAATTATCATCATCATCATCATCACCATCATTGCAGTGGCGGTTCATGTCAAGTGGAGGCCTCAAGCGGTACAAATGTTGGGGTCCTCTAACTCAAGTTAGAAATGCATGTTGCAAGAAAACTTCATAAAGCTATTAACAAAAATAAAAAATAATGACAAATTTTATACCGTTACGAATTAAATTAATTTAATTTAAATAAATACATATAGGGCCTACATGAATTTTTGTCTTGCTTTATTTCTTGCAAAATCGTCGATTATTTTCGCATTGTTAATGCAGTTTAAAATTTCCTTCTGTACAAAATAGCCAAGTTATTTAGTCTTTATTCTTCAATTGTAATTCTTAAATAATTTTTTACTCTCTTTAAAACAGAAAATGATCTTTCTCCGGACGCATTAGAAAAGGGAATTGTTAGAAAAATTGAATGTTGCGAAATTCGGCTCCGCTTACCGGTAAATCTGCCACTGCTTGATCGTCACCAATGATGAAATATGGAATTGTAAATACCAATGAACAAAATAATTGATAATTCTTCCCTCGCTGGCGAGGAAGGAATTTACAGAAAAGTATTTTGAACTCCAGTCATAAATATGCATAAAATATGAACAATCCAAAAGCCACAGAACTCGGTAATACGTAAATGAACAATGCATACTGTGGCATTTATGTTAGCGAATATGGTAGATGTGGTTTTCATAAATAACTGAGGGAATAGAAATATGCAACGTGTAGCCTCGCTCTAGTTATTTTATTATTCAATACATCCGATGCCGTCCATTTTCCTATCCTCATCAAATTAATCTAGAGTTACATTCTCAAAGATCAGGTAAACAAAAAAAAAGTTCACACATGAAATGTTCCTATGGACAATAAGAGTTAAGTATAATATGGGTAAGTTTACGTCTCATAGCAGAACCTGAAATACATTCCTCCATTTCTCGTGATATTGTGATACCTCAGGGTTCAGTTTTTGGTCCTTACATAATACTCAAACGACCTCCTATTCCACCAAAGATACTATTCATAACATATGTCAAAGTGATATTTGGTATCGTGTGGAAACTTTGCCGAATAATGCCCTTCAGTACCAAACTTTGAGGATTTTAGGGTGAGTATTTCTGTTTTCATGATTCCAACAACCGCTATAAATTAGAGTGGCACGACGCCGTCGTGTATGTTTGTTAATGGGTGTCTTCCCCCCTACCTTATTCTACATTTAGTACCCATAATGTCACAAGGGACTACTTTTAGGGCTTTAGAACGGGTATGGATGTTGTACTTGCTATGATGAGTGTGAAACAAGAAACCAGTATATTGTCATATCAGCTGCCTTAATAAATGTCTGAAACACAATGTTGGCATATTGTTCAATGTCCATACACGTAGCTTATACTTTGTCCTGTCATGTGTATATTTAACATTTACCACACGCGCTGGTATTTTCACAAAAAGAAGTCCCCATGACAGAGTGTTAACGAATAACACCGAAATATTTTACCTGTGTACAGAGGGGAAGTAGACAAGCAAAATGTGTATGCATTAAATACATTACAATTTGGAGCTCATAAGTCAAATATTAAGCAAAATAGGGTTAAAATATTCTTTAAATTAACTTCATGCCTTCTTAGTGATCGACAAAAATCTTATTCTTAATCATTCATCAACAGCTATATAATAATTTAGAGTTTTCGTAATCGGCAAAATTTACAGACTAATCATATGACTGGTCGCCTCTGAATTAATTATTTTTTTCATACCTACAGTGTTAACAACGAAGTTCCTTTGTTTTGAATTTTTTTTTCAAATGTTAGAAGTCAGTGGCGGCCATGCCCTGGAAGATTTTATGCTATATCAGGAAGAATTGAATCCTCAGGGCAAAATCTACTAATAAAAGTTTCTTTGTGATGACGGCTATGATGAAATTAAGTGTATGTCCCCTCTATACACAGATAAAATATTTAGGTCTTATTCATTAACACCCTGTATATGCACACACATATTCTGATCATTTTTACTTTTCAAGCATTTAAATTTATATGCGAGATATTCTGTCATAGGCAACCCTAGCGGATCAGATTAAATAGCTGATTATACGTCTATCTCGACACACGCGAGTGTTCCACAGGACCAAAAACAGAACCCTGAGGTATCACAATATCACGAGAAATGGAGGAATGTATCCTCTCCAGGTTCACAAGCACTCTTGATTGTTTGTGCTGCAAACAAAACACTAACGAAGGCTGAAACGTCCGTGTAACGAAGCAAGTGCAGAGAGAGGTCACTCGTATCGTTTCATGAAAATCAACTTGGTTTTGCGTCCCTAATTAAGTTATTCGCTTCGTCTGTCCACCGGGTCCACAGCACTTTGTAATTCATTTGTATCGGATTCCACCGTCTAACAGCATCCCATTCGCTGATTGACCCTTCCTGCTAATATTATCCATCCTCGTTCTGAGAGAAAGCATATGAAGAGCACGGGGGGAAAAAGATGAGGGTCTACTTTTATCAAAATTAAACGAGGGCGGCATTTCAATATGTCGATATTTTGTAGCAGGGATAGGTTTTAAAAATTGAAAATCAGATGAATGTTCAATTTTACAGACAAGATACTAAAAGCTGTAAATTTGAATAAAGACTAAAAGCTGTAAATTTGAATAAAGATAAATGATACAATATTGACTCCGGAGCAAAATGTTAACTTTTAACCATGCCTGTGATTATTTTGTTACATTAACATGGACATGAGGTCTGAGTGAGCGCTCAAAGTTAAAGCGTATTTAACAAATTCCTAAGTATTTAATTAATTTTTGGGGGGTTTTCAGGGCACACATCTGAGTCACAGTTAATATATTTCAAATCAATAGCTAATATACACACATGATTTTTAGTAATAAGAAAAATTGTATGGATTTAAATTTCATGGAACCAGTAAGATTTTTAGGAATTATGTTGGATTGCAACTTAACATGGGCAAAACATGTTGATCATATTAGTTCAAAATTGTCGAGGGTTTTATTTTTATTACGTAATCTGAATAATTTTATCATTCCTTCATATACTAGATGTGCATATTTTTCCTTTTTTTCAGTCAGTATTGAGATATGGACTTAGGCCTATTTTTTGTTGTAATTGCAGTAGAGCTTCTGATATTTTAATATTGCAGAAGAAAGCTATTCGTATTTTATCACATGCTGGCTTTTTAGATCATTGTAGGCCTCTATTTATTAAATTAGAAATTTTAACTGTAATTAACTTGTACATATTTGATGTTTTAGTATACACTTTGAATCGTTTAGATAATTACAATTTGGTTTCTTCTACTCATTGACATAAGACTCGTCAAAATGACAATATTATGATACCCTATTTTAGGTTAAACAGTACACACAATAGTTATAAAGTCATTGGCATGAAAATATATAATAAAATCCCGAAGAGGTACTATGACTTGCCAGTTGAGAGACTTAAACATAGATTTTATCTCTGGTTACAACGTAATCCATTTTATTCACTAGACGAATTCTTTAATAAGCCTGTTTCTGATATTTTATTTTAATGTGTGTTTATTTGTGAGTATGTATTAACAAAATATTGACGAAGCCAATTTTAATTATGCTTGAAGGCCAATAAATATTGTATTGTATTCAATAGCTTATTTAGTATCGTCATTCACATCAGTTACTAATCACAGTTCACCATAACAAGTGCAGTAGCTTAACTTACAATCTTCCCCACCCCCTTTACAGAGCGAAGTGGCCGAGATGGTAACGTTTTGGACTCGCATTCGGGAGGTCCCAGGTTCAAATCCCATGGCCGGCCAATTTGACGTGGTTTTTTCTGCATGATTTTCCCGTTTTAAAGGGAAATGCTGAATTGGATTTTACATATCATGAATCAACCTCACCATTTCATCTTATATCATATCCATTTAAATTAATATCAATCGAAATTTACTCCATAAAAATACTCCAACATTTGAAACAATTGACAGTGAATAGTTCCATAACCTACCCTTACTGTATGGACAAAGATCCCGAACTTCTGATATGGCCTCGCAGCTAAAAGGAGTATATACACAGCTGAATTAAATAAATCCCCTTAGAAATGAGACATACAGTCATTCTATCAAAATATTCACTGCAAAATTTCACCAAAATAATTTATCATAACTGTCATCACATAGTCTTAAAACTCTCGACCTAACAGTTTATCATAGGTCGCGAATCTATCGATAAACTCGTAAACTCCAGTTGGATTTACTATTCCATGAATAAAAATGTAACGGTCTAAATTACAAATAATAACTACTTTCGTGCTTTGTTGCATAAAAACAAAACTAACAGTTGTGAAATCACGGCAAACTGCGAATCAACAGCTGTATCATAATTTAGTGTTTCCATAATCTGCAAAATTTACAGACTAATCACATGACTGGTCGCCACTGCATTAGTTCTTTTTATTCATAATCCTGTATTAACAATTAAGTTATTTTGTTTTGCATTTTTACTTCCTCTGCCCGTACCATAGGTACTATAGGTAGAGGAAGAATTGTTTTCGACCCTAAAATTCGAAGTTGAGTTTTTAGCATATATACACGTTTCAAGGCCCCCTGAATCCAAAAATACTATTTTTGAAAACATGTCTGTGTGTCAGAGTGTGTGTGTGTGTGTGTGTCTGTCTGTCTGTGTGGAAGTTTGTGAACAGGCTAGCTCCGAAACGGAGAATCGTATGAAACCAAAATTTCGTATTTGGGTCAGGTACCTTCTGAAGATGTGATTCGTAGATTGGCGACAAATTTCCCTTATTTTTAAGGGTACTTTACATGAAGAAATTTTCGTTTTTCGCGATTTTCTCGAAAACGGCTATAACGATTTTCTTTAAATTTTGCACATGGGTTGCTTATACTAAGAGCTAAAACTTTTATTTGAAACATTTTTTCGAAAAAATTCTCTGAGGGTAGTTACAAGCCACCCACTGTTTGTAGAAAGTTTGTCTTACGTATGAACAACTGAATTCGCGCTCTTTCACGGCCTCTTATTCTATATAAGAATGTGAAGTGAGAAAGATGTGTTGTTGGCCATGCATAGAGTAAAGATGTATCTGAGGGAAATATTCGATAAATTTCGGAAATTATATTTTACGGCAGAAAGTTCAATAAACGTCTGCAGTCATATTTTTTTTTTTGCTATATAGACTGCGCTTTTAGTCGCATCATTGAAAGAAGAGGTATTTATAGGATAATCAGCGTAAAATTGTGTCATGCGATTCTGTACAAGGATATGTGAATACTGCTAACTTTTATTTGGGCAGAGGAAGTTATGTGACTTTCACATCAGATTTTTTTCAAATGTTAGACGCAGTGGCGGCCATGTCCTGGGAGATGCTGTACCAGGAGAAATTGAGTCCATAGAACAAAAATCTCCTAATAAAAGTTGCTTGTCTATGTCTCCTCTATACACAGGTAAAATATTTCGGTGTTATTAATTAACACCCTGTATGTATATTTAAAATTAAACACTATAATTAAGAATACAATTATGTAATTCAAGCAATTTGTGTTTTAATTATTTTTCTGTTAAATAAGTAATTTAAACAAAACATCTAGCAGTTCAGTAAATAGTTGCGGACGAAGCCGCGAGCACCTGCTAGTGGTAACTTATATAGTAGGCTTTACTTGTTGAAGTGTTAATTGCTATCAACACTTAAGCTTATATTACAACATTATACTACTGTGAATACCGCTTAATGTAATCGCGGATAATGTTATCAATCGGGTAATGTTATCACATTTATGAAGTTCCATACGGTTTAATACTGATACATTAAAAAATGCTGTTTATTGTGATCAAAGATTCGGTTTAGGGATCACTTTGCTTTACTTTATGCCCATATTACAGCATAAGATTAGTTTTGTTCTTTAATTATTTATATTTTTAACGTTAAACAATATAATTAAGAATAAAATTATGTAATTTCTGCAATTTATCTAAAAAAATCTGATGTGAAAGTCACATAACTTCCTCTGCCCCCAAAAAAAGTTAGCAGTATTCACATATCAAGACACAATTTTACCCTATTATTATCCTATAAATACCTCTTCTTTCAATGATGCGACTAAAAGCGCAGGCTAGCCTATATAACAAACTTTAAAAAAAGAACAAGTGACTGCAGACGTTTATTGAACTTTCCGCCGTAAAGAATAATTTCCGAAATTATCGAATATTTCCCTCAGATACTTCTTTACTCTATACCGGGCCAACAATACATCTTTCTCACTTCACATTCTTATATAGAATAAGAGGCCGTGGAAGAGCGTAATTCAGTTGTTCATCACGCAAGATAAACTTTCTACAAACAGTGGGTGAACAGTGGGTGGCCTGTAACTACCCTCAGAGAATTTTTTCGAAAAAAAGTTTCAAATAAAAGTTTTAGCTCTCCGTAAAAGGAACACATGTGCAAATTTTAAAGAAAATCGTAAGAGCCGTTTTCGAGAAAATCGCGAAAAACGAAAATTTCTTCATGTAAAGTCCCCTTAAAAATAAGATAAATTTGTCGCCAATCTTTGAATCACATCTTCAGAAGGTACCTGACCCAAATACGAAATTTTGTTTTCATACGATTCTCCGTTTCGGAGCTAGCCTGTTCACAAACTTCCACACAGACAGACACACAGACAGACACACAGACACACACACAGACATGTTTCCAAAAATAGTATTTTTGGATTCAGGGGGCCTTGAAACGTGTATATATGCTAAAAACTCAACTTCGAATTTTAGGGTCGAAAACAATACTTCCTCTACCTATAGTACCTATGGTACGGGCAGAGGAAGTAATATGTTAGTGTTAATAAATATAATGTTTTAATTATTTTTCTGTTAAATAAATTATTTGAACAAAACATCTAGCAGTTCAGTAAATACTAGCACCTGCTAGTATTAATCATCATCATTAACTACAAGGTTTGGGCCGAACGGCCCGTTCCGTCTCCAAACTACATATATACATATTTTCCCCTTTTATATTATTACTTAAATTGGTCTCTCCAGCGTTTTTCTGGGCGTCCCCTTTTCCGGCGTCCACCTCTCGGTCTATACCGTAACAGGATTCGTGGAAAGCGATCTTCATCCATTCTTAAAACATGATTTAAAATAGTCTTCCTGTTTAGTTTTGATTTTTTCATTTAAATTAAAAACATTAAGTTCAGATCTGATTACTTCATTTGGGATCTTATCATTAAGCCTTTTCCTGCTACTCCACGTAGGAATTTCATTTCTGCCGATTGAATTCTTTTCTGCTGTTGAGCTAGTACAGGGTGTCCACCAAGTAATGCTGAAGAAATTCCCGGCTTATTCCCTTATTTTCATTGATCATTTCAGAAATTCCCGACCAAAATATGAAGCACTTTCTAATAACTGTGTAAGAAAAATTATAGGATTATACATACTTTAAATAAGAAAAACTTTCAGTAACAAAAGTAATTGCAAACAATAATTACTTAGGCTATAACAGATACAAAAATTAGGAACAATAAAATTAATTAAACATACTTTCATATAGGCCTATTATTGTCTAGAAGTCTTTTTGATCACACTTTGCAATTTTTCGAATTTTCCCGGATATTTTAACAAATTCATTGACTTTTCCCGGATTTTCCCGACCATACGAAATTCCCGGCCTTTTCCCGGATTCCCGGATTTTCCCGACCAGTGGACACCCTGTAGTATTAATATAAGTTTAAATAAAACATGGAGAAAAAACGATATGATGAGACTACTGAAACAGAATGATTTGAACAGAAGGCAAGTATTGATGTCTGATTAATATAATATCGCATTTCAATGCTTCGGACATATGTCTAGCTTCGCTTGGATATCTGATTTCATAGGCGCATTGTGAAGAGGCATCCGCCAGTTAATTAAGCCCGAACTACTTCACAACACTGACAATGAGACAGGTAAGTGAGCAGCGCTCAAATCGTACGGAAAAATCGATCATATTACATGTAGCGTTAATGAGCGAACGTATGGACAGCTCAGTGCTTAAATAGTTGAATAAATTAATTACCCATCACGTACACGACTGGCTTTCAAAGTTAAATATTATAATGAACTCATTTATTTCAAGCGTAAGGATGGCTGAATTAATGATTGAATAATTGAACCGAATTTGACATTAAATTAGATTATAGTGGATAGGAAAAAATCACACTGCTTTCACGTATGTTCTCCAAATAAGGTTGGCAATGCTGGAGGAACGTACTGAATTTACCGTAAAATCTGTGTTCAAAAAGTAGTCTGCAACACAAACGAACTTAGGGTATAAAATATGCCTCCATCGGGCGTCGCTGCGGGGTATATTGATCACAGAATATAACTCCAACACCCATACACCTTTTCCTAAAAACTAAGCTTAGTGGCGCAACATCCCTGGACGGATTTGGCCAACCACCCGACCGCTGCGTCATCTACCAGAGGCAGATGGCAGGATTGGGGGGCATGTGGTCAGCATGTCGACACCCACTGCCGTTAATAGTGATTTTTTATGACCGGAGCCACTACTTCTCTATCAAGTAGATCCTCAATTTGAATCACGAGGCTGAGTGCACCTCAGAAAAATCCGAGGAGGTACCGGGGATCGAACCCGGGGCGACGGATCTATAGTCATGGACGCTAACCACAAGACCACGCCGGTGGTCACATCTTTTCCTACGCAAGCAAAACATACAATACTCATGTTTTTAATGTAATTAATGTATTAATACTAGCAGGTGCCCGCGACTTCGCCCCCGATTAGCTTATTTACTCAACTGCTAGATGTTATACTTAAATAACTTGTTTACCGTATTTTTCGGACCATAAGACGTAGATTATAGTAGATAGGAAAAAATCACACTGCTTCACGTATGCTCTCCAAATAAGGTTGACAATGCTGGAGGAACATACTGAATTTAGCGTAAAATCTGTGTTCAAAAAGTAGTCTGCAACACAAACGAACTTATGGTAAAAAAATACCTCCACCATACTGTGAGGTATAATGATCACAAATATAACATTCATACCTTTTCCTAGGTAAGTATAATATACAATAAGTTACTCATGGATATATATGCATTAATGAACCACAGATTATTGTCTCTGTTGAACATTATATGAGAATATCATAGGAGGAAAATTGCTCTGCCACTGGGACTTGAACCCTGGACCTTTGGCTATCCGTGCCAATGCTCTACCAACTGAGATAAGCCGGAGTTCTCCTATAATATTCTCATGTAATATCCAACAGAGATAATGATCTGTGGTTCATGAATATATATATATATATATACACACATATATATTGAATGTTACTGTTCAATAACAGTGGGAGCCCGGTCACAAAAATCACTACTTAGTGTGCCTCACAGTACTGCATATGACATAACTTGTCTGTCAGTGAGGTAGACCATTAAGGGCAATGAGTCATAGGAGAGAGGGTACGGGATTTGAACCAGGGACATCCATAATGCGAGTCCAAGACGTTAACATCTCGGTCACCTCGGTCAGTTTAACGGTCTAGTTTGATAAGCAAATGTGAAGGAAAAGTGTTATTTGTCATAGCTAACTGTATTGCAATTTCCAAAGCCGTATGTGATCACAGTAAAACAATATGTTTTCATGATAACTGATTTCCATTTCATAAATTCTTTCTAATATATTACCATAAAATAGGCACTAAATTGGTCATTACTCCGGTACCGGTCAACCGATTTGGTCCAATATCAACAGGCTTCTTCCCATGGACGTTATAAATGTGTATATCAAGTTTTACGAAAATACGATAACGCGTATTTGAGTTATCGCGCGTACAAACAGACGGACGGACAGACGGACAGACATTTTTCCCTCCCACACACAATCTCTAAAGTACCATACTGGCACTTAATAAAACGATCAAAGTGTAGATATTGGCATCTGGTTGAAATTGCATACATTCTTATAGGCCTACTGGATTGATCATTGATTCATGAGTACTTCCAGAGATATATATCTTCGCTCGGCCAGATAGCTATCAGCTGTTTCTCGATGCATTACTATGATGAATGGCTTCCATTAACACATGATCGTGCTTTCAAGAGTATCAGAGTTTGATCATAGATAACAATTTTAATAGAGTTGGCAATTACCATGCTATTAGGACAGTGGGCCATGGAATGAGGTTACGTCTGCATGCAGCTCATGTGACCTAAAACAAGAGAGAATCAGAACAAATGCACAGCTTTACTGCTGGACTTCGCTCAACAGTTCTTTTTTTGTTTTCCTCTTTAAAATGTGTTTCCGCATTTGCTGCTGAAGACGGCGTAGAAACAAAACAAAATGGCTGAACAAAGGAGAATGCTCAAGCTGAAGTTGTACTGGCAAACAAGTCTATTGGCTAATTGAGAGCTTCATTCTTTGTTGAAATAAAATTGGTGTTTTAAGGCATTTATTAACATTTGAAGACGAAATTGACGTACTGTAATCATTTGTTGTTGTTGACAATTTTACATAAGGGATGTCCTAGGTTCAAATCCCGTGGCCGGCCCATTTGACATGGCGTTTTTCATGGTTTCCCCAGTCGTAAAGGCAAATGCCGAATTGAATATTTACATATCATGAATCATCCTCACCATTTCATCCTGTATAATTTCCATTTAAATTAATATAAGTTGAAATTTACTCCATAAAATTACACTAACAATAGAAACAACTGACAAGCAGTACTTGCATGGCGTACCCAAATGCACAGATACAGATCTTAAACTCCAGATATGACCTCGCAGCTAAAATGAGTATAAATACAGCTGAAATAAATAAATAAGTAAATTATTATTATTTAGTATTCTGCCTAGTGGCAGGTCCATGTCTTCGTACGGAGAATTTCTGACGCCAGTGTTCCCTATCTCCAGCTTCGTCCTTCAATCTGCTGTAGGCCTATCTCCTCCCATCTTTCATGTCATCCAGATGTTGTATTCTTCTCCTTCCTCTTCCAGCAGTTCCTTTGATCTTCCCTTCGATGACATCATGTATGAGTCCCTCGTGTCTAAGTATGTGTCCGATCCAATTGGCTTTCCTCTGAATAATTGTATTCAGAATAATTTTCCTCTCTCCTACCCTTCTCAGTACTTCGTCATTTGTCACCCGTTCTGTCCACTTGACCTTCTCTATTCTCCTCCAGTAAATAAATGAATGAATAGATAAATAAATAAATTCTAACATAATGGATCATCTGAAGCACTGTTTTTTGCTGCGCAGTCGCGAATCTATCGATAAACTCGACAATTCTGGTTGACTCAATTACCTATGATAATTCGTGAAACAAGAAAGATTTTACATCGAATATCTTCATTACTGCCTTTAGAGGGTCAATTGCTGTATTGGAAAAACATCTATATGCACCTTAGAAGAGCAATATCCTATGAATTTGACTGCCTATTTTTTCTCTGTTTGTTATGTACCTGTTAAATATTTTTTGCACTCCTTAGCTAGTAAGTGGTACTTACGAACGTTGTTTACATGGCTCGTAAGTTGACATTCCCACACAGTCTTGTTGCTAAGGACGGTTGCGATGAGGTTAAATTACTTACGGTCCAAGCGCTACGTCATAATTCATTACGATACACTTCATAATACAAGCCTTTATGGGCACGGCCCCCAGGACAAATGTTCGGTTCCCATAACAACAAACACATGCGAATCACTTTCTGAAATAAACATCTATTTTCAAGAATGTATTTACGTAATATTTTCAGGTAATATCACAATTAATATAATTAAATTGATATAAATAATCATCGTGCAAAAAATAGCATGCAACACACGGGCCGTAAAGGCATTTACGGGTCTCGAAAACTTAAAAACCCGAGGCGCAGCCGAGGGTTTTCATTCTTTTTCCTCGACCCGTAAACGTGCCTTACCTGTTAAATATTTATGTTTCTCTGCTATGTTCTTTTATGTATATATCTGTATGTATTTTATTTCATGTTTATCATCTATTGTTAGGTCTGCTATATCTATGCTTAATAAGGAAGCTGAAAGATTTTCTTTCTGAATAATAGTGGATAATACTTTTTCAATCCAATCTTATATATTATGGAGTTCAATCTGTTAGGTGTACCTGTAAACTTTGCAATATACATTTAAAGTCTTCATACTTAGATCAGCCCGTAATAGTAGCCCTTAAATGCGAATACCATTACTCAATTTTCACACAAATTATAAACCTGTGCCGGACTGCAAAGAAAACACTTAACACATTGATTATGCTCATAGTAGGCTATTATTCTGAACAAAATCTGGCTTACAATGACCCATTTCTACTTGTCTAAGTTATGTTTCTGCATTTATCTTTGTTTGAATAGGTTCTGTGCACAAAACAGGGAAACAAACTTTTACTTGTCTTAATTGAGACCCGTCGAAACAGAAAAGTGGGTCATAACAACAACACCGAAGTTGGTAGGACTGCAGATGTGGAACAAAAGGCTCGCAGGTAATTAAAAATTTAAAGATAACAAAAGAAAACAGCATGTCTAGTGCTGCCGTCAACTAACTTCTCCTTTATTGTGCTCTGAACTTAAACACGAGAATGTGGTTGTATGCATTGCTGTTAATGAGTCCATATCAAACCCCCTAGTGACCTGGATTCTGAAACTGACACCAATTTAAATATCATGTTGTATGTGAGGGCCTTGATAATGTTGTTTCAACTGTTTTTACCCCAAGTCGCGTATAGTGGCCATGTTTCGATTAAAATCTTTCGAACTTAGTAGGTAAACAGAATTGTTGAATGGGAAAGGTGGCCGAGATGAGCATAATTAAGGTATATGCACATATTTACGTTTGAAAATTTATTTTTTGCACGACGTAACTAATTAGTGGTACTTACGAATGTTGTTGCCGTGGATCGTAAGTTGACATTCCCGCACGCAATCTGGTTGCTATGAAAACAAAAGAAATCTACGTGCGGTAAAAATTACAAAAAGCAGAAGTCCCGTAAGTAAAATCATCATAATACAAGCCTTTATGGAAGACCGGAACCAAGGCCCCCCAGTTTGTGGCGGCTTTAACAGGACAGATATTCCGTATCCATAACAACCAACACATACGAATCACTTCCTAAAATATAACATCTATTTTCAATAATGTATATACATAATATTTTCAGCTAATATCTCAATTAATAAAAATAAATTGATATAAATATTCATCGTGCAAAAAAATAGCATGCAATACTCATTCCGTAAGCGCATAACGGATCTCGGAAATTAAATTCTTTCCTCGATCCGTATGCACCGCTTATGCATCGCATAGTACACGTTCTCTAAAACAGTTGCTTGTCGGACCGGTAACACGTCGAAAAATTGCATTTTAGCAACCTAGGCCGCTAAAATTGCAGTTTTATCGGCCTAGTACGCTAAAGTCGTCATGGAAATCTATAAACAAAATCCAGATTTCATTGACAGTCACACCAATTTTAACATGGATTTAAGCATAAATTAACAAATTTAAGCCAACATATGCTTCTTTATGATAATCAGAAAGCTTACCAGGGTTTTTCACAAAACCAGGTAGCCTACATCATCATATAACAACAAACATAAGCCAAGAACTTTTCACATCTTGGTTCTCAAGAGAAACATTGCTTACCATGGATGCACCAGCATTTAATTGCAATATATTCCTTCTCATAGTCTACTGCCGTGATTTTGTTGGCAGCAGCTCCGATTCAATGTTTCTGGCTTGGATTGATATTTCATCTGGATTATAATTCATATTTTCACAAGCTTTTCATAAATACTAGTTGGTATGCAATATTGTTTACAAACAAGGGACTCATATATTATGCATCTATACAACATTTCGTATTAGTAACTACGGGTCATTGTTTTTTTATGATTCAGATGGCCGTGAGAATATGACTTTAAAAAATGGCTGATTACCTTTCATTATAATTAATTATACGGAATTTTTGTTTTATTTCATATTATTTAGAAAGCTTTTACTAAAAAATATTGTATGAATCACGTATCCAAAAACTTGATCGGATTCATCCAGTATTACAGCTATACTACATTCGTCCGCTGATGCGTTATTTTGCGTACTTGATACATAAATAGTTGGTAGTTAAAAGTGTAAAAAAAATAGATTTTTTTCTTTGGCTCATCTAATAGAGCATAGTTTTGTGAGCATTTTGATATATAGGTCTTATATGTTGCGTTATTATTAAGCCAACCAGAGCGACCTGGAACTTTCTAAAATGGATAAAATACCATATGGCACGTCATTTTCTTTTCGCTCTCCTGTAAAATTACATTTTTTGTACTTCAGGTACCATTTTCTGAAAAGCTATTCATGCTAAAATAATGAAACTTTCAGGAATTCATTACAGATGGATGACAAATCTCCCTTAGCAGAATTATGGGAAAAGTCTTGACTATACAGAAGTTTCAACTATTTTTATTTAAAAAAAAATAAAAAAAAAAGTATTTTTTTTTAGTCATGAAGTTTTAATGTTGTTTTCATGCAGTAATATTGTACACATTAGACTGATTGTGCTAGGGTAAATAGTAGAACCTATTGTTAGTAAGTTCCCAAAGTTTCACAAAAATCTAAGTTACAGAAATTGAATAAAGTGTACCTATGTCAAGGAAAGTAACTGTGAAAATAAATTATCACCTATGTGTTAAAAAATTCTTTCCTACCAAACAGTGAGTTCAAGAACAACTATTCTCTGCTTATTTTAAAGTACAGAGGGCACTTGTAAAGGAAAAAAAAAATCAACTAAATCAGACTGTAAACGCCTGAGTTATGACTTCTTGAACATACGCTATATTTTCTATCATTTTGCTAGCGGTAACTACCATCTCCCCTTAAACATTAGGACTCTTGATATTATACATTTGTATATTAAGACATTTCACAAGAAAAAAGTTTTTATAATTATTTATAATTTGTTTATAAAAATTGTTTTCTTGAAAATTTTTACTATAAACTTGAAACAAGATTAATTCAAAACTATGAAAGATATACACACATATTTTGGTCATTTTGTAGACAGTATAATTCTAGTGCCTGACAACTAGTTTTTTTTAAATATTTAAGCTTTTAAATGGTTACATAGATTTAAATAAACTGAAGACTTTTTTTGGTCAAATCATCATAAACAAAAATCTACATCACAGTAGAATATTCATATACGAGTATCAAACATTTCTCCATGTCAAGAACTAGATAACACTTCAAGCTTTAAAATTATATCAAACTCACTATAATTATTATTAATAATTTAGTTTATGAATGATTCGCATGTAAGTGTTAGTAGATGTACTGCTTTAATTATTTTGTGGACAAAGCCGCGGGCACCTGCTAGTTACTAATAACCTCAATTTTGTTAAAATTATACCTGTGGAATTTCTTAAAAATCCATTTGATTCAATTGTATTTTTGGATTCAGGGGACATCAAAAGTTCATTAACAATGAAAAATTAGAAAAGGAATTTTAGGGTAGAAGAAATCTTCCTCCAGTACCTATAGTACGGGTGACCAAAGCAGGGCCCTGTTTCGTAGAACTTGCTAAAAAGATTAGTTAATAATATTAGAACTCATAATATTATTTATTAGTTATCAAAATCTTGTTTCATAGAGATATGAACACTACTCATAAAATCTCTTTACTAATATTATTAGTTCACTAGTCAGCTGATCGAAATGGGGGTTATATATGGATTGTTGTTTGTGTTTTTGTCAAAACTACGGTATTTCGAAGCAGCACGGCCTACATAATTATATCTTCATATATGTAGCAAATAATAACTATATGTAAGAAGTGAACAAATCTGCCAGGCACTCATTCAAGATAGCAGTAGACTGAAATCTAACCTCAAATCCTAAAAAATTGTTATGACAAAAATTCCTTTAATAGCGTATGTAAGATTTTTCTAAATTGATAATTAAATCAGAGTGATTCACTTTCCTAGATTTTCTGTATCTGTATCTGTATCTGGTACCCTATGATCCCCAGGTGGGGCGAAGGGGCCTCCAAGTGGAGGTTTCATTACCTATACTAATTTTTTTGATATGCTTATTTTCCGAGAGAGGGTAGAGGGACAGGTGGTAAGCCCATCGCCTCGCAACACCCCTCTGGAAACTAAGTATTTAGTGGACGTGAAAGGGCCGAGAAATTTTGTCCAGAGGCTCTAATTTAGGCTTGGAGTTCTTTAACGTGCCGTAAATCTACGACACGGGCCCCCCAGCTTAAAGTCCCTCCCGGAGGACTCCGTGCCCAGGAGTTTTACGTCCTGAAAAATCCATCGACCGCGGCCGGGTTTGATCCCGCGCCCTGCGGATCTAGAGGCGGGCACGCTACCTCTAGACCACCGCGGCCGACTTTCCTAGATTTTTAAGATCACGAAATCTGAATTACATGGGTTTGAGAATAACTTATTAGCTCAAATACACTTATAGAAAAGTACTTAATATTGTCAGTAAACTGTATTAGTTCTGCAGCCTATGAAACAGTTTACTAATACTATTAGCAATATTTACTAATAATTTAGAGCCATGAACTCATAACTGATATTATTAGAAAATATCCTTATCAAACAGAAGACTAATAATGCTCGTAATAACTAGGGGGCGGATTTCTATGACCTAACAAGTAGGATATAGGCTATGCGTGCATTTATGACCTAAAATACATTAAAATATGACAAAATTTAAAATATGACTTTACCACTTACACATTGTGTATATTTTTTTAAGTTTCATTACAATACATTTTATTAAAATATAGTGTTAATTATTTAAAATATCTGTGAATTTTTAAAAAAGTATCAGTATAATGAAAAATTTACAAAATATGACATGAAACTTCAAAATTTCTTTAATATGCACACAAATATGCAAAATTCATATTCATATTCATACTAAATATGCTACAATAGTTGAGCATTTCCTAAATATGCAGTTATATGCGCAATAAATGTCGTTCCATTTTCACCAGGATGCTTGGAATCGGGTTTAAATTAGTCAGAAACCTGAAATAATGCAAAGGGGAAAAATATGACATGTCATAGAAATCCGCCACCTAATAATAACTAATACTATTATGTACTTGCTAATAATATTTTTTATTTATTTATTTAATAATAACGAACATTACAGGTATAAAACCCAATTACAATGTCCATGCCAAAAATACAATGCATACATACAAAATAATTAAAACATTATATACAAAAGATAAGAATACACAAAAGATAAAAGTAAAAAGGACACAACAAAAAACTTTACAAGCAGAAAAAGAAATTCCTAGCTACTTCTGGGTTCCAGCAGTTGCCAGGTTATAATCACAGTACATAATGCCTTTGAGAATTAAGATAAGAAAGAAAGAAAGAAAGAGTGAGGAGAATGTTTGGCATGATACATTAAACCAATACACTAACTACAATTGATTGTAACTACGTTTAGTGATTTTAATTCAGTATTAAATCAACTTCAACTAAAGCTTTTTTGAATTCATTTTCGGACATGCTAAGTATATCAAAATTTAAAAAGTGAATTTTATTATACAAAGTGGTTACTTTATTTAAAGGTGAATTTTTATGAATATCAGTATTTACCCTGGGGGTAAAAAATAGCTTCCTGTGTCTACTTAGTTTACATGGCACGTAAAAATAAATCTTCTTAACAATATGAATGTAAAAGTTCTATGAAAAAGGGCCAGATGTAAGAAGAAAATTGTACACTAAAGGAGAAAGGAAATTCACAAAGCCTTCTCCATGGCAGATGAATTCTACATCGATCCATCATCTAATTAAGTGAAGTGACAGTCTTGAAATGCAGTATGCTGAAATTGTTCCAATTATATCATTTTCAGAGTAAGTTATAGCACGCCACTGATATCCACCGATGCATATAATTATAGCCTTGATTAGCATTTGCAGTAAGTAGGCCTAATGGGTGCGCAAGTAAAGGTGAAAAGCTACTTAAAGAAGATCTGTCGTCAAACTAATTTGCTTCTTCTCTCTTTTCTTCTTCTTCATCTTCTTCTCCTTACAACCGTAAGATCAATGAGAATGACTTTGCTATACATCTCTTTAATTGGCATCTCTCTCATCCCCTCTTTTACCTACAAAGATGGGGTTTCTTGTGCGTTCTGTC
This sequence comes from Ectobius pallidus, assembly GCA_964059195.1. Classification (NCBI taxonomy): domain Eukaryota; kingdom Metazoa; phylum Arthropoda; class Insecta; order Blattodea; family Ectobiidae; genus Ectobius; species Ectobius pallidus. The sequence continues at coordinate 167,307,896 of CAXKWD010000007.1, forward strand.
GTGTCAGCGCACTCTGTGTGGCCTCGCTTTTAAAGAGCTCTCTCCTCAAAATTTATATAGATCTCCTACTCCGTACAAATCCTGTATTAAAATAGTCAAATGTCGTGTTATTAAGTGCCAGTATGGTACTTTATGAGATTGTGTGGGGGACGAAAAAATGTCTGTCCGTCTGTCTGTCCGTCTGTCCGTGCGTCTGTACGCACCATAACTCAAGTACGCTTTTTCGCATTTTCATGAAACTTGGTATAAACATTCATAATGTCGATGGGAAGAACCCTATTGTTATTGAACCAAATAGGTTCACCGGTACCGGAGTAATGCCCAATTTAGTGCCTATTTTAATAGTTTTATATTAGAAAGGCACCATAACTGAAATACGCTGTATCGGATTTCCATGAAACTTGGTAGCCTATACTCATTTATGACGTTCATGAGAAGTGCCCTATTGAATTTGAACCTAATCTGTTGACCGGTACCGGAGTAAACCCCAATTTAGTGTCTACTTTAAAGGCGCAATAACTCAAATACGCTTTATCGTATATTTATGAAACTTCGTATACGCATTTATAATGTCCATGGGAACACGTCTATTTATAATGGATAAAATCGGTTGACCTGTTTCGGAGTAATGCTCAATTTAGTGCCTATTTTATGGTAATATACGTATTCGAAAGAATTTATAAAAAAAAAAAAATGAAAATCAGTTATCTTGACAACATTGCCTATTGTTTTATTGTGATCTTATAAGGCCTTGGAAATTAAAATACAGGTAGCTATGACAAAAAACACTATTGATTTACATGCGCTTATCCAACTAGACCGTTAAAATGACCCAGGTGGCCGAGATGGTAGACCTTTCTTCTTCCGTAAGCCCTGCTTAATGAATAAATCTGGAGCTTAACTTGGAAATCAATTAAAAAAAATCATATTCTGCATATCATAATTGCAGTCATAACTGATTAAACAAAAACATACTGGCACTTTGTTAAATCAGTTTACCTGATTTTATTCAGTTTCCAGTAACCTCTTTTTTTAGATTTCGAAGAAAAATCGACCTATTGCAATCGATACCATGTCACGACTTTCGAAAAATTCTTTCAAATCTTTACGTTTCATGCCTCCCTAAGTACGAAACCGTTAAAAAAAAATTGTGGTATATTTACATATATATCTTCACACGCTAGCGGCTGTACAGTTGAGTTAGAAACGAAACCCTTAAAAACGAAATTTTGAATGACGTACAGTACTTGGAAATAAAGCCGCAAAAAGGAAAATATGATAACATAAACCGAATCTTTGATCGCAATAAATAGCATTTTTTTCAATGTATCAGTATTAATCCCTAAAGGATTTCATAAAAGTGATAACATTTCCGGACTGATAACATTATCCGTGATTACATTAAGCGGCGTTCACTGTATTTACAATATTTTCTTTACATGTACTTTACGTGTAAATCTCTACATATATAAAAGGCTTTGTCCTGACTGACAGAGAATCAACGTAGAGCCTAAACTATAACAGGTGGAGACTTGGAATTTTGACAGTACCTTCGTTTCATAATGTAAGAGCTGACTAAGAAATGATTTTGAAAAATTTTATTTTTAAATGCCAAAAAGAAAATGTTTTTGAAGATACCTTTTTACACAGAATTATCAAATCCAAATCACAGTTCTGTTCACATGAGAACAGTGTATTATTGGCAGTGGTCACAGGTAGGTTTGGAAATAAATGATACGGGACTTTGACAAATTAAAGAAACTATCCATATAATTAATTTAATGCACAATGTGATGCAGTCACATAACCTTCTCTACCCTGGACATAGAGAAAACCATACGAGGTATAGTAATATGTATATTATTATATCCCAGATTTGATGGAGAGGGAATGTATGAAAGTGATACTGAATATCTTTTTAATTTCATCCCCGAAACGGTTGTATGGTAGCATGAGAGTGAGAAATAAAATATTCCGCAAAGACAATACAATTTTATGTTACTGGAATTTCTGTTTCTTCTTATTTCAACTCCTACCAGGCCTGGTGTGTAGAAGCGATGGGATGCAAAATTCTACATCCTCTATGAGTCATAAAAAGCTATACCAAGCGTTTTCTGAGGGAATAGTTTGAGTGTGATACGTCGTTCTTCTTCGTTAAAATTTTTTAATAGGCCCTACATACGTAAAGACCTAGAGTTTGAAAATGGGAAGTCCTTCATAAGTTAATTCCGAATTACAAAATACAAATCCCGGGCCTTTTAAGCTAGTTACTTATAGGTGAATTACTCTTCAAATCCTAGCTAGGGAGAATCTATCTTCTCTCTATATATAAAAGGCTTTGTCCTGACTGACTGAATGAATGACTGACTGACTGATTGACTGAATGACAGGAATCAACGTACAGCCTAAACTATAACAGGTAGAGACTTGAAATTTTGACAGTACCTTCGTTTCATAATGTAGGTGCTCACTAAGAAAGGATTTTGAAAAATTCTAATTCTAAATGCCAAAAATTAAATGTTTTTGAAAATACTTAATCCCTTTTTACATAGAATTATCAATTCTAAATCACAGAATATATTGTAGCCAAATGGTATCAGGTGGGCTTGGAAGAAACAAATGAAATGCACTTTTGACAAATAAGAGAAGTTATCAAAATAATTCATGTTATAAATAAATATTACAGAATGAAATCCACTAAAATAATGGAATCACATAACTTTCTCTACCCTGGACTTAGAGAAAACAAAAAGAGGTATGGTAATGTGTATATTATTATATTATATCGCAGGTTTTTGGAGAGAAAAGTATGAAGGCTTTATGGTAACATAAGAGTGGGAAATTTCCCGCCTCGATATTACAATTTTATGTTACAGGAATTTCTGTTTCTTCTTATTTAAACCTCTACCAGGCTTGCTGTGCACTGTACAAGCAAAATTCTAGATCCTCTATGAGCCATAAAATATTATATCAAGCGTTTTCTGAGGGAATAGTTTGAGTGTAATAAGTCGTTCTTCCTATTTCAAATTATAAATGCCTATATAAGGACCTAGAATTTAAAATTGAAAATCCTTCATAAGCTAATTTCCAATTACAAAATACAAAACCCGGGCGACGCCGGGTCTTTTAAGCTAGTCTCTACATAAAGCATGTGCCTAAAAGGACATGTATCTCCTTTGTGAGTTGGTAGCTAAGGCAGTGTTGTACATAATACATAACTAAGACGAGGAGCTAGAGTTGTACATTTCGTACTGATAAATAATAACGCAGATTTTCCGACAAGTGAAAATGGCTGCAATTTCATTTCCGTACTGCTTCAATAATGAATAAGCCCATGTCTTCATATCTCTGACATGTTACATTCACCGTCAGGAACACATTTAGGTCTTTTAAAGAATCATAGAACCTAATGACAATATCTGTTAACACAAAAACACCATTATCACATTACCGGTACGTATAGCTTAAAATATTCACCCTGTATTATACCTTGAATTACCTACACATCTGTCTCCATTAAGGGGGAGACATACAGCTTTCGGTAAAATTCATAGGTGAGAAATATGTGAATTTCATTTTCTTTCCTCAGAAATGAATAGCTCTACGATATTGTAATCTGACATACTCTTTATTGACTTCTTCTACAATAGCATAAGTTTTCTATTTAAAAAATTAATCAAACCGATCCAATTATGGATAGTTATCGTAACAAAATTTGCACTAAAATGCCGTTTCTGTGGTAATTTCCACAAACAGCAATATTTTTGAGTCATTCTTTTTTCCTTCTATTATCCAAGATCAAATGAACAACATCATCTACCTTTCTTCTTTCTTTATTTCTTTCTTTACCGTAGTTTCACCTCTCCCTTTTAGGATTTAAGCGACCCAAGCCGCCCGGGCCTTACAGGGCCGCGACCTGTCGGGAGAGGGATTATCTTTGGATCACATACATACTTTTTTGACCAGACAAGGACATGGGGGGCCTCCCCGGATGAGTGATCAGCCCAATGCCGGGGCCACCTCCGAGACAACACGAACACATAGGACGAGACACACCATTCACACACACACACTCACTCAATCCGAACAAGGCGAGGATGGGATGAAGATGATAATGACGGCCAGATGATATCTGGGGACCACAAGGGCCTAAAGTTACCCGACATTTGTCTCAAAGGTGAGGAAAAACCCCAGAAAAAACCTCACCTAGGTAACTTGTCCCGACCAGGAATCGAACCCGGGCCCGCTGCGTGAGAGGATTGAACGCATCCCCTGAGCCACAGCGGTGGACAACATAATCTACAATCTTTAAAATATCTACAGGATAAATATTTTTTTAGGAACCAATTTTTTAGATTTTCTTTTCCAATAGATATATACTGTATAGCCTATATAAAAAAAAATATATTTATAATTATTTTTTCTTTATCAATCAATTTCTATAATATTGCAATATGACATACTCTTTATTGACTACTTCTACAATAGCATACTATCTTCAAATTTTTTTTTTTTTTTTTTTTTTTTTTTTTTTTTTTTTTTATTATTTATTTATTTTATTTTATTTATTTATTTATTTATTTATTACAAACTGTTCTAATTATATATATATATATTTGTTATATTGCCGAATACAGGTCGAGTACGCCAAAACTTTTGCATATGTGGTGAAAACAATTAAAAAAAGCTCTCTAAATTATATGGAATGAAACAAAAATACCTTTAATTAATTATAATGAAAGGTAGTCAGCCATTTGTTAACATTATATTCTCACAGCCACCTAAATCGCAGAACAACAATGAACCGTAGTAATACGAAATGCGGTATACATGCATAATATATGAGTCGCTTGTTTGTAAACAGTAATGCATACGAACTAATATTTATGAAAAGCTTGTGAAAATATGAGTGATAATCCCGAGGAAGTTTCAATCCAAGCCAGAAACATTGAATCGGAGCAGGTGCCAGCATTATCACGGCAGCAGTAGACTATGAGAAGGAATAATTATATTATTGCATTTAAATGCTGGTTTAAATGCTGGTGCGTCCATGGTAAGCAATGTTTCTCTTATGAACCTAACTTAGATGTTAATAGTAGTTGGCTTATATTTGTTGTTATATGATGAAGTAGGCTACCGTGTTTTGCGAAAAACCCTGGTAAAGTTTCTGATTATCATAAAGGAACATGTTGGCTTTATATATGCTTAAATCCATGTTAAAGTTGGTGTGACTGGTCAATGCCATCTGGATTTTGTTTATAGAATGCCATGACGACTTTAAAGTACTAGGCTGATAAAACTGCATTTTTAATGCTGTTTTATGCAATTTTAGCGGCCTTGGTTGCTAAAATACAATTTTTCGGCGCGTTTCCAGTCTGACAAGCAGCTGTTTTAGGGACCGTGTACTAAAATCTTATACATATTTTTGTTTTAGGCAAAAACTGTTTAGTTATTTTGTTGCACACAACAAATTTCAGAGCAATAGGCCTATCTCCATTTTAGAGGCAGAAGACAGATTTGCATTTGACTAACTAACACGAAAATCGAGAAAACGAGCGACTGAAGTTTGCATGCACTGGCAGTTTAAAACGCACGGAACTTAAAATATAGCCTCAGCAACACTTTTTCAAGCCTTCAAACGGCTTAAAATTTTTCAGAGTTACACTTTTACCAAAATGGCTAAAATAACATTTCTATTACTGAATGACATTCTTCTTATGGTGAGGAATGTGATGTAATATAAATAGATTATTGGGCAGCACGCACGTCAAGTTTAAATGTTCGGAAAGACTTCGCGACCTAACATCTCGTCGCTAAAATAAGATTCACTTGAAAACGCGAGACGTTCATGGTGTCTCGCGAAACGTCGTGGTTTCTGTTGTGAAGTTGATATTTTTAGTTTTCTGGTGTTATATATTATACTTGTATTTTATTATCTTATGAAGACGACGAAGGCTCCACGCAAGATTAAGTAACCTTTGACAAAGGTTTCACAAAAGGATAAATAAACAGTGGTGAATGCTGCCCAATAATCTATTTATATTAAATAACATTTCTGTCATCTGTTAAAGCTCTATTGTAGAAAAAAAAGTATGCAATACACGAACGTTAAGTGTAAAGCAGAATCTCGGAAATTAAATAAACTCTTCGCAAGCACCTCGGTTTTTTAAAAACTTTTCCTTACCTCAGTTACAGAGCCATGCTATTTCTACCCTATCTAGCTTGGTAACAAATGGAAAATGTTGTGCAAGTGGTGGTAAACGCTGAGGTACAAGTTGGGTAGTTTACCTTTGTGATTACAAGTTTGAGCAAGATAGTTTGAGAAGAGCGGTCTTCTGACCGACTCCTTTACGCTTCCCTCAAACAAGATAATTGCTCTAGTTCAACTTGTGACGATTCGTGTAATAACTGTTGGCTATTTCCACCAAGAGAGCAACTAACTATACTTGCAGCAACGCAATACCGCCTTATGATGCTCTATGGCGTCCCTAAGCTACACTTTCAAAGAATAGCAAAGACAGAGGCAGTTTCTGGAACAATTCTAACACGAATATTGTTTTTCCACAATATTTGTACCAGGGCCCTATTTCATAAAAGTTACAATTTTACAGGTGATAGGTGACATATAATTGTTTTACAAGTTTACATTTTGACAATTGTGTTTTTCATAAAAGCTGACAACTTTACATAAATGTCATGACAATTTTGTAGATTTGTATGACAATTTTACATATTGTTGTTTCTCAAAACTTTTGAGTTTACAGGTAAAAGTCCGACAAATATGTCAAATCTTAGGATACCTACCATTTATGAAACATTAATTTTTGCTGACATATTTACAAGTTTACAAAAAATGTAGAATTGTCATTACAGAAGTGACAGGCAATCTTTCATATGTAGGTCAAGTCAGTAGGTTATGTAAATGTGTGGCATAACTTGGTAAACTCTTACTTGTTAATAAACTTGCTAAATTGTCTTGTTAATCATGAAAATTAGTACTAGTAATATTGGTAGTAGTGAGTGTGATGAAAAAATAGACATGAGACCACGCATGGTTTTTAGGCAACGGGTTAACCTAACTTTCAATTTCAGTGACTTTGCAAAGAGAAATATAATTCAATTATTTAGATAAAAATACTCAACTGCTTAGATATCACATTCGATGTTGAGATCGATTATCGCACGCGTATATGAGAGCCATCTACAGTGTACTAAAGTAATCTTTAGGTTTGACATAAAATTGTAATGTTTATGAAAAGGGATGTTTTAGTCTTGACAATTTACATTAATTTGCCTGTAATGTAAGGAAAAGTTGTGATATTTATGAAAAATAGAATTGTCATGACATATTGACAAATTTGTCAGATTTGACATAATTGTCGTATATGTCACACCTGTAGAGTTTTATGAAATAGGGCCCTGCCTTTTTCATCCACAACTTATGTGCTCTAGGGTTCGTCATATTTTTTTTGCACGACGTAACTAATTAGTGGTACTTACGAATATTGTCGCCGTGGATCGTAACTTGACATTCCCGCAAGCAATCTGGTTGCTATGAAAACAAAAGAAATCTCAGTGCTGTAAAAATTACAAAAAGCACAAGTGCCGTAAGTAAAACGAACATAATACAAGCCTTTATCGAAGGCCGGAACCAAGGGCCCCCAGTTTGTGGCGACTTTAACAGGACAAATATTCGGTCCCCATAACAACCAGCATATGCGAACGCTTTCTGAAATATAACATCCATCTTCGATAGTGTATAAACATAATATTTTCAGCTAATATCTCAATTAATATAAATAAATTGATATAAATAATCATCGTGCAAAAAATACCATGCAATACTCGTTCCGTAAGCGCATAACGGATCTCTTTCCTTGAACCGTATGCACCGCTTACGGAACTAGTATCACAATATACTATATCCTGACCTCCATTCTCGCCGCAAACAGAAATTAAACACGAATTACGCGCTTGTTAACCTAATCGGGGGGTTTTTATTTTGCATATAAAGTCATATTTTGGTCATTTTTGTGATCTTGGTCATATTTTAGCCATATTTGTAATTTAACGTCATATTTCAGCTATGAATTCGGTAAAAGAGCACAATTATACAGTGTGTGTACTATTACATGTTCGAGCTAAATCTCAAATTTATTTAATTAATTTAATGTTTATGCTAAATTAATAGGTAATTTCAATTTTAAAATTAATGGAATTGTTCATAATTAATTATAGGGACATGCAAGGTCTTCAAAATATTACGAGTATTTTGAGCTGATTAAGCGAGCAAGCGGGAGAAAATTCTTTAACATAGAAGTTCATTACAAGTAAAACCGTAAATCACAAAAATTGTTAAAAAGTGATTATCCGATTGAATTCATGTGATGTATGTCTTTAAACATTTTAAATTGAAACGTTTATTTTTTTTGAAAATTCGTTACCGGTACTTTATTAGGTAGGCCTAACATTTAGGATTTTTGGGTCATATTTAGTCATTTTTAGGGGCATATTTGAAGTCAAATTTTCCACTTTGTTACGTCATAAACATCCGAATCCTCGTTATAAGGTACAGAGCAAACAGCTACGTATTTATATTAGACTAGATTAAAAAGCCGGACGTCTCCTGGGTTTTGTATTTTGCGTGTAGTTCAAAATTAAATTCTGGAGAACTTTTGATTTTCAAGCTGCAAGTCCTTATATGGTACCTAGAGTTAGAAGCGAACAACAAAGGCTTAACCACTTTATTTCCTCAGAAAACACTAGCTATGACTTTCATCGCTCATACAGGACTTAGAATTTTGCAACACATTGATTTTACACACCATGGTAGGGGTTGAAATAAGAAGAAACAAAAATTCCGTTGACATAAGATTTTACTGTCTTTACGGGATATTTTCTTGTTGACATACAACCATTTCGGGGCTAAAATCAAAAGGGAATCAATATCACTTTCACACCTTCTTGCCCAAAAATATAAGACATATTAATTTACTATTCACATAGGACTAAAAATGTTCCACCCTATTTTGTCTCCTTTTAGATTCTTATGGCCTATGATAAACAAACGTATTTCTCAACTAATACAAAGCCTACAGCTATGAATAACGTATCAGTAAGTAGGATATTTTATAGACTTGGTTGGCACCCAATTATTAAGTGCCAGTATGGTACTTATGAGATTGTGTGGGGAAGGGAAAATCTCTGTCCGTCTGTCCGTGTGCCTGTCCGCACGATAACTCAAATACACTTTATCGGATGTTCATGAAACTTGGTATACGCATTTATAACGTCCATGGGAAGAACCCTATTGATATTGGACAAAATCGGTTGACCGGTACCGGAGCAATGCTCAGTTTAGTGCCTATTTTATGGTAATATATTAGAAAGGATTTATCAAATGCAAATTAGTTATCATGACAACATGTTGTTTTACAGTATTCACAGACGGCTTTGGAAATTGCAATACAGTTAGCTATGACAAATAACATTATTCCTTCACATACGCTTATGAAAGTAGATTGTTAAATTGAGCGAGGTAGCTGAGATGGTAACGTCTTGGACTAACATTTTGGTTGTTCCTGGTTCAATTCCCGTAGCCGGACAATTTGACATATCTTTTCTGTATTTTTATGTGAGTGTGCGGTTGTCAAGATATCACAAATCTGTACAGTTCTGCTGATGCTGGACGATTTAAAGCTGATTAAAAAACTAGACCCCTGTTCTCCCTGAAGCTCTACTTAATGAATGAATCTGGAGCTTACCTCGGAAATCAATTAAAAAAAAAGAACTTATTTTCTGCATATCATAATTGCAATTATAACTGATTAAACAATGCATACTGACACTCTGTTATATCAGTTTACCTGATTTTATTATATTCATTAAATGGTAATTATTAGGGGGCTGATTTCTATGACATGTCATATTTTTCCCCTTTGCATTAGGCCTATTTCAGGTTTCCGACTAATTTAAACCCTATTCCAAGCATTCTGGTGAAATTGGAACGGCTTATATTGTGCATATAACTGCATATTTAGGACATTTTCAACTATTGTAGCATATTTAGTATGAATATGCATATTTAGGTCATATTTTTGGCATATTTGTGTGCATATTTAAAAAAAATTGAAATTTCATATCATATTTTGTGAATTTTGCATTATAATGATACTTTTTTGAGAATTTACAGATATTTTAAATAATTAACATTATATTTTAATAAATTGTATTATAACGAAACTTAAAAAAATATACACAATGTGTAAGTGGTAAAATCATATTTTCAATTTTATTGGTCATATTTTAGTGTTTTTAGGTCATATATGCATGTATATATCCTATTTTTTTAAGTCATAGAAATCGGCCCCTATTCATTAAATAGTAATTATAGGCCTAAATGCAACTTGTAAAATTATCGGCGATTTCCAAGTCACTCATGAATAATTTATTGATCTCCAGCTTTTTCCAGTAGAGTTTAAACAAAACAACGATAAAATAAATGCAATCCACAATGCCTAACTCCTGCTGAAGTGTTAGGGAGCTATAAATGAAGCAATTTATAGAAAGGTTTTTGACAAAGTTAATAGCCATTACACCGGTCTCCTATACATAACATTTAAAAAGTTTGGTTTGTCGAAATGCTGTGAACGTGGTTTGTTTCCGCGGGGTATGGGGGGGGGGGCGTTGGAATTCCCGTGCTCTCGGAAACAGATGCTACTGGGTTTATACACCAGCAATAAAACCAAAACTGGGAGAGAAAAAAAAAAAAAGCTTTGCCAGTAAAAACAACTTACATTAAATTTCTCAGTTAGGATATCAGATTGCTGTGTTGCGAAGTTGTCATAATTTATTTCATATCTCAGCGGTAAATATTCCCGCTTTTTTTTTCCCTCTTGTAGTTCCATAAACAAACCGCCTGATATGCCCTACAGCGGAATCACAGATTCCAAGTCGCACGCCAAACACAGCGTAGAAAAACAAACAATATATGAAACAACCAGTTTACGTTCAAAACATTCACGTACTTCTTTAATATTTATTTGGAACTTTGCGTTCGTTGGTAAGGTTTAAAGGTGAAAAATCCTTAAATGTAAGATCAATTCTACTTTTAAGGTATATTTGCACCTTAAGGTATAAACATTAGGAATATCTCTCTCTCTCTAATATATATATATATATATATATATATTATAGGGTGTTAATGAATAACACCGAAATACGTATTTTACCTGTATATAGAGGGGACTTAGACAAGCAACTTTCATTAGCAGATTTTTGCTCTATGACGTAAAATGTGTATGCTACAGGGCATTAAAGTCATTAAAATTTGGTGATCATAAATTAATAATTACGCAAAATAGGATTAAAATGTTCATTAAATTGACTTCATGCCTTCCAAGTGATCGTTAAAAACCTGACTCTTAATCAATCGTCAACATCTATATCATAATTTAGTGTTTATGTAATCTGCAAAATTTACAGACTAATCACATGACTGGTCGCCACTGCATTAGTCTTTTTTTTTTTTATTCTTAACTAGGCCTACTCACTACAGTGTTAACAACGAAGTTACTTTGTTTTGCATTTTTTTCTAATGTTAGAAGTCAGTGGCGGCCATGCAACCTGTGTGTGTGTGTGTGTGTGTACACACACACACACATATATATATATATATATTTTATACCGCTATATATTACGACATATCACTTTAATTTTTTTAAAATTGTTTATAAAATGAATGGCCCATTAGGGGCCTAATTTGTGAAAAAGTTCATCAAATGCAATTCAGTTCTAATTACAACAATAATGTTTGCAGTGCTCATATACGGCTTTGGAAGTTGCAATGCACTGGGCTTTGACGAATAACACTACCCACATATTCCTTCATATAATTATGCTTAACAAACATAGACCTTTGTCCTTCCGTGAACCCTGTTTAATGAATCGATCTGGAGCTTAATTCGGAAATCGACAAAAAAAAACTTATTTTCTGCATCATAATTGCAATTATCACTGATTAAACAAAAGCAATCTGACACTTTGTTACATCAGTTCACCTGACTTTATTATATTCTTGTACGTAATTGCACCAAAGCAACTTAGGTAGTCTGCAGTCGGTGGATAATCCTTTGAACTAAACCTTTGAATTGAACGCTCGTTTACAGTGGCATAGGTCAAGAGATCATTAAGTATTGAATGGGGGACTGAAGCAAGAACCTGAGGGAACTAGCTATAGATTGAGAGCTATAATTCTTCCAGCAAGGAGTCAACTTCTCTTACAATAATGTTGAGCTAAGGAGAGTTATAAATCTCCTACAAAACCGACTATAGAAACTCATTTTCGGTGATCAGACGTTCTATATAAAAAAAGGAAACTTGGAGGAAAGAACAAGTAGGAGAAAGATTGCTGAACGAAGGAGAGAAGTGGATCTGGTGATATAAGGACTATAAAAACCGGTACAATAGAGAAGAAAAGAGAAGATACGCATTGGAGTGTGATGTGTGGAGGAGGAGGGGGAAAAAAGACACACAGAGAAAAAGAAAGTAGAAGACTTCGTTTTTAGCGAGTGAAACTTTCTCGTAGAGTTCGTGTCGTGTGGTGCCTTCTTGAAGGGGAAAAAAGAAGGGAAATTTAACCCAAGTTAAATCGTGAATGTAGAGAAAGATCCACCCTGTGTGTATGTGTGTGTGTGTGTATGTGTAATTGGGAGTGTGTGAAAAGGCTTCATGTGGCATGAGGAAGGAAGAAAGAAAACTTTGACGTAAGATGGAGAGCAACTTGGGCACATAAAGTAGTTACACAACGGCTTAACAGACGTTAACATGCGGAGGTGTGAGAAATGGGACTTCCATCGCTTTCAAGTTGGCACGCCTGACGTGAGTTGGCAGAAATGCATTCACGCGAAAAAGTAGCGCGAATCTAAGAAGAATTCAGGAAGATGAAAAATTTATGCAACAGAATCTACTAAAATTATAACTGAATTTTTCCTTTAAAACATAAATTCTACTGTATATACCTAATAGTAATAATTAGTGGGCGGATTTCTATGATATGTCATATTTTTCCCCTTTGCATTATTTCAGGTTTCCGACTAATTTAAACCCGATTCCAAGCATACTCGTGAAAATGGAACGGCTTTTATTGTGCATATAACTGCATATTTAGGAAATTTTCAACTATTGTAGCATATTTAGTATGAATATGCATATTTAGGTCATATTTTTGGCATATTTGTGTGCATGTTAAAGAAATTTTGAGGTTTTATATCATATTTTGTAAATTTTGCATTATACTGATACTTTTTGAGAATTTACAGATATTTTAAATAATTAACCTTATATTTTAATAAAATGAATTGCAATGAAACTTAAAAAAAATATACACAATGTATAAGTGGTAAAGTCATATTTTAAATTTTATTGGTCGTATTTTAATGTTTTTTAGGTCATAAATGCATGCATATATTCTATTTTTTAGGTCATAGAAATCCGCCCCCTAGTAATAATCAATTGGCTGATTTTATAATAATCGGAACAATTAGGCCTTGCACATTATTCCAAGTTATGTGAACAATAAGAAAGGGTTCTTTTGGTTTAAGGTTTAAGAGGTGAAATATTCGCACTTTTTGGTCAAAATGAGCGTTATTTGCTCTTTGTATAAAAGTACAATGTAGGCCTACCTTAAAGTAAGAGGCGCATCCATAAAATAAGTTTATATAGGTTTACAAAATATATCCCTTTAAAGGACAGAGTATAATGTCTACAGATAATGGATATTCCACTAGGCTAGCGGTTCCCAAATTTTTACTTCCTCTGCCCGTACCATAGGTACTATAGGTAGAGGAAGTATTGTTTTCGACCCTAAAATTCGAAGTTGAGTTTTTAGCATATATACACGTTTCAAGGCCCCCTGAATCCAAATATACTATTTTTGGAAACATGTCTGTGTGTCTGTGTGTCTGTGTGGAAAATATCTGTGAACAAGCTAGCTCCAAAACGGAAAATCGTATGAAAACAAAATTTCGTATTTGGGTCAGGTACCTTCTGAAGATGTGAGGATAAGATTGGCGACTATTTTCTCTTATTTTTAAGGGGACTTTACATGAAGAAATTTTCGTTTTTCGCGATTTTCTCGAAAACGGCTCTAACGATTTTCTTTAAAATTTGCACATGTGTTTCTTTTACTGAGAGCTAAAACTTTTATTTGAAACTTTTTTTCGAAAAAATTCTCTGAGGGTAGTTACAATCCACCCACTGTTCACCCACTGTTTGTAGAGATTTTGTCTTGCGTGATGAACAACTGAATACACGCTCTTTCATGGCCTCTTATTCTATAAAAGAATGTAAAGTGAGAAAGTTGTATTGTTGGCCATGCATAGAGTAAATATATGAGGGAAATATTCGATGAAGTTCGGAAATTATTCTTTACGGCGGAAAGTTCAATAAACGTCTGCAGTCACTTGTTCTTTTTTTTAAGTTTGTTATATAGCCTTGCGCTTTTAGTCGCATCATTGAAAGAAGAGGTATTTATAGGATAATTAGCGTAAAATTGTGTTTTGAGATTCTGTAAAAGGATATGTGAATACCACTTTTATTTGGGCAGAGGAAGTTATGTGACATTCACATCAGATTTTTTTGTCCTGGGACCCACCTTCATCTAGAAATTTTTTTCGCGACCCACTACTACATAACGATAACCAATATAGGCTATATAAAATACAGCACATGTTTTTCATATGCCTTTCAATACTTTTATTGTGTTCAAATGCCCTGCTGAGAAAACACAGTTGAAATAATAACGGTAAAGGTTATTTCAATAAAGATCATTGTCCAACTAGTACATTTTATTTTTAAAAAATTAATGAGATTTGTGAAATTGTTGTTTTTTACTTACAAATTATATTAAATTAAACACTTTTTCCTTATATTGAAAACCCGTTTTTTCGCGACCCACCGAAATTGCTTTGGGAACCACTGCACTAGGCAATGGACACTAAATATAGAAAAAAACCAAAGCTTTCAAATACTTAAGTTAAATTGTGTGTAATCAAGCTAAACTAAGGCATTATAAGGCAGTAGTTAACCTGGAATGGAAGAGACTTTAGCTAGAAAATAATTTTTGGAGATGGAACTAAAGAAGACGTAGGCTATTTTGTAGGGAAGATTTTCGGACCCAAAGGAGTAACTTTTTTTTTTTTTTTTTAATATATAAGAAAATTTTATTATACAAATGCATATTTCAATTGTGCTCATAAGTATAATGATTTGTTAACATTAGTGGAACATGAGGAGAGGTCGCAATCCAATGATTGTCCTCAAGTAAAGTAGGTATAGGCTGGAATTAACATAAACAATCGCTGTGACGTTTCCTCTTAAGTCGACGTAAGTGGCGGTCAGGTGGTAAATGATGAGGGATCTCATTAATTAGTTCATTTGGATGATTAGTGAATGTTTTATAAAGTCTTTTGTAGCAGGACTGGACTGTAGCTTCCACTGTGGATAAATGCAGATCGGCATGAAGGTTAGCATTGCGGACATACCAAGATGCATCCGCGACGAGTCGTAAAGGAGTAACAGTTCACATTTTACTTAAGACAAAAACATGAGTTGGATCCTAACTTACTAGCCGCAAATCCCATAGATAAGGGATATTCAGAAATATTTAAGAAAATGTAGAATTAGTAACGAAGATTTAGAATTCAGATATAGAAAATTTTAGTAGAATTTTTTAGGAAGAAAATTACCGATGTAAAGGATCTGTCTGAACAGAATTAAAGATCAAGACGAGTATTTTAGGATAAAGAAAAATCTAGAAAAGCGAAAGGACTGTGCAAGGATTATCTAAAAATTGCATTTTCTCAGACAATATACAAACCCATGCCGGACTGCAGAGAAAATAGCTAACAAAATGATTAGACTCATGGTTCATTTCTTGTACCTTATTCTGCGAATTCACATGCAATTTAAATTTTTTCCAATTTCAGTCCAGCATTCTATTACAATTTTAAGATAAAATACAGCCCCATGTCCTTGGCTTTTGTCTCTTTAGCGATGCAATGCGCAATACTAGAATAAAATACTAAAATACTTGTAAGATCCACTATTGCTGCAGAAGATTTGACATTATCGTCCTAAAACTAGGCGATGGTAAAGAATATATCTTGGATTCAATTTTAAGATTGGGATACATATTGGACAATCTCATCAGGTGCACTTAGAGCAGAGGTTCCCAACCAGGGGGGGCGAGAGGCTCTTCTTAGGTGGGCGTGCAACAATTTGAAATTCATATTTTGATTTAGTGTTGTTGCCTTGTCGATCGACAATTTTTTGCACTCCTTAGCTAGTAAATGTTACTTACGAAAGTTGTTTACATGGATCGTAAGTTGACATTACCACACAATCGTGTTGCTAAGGGCGTTGCGATGAGGTTAAATTACTTACGGTCCAAGCGCCACGTCATAATTCATTACGATACACTTCATAATACAAGCCTTTATGGACACGGCCCCCAGGACAAATATTCGGTTCCCATAACAACAAACACATGCGAATCACTTTCTGAAATAAACATCTATTTTCAAGAATGTATTTACATAATATTTTCAGGTAATATCACAATTAATATAAATAATCATCGTGCAAAAAATAGCATGCAACACACGGGCCGTAAAGGCATTTACGGGTCTCGAAAACTTAAAACCCCTCGGCTGCGCCGCGGGTTTTCAATCTGTTTCCTCGACCCGTAAACGTGCCTTACGGCACTTGTATCGCAATATACTATTTTGCACGACGTAACTAATTAGTGGTACTTACGAATATTGTTGCCGTGGATCGTAACTTGACATTCTCGCACGCAATCTGGTTGCTATGAAAACAAAAGAAATCTCCGTGCGGTAAAAATTACAAAAAGCACATGTTCCGTAAGTAAAATCATCATAATACAAGCTTTTATGGAAAACTGGAACCAAGGCCCCCTAGTTTGTGGAGACTTTAACAGGACAAGTATTCGGCCCCCATAACAACCAACATATGCGAATCACATTCTGAAATAAACATCTATCTTCAATAATGTATATACATCATATTTTCAGCTAATATCTCAATTAATATAATTAAATTGATATAAATAATCATCGTGCAAAAAATAGCATGCAATACTTGTGCCGTAAGCGCATAACGGATCTCAGATATTGAAAAAACTCTGCGCAAGCGCCTCGTTTTTTCAAACTCTTGCCTCGATCCGTATCCAGCGCTTACGGCACTTGTATCGCAATATACTATTTAATAACTTCAACTAAACATATATACAGACACATACCGTAATTAACAAGAATAACAGAACAGTGTATATTTACATTTTATAATCTTATAAATTGTAACTATATTTTTCCTGTCATATTAAATAGTCATGTCTTATCCTCAACGCGTTTATAATAATTTCCTCTCCCATGCGCACTACATGCCCAGCCCATTTCATCCTCCGTTATTTGATTACCCTTACTATATCCGGTGACGGTTATGGAGCTCATCTATATGCCCTTCAAATTTTCATTACTAAACTGAAGGATATCCAACGGTATGGATCGAATTTTATTGCAGTATTTCATCGCAATATTGAACACCGCAGTCTGAGGTTCTCTTTGCGAACACTGAATTGAAAAAAGTAGAATTCCGACGGGAATACACGGATGGGCTTACCTTAGAGTTTGGAGGTTTAATGATACGGAGAATGAATATTTACTTTTCAAAACAATACAAATCTCTCTTGGAGTCTGGAAATAGCAGACGAAGTAGATTTGAGTAAACACATTATAGAATAGGAAAGAGGCAAACGTGAAGCCATTCAATAGTGAAACATATGTTTGCTAATGGATGCTTTAAATATTTACTGACTGCTTTCAGATTATAGGAAGCAATGTAAGCAAACGAAACGTATACAGTTTTATGACCTGTTCCTACACAATTTATAACATATCATAAAACCAGTCTCTATGTACGGGTTAAAGGAAAAGGATAAGAAGGCATTGAATAAACTGGTAACTGTAGTCCAGACAATAAAGGTCGAAAACACCGAATAGAAAGAAAAAAATCCCTTTAGGCAGGCCTACAGGCTGAGGTAGAATTCGAAGTGATTTTCGTTTAATTTATTGTCGCTGCGCAGCACTCTTCTTCTTTAGCCTTGGCATGACAAACCTGCAATAATAACTGCAAAACAGAGGAAAGAGCACTTTTTCAAACATTTAAATCTCGCCTTATATGAGAGCTATCGAGAAACTAATTATTGATTTGTAGAGTACTCATCAAGAGCTTTTCAGAGATATCCCACAAGACGTGGTTTCAAAAATTTCGAATTTGCATCCCCCCCACCCCCAAAACTCCCGAATAGTTGGTGTCACTGTGAACTTCATAGGGAGTGCTATAGTTTATTCAAACAAAGTTTCCCTCTATACTTCATAGGCGCCGAGATATAAAGTTTTCAAAATTTCAACCCCCTCCCCCGACCCCCCCTGGGCCAATTTTTCTCATTAACGAACTTGTCCGTACTATTGAGCCTATAAATAACATAAATTTTATTATATTATTTATATATAAATATATATATATATATGAATATCACAAAGAAATGGTTTGAACGGGCGGTGGTTTCGTACTTAGGGAAGCATTAAACGTAATAGTATATTGCGATACAAGTGCCGTAAGGCACGTTTACGGGTCGAGGAAACAGATTGAAAACCCGAGGCGCAGCCGAGGGTTTTTAAGTTTTCGAGACCCGTAAATGCCTTTACGGCCCGTGTGTTGCATGCTATTTTTTGCACGATGATTATTTATATCAATTGAATTATATTAATTGTGATATTACCTGAAAATATTATGTAAATACATTCTTGAAAATAGATGTTTATTTCAGAAAGTGATTCGCATGTGTTTGTTGTTATGTGAACCGAATATTTGTCCTGGGGGCCGTGCCCATAAAGGCTTGTATTATGAAGTGTATCGTAATGAATTATGACGTAGCGCTTGGACCGTAAGTAATTTAACCTCATCGCAACCGCCCTTAGCAACAAGACTGTGTGGGAATGTCAACTTACGACCCATGTAAACAACGTTCGTAAGTACCACTTACTAGCTAAGGAGTGCAAAAAGATATGAAAGAATATTTCGAAAATCATGACAATGTATCGATTGCAATAGGTAGATTTTTCTTCTAAATCTTCTAAATCGAGGATGGGGGTGAGCGGGGGGCCGGTGGGGCCGTAGAAAGTATCTTTTATAGGTTTTTCGCTTATAGACTATCTACAGTAAACAACGGTGCATCGTAGAGAAAACGTTACCATATACAAAATTCAAGCTGATAAAATTTCCAACAAGTTTGATCCTACACAATTTTTTCTATCCCCAATAGCTTTCGAGATATCCGATAGCAAATTTTCGAAAATAAGGTCTTTTGCCTCACGCTTTTCGACATACTTTGCCTTCTAGCGCTTCAGTCCTTAGGTATACAGCAGTTGTAGGGAAATAAATCCCCTTTAAAATGAGTAGTCATTTGTTATTTTTTCTTCAAATGTTAAGAATTTATAACAATTTAGGTTTCGGTCAAATTTCCCACAAAAGTTCGGCTGGGAAGAGTTTAAACATCCACCCTACAGCCCGGAACGAAACGAGCACTAACTAGCTCCCTATTTGGACTCAAAGTTAAGCATGCTAAATAAAGCTCTTGGATTTAGTATTTCTATATTTAGTACAAAATTCACAAGTGTTTTGTTTTGTGACTTATGAATATTAACATTTCGTAATAATTACCAAATACATCTGTAAATTTATTCTGTATAATGATAGGAGGTGTTGAAGGTAGAAAGCACTGATTATCCATTTCCTGCAGCCAGGTCTTGTTTATGCAAAGTAGTTCGCGTGTGAAAGTTCCATAGGAATTTTCAAACAACTTCTATTTCAAGTACGAAGATCGTTAAAGCGTGTTGGTCTGGCCCACCCATTAGTTCTGTGCATTATTACAAGACAGCAAAAGTTCAGGAAATGCTTTTTCGTGGGCCAAAAAATTCAGTTAATATTTACTTGGAACGTATATTAGCTGAAATGATCAATATTTTAGAGCAGCGTTTCTCAACCTTTTTGAACCCGAGGACCTCTAAAATGTCTAAAAAAAATTACGGACACCTAATTTTACATCCCATTTTTAAAAGAAGGCCTATATTCTTAATATTTGGGGTATTAATTAATTATAGGTCATTACAACGAAATATGTGAAAAAAATTTAGTTCTTTACTTTCCACTTGCTTTATGATATTTTTTAATTATGTGGTCCGCGGACCATAGGTTGAGAAACGCTGTTTTAGAGTGCCTAAAATTTCCACTTGCACTTAAATTTTGTACTTCATGCCTAAAAGTTCCTATTTTATTTTGCTATATTCCATACTAATTTGATTTTCCTCAAGTGTGTCATCTGTAGTAAATATCTTCGATTTACAGAAAATGCTCCACATATGACGTCATCGAGGGAAGTTTTTTTGGGGGCTATAGATTTTGGAAAAGGAAGAATCCAGAAGAAGATAATTAAAGAAAATTCTGGTTACTGAAAGCCAGGATAGGAGGAATTGGAGACCGAAGTTTGCAGAGAAGTCCAAGAACCTGTACATGGGGAGAACGCACAATAATAATAATAATAATAATAATAATAATAATAATAATAATAATAATAATAATAATAATAATAATAATAATAATAATAATAATAATGCATCTAGGAATCACAAACACTAATTTTGAACAGGAAAGCAGACATTGAAAACATTGAGAAAAAGGAACGCAAAATCATAAGAAAAATTCTAGGCCCAAAACTCGCAGATGAACAATACCGACTCAGAGGCAAACAGGAAATAAAAAAATACACAAACATTCACAGTGACATTAGAAAACGCAGATTGAGGTTCTACGGACACATTTAAAGAATGAACCCAGACAGACCTACAAAATAAACAGTCGAATTCTACGAAAACAGACACTATGAAGTGGGTCGGCTAGATAAAAAAAAATTGAAACACCAGAAGATGTTCAAAACCGGGTAATCTTCAGGACCAAAATTTACAAATGGGAAGTTGACCAAGAGGAAAAACCAAAGAAGAAGATGGAACACCGTGGTCTAAAGAGAGAGAAAAAAAAGCCCACAGTAAAAGAATGAAGAATAAACTGGATTCAAAATCTTTAGATTGACACGTCACTCCTACGTATTCGCTTTGAAAAGTGTAAAATGACAACAGGAATGATATATTATGTTTAATGCAGTACGAGAGCTAACTGTAACGTGATACGAAGAAACCGCGTATTACCCTAAAGTTTTGACACTTTTACAGTTTCTGTGACACATAGCTTCGCGGGGAGTCTCCAGAGATGAAACCCACTAACAACTGACTGTCACGGAGCGCAGTGCAGTGTGCGGTCTACTTGTCACGCTGTCTTGTTTGTTATTGGCTTCCCTAAACCAGAGCCTTAACTTCTGCACTTCTCAACATTTATAATAATAATAATAATAATAATAATAATAATAATATTTAATAATAATAATAATAATAATAATGATAATAATGATAATAATGACAATAATAATAACAATAATGATAATAGTAATAATAATAATAATAATAATAATAATAATAATAAAAGATGGTAAACGTCGATACCATGTCATGACTTTCGAAAAATCTTTCATATCTTTACGTTTCATGCCTCCCTAAGTACGAAACCACCGCCCGTTCAATTTTTTTTGTGATATTTTATATATATATATATATATATATATATATATATATATACATGGGCGTACGGTGAAATTTTGTTCGGGAGGGGATCAATGTAAAGTCGTCTCGGCTCCATGTCGTTGCACATATTGTGAATTATTACTTTTTAAAATTACTAAACAGTTGTACTGTGATAATTAATACACTGTAATAAATTAATATACAGCTCTGTCTTTGAAACTGTTTTTCTTGAGATTTCTATCCATTTCTCGTTTAAGCTAGAGTCTATAAATAAAAACTTTCTTTGGAAAAATTATAATAATACTGTATGGTGCATAGGGCACTTTTTTAAAGTCATCTGTAAATCGACCGGTAGAAAAGCCCGATTAATGCCGATTACTTCATGATAATTTTTTTATGAGCTCGTGATTACTGTTGACTTTACAAACAGGTTGATGGATTTTGGCAGGAGTATTCGAGTTGTCATTTGACAGATTCCGAAGGGATTTTTGTTTGCTAGTAATACGTCACTGTTATTAAGCTGAAAAACTATCAACACCACGAGGTTTTTAAATTTGAATCTTAAATAAATTACGATAAATCTTAAATAATACTTTGATATGTACGAAATTGCAAAATACGTAACAACCTAATCCGTTTTTTTTTATTTATTTATTTCGTTCCATGATTTATATTCTTCAAAATATTGCAGATATTTCGGGAGGGGTTTCAACCCCCTGAACCCCCCCTTACCGTACGCCCATGTATATATATATATCTTTAGACGCTAGTGGCCGTAATTTTGAAGATATTTGAACCCAATTTTATCATGTTATTTCTAGGCCCAATAGTTCGGGCAAGTTCGTTAATGAGGAAAATTGGCCCAAGAGGGGTCGGGGGAGGGGGTTGAAATTTTAAAACATTTATATTTCGGCCCCTATGAAGTATAGAGGGAAACTTTGTTGGAATAAATTAGAGTACTTCCTATGGAGTTCACAGTAACACCGAGTGGGGGTGTGGGGGATGGAAATTAGAAATTTTTGAAACCACGTCTTATGGGGTATCGTTGAAAACCTCTTGATGAGTACTCTACAAATCAATAACTAGTTTCTCGATAGTTCTAATATAAGACGAGATTTGAATATTTAAAAAAATGCTCATACCCCTTTTTTGCAGTTATTATTGCGGGTTTGTCATGCCAAGGCTAAAGAAGTAGAGTGCTGCGCAGCGACAATAAATTAAACCAAAAGCACTTCGAAATCTACCTCACTCTGTAGGTCTGCCTAAAGGGATTTTTTTTATTTGGCGTTACCTGGTAACGCACACTGTTTTAATTTGATCACCGCCGTCTCGAGAATTACACTGTCTGTCCTATGCTTAATTTTAACATGGAGTTCAGAGCATTGCTCAATTGCCTAATTTCTCCAGTAGAGGCGACACAGTTCACACCCAGATAGCATGAAATTCCAGCATAGTTCAGTTTCCGAGTTTATACTTCAGAGGGCAACACAGCATACGTTAATGTAAAGGGTATTGTAGCTGGGTGGGAAAGGTACTGCCATCTGTAATGTCGCCGCGTACGCAAAATTAGCCGTATAGGTCAGGCAGTGTATACACGAGTAATACAGTCTAGAAGGCAGTGAATTTGATATATAATGATTGTATACCCCTGTTGTGTGGGTTAGAGAATTGTAATGTATAGCCACAAGTTGCGGACTTATCCGTGCAGAAAGCAGATATAGCCGCCTCCTTCTTGGGGCAGACATGACAGTGTCCACGCGTCTGTTGGCACGGAAGCACAAACCTCTTAACAGTGAATTTTACTTTTTATCCTCTCCAACTACATCACCAGAATTTCAATTCCCTCACACGTAGAAAATGTAAAAGCAGCTAGATACAGCACAATGAGATATGGGACATAATGGCTGAAGGCTTAATTGTGCTAACCACTTGTAGGCCTAAACTACATTTTATAGAATAGGCCTATGTTATCTGATTGTACAGGTAGGGGGCAAAAACAGCGGACCGACTCTTGTAGCTGAATCTATATTAATAAAAGGAAGTGTCTTTCTGTCTATCCGCAATGCCCAGCGAAATCTACTGATCGCAGAGATCTGAAATTTTAAACATGGGTAGACTGAAGGGTCGGAAAATGCACCACGAAGACGGAATTTTAATTTTCGCTTTCGTTCGTGAGTTATGAGTGAAAAACGGGCAGAAAACGGGCAGAAAACGGGCGTTTTTTGCGTTTTAGAAGCATTGGTTTTCGGTAATACATTTCAATTGCAGAAGGCTTTGTCTACTTTTTTCATTATTTGGAAATAAAAGAATAGCTTTATTTTGTTAAGCCCGCCCTGGTCGATGCATTTGTTTAGAATGTCAAGACCCGCAGACATATGAAATTTTCAACATAGGCTAGAAGGAAGAGGGATAATCAATATAGGCTTAAATATGGTCAAATATTGTTTGAACTGGATTAAACTCACCATACAGGGATTTTCTGGGCCAAGGAACTCGAATCTGAGGTCGCTTTTACCAGGCGACGCTATCTAATCGTGGAATGCACTCCACGTGATTTAGGTGTTAATAAATAACTTATAATGATTTTACTATTATGCTCTTAATTTTTTATTTTCGAAATAATTATCGCGGGCGAATCCGCGGGCACATGCTAGTATAATATAATTTGTGTTAGTATTTTATAATAATATTAATTAATATATTCAGTTATAAAACAATACGATTAGAAATCATATTCTGGGTTTCGAAATGGGCTAATTCAACAGTCGGCACTAGAACAAATTTAAATACATTCCCTGCTGTCCTGTGAATGCCGCTAGGCATGCGCAGTGGCTCATATCGGCAACTTAGATATTTTAGTCGGTCCGCTTTTTTCCCCCTACCTGTACATAGGCCTATTGTAGGCCTATACGTATTAAGACATACACATTAGTTTATGAAGTGCCAGAATGGTACTATCTAAGCTTGTATGGTGGGGGAAAATTGTCTGTTTGTCTGCCTGTCTGTGATTCTAGACGCAATAACTCGAACACGCTTAATCGGATTTTCATGAAACTTGGTATAC
This sequence comes from Ectobius pallidus, assembly GCA_964059195.1. NCBI lineage: Eukaryota > Metazoa > Arthropoda > Insecta > Blattodea > Ectobiidae > Ectobius > Ectobius pallidus. The sequence goes on from CAXKWD010000007.1 coordinate 167,332,733, forward strand.
GCATTTATAATGCCCATGGGAAGAAGTTTATTTATTTTGGACTAAATCTGTTGACTGGTACCGAAGTAATGCCCAAATTATCACCTATTTTATGGTAATATATTAGACAGAATTTATCAAATGCAAATGAGTAACTTACTTATGACAACATTTTGTTTTACAGTGTTCATAAACGGCTTTGAAAGTTGAAATACAGTTAGCGATGACAAATAACACTACCCAAGTATTCCTTCACATATGCTTATCAATCTAGACCTTTGTTCTTCCACAAGCCCTGCCTAATGAATCAATCGGGAGTTTAATCTATTTTCTGCATATCATAATTGCAATTATCACTGTTTAAACAAAAGCATTCTGGCAGTTTGTTACATCAATTTACTTGATTTTATTATGTAAATATTTTGTGAGGTCTGTTGATGAATTTGACTTAGTACATGCCAATCATAACATGAAGAATATCTTATTTACAACATCAAGAATAATTTTCTTTTTCAAATGAGATTTTTTAACTTAATTTCCATTTTGAATGAGCCTTCTTATTAGAAAGGCGAACTTGAGTTTATTGCTATGTTTTATGGAACAAAATTAATTAATAATTACTTTTATGAAAATTAAAGTTCTAATTTGAAAAGGAAAATTAAAGTTCTAATTTGAAAAGGAAAATTAAAGTTCTAATTTGAAAAGGAAAAAATCATCATCTTACAGTTGACATAATTATGTTCATGTAGGTTCAGTTTGTTTACCAGAATGTTATCTTCAATGCAAAAGAAAAAATTCCCTTTAGGCAAGCCTACAGGCTGAGGTAGATTTCAAAGTGCTAAATCTCGCCTTATAAGAGAGCTATCGAGAAACCAATAATAATGATTTGTAGAGTACTCATCAAGAGCTTTTCAACGATACCACATAAGACGTGGTTTCAAAAATTTCTAATTTCCATCCCCCACCAACCACCCTCACTCGTACCCCCAAAACTCCCGAATCATTGGTTTCACTGTGAACTCCATAGGGAGTACTCTAATTTATTCAAACAAAGTTTCCCTCTATACTTCATAGGGGCCGAGATATAAATGTTTTAAAATTTCAACCCCCTCCCGACCACCCCATTTGGCCAATTTTGCTCATTAACGAACTTGTCCGAACTATTGGGCCTAGAAATAACATAATAAAATTTGGTTCAAATATCTTCAAAATTACGGTCGATAGCGTATATACCGGTATATAAATATCACAATTTATTTTTTTTTTTAACGGGCGGTGGTTTTGTACTTAGGGAGGCATGAAACGTAAAGATATGAAAGAATTTTTCGAAAGTCATGACATGGTATCGATTGCAATAGGTAGATTTTTCTTCGAAATCTACCTAAAAAACTAAAATATTTAAAATTTTTGGAGCTGACCATAGTTTGATACAAATTAAATAATGCATATTTCGAAAAATTCATAATTCTAAAACTCTTAACTGTAGGAGAAGACTTTATCTTCTATAATGAAGAGCAGTTTTCATACAAAAAGCATATAAATTATCAACGTAGAAGATTGTATAGGTATTAAGAAATAAATTATAGTACATGCAGATTTTTCCTACTAGAAGGTATACGTGCCCCTTTAATTAATGCAGGATTATATATCAATGTTACAAGCAACAAGTCTGTACAGTGAAAGTTGACCGCGAATTGCTCTCAGCTGAGTAATTGCAAGGGATAACACTAATCCAATAACACAATGTGGAGATTTGTGTTTGGAAAGTTTTAGCCTTACCACCACTAGAAGTTATCATGAATTTCAGATGGCTCGGCAGTTATGGGAAGTTTAAAGTTTAATGTGGTAAAGCTAGGAACATGTAGATTGAAGCAAACCGCAGGGAACTAAGTGCATGTCAGGCCATGTTCTACGCTAAAATGACCTCACATTACACTCTCTGATTCAGCTTGAAATATCATAAGGGTGTAACCATGAAAATCATAATTTTTCAGGAGAGCGAAGAATTGATGAATGTATTACAATGGGTTTATTTGAAAAGAACAATGTGAATATGCAAGAATGCAAGTATATTGAATTGCTAAATCTGAAACCATATTGGTAACTTACATATTGATGTTTCAGAATTACTGTATGACATTCAATTGTGACACTGGAATAGGGATGTATCATCATCAGGGTTCGGAGTTTGATGACATGTCATCTTTTAACTGGAACAAAATGGACGTTGCCCACTAGTGCACATATTCTGCTCATGACTCCTAGATTATAAAAATTGCTATTTTAAGGGTTATTTTTAGAATTCAAAGTCATTATTTGGCTTTTTTGTAATTTTAGGTCTTTTCTGCACATTTCATATTATTAGGTAATTTTTTTGTCCACAGCTGTAGCTCAGGGGATGCCTTCGATCCTCTCACGCAGCGGGCCCGGGTTCGATTCCTGGTCGGGGTTTTTTCTGGGGGTTTTCCTCACCTGTGAGACAAATGTCGGGTAACTTTAGGCCCTTGTGGTTCCCGGATATCATCTGGCCGTCATTATCATCTTCATCCTCATCCTCGCCTTGTTCTGAGTGAGTGTGTGTGTGTGAATGGTGTGTATCGTCCTATGTGTTCGTGTTGTCTCGGAGGTGGCCCCGCGTTGGGCTGATCACTCATCCTGGGAGGCCTTCCATGTCCTTGTCTGGTCAAAAAAGTATGTATGTGATCCAAAGACAATTCCTCTCCCGACAGGTCGCGGCCCTGTAAGGCCCGGGCGGCTTGGGTCACTTAAATCCTAAAAGGGAGAGGTAAAACTCAGATAAAGAAAGACAGAAAGAGAGAAAGAAAGGTAATTTTTTCATTTCAAAGTCATTTTTTTCTCATGTTGTGTTGTTTCTCGCATCATATAGAGTTTTTGTACTTTAACTTACATTGAATATTATCGGAACTTTAAATAAATAGATCTTGTTATAATTTTAATTTGGATAGGCTACAGAAAGACTGTGTTTGCTGTTTGCAGTTATACGCATATACGTATATACCAACTAATTACAAGCGTTTAATTGAACAACAATATAAATCTAGAACAGACGAATATCTGATGAATATAACTTACTAGTATTTTCATACAATTTTTTTTTTTTTTTTTTTGGATATTTTTGCAGTAATTTCTCATTTTTAAAAGTATTTTAGGTCATCAAAATCCTTGCCCTGGTCATCACTAATTCAGTGATTTTTGTGACAGGTTTCAACTGATATTGTACAGTAACATCTTAGTAGAAACTTATGTGTAACATGAAATCACAGAATATTCTGTCTGTTGAACATTGCATGAGAATTTTTCTACTAAAATATTCTCAGTATCTGTCCATTTAAAGCTAACAGCCCTTTCGATAGTTTGTGTTTGTATTTCATTGTGTTGTTCTCAAAATTCGGGGGTGGGATGAAAACTAGATTATTCCTTCTGGTGGAAAACCGCCCTTAAACTGATGCACACAACTACACAACACCTTAACTTCAAGTTTTAAATTACACGAACTTACAGGGGTATTTTAATGGAAGTGCATAATTAAAAAGCGGATCAGGCACTAGGATTTGAGTTCATAAATTTTTAATGGCAGGAGTTGGTGCAATCAAGTGACGCGATCACGAAGATAACCCACCCCTGTTCACCCTCGGTTTGACGAGTCCTAACCCCGGCGCTATAAATAAAACAGCGGTTAAAATATTGACTGAGACAATAAAGAAAGTGTTCGCTGACCTGAATATTTCGCATGCAATCTTTCCATTTGCAAAATTAATGAGAGAGTAGTGGCGTATATTCCTTTCCAATTTAGCTGGAATTGGCGTAGGAATGTAGGTCGCTGCTCGTCTTTGCGGTCGGTCGGTCGGTCGGTGGCTCTGAAAATAGAACTAGCTCTTGTATCCGCAGGGTGATAATTGAACGAGCCACCCCCAGACAATGATTGATCACAATGTCATCTTCTGTTTAAGGTAGAACCGCATTCTCATTGGCTTTTCTGCAACGTAATGAGAGATTGCGGCAAAGCAATAGCATTTCTACTATACTAGGACGTGCCCGCGGCTTCGTCCACGATCATTAATTGAAAAATTAAAAATTAATAGTATAATAATTATTAAAGCATAATATTTATTAACACTTGCACGCGAATCATTCTTAAACTAAGCCATTAATAATTAATGAAACAGCTAAAATTCCGGCTTTAGAGTACATTCCACGATTAGAAATCGCCACCTGGGAAAACGATCTCAGATTCGATTATGCAGTTCCCAAGATTTACTATGAACCACTGCCTTCTAAACTGTATAATTCTCGTGCGCAATTCTCGAGACGACGGTGGATAATACGTATCGTTTCTCAACTGTTTGTTGACAGATGAACGTGATGTGAATTTTATTTGATAAATTCACTGTAATTTTCAGAAATTATATAATTTTTCAAGAGAAGGAGTGATTGATTTGGATTTTTACTGTCCACGATACTTCGAGGATTAAACTATCAATATATTAAACCTGATGCCCGCGGCTTCACCCGCCATTATTAATTGACTCCAGGATTTTTAAGAAATTTACACTGGCAGATTATTAAAAATGCTTGTGGTTCAGAGCTATGAAAATTATAAGTAAAAATAAAATTAGAATATTTGTTCATTGTGTTCATTTCAATTAGGCCTTATATAATAAAGAAACGGTTTTCCTAATTTTGTAGTCGTCATGAAAGTTAACACTGCGAGAGACGAACATCGCCGAGTATACCCGATGTCTCATGAAGCGGGCGAGCGAACAAGCACGCTATTTAGGCCCGTTGAATTGTATAAGAGTAGACTAGTATGTGCCCGCGATTATTTACTCAATTGCTAGATGTTTTATGTAAGTTACAAATAACACAGACCAACAACGAAAAAATATTTTGAATGAATTTGCCTTATTCTTATGGTTTTTACTGTGCTGAATCCAAATATGATAAGAAAGCTGTAGCTACTCTTAGGCCTATACAATTCAACGGCCCTAATTGCGTGCTCACTCCCTAACTTCGTGAGACATCGGGTATACTCGGCGATGTTCGTCTCTCGCAGTGTAAACTTCACGAAGAGTAAAAAATTAGGAAAACCGTTTCTTTATTATATAAGGCCTAAGTGAAATGAACACAATGAACAAATATTCTAATTTTATTTTTACTTAGGCCTACAATTTTTATAGCTCTGAACCACAAACATTTTTAATAAACTGCCAGTGCAAATTTCTTAAAAATCCTGGACTCTATTAATAATGGCAACAGCTATAATATATTGATACTTTAATCCTGGAAGTATCGCGGACAATAAAAATCCAAACAAACCACTCCTTCCCTTGAAAAATTATCTAATTTCTGAAAATTACAATGAATTTATCAAATCAAATTCGTATCATATTCATCTGTCAACAAACAGTTGAGAAACGATACGTATTATCAGTGTTCACAGGTAGCTTTGTAACTGCATATAACTTACGATATAATTAATTTCTAAAATCTACGTACTGTTAGGAACGAATTATAATTTAAAGGAAAAAGCGATAGTATATGATGATATATTTTTAATACAAATTGATGAAGCCAGTGTTTGTAAATGTATTGTCAGTGCCTTCAGGATTCTAGACCTGTGAGTTTCGTATTTAAGAATCATTTTAACCGTGGCAAAGCCACGGGCTATTTTCTACTTTTTTACATTTCAGAACTAAATATTTAAGGAAATTAAATAGCCTATGTAGCAAATCCAACGGTACTTTGTATACTGCACTGTTGATACAGGTAAAACGGGCTTAAATTAAGATAGAAGTGGTTGTAGTATATATAGACAATAATATCATGACAGTAGGGAAAGGAATCAACATTGGTCCAGAAAAAAAAAAAAAACTTGCCTGCAAGAAAAGGGATCTGCGCAAAAACCTCGTGAATCAGGAAACCATTCTGCTGCACCTCTACACATAAAATTAGGGCTATTGAAACAGTTCTTGGAAGCCTTGCCCAAATATGGGCATTGTTTTACCTATCTCTGTGAGAACTTTTTTCATTTATCACAAGCAAAATTGAAAGGTGGCGTGTTTGTTGGGCCCGATTTCTGAAAAAAAAAAATAATCATGTTCTCTTCCAGCTCTGAATAAAAAACGAGAGTCAGTGAAAAGCAGGTTTGGCTTCACTCAATCAGGTTGTTGCCAACTTCTTGGGCAACAAAAAGGGCGCACATTATATTTACATTGTTATTAACATGCTGGAGAATAGATACATAAGCATTCATGAACCACAGATTATTGTCTCTGTTCGACATTACATGAGAATATTATAGGAGAAAAATTCCTCGGACACTGGGACTTGAACCCAGGACCTTTGGCTATTCATGTCCCAGTGTCGGAGGAATTTCTCTCCTATAATATTCTCATGTCAAGTCCAACAGAGACATTAATCTGTGGCACATGAATGCTTATATATCTATTCCTTTAGAGTGCTTAAGAGTGGTCTATTGCCATTGAGTAAGTAGGCAAGTATGTAAGTAAGTGTTATAAATTGTACTTTTAATTCAAGCTGACTAAAAAATATTTATACTGCAGATAATACAAATATTCTACATTATGTTGTTCGTATGATATTTGCAAATAGATAGAAAAAAGAATGACTCAGAAATATTGGTACTTATGTAAATTATCAAGATGAAATTATTCAAGATGAAAAAATGCATTCATGAACCACAGTATTCATGTTATCATGTAATGTCCAACAGAGACAATAATCTGTGGTTCATGAATGCTTATGTATCTATCTTGAATGTTAACTGTACAATAACAGTGGGAGCCCGGTCACAAAAATCACTAATTAGTGTGCCTCACAGTACCAAAGGTCCTGGGTTCAAGCCACAGTGTCGGAGGAATTTTTCTCGTATAATATTCCCATATTGGTGAAGTTCCGAAAGTTAGGTTGTTCGGTAAGCCTAAAGAATAATTTTTTTAAATAGTCACTTTGATTTTTTCCCACACAATTTCCGGATGTGATTGAAGGGTAAGATGAGTGTTTCCATCAAGATATCAAAATTATGGAAAGACAGGACAGGAGAAAAAGCTATACACGAAGATTTAAGGAGGAGAGAGAAAGAAAATGGACAAATAACCCATATAACAAAGAGGTTTTCCATGTACACATACTTAGAGAAAAGCATTTTACATATTGAAATATTAATTTAGTTTTCATTTCTATAGAAAGTTCCATTAATTTTCTGCTATCTAGCGTAGTCACATTGTGACAAAACTGAGGGTGATAGAAAAAAATGAAGGTCATATGTGGAATCAGCAAAAAAAAAAAATCACATATTTACTTAAAAAAGTGCTTAAAAAGTATTTTTTGTTGGCTTGTGTAATTGAAACATATTTAATAACACTAACATCGTTTTTATATAAAATGCACGAATTATTTAATTTTGTTATTAATTAAATTGTTTTAATTGCATTAATTGTATTGTCCCCCTGGTAGAGGGGAAGAGAAAAACTGACGCTCTTATATCCCTACCAGGATAAATAAATTAATTTAATTTAATTTAAAATATGAATAATTAAACAAAATGGATATACAGTGCACGCTGCTTATTGTGATCACTTCGGGACGCAGCTAATCTGATAATACTAACCGATTGATAACAGTAGCCGAAAGAATTAACCGAAGGTTATTTACTCATATATAAGATAATACACTACAAAAACAGAATTAAAAGCTATTTATTCATAAGAAAATATGTAACTGTGAATCATTGAACCACTCAAAAAACAGTAATACTTACTTACTTACTCAATGGCAATAGATAATTCCTAAAGGAAATGATCTATTTTATGGAACCCGAAGGTTCATTGCCGCGCTTACCTGAGTCCGCCATTCAACCCTATTCTGCGCTAACTCCATCCAACCATCCCTCGCAAATCCTACTTCCCATAAATCCGTTCTAAGATTGTCCTCCCACCTACGTCTAGGTCTTCCACGTGGTCTTTTCCCTTCGGGTCTACATAATTATTATTTTGTAAAATGGAGTTCTGGTTTGTAATTTTGAATTTCCTATTTGTAAAATTCCTTATAACTTAAGTTTACTGTGTTTAGTTTATGTATTTGTGTACATATTTGTAAATTTCTGTTTTATCTTATTTAATAGATATGATAATTGCAGCCCCTAAACACGAAATTCGCTCATCTAAGGGCTTTCAAAGAAAGTGCTCATATAAGATTTTGTAATGTGTGAAGATTTTCTCTGTTTGTTTGATAATTTGATTTGAATAAAAAAAAAACTCACTTGTGTTGATGAATTTCATGTTATTTATCTCCTACGAGGGATTTGTATGTCGTGTATGAAATAATTCCACCTATTCCCTCGTATAAAATGTTTTTGTTAAAATATCAGCTCATAGCTTTGTCAAATCTAAAATTTATATTTGTCAATATTATAAAACATAATTAAAAATTATAGCTGTCAATTTTATAAGGCAATTTTCGTATATTGTGGACAATATATTTCGGCTAATCAGCCATCTTCAGGTCCTTTTTCTTTCTCCAGGTGATCTTATTCTATTGGTTAATCCATTACAACTGATTTGACAAAGCCATGAGCTGATATTTTAACGAAAACATTTTATACGAGGGAATGGGTGGAATTATTTTATACACGACAAAAAAAAAACTCACATTTGAAAGGTCGTTTATTACAATTCTGTGATAGGCCAACTTTATTAAAATTATGTAATTTTAATATTCTAATAATATGTACATTTATCTTTTCAGGTAAATGGAATCTATATTGTTATAGGCGGTAAATCCGATTTGAGTGAGTAGAATGAAATCAAACAGTTTTATGCATGTTTTCATTTGTTTTGCATTATTATTATTATTATTGTTATTATCAGGGCCCGGATTCTGATGACCTAAGGTTGTTTGAAAAATGACCTGTAAAATGACTCTAGATTTTAAAGAAAATGACTTAATAATTATAAAAAATGACCTAAAAACTGATATTTTATTTATAAAAAATTATTATTGTACACACAAAGTTATAGACTAGTTTGTACATAATTGTAAAAACTGTAAATAACTGTAATGTTGTGAATGTTCTTTTCTCACGGAAATTTATACTGGCACTGAGGCACTGGTGAGTCAAAATTCGGCACATCCTTTTGTGGTCTGCCGGATTATATTGTTGTTTAACTGAGGGTAAACAGTAGTTTGCACTCTCAAATCCAAGCAGGTGGCAGACTCTGGTGTCAAGTCAATCTAATAACAATAGTAATATAATATAATATAAAATGTTGGCGTTTCTTTGATTCTCACTTCCGACTGAGACATGTCAACACTTTAACGCCGAATTTTTCCTTCTTGCATTAAAAAAACAACACTTCAAAGACAGCACGGCTAGCGACGAAAAAAGCTAATACACTCAATGTAAATACATGAAAATGACTAAATAAGGAAGCAAATGACATGAAAATGACAAAATAATGACCTAAAACTGAAATAAATGCCCTAAAAATATAAAATAGCATAAAGTGACAAAAAAATGACCTAATAAAAATGCATTTCTGTAATCTAGAGGCCATGATTAGGATTTATCCAAAAGCTGGCAATGTCTATGCAGCATCAATAAAAAGATGACATGTCATTAGAATTCGGGCCCTGGTTATTATTATGTTCAATATTCAGTGGTTGGCCCACTGGATACGTTTGTTCCTTCCACACAGCGAACCCTGATCTGATTTCCGGTAGGAAAGAGGTACCTAGTGGGGTTTTTCCGGGGTTTCCGTACCTATGAGACGAATGCCTGACTACTTTAGGCCCTTGTGGTTCCAGCATATCGCAATGAGTCTGTGTGGACTGGTGTGTCTCCCCCTATGTGTTCGTGTTGTATCTGTCATCCTTAAAAGAAAGACAGCCATTTTTGTAGTGTTCGGATGACCAGTTCGAGGGGGTGGCATTACCTAACTTTCTCTTTTAAGTCATAAATAGACCTGGGATTTTAGGCTCTAAAAAAACTAGTTTTAGGCACCTAAAATAGGCTTTTAAAACAAGTAAATTGGGTTTTAAAAGAGAAAATAGGTACTTAAAATATGCTTTATAATGTCTAAATAGACAGAAAATAGACTTTAAAATACTAACGTACAATATGCTCTTCAACTGTAACGTGATGTTTTTTCATAGGTAATCCCACGAGAGTTGACGAGTTTATCGATAGATTCGCGACTGCGCAGCAGGAGCGAATTTATCTGATGCAACTCGTCAACTCGAGTTGGATTTATTAAGACTATTCCATGAATAAAATGTAACGGATTATATAAATAATAATTACTTTCGTGCTTCGTTGTATAAAAACAAAACTAAAAGTTGTGAGATCACGGCATACTGTGACTCAACCATCCATGAATCGATTCGAGCTTCCTTGGTGTAATCAGTGCTACCAAATGAGCATATAAGACATAGTTAACTTCATTCAGGTAAGCTAACAGCAGAACAGAATAAAAACACACGAACTGGCTTGCACCGAATCGAAATTGTGTTCTCAATCAATGTACATTTCTATTATTTCAATTTCCAAACAAATTATGTTGTATAAAATGATCTGTTTTCGTGCCGCGTAGTGGCAGCATCTGACTGTTAATCACTGCACACTGATACTTGCGTCTCCAGTAACGAGCAGACGGTTTTATCACGATAAAACACCATCCTCGCGATTCCACAAGAATATTGCAAGATAAACGGCCGTGATTGGTCTATATCTGAGAAATTGCTAAACGTTATTGGTCAATATCAAACACTCGGCGTATGAGTTGAATAGTCACTGTAAAAAAACGTGGTATACCTATTCTTAACAGAAATAATTGCAAAATTAAGACAGTTAAAAATACATTTATAAAAAACAGATTTGGATTAGACTATATGAAAAATTGACACAGTATGTCCCTTTTTCTTACTATATACACCTGCTACTTGTTGTTTTGAGCTAATTCTTCTCCGTCAGTCAACTTTCCTTTAGCGACAATTGTTTGGGAAGTTTTGTGAAAACCCCACCCTCTGCTGTTCTGCTCTTTATTCAGGGATGTCCATTAAATGATTGTAAAATTTACAGAAGTTGAATTTTATTTGAAATGTACAAAATAGGGATTTTAGGCACTAAAATAGTAAAAATAGGCTCCAAAGGTCCAAATAGGCATTTTAGGGCACTAAAAAGACTCTATAAATATAAGTGATTTATCATGAAATGTCAACATATTTAAAAATTTTGACTTATGAAGATAACAGTGTTGACATGCAGTGATGGCTAGTGTAAAAAGAGAAGACTTGAAGAGACAGGAGTTAGATATTTTGCTACGCGATGTTCACCAAAAATCATTATAGACTTCCAAAAAGATTCGTAACTCGTAACTGAGTATGGAGTATTGGTTAATGAACTCCTAAACGAAAGTAAAAACAATTAAAAACATTGTTACTGATTGAAAAAAATAAGAGTAATACTGGAGGAGTTCTGCTGGATGTAATCGAAGAAAATGAATGAATGAAAAGAAAGAAAAAAAAAAAGGGAATAGAAAGTTTGGTGGAGAGAAATATTGAAATACTGGATGACATCAAGAAGAAAAGAAGCGATGGATGGATAGAAAGATATATAATATTGAATTTTACCCTTGGGGGTATAAACCTGCCGTAACATAGAAATACTCAATAAAAATGTTATTATTAAGTGCCAGAATGGTATTTTCTGAGATTGTGTGATGGAAGGGAAAATGTCTGTCTGTGCTCGCGATAACTCAAATACGCTTTATCGGATTTCCATGAAACTTGGTATACTCATTTATCATGTCCATGGGAAGAAGCCTATTTATTTTGGATCAAATCGGTTGACAGGTACCGGAGAAATGCTCAATTTAGTCTCCATTTTATGGTAATACAAAATCAGAATTTATCAAATGCAAATCAGGTCTCATGACAACATATTGTTTCACAGTGTTCATATAGCTTTGACAAATAACACTACCCACATATTCCTTCACATATGCTCATTAAACTAGATCTTTGTTCTTCCGTAAGCCCTGCTTAATGAATCGATCTGGAGCTTAACGCGGAAATTGATTACAAAAATAATTTATTTTCTGCATATCGTATTTGCAATTAGTGATTAAACAAAATCATTCTGGGACTTTGTTACATCAGTTTACCTGATTTTTTCTTATTATTATTGTAACCTCGGTGCGTTAGGAATGTATAAACTGAGGAGAGGATTTCTAGTGAAGATATAAGACTGCATCTCCATCTGGGATGGATGCGACCTGATTAATAGATTAAATGATTGAATTCAACGACTGGATCGTATGACCTCATTTCACATGTTACTTGCGACATTGTTCGAAGTAACTGGAGAACATTGCTGATAAACCTGAATGCTGCTTCAAAGCCGTTGAAGAGATAACAGCCAAAAGAAGGCACCATTATAGCTTAGGTAAATTTTTAACCCTTTCAGAGCTTCATTAATATACTGATACCAGCAGGTGCCCGCGGCTTCGCCCACGATCATTAATTCGAAGATTAAAAATTAAGAGCAAAATAATTAAAACATAATATTTATTAATACTTGCACGCTAAACATTCTTAAACTAAACGATTAATAATTATAATGAAACAGCTAAAAAACCGGCTTTGGAGTGCATTCCACGATTAGAAAGAGCCTCTATTCTATTTGACATTATAAACAAACGAATCGACCAAAGCGAGCTCACAGAATCGAAACAATCGATAACTTCATGCGATATATTGAAATAAAACGCGATGCTTTGATTTCCGAGGTAATACATAAAGAAAAGGCAAAGCCTCTTGCAATTGATTTGACAATTTAAATATATTACCGAAAACTGATGCTTTGATAGCGCAAAAAATTCACGTTTTCTGCCAGTTTCTTCACTCATATAACTCGCGAACTCCATCTATGTTTAAAATATCAGAACTCTGTGTGCCGTAGATTTCGCTGAGCATCGCGCACAGACAAACACTTCCCCTTAAATAAAATAAATCGATACGATAAATAAATAAATAAATATACGATAAAAATAACCATAAAGCGAAATCGCCATTTATAAGTTTGAAAGTGATGAATAAAATTTCAGTGGAATATCTGGTTTCCATGAATGACGATATTGCAAAACTTGGATAAGAATCCTGGAATTAAAAAATTATTAAAGAATTAATCTTATAATTAATTTCGTTTAGTTTAGTTTAGTTTAGTTTAGTTTAGTTTAGTGTAGTTTAGTTTAGTGTAGTTTAGTCAAACTAGTTCTTTAGAAGCATCACCAACTTCAACTGTCAGTTTTAACTTCAAATGTAGTTTACTGTTAATCAGATGTTACTGTTTTTGGGGGCCGACGGTACTTTTTGGTAAAAGTTAGGAAATAATGATTTTGTTTTTGTTACAAGCAGTGGAAACAGAACACACAGGCGAAATGCAACTTTTATAAGTAGAAAACATTCGCAGGTTGTTTTGAAGAAATTTGAATAAAAAGTAAAGTTTGCAGTTTTGGTTTCCGTTAATTTTCAAGAAAGTTATTTAAATGTTCTCGTATTTTCTTACATCTTCTGATGGAGATTATTATGTTATGTTTTAAAATGTTTATCATTTGTCTTGTTCTAATGTTAACAATTATTTGGAAAGCATTAAATCAGTAAACTCGCTATCAGAATACCTAGACATACTATACAAGTAAAATCGGCAAAACACAATTGACAATTGCAATTCACAATATACTCCTCCCGAATAGTATGTCCTTGTTTGTTGAATTTGTTAAATCTTCTGACACTTTAATGAGTAAAAGAGAAGATAGTGAATTATAACAAATGAAACTTTCATGTAATAGCTAAACTATACATTGTGTTAACGAATAACACCTAAATATTTTACCTGTGTATAAAGGGGACATAGACAAGCAACTTTTATTAGGAGATTTTTGCTCTATGGATTCAATTTTTCCTGTTACAGCATGAGATCTCCCAATGCATGGCCGCCACTGACTTCTAACATTAGAAAAAAAAAATGCAAAACAAAGAACTTCGTTGTTAACACTTCTGTGAGTAGTTATGAATAAAAAAAGACTAATGCAGTGGCGACAAGTCATGTGATTAGTCTGTAAATTTTGCAGATTATGAAAACTCTAAACTATGATATAGCTGTTGATGAATGATTAAGGATCAGATTTTTATCGATCACTAAGAAGGCATGAAGTCAATTAATAAAAATGTTAACCCTATTTCGCTTAGTTATTGACTTATGAGCACCAAATTGTAATGACTTTAATGCCCTGTAGCATACACATTTTACGTCATATAGTAAAAATCTTCAAATAAAAGTTGCTTGTCTATGTCCCCTCTATACACAGGTAAAATATTTAGGTGTTTTTCATTAACACCCTATATATATATATATATATATATACAATTCCATGTGGCCTTTCTCCACTGGTTAGACTACCACGCACAACAACGTTCTGCGGGTATTCTGAACAGTTCAGACACGCGAAATGCACTTTTATAATCGTCATTTATACTTATATACGAGTAATAATCTAATGGTTTATCGCTATCTGTTCAGATTTGTCGCAAGAACTAGTAATCCGATAGAGCTAAAATTTTGTATGAACATAGTTTTTATACCCGGACAAATTGAAGGGGTCGGCTGAAGACAGTGCTAACCTTGCTTTAGATGGTTGATGAATTTCATATCCATTTGTGGTGAATACTTCGATGTATAACCTAAATGTACCACCTTAAACAAATCTTAAACGCAGATAGTTTTTTGTTTTTTTATCCTGATACAAGGTAGCTAATTTTATTGTAGACATTCATGGTTGTCTATTTATAAATGAGATAGTTGTCTGTTTGACACGTTATAAATAAAGTCCTTAATTGTTAATGTTCACACACTGTTTATAAAAGCTATTATAGTATATTGCGATACAAGTGCCGTAAGGCACGTTTACGGGTCGAGGAAACAGATTGAAAACCCGAGGCGCAGCCGAGGGTTTTTAAGTTTTCGAGACCCGTAAATGCCTTTACGGCCCGTGTGTTGCATGCTATTTTTTGCACGATGATTATTTATATCAATTTAATTATATTAATTGTGATATTACCTGAAAATATTATGTAAATACATTCTTGAAAATAGATGTTTATTTCAGAAAGTGATTCGCATGTGTTTGTTGTTATGGGAACCGAATATTAGTCCTGGGGGCCGTGGCCATAAAGGCTTGTATTATGAAGTGTATCGTAATGAATTATGACGTAGCGCTTGGACCGTAAGTGTTTTAACCTCATCGCAACCGGCCTTAGCAACAAGACTGTGTGGGAATGTCAACTTACGATCCATGTAAACAAAGTTCGTAAGTACCACTTACTAGCTAAGGAGTGCAAAAAAACTTTTACAAGCCTTAAATCAATTAAAATTTTACACCTATAATGAAATTCACCTATTTCTCGCCTATAAATTTAACTGTAAGTTGTATGTCCCCCCTTAAAAATATAGGTACTATAATAATAATAATAATAATAATAATAATAATAATAATAATAATAATTTTTATTATCTGTTTGCCGTACGTACAGTACAGATAGAATCGTCAAATAAAAACGTAAAAAAATTTTAAAAATGCAATACAATATAATTAAAAACTAAAAAATTCATTTAAATCATAAAACGAATTCTTACATAAAAAGTCTTTAGCCTTAACTTGTACAGATGAAGATTACTAATACCAGAGATGCTGTTTGGGAGTTTGTTTACTATCCTACTAATGAGGTAAACTGGAGATTTTGCATACTTTGTACTCGTAGTTTAGTAGTGAGGTATGTGCACATGATTTCTTTGTCTTGTTTCATAATTATGTATATCCATATTAAGTCTAAAATTTTTTATATTCTTCTTATAAAACACACCAGCTTTAAAAATTAAAATGCTTGTGACAGTTAGAATATTATGTAATTTAAAATACTCACGTAAAGAATCTCTAGGTTTAAGATTAAATATTAATCTTAAAATTCTTTTCTGAATTGTAAAAACCATCTGAACATTAGATGCACAACCCCATACTAATATATTACAAAAAATAGTAGATTGTACAGAAGCAAAGTACACACTTAGTAAATAATTTATTCATTCTTGTGTCCGACTTTAGCGTTGTGTAACAAATAGTTGAATAGAAACACTTTCTTTAACGCACTTTATTTACCTTAGTAAACTTCTGGACGGCCGTTTCGCAGGTGGTGCCAACTCTGCTGATGATGCAGGAATACCACCTGCGAAACGGCCGTCCAGAAGTTTACTAAGGTAAATAAAGTGCGTTAAAGAAAGTGTTTTTATTCAAATAATTTATATTAAGAGAATTCTTTAAACATCTGATAGCATAACCTGCTTTGTTTAATTTACAACAAACATGATCAATCTGCAAATTCCAAGTTAAATTACAGTCCAAATAAATACCTAAAAATTTACATGAATCTGAAGAATTTAATATAAAATTGTCTCACTGAACAGACAGTTGGGTGATATTTCTATTTTGGAATAGCAAACAGACAGTTTTTTTTAACATTAATAATGAGATTATTCATATTACACCAGCGTTTAAATTGAGCTACAGCGTTACAAATTTTAGATTTTAAGTTAACAATAATGTCTGCTGTTATTACTACACGTGGGATTTTAAGGCAAATGCATATTTTGTTCTTTATGAAATAACATGACATTTTTAAAATATGTTGACATTTCATGATATATTACTTATATTTATAGAGTTTTATAGTGCCCTAAAATGCCTATTTGGGCCTTTGGAGCTTATTTTTACTATTTTAGTGCCTGAAATGCCTATTTTGTACATTAAAAATAAAATCCATCCCTGAATGAAGAGCAGAAGAGTAGAGGGTGGGGTTTTCACTGAAACTTGATTTTCCCAAACAATTATTGTCGCCAAAGGAATGCTGACTGACGGGGGAGGATTCGCTCAAAACAACAAATAGCAGGTATATATAGTAAGAAGGGAAATACTGTGTCAATTTTTCATATACTCCGAAACTGTTTATGATAAATGTATTTTTAATTCTTTCTTAATTTTGCAATTATTTCTGTTGAGAATAGGTATACCACGTTTGTTACAGTAAAAAAAGATCACGTTACAGTTGAAGAGCATAATGTAGTATTTTAAAGTCTATTTTCTGTAGGCTATATTTACACATTTTTAAAGCATATTGCCTATTTTCTCCTTTAAAAGCCTATTTACTTCTTTTAAAAGCCTATTTTAGATGCCTGACTGACGGGGGAGGATTCGCTCAAAACAACAAATAGCAGGTATATATAGTAAGAAGGGAAATACTGTGTCAATTTTTCATATACTCCGAAACTGTTTATGATAAATGTATTTTTAATTCTTTCTTAATTTTGCAATTATTTCTGTTGAGAATAGGTATACCACGTTTGTTACAGTAAAAAAAGATCACGTTACAGTTGAAGAGCATGATGTAGTATTTTAAAGACTATTTTCTGTATATTTACACATTTTTAAAGCATATTGCCTATTTTCTCCTCTAAAAGCCTATTTACTTCTTTTAAAAGCCTATTTTAGGTGCCTAAAACTAATTTTTTTAGAGCCTAAATTCCCAGGTCTAGTTATTACAAATTACGTATCATCGGCATACATAGTAAGATGATCAGCAGTGATATTGAGTTCTAAATCATGTCCTTTCCTCTTCAAAGGCCAACAAATTTAATTTCGTGGAGATGACATTTCTCCGTTGTGTAATACATATTTATGAACGCACCGTATTTATTACATTAACAGTGTAAACCCGGCGTGTTATCACTTGCGATCTTACAAGTTAATTATCAAACGCCTTGAGTTTGAGCTGTGTGCAAATATTTGCCAACCTGGACGTGTTAATGTTTAAAGTAGGTCTTGCACAAGCTGCTGTAGTTACCTAGCAACGGCCTCGGCTGTACAGTGGCCAAGCCTTCTACCTTACATGCCCAGGGCTAATACTCTGCATTCATTTCCATATTTTTATATTCTCCGAGATAAGAATTACACGGGATTCAAGAGGATAAGCTTATTGAATTTGAGAGAACAATTGAAACGATACACTTAAAGAGAAAAACAGCAAAAGTCACACATTTTTAAGAGAACAGATAGTTAACATGCCAATGCAATAGTTGCTGAGTAAACTCCATGGCGCTACATACTTTGTGGGACTACGCCTACCACATAAATGTAATTGTCTTATATTAGAACTAGTTACACAAAATGTTTTGAACTAATAATTTGACTTCCGACTATTAGGTCGCTAAAAATGCTGTTTTAGATACTTAAAATAGGCTCTAAAAATTGGAAAATAGGTTCTAAAAATCGTAAAATACTCTTATAAAATCGTTAAGTTACCAATTTTCTGAAATATCTCAATTGCAATGCAGAATAGTATATTTATTAAAGTTACCATTAATCAATAATCATAATAAAATACAGATATAGGCCTATGGTACACAGAGTTAAATAGACCTATTACTAGGGCCTGTATTAACACCATAGCAGTGAAAACCTAATCCCTGCGCCCAGAAGCTACGCACGCTCAAGATCAGTAGTTTACAAGCCTTGACGCACGCTAGCATATTCAACCCCTTGTATCCTTCAGTGATTCAGAGAACTACTTTTTTTGTTACTGGATTTGGGAGTCGGGAGAAAAACACTACATTTTCTTGGGAATTCCAAGGAATTTTTCTACTGAAAACGAAACAATCTTAGAGGACAATCTTAGAATTGATTTAAGGGAATTAGGATTTGCTAGGGATGACTGGATGGAGTTAGCACAGAAAAGGGTTGAATGGCGGGTTCAGGTAAGCGAGGCAATGAACCTGATGTCTCTTCTGTGATTGGCCGGATGCCTGCTACTGCTCCGCAACACCACATAGATATATAAGAGCCCGATGCCCGGCTTAGCCAGTGACTTTTTTGGCCCTGAAGAAGACAGCAACATGGCTGTAGAAACGTTGGCCTCTCAACACTCGACGCGGCGCTACCCGGACATCCTAGACTGTGATAACTCCGGCCGCGGAAGCCTACAGACCTAATGAACCTTCGGGTTCCATAAAATAGATAATATTCCTTTAGCTTGCTGAGGAATTGTCTATTGCCATTGAGTAAGTAAGTAAGAATAATACTATCCTTTTTCTGGGATAATCTTCTGAAGGCAATTTAATATTGCCAAAAACTGTTTATTTTCATATTAACGAGTTTAGCCCTTTTAATATCTTGTAATTAGGGATACTTAAAACTGGCTGAGGGCACTGAGACTTACCCAATAAGTTTTAGGGTAAATAGTATTTTTCTACAAAAAACAGATAATGCTAATTTTGAACGAAAATTGTGAATATTTCACCAATTACCCCCTATTGCTAAACAATACAATTAAAAGTAAAATACAATTAAAATTAAAAATATGTAATTCCTGCAATTTATGTAAAAACGATGTAAGTGTTAATAAATATAATTATTTTTCTTTTAAATAATTGATTTAAACAAAACATCTAGGAGTTGAGTAAATAATCGCGGGCGAAGCCACGGGCACCTGCTAGTTAAAGAATAAGGCACAAGAAATGAAACATGAGCTTAATCACTGTGTTAGCCGTTTTCTTTGCAGTCCGGCATGGGTTTGTATAGTGTGTCAGAAATCTCGTCTCGGAACTTCACACTATGTACTAGGAGTCCCTATATATCCTCCATAGTGACGCATATAAGTAAAAGTTAAAGTGACAAAAATAGTAGTACATATCGGAATCCCGCAAGGCTCAGTTTTAGGACCAATGTTGTGTTCAATATATATCAATGATCTATTATGGAGTAAATGTATTATTTCTCACATATTTTACGGTTATATTCTTCAAAAACCTTCAGCAGTAACAAAGCTTAAATAACAACAAACAATACTTTCTATACTTTTTCCTAAGGGATGATTTATGCAACGAAACTCTTCCCTAAGGGTCTATGGAAGATGGAGATTTGATAGAGAATTCCGCCTTAATGATTTCTGTCGAGTTCGTAGAAAACAAGATGGGAGAGGCTGGATTTAGCACGTGTGGCTGAGATACGACATGTCGTTTTTATGTACAAGTTGTTATGAATACAGAAACCTGACCCGGTATTGATCTCGTGACTTTAGTTATTGCGGTTCCGCACACCATATGTTACGCCTTTCATTCATATCCCGGCCTTTATCTTGACTCCTTCCTTTTCTTATCTAGGTCACTCTTATTGCTGCTAGATTCTTCTCAAGGAAGAAGTTGTTGACACAAATACAGCAACAAAAATATTAATATTAATATTAGCGGTAATAATTATTAGGGCAAGGCATTTGATGATTTTGCTTCTTTTTTATATGAAGGTTAAAAGATAGCTCGAATATACATAAATGTGTATAATTAAATAATTGATTAAATAAGAGCAATTTGTTTTTGCATTTTTTTGCTTTATTTTGCATTTTTCGTCATTTTCAAGAGATAGGTCATTTTTTTGGCAATTTTTATGTCATTTTCTTCATTTTTAGGTCATTATTGGCATTTATAGGTATTTTTTTGGCATTTTAGGTCATGTTTCAGTGGAGCTAGAGAGGAGCTTTTCCGTGTAGGCTACAAATCGTTACTTTCAGACAACCGACAATCATTTTTATTTGAGAATCTCTGCCAAGTGTTCATAGTTAATTTTAATTCAGGTTTATTGTAAACACCATAGCAGTTTGTCTTGTAGCAATATATAAATTTTTTCTTTCTAAATGTCACATTTTCTAGGGAAAATTTAATGGCCAGCCAGTTCAGAAAGATTTTTTTTAGCTAAGGTTTTATTACTTACTTCTCTAGTAATAAAATGAGTGTTTTATGTATTAGTACACCAGGGGTCGCTCGCGAACCTGAGGAATAACTATACTAGATTCATATATAAGGCACTGCCATCCATTAAATTGCTCTTAGCAATTCATTACTTTAAAAAAACTAAATATAAGTAATAATGAAAAATTTACTGTCATTTAAAAAATATATATTAGGTCTTTTTTCACTATTTTTAGGTCATAAATGCATTTTTTCACTGTTTTATGGTCATTAAATGCCTTGCCCTAATAATTATAATGTTAATAATAAATATAATAATAATAATAATAACAATCAGGGCCCAGATTTTGATGACCTAAAAATGCTTAAAATATGATCTATAAAATAACTACAAAAATACAGTAAAATGACCCGAAAACTAATATATATAACTCACAAATTTGTATGAAAATACTAGTTTATTCATCAGATTTCTGTATATTCTATATTTATTTTGTTGACCCTATTACAGGCTTGTAATTAGTTAATTACATACGGTTAAATGCAAAAAGCAAACACTATCTTTCTATGCCCAAATTAAAATTATAACAAGATTTATTTATTTATGCTTATATTGAGTTCCATTAATATTCAATGTAAGTAAATGCACAAAAACTATGTACAATGCAAGCAACAACATAAAACGAGAAAATAATGACTTTGAATTTAAGAAAAAAAAAAAAAAGTACTTAGAAAAAATACCACAAAATTTCCAAAAAATGACAAAATAATGACATTACACTTTCTTTAAAAATACGTAAAAAAGAAAATTTGGGGAAAATGACCAAAAAATGAACCTAGAAATTTTCATTTTTATAATCTAGGAGTCATGATCAGAATATCTGCACTAGTGGGCAACGTCTATGATGTACCAGTTAAAAGATGACATGTCGTCAAAATCCGGGCCCTGATGATGATGATAATAATAATAATAATAATAATAATAATAATAATAATAATAATAATGAATTTTCCTCAGATTTATTCCCGCAATCTTGTAGGTTCCCCTCAACCAAACAGTTTACAATTTTAAATAATTTTGTCCCTCCACTGTCAACCATGATTTCATCATGTAGTCTTCTTGCTACGTGACTTCTATAATAATAAAAGGAAGTGTTTGTCTTTCTGTCTGTCTGTGCGCGACGTCCAGCGAAATCTACTTAACGCAAAGATCTGAAATTTTAAACCTAGATAGACTGAAGGATGGGCGAATGCACAAAGAAGCCGGATTTTTAATTTTCCCTTTCGTTGGCGAGTTATAAGTGAAAAACTGGCAGAAAACGTGATTTTAGCGCTTCAAGCAAGTTGCCATAGACACAGCATACCAATTTAATCATTTTTGACAATAGTTCATATGATAGTAAAAATTTTGGGAGACAGGAAAACAATAGTTTGAAAAAATCGAAACAATTTTTACTATATATATATATATATATATATATATATATATTCTTATATATATGGTGGTGCAATATGCCCACTGAGTCAGCAATGATGTTTTCCGCCATCTGATTTAAGGATGATAAGCCACAAAATATAAAATATGAGCTTAATCATTGTGCTAACTGTTTTCTTTGCAGTCCGGCATGGATTTATATAGTGTGTCAGAAATCCAGTCTCGTGTATTTAAGGGTTAATTCTCTTATAGAGGGTAGCTGCTTCCTTGATTGCATTTACGGATATTCATTTCGGCCTAAATAGACCATCCTTGTTCCTGCATCAGTCGGATCTAGCCTAGCCCAGACGCGTAAGCAATTAGTGAACTTACATATTCACTAATAAAAAGCTGGATTCATTTGTTACCACTGTCGTTGGGCGATGGTTTGTTTATTTTCACTGATATTTATTAAGTGCCAAGAACGATACCTTCTGAGATTTTGTAGTGGAGATGAAAATGTCTGTCCGTCTGTCTGCATGTCCGTGTGTCTGTACGAGCGATAACTCAAATACGCTTTATCGGATTTTCATGAAACTTGGTACACGGATTTGTAACGTTCATGGCAAAAAAGCCTATCGAAATTGGACCAAATCAGGTGATCGGTACCGGAGTAATACCCAATTTAGTTCCTATTTCATGGTAATGTATTAGAAAGAATTTATCAAATACAAATCAGTTCTCATGGGAACATATTGTTTTATATAGTGTTTATATACGGCTTTGGAAGTTGCAATACAGTTAGCTTTGACAAATAACACTACCCACATATTGCTTCACACATGTTTATCAAACTAGACTTTTGTTATTTCGTAAGCCCTGCTTAATGGATCTATTTGGAGCTTAACTCGGAAATCGATAACAAAAATAACTTATTTTCTGCATATCATAATTGCAATTATAAGTTAACTGATTAAACAAAAGCATTCAGGCACTTTATTACATCTGTTTACCTGATTTTTTTTTTTTAAATGATTACGATTCTAGGCGAAATAGGGGTTACAAATCATGGCGAGTAATCATGCAATCCGGCATTTGTACGTACAAAATGAGAGTTCGGTAAAAACAATTTTTCTGCCGTTGTAGTTTATATTAAATCCTACATACACATCTGTGAAGATTCTGGTCAGTAGAAACGCACCGCGGACCTGTGAACGTAAGCCAGCTGTGAAATTAGAAATTATTCCTTTCCTTCTTCCCATGGCGAGTTAAGATGCAATTTGGGGTATTCAATTTTCGTGGCGACGACGAGATGTTTGCTGCTGCCATCTGCCGGGGTGGAATGGAGTGATGCTTCGCTGGGTCTCCCGACTCGTCATTCCCATTAAACTCAGCGTCACGTCAGTGCGAAAGTGGATTAACTCCGGTTCCTTGGACTTTTAATCACGTTTTCCAAGGAGTCTGTGATAGAATGCGACAAGCGAAATAAAGACACGTCTTGCAAACTTTCCTATTATACTATGTTCTCGAAGTCCTTATGTCTTCTATTTTCAGCTACTCTAAGACATTAAGGCGTAAACCCATTAAAACAGAGGATAAAGTCTCTCGATGTTAATGAATAACTGACTACAACAATAAATTTACATTGTACTAAAAGAAAAGAGGATCAAGCATTCAGCATAAAAGCACTAGAATAAAACCTAACAGAATCTCTATTAATAAAATCCCTTTAGGCAGGCCTACAGGCTGAGGTAGATTTCGAAGTGCTTTTGGTTTAATTTATTGTCGTTGCGCAGCACTCTTCTTCTTTAGCCTTGGCATGACAGACCCGCAATAATAACGGCATTAAAAGAGGAAAGAGCACTTTTTCAAACATTCAAATCTCGCCTTAGATGAGAACTATCAAGAAACTAGTTATTGATTTGTAGAGTACTCATCAAGAGCTTTTCAACGATACCCCACAAGATGTGGTTTCAAAAATTTCGAATTTCCATCCCCCCA
The DNA here is from genome assembly GCA_964059195.1 of Ectobius pallidus. NCBI lineage: Eukaryota > Metazoa > Arthropoda > Insecta > Blattodea > Ectobiidae > Ectobius > Ectobius pallidus. Next base: position 167,357,014 of record CAXKWD010000007.1, read on the forward strand.
TCAACCACCCCCACTCGTACCCCGAAAACCCCCGAATCGTTGGTGTCACTGTGAACTGCATAGGGAGTACTCTAATTTATCCAAACAAAGTTTTCCTCTATACTTCATAGGGGCCGGGATATAAATTTTTCAACATTTCAACCCCCTCCCCGACCCCCCTTAGGCCAATTTTGTTCATTAACGAACTTTTCCGAACTATAGGGGCATAGAAATAATATAATAAAATTTGGTCCAAATATCTTCAAAATTACGGCCTCTACAGTATTTTTCATATGAGAAGCCTTTTCCTTCACCGCCAATCACGTGTACGGGCTAAAGCACTGCCGCTTGCAGAAAGAGTCTTCCCTCCGTCTCGCCGTCTCTGATTGGACCGCGTATCTAAGCAGGAGAAGGAAGAAAGGGCTTGTCATCTGCAAAACACTGTAGCGTGTAAAGATATATATATATATAAGTTATATAAATATCATATTTTTTTTTTTTTTTTTGAACGGGCGGTGGTTTCGTACTTAGGGAAGCGTGAAACGTAAAGATATGAAAGAATTTTTCAAAAATCATGACATGGTATCGATTACAATAGGTAGATTTTTCTTCAAAGTCTACCTAAAAAGGAAGTGTTTGTCTGCCTTTCTGTCTGCCTGTCTGTCTGTCCGCAATGTCCAGCGAAATCTACTGAACGCAGAGATCTGAAATTTTATATGCAGATGGACAGAAGGGTGGGCAAATGCACCTCCAAACCCGATTTTTAATTTTTGCTTTCGTTCGCGAGTTATGAGTGAAAAACGGGCAGAAAACGTGCAATTTTTTTCTCTCTTTCGAAGCATCGGTTCTCAGTAATACATTTCAGTTTGAAATCAGTTTGGCTATTTTTGTCATACCTTGGAAATAAAAGCATCGCGATCGCTTGATTTTGTAAGCCCACGCTGGTCGATTCATTTGTTTATAATGTCCCAAGGCACGCAGACAGCTCGTATATCCTAAGGTGTTAAACGTAAGTCATACGAAGTTATGACTCCACTATGTTATTCAGTCAGCTTATCCGAAAACTTATATAAGCTATAAACCCATACTAGAGTGGATAAGTGATAACTTTAAGGTAAGCTTTAAGTTACTGTTAGGTTCTATTAGCATATTATTAAATTTCACAAAGAAGCAGAATGGTGGTTCCATGTGGAGAGGAAAGAGATTTGAAAACCTTAGTACTTATGTCGTTTTTCTGCTTACAAACCTATTTCGTGTGTAAGTCAGATATGCTAGAAAAGCAGGCGTCAGAAAGTCGATTTCATAAGAATCCATAAGCATACATATAGCTTTTCCTACTTTCCAAATGGTGTGCCACATTTATAATAATAATAACAATAATAATAATAACAATAATAATAATAATAACAATAATAATAATAACAATAATAATAATAACAATAATAATAATAACAATAATAATAATAACAATAATAATAATAACAATAATAATAATAACAATAATAATAATAACAATAATAATAACAATAATAATAATAACAATAATAATAACTTTTCTTAGAATATTCTAAAATGCTCTAGTTTTATCATAGGTAATCCCACGAGAGTTGACGAGTTTATCGATAGATTCGCTTCTGCGCAGCAGGAGCGAATTTATCTGATGCAACTCGTCAACTCGAGTTGGATTTATTAAGACTATTCAATGAATAAAAATCCACCAGATCATACAAATAATAATAACTTTCGTGCTTTGTTCTACAAAAACAAAACTAACAGCTGCGAGATCACGGCATACTATGAATCAACCGTCCATGAATCGATTCGAGCTGTTTTGGTGTAATCAGTGCTACCACGAGAGCATATAAGACATAGTTAACTTCATTCAATTAAGCTAAAAGCAGAACAGAATAAACGCACACGAACTGGCTTGCACAGAATCGAAATTGTGTTCTTAATCAATGTACATTTCTATTATTTCAATTTCCAAACAAATTATGCTGTATGAAATAATCTGTTTTCGTGCCGCTTAGTGGCACCATCTGACTATTAATCACTGCATACTGATACTTGCGTCTCCAGTAACGACCAGACCATTTTACCCGATAAAATGCCATCCTCGCGATTCCTACAAGAATATTGTAAGATAAACGGCCGTGATTGGTCTATATCCGAGGAATTGCTAAACGTTATTGGTCAATATCAAAGACGCGGCGTATGAGTTGAATAGTCAATGAAATATACTCAATACATATCAAAATACGTTTACATGAATTACATAAAAGTAAGTAATTTTAATACCTATTGGCATAACCACAATATTAGAAGAAACATATATATTTTTAAATGTCAGCTGTGTTTATACTCCTTTTAGCTACGAGGCCATATCTGGAGTTCGGGATCTGTTTCTATACAGTAGGGTAGGCCATGGAACTATTGCTTGTCAATTGTTTCTAATGTTGGTGAATTTAATGGAGTAAATGTCAACTGATATTAATTTAAATAGATATGATACAGGATGAAATGGTGAGGATGATTCATGGTTATGTAAATATCCAACTCGGCATTTGCCTTTACGACTGGAAAAACCACTTAAAAACCCATGTCAAATTGACCGGCCACGGGTTTTGAACCTGGGACCTCCCGAATGCGAGTCCAAGACGTTACCATCTCGGCCACTTCGCTAGGTAGAAGGAATATTGTCTTCCATTTTTCAAAATCAAAACGTTAAACGACTTCTGCAATGAAACATAGGTCCAATTATGGCAAAAAACTATATAATAACTTTCTATCATAACATCAAGATCTAGAAAATAAAACCTATGTCCAAATTTAGAATTAGAATATGTTGAAAAATAGCTAAACACTGACTGTGTCTGTTAAAATAAATATTTCCTTGAAATTGTGTTTTGTTTCTGTAAACAGCCCCAGGGAAACTTACTTTATGGACGCGGCTCGTATTATTTACCTATAGTCGAAGCAAAAATTTCCTGTACGTTAGTCCTATTATTTTATTAAGTGCCAGTATGGTACTTTATGAGATTGTGTGGTGGACGAAAAAATGTCTGTCCGTCCGTGTGTCTGTACGCGCCATAACTCAAATACGCTTTTTCGGATTTTCATGAAACTTGGAAAACACATTTATAATGTCCATGGGAAGAACCCTATTGCTATTGAACCAAATCGGTTCACCGGTACCGGAGTAATGCCCAATTTAGTGCCTATTTTAACAGATTATGGCGCCTTTCTAATAGAAAGGCGCCATCACTCAAATACGCTGTATCGGATTTCCATGAAACTTGGTATACCGATTTATGACGTTCATGAGAAGTGCCCTATTGAAGTTGAACCTAATCTGTTGACCGGTACCGGAGTAAAACCCAATTTAGTGTCTACTTTAAAGGCGCAATAACTGAAATACGCTTTATCGGATATTTATGAAACTTCGTATACGCATTTATAATGTCCATGGGAAGACGTTTATTGATATTGGACCAAATCGGTTGGCCAGTACCGGAATAATGCCCAATTTAGTGTTTTTATGTTAATATATAAGAAGTCGCGATAACTCAAATATGCTTTATTGGATTTTCCTGAAATTTTGTATACCCATTTATAATGTACGTGGAAAGACGTCTACTGATATTGGACCAAATCGGTAGACCGGTACCGGAGTAAAACCCAATTTAGTGTATATTTTAAGGACGCGGTAACTCAAATACGCTTTACCGGATTTTTATGAAACTTGGTATACACATTTATAATGTCCATGGGAAGACGTCTATTCATAATGGATAAAATCGGTTGACCTGTTTCGGAGTAATGCTCAATTTAGTGCCTATTTTATGGTAATATACGTATTCGAAAGAATTTATATAAAAAAATGAAAATCAGTTATCTTGACAACATAGCCTATTGTTTTACTGTGATGTTATAAGGCCTTGGAAATTAAAATACAGGTAGCTATGACAAAGAACGTATTGATTTACATGCGCTTATCCAACTAGACCGTTAAAATGACCCAGGTGTCCGAGATGGTAGACCTTTCTTCTTCCGTAAGCCCTGCTTAATGAATAAATCTGGAGCTTAACTTGAAAATCAATTTAAAAAAAAACATATTCTGCATATCATAATTGCAGTCATAACTGATTAAACAAAAACATACTGGCACTTTGTTACATCAGTTTACCTGATTTTATTTACCTCCATGTTGAAGGAGGTACCTTTAAATAAAACTTTGCATGGTTAGTTTCGTTCATGCATACGTGGCTTGCCAACAAAAACAAAACAGCTTTAAATGGAAATGCTATGTTTTGTAGTATTACCTTCACTGACACGTAAATATTTGAGGCCAGTGGTTCGATCCAGCCAGCAACCAATACCATCACTCCACTCGAATTCGAATTTTGAACGGGTGACGGTCTACTTCCACCTCGATATTCTCCTTCTGAATTACGAATGGAGTGTTTGGCTTTTCACATTATTTAAGCACATCGACTGCTATGTACTATTTAATAAATAGATACGTAATTTGAGTTGTGATATATGCAGATATACGCCTATATCCACTATTTAACCATAGGATCAGGTTAGTAGAACAAACATTGAAAAAGACACAACTAAAGTCAAGATCAATAAAATCAATTAAACTGATGTAACAAAGTGCCAGAATGCTTTTGTTTAATCAGCGATAATTGCAATTAAGATAAGCAAAAAATAAGTTATTTTTGTAATCGAATGCCGGGTTAAAATCCAGATCGCTTCATTAAACAGGGCTTGCGGAAGAACAAAGGTCTCAAGTTTAATAAGCATATAGCAAACATGCCTAATTTTGCAGTATCTTTTTATTTTATTTATTGCAAAACTAGGAACAGTAGTGGAAATATTTCATCTTATTCATCACAGAGGCCATCTTCTCTTCTGTTTTATACATTTTTTATTTATTTTTCCATTACTGTTCCTGATTTTGGAGTAAATAAAATAAAGGTACTGCGAAATTAGGCACGTTTGCCCTATATGTATAGGAATATGTGGGTAGCGTTATTTGTCAAAGCTAACTGTTTTGCAACTTCCAAAGCCGTATGTGAACATTGGAAAAAAGTAGGCTATACTGTCATGAGAACTGATTTTCATTTGATAAATTCTTTCTAATATATTACCATAAAATAGCCGCTAAATTGTGCATTTCTCCGGTACCGGTCAACCGATTTGGTCCAAAATCAATAGGCTTCTTCCTATGGACGTTATAAATATGCATACCAAGTTTCATGAAAGTACAGTAAAGCGTATTTGAGTTATCGCGCGCACAGACAGACAGACAGACGGACGGACATCTTCAGTTCACCCCACAATCTCAGAAAGTACCATTCTGGCACTTAATAATAATAATGACACAAAATTATTGATTACCCTGAACTTAATTATATGGTCTGAAGATTTCCAGTTTTAGGTGTAACTATTGATTAAAATTTAAATTGAAAAATCAATTTGAAAATTTTGACGAAAAACTTGGCCTGAACTCGGGACCTCAGGAATACCAGTACACGGAGATATCTCCTCAGCTACCTGGATTATCATTACTTTATAACTAGCATTTCGGTCTTGGTAAAGACGTCGCTTGAGACTTTTAGAATGGTGCACATTATAGGCTACGCCGCATCTTTTTCTAGTTTTCCGCTCCAAGATTTCGTGTGATATGATTTGCAGAAAGCCACACATCTGATCACCGCCATCTTGAGTAATGGCTTCAGTTCACTCTTACAAAATGCTTCATTCCTAGGAAATGCTAGTTCATATAAGACTATTTTCAATATTCATATTTTATTCCATGTTACGTCTATGCCAAGTTTTCAGCTTAATACATGTTTTCTGAATTTAAAAATATAAAATCAGGAGCATGTTTGTTTATGTGTAAATGGGACTGTAAAATTAGGCTATTGTGTGATATTTTCTTAACGCTTTCTACACAAATCTATAATAATAAAAGGAAATGTTTGTCTTTCTGTCTGTGCGCGATGCTCAGCGAAATCTACTGAACGCAGAGATCTTAAATTTTAAACATAGATGGACTGAAGGGTGGGCGAAGGCACCTCGAAGCCGGAATTTTAATTTTCGCTTTCGTTCGTGAGTTATGAGTGAAAAACTTGCAGAAAACTTATATTTTTTGCGTTTTCGAAGCAACAGTTTTCAGTAATACATTTCAATGTCAAATCAATTACAGTTGGCTTTGGCTATTTCTCATACCTTGGAAATAAAAGCATCGCGATCGCTTGATTTTTTAAGCCCACCTTAGTCGATTCATTTGTTTATAATGTCAACGGCAGTAGAAATCTGAAATGTTCAACGTAGTCGGAAGAGGGATAATGAAAATAGGCCTAAATGGGCAAACATTGATAGATATGGACGGAACTCACAATGCAGGGGTTTTCTGGGCTAGGGAACTCAAATCTGAGGTCGTTTTTCTCAAGCTGCGCTTTCTAATCGTTGGGTGCACTCCAAAGCCCGATTTTTAGTTGTTTCATTATAATTATCACTAATTTAGTTTATGGATGTTTCGCGTGTAAGTGTTAATAAACATAATGATTTATTTATTTTTGTGTTCATATTTTAATCTTGGAATTAATTATCGTGGGCGAAGCCGCGGCACCTGCTAGTAATATACTAATAGCTAAAACTTTTATTTGGGTAGAGAAAGTGAATATTTCGTATCAGATTATTTTAGCATATAGTGGTTATTCGGAAACAAGGATGTCAAGTATTTAAACTGAAAAGTAATTCTAAGAATATAAAATTAAAATTACGGCATGCAGGAGAGGTTGCAATTGTTTAATTACAGCGAATTACACGAGAACGTTTTAAAGCGATGAGAATAAAACACGCTCAGGATGTAATGTAATGAATGTTAGAATTCCTTTGAAGTTGGAAATATCCTAGAAACACGTGCTAAGTCACATTTTAGAGGTTTCTCTGTTAACTTGCTCCAATTAGTAAAACATAATATACTATACTACGAGGCGCGTCCATAAAGTAAGTTTCTCTGGGGCCTTGCAAATATTCATTGCAACAGATACAGCAAGTATTCAGCTATTATTCAACATACACGTTTTTAAGCGAAACATCTTTAGGCGCGCTAGGAGTAAATCGAGAGCAAACCCAAACTTGCGTTACGAACAAAATCGTCATGAAAGTAGCGGGGCTGTAACAGACTGCACAGAAAACAATCAACTAAATAATTAGGCTTGTCCAAAATTTAAAAAAATAATAAAATCTAAAATTAAAAAATTAAAAAATTAAAAAATTAAAAATTAAAAGATCCAAAATTACAAGAAATTTACGGGAGCGCGCGGGGGAAAGTATCAGGCATTGAGTGGGGGGCTATTACTGATTCGAGCTAGTGGCGTGGTGAGCCCTTCACCATTATATAAAATCCAAAATTTAAAAAATAAAAAAGTACATTAAGCAACACGAAAAACAGATTATTTTATACAACATAACTTGTTTGGAAATTGAAATAATAGAAATGTACATTGATTAAGAACACAATTTCGATTCGGTGCAAGCCAGTTCATGTGCTTTTATTCTGTTGTGCTGTTTCCTTACCTGAATGAATTTAACTATGCACCGCTGGTAGCATTGAGTATACCAGGGTAGCTCGAATCGATACATGGATGGTTGATTCACAGTATGCCATGATCTCACAACTGTTAGTTTTCTTTTTATACAACAAAGCACGAAAGTAATTATTATTTATATAATCCGTTACATTTTATTGATGGAATAGTCTTAATAAATCCAACTCTCGTGGGATTACCTATGATAAAACAATACTTGCACCCATTGTAAAGGGTTCCATTCTGTTAATGTCAGTGTTATTGTCATCTTTATTATACATTTGAAAAAATAAATCATTAACACAAGTTTTCAACGACATGTAAACATTTCTAATGTGATTTTCTCAAAGCATAGTTTTCTGATTTACGCCCTTTATACATATAACTCCTCGATTCAAATTTGTAAGCTTCGGTGCAGAGGGAAAAAGTGGAATTACAAGATTACTGAACTTAAATCCCATATATTCTGAGAAAAGCTTCATTCAAAATGTGTACTTAAGTATTACAAAGGTACACGATTTATTCTGTATCCTCTTACACTGATGTAATTCTAAGAAACTGTAATTATAACTGTTATGTTCACGTACTATTGAAATACTGCTTAAAGTATTACAAGAATTGAATTGATTTCCCTGGAATTATAACGTTAATTTAGTAATTAAGTGAAATGTTTGGTACGCAAACACTTCAGAGAAATGAAAATAAAACCGGCTCCGGATACGATGTTGAAATTCCTGAGCCTTTGAAGTTGGTATACACGTGTTATCCTCACATTTTATAGGTTTCCCCTGTTGATTTGCTCCACTAATATAAATTAGGTTACTGTATATATTTGCTTCCACTTAACAATTGCAACTCAAGTATTGGGAAACATTATTATTAAGTGCCAGTATGGTACTTTATGAGATTGTATGGGGGACAGGAAAATGTATGTCCGTCTGTCTGTCCGTGTGTCTGTACGCGCCATAACGCAAATGCGCTTTATCGGATTTTCATGAAATTTGGTACACGCATTTACAACGTCCATGGGAAGAACCCTATTGATACTGAAACAAATCGGTTCACCGGTACTGGAGAAATGCCCAATTTAGTGCCTATTTTAAAGGCGCGATAACTCAAATACGCTTTATCGGATTTTTATGAAACTTGGAATACGCATTAATAATGTCCATGGGAAGATGTCTATTGATATTCGACCAAATCGGTAAACCGGTAACGAAATAATGCCCAATTTAGTGACTTTTATGGTAATATATTATAAAGAATTTAACAAATGCAAATCTGTTATCCTGACAACATATCGTTATACATTGTTCATATACGGTTTTGGAATTCGAAATAGTTAGCCATGACACATCGCATTCGATTATCAAACAAGTCAGATGTTTATTTCGTTCATCAAGTAGAATACACAAAAGATGTATTACTCTGAAATAATTAGGCCTAACAAAAATAATTTATTCTCTGCATATGATAATTACAATTAACTTTTTACTGATTACACAAAAGCATTCGGGCACTTTGTTATATCAATATACCGGAATTTATTAATATTATTATTATTATTATTGTTTATAATTTTTCCCCTTTCGATTAGGCCAGCTTAGGACCACGTGCAACAGTTTTCTTCTTCTTGTCCTCCCAAAACTTCTTCATTCTTTCGCGATGTTACTGTTTCCGTTCTTCCGTCCATGTACTTCCCGTTTTCTTCTTGTGTTTTTCTGGAAATTGGTCATCAAATATTGCTTTCCTAAACTTTTCTCTGTTTGCAATATCCTCCTTTTTGATACTGAGTAATTTCAAATCTTCAACTTCCTTGAAAAATCAGTAAAATTATTAACAGTTCCACCCGTTAATATAAAATTTTTAGGATCAACCTAAGAAGGCTAGGCCTATGAATTAATAAGAATATCAGCTATTAAGATTAATTAAGTCTATTATTAGGCCATATGAACATACATCTTTGATTGGAAAAGATGAAATTCATTAATCCTTGAAAAATGCTGGTTTAGTTCTTTTTACTTATATATGATGGGCTTACAAAACCAAGCGATCGCGTTGCTTTTATTTCCAAGGTATGACAAAAATAGTCAAAGCCTCTTAATATTGATTTCACTACTGAAAAATGAGAACCGATACTTCGAAAGCGCAAAAAAAGCACGTTTCCTGCCCGTTTTTCACTCATAACTCGCGAACGAAAGCTAAAATTAAAAATCCGGCCTCGAGGTGCATTTTCGGACCCTTCAATCCACCTATGTTTAAAATTTCATATCTCTGCGTTCAGTAGATTTCGCTGGGCATCGCGGACAGACAGACAAAGACAAACACTTCCTTTTATTAATATAGATAGATAATATATATATTCGCTTTCCAATAATTCATTACGCTTTTATTTCGCTTATTGGTGAGTTTGTTTACTTTCGTACGTTCATTCTTTCCTTTCTATATGATGAGAAGCGGGGATAAGCAGGGTCTGAGGTTATGAGAGTAATATATATTTCTAATGCAGCGATAATAGCTTCTAGGGTGGCTTCCATTCTCCCTCTCTTCTGGCATTAAGATCCCTATCAAATATTGGGAAAGGAATTTACGTATTTTGCTGACTGAAGAAAGCGAATGGGAGGGAGCATTAAAAAGAAAAATATTACTCGATAGATCGTATCGCTTAGACAAATATCCACCTTTCTCCCCTTATACTTCCTCTCTCCAACATATCTAGATACGACATACAAAATTAATTTCCGTGCAAGAGTGACGCTCGGGAGCCTATAGGATAGCCGCATGGTGGACATGATTGGATACGTTTGTTTTTCCTGCCTGAAGACTCATACCGTGGGGAATACTAAACTTTATTTATATCCTATGAGAACATTATAGGAGAAAAATTCCTCTGACACTGGGATTTGAACGTAAGACCTTTGGCTATCTGTGCCACTGCTCTACCAACTGAGCTAAGCCAGAGTTCGCTTCACAGCGCCAGATGGAATCTCTCTCCTATAACTGATTGCCCTTAATCGTATGTAATGTCCAACAGAGACAATAATCTGTGGTTCATGAATGCATATATATCCATCTTGAATGTTCACTGTACAACAACAGTGGAAGTCAGGTCACAAAAATCACTAATTAGTGTGCCTCACAGTACTGTATATAACATAACTTGTCTGTCAGTGAGGTAGACCATTAAAGACAATCAGACATAAGGAGAGAGGTTCCATCTGGCGCTGTGAAGTGAACTCTGGCTTAGCTGAGTTGGTAGAGCATTGGTGCGAATAGCCAAAGGTCCTGGGTTCAAGTCCCAGTGTCGGAGGAATTTTCCTATTTTTATTTATAGCCTATATTCCCAAAGACAAAATCATAGCCAATTTGTGTTTCAAAAATCTGAATTTTTATCATCGTTATTGTCAGCCTTTTCAAACTTGTTAAATGCTTACTATTTAGAAAGAAGTAGGCCTATGTGCCTGCGATTATTTACTCAATTGCTAGATGTTTTATTTAAATCACTTATGAAATAGAAAAATAATTAAACCACTATATTTATTAATACTGACATCGTTTTACGTAAATTGGAGGAATTACATAATTCTATTCTTAATTATATTATAAAGTAATAGGCCTAAATACAAACAATTATACGAATAAAATTAATCTCATGCTGCCATAATAATTACTTACTTACTTACTTCCTTGCTCATTGGCAATAGACAATTCTTCAGCAAGCTAAAGGAATATTATCTGTTTTATGGAACCCGATGGTTCATTGCCGTGCTTACATGAGCCCGCCATTCAATCTTATTTTGTGCTAACTCCATCCAACCATCCCTCTCAAATCCTAGTTCCCTTGAATCTATTCCAATATGTCCTCCCAGGTACGTTTAGGTCTTCCAAGTGGTCTTTTCTCAGTCAATATTTTTGAGATATGTCTTTCCTCCCCCATGCGCGCAACATGTCCAGCCCATTTCATTCTCCGTATTCAATTACCCTTACTATATCCGGTGATGAGTACAGGTTATGAAGCTCGTCGTTATGCAGTTTTCTCCAGTCCCCATTTTCATCTATCTTAAGGCCCAAATTTTTTCCTACGAACCCTGTATGCTGCCATAATACGAGCATAGAAATTCGAAATGAAACGATTAAAACGTACAACAGATTCATGAACCTTACCCACATCATGCATAAACAATTAAAACAATTGAGAGATCTATTAGCAAACGCGGCAATCTCCATTCTGAGAAAGGACAGAGATACTAACTTCAAATGGAATTTTAACGCATATCCTGGAACATATTTAATGTACTCGTAATACATACACTATATCAGAATGTGAAGCGAGAAAAATGTATTGCCCATACTTAGGGTAAAGAAAGTTACATGAATGCATTAATATAGTATATTGCGATACAAGTGCCGTAAGAGGTGCATACGGATCGAGGAAAGAGTTTGAAAAAACGAGGCGCTTGCACCAGTTTTTTTCAATTTCCGAGATCCGTTTTGCGCTTACGGCACGAGTATTGCATGTTATTTTTTGCACGGTGATTATTTATATCAATTTAATTATATTAATTGAGATATTACCTGAAAATATTATGTATGTCCACTATTGAAGATGGATGTTATATTTCAGATAGTGATTCGCATGTGTTGGTTGTTATGGGGACTGAATATTTGTCCTCTTAAAGTCGCCACAAACTAGGGGGGGCCTTGGTTCCGGTCTTCCATAAAGGCTTGTATTATGATTATTTTACTTATGACACTTGTGCTTTTTGTAATTTTTACCGCACGGAGATTTTTGTTTTCATAGCAACCAGATTGCGTGCGGGAATGTCAAGTTACGATCCACGGCAACAATATTCGTAAGTACCACTAATTAGCTACGTCGTGCAAAAAATTTTAATTGGATTATGTATCCTTCGGAGATGCGATGTAGTAACGACATTCTATTCATTTTTGCAACCAATTTACACGAAAAGAATGCCATCTAAGGCACAAATATTTTATTTGGGCAGAGGAAGTTGTGTGTTTCACACCAGATTTTTTTAATAACAAAATCCGGAAGTTCAGTTAATGTTCACTCCATTCATCCTGATTAAGCCAAGACTGTTTTCATCTCAGTCGATAAAATGACGAGTCTATTTAGATGTAAGTTGGCTTTCTCTCTTTTTCCCTCGCTACAAAGTAGCTGGCGGAGTTTGCAATCCATTTTCCACTTGGTTAGTTTTAATAGCTAGTAATAATATTGCAAGACTCTATGCTGAAAGAGTCCCCAGGCCATTTTCCTCTGTCACTCAATCTCTGTATTTTATTACCGCTGTTTTAATACCATCACTGCTTTTGTTGTTTTCCTTCAGTAATAGTACCTTTCTACAGACTCTCTCTCAGTATAGTGTACATAACTCGTCCAGATGCTTTTCTCTAATTGCACGAATCAACTTTTTTACTGCAATACTAGATGATGCCCGCAGCGTTTATTTCGTACAATGATAGAATTATTCCTACCTCGATACTCCAATCCAATATTGTAAAATGACTGAGTAATAGAAAATCTCTATATATATAAAAGGCTTTGTCCTGACTGACAGGAATCAACGTAGAGCCTAAACTATAAATGGTAGAGACTTGGAATTTTGACAGTACCTTCGTTTCATAATGTAGGTGCTCACTAAGAAAGGATTTTGAAAAATTCTGATTTTAAATGCCAAAAATCAAATGTTTTTGAGAATACTTAATTCCTTCTTACACAGAATTATCGAATCCGAATCTCATTTGACATTAAAACATATTGTTGCCAGTGGGTTTCAGATGGGTTTGGAATTAAATTAAATGGAAGTTTGACAATTACAGTTGACTTTGTCTATTTTTGTCATACCTTGGAAATTAAACTTTCGCGATCGCTTGAATGTTGTAAGCCCTAATATGGTCAAACATTGTTTTATTTGGACGAAACTCGCTATACAGGGGTTTTCTGGACCAAGGAACTCGAATCTGAGGTCGCTTTTACCAGGCGATGCTATCTAATCGTGGTATATAGTCCACGTGATTTAGGTGTTAATAAATATAATGATTTAACTATTATGCTCTTAATTTTTAATTTTTGAAATAATTATCGCGGGCGAAGCCGCGGGCACATGCTAGTCTGTAATAAAGAGACCCACCATTCACAAAGGAATAGTAACTACACTCTAATTTTATTGTATTTATATGACGACATACTGTGTATGTTATCTTAATAAAAGACAATATTCCCCACAAAAACATTTTAGAGTGTAAAGATAGCCAAAAGCACCGAATATAGTTTTACTGTTTTTAACACTTTTTAAATTTTCTAATTTTATTATTATTATTACAAATAATTACAAATACAAATACAAATATTATAAACACAATTATTACAATTACAAAAGGAGTACTGTTTACCCCGAATGAGTATAGCTCGTGTTCGGAGTCAGTTCAGTCATACTAAATTATGTTACATAATTTTTACATAATTTATGCAAAAAGTAGTTCAAGTAGGCCTAAGAAAAAACAAATAGGCATATATTAGGGAACAGGTTGAAAATTTGTAAGTCAAAATTTATAAGAGGGATTATTATAGGATTAAGCAGAAACAATAAGATTCTTCACATGATATAAATACATAAATAATTATACGAAAAAATAAAGTACAATAGCACAACACAGATACAAAACAAAATACGTAATGTTAAAAATTACAATTGAGAAAGAGTAATGGAATGAAAAATGGGAAACTAAGCAAGCCGGTGTAATGATTCAGGTTCCCACAATTACAGTTAAAATTATAATAAAAATAACTACGTAACTCATCACAAGAGATGTTGAAAATGTCCTCCTTTTGCATCCACACAACACTGGCACCTTTTAAGGAAAGTTTCTTCCATGCGCGTAAGTTCAGCTTCCAACATAGAGTTAATTTATCTTGTGATATTGTCTTTAAGTTCTTCTAACAGTAGCCTATGTGACTATTATTTTAGGGGAACTTGAAAAATAAACTGCGGCTTTTTTGCGTAGACATTTCATCCTCCCCACCCCCGTCAGTCAGCATGATTGGAATAATCATACTTCTGTGAAAAACCCACCTCTGCTGTTCTGCTTTTCATTGAGGGATGTCCATTATAATATTGTAAAAATTACAGAAGTTAAATTTTATTTGAAATGTACAAAATAAGCATTTTAGGCACTAAATTAGTAAAATAGGCTCCAAAGGTCCAAATAGGAATTTTAAGGCACTATAAAACTCTATAAATGTAAGTGATTTATTATGAAACGTCCACATATTTAAAATTTTCATGTTATTTCATAAGGAAGAAAATAGGCATTTGCCTTAAAATCCCAGGTCTAGTTATTACACAGTTAGTAACAACCAGGGTCCGGATTCTGATGACCTAAAATTGTTTAAAAAATGACCTATAAAATGACCCTAATTTTTAAGGAAAATGACAATAATTATAAAAAAATGACCTAAAAACTTATATTTTATTTATAAACGTTATTATTGTACACACAAAGTTATAGACTTGTTTGTACAGTAATTGTAAAAACTAAATATAACTGTAATGTTGTGAATATTCTTTTCTTACGAAAATTTATACTGGCACTGAGGCACTGCAGAGTCAAAATTCGGCATTTCCTTTTGTGGTGGGCTGGATTATATTGGTTTTTATTGAGGGTAAACAGTAGCTTGCAAGCTGAAATCCAAGCAGGTGGAAGAATCTGGTGTCAAGTCAATCTAATAACAATAGTAATATATTACAAAATTTTGGCGTTTCTTTGAATCTCATTTCAGACTGAGATATGTCAACACTTTAACGCCGAATTTTTCCTTCTTGAATTAAACATAAACACTTCAAAGACAGCACCGCTAGCGACGGAAAAAAGTTAATACACTCAATAATATGACTATATAAGGAGAGAAATGACACGAAAATGACAAAATAATGACGTAAAATTGAAATAAATGGCCTAAAAATATAAAATTGCATAAAATGACACAAAATGACCTAACAAAAATGCATTTCTATAATCTAGAGGCCATGATTAGGATTTATCCACAAGTTGGCAATGTCTATGCAGCATCAATAAAAAGATGACATGTCATTAGAATCCGGGCCCTGGTTATGACACAGTTTGTAATAAGAATAAAATCAGGTAAACTGATGTAACAAAGTGCCAGTATGTTTTTGTTTAATCAGTTATGACTGCAATTATGACATGCAGAATATGTTTTTTTTTTTAAATTGATTTCCAAGTTAAGCTCCAGATTTATTCATTAAGCAGGGCTTACTGAAGAAGAAAGGTCTACCATCTCGGCCACCTGGGTCCTTTTAACGGTCTAGTTGGATAAGCGCATGTAAATCAATAGTGTTTTTGTCAAAGCTACCTGTATTTTAATTTCTAAGGCCTTATAAGATCACAGTAAAACAATAGGCTATGTTGTCAAGATAACTGATTTTCATTTTTTTTAAATAAATTCTTTCGAATACGTATATTACCATAAAATAGGCACTAAATTGAGCATTACTCCGAAACAGGTCTACCGATTTTATCCATTATGAATAGACGTCTTCCCATGGACATTATAAATGTGTATACCAAGTTTCATAAAAATCCGGTAAAGCGTATTTGAGTTACCGAGTCTTTAAAATATACACTAAATTGGGTTTTACTCCGGTGCCGGTCTACCGATTTGGTCCAATATCAGTAGACGTCTTTTCACGTACATTATAAATGGGTATACAAAATTTCAGGAAAATCCAATAAAGCATATTTGAGTTATCGCGACTTCTTATATATTAACATAAGAACACTAAATTGGGCATTATTCCGGTACTGGCCAACCGATTTGGTCCAATATCAATAAACGTCTTCCCATGGGCATTATAAATGCGTATACGAAGTTTCATAAATATCCGATAAAGCGTATTTGAGTTATTGCGCCTTTAAAGTAGACACTAAATTGGGTTTTACTCCGGTACCGGTCAACAGATTAGGTTCAAATTCAATAGGGCACTTCTCATGGACGTCATAAATGGGTATACCAAGTTTCATGGAAATCCGATACAATCTATTAAAATAGGCACTAAATTGGGCATTACTCCGGTACCGGTGAACCGATTTGGTTCAATATCAATAGGGTTCTTCCCATTGACATTACAAATGTGTTTTCCAAGTTTCATGAAAATCCGAAAAAGCGTATTTGAGTTATGGCGCGTACAGACACATGGACGGACAGACAGACGGACAGTTATTTTTCGTCCCCACACACAATCTCATAAAGTACCATACTGGCACTTAATAATGATATTAATAATAGTAATAATAACAACAATAATAATAACGCAGGGCACGGTAACAACTGTTTATTGACACAGTAGATAGAGTTGAAATGAAAGGCGAGGGGATAGGCTGATGAGGCCGATAAGCCTCTCGCGTATTGATACACTAATGAAATGTTGTAGGTTATTGTTATTTAATATAAATCCCCAGCGCGATGATGCGGGCTGCATCTCTCGCCTGGACACACAGGACACCGCACAAATTGATACGCACGTATGGCCACAGAGTCCACTGGGGCAGCACTGTTCATACTCCAGTTCTCTCTTGTCATACAGCGAGAGTACAGACACAACCTTGTAGAATGCTAATTTTCTCCACAGGGAAAGTCTATTGCCCTTTCTGGGTACCGTATTAAGATTAATTGTATTTTGAAGCGTAAATATTGTTTAACAGGACTTTCCTTCTATGTAAAGTTCCATTTTAAGGGCCGAGCTCGTTAAGGGTACAAAAAAAAAAAAAAAAAGGTGCTAGTACGTTGTAGCGATGATTGAGGATATCACCAGATGTCTTTGTCGTTCTCTTTCATTTCGTTCAAATAAATAATTAGCTATCCATTTCCTTCATTTAAACCACTACAAACACTATTATTCCTGCTAGAAATGTATCAATTACTTATAATTAAAAAAAACATAAATAAACTGATGTAACAAAATACCAGAATGTTTTTGTTTAATCAGTGATAATTGCAATTATGATATGCAGAAAATAAGTTATTTTTGTAATCCAATTCAGAGGTAAGCTCCAGATCGATTCATTAAGCAGGGTTTACGGAAGAACAAAGGTCTAGTTTGATAAGCATATGTGAAAGAATATGTGGGTAGTGTTATTTGTCAAAGCTAACTGTAATACAACTTCCAAAGCCGTATATGAACACTGTAAAAGAATATGTTGGTGAACACACCTCAATAACAGATAGGAAGTGTGCCTTACGCCTGTATGGAACTGTTATGAAGTAGAATGAATGTGCAGTCTCACAGGTCTTTTCTTATAACTGAGCAGAGGTTTAAGGCACAAGTACAAATAGTTCACTGAGTATTTAAGAGATATGAGGAAAAGGCATGAATGTTAAAAACTCAAAATTAAATATTTGTGCCTTACGCCCTTATGGAACTAGGCCCTTCAAATGTTTCTGCCACTTTCAACTGTTTTCATCCAGCGATTTGTGAGTAAATAAGTCAGCCATGAGAAAGTTTGTGCTACTGTTTTGCACCATTCATTTTCAGTGTTAAATTTGTAAAAGCGTGCGTTCGAGGCGAATGACTGTGAAATAATATTAGCCATCCTGAGGGAAATCTGTTGTCATGGCTGTGAAATTAACATTAATTCGAACGGAAAGTAAACATGAATCTACTGTAACATGAATATATTATGCATGGAGTAAGCTGTAAGTACTAATGAAATCCTACAATTATTATTACAGACTTCAGCGTTAATTCCTATCCCGAACTAATTAATGGCAATACGCTTTCGGATCAGCAATATGTACGGATTATTGACTGTAATAATTAAAGCTCCAAAGCCCCACACACTAAATGAGAACTTGCTGTGCCAATCTAGGCCTACTCTGACTTTAATACAAAAATTATAACACAGTGAGAATAAAAATGCATACAAATACGAGGCGCGTTCAGAAAGTAACTTTCCCTGGGACCGTTTACAGAAACAAAACACAATTTCAGGGAAATATTTATTGCAACAGACACAGCAAGTGTTCAACTATTTTTCAATATATTCGTCACCAGAATTGAAACATTTGTCTTAGCGTGGCACCAACTTTTGAATACCTGTGTTGTAGAAGTGTGACGCCTGGGATTTGAACCCGTGTGTGAGAACCATCTTCGCCGCTCTATAATTCTGTGTCATTCTTTGTCATTTCGTGAGGTAGGATTCCATGGAAATCACTGGGAGCTAGGTACGGGCTGTAGGGTGGACGTTTAAACACCTCCCAGCTGAACTTCTGCAGAAGACTTGCTAGGAGGAGTTTAAACATCCACCCTATTGCCCGGATTTCGCTCCCAGTGATTTGCATCTTTTCCCTCACCTAAAGAAATGACAGAGAGGCGGAGACGTTTGTCACACAGTGGTTCAATTCCCTGGTGGAAGAATTCTACGACACAGGTGTTCAAAAGTTGTTTCCACAGTATGACAAATGTTTCAGTTCCGGTGGCGATATGTTGAAAAATAGCTGAACACTGGCCTATCTGTTGGAATATACAGTGAGTCCCACGCAAGAGTTGGCCAATGACGCGGGTTTCTGCGTCGCGGCTGGCACTGCTCCAACTCCCGAGCGATCGGGTGAAATATCTACGCAAATAAAGCCGCGATCGGTGTAATGATTCAGGCTCTCACATTTACAGTTAATATTACAATAAAAATAACCACGTAACTCATCACAAGAGATGTTGGAAATGTTCTCTAGCATCCAGACAATACTGGCACCTTTTTAGGAAATTTTCTTTCACGCGCATAAGTTCAGCTTCCGAGACAGAGTTACTTTCTCTTTTGATAGGCCTATGTGATATTGTCATTAAGTTCTTTTAACACTATGTAAATATTATTTATGGGGAAACTTGAAAAATAAAGTGTATAGGCCTAGGTCAATTTCCCATACATAAGAAGAACTTAAAGACAATATCACAAGAGAAATTAATTCTATCTCGGAAGCTGAACTTACGCGCTTGAAAGAAAATTCCCTAAAAAAGGTGCCAATGTTGCGCGTATGCAAGAGGAGAACATTTCCAACATCTCTTGTGATTAGGTAAGTGGTTATTTTCATTGTAATTTTAACTGTAAATGTGAGAACCTGAATCATTACAACGACCGCGGCATTATTTGCGTAGATATTTCACCCGATCGCTCGGGAGTTGGAGCTGTGCCAGCCGCGCCGCAGAAACCCGCGTCATTGGCCAACTCTTGCGTGGAACTCACTGTATATGTCCATGAAATTGTGTTTCGTTTCTGTAAACGGTCACAGGGAAACCTACTTTATGGACAAGCCTCGTACTTCAAATGCTATCTGGTATAGGAGAATATTCTGAAGAATCAGTGGAAGTGAAATCATGAGAATATTTAGGGATAAAAATACAACTTTTCAATTTTATATTTTAATCTAGCTGGAATGGATGTAGCAAGGATTTTTGTTTGGGATGGGCCCACCAGAGGATCTGGGGGTACACCCACGAATTTTTATAAATCAGGACATAGTTTAAGTCGATTTAAACTCTTAAAAAATAAGGTAAACTGATGTAACAAAATACCACAATGTTTTTGTTTAATCAGTGATAAATGCAATTAGGATATGCAAAAATTAAGTGACTTTTTTATAATCGATTTCCGATTTAAGCTCCAGATCGATACATTAAGGAGGCTTACAGAAAAACAAAAGTTTGATAAGCATATGTGAAAGAATTTGTGGGTAGTGTTATTTGTCAAAGCTAACTGCATTGCAACTTCCAAAGCCTTAAATGAACACTGTAAAACAATATGTTGTCATGAGAACTGATCTGCATTTGATAAATTCTAATATATTACCATAAAATAGGAACTAAATTGGGCACTACTCCGGTACCGGTCAACCGATTTGGTCCAAAATCAATTGGGTATCTTTCCATGGACGTTATAAATGCGTATAGCAAGTTTCATGAAAATCCGATAAAGCGTATTTGAGTTATTGCGCGTACAGACATACGGACGGACGGACGGACGGACGGACGGACGGACATTTTCCCGTAACCCACACAATCTCATAAAGTACCATTCTGGCATATAACGCAGAATAACTAGAAAGTAAATATAAAATTTACATAACAGGGCACAAGGAATAAACCGTGAGTCTAATCATTGTGTTTACTGTTTACTATGCAGTCCGATACGTGTTTATATTTTGTGTGAGGAGTTGAGTCTCTGGCAATTAAATAGGTAGATCATTCGATTAGGCCAAATCATCGATATGTGATATTCAGTGAAATATTCTTTCTTTCTTTATCTTACAATTAGTTTTACCTCTCCCTTTTAGGATTTAAGCAACCCAAGCCGCCCAGGCCTTACAGGGCCGCGACCTGTTGGGAGAGGGATTATCTTTGGATCATACACATACTTTTTTGACCAGACAAGGACATGGAGGGCCTCCCCGCATGAGTGATCAGCCCAATGCCGGGGCCACCTCCGAGACCACACGAAAACATAGGAAGAGACACACCATTCACACACACTCTCTCAGAACAAGGCGAGGATGGGATGAAGATAATGACGGCCAGATGGTATCTGGGGACCACAAGGACCTAAAGTTACCCGACATTTGTCTCACAGGTGAGGGAAAACCCCGGGAAAAACCTCATCTAGGTAAATTGTCCCGACCAGGTATCGAACCCGGGCCCGCTGCCTGAGAGGACCGTGGACTCAGTGAAATATTATGTGGAATAATTTATGTCCTAATTCCAAAATCGGAGGTAAAATAGCGATTTCAGAAGTATAATGGTTTATTTTAATGAATGATTACACAATAGCCTATGAGATGAACAAATTCAACAGATATTAAAGATTTCGTTTATGATTATAAATACGTAATTAACATTGTAAATATTTATGGACCTCCCCGTACAAACACACAATGCGTGTGATTGTACTTTCACATTACGAGAGCTCACTGCATGCTGTAAACATTTCAGTAAAATAAATATCCTGAAATATTCAGAGCATTGTCCAGAGATAAAACAGGCCTGGTAAATACAATGGCGCGAAAATTCACTGTGTTATTGAGCCCTATACTTTTTATAAAATGTGAAACACTAGGAGGTGCCTGCGGCTTCGCCCACGATAATTAATTGAAAAATTAAAAATTAATAGTATAATAATTATTAAAGCATTATATTTATTAACACTTGCACGCGAATCATTCTTAAACTAAACCATTAATAATTAATGAAACAGCTAAAATTCCACGATTAGAAATCGCCACCTGGGAAAACGATCTCAGATTCGATTATGCAGTTCCAAAGATAACTGTGAACCACTGCCTTCTAAACTGTATAATTCCTCGTGCGTAATTCTCGAGACGGCGGTGGATAATACGTATCGTTTCTCAACTGTTTGTTGACAGATGAATGTGATGTGAATTTTATTTGATAAATTCAGTGTAATTTTCAGAAATTATATAATTTTTCAAGAGAAGGAGTGATTGATTTGGATTTTTACCGTCCATGATACTTCGAGGATTAAACTATCAATATATTAAACCTGATGCCCGCGGCTTCACCCGCCATTATTAATAATTTTATTTATTTATTTATATTTATACAAAATATTTATACAAAACAAAACCACCCGAATGAGCAAGCGCTCGTGCTCGGGCACAGTTCAGCCATTTACATTACAAAATACAAATTACAAATACATAAAGAAAATATAATATTAAATCAATACCTAAAAAATAATAATAAAAAAGAAAGAACAGAATAGTAAAAAGAAAAAAGGAAAAGTAGTAAGAACAAAAATTGAAACCATGAGTTATTACAAATAAAATCGTTCCTTAATTGTCTACTAAGTACAGAGTGAAGTAACTTTTGAACTATGAAATAAGATTTTTGATAAACTTATTGAATTTTTTGTTGTTCATATGTACTATTTCTGGATGTGACCTAATTATAGAGTTATAGAGTCTTGGACCATAATAAATGCTATGTTTAGAGCCAGAAGAGGGGAAGTATTTTGGTTCTAGTAAAGGCAATGTTGAGTCCAGGATTTTTAAGAAAATTATTATTAAAAATGTTTGTGGTTCAGAGCTATGAAAATTGTAAGTAAAAATAAAAGTAGAATATTTGTTCATTAAGTTCATTTCACTTAGGCCTTATATAATAAAGAAACGGTTTTACTAATTTTGTAGTCGTCATGAAAGTTTACACTGCGAGAGACGAACATCGCCGAGTATACCCGATGTCTCAAGAAGCGGGCGAGCGAGCAAGCACGCTATTTAGGGCAGTTAAACATTCACAGACCCTTCATATCCCAACCCAAATTCGGCGGCTCTATTGCAGCAGTGCGCATTCATTTGTCCAAGTATAGTCCAATGTTTTTCTAACATTTACATTATTTATTTATTTATTTATTTATTTATTTATATTTGTGTCATGGCAGGGCCGGATTTGAAGGTTTTAACCTATTTTTTCCCCAACATTCCTAACTAGAACCATTTAACATAGCCTACTTTTCCGTTTCATACCCCTTGCTTCCGAATACATGAATCTTATAGAACCTAAAAAGAGCTAATAATCATACTGAAGGGTCTAAAAGGGGCTAAAGAGGACTTTTGCAGAAAAAACACGATTTTTAACCTACATTTTCCAATTAATGCAAAGGAAAATAAATATGTGAAATAATGCATTTTAAGAAAAGAATCAATAATAAAAATAAATTTATATAACGCACTGAAATGAACAATGTATATTTTCCGCCTCGCCGTCGCAGGAAATGAAACTTGAGCCGTCTGCAATACTTTGAAATCTGCAACTAATCCATTGTCGTTTCAACTTTAAAATAACAAATTGCGACCAACGAGTTAGGAATATATTAAAGGAACAAATTCGTGACACTCGAGTCTACTTATTTTTCTAGATCGGAAGTGAATTGAGTGGTGTAATGAATAATTGTATCATTAAAGGGTAAATATCTCAATTGTTTAACCTATTTTTCGATTGCCGATATAAGGAATAGTTATTTGTTTATTTTGTAAAAAAGACTAGAATAACTGTGTCAAAATTATAATACAATTTTCGGTGTTAATATTAGTGTTCATTAAAATCGTTTGTTTAAAGAACAAAAATATTATAGAACAAAAATAAAAGGATAAAATACTTTTTATAAAAGTCTAAAAATCCGGGTCCTAGTCATGAGCATCGTGAACGATGCTATAGACTAAAGTATACCAAACACAAACATAAATAATATCGGTATAGAAATAGCTATTATTTTATGTATCAAGTTGTGATGCATACAATATTTTTAGTAAAAGCTCTGTAAAATACGTTAAATTAAATAGAAATACCTTATAATTAATTATAAAAGTATAGTCAGTTATTTGCTGACGCCATATTCTCACAGCCGCCTATGAACAAATTCGAAATGGGGATGGCAGTGGGGGTTTTTAAAAACAATATAGCTATGTTGGCTTAGATTAGATTAGATTAGATTACAAGGGGGTAGTATAAGCCTTTTGCCGGCTTCTCAACACTGCGACCTTTATAGATCTATTGTGAATACCCTACTCTACTCTTTTTCTAGCAGCCATCACCACACTTTAATTTAGGCTTTTTAATATAGCCTTTAATTTTCCTGCGTGATGTCCAGTCCTGAACCCGGGGGATTTTTCGTTGCTGAAAAATCCACTACCCGGCCGGGAATCGAACCCGGACCGCCAGGGTAGAAGGCAAGTATGCTACCTATACACCCATCGCGGCGGACGCTATGTTGGCTTAGGCCTATATTTGTTGTTATATTATTAAGTGTTTTGAAAAAAAAACTGGTGAGGTTTCCGTTTAGCGTAAAGAAAGAATGCTGCCCAATATTTGATGTTTTATGGGGTCAAGTATTTGGTTTCATACCCTGTTACTGTTGGTATGACTGGTCACTCACTGCCATCTGGATTTTTCAGTTTCTACGACGACTTTACCGACCTAGACCGGTAAAAATTACTTTACCGGCCTAGGCTGGTAAAGTGCTACTTTTCGGTGTGTTAACAGTCCGACAAGCAACTGTTTTATAGAGCGTGTAATAAAAAATAATAAATAGGCCTAATAAATAAAATCATGCACAAAATAAAACAGAAAACATCACATTCTATTACATGTAGTTCAGTAATGTTTATGAAACCATTTTCCAACAAATTCTCTGAAAGCTTAAGCTCTTCATAAAAAAAGTTTAGGCGTTAACCCTTAGATGCATGATGTATCCTGCAGGAAACAATAGTTTCTCTTGAATTTCGAACAAAATAATGCAGAATAACTCGAAAGTAAATAAAAAATGCATATAAAATTTACAGAATAGGGTACAATAAATAAACCGTGAGTTTAATCATTGTTTTTTCTGTTTACTATGCAGTCCGATATGTGTTTATATTTTCTGTGAAAAGTTGAGTCTCGGGAAATTAAGAATTAAATTTTGCCCTTCTGTTGTGTTGACAAAAAGGTAATCTGAGATGATAAAAAATAGCTTTTTCGGTTTTTAGCAAGAAAAAGTTATCTGAATCTTCCTGAACGAAAATATAATAATATACTATTACAGTGTTGCACAATTTTTTCCCAAATGGAATGTCCATCAATTTGAACTTGCTTAGAGGTGTTTAAACATCCACCCTACAGCCCGGAACTCGCTCCAGTGATTTCCATCTTTTCCTACACCTCAAGTAATGACAGGGAATGACAGAGAGGAGGAGATGTTTGTCACACAGTGGTTCAAATACCTGGCGGCAGACTTCTCCGACGCAGGTATTCAAACGTTGATGCCACGGTATGACAAGGTTTCAATTCCGATGGCGATGGCAAATATGTTGAAAAATAGGTGAACACTGGCTGTGTCTGTTGCAATAAATATCTCCTTGAAATTGTACTTTGTTTCTGTAAACGGTCCCAGGGAAACTTACTTTGTGGACGACCCTCGTAATTCTGAAAGTATGGAGCGAGTTGCCTAGATGGTAACGTCTTGGACTCGCATTCTGGAGGTCCCAAGGTGAGTCCCGTGGCCGGTCAATTTGACATGGGTTTTTCATGGTTTTCCCAGTCTTAAAGGCAAATGCCGAATTGGGTATCTACATACCATGAATCATCCACACCATTTCATCCTGTATCATATCCATTTTAATTAATATCAGTCGAAATGTACTCCATAAAATACGCTAGCAATAGAAACAATTGACTATGAATAGTTTCATGTCCTACCCTACTGTACAGACATACATCACTAACTTCTAATATGTTATCATAGCTAAAAGGAGTATAAATACAGCAGAAATAAAAAAAATGAAAGAACCCAGACTACTAAACTAAACTCCGTGGCATTACATCCCTGAAGGGACTAGGCCAACCACCCGACCGCTGGGTCATCTACCATAAACAGATGGCAGGATTGGGGCATGTGGTCAGCATGCCGACAACCACGGCCGTTAATGGTTGCTATCATGACCGGATCCACTACTTCTCTATCAAGTAGCTCCTCAATTTGAATCACGAGGCTGAGTGCACCCCGTTCCAGACCTCCCAACCTTAGATAAATCCGAGGAGGTACCGGGGATCGAACCGAGGCCGACGGATCCGTAGTCAACTACGCTAACCACAAGACCACGCCGCGGCGGTCAGAACCCAGACTAACATGTAAGTAAGTAAGTAAGTAATTTACTGTCAAAAACATTTAGGCCTACAAAATAGCTTAAAAGCTGGTAAACTGGTGACTCAAAATAAAAATAATGGTATAATACTAGTACTATATAATTATACAAATACAGATTTTGAAAAATGTAAAATATGAGGTCAAACATTTTTTTAAAATAACCATATAAATTATACATTTTTGTCCTGAAAAAATTCACTTATTGAATAGTAAGCTTACTCCATTTTTTAAAAAAAGTTTTTCTTTAAATTGTTTATCAGTTAATTGTTTTGTTTCTTCTGACAAATGATTGTATGCTTTCATGCCCATGTATCTAGGACATCTTTCAAATATAGCTAATCTATGTACTGGAAATTGTAATAAATTTTCATATCTGGTGACATGTTCATGTTTATGTTTATGCTGGGTAGTATGCTGATCAAAATGTGTATGCACATAAGTCAAAAGTTCTAACAAATACATTGACGGAAAAGTTAATATTTTTAGTTTTCTAAATAGTGGCCTGCAAGTTTGCCTAACTAGATGAATGATTCATGATTCGAATTATTCTTTTTTGTAATTTAAATACTGTTTCCCAGTCTTTAATATTTCCCCAGACTATTATACCACATGGAGACCACCGGCGTGGTCTTGTGGTTAGCCTCGCTGATTACAAATCCGTCGGGCCGGGTTAGATTCCCGGTACCTTCTCGGATTTTTCTGAGATAGGGAGGTCTGGAACGGAATGCACTCAGCCTCGTGATTCAAATTGATAGAGAAGTAGCGGCTACGGTCATGGAAACCACCATTAACATTCTGACCACATGCCCCCAATTCTGCCATCTGCTTATAGTAGACGACCCAGTGGTCGGTTGGTAGGCCTTGTCCCTTCTGGGATGTTAGCGCCACGAAGTTAGTTATTATTCCATACGATAGGCCTATCATTGAGTGGAAATAGCTATAGTATATCTATATCTATATAATAGCTATAGTAAATCATCTTACTTATTTCTAAGCTGTAAAACTTTAAGATCATTATCATTTATAGTTTTATTTAATAATAGCACTTAAAGTAAACACTGTCCAGAATCAAAATGCCTAGGCCTACATTACCTGGTTCCGTAAATGACAGAAATTTATTATTAACGAAACAGGCTTGCCACGAGTAGAAAAAAAAATAGCGAAGGGAAAACATGATAATCTGATTATGTGCTTACAAAATTTACAAATGTTTATTTTGGCGATGGAAGTTGTTGACATATCCAGACTGTACATGGTGTTGACCGTAGCGCCAGGCCGTACAGCTTCAGAACTAATGCGCCCCGATGCATATCGACTAATTAACCGATAACATTTACACTGTATTTTAATTAATACGAATTCCCCAATATTTCGCCAACATGCACATACGGGGACAATATTTCGCGCATTTATACACCGAGCCTTTGCTACTTTCACCCATGTGTGTTTATACGCTTCATAACATAGTGCGGAATATAAAAACGACTGGGGAAGGACCAGCTATACTCTAATTAACAGCTATCCCTCCCAAACTCACAATAATAATAATAAATATAAATGTACCATGTTTGTTTTGATGGATACAAAAGCAAAGGAAGGGGAAAGAGTTGTAGCTATGAATGTTTAATAACTAGCAGGTGCCCGCGGCTTCGCCCACGATAATTAATTGAAAAATTAAAAATTAAGAGTATAATAACTATTAAAGCATTATATTTATTAACACTTGCACGCGAATCATTCATAAACTAAACCATTAATAATTAAAGAAGAAGCTAAAATTCCGGCTTCAGAGTACATTCCACGATTAGAAAGCGCCGCCTGGGAAAACGATCTCATATTCAATTATGCAGTTCCAAAGCTAACTGTGAACACTGTTAATACCACTAACTTCTAGACTGTATTACTCGTGTGTAATTCTCGAAGATGGCGTTGGATAATACGCATCGTTTCTCAACTGTTTGTTGACAGATGAATATGATGTGAATTTTATTTGATAAATTCAGTGTAATTTTCAGAAATTATATGATTTTTCAAGGGAAGGAATGGTTTCTTTGGATTTTTATTGTCCGCGATACTTCCATGATTAAACTATCAATAATATTATAGCTGGTGCACGCGGCTTCGCCCGCCATTATTAATTGACTCCAGGATTTTTAAGAAATTTACACTGGCAGTTTATTAAAAATGTTTGTGGTTCAGAGCTATGAAAATTGTAAGTAAAAATAAAATTAGAATATTTGTTCATTGTGTTCATTTCATTTAGGCCTTATATAATAAAGAAACTGTTTTCCTAATTTTGTACTCTTCGTGAAAGTTTAGACTGCGAGACACGGACATCGCCGAGTATACCCGATGTCTCTCGAAGTGAGGGAAGGAGTGAGCACGCTATTTAGGACCGTTGAATTCTATAAGAGTAGATAGTTGTAGGACTAAACCACTGAAGAATTATAAACTTGACAGAACACTTTTAACTTCACCATTTACTTACTTTAATAGCAAAACATTTTTCATAGACATTGGTCCACTTCATCAGTTGCTATAATAGATAAAATCAGGTAAACTGATATAACAAAGATGAAGTTAATAAGCCATATTCAAGAAACTATTGAGTTTTAGACCACGGTTTCTTGAGAAAGTTTGATAAGCATATGTGAAGGAATAAGTCGGATAACTAGAATATTAACAGAACGAAATTACAATAAATGCCTCACATGTAAGGAGAATTCACATCGAAGTAGCGTAGCATGCGAGTCGCAATACTTGGATGCAGGTCGTGCGCTACTTATTTTAAATCCCATGTAAACAAGTCTTCACACCGAAGTACCGTGGCAATAGTGCAGCTCGCAGAGTGCGACATTCATTTTTTCAGATAGATCTGAACTTATTTGAATCGTTTATTTCAGAAACCACCTAAGTGGCACTTTTATCAAAATGGAGTTTTTGGCGGGATGTTACTCTCCGAAGATAAATACATCTTTTTTTGCAGAAACAACCTATGTTCCATATAAGCAATGCTGTTAGGCAGCTGTGTAAATAATGTGTTTATTTTAGAAAGAACCCAAGCGCCGTCGCCACACAGTTTTTTTTATTTTCCCAACAGTTTTAAAAAGTGCACTTAGGTGTAAGATTTGAGGCTTTCCTGGCGAATCTTATGTAGAAAATCTTCTCGGGTTTGCAGCCAGGTGAGAAGTTTGTTGTGGTCCAACGTTTCCGAGGCTGACGCTGCCTCCATCCTCAGGGAATCTGAAGTGTCGAGTTTTGACATGTAGGGGAAATATATACCAACCCGAGTTGGGCGGAGTCGACCAATCAGGGAGCAGCTGTTCTGTTTTCGGTCCTTTTCCGGGCCAAAATGTTCCTTTTACCTTTCAGGTCCTGAATGCATTTGTTCCAGGCCTGGTTGATAGTGAAACCTTCATCCCTGTTGAAGTTTGTGTCTTCCAGTCTAATTTCAATTGCCTCTCTGATGATCTGGTCAGATTCCCTGAGGATGGAGGCAGCATCAGCCTCGGAAACGTTGGACCACAACAAACTTCTCACCTGGCTGCAAACCCGAGAAGATTTTCTGCACTTAGGTGGTTTCTGCAATAAGCGATTATGCGACGCTACTCGGGATGACGCATGCATACAGTTTCCTTTTCAGCTGTTTTCTACTTGTTAAGAAAATTCAACACATATTTCGCTTGTATAGCGGTAGATTATGGCAAAGATGTCATGAAAACTGCTGGAAAGAGATCTATTTAACATACAATTTGTACATGCGTAGGCTATACGATATGGCAGTCGAAACTAGTAGGAAAAAACCTGGATTAAACTTGCTGAAATTATATCCTCTTTAGGTAAATTGCATTACTTTAAATGGGTTTCTCAATTGTTCAAGTGAAAATATATAATTCGCTATTCGGTATGAATGCAAAACTGTGAACCATGCAACTCGATGTGCAGCCTGCATCCAGGTAGTGCGATTCGCATGCTAAGCTACTTCGGTGTGAATGCTCACTAATAGAATGAAAAATATTAATGATGATGGACGCAGATTATCACATTCAATAATTTTAAGAATGTATTATGCATAGGCCTCCTAGATGATGTTTTTGCAGAAATATGCAATACTTTGCAGTTTGTACCGCGTCAGTCGTTTGTCTACTTGATTTTAATACGAAATATTATAGAAATTGTGAACTTAGTTCAATAATTTAGAAAAATATATTATATCACTACATAATGGGAAAAATTGAAGAACAGAAATGATAGTAGCCTACATTATGCAAAATTACACTGAAATTAATCCAACTTTTATAACGGTACATTTGTTATTTTAATGGCCGTAAAAAGAGGAATATTATTATTGGTACTATATAAATTTTCATATTTTGATTAGAAAAAAAAAAAATTAAAATATAATTAGTAATTTCAAAAAATGTGAAACGTTTCACGCTTAACATGTCATCCTTGTGCAGGGACAATGTTAATCTTCTCTGTAACGTTTCTAATGCTAACGTACTTCACGATGTCTAAACTTTCGCTTTGTATATGCGTACCCCTCTGATGGGTACACATACATTCACATTTCGAAAGTTGTATATATAGTTACCATGGAACAAAAATTTGTGTTTCTGGATTTCCGAAAATTTTCGGGTTTAATGTTTTAAAAGCACGAAGAGATGTTATCGTTCAGTACCATCATTACCTTCAGAAAAATATAGTCAGATCATCTTTTCCAACAAAATTGTTTAATTTTAAGGAATCAATTTTTTAGAGCTGTCCAAATTTCGAGGAAAAACGATACTTTGAACCTGTGATCGAGCGGAAAAAGCCACAAATGTCCCCACCCATATCCTCTTAGGCGAAACTAACGTTACAATGTAAGTTTCCTCTTTAGTCGACCCAGCAATCATGACTGTCATTGAATTAGATCTGTTTTTTATTCATTACTTGTTTAAATACATATTAGTTACTTGTTTAAATAAATGTATTACGTCACATGATGAGAATTGTTATATTATGTTTGTAGAATTGAAGCATGTTTCAATATTTTAAACAAGAAATTAACTGCAGAATATAATGTCCCAAAACTCGCTAAAGGAATATTACGAAATAATATATAAATCCAGATACATTGTTAGATCTTATTTTCCGATACTCTAAGGGAGCATTCACAATGAAGTAGCTAAATAGCAATCGAAACTAGTATGAAAAAAGCCTGGATTAAAATTGCTGAAACTCTTTAGGTAAATTACATTACATTAAATGGGTTTCTCAATTGTTCAAGTGAAAATATATAATGCACGTTAAACTGCAGATCGCATTCGCTACTTCGGTATGAATGCAAAACTGTGAACCATGCTACTCGATGTGCAGCCTGCATCCAGGTAGTGCGATTCGCATGCTATGCTACTTCGGTTTGAATCCTCACTAATAAATTTACAAACATCTGAAAAAAATAAATAAATCAAAAATAAATTTAAAAACTGCACTGCAGTCAAGGTAATCAAATTCGATAAATAATGAGTGAATTAAGTCTGTGATTGCCTGATTTATGACTCGTTCTTGTGTTGTACAAATCGAAAGAAAGGCCTATGAGCTAAATCGTCAGTGAAACATTCGATAATTTTCATGTACAGCTGTGAGAAATATTTTATTAGTAACGAAGTAGCCATACATTTTGTGGCACTCCTGGAAATATAGGTCACAAGTTATACCAGAATATGGTTTGTATGCTCATAAGCTATCTACCCATGTTGTAAAGAGACTTAACAACCCATTGTCCCTGTAATAACAGTGAGAGACCATGTCCAGCTTAGCAGAATGTATGTCATGCACAGAGCGGACATAAAAGTATAGTACCCATGTACTGATATCTAGCGAGGGTATTACAGAGGGTAACTTCTTCCTCAGACGCTTATAGTAATCATTCTAAATGTGAAAATGGTCTCTCTCGGGTATAGGGCGCAGAGTAAAGATTACAGCAGGTCTTATGTGCATACGAATAACAGTTAAAGAATGAAATTCATTTTAAAAGAGCTAGCCTTCATTCAGAGACGTAGACAGAATAAAAAGCCGAGCTTACGGCAGTAGCCAATAGCTAACAGCTGCATTATACTCACTTCTATGTCAGTGTAGACTTCGGACTTTTAGGTCGCTAAAAATGCTGTTTTAGGTATCTAAAATAGGCTCTAAAAATTGGAAAATAGGTTCTAAAAATCGTAAAATAGTCTCTTATAAAATCGTTAAGTTGCCAATTTTCTGAAATATCTCAATTGAAATGCAGAATATTATATTTATTGAAGTCACCATTAATCAATAATCATGATAAAACACAGATATAGGACTATGGTTCACAGAATTATATATACCTATTACTAGGACCTGTATTACTACCATAACAGTGAAAACCTAATCCCTGCGCCCAGAAGCTACGCACGCTAGCATATTCAACCCCTTGTACCCCTCAGTGATTCAGAGAACTACTTTTTTTTTCTGGATGTGGGAGTCTGGAGAAAAACACTACATTTCCTTGGGAATTCCAAGGAATTTTTCTTCTGAAGACGAAACAATCCTTACTATTTAACCACGTCATAAATATGTCATGTACTGCACATTCCGAGCTAAGAATTTAGTACGAACTGAAAATAAATTATAGAATTTATAACAAAAAATGATTTATTTTGAACTTTAGAGGGAAAACAAGCAAAAAGGCAATATTAGGCTCTAACGTAAAAATAGGCTGTTTTGGGTCCTATAAAAGTATCAGTTTTACTTATGAAACATGCATACACAAGTTTTCGTCCATATATCACTTAAGGATTAAAATAGGTTTTTACCTAAAATCCGAAGTCTATATATCACTCTATTTTGTGCGGTTTAGCATTGCCTGGCTACATAAAACACTATAACTTAGTCTGCGCACGGCCTCCCAGAATATTATATCCTTTTCTTGCCAAAACAAATGATTGTAGGCTCTTTCTTCCTCTTTACCAAATTCAGATCAACATTTATTTACATTAACTTACTACTTTTTTATTATTTTAATTAAGCAATAATTATGAATATATTTTATTTATCCTCTCATCATATGACTGTCAGATTGCTTCTCAATCTACGTCTTTTCTCTTAAGAATGTCATTGCTGAGTCGTTCATGTTTTCTTCACCAATGGGAGTGCGTTTTAATCATTGTTGAACAGCGCTAAATCAACCACTATTAACGTTTCGTTCACCTCACAATAGCTGACTATTTAATGCTACTATCAAGGATAGTAAAGAAGAAGAGTGCTGCGCAGCGACAATAAATTAAACCAAAAGCACTTCGAAATCTACCTCAGCCTGTAGGCCTGCCTAAAGGGATTTTTGAAGTAAAACTTCTTTAGTGGCGGTAGAGGGTAAATCTGGAAAATCAGTCACACTAAAACCGTCACGAAATCAGTCACAATCAGTCACGAAATCAGTCACACTCTTACTTGTTTCTGTGCGGACTGCACAGAAAACAATCAACTCAATAATTAGGAGTAATCAAAGGAAATTTTTCAGACCTTACTTCCTCAATGGCAATAGACAATTCCTAAGCATTCTAAAGGTATATTATCTATTTTATGGAACCCGGAGGTTCATTACCGCGCAAATCCAAAATTAAAAATCCAAAATTAAAAATTACAAATTTCCAAAATTTAAAAAAACAAAATTAAAAATTATAACATCCAAAAATCCAAAATTTAATAAATAATAAAATAAAAATTTAAAAATAAAAAATTTAAAAAATAAAAAAATAAACAATTCAAAGATCAAAAATTTAAAAAATCCAAAATTCAAAATAAAGTTTTACGTGGCTTGGCGTTCCACGCACTCTTTTTTTCTTACTAATAGGAAGCCTATCATTTCGTGAGAATATTATAGGAGAAAAATTCCTCCGACACTGGGATTTGAACCCAGGACCTTTGGCTATCCGTGCCAATGCTCTACCAACTGAGGTATGCCAGAGTTCATTTCACAGCGCCAGCTGGAACCTCTCTCCTAAGACTGATTGCCATTAATGGTCTACCTAACTGACAGACAAGTTGTGTCATATGCATTACTGTGAGGCACACTAATTCCACTGTTATTGTACAATAACATCCAAGATGGATAGCCTATAATATGCATTCATGAGGCACAGATTATTCTCTCTGTTGGACATTACATGAGAATATTATAGGAGAAAAAGTGTGCAACAAGTCGTAGGAGAGAGGTTCCATCTGGCACTGTGAAATGAACTCTGGCTTACCTCAGCTGGTAGGATATTGACACGGGTTGAAATCCCAGTGTCAGAGGAATTTTTCTCCTATAATATTCTCATGTAATATCCAACAGAGATAATAATCTGTGGTTCATGAGTGCATATATATCTATCATTTCGTACCTATTCCCTAACACCACCCCTGATTATGAATGGCTGCCGCATACAATACAGTGTGTTCAGAAATTAATATATCACAGGTGACGGTTTATCACCTGTCTGGCTACATAAAACTCTATAACTTAGTCTATTTTTCCTTACTGAAAAGTATATACAGGGTGTTAATAAATAACAACGAAATATTTTACCTGTGTATAGAGGAAACTTAGACAAGCAACTTTTATTAGGAGATTTTTGCTCTACGACGTAAAATGTGTAAGCTACAGGGCATTAAAAAAATTCCGGGATGCGCGGGCAAAGATAGTTAAGTCCACTTTCTTGATACTGAGAATTAGAGTGACTTAACACACTATACCAGCAAAACATAGCTTTAGAGATGGATAAATCCATGAGGCACACATCCATAACTACCGTACAATTTTGAATATGACTTGCTGGACTTAACACAAATGTAGAGAACATTTTTATCTATAACTCTATGGACATATCTCAGTTTTTTAGAATGGTGGACTTAACTCCCTTTGCCCGCGCTCCCCGGAATTACAATTTGGTGCTCATAAGTCAATAATGTAGCGAAATAGGGTTAAAAGTTCATTAAATTGACTTCATGCCTTCCTAGTGATCGACAGAAACCTGATTCTTAATCATTCGTCAACAGCTAAATCATAATTTAGTGTTTACATAATCTGCAAAATTTACAGGCTAATGATATGACTGGTCGCCAATGCATTAGTCTTTTTTTTTTCATTCATAACTACTGACTACAGTGTTAAACAACGAAGTTCCTTTTTTTTTTGCATTTTATTTCTAATGTTAAAAGTCAGTGGCGACCATGCCATGGGAGATTTTATGCTGTAACAGGAAAAATTGAATCCATAGAGCAAAAATCTCCTAATAAAAGTTGCTTGTCTATGTCCCCTCTATACACAGGTAAAATATTACGGTGTTATTCATTAACGCCCTGTATATACATATATATATAATGCATATAAAATTTATAAAATAGGGTAAAAATAAACCTTGAATCTAATCATTGTGTTAATTGTTTACTCTGCAGTCCGACTTGTGTTTATATATTCTGTGAGAAATTGCACATTAATAAATAGTACTGATAAACTTTTCGCTGGTTTCTTCTTTTGGCTACCCTGGTCCATTGTTGGCCCACTTTATCCTTGAAAAGGTCCTCCCATCTCCTTTTTGGTCTTCCGCGCAGCCTTCTTCCTTGTCTGGGGTCCCATATGGTACTCCTGTATGTCCATCTATCGTCCACCAACCTTGAAACATGGCCACCCCATCTCCATTTAGTGCTTTCTGCTAGGTGAGCGATATCTGTCGTTTTTGCTGACTGGATTAGTGTAGTATTGGGGATTCTGCCCCTCAATGTGATGCCTAGGACTTTTCTTAACATTTTCCTCTGGCATACCTGTAGTAACTTTTTCTGTGTCGATGTCAGCGCCCATGTTTGACAGCCATAGAGTATCACCGGGTAGATGCAGGATTGTAGAGCTTCTATTCTTAGTGTCCTGCTGAGTTTTTTTATCCATAAGCACAAATTTGAGGGACCAGAACGCTCTCCATGCCTGTGTGATTCGTCTGTGTACTTCCCTGTCCATGCCGTTATCAAAGGATATTATTTGGCCTAGGTATATGTATTCATTTACATATGGTATTTGCGTTCCCTCGATTGTGATCGGAGTTTGGGGGCCATTAGTCATCACTTTGGTTTTAGTCATGTTCATGGAGAGGCCCACTGATTTACTTCTTACGTTTAGTTCCTGAAGCATTGATTGCAATTCTTTTGGTGATTTCCCGAATATAACTACATCGTCTGCGAATCGCAGGTTAGTCAGTCTTTTTCCGTCCAGGTTTATACCATACCTCGCGTTCCATCTGATATTTCTGAAAACATCCTCTAAGACACTTGTAAAAATCTTGGGGGATATTGGGTCCCCTTGTCTTACTCCCTTTTCTAGTTTAAACGTTTGTCCTTCCTCTTCTGTCTTCACTTTAGCCATACTTTGATTGTATATATTGTATAAGATCCGTATATATTTTGCTTCTATCCCCTGTGAGTAAAGTGCTTTGAGTATGCTAATGTGTTCTACGGAGTCAAAGGCTTTGCTATAGTCCACAAATCCAAGGTATACTGTCATGTTGAATTCATTGTATTTCTCAACTATTTGGGTTATCATCTGTATGTGGTCCGTCGTGCTGTATTTATTGCGGAAACCTGCCTGTTCGGATGGCTGATTCTCGTCTAGGATTCTTGTTAGCCTCTTCGTCAGAATTTTGGTGAAAAGCTTGTAGATATTAGACATCAGGCTTATGGGTCGGATATTTGCAAATGATTGTTAAATAGACTCCCGTCAATTAAATAAAAATTGAAAATTTTAATATTCACTACGCATTTTTAAACGTAAAACTTCTCACGTTGATTGTAAAAATAGTCATACATGGTGAGTGAAAAGTGTAGACTTTAAGTTAGCAGCCGTGTACCAAAAAATATGACTGGCTCGAAGGGGCATAATTCATTAGAATAAATCCAATATTTATTATTATTATTATTTCACAAGTATTCATGGATGTCTAAAAATTGTTAATAGTAATGGTAAAATAATTTTATTTCACAAATATAACCTACTCGAAAAATATAACTTGTATCATAAATAACAGCGAGTCAAGAAATCGTCTGCAGAGCTGGTTTTATAATATCCGTCTTTTCAGCATGGATTTCAATCTACTTAAGGTAATTTCATACTCTGGAGACAGACCGGAGATTAACTCTGGAAAGAGAGTGGTTGAGGTATATTTCTTTGTTTCTGCAGCATGTCAGAGAAATTTACTTCTTGGAAGAGTAAGGTACTCAATCCCCGTCAACAGCCAGCCTTATTTTTGTAGCCTATGTTTATATGTGTCTATATACTTTAATCTTTCTGCCAACTTTTAACACTGTCATTTTTTGGGGAAAAATAAGAAGAAGAAAAACAAAAAGCATATTCTAGCCTCTTCTCAATTCCACTAAAACACTTTAACGGCCTTAGGGAGGTCCCAGCCATCATATTTATCTTCTTCACCGTAACAAACCAGATATAAACTTTCAAACACTCTACTCTTTCATTTTTTTTATTTCATTCTACTACTTTTCCCTCTTTGTTTCTTTATTATAAGAAGATACGCAGCACTTTTGTTCTGCAGAGTTAGTGAAGTCATTTCAGCGCAGTTTTCAACTTTACTCTTCTAGGTTGCGCCACTAGTCACCTTAGAAAGAAACTTGTACCGATGTTTTATTTTTTTTTTTCGCCAGATTTTTTAAAATGCAAATGACCGTCATGCTGTGTGGTGTAGGTTGCACACCCTTGCCCCCCCCTCGGCTAAGTTACCTACCAAACCCTCTATAAGATGAAATTAGGTGATTTTTAGCCTGTTCCCTAGAGTTTAATACACGAAAGCGGTTGTAGCTCTCTAGTGGCATATATATAAGTTGCGTCCCCCTTCTTCTCTTCTTTAGCGCAAAGCAAGGCTCGTAAAAACCCCCGCTTTCCTCTCTACCTTTCTTCCAGTGGTGTATTTAAGGAATTTTCGCCTCTACTTTGAAAGGCAGAACGCGTTAAATGAGGTGTACCGATATCAGATTTATTCACATAGAAGGCCATGGGCATGATGTAATAAAACTCCTATCGGGAGGGGAAAAGAAGAAGAAGAAAAAACTAGAAATTTCCGATATATTGATATGTATCTTATCCCTTAGTCGCCGACTCTGGGGGAGGTACTTTCTATCCCCCCAGAATATAAAAATAGGGGTCTTTTCCCTCAGTATTTACAAGTAAGGGCTTCACTGTGTTCATCATAGGTAATCCTACGAGAGTTTACGAGTTTATCTGATGAAATAAAATAAAAAGTCTTTCACATCAAACTTTTTCACCAGTCTACTGGCAGTTTTGAATACATGTTTTTTTTCAACCAATTCAGCTGTGTTTATACTCTTTTTAGCTGCGAGGCCATATCAGGAGTTCGGGATCTGTGTCTATACAGTAGGGTAGGCCATGAAAGTATTGATTGTCAATTGTTTCTACTATTACTGTATTTTTATGGAGTAAATTTCAAGTGATATTCATTTAAATGGATATGATACAGGATGAAATGGTGAGGATGATTCATGGTATGTAAATATCCAATTCGGCATTTGTCTTTACCACTGGGTAACCTTGAAAAAAACCAAGTCAAATTGGCCGGCCACGGGATTTGAACCTGGAACCTCTCGAACGCGAGTCCAAGACGTACCATCTCGGCCGTTATAAAATTGAATACCGGTAATCGTCGAAATTTTTGTCTCCTTTTAACATTTACGCCGTAGCGTAGTGGTTGAGGCGCTGCGCTACAAATCGGAAGGTCGCGGGTTTGATCCCCGATGAGGTCATTGGAGTTTATCAACTGGCCTAATCCTTTTGGTGGCACTAAGGCCCTGGAGTCGATTCGGTCTCAGAAATGCTCAGAAATAAGTACCAGGAGCAATCCTGGGGGTAAAGGCGGGTGGTGCGTAAGGCTGACAACCTTACCACCTCCAAGTACCGAATGTCTAAACTCTGGGATTCTGAACCTTCTGGGCCTCCATGGCCTGTATAGGGAATACTTTACTTTTACTTAACCTTTTTCGCTCTAAGCCTAGGCCTATTTTGCTTAAATACGCCACTGGATTCTTCCTCTCTCATTCTCTATTTTCTCACTAGTGGCGCTGTTTGGTTATGTGCCGCCATGTTCCTGGTTAAAGTACGTTAAATTAGACATGGAGGTGGAAAGAGTCACAAGAAATATGGAGTAATAAAGGAAACAAAAAAATGTGAAGTCAAAAGAAAAGTATAAAATAAAGGATTGGACAGAGAAGGAGAGATACAATAAGAACGAAAGAATGTACTTGGTGACGTCATGAGAGAGAGAGAAAAAATGTTCATATTCATTACAGGAGGCCATGTCTTGTGTAATAAAAGCTAAAATGTGTTTCAAGCTGCGACCACTGCATGCGTGGCGTTTGATTTCATGGTTGTGGCTTGTTAGGGGTTAAAATGCATTTTGCATTCATTATTGTTAGAAAAAAAAACAGCTGAAAAATTCAACGCTCGTGATGATATTTTATTTTGCGGCACTGGACATGGCCTTCATCGTGTGTGTTGTGTTTGTGGACAGATAGCGGACTAAATAATTTCAAACTCGGTTAAAAATTTTAAAGCTGGCCACGGCGAATCAGTGTGTCACACAGGGATCAAAGGGAATTTGCACATCCGAAAATTGTGTACTGTTTAGAGCTCTGATACGGAAGTTAACTTGATTAATATTTACGTGTTGTGTAGACGGAAAAGTTCACATGTGTAATATACTCACATAATATTCTCAACCCTAAGCACAACTGTCTAGCGTCAAATAATCTCTATATATATATAAAAGGCTTTGTCCTGACTGACTGACTGACTGACTGACTGACTGACAGGAATCAACGTAGAGCCTAAACTATAACAGGTAGAGACTTGGAATTTTGACAGTACCTTCGTTTCATAATGTAGGTGCTCACTAAGAAAGGAATTTACCAAATTTTGATTTTAAATGCCAAAAATTAAATGTTTTTGAGAATACTTAATCCTTTTTTACACAGAATAATAAAACCCAAATCACAGAAAATATTATTGCTAATGGTATCAGATGGCTTTGGAAAAAAAAAGAAATGCAAGTTTGACAAATAAGAGAAGTTATCAAATTTATAATTCATGTTATAAATAAATATTAAAGAATGTAATCCACGAAAATAATGCAGTCACATAACTTTTCTCTACCCTGGACATAGAGAAAACAATACGAGGTATGGTAATATGGTATATTATTAGATCGCAGGTTTTTGGAGAGAGAAGTATGAAAGTGATATTGTTTTCTGTTTAATTTCATCCCCAAAACAGTTTTATGGTAACATGAGAGGGAGAAATAAAATTTTCCGCCTCGGTATTACAATTTTATGTTACAGGAATTTCTGTTTCTTCTTATTTGAATCCTTACCAGGCTTGCTGTGTACAAGCGATGCGATGCAGAATTCGACATCCTCTATGAGCCATAAAAAACTATATCAAGCGTTTTCTGAGGGAATAGTTTGAGTGGGATAAGTTGTTCTTCCTATTTAAAATATTAGGACCTAGAATTTAAAAATCTAAAGCCCTTCATAAGTTCATTTCCAATTAGAAAATAAAAAACCCGGGTGACACCGGGTCTTTTAAGCTAGTTCTGATAAAGAACAACCAACAGGAGGCCATGTCTTCGACCGTGTTTATTAATTCAATATCCAGATATTTTTAATCGCTATTTACGTATCAAGTACGCAAAATAACGCTTTAGTGGACGAATCTAGTATAGCTGCAGAGGCTGAAATACTGGATGAGTCCGATAAAGTTTTTGCGTACGTGGTGCATACTATATTTTTTTAGTTAGAAGCTCTCTATATTATATGAAATGAAACAAAAATACCGTACAATTAATTATAATGGAAGATAGTCAGCCATTTGTTAAAGTAATATTCTCAAGGCCAACTGAATCGCGGAACAACAATGAACCGCAGATGACAACAACTATGTGAACTTAAAGCAGTTGATTGGCAAGATCAGCCGATTTATTAATTTTCTTATGAATCTAAAATCTAAAAACTATTTAATTATGGTGGAACAAAAATGCCGTATGCAATTTGCCTATAATGGTATTTAAGATACTGGTATGAAAATTATGAAATTAGATTTTCTAGTTTCATAAACATACTTGTATCTTAATAATTATTCATGATATAAGGGCTAAAACGAGTATTTTGCGAATAGGTATGTTTGCTGAACGAGCCCGCAAGAGCGAGTGAATCAATCCTACGAGCATTATGCTTTTTTCTCCAGTCCCCGTTTTCATCTCTCCTAGGCAGAAATATTTTCATAAGCCCCCTGTTTTCGAACACACTCAGATTATGTTCTTCCCGAAGAGTAAGCGACCATGTCTCTTATCCATATAATACAACCGGCAGGATAATAGTCTTATAAATGTTTATTTCTAGATTTCTGGACTGAAGACGAGAAGATAAGAATTTCTGAACTGCATAAAAGCAAGCCTTTCTTGATATGAGTCTACACGTAATGTAATAGTTTATTTTTAAAACTGTAAAAATGTTTAAAATCATCTAAGATGCCAAAAAAGACATGTCAGCGTAAAATTACGAAAAACTGAAAATAATGCTAAACAAATTGTCTTTATTTAAACAATTAATTCGTGATACTCATTTGTATACAGTAAATTGGAGCTATGTTCCAACTTCCATTTAAAAATAATATATATGCCAAACCATCAAATGTCTTGATCTATTTAGGCTTGTGACCGTCGTCTGTGTGCTGAAAATTGTGATGCAGTTTTTACATGTCTGGTTAGCCCATAGTATTGATCTATTAATAGCTTGTGAGAATTGCTTCATCCTGGCGCAGTATTGGGACGGCAATTTCTCCTGCCTCCGAGTACTGCGTGTTGCCTAAACGAAGCTATCAGGCGGTGTTTTATCCCAGTGGAAATGCAGTAAACGCAGCCTTTAACCTTTTCACTGCTACTGATGTATAAATTTGTCACCTTAAAAATTGCATGAAAGCAAAGATATAAGAGCAATAGATAAATGTTTCATACAAATAAAAGGAGTTTTTTATCCACAAGTTAGAACAGTCATTTACGGAAATCTCCTATTCTTCCGAAATTTTCTTCATTGATATAAAACTTAGATCTCACTGAGGACGTCATGTTGATGATTACTTATATAAATATATAAACTCTGCTCTGAAAGGTTAAAAAATTTCTAAGTATTGATATGATTTTGTACAAAATAATTCAACTACGGTTATGCATGTAAATGTAATGAAATAAAAACACAATAACTTTTATTAACACAGTAATTAAGCCTTGCAAACAGAATTTCGTATCTGAGCGTTACCGAGATTGCAGTGAATGTTTTGCGAGAGTTACTGTGTCTCTCATTTTTAAGGGGAAATGTTACAAGTTAAGCTACTGCACTTATTATTATTATTATTATTATTATTATTGAATCTCCGAATCTTCTAAACCCTACTTTACCGGGTATGTTAGGGTTATATTTAATTACAAAGTATGTATAATTGTATTGTATGATTCACTGTTGGCCTAGCCTAATGTCTTTCATAATCTATGAAATATATGTATGATAAATTTTGTAAATGTGCTATAACAGCAGCTGCTTGTAAATGTATCTGTTTTGACTTGCCTATTAGATACTGTAAAGCAGATGTGTGGATGAAGTTCCAGTTCTAGTCTTATCCTGTAAAATACAGGGCACTCAAAAATAAAGTGTTTTACATCCTGTGGATACTCAGAACATATACAGTTATAATTATTACTCGGGGTTTCTATGTGAAATCGTTCAAAATAAGTACCAAATTTTCCGTGTCCCGAAAGGAACTGGGTTAAAATAAAGTTTGGTTTCAACAGTTTGCATTTTTGGCGATCATAGACCGTTGGAAAGAAAACTTCTCTTGTAGTAGAGCCACAAGTGGATGCTTGCCATTCTTGATTCCAGTTGTCAATGGTTTTGTTTCGAAGTTCCCTTTTGAAGTAGGAAATGGGGCACTTAATATAGGCTGGGGCTATTTGTAGAGATGCAGCTTCTTTAGCAAGTGAGTCTGCTCTTTCATTTCCTTCAATTGCGGAATGACCACGTACCCAGGTGAGGCATATGTGTTTATTTTATATTCTGAGAAGATTCCTGATATTAACTGCAATTTGATGGAGATTGGATTTATTATGTATGGCATATAGTGCAGATTGTGAGTCGCTGCATATTTTAGCGTTTACGTCATTCTCATTGCACCACTCTATGGCTTTTTGAATGGCAAATAGTTCTGCTTGGAACACTGAGCAGTGATTAGCCAGTTTAAATCTGGTATTGCATAGTTCGGTGTCATCGTAAAAAACCACAAATGCACAGCCTACTATGGCCTGACCCTCAGCGGTGCTGGAACGTGAGCCATCGGTGAAGATCTGGTGTCTGTGTTGTGCTGAGCATTCAGTAAATGTTACATTAGTGCAATGTTGAGCGGGGTGGCCAGTATGTAAATGACTTGCTCTAGTCTCTATTTCCGTCCCTTCATTATTACGGTGAACTGTGATTAACAGGGCCCGGACTCTAATGACATGTCATTTTTTTTATTGATGCTGCATAGACATTGCCAACTTGTAGATAAATCCTAATCATGGCCTCTAGTTTATAGAAATGCATTGTTACTAGGTATTTTTTTTTCATTTTATGCTATTTTATATTTTTAGGGCATTTATTTCAATTTTACGTCTTTATTATGTCATTTTCTTGTCATTTCCCTCCTTATTTAGTCACTTTCATGGATTTACACTGAGTATATTAACTTTTTTTCGTCTATTTTCCCATAGGGTAATATT
This sequence comes from Ectobius pallidus, assembly GCA_964059195.1. Classification (NCBI taxonomy): domain Eukaryota; kingdom Metazoa; phylum Arthropoda; class Insecta; order Blattodea; family Ectobiidae; genus Ectobius; species Ectobius pallidus. The sequence goes on from CAXKWD010000007.1 coordinate 167,401,190, forward strand.
TAAGGGGAGATGGTAGTTACCAGTGACAAAAAATTGATTTTTTTTTCTTAGGCTCATGTAATAGATCATAGTTTTGTGAACATTTTGATACATAGGTTATATATATTGCGTTATTATTAAGCCAAGCAGAGCGACCTGGAGCTTTCTAAAATGCATAAAATACCATAAGGCACGTCATTTTCTTTTCGCTCTCCTGTAAAATTACATTTATTGTACTTCAGGTACGATTTTCCGAAAAACTATTCATACTAGAATAGGGAAACTTTCAGGAATTCATTATAGATGGATGACAAATCTCCCTTAGCAGAATTGTGGGAAAAGTCTTGACTATACAGAATTTTCAACTATTTTTATTTTAAGAAAAAGTCTTTTTTTTAGACGTGAAGTTTTCATGCAGTTTTCATGCAGTAATAATGTACATATTAGACTGATTGTGCTAGGGTAAATAGTAATACCTGTTGTTAGTAAGTTCCCAAAGTTTCACAAAAATCTAAAGGCTAGTTTACATGATGACACTAGGTTTCGTAACCACTTTCATGAAAGTGATTTCGTGAAACTAATTACACACATTTTCTTTCCAATGCAACCACACATTTCATGTTATTTCTGAAGTTCAAGTTATTAAGATCCCATGTAAATGTTTGAAACACGTACGAATACAGGCATTTCACAATTTCCTCACTTCCCCATTTCATTTTACGTAACGCGAAAAAGCTAAATAAGCGTAAAATATCAAAATTACTGTTATAGTTTCGTGAAAAGTTGGAATCAGCCGAAACTGCGTAGTGTCGTAACTCATTGTTCCCAGTACATCTAGCGCTTGCGCATTAAGGAAAAAACAGTTGCGAAACTCAGTTACGAAACCTAATTTCGTCGTGTAAACTAGCCTTAAGCTACAGAAATTGAATAAAGTGTACCTGTGTCAAGGGAAGTAACTGTAAAACAAAATTATCACCTATGTGTTAAAAAATTCCTTCCTACCAAACAGCGAGTTCTAGAACAACCATTTTCTGCTTATTTTAAACTGCAGAGTGCACTTGTAAAGCATAAAAAATTCAACTAAATCTGACTTTTAACACCTGAGTTATGGCTTCTTGAACATAGAAGCATTTGGCATTTTCCCTTCGGGTCTCCCAGTCAATACTTTTGACATATGTCTTTCTTCTCCCATGCGCGCAACATGTCCAGCCCATTTCATCCTCCGTGATTTAAATACCCTTACTTTATCCGGTGAAGAGTACAGGTCATGAAGCTCGTCGTTATGAAGTATTTTCCAGTCTCTTAGGCCAAAATATTTTTCTAAGCCCCTGTTTTCGAACACTCAGATTACGCAAGAGGCCATGTCTCACAGCCATATAATGCAACCGGCAGGATAATTGTCTTATACGTTTTTATTTTTAGATTCCTGGACAGAAGACGAGAAGATATAGTATATTGCGATACAAGTGCCGTAAGGCACGTTTACGGGTCGAGGAAACAGATTGAAAACCCGAGGCGCAGCCGAGGGTTTTTAAGTTTTCGAGACCCGTAAATGCCTTTACGGCCCGTGTGTTGCATGCTATTTTTTGCACGATGATTATTTATATCAATTTAATTATATTAATTGTGATATTACCTGAAAATATTATGTAAATACATTCTTGAAAATAGATGTTTATTTCAGATAGTGATTCGCATGTGTTTGTTGTTATGGGAACCGAATATTTGTCCTGGGGGCCTTGTTCATAAAGGCATGTATTATGAAGTGTATCGTAATGAATTATGACGTAGCGCTTGGACCGTAAGTAATTTAACCTCATCGCAACCGCCCTTAGCAACAAGACTGTGTGGGAATGTCAACTTACGATCCATGTAAACAAATTCCGTAAGTAACACTTACTAGCTAAGGAGTGCAAAAAAGAGTTTCTGAACTGCATAAAAAAAGCATTTCCTGATTTGGAACAATGGCATATTCCAAAGCGAAATTAAAAAAAGCAAAGGCGATAATGTATCTCCTCTAAAGTAAGGCGTTAATTTTCAAATAAAACGCTGCCATCTAGTTAGATGGGATTTACATTTTTGCGTGCGGGTGGGAGAATAATGACCCTGGGTGAGGCCGGACATGCGTTAAGGGGGTATAATATCCAATATAGAGCAGTAAGCTCTCTCTGAAACAAGTGTATTGATGGGGCCATACAGTAAATGTTTCGGAAAGGGGGGGGATCAGGTTTTTACAACGGCGGACAGGGGATTATGTGGCCTGTGGTAGCAATGACAACATCAATACCTTATGTAAACATCACCACAGGCTACTCGAAAAAGATCTGTGGGTGCACAATATTTTGTTTTCCAGCAACTCAACTGGTTATATAAATCGTATTGCAAATACACTTTTCAAATAGCAATAAAATATTTGCGAATAAAATCAGGTAAACTGATGTAACAAAATGCCAGAATGTTTTTGTTTAATCAGTGATAATTGCAATTATGATATGTAGAAAGTCCACCGCTGTGGTTCAGAGGATGCGTTCAATCCGCTCACGCAGCGGGTTCGATTCCTGGTCGGGACAAGTTACCTAGGTGACGTTTTTTCCGGGGTTTTCCCTCACCTGTGAGACAAATGTCAGGTAACTTTAGGCCCTTGTGGTCCCCGGATATCATCTGGCCGTCATTATCATCTTCATCCCATCCTCGCCTTGTTCTGAGTGAGTGTGTGTGTGAATTGTGTGTCTCGTCCTATGTGTTCGTGTTGTCTAAGAGGTGGCCCCGCGTTGGGCTGATCACTCAACCGGGGAGGCCCTCCATGTCCTTGTCTGGTCAAAAAAGTATGTATGTGATCCAAAGTTAATCCCTCTCCCGACAGGTCGCAGCCCTGTAAGGCCCGGGCGGCTTGGGTCGCTTAATTCCTAAAAGGGAGAGGTAAAACTACGACAAAGAGAGAGAGAGAGAGAGAGAGAGAGAGAGAGAGAGAGAGAGAGAGAGAGAGAGATGGTTGTAGAAAGTATGCTATTTTTGTAATCGATTTCCGAGTTAAGCTCCAGATCGATTCATTACGAAGGGCTTACGGAAGAACAAAGTCTTGTTTGATAAGCATTTGTGAAGGAATATGCGGATAGATTTATTTGTCAAAGCTAACTATATTTAGCTAGTATTTATTTAATGTGTAATGTATAGGCCTATGTATTTAATGTGATATTTAATGTGTAACTGTATGTATAGTGTGCAATTTTTGTACATAACTTATGTATCGCTGGTATTTATTGCACCACTGCCACTGGGTTGTTGACCCACTTGCAGTGCCAGAAAAAATAATTGCAATTTCCAAAGCCGTATACGAACACTGTAAAACATTTTCTGACGCAAAGCGTTTCCCGGCCAGGAATTTCTTCATGGGGCAAAACAAATGAAATTCCGACGGTGCCAGGTCTGGATCCTATGGAGGAAGCTGGAGCACCTCCCAACCAAATTTGTTGATTTTCTCACGAAGTTTGACACGATCACCATGAATGTTACAGCGTTTGTCACGAGGGGGACGGAAAAACTTTACAAATTTTTTTAATGTATGCAGCAGTGAAAACAGCAGTCCGCAGATGGATATACTCCAACCGAACGGACTTCTATGAACAGGGTATTTTGAAACTAATATTACGATGGGAGAATTGTGTTGAGGAACTTGGTGACTATATAGAAAAATAGACAAAAGATGTCCCTTCGTGTGTGCATTTGTTTGTAATTGTATCTATTAAATATTTTGTATATATATATATATTGTGCGTTATTTTCGATACACCCTCGAATTTGTTCCACAAACCTCAAGTTTCGGGAGATCGAATAAAAGATCCAAACCGCAAACCCGACGCTTAGGGAGCCCAAACGGTTAGAAAACCTATAGGAATGATATCGATAGATCTTTCCTAGTTTTTGTTTTCGCTTATCTCCAGCACTTGCCTTTTTCTGTGGACAGCATGTGATAATTTTTTTTATATATTTTAGGTAGATTTCGAAGAAAAATCGACTTATTACAATCGATACCATGTCATGACTTTCGAAAAATTCTTTCATATCTTTACGTTTCATGCCTCTTTAAGTACGAAACCACCGCCTGTCCAATAAAAGAAAAAATTGTGATATAATTTATATATATATATATATATATATATATATATATATCTTTACACGCTAGCGGCCGTAATTTTGAAGATATTTGAACCAAATTTTATTATGTTATTTCTAGGCACAATAGTTCGGACAAGTTCGTTAATGAGAAAAATTGGCCCAAGGGGGTGGTCGGGGGAGGGGGTTGAAATTTTAAAACATTTATATCTCGGCCCCTATGAAGTATAAAGGGAAACTTTGTTTGAATAAATTAGAGTACTCCCTATGGAGTTTACAGAGACACCAATGATTTGGGGGTTTTGGGGGTACGAGTGGGGATGGGAGATGGAAATTCGAAATTTTTGAAACCACCGTCTTGTGGGGTATCGTTGAAAAGCTCTTGATGAGTACTCTACAAATCAATAGCTAGTTTTTTGATAGTTTTCATATAAGGCGAGATTTGAATGTTTGAAAAAGTGGTATTTCCTCTTTTTTGCCGTTATTATTGCGGGTTTGTCATGCCAAGGCTAAAGAAGAAGAATGCTACGCAGCGACAGTAAATTAAACCAAAAGCACTTCGAAATCTACCTCAGCCTGTAGGCTTGCCTAAAGGGATTTTATTTCGCTTATCTCCAGCACTTGCTTTTTTCTGTGCACAGCATAATGGTTATTTTTTCTTTCCAATAAAATAAGTGTTTATTTATTTTTTATAATGTTTTCTCTTTATTGCAGGTATGTTTTTGAAACGTCTTGCTGTTTGTTCGCACCGGTACAACTGTAAGTAGGGCCTAAATGCTTTTCTACCTGTAAATTATATTTAGTATATTCCTGTATAAATAACAAGATACAGAACCAATATAAAATATTTACGGATATATAATATTTTTCGTACCATCAGTGTGACCAATTTACTAAGTGATAAGCTTATTCTATATATATAATGCGTTACTTTTCGATCCATCCTCGTACATTTTCTTCTCACTAATTAAGAATTTGCATGCAGTACGTTAACAATTGAACGTCAGGATTTACGGAATTCAAAAGCGCAGCCGGCCGTGGTGTAGGCCTACCCTGTTTATGTAAGTTACTGAGATCTTTGGTTCTTCTAGTAAGAAATACGATTCTAAATTGCAGATGGCTTAGAAATAAACAAGAGAGGGAAGCCTCAGTGGAGCACAGCTAAACACTATTTTGCTTTTAGGCAATTAGATGGTAGTAATGATTAATAACGCGCCACAAGTGCAAATAATCACCAAACTGGTGTTTCAGGCGCTACACGCTAGTGGAACAAAGTGTAAAACCTTCCTCATATTTTAAACCTTTACCTCAGAAATGTATCATTGCCTCGCTGGTTTGAATAATACTTGCCAGATCATATTGCAGTCCTAGACTACATTGTTTTACAGATATTTATGATCCTTTTGTATTAGTGTTATGTGAAAACGGCACCGCCTGATAAAGTCGTTTAGACTACCCGCATAGCAAAATACCAATAGCTGCGTCCAAGGCCCTCTTTCATAAACTTTACAGGTACTAACTACAATTTGACCATTATGTCATTTCGATGGGCAATTGTCTCATTTTTAAAGACAGTGCACGCCGCTTATTGTGATCACTTCGGGACGCAGCTAATCTGATAATATTAAACGATTGATAAAACAGTAGCCGAAGGAATTAAATGAAGGTTATGTATTCACATATAAGATAATACACTACAAAACGAATTAAAAATATTTATTTATAAAATAATAACTTACGTAACTGTGAATCATTGAACCACTCATAGGCTAATACAGTAATAGACTGCAAGGAACAATTTTTTTAGCCAGTAAGAAAGTTTTAATTGTTTTTACTTTCCTTTAGGAGTCCATTAACCAATTCTCCACACTCAGTTTTTGGAAGTCTATACTGATCTGTGGTTTGATAACGCCTGTCTGTTCAGGTCTTTTCATTTTACACTAGCCATCACTGCATGTCAACACTGTTATCTTCATAAATCAAAAGTTGCAGCTTGACTGTGGGGTGAAACATGTTTTATTACTTAAAAAAGAAAGTTAGGTAATGCCACCCCCTGGAACTGGTCATCCTGTGAGCTGAGAACTGTATTCCTACCTCCAATACAACACAATGCAGTTGAGTTAGGAACGAAGCCCATAAAAACGAAATTCTGAATGAGGTACAGTAGGCTACTTGGAAAAAAGCCGCAAAAAAAAAAAGGAAAATGTGATAACATAAACCGAATCTTTGATCACAATACACAGAATTTGTTCAATCTATCAGTATTAATCTGTAATCATACAAGTGATAACATTACCCGACTGATAACATTATCCGCGTTTACATTAAGCGGCGTTCACTGCATTAATTATCCTTTAGTATTAGCGTTCTGTGAAAACAGCACCGCCTGATCGAATCGTTTAGACTACCCGCATAACAAAATTGTGAATACGGTACCGCCTGCTAAATTCGTTTAGACTACCCGCATAACAAAATATCAAAAGATGCGTCCAAGGCCCTCTTTCATAACTTGACAGGTAGGCTACTTACAATTTGACAATTATGTCACTTCGATAAGCAATTGTGTTAATATTTTTCAAATGAATAGCTAATATACAAAAAAGCTTATTTAGTATCGTCATTCACAACAGATATTAATCACAGTTCAACATAATAAGTGCAGTAGCTTAACTTACAATATTTTCCTCTTAGAAATGAGACCTAAAGTTAGGGGGGCGGATTTCTATGACATGTCATATTTTTCCCCTTTGCATTATTTCATGTTTCCGACTAATTTAAACCCGATTCCAAGCATCCTGGTGAAAATGGAACGGCTTTTATTGTTCATATAACTTCATATTTAGGAAATTTTCAACTATTGTAGCATATTTAGTATGAATATGCATATTTAGGTCATATTTTTGGCATATTTGTGTGCATATTAAAGAAATTTTGAAGTTTCATATCATATTTTGTAAATTTTGCATTATAATGACACATTTTGAGAATTTACAGGTAGGTCTAGGCCTATTTTAAATAATTAACATTAAATTTTAATAAAATGAATTGCAATGAAACTTTAAAAAAATATACACAATGTGTAAGTGGTAAAGTCATATTTTTAATTTTATTGGTCATATTTTAATGTTTTTTAGGTCATAAAAGCATGCATCTATCCTACTTTTTAGGTCATAGAAATTCGACCCCTACCTATAGTCATTCCCTCAAAATATTCACTGCAAAATATCACCGAAATAATTTCATCATAACTGTCGGCCTAACAGCTTTTGTTGGTTGCGTTCATTCACTAATTGTTTTTCACAAAATAGTAAACTATAAAAGCTTATATAACCATGGGGAATGAGGTCTCATAGACCACTACAAAATAAATTGTTTTCTAGCATGGCTCTATGTACACTGATGAGTAAGTGACACTTATTGGGTGATAACGGGTCTTGAGAAGAGACGGTATTGTAAATAACACACTTATGAAGTGTTTTATGTTTCTACTGCGGTCACACAGACCTCATGTCAAGTTTAAAAGTTAAATAGAATCGATTGTTATATTACTGTGCAAGTTAAGAACAGTTGTGCATGGATTTATGTTCGCTCTACTTACTATGATGAAGTGCAATAGACTAGTGTAGTCAGCGAAGTTCCACATACCTGAAAACAGAAAATATTTCAACATTAGAACAAAATCAGTTGTGCCTATTAAAATATAATTAATGGAAGAGTATCCTTCGAAAATATTTCAACTTTTCTATTACTGTAGTCTCTATCCCTATAATTGATAATGTATCCTGCGGGTTAAAGTAGTTTTTCCTAAATCTATATATATATAAAAATGAATGTATGTGTGTATGTGTGTATGTGTGTGTGTGTGTGTCCTTTATGCATTACTACACCATTGATCCGATCGCCATGAAACTTTGGGAAGTTGTTGGGTACATTCCCGGGAAGGTTTCTGTCATACTACATTTTTAATTTTAGCTTCCGTTCGCGAGTTATGAGAGAAAAACGGGCAGAAAACGTGTATTTTTTGCGATTTCGAAGCATCGGATTTCAGTAATACATTTCAATGCCAAATCAATTGCAGAAGGCTTTGTCTATTATTGTCACACCTTGGAAATAATATCGTCGCGATCGCTATGGAAGGCAATGGATATCTCAGGTTATTATAAAAGCTATAGATGTCGATAAGGTAATGTTAAAAATATTTTATTTGACATGGAATATAGTTTACAGAAAATTCCGGGGAAGTTGCTTAGTTCGGGGTCCTGGCTACAACGTTTTTATATGTAATCGTAATTAAAATATCTTATGTAGGGTCGTTAAATCTGCCTGAAATGTAACGGAATTATAAGTCTGGACAAATGAATATAGAAATCACGGCCTCAGTAGGCTTATTCCATTCTTCACCTATATAAATAAAAACTAATGTACTATGTCTGTCTGTCAAATATATTTACGCACTTTTTTTTATCGTGAGTTTAATCGATTTCAATTCTCATAATCTTTCGAATACGGCATTTTTCCATTTATTTTCTAATCGTGAAATTCACTTCAAAGCCGGATTTATAGCTGTTTCATTAATTAGGCCTATCAAATGTTTAGTTTACACCTATGAATGTTTCGCGTGCAAAGTGTTAATAAATATAATACTTTAATTATTTTGCTCTTAATTGTTAATCTTTCAATTAATTATCTTGGGAGAAGCCGTGGGGATCTGCTATAAGCTATAATAAGCTATAGCCTATCTAGCGTTTTCTGAGGGAATAGATTGTGTGTGATAAGTCGTTCTTCCCCATTTCAAATTCTTAATACCTATATAAAGACCTTAAAGACCTAGAGTTTGAAAATCGAAAGTCCTCCGCATTAACAAAATACAAAACCCGAGCGACGCCGGGCCTTTTAAGCTAGTATGTAATAAAACTATGGAAAAAAAATAGGAATAAAATTTAATTCAATGTAAAATTACGAAATAAGGCACAGGAAATAAACTACAAGCCCAATGATTGTGTTAACTGTTTTCTGCGCAGTCCGGCGTGGGTTTGTATATTATGCGAGAAATTAAGTCTCACTCATTTAAGGCTTAATCATCAACCTCAATCTCAAATGTTGTATAACATAACTGTTTTTATAATATAAGTGATCTCTATTCTTTATAAGTGTCTATATACTATATTCCTAAATTTATCATTCAATTTGTATAATTAATCTTCCATATACTGTAAAAATAGAGCTAGAAATAATATTAAAATGTATAATGTAGTAAAATGTAGCATGTTTAAATATTGTACATGTATTGAATATTTGTATGTAAATTATTAATTTGTAAATGTGTTTGTTAAACTTTAAGAAATGTAGTTTATAAGAACATGTAAACTTATAAGTGTAGGTTAATGTAAAACACTGTACTGTGTAAGAAAATTAACTAACTGTCAACCTCATGGGCCTCCATGGCCTGTAAATGAATCACTTTACTTTACTTTACATCATATCATATACTTGCCTTACGATAAAGTATACAAAACATAAAATTACAATTTATATTAAATTTACACATCATTAATATTATACAATTTTAGTGACAGATTAACCTAATATGATGAAATGAACATGTGTTCAGCGAAGATGGTTCCTTAAAATGCTGACTGAAGTTTTCGAAGCTATCAGAGCGATTTCATCCAGTAGCGACTTAGGGAGATGGAAGGACTTGCAGAACTGTACTAAAACTGTACGAACTATCCCTCTGGCCCCGAATAGGAGAATGACTTCTTCAATCTTCTGTAGCCTAATTTGTAAGCCATTTTATAGAAAGGAATGGTTGGTTCGTAAATGGCTCTTTTAATTTATTTATTGATTTTACTTACTCTAAAAAGGTTGTCGGTTCCGTTCGTTCACTCATTGTTATTCACAAAATAAAAAACTAAAGAGATTATGTAACCAAGGACGTGAGGTCTCACAGACCTCTACAAAATAAACCTTTTTTAGCACGGCTCCATGGACACTGATGAGTAAGTGACACATATGGGATGATAAAGGATCTTAAGAAGAGAAGTTAGTGTAAATAACTAACTTGTGAAGACGATATACTCGAAAGATTGCTTTCGACAAAGCATATCAAACAAATATACAATTTACATAATCATATGGTTAATACCATTTTACTGACGTAGTATGTGTAAATTAATGAATACGCAGGGAGTTAATGAATAACATCGAAGTATACATAGAGAAACAACTTTCATTAGGAGATGTTTGCTCTAGGAAGTAAAATGTTTATGCTGCAGGGAATTAAGTCATTACTATTAGGCGCTCATAAGTAAATACTTAAGCGAAATAGGGTTAAAAGTTTAATTCAATTGACTTCATGCCTTCTTAGTGATCGACAAAAAACCTTATTCTTAATCATTCATAAACAGCTATATCATAATTTGCAAATCTGCAAAATTTACAGACTAATCACATGACTGGTCGCCACTGCATTAGTCTTTTTTTTTAATTCACAACTACTGACTACAGTCTTAACAACGAAGTTCCTTTGTTTTGCCTTTCATTCTAATGTTAGAAGTCAGTGGCGGCCAAGCCCTGAGAGATTTTATGCTGCAACAGGAAAAATTGAATCCATAGAGCAAAAATCTTCTAATAAAAGTTGCTTGTCTACGTCCCCTCTATACACAGGTAAAATATTTCGGTGTTTTTCATTAACATCCTGTATAACGTAGTAACCTAATATGTTGAGATTAACTTGTCTTGAGCGAAGATGGTTTCTTAAATTGCTGACGAAAGATTTCATTGAGTAGTGAAGGACCTGCAGAATTGTACCAGAAGGGCAGAATTGTTCCTCACGCTCTATCAAGGAGACTGGCTACTTCAATTTTCTATAGTTTGTGAATAAATCACACTCATCAATTATTTTCTATTGTTGGTGTGTTTCATGGAGTAAATTTCAACTGTTATTAATTTAAATGGATGTGATGTATACCCTTCATTTGAAATAGTCATAGAAATTTACACGCCCTGGATATAGCAGCCAGTTTTGAATAACCCCTACTTGCACACGACTGTATTAAATATTAGCAGCGAACCGCACAGTAAACAGTTGATGAAATTATTACTACTCACAATATAAAACTGTACGTTATTTTTATATCTCCGTTTGCCCACAAGCAGATTATACTTATAATAATTGTACCCAATCGATGTGTCAAATTATTAAATTAGTAGAAATGAATTTGTTGGTTCGTATAGGCTACGAATTCTCTTTTCTTGAGTTACTCCCGATTCAAAATGAAACAGTCGGATCTATTATACAGCTCATAGTGTTATGAATTCTGTATTCCCAAACCATGCATCTCTTCGTGGGCAGTCTTATATTAACGGCTGTATAAAAATACGGACTCCTTTCAAAAATGTACTTACGTATTTACTTACGTACCTTCTCAACGACAATAGACAATTCCTAAGCAAGCTAAAGGGATATTATCTATTTTATGAAACCCGAAGGTTCATTGCCGCGCTTACCTGAGCCCGCCATTCAACCCTATTCTCTTGCTAACTCCATCCAACCATCCCTCTTAAATCTTACTTCTCTTAAATCTATCTTAATATTGTCCTCCCACCTACGTCTAGGCCTTCCAAGAGCTCTATTCCCCTCTGGTCTCCCAGTCAATATTTTGGAGATATTTCTTTCCTCCCCCATGCGCGCAACATGTCCAGCCCATTTCATCCTTCGTGATTTAATTACCTTTATTGTATCCGGTGAAGAGTACAGGTTATGAAGCTCGTCGTTACGCAGTTTTCTCCAGTCCCCATTTTTATCTCTCTTAGGCCCAATTATTTTCCTAAGCCCCCTGTTTTCGAACACTCTCAGATTATGTAAGGGGCCATGTCTCACATCCATATAATACAACCGGCAGGGTAATTCCTAATAAATATATATATATATATATATGAAGCATTAGCAAACATACCTGCTCTCAAATAAAATTTATCTCTTTTACCACTTGTATCATAAAAAAACTTTTAAAACTCAGACCTAGCCTCACATATTTTTATCATGATCTTGGTGTTGAGTGAAATTTCAGTTGATGGAAACGAGCAATCTGCCAAGGCTCTGCAGATTTATCTGGCAATTCCAAAGCGAACCGTAAAAGCGATTCGCATGACGATATTGCTAACATATCCATTCCATGTCGAGCTTCATTCCACGGCCCCCTGGGTGGAATATAGGCATTGATTGGATTCCTCCAGTCGAAGTATTTCATTACCTGGGCCACGCATGACATCGTGTTCTTTACTACAGCTTGGTCCTCGTACATTAGTGTTGCCAACTTAGGTGATTTCTCCCTAAAAATTACTGCATTTCAAGTTTAGGGAATACCTTTTACCGTTTATTTCCGCAGGTAAGACGATAGTTGGGGGTACGCCGTAGCGTAATGGTTAAGGCGCTTCGCTACAAACCTGAAGGTCTCGGGTTCAATCCCCTATGAGGTCGATGGAGTTTTACAATTGGCCTAATCCTTCTGGTGACACTATGGGCCTGGGGTCGAGAATAAGCATCTTACAGAAATGAGTACCAAAAGCAACCCTGGGGGTAAAGGCGGCCGGTGCGTAAGGCTGACAACCTTACAAAACTATTTTAAATTTTGTACTCGAGATGACCATACTAAGAGCTATAACTTTTATTTGAAACTTTTTCCAAAAAAGAGTATCTGAAGGGTAATTTAGGCCAACCACTGTTTGTAGAAGCTCAGTTATGACTGGTGAACAATAAAGATTTGCATCAGGTTGAAACAATCGAATACGCACTCCTCGGAATACGGCCTCTTATTCTATAGCAGATTGTGAAGCGAGAAAATTGTATTGCCCACGCTTAGGGTGAAGAAAATTACGTGAGTGCATTACATAAAATATTATTTGGATTGTGTATCCTTCGAGGATGCAATTCAAAACGCGGAAATGACTCTTTTCATTTATACAGCCAATTTAAATGAAGAGAATGTTATTTTTGTCCGATTTTTCTCGAAAACGGCTCTAATGATGTATCATAATATAATATGCTATATTTATTATAATGTATTGTACTAAAATTAAAATTTCAATTTGGGTAGAAGAAGTTGTGTGCTTTACTTCAGATTTTTTTTTGAGTGTTTCAATCTCTATTGGTCGCACCTATTAGCAAAATTCTCACAGACATTTAAGAAGTTTTGTAAGATACAGGACTCGACTGTTGTCCTCTAGATAAATTAGTTTTTATGCTTCATGTGCCTTGGAGCGCTTGGATGAAGAACTATGTTAAAAAACCAGAAGGTCATGGGATCTATGGTAGACAGGTCGTTGGAATTTTTCAATAATCCTAATCCTTCTGGTGAAACTATAGCCCCGGGGTCGACTAAGTTTCCAACAGAAATCAGTATACTAGGAGCTATTCAGGAGGTTAAGGAGGCCGATGCCTAAGGATTACAATCTTACCGCCTTCACCTGTCTTAACCTCCTGGAGCCATAAGGGGCTAAACGGTCTGTATAGGGATCGATTTATTTTCAATATGAATTCAATTGTTGAAATATTGAAACAAAAAATCCGTGACACCCAAAAATTAACCCATTCCATGAATGCTTTAGACTCATGTTCACACACAAATTATACATCCATGACGGACTGCAAAGAAAACAGTTTACAATATGATTAGCACCATAGTTGCACCTTATTCTGTAAACTTTACGAGAATTTTAAATTTTCCATTATTTTATTACAAAATTAAGGCAAACTCTTGTATCCTGTCGGGTATATTATACATTTAAGGGTTAAAATATAATTTCCACTTTTTACAAATTGTATCTTTTACTAAGGCAGAAGTTAAGTGTCGGTTGAAATAAAGAAATGCTTGTTTTTATGCCGTTCAGAAACTCTTATTTTCTCGTCCTCTGTCCAGAAATCTAAAAATAAACATTTAAAAGACAATAAATTCTGCCGGTTGCATTATATGGATGTGAGACTTGGTCGCTTACTCTTCGGGAAAAACATAATATGAGAGTGTTCGAAAACAGGGGGCTTAGGAAAATATTTGGGCCCAAGAGGGATGAAAATGGGGACTGGAGAAAACTGCATAACGACGAGCTTCATAACCTGTACTCTTCACCGGATATAGTAAGGATAATTAAATCGCGAAGGATGAAATGGGCTGGACATGTTGCCCGCATGGGGGAGGAAAGACATCTAAAAAATATTGACTGGGAGACCCGAAGGGAAAAGACCACTTTGAAGACCTAGACGTGGGTGGGAGGACAATATTAGGATTGATTTTTGGGAAGTAGGATTTGTGAGGGATGGTTGGATGGAGTTAGCACAGAATAGGGTTGAATGGTTGGCTCAGGTAAGCACGGCAATGAACCTTCTGGGTTCCATAAAATAGATAATAGGCTATTCCTTTAGTTTGCAGAGGAATTGTCTATTGCCATTGAGTGAGTAAGGTGAGAAATAATTTTGGAACCCCCCCAAATTGCCACCTCAATCCTTTTTTTTGTTTGTTACCATTTGATTAAACATGGAATTTCCCATTCTCTAACCTAGTATTGGCAAGTGGTTAAATAAAATTGATTTGAATTGGCCTAATTTGAGAAAGGTTGTTTGCTATAACATATCTAGGTAGTATGGGTATTTAAAGAAACATTTAATTAAAAAGACCACATGGAAGACCTAGACGCAGGTGGGAGGACAATCTTAGAATGGATTTAAGGGAAGTAGGATCTGCGAGGGATGGTTGGATGGAGTTAGCACAGAATAGGGTTGAATGGCGGGCTCAGGTAAGCGCGGCAATGAACCTCCGTGTTCCATAAAATAGATAATATTCCTTTAGCTTGATGAGGAATTATCTATTGCCATTGAGTAAGTAACTATCTTTTACTATTAGTTTTTTCCCCTCTTTTTTGCCATTGGTGGGGATTTTTACCAGTATTTTAGGGGACCTGCAATATCACAGGTTGGCAGCTCTGCGTGACGCATAGCTATGCCCAGTCTTATTCTCCTTTCTCACTTCCTCGCTGTTAATTAAATCTGTAATGGAGAGTAATAAATTCAAGGATTGAACATTTTGTGGGTCAGCTATGCACGCAGACCCAATGTTACAATTACTAGAACTACACAATGCCGGTACTGTTACCATTGTTATATATGTCTGGTAGCAACATTACAATTAAACAGAAATATATCACATCATCAGTCTGCCAAATTATACACATTACTGGACACAGTTATTTTATATAATAATTTATTAAGTGCCAGAATGGTACTTTATGAGATTGTGTTGGGGATGGGCAAATGTCTGTCTGTCTGTACGTGCAGTAACTCAAATACGCTTTATCGGATTTTCATGAAACTTGGTATACGTATTTATAACATCCATGGGAAGAAGCCTATTGATCTTGGACAAAATCGGTTGACCGGTACCGGAGTAATGCCCAGTTTGTGCCTATTTTACGGTAATATAGTAGAAAGAATTTATCAAATGCAAATCAGTTCTCATGACAACATATTGTTCTTTGCACGATGTAACTAATTAGTGGTACTTACGAATATTGTTGCCGTGGACCGTAACTTGACATTCCCGCACGCAATCTGGTTGCTATGAAAACAAAATAAATTTCCGTGCGGTAAAAATTACAAAAAGCACAAGTGCCGTAAGTAAAACCATCATAGGCCTAATACAAGCCTTTATGGAAGACCGGAACCAAGGCCCCCCAGTTTGTGGCGACTTTAACAGGACAAATATTCGGTCCCCATAACAACCAATACATTGCGAATCACTTTCTGAAATATAACATCCATCTTTAATAGTGTATAAACATAATATTTTCAGCTAATATCTCAATTAATATAAATAAATTGATATAAATCATCATCGTGCAAAAAATAACATGCAATACTCGTGCAGTAAGCGCATAAAGGATCTCGGAAATTGAAAAACTCTTTAAACTCTTTCCTCAATCCGTACGCACCGCTTATGGCACTTGTATCGCAATACACTATTACAGTATTCATATACGGCTTTGGAAGTTGCAATACAGTTAGCTTTCAGAAATAACACTAACCACAAATTCCGTCACATATGCTTATCAAACCAGACATTTGTTCTTCCACAAGTCCTGCTCAATGAATCGATCTGGAACTTAACTCGGAAATCGATTATAAAAATAACTTATTTTCTGCATATGCTAATACAAAATCAGGTAAACTGATATAACAAAGTGCAAAGAATGCTTTTGTTTAATCAGTGAAAATTGCAGTTATGTATTCTTTGGCCGAGAGAAACAATAACATTGTGGAAAACCCTAAGAAAAATTACGATTATTTCCATTGTTATTATAAGTCTGTATTATTTTGTTTAATGGAGAATGGACTTTGCGAGAACCTATCGAGTCAGCCTTCATGAGACATGAGAACAAAGGAATTCTGAAATATAATATATCAGTTAATGTATCTCTGAATCTCTCTTTCTCCTGACAAAACACACCACCCTCTATTTCTCTTCCCTTTGTTCATCCACTTTAAAAGCTCAGGCTGAATGTATACGTTCATAACACATATTACTTTATATCCTACTGGCAGTGGTATAAGTAACATACACAATATAACCTATATCCATTTTACGGTATTCTTTCTCATCTATACAAAGGACGATATAGATATCCTATTTCATTTATAAGTTCTTTTGTGTTTCTATTCCATTGATTTTCAGTAGTAATTCCATTCATGCGCCGCCTGTTTAATACAGGGTGTTTCACACAAGAGTTGGCCAATCGTGCGGGTTTCTGCGCCGCGGCGGGCACAGCTCTAACTCCCGAGCGATCGGATGAAATATCTACGCAAATAAAAACAGGTAAACTGATGTAACAAAATGCAAGAATGCTTTTGTTTAATCAGTGATAATTTTATTGCAATTATAATATGAAGAAAATAAGTTATTATTTAATCGATTTCGATTCATTAAGCAGGACTTACGGAAGAACAAAAAGTCTAGTTTGTTAAACATATGTGAAGGAATATGTGGGTAGTGTTATTTGTCAAAGCTACAAGAATTGCAACTTCCAAAGCCGTATATGAACAATGTAAAGCAATATGTTGTCATGAGAACTGATTTGCATTTGATAAATTCTTTCTAATATATTACCACAAAATAGGCATTAAATTAGGCATTTCTCCGGCACCATTCAACAGATTTGGTCCAAAATCAATAGGCTTCTTCCCATGGACGTTATATATGTGTATACCAAATTTCATGAAAATCCGATAAAGCATATTTGAGTTAGCGCGCGTAAAGACATACGGACAGACATTTTCCCGTTCATCAAACAATCTCAGTATGTCACTTAATAACACTGTGTGGAAAACGCATGGTGAGTCACAAGAAAAACTCACATTATTAGACCGAAGTTAGAAAACCCAGGGTTAATGTATATTGAACCCCTGTCGATGAAACCGGCCGTTAAATACACTTTCATTTCATCAAATCTCAGCTGAAATCAGTGATATACAGACGATGGAGCTTACAAGTTGTGCTGGCCATGATATGCACATGGTGCAGTCATGCAGGGGGCTTTGTCTTATATGCAAACACGATGCGAAAACATCTGCATACTGCGGCGTGATGACGACACAATGCAGGAGATGGCGTGCTGGTCTGTGGTCGCGTGCTCACATCGGATTAGAAGTATCAGGAAAACTTTATTTCCTGTTATTTGCCAAACTATAGTGTTATTACATGTAACATACGTGAAATTGGTTCGGATTGGACGAAACAGTTGTCGTAGTGTGTATTTATGTATGAGACATACATAAAATTCGCATAACCCAATACATCGATATAATTATAATATATAAATATATAAATAAATATACATATATCTATATGAGACCGCCGGCGTGGTCTTGTGGTTAGCGTCGATTCCCGGTACCTCCTCGGATTTTTCTGAGGTAGGGAGGTCTGGAACGGGGTGCACTCAGCCTCGTGATTCAAATTGAGAAGCTACTTGATAGAGAAGTAGCGGCTCCGGTCATGGAAACCACCATTAACGGCCGTGGGTGTCGGCATGCCCCAATACTGCCATCTACGTATGGTAGATGATCCAGCGGTCGGGTGGTAGGCCCAGTCCCTTCAGGGATGTAGTGCCACACACATATATATATATATATATATATATATATATATTTCTGATTCTTACGATGTTGTTTTTTTTACATTTACGACTGGAAGGTACCCACATCTTCGCCCACGATAATTAATTTGAAGATTAAAAATTAAGAGGAAAATAATAAAACATTATATTTATTAACATTTACACGCGAATCATTCACAAACTAAACTATTAATATTTATAACGAAACAGCTAAAAATCCGGGTTGCAGTGCATTCCACGATTATAAAGAACCTCTATCGTTTTTGACATTATAAACAAACGAAGCATCCAGGGCGAGCTCACAGAAGCGATAATTCCAGGCGATATATTGGAAAAATCGCGATGCTTTTATTTTCAAGTTATGACAAAAAAAAAAAGAGGCAAAGCCACATGCAATTGATTTGACAATTCAAATGTATTACCGAAAACTGATGCTTCGATAGAGCAAAAAGTTAACGTTTTCTGTCAGTTTTTCACCCATAACTCGCGAACGAAAGGTAAAATTAAAAATCCTACTTCGAGGTGCATTCGGCCACCCTTCAGTCCATCTATGGTTAAAATTTCAGATCTCTGCGTGCTGTAATAAATTTACAATCATCTAACTGTAGGCCCTCTCTATTGAATATCAAGAATGAAATACACCAATTAAGTCCGTAGAATGATTTGTCCAGCCTTTACGTTTTTACAGTTTTCAAGAAGTGACAAGTCAAAAGCAATTAAGAGATGAATTACCCTGTGATTCAGCCATATTCTAATATTTTGTGAAGCATTATTTTGACGTTTCGTGACCATATACTTAGTTTTTTCTGTATTAATTTCCAATCCAACATTCCTGCAGGCATCGAAAAGACTTTCAGCATTTCTGTCAATTTCTCTCGACTGAATTAATATATCAGAAATAAATTGAGTCCACCGCTGAGGCTCAGGGGATGCGTTCAATCCTCTCACGCAGCGGGCCCGGGTTCGATTCCTGGTCGGGACAAGTTACCTAGGTTGGGCTTTTTTCCTGGGGTTTTTCCTCACCTTTGAGACAAATGTCGGGTAACTTTAGGCCCTTGTGGTCCCCAGATATCATCTGGGCGTCATTATCATCTTCATCCCATCCTCGCCTTGTTTGGAGTGAGTGTGTGTGTGTGTGAATGGTGTGTCTCGTCCTATGTGTTCGTGTTGTCTCGGAGGTGGCCCCGGCATTGGGCTGATCACTCATCCGGGGAGGCTCTCCATGTCGTTGTCTGGTCAAAAAAGTATGTTTGTGATCCAAAGATAATCCCTCTCCCGACAGGTCGCGGCCCTTTAAGGCCCGGGAGGCTTGATCGCTTAAATCCTTAAAGGGAGAGGTGACACTACAACAAAGAAAGAAAGAAAGAAAGAAAGAAAGAAAGAAAGAAATTGAGACATTAAAATCAAATTTTAAACTTTAATTTCGATGTATAGTTTAATTATGTGTGCAGAATTTCAAGTTTCTGAGACAAGTAGTTTAGAAAAAACCACTCACAACAAATCCGTCATCCCTTAAGGGTTATAAATCAACCCTTGTGTTCATGTTCAGTCTTATTATGAGTTGGGAGCACCAATCATGTCTGTATCAGAGACAGAAAACGACCTCAGCCTTTAAAAACAAACATTGTTAAATCCTGGGAGGTTTGTCACCCTAGTTAATCCCTTGTATATCACTCCGTATTAAGACTAGAGTGTGAAACGTTAAGCCGAAGATTATAGGAAATCTCTATCAACGCGCAGTCGTAGAGTTTGAACCGCTTGTTACTGTCAGATCATTGCAAATTGCTGTCAGCGCCAAGCTTGCATTTAACCCGACTTAACTCCATGCAGCTTCCGAAATGATTGTGTCCCGTAATTCAATTCCACTGATGACCATCTTAACGGCGATAAAATTATTCTATCTTGTGCAATGACCAGGACCAGAATACATAGATTTTTTATAAACCCGGTATAAGTTTCTTAGATATATTAAATAATTTTGTTTCGTATTTAAAGCAATATAGGACTGGAAATTAATACAGAAAATAACAGACAAAATAATCTACTCTTATACAATTCAACGGCCCTAAATAGCGTGCTTGCTCGCCCGCTTCGTGAGACATCGGGCATACTCGGCGATGTTCGTCTCTCGCAGTCTAAACTTTCATGACGACTGCAAAATTAGTAAAACCGTTTCTTTATTATATAAGGCCTAAGTGAAATGAACACAATGAACAAATATTCTAATTTTATTTTTACATACAATTTTCATAGCTCTGAACCACAAACCTTTTTAATAAGCTGCCAGTGCAAATTTCTTTAAAATCCTGGAGTCAATGAATAATGGCGGGCGAAGCCGGGGGCAACAGCTGTAAAATATTGATGGTTTTATCTCTTGTAATATCGCTGATAATAATAATCCAAACAAACCATTCCTTCCCTTGAAACATTATATAATTTCTGTAAATTACACTGAATTGATAAAATAAAATTCACATCATATTCATGTCAATAAACAGCTGAGAAACAATACGTATTATGTGTTCACAGGTTTCTTGGAACTCCATAATCGATTCTGATATAGTTTTCCCAGGGGGCGCTTTCATGTCGTGGAATGTACTCTAAAGCAGGAATTTTAGCTGTTTCATTAATTATTAATGGCTTAGTTTACGAATGATTCGCGTGCAAGTGTTAATAAATATAATGCTTTAATAATTATTATACTCTTAATTTTTAATTTTTAAAAGTATTATCGTGGCGAAGCCACGGGCACCTCCTACTGCTCTACAAAATATAAGAATAGCCGGTAAATCATTCGAACAAGTGGAGAAATTCAAATATCTGGGAGCAATTAATTACATATACAAATAATATTAAGACCGAAGTTTATGCAGTTCAGAAACTCTTATCTTCCCGTCTTCTGTCCAGAAATCTAAAAATAAAAATTTATAAGACAATTATCCTGTCGGTTGTATTATATGGATGTGAGACATGGCCCCTTACTCTTCGGGAAGAACATAATCTGAGAGTGTTCGAAAACAGGGGGCTTAGGAAAATATTTGGGCCTAAGAGAGATGAAAATGGGGACTGGAGAAAACTGCACAACGACGAGCTTCATGTCCTATACTCTTCACCGGATATAGTTTTTTTCTAACCAGTATGATCCCCAGGTGGGGCGAAGGGGCTTCCAATGGAGGTTTCATTACCTATACTAATTTTGATATGCTTATTTTCCGAGAGAGGGTAGAGGGACAGGTGGTAAGCCCATCGCCTCGCAACCCCCCTCTGGAAACTAAGTATTTCTTGGACGTGAAACCGGATATAGTAAGGGTAATTAAATCACGGAGGATGAAATGGGCTGGACATGTTGCGCGCATGGGGGAGGTAAGACATTTCTCGAAAGTATTGACTGGAAGGGAAAAGATCCTGGAAGACCTAGACATAGGTGGGAGGACAATATTAGGATAGATTTAAGAGAAGTTGGATTTGAGAGGGATGGTTGGATGGAGTTAGCACAGAATAGGGTTGAATGGCGGGCTCATGTAAGCACGGCAATGAACCTCCGGGTTCCATAAAATAGATAATATTCCTTTAGCTTACTTAGGAATTGTCTATTTCCATCGAGTAAGTAAGTAGAAATATTATGCTTATGTTATAAAATAGGATACAATTATTTTAGGTTTTATATAACTTTGGAATGATAATTCTTTCACACTGGCCGTGTGTAGGCTAAGATGGAAAGGCGAAGTCAGACTGAAAAATTCCATGCCATACCCGGGGTTTGAACCAGGCTCTTCGGCTCTCCGTGCCACTGTTCTTACCAATTGAGCTACCATGGCAATATGCCGGTACAACATTAAATTCTCCAACTGACTCACATATCCCATATATATTCATATTTATTTTTACTTCCTCTGCCCGTACCATAGGTACTATAGGTAGAGGAAGTATTGTTTTCGACCCTAAAATTCGAAGTTGAGTTTTTAGCATATATACACGTTTCAAGGCCCCCTGAATCCAAAAATACTATTTTTGGAAACATGTCTGTGTGTGTGTCTGTGTGTCTGTGTGGAAGTTTGTGTGGAAGTTTATGAACAGGCTAGCTCCGAAACGGAGAATCGTATGAAAACAAAATTTCGTATTTGGGTCAGGTACCTTCTGAAGATGTGATTCGAAGATTGGCGACAAATTTCCCTTATTTTTAAGGGGACTTTACATGAAGAAATTTTCGTTTTTCGCGACTTTCTCGAAAACGGCTCTAACGATTTTCTTTAAAATTTGCACATGTGTTCCTTTTACTGAGAGCTAAAACTTTTATTTGAAACTTTTTTTCGTTTAAATTCTCTGAGGGTAGTTACAAGCCACCCACTGTTCACCCACTGTTTGTAGAAAGTTTGTCTTGTGTGATGAACAACTGAATACGCGCTCTTTCACGGCCTCTTATTCTATATAAGAATGTGAAGTGAGAAAGATGTATTGTTGGCCATGCATAGAGTAAAGATGTATCTGAGGGAAATATTCGATAAATTTCGGAAATTATATTTTACGGCAGAAAGTTCAATAAACGTCTGCAGTCACTTGTTCTTTTTTTTTAAAGTTTGTTATATAGCCTGCGCTTTTAGTCGCATCATTGAAAGAAGAGGTATTTATAGGATAATTAGCGTAAAATTGTGTCTTGCGATTCTGTAAAGGATATGTGAGTAGTGCTAACTTTTTGGGGGGCAGAGGAAGTTATGTGACTTTCACATCAGATTTTTATACTAAGAGTTACATGTTTGATAAATACATGTTTACATAATTTAACTTACCATTGTATCACAGACACTATTGCATACCACTCTAAGCTGCACTTTATGATGCATGTTTTTAATGTGTATGCCATGAGGGAAATGATATGTGTGTGGACAACCCTTGAAGAAGAATGGAAAAAGAATCTCTGTACTGTAAATAGATTATTGGGCAACACTCACCAATGTTTGTTGATCCCTTTGTGAAGCCGTTGTCAATAGTTGCTTAATCTTGCGTGAAGCCTTCGTCTTCTTAATAAAATAATAAAACACACACATTATATAAAACGTAAACACTAAAAATTGCAACTTCACAACAGGAATCACATCACAACGTTTCACGAAACAAGAAGAACGTGAATATTAGCGTTGTGATGTGATTCCTGTTGTGAAGTTGCAATTTTTAGTGTTTACGTTTTATATAATGTGTGTGTTTTATTATTTTATTAAGAAGACGAAGGCTTCACGCAAGATTAAGCAACTATTGACAACGGCTTCACAAAGGGATCAACAAACATTGGTGAGTGTTGCCCAATAATCTATTTACAGTACATATCATTCCTCACCATAAGAAGAAGAATGTCATTCAGGAATAGAAAGAATCTCTGGTCACGAAGTAGTTCTCTCTTTGCATTCCGAGAGTTAGAAAACAGTTCGACAGCTTCCATCGCTCAATGGGATATTCACTCAACGTACTTTGCCTACCAGAACTCATGAGAACATGCCAGCACGTGCAATAAAATACAAAAGTTATCTAAGAGGGAAACTCTGAGAGTCACGGAAAGAATTCTTTCCCTCGGTCAGACCATTGAAAAAATCCAGGAATGGATTTGTAGGTCCTGGCAGTGTATTATGATACTGCACTTTCTGAGGTAAAATGAATTTTCATCTTGAATTAGATCAATGTTTTAAGAAATTCTTACTATTGCTTACACTATTTCAAAGTATTCAAATTGTTATCGCGGATATTTTTAAACCGCTTATTGTTAGTATTAATAGTATATTGCGATACAAGTGCCGTAAGCGATGCATACGGATCGAGGAAATAGTTTGAAAAAACGAGGCGGTCGCGCCGAGTTTTTTCAATTTTCCAAGATCAGTTATGCGCTTACGGCACGAGTATTGCATGCTACTTTTTGCACGATGATTATTTATATCAATTTAATTATATTAATTGTGATATTACCTGAAAATATTATGTATACACATTCTTGAAGACAGATGTTTATTTCAGAAAGTGATTCGCATGTGTTTGTTGTTATGGGAACTGAATATTTGTCCTGGGGGGCCTTGTCCATAAAGGCTTGTATTATGATGTGCCGTAAGTAAATTCTTACCGCGCGGAAACTCTTACCGCACATAGCAACAAGATTGCGTGTGGGAATGTCAATTTACGATCCACGGCAACAACATTCGTAAGTACCACTAATTAGTTAAGTCGTGCAAGATGTATATATATATATATATATTGTCCATTTTGTGCAATTGATTGTATAGACGGAGCACATTACAAAGTGTATGGAACTGTCACAGTTAAAATCATTCAAATAATGTCAAATCAATTCATAGATTGTCAGTTGTTAAATTACTTCCAGTCCTTTTTATGTTTAATATGTTGTTCTTCTTACTAAAATTAAAGTTGCATATATGTTTTTCTTCATACTTCACATCTTGTAGCATTTGTTCAATATAAATGTATTAATTATTGTGGTCGCTGGTGACCCTGGCAGTTAAAAAGCGACCTTAAATAAATAAATAAATAAAAGTATTCCCTATACAGGCCATGGAGGCCCAGAGGGTTCCAGGAGGTTGAGGCTTTCAGATTTTTAGACATTCGGCACGTGAAGGCCGTAAGGTTGTCAGCCTATCGATAAACTTGTCAACTCTCGTGGGATTACCTATGATAAACGATTGTCATCTATATATATATATATATATATATATATATATATATATATATATATATATATATATATATATATAAAAGGCTTTGTCCTGACTGACTGACAGGAATCAACGTAGAGCCTAAACTATAACAGGTAGAGACTTGGAATTTTGACAGTACCTTCGTTTCATAATGTAGGTGCTCACTAAGAAAGGATTTTTTAAAAATTCTGATTTTGAATGCCAAAAATCAAATGTTTTTGAGAATACTTAATCCCTTTTTACACAGAATTATCAAATCCGAATCACATTTGACATTAAAGCATATTGTTGCCAGTGGGTTTCAGATGGGTTTGGAATTAAATTAAATGGAAGTTTGACAATTACAGTTGGCTTTGTCTATTTTTGTCATACCTTGGAAATTAAACTTTCGCGATCGCTTGAATGTTGTAAGCCCTAATATGGTCAAACATTGTTTTATTTGGACGAAACTCACTATACAGGGGTTTTCTGGACCAAGGAACTCGGATCTGAGGTCGCTTTTACCAGGCGATGCTATCTAATCGTGGTATGTAGTCCACGTGATTTAGGTGTTAATAAATATAATGATTTAACTATTATGCTCTTAATTTTTTATTTTTGAAATAATTATCGTGGGCGAAGCCGCGGGCACATGCTAGTTGGTCTATAACCGAGGAATTTCTAAACGTTTTTGGTCAATATCAAACACGCGGCGTATGAATGGAATAGTCGATAAAAGACGAATCTCTCGTGATATTACATGTGAGAAATTGGAGTTATCGCTCTGGTCAGTTTATCTTAGACCTCCCAACTTATTTCGTAGAGCACACAGTAGAAATCCCCGGCTGTGTTTTTCCATTACTCCACTAGGTGACAATGTATTATAGCATTAGACTCCTCTGGAAAATTTAGATTCGGACATTGTAGGTTAATCCCTTCGTATATGAAGAAGAGATTAGACTGTGAATGGGGAGCTTAGCAATGAAGGTAGGTGATGTGAAAATGTGTACCAGCTGGGGCAATGTGGAAGCAAATCTATATTCGGAAAAAATAATGTATTCTTTAGTGAAGAAGCTTTTTATAGTAATACATAGAACATCATAAACACGTCAAATCTTTTATGTGGACTATCTCTGTAAATGTAATTTATTTATTTTTATTTAATTAATTTGTAATTTTATTTAATGTACGAGGGAGAATCAAATAAAAAATGCAATTAATTTTCCCCACTATTTTACTGCAGGAAGAATGTTTGCTTCTACGTTATTTTTCCATATACTCGCCAGTCCTCTCTCAGTTCAATGCACTTACGCCATTGGATAGGAAGTGCTTTGATACCGCGTGAGAAAAATTATTTTGGTGACGCTGAACACAATTTTGGTGAACACAATCGAGAGAAATGCAGAAAGCCTTTTCGATGTCTGCATTAATGTTTGGTTGGAAATTAATTTAGAAAAAACTAAGTACATGGTCATGAAATGTCTAAATAATGCGCTACAAAATATTAGAATAACCGGTAAATCGTTCGAACAAGTGGAGAAATTCAAATATCTGGGAACAATAATTACAGATACAAATAATATTAAGAATTCTTCGGGAAGAACATAATCTGAGAGCGTTAGAAAACAGGGGACTTAAGAAAATATTTGAGCTTAAGAGAGATGAAAATGGGGACTGGAGAAAACTGCATAACGACGAGCTTCAGAATTTACGTCAAAAATAACGAAACGTGCGAGAAAAACATTTGTCCAGCGGCGAGATGATACAAATTGTAAATATGTACAAGACACTAGGAGGTGCCCGTGGCTTCGCCCACGATAATTCTTTTAAAAAATAAAAATTAAGAGCATAATAATAATTATTAAAGCATTATATTTATTAACACTTGCACGCGAATCATTCATAAACTAAGCCATTAATAATTAATGAAACAGCTAAAATTCCGGCTTTAAAGCGCCCTCTGGGAAAACTATATCAGAATCGATTATGCAGTTCCAAAGGAACCTGTGAACATATAATACGTATTGTTTCTCAACTGTTTATTGACATGAATATGATGTGAATTTTATTTTATCAATTCAGTGTAATTTTCAGAAATTATATAATGTTTCAAGGGAAGGAATGGTTTGTTTGGATTATTATTATCAGCGATATTTCAAGAAATAAAACCATCAATATTTTACAGCTGTTGCCCCCGGCTTCGCCCGCCATTATTCATTGACTCCATGATTTTTAAGAAAATTCCACTGGTAGATTATTAAAAATCTTTGTGGTTCAGAGCTATGAAAATTGTAAGTAAAAATAAATTAGAATATTTGTTCATTGTGTTCATTTCACTTAGGCCTTGTATAATAAAGAAACAGTTTTCCTTCCTAATTTTGTAGTCGTCATGAAAGTTTAGACTGCGAGAGACGAACATCGCCGAGTATACCCGATGTCTCACGAAGCGGGCGAGCAAGCACGCTATTTAGGGCCGTTGAATTGTATAAGAGTAGATTGGGAATCGAACCAGGCTCATTAGCGCCTAATACAAAAAAAGAACGTTCAACTGACTTTACTGTATCTAATCTACTAAAGAGTTTCAAAAACGAACTCTTGTGAACTGTGCTTTGTACTCGGATGTTTACTTTTGCTCCGTAAACATCTTGGATCAAGTTTAGTATGGTCGAAAAAAACGAGAACTGATAAAGCCTTAATTTTTCCATCCACAAGGCTACTTTGACCCTGTTTTGCATGCAGTGATACGTGTAGATTATTCTAGACTTCTAAGAGGACGGATTACAGTAGCATCAGTCTACCTATCCAGGGAGATTAGACACCGGCACTTCGTACCCAAATAACATCCTTGCGTAATACAGTGACAACTGTGCAAAAGCCCTCTGCATACAACTCATTCCATCTTTGTATATGTTACGTTACAAGAGAGACGTTAAACCTAGGGAATGGGGTTTGTTCAACTACAACTTTTTATTTTACTCTTGTTTATTTCAAATTTTCTTTTGCATACTCTGTAATAATAATAATAATAATAATAATAATAATAATAATAATAATAATAATAATAATAATAATAATAATAATAATAATAATAATAATAATAATAAGAATAAGAATAAAAAAAGTTACATCAGTTTATCTGGTTTTAGCCTATTATTATTAATATTATTATTATTACCCCCGAAGGACTATCACCTTGACATGGTGGGGGATAATAATAATAATAATAATAATAAAACAGGTAAACTGATGTAACAAAGTGCCAGAATGCTATTGTTTTACCAGTGACAATTGCAATTATGACATGCAGAAAATAAGTTATTTTTGTAATCAATTTTCGAGTTAAGCTCCAGATCGATTCATTAAGAAGGGCTTACGGAAGAACAAAGGTCTAAAGCATATGTGAAGGAATGTGTGGGTAGTGATATTTGCCAAAGCTAACTGTATTAATACTTCCAAAGCCGTATATGAGCACTGTAAAACAATATGTTGCCATGAGTACTGATTTGTATTTGATGAATTCTTTGCAATATATTACCACGGAATAGGCACTAAATAGGGCATTACTCCGGTACTGGTGAACCGATTTGGTCCAATATGAATAGGGTTCTTCCCATGGACGTTATAAACGCGTATACCAAGTTTTACGAAAATCCGATAAAGCGTATTTGAGTTATCGCGCGTACAGACACACGGACAGATGGACAGACATTTTCCCTTCCCCACACAATCTCATAAAGTACCATCCTGGCACTTAATAATGGTATCTATCCGTGGTACCTCCTCGGATTTTCTGAGATAAGTCTGCAACGGGGTCCACTCATCCTCGTGATACAAATTAAGCTTAAAGAAGTAGCGGTCTGGTTCGGTTAACCATCAACAACGGCCGTTGAAGTCGGTATGCTAGCCTCTATGTTCCCCACTCCTGCCATCAGCCTTGGTAGATGTGGCAGCGGTCTTATGGTAGGCCTAATTCCCCAAAGGGATGTAGCGCCATGGAGTTTACTTTTAATTTAGTTACATTATGTTCTCCCTGAGCGTCCTTCATATAACAACATATTTAAGTTTCGCTAGACTGCTGAAATTTCCCGCCTGCCCAAAGCATAACACTATAGCTACTGTAGTTTAGTATAAGGGCTTTCTGTATTAGCAATATATCATGGCATTCTCCCTAATTGTATTATCAACACTCCACGGCATCAGCATTAAGGGAGATGTATAGGCATTGGAACTAACTACGGTATAAATCAATGTGACCAATAATTACAGTGGCAGTGCACCCTACGATTGACGATAATCCTAACTGTAGTAACCAACTTCATACTGGTGCTAGCTAGCCTAAAAAATGTATTTAGGGCACGATCTCTAAAACAGCTGCTTGTTGGACTGGTAACACGCCGAAAAATTGCATTTTAGCGACCTAGGCCGCTAGAATTTCATAAAACTGCAATTTAAAATGCGCTTTTATCGGCTGCCTAGGACGGTCAAGTCGTCATGACAATATATACACTAAACCCAGATGGCACTGACCAAAGGAAAGGAAAACAAGTTAAAAGGAAAACAAGTAAAAAGGAAAAGGGAAAATTGACAACAAGAAAAACAAATGAGAAGGAAAACAAGTAAGAAGGAAAACTAGGAAAAATGAAAACACGGAAAAAAGAAAGAAGAACATTTTTAAAAAGTACACTTTCAACCTGGAAATTATATAAATAACAAGAAAAAACAAAAAGCAAAAAAGATGAATACTCATGAGGTAACACTCATGAAATAATTTGGGGACAATAATTTTTGTAAAGTTAATTTCTCCTATAATACGAACACACAAAATTGTAAAAAATGTTATACTGTTGAACAGTATCTACTCTTATACAATTCAACGGCCCTAAAAAGCGTGCTCACTCGCTCGCTCGCTTCGTGAAACACATCGGGTATAGGCCTACTCGGCGATGTTCGTCTCTCGCAGTCTAAACTTTCACGAAGAGTACAAAATTAGGAAAACCGTTTCTATATCATATAAGGCCTAAGTGAAATGAACACAATGAACAAATATTCTAATTTTATTTTTACATGCAATTTTCATAGCTCTGAACCACAATCATTTTAATAAGCTGCCAGTATTAATTTCTTAAAAATCCTGGAGTCAATTAATAATGGCGGGCGGAACCGCGGGCACATGCTGTAAAATATTGATGGTCTAATCCTTGAAATATCGCTGATAATAAAAATCCAAACAAACCATTCCTTCCCTTGAAAATTATGTAATTTCTGAAAATTACACTGAATTGATCAAATAAAATCACATCGTATTCACCTGTCAACAAACAGTTGAGAAACGATACGTATTATCAGTGTTGATAGGTCGCTTTGGAACTGCATAATCGAATCTGAGATAGTTTTCCCAGGGGGCGCTTTCTAATCGTGGAATGTACTCTGAAGCCGGAATTTTAGCTGCTTCATGAATTATGAATGATTAGTTTATGAATGATTCGCGTGCAAGTGTTAATAAATATAATGCTTTAATAGTTATTATACTCTTAATTTTTAACTTTTAAATCAATTATCGTGGGCGAAGCCACGGGCACCTGCTAGTATTAGGCTATACAAATCAATCCAACCAATAGGTGTGTTATGGAAGCACCATTTACCACTGAAATTAATCAAAATAACATTTCCCATAATTTTTTCTAACAGTTTCAAATATATTTCTTCGAAAAGAGCTAAATTACTCCTTAAAATTGGAACTGGAATATATATGCACAAGAAAATTATGGGGGACAAAAGTTAACAGTTTATTTGAAAATAGCCTATGAGAGGTTTTGAACACAATGGAATTGAATATTAACATTATTTTTATTATTGTATCATAATTCAACTTACTTATTATACTGTAAGTAATAATAACTTTACACTGTATTTCATATAAGAAGCAGAATAAAACATATTAGTTTCGTGGAAGGCAATTTAATCCATAAATGTACGAGACTCAATTTCTTACACAATTTACAAACCCATGGCGGACTGCACCGAAAACAGTTAATACAACGACTAGTCTCATAGATTCGATTTAACCAGAAGTGATAGGGAGAAAAAACTCGAACCTACAATTAAGTATTTAAATGACAAATACCATCTAACAATCATCACAGTTGCAGGGTTAATAATGGGAGCACGTGGTAGGCCTAATATGCACTGAAAGTGTCCGTCGTCATTTTTCGCGGTCATACCTCTGGACCATGGCTTGTGATTCATTGAGTGCCAGAATGGTACTTCATGAGAATGTATGGATGTCCGTCTGCGTGAGTTTCCGTGTGTCTGTGCGCGTGATAACTCAAAAAAGCTTTATCGGATTTTCATGAAACTTAGTACACGCATTTGTAACGTCCATGGGAAGAAGTCTATTGACATTGGACCAAAACGGTTGACCGGTGCCGGAGTAATACCCAATATAATGCCTATTTTATGATAATACATTAGAAATAATTTATCAAATGCATTCAGTTCTCATGGCAACATATTGTTTTACACTGCTCATATACGGCTTTGGAAATTGCAATACAGTTAGCTTTGACAGATAACATTACCTACATATTCCTTCACATATGCTAGTCAAACTAGACCTGTGTTCTTACGTAAGCCCTGATTAATGAATTGATCTGGAGGTTAACACGGAAATCGATGAAATAAATAACTTATTTTCTGCACATCATAATTGCCATTATCACCCCAAACATTATATATAAATATGATTAAAAAGGCCAGTAATAATTTTGTAAATCTATCATAAAAGAATGTTACATAAAAATTTAGGTTCATATCATATCTGTCGGAGAAAGTTGAATTCAGTATTTGAGGAGCGTCGATTCAAAACGCGTTTAGTCCACAAATAATTATTTTTCAGGAATGACGAAAAACTGTTTGTGGCCAAACTATCAGACGAATTTGCATTTTTTTTTCTGATCAGAATCAGTAATTAATATATAGTTAAATGTATTGGGTATGTAAAATCATTCTTTTCATTTACATCTTTTATTGAAAGTTAAAGTTTCGAAAGTAATGGACTTAACGCGTTTTGACCCAACATTATAATAATAATCATTTAAAAAGATGAAAGTTAGACCTAGTATTTTAGTTAAGAACTAGCATGTGCCCGCGGCTTCGCCCGCGATAATTATTTCAAAAATTAAAAATTAAGAGCATAATAGTTAAATCATTATATTTATTAACACCTAAATCACGTGGACTACATACCACGATTAGATAGCGTCGCCTGGTAAAAGCGACCTCAGATTCGAGTTCCTTGGCCCAGAATACCCCTGTACAGTGAGTTTCGTCCAAATCGAACAATGTTTGACCATAT
Organism: Ectobius pallidus; assembly: GCA_964059195.1. Classification (NCBI taxonomy): domain Eukaryota; kingdom Metazoa; phylum Arthropoda; class Insecta; order Blattodea; family Ectobiidae; genus Ectobius; species Ectobius pallidus. Next base: position 167,433,467 of record CAXKWD010000007.1, read on the forward strand.
TTAGGCCTATATTGATTATCCCTCTTCCGTGTAGGTTGAAAATTTCATGTCTTCGGGCCTTGATATTCTAAACAAATGAATCGTCCAGGATGGACTTACAAAATCAAGCGATCGCCAGCGATAATTATTTCAAGAATTAAAAATTAAGAGCATAATAGTTAAATCATTATATTTATTAACACCTAAATCACGTGGACTACATGTCACGATTAGATAGCGTCGCCTGGTAAAAGCGATCTCAGATTCGAGTTCCTTGGCCCAGAAAATCCCTGTATAGTGAGCTTCGTCCAAATCGAACGATGTTTAACCATATTTAGGTCTATGTTGATTATCCCTCTTCCGTGTAGGTTGAAAATGTCATATGTCTACGGGCCTTGTCATTCTAAACAAATGAATCGACCAGCGTGAGCTTACAACATTCTAGCGATCGCGATTCTTTTATTACCACGGTATGACAAAAATAGCCAAAGCCAACTGCAATTGATTTAACATTGAAATGTATTACTGAAATCTGATGCTTCGACAGCGCTAAAATCACGTTTTCTGCCAGTTTTTCACTTACAACTCGCGAACGAAAGCTAAAATTAATAATCCGGCTTCGATGCGCATTCGCCCACCTTTCAGCCCATCTATATTTAAAATTTCAGATCTCTGCGTTCAGTAGATTTCGCTTGGCATCGTGGACAGACAGACAAACACGTTCTTTTATTATTTTAAGATAGCATGTGCCCGCGGCTTCGCCCGCGATAATTATTTAAAAAAATTAAATTAAGAGCATAATAGTTAAATCATTATATTTATTACCACCTAAATCACGTGGACTACATACCACGATTAGATAGCGTCGCCTGGCAAAAGCGATCTCAGATTCGAGTTCCTTGACCCAGAAAATCCCTGTATAGTGAGTTTCGTCCAAATCGAACAATGTTTAATCATATTTAGGTCTATGTTGATTATCCCTCTTCCGTGTAGGTTGAAGATTTCGTATGTCTACGGGCCTTGGCATTCTAAACAAATACATCAGCGTGGGCTTACAACATTCAAGCGATCGCGATGCTTTTATTTCCACGGTATGACAAAAATAGCCAAAGCCAAATGCAATTGATTTGACATTGAAATGTAGGCCTATTACTGAAATATGATGCTTCGACAGCGCTAAAATCACGTTTTCTGCCAGTTTTTCACTCATAACTCGCGAACGAAAGCTAAAATTAAAAATCCGGCTTCGAGGTGCATTCGCCCACCTTTCAGTCCATCTATGTTTAAAATTTCAGATGTCTGCGTTCAGTAGATTTCGCTGGGCATCGCGGACAGACAGACAAACACGTCCTTTATTATTATGCCCGCGGCTTCCCCCGCGATAATTATTTCTAAACTTAAGTGCATAATAGTTAAATCATTATATTTATTAACACCTAAATCACGTGGAGTGTATTCCACGATTAGGTAGCGTCCCCTGGTAGGAAAAGCGACCTCAGGTTCCAGTTCCTTGGCTCAGAAAACCCCTGTATAGTGAGTTTCGTTCAAATCGAACAATGTTTGACCATTATTAAGCCTATGTTGATATCCTTCTTACGTGTAGGTTGAAAATTTCATATATCTGCGGGCCTTGACACTCTAAACAAATGAATCGTCCACGATGGACTTACCAAATGAAGCGATCGCGATGCTTTTATTTCCAAGGTAGGCTATGAGGTATGATGACAAAAATAGCCAAAGCCAGCTGTAATTGATTTAACATTGAAATATATTACTGAAACTGATGCTTCGAAATCGCAAAAAATACACGTTTTCTGCCCGTTTTTCACTCATAACTCACGAACTAAAGCGAAAATTAAAATTCCGGCTTCGAGGTGCACATTCCGACCCTTTAGTCCGCCTATGTATAAAATTTCAGATCTCTGCGTTGAGTAGATTTCGCTGGGCATCGCGGACAGACAGACGGAAGACAGACAGACGGAAGACAGACAGACGGAGGACAGACACTTCCTTTTATTAATATAGATTACAATCACATCTTTTCGCACTAATACAAAGTGAACTATTGCCGAAGTTGTCAGAATTTAAACAATTTCTGTTTTTTAAGCATTTTAAATCATGGAAAATCCATGCTTCTCTTCTTTTATTTTTGACCGCTAATGACATCTGTTTCTGTTTCTGGTGAATATCGCTTTCATTAGAAGAACACCTACAAAAAACAGACGTCGTAAAGTTCAGCGCCTGTTTCGCACGTGATCGCGTCTAAAATGTGGACTCAACGTAATTTGCACCGAACCAAGTTCTGGACTGAACGCGTTTTGCATCGAACCCCATATTTCAGGCTCGATTTTAACGGGGAAAGGTTGCGATTTTAAAGAAAAACGTTATGTAGTATCATGCAGAACACCTCAGAGAATGCGAATCCACAAAAAACTACATTGCGATCGGAGGTGGACTTAACGCGTTTTGAACCGACACTCCTCATTTATTTTAAAAATCAACCAATTAATATCTAAGAAACAAATTAAGGTACTAAACTTAGAATTTAGGCTGTAACTTATGTTAAGTATGACAAATTTAATGTCTATAGCACAAACAGTTTAGAAAATCACTCTCAACACCTCGGTCGTCCCTGGATGATTGATGATTGTTCTGTTTAGAACATAGCGTGAGGGACATTAGAACTCCCGCCGAATTTACACGTCCCTGAACAGGGTAAATACGAAGTTTCATCGCTTAAGGGTGAGTAGCTACATAGCAAATCAGCGCATTCCAAGCGCCGGGTTCTGAATTATGTACCGTGTGTACGGGAGGTCACTTCAATACACAGCAAGCCTTCCCCGCTGCGTTATTGTGCCTCTCATTAGTATAATGTTCCCCCACTCCTCGAATAAACTAAGATTAATGACGACATTCGAGTGCGTCGCCGTGCTATTAATGTTTCTTAACACACATTACAACCAAACTCATGATTTATACCCATAAACACTTGCTCATTAAACATATGACGTGCATAGCTTTGATTACGCTAGTAATATATTATAATTAGTAAGTTTTATGTTATTAATAACTGGATTTTGCAGAACTAATCAAGAAAATCCATTGGAAATGAGTTTCATAAGTTTAGCACTACCACTAAACTACGAGGGACCCGCCTCTGCTCCTACGCGGGGGAGAAAATAAATAAATAGACAGACAGACAGACAAGACAGACAGACAGACAGACAGACAGATAGATAGATAGACAGTGCTACGGGTGCTTTGCGGGATTGTACCCAGGGCCGTCATATTACAATAAGCCGTGACCCCAAAACCTGTAGCAGAGGACAAGGGTGGCCACGTACACGTAATATTAAAGTGCAGAAATTCAAAATATGCCAATTTATTGTAAAACTCAGTGTAACAAAAGTTAATAACATGGAATGGCACCATAAACAGTAAGATTTACATATAAAACATTCTTAGATAACCTGTGAAGCAGGTAGGCATAAAACATGTGTGAAGAAATGATATTAGCAATAACCTATGAGAAGGCTGAAGGCCATGTTGAAAAGGGACCGAGGTATTTAGCAAGCAATCCTCCGAAACACAAAACTAAACGCAACAAAACGGCATTAATGAAAAATATTAAAGAGCAAACCGAGCAGAACTGAAAACTGGTGGGTGAAACAAAAGCGAAACCTAAAGAAACTAAAGAAAACCCACCATCAAACTATACAATGATTAAACTAAAACATACCTGCTGGTTAACTGAAATATGTAGAGAGATACCAAACTACATGCCGAAAAACCACACTATATATAGATCACCACAATCAACCTTCAGTAGAAGTCTCGCAGAACTTCTCTCTCACGACGATCGGAACATGTCTATATCTCACGGCAACGCCCACCAAGATAATACCGAACAAGCAAATAGAGGGCGCTAGTAGAACAAGAAAATAGAGGACTCTGATGGCCAGAAGAGCAGTTTATGAAAAAACACAAAACAAATGAAGGATGGCTTGCGAAATACGACGGAAAATGTGTACGTAAACAAGACGAAGTGAAAGAAACATCAAAATTAAGTAAGGTTAGAAACAAATATTATATACCATAGAATAAATAAATAAATAAATTAGATTAAATAGTGAAATAAAAAAAGTGCCGAAAATGAGCGGCACAACAGATAGATAGATAGATAGATAGATAGATAGATAGATAGATAGATAGGCAGATAGATATAGATATAAGTTATAGATAAACTACGAGGCGCGTCCATAAAGTAGGGCACACAAACACAAACAAAACAAAATTTCGTGGAAATATTTAATTCAACAGATATAGCAAGTGTTCAGCTATTTTTCAACATATTTGCCACAGGAACTGGGATATTTGTCATACCATGAGACCAATTTTTGAACACTTGTGTCGTAGAAGTCTGCGGCCTGGGATTTGAACCACTGTGTGACAACCATCTCCGTTTCTCTGTCATTTAATAATTAATTAATTAATAGACAGACATATAGACAGATACGTATAGACATACATAGGGTCGTTTACATAAACAAAACAAAATTTCATGAAAATATTTACTGCAAAAGATACAGCAACTGAGAATATTATAGGAGAAATATTCCTCCGATACTGGGCCTTGAACCCAGGACCTTCGGCTATTTGCACCAATGCTCTACCAACTGAGCTAAGCCGGAGTTCAATTCATAGCGCCAGATGTAATCTTTCTTCTATGACTGATTGCCCTAATGGTCTACCTCACAGACAGACAAGTTATGTCATATGCAGTACTGTGAGGCACACTAATTAGTGATTTTTGTGACCGGGCTCCCACTGTTATTGTACAGTTGACATTCAAGATAGATATATAAGCTTTCATGAACCACAGATTATTGTCTCTGTTGGACATTAAATGAGAGAGGTTCCATCTGGCACTGTGAATTGGACTCCGGCTTACCTCAGTTGGTAGAGAATTGGCGCGAATAGCCAAAGGTCCTGGGTTCAAGCATAGGCGTACCGAGGGGGGGGTTGGGGGTTTGAACCCCCCCATTGATTAAAAAAAGGAAAATTGTATAATTTTTTAAAGTCTGCCCATAAATTACTTAATACAAGTATAAAGCGTGGGAAGCTGAAAACTCGTTATTTTGCGTCTAAATTTTTTAAATTTTCCGGGGGAGGACCCCTGGGAGCTTAAAACTCGTTATTTTCCATCTTAATTTTTTAAAATATTCCGGGGGATGACCCCCGGACCCCCTCTCCCCCATACCCCCCAGACCCCGCGGATGTTATAACCCCCCCATATGGTCGGCCTGGTTACGCCTATGGGTTCAAGTCCCAGTGTCGGAGGAATTTTTCTCCTATAATATTCTCATGTAATGTCCAACAGAGACAATAATATGTGGTTCATGAATGCTTAGATACAGCAAGTGTTCAACTATTTTTCAACATATTCGTCACAGGAACTGGGATATTTGTCATACCATGAGACCAATTTTTGAACACTTGTGTCGTAGAAGTCTGCTGCCTGGAATTGGAACCACTATGAAAACAATCTCCGCTTCTCTGTCATTTACTGAGGTTTAGGAAAAGATGGAAATCACTGCGAGCTAGGTCCGGGCTGTAGGGTGGATGTGGAAACATCTTCTAGCCGAACTTTTGAAGGAGACATGCAGGGAGGTGTTGAAGTCTCCACCCTACAGCTCGGACCGCGCACCCAGAGATTTTAATCTTTCCTTGCCCCTTAAGAAATGACAGTGAATGACAGAGAATGGTAGAGGTTGACGTTACCATCTCGGCCACTTCGCTCGGTAAATAGATATTCTTATAATTTTAATTTGGATACAGAAAGACGTTGTTTGCTGTTTGCTTTTAAGCGTATGTAGCAATTATCTAATTACCAGCCTATATAAGTGGGTAAACAACATAAATAGACACAAATCTGATGAATAAACTAGTATTTTCATACATTTTTTTTAGTTTTTGGGTCTTTTTTATTTTTGAAGTAATTTTATAATTAGTTTTTTAAAAGTATTTTTAGGTCATCAAAATCCTGGCCCTGTTTATAACAATTTATTGCTTGGAGTTGCATAGTTCTTCTACTAAAATTATCTTTTACGTTTTTTCTTATAATAACTTACAATAACGCAATTTTGGTAGAGTTAAACGGTTCTTGCATCAAACCCTTGAATTTTTTACTGATGTTCGTTTGTTCTAATTCACATAAATTCCGACTTAAACCCTTCATATTTCGTATTCCTTGAAGTGTTTCGTCCAACCCTCGGCATCATTAACTGAAATTTCGCATTCCCTCTGTTCGTACCTTCCACTTCTAAAGTAGCCCTTATAACTTTGTGGGGATATAATAATTTCCTGCTGACTTGGCTGAATCAAGTTTTCTATCCCTTGAAGTCTCAATATTCCAGACTTCATGTCTTTGTCATATTTCAGCTTTCACGACTCTTTTCTGTCCCTCTCTCTCTCTCTCTCTCTCTCTCTCTCTCTCTCTCTCTCTCTCTCTCTTCCGTTTGTCTCTCTTCATCCGTTTTCACGTTCTCTCTCCACTTGCCCAACTTCGGACCAATTAGATGAACGTCCAAGTTTAGCAGAGAGAAGTTTTTCTGCGGGTGTAGGAAGTGTGGATCCCAAGTGTAAAACTAAAAGACCTGACAGGGGTGACTCGTGTGTATAGGGGTGGTTTTCATTAGTACACACCAGAACAAGTTCACGTATTAACGGATGCTCAAGTGCAAAGTTAAACTAGCCTGCTCTGTTAGACATCACCTGACAGTTCGCATGCCATGTTACTCACGAAAAAACACTTTTGTTAGGACTATTCTACTCATAGCCTAGGTCAGGGCTGTCCAACATGACCTCACTTTTTTTCGGGTCGCAGAGCGGGCCTCTAAATGTATAAATTATCCTCAAATACGAAATTTATAAAGTCAAAATAAAGATGTTCCCTCTCTGATATGTCACTTACTCAGTTTCTTCCTTTATCAACAACAAATATTAAAGTTAATATTGATGCATTAGTTAGTGAAAAACAACATCCTCAAGAGAATATTATAGGAGAAAAATTCCTCCGGCACTGGGACTTGAACCCAGGACCTTTGGCTATTCGCGCCAATGCTCTACCAACTGAGCTAAGCCGGAGCTCAATTCACAGCGCCAGATGGAACTTCTCTCCCATGACTGATTGCCCTAATGGTCTACCTCACAGACAGACAAGTTATGTCATATGCAGTACTGTGAGGCACACTAAGGGTGGCGTGCACCATCCAGGAGTAAATCTTACTAAAGTAGTAAATTTAAGACGGAGACCTGGAGTATACAAGAACCAGTACATCTGTCTCACTCTTAAGTCATACTAATGTATGTGCTAGAGTGAGACAGACAAACCGGTTTCTGTTACGTAAGGTTCCCTTCCTAAATTTAATACTTTAGTGCTACTCTTTTAGTAACTTACTCTTTTAGTTGGTGTTGGAGAGCTCAATTGATAGTTACTTCTTTAGTTGTTACTAAAGTAGTAAGCGATTTTTACTAAAGAAGTAGTCGAATTCTGCGCAGAACAGAGCAGAAACGTTAGTGCAGCGCAGCAGAACACGTGCATTTCAATTGCCAGTATTATTCAAGTGCCAGATAATGAAAAGGAAAGGTTCGCAGAAACAATGAATATGAATTTGGGTTGTTCCAAATATTACTAATGACAATCTTCATGTTTTAAAATAGGTCTAATAGTAATGTTTTATTCATTACTAATTTTAATTCCTTCAATTGAGTATTTTCAGTTTAGTAGCCTACGTATGGGTACTGTGATTACAATTTTTGTGCAAACTATTTCTGTATTATAATGCAAACAATTGGAATTTCCAGTTGATTTTCATAATTGATTCACTGTCAATATTATAATTATTTCTCTCATAATAATAATAAAGTTCTAAAATATATTAAAATATTTATACTTCCTAAAGTTACATATTCTTCCCCAAAAACGATAAATCAATTATTCTATAGTTGTTTATCATAAATCTCACTATAATGAATTATTAATACTTATTGACTGTTTAACAATATTAATAAGAAGTATTACACAAAATCATGAAAAAGGGGGGATAAAAAGGATAACAAAACTAATAAGGGGCATTATGTTTCTGTCCTTTTTCAAATGCACAGAACATTTACTTAAAAAATATTACCTTATAAAAATAATAATATTACAACTGAGAAATGTAATATTTAAACAAAAAATGGCTGTACAATATTTCGGAAGCTATGAACTCCAATAATAATTATGTAGATGGTTGTGTGTTTAAAAATAATTTCAGTGACTACTTCTCTAGATCCTGTGCAGCTTCAACCTCCGGGCCCCTCCTTAAAAATTTCTTTCGGCACTCATGTTGGCATTTTTTTCTATATAGTTTATAATGCTTCTCACTTTCCTGTCCACAGGGTTAATTAAAATAGTTAGCAGCATACTATAGACCTGCAGCATCTGCTATAGTTTATTCCCAAACATGAAAGTCTCGTCTCACTCCTCCATTCGAGACTTGGGGAGTCTTTAAGGAATGGTTTTACAATGTGTCCCCTTCTCAATGTACGCTAATCCCAGAGTCAGTCAAATTTTCTTCCGATGTGGCCTGTTTGGACATTTTTACACCTGGGTTAGAAAAAAGGACATATTATTCATTAACACTGCGGGTGCAACTATTGAACTTTTAGCTCTTATAATTATTATTATAATCTGGCATTCGCAATGTTGTGCTTTAAGTTAAGCTATAGAAGTGTAATGTAATAAAATTAATTTACAATAATTACATTAAATCGTTTAACAATGAGAATCACCTATTGTTCAGTAATTCTATGGTTAAGTAGCAGGGGGAAGTGTTTTCTGGGTAGCTCCAAGAACGGAGGCTTTCATGTATTGGAATGTACTATACCTCGCCGATATCTGTATCCATATGATTAGCTTGAAATACATCGTCGTTTTCTGACCCAAAGTTAGGGAGAACTGCAACATCTAAAGGCCGATCCAGCTAGGAAGATATTTAAGAGCACATGAGCTCCTTGTACCGTGCAATGCAAACGTCCCTTCCACTCACTCTTCCCCTCACCTTTGGTGGACGTCTTCCTAATTGGATCGCTCTCCGCAATGATATTTCCACATTTGACTGGCTGAAATCACATGGATGTAGTGAGAATCTGACATCGTTTCTTCCAAACGCCAAAATTTCATGTAAGGATTTATGAGCTTAATTATTTACGTTATTAAATGCCCTACTAGGTATGGTTCGCTTAATATTTATTAAATCACCTGCCACAACTCTCATTTTTGGTATACAACCTTCTTCATCTCAATAACTTATCCTCAGTTTGAACGATGTAATCCATTTAATGTGATATGTAAATCATAACTCACGCAAATGCCACAGAACACACTTACTCCACAACTTTACTCCACCCCCTGAGTAGGAGTAAATATTGGCCTTATTTACTCCACAACTTACTACGTTAGTAACGTACTCCGTGTTGGTGCTCTCCACCACTTGTGGAGTAAGTTCATTTACTCTGGGAGTAAATAAAATTTTTACTTCTTTAGTGCATTCCTCTATGTTGAAAGCCGCCGAGTTTAGTTTACTCCTGGTTGGTGCACGCCGTCCTTACTAAAAGAGTACGGTTACTAAAAGAGTTGCTTACTAAAGTAGTTAGAACTAAAGAAGTAAGGCTTACTAAAAGAGTAAATTGCATGAGTTTGGTGCACGCCACCCTAAGTAGTGATTTTTTGACCGGGCTCCCACTGTTATTGTACAGTTAACATTCAAGACAGATATATAAGCATTCATGAGCCACAGATTATTGTCTCTGTTGGACACTACATGAGAATATTATAGGAGAAAAATTCCTCCGGCACTGGGACTTGAACCCAGGACCTTTGGCTATTCGCGCCAATGCTCTACCAACTGAGCTAAGCCGGAGCTCAATTCACAGCGCCAGATGGAACTTCTCTCCCATGACTGATTGCCCTAATGGTCTACCTCACAGACAGACAAGTTATGTCATATGCAGTACTGTGAGGCACACTAAGTAGTGATTTTTTGACCGGGCTCCCACTGTTATTGTACAGTTAACATTCAAGACAGATATATAAGCATTCATGAGCCACAGATTATTGTCTCTGTTGGACACTACATGAGAATATTATAGGAGAAAAATTCCTCCGGCACTGGGACTTGAACCCAGGACCTTTGGCTATTCGCGCCAATGCTCTACCAACTGAGCTAAGCCGGAGCTCAATTCACAGCGCCAGATGGAACTTCTCTCCCATGACTGATTGCCCTAATGGTCTACCTCACAGACAGACAAGTTATGTCATATGCAGTACTGTGAGGCACACTAAGTAGTGATTTTTTGACCGGGCTCCCACTGTTATTGTACAGTTAACATTCAAGACAGATATATAAGCATTCATGAGCCACAGATTATTGTCTCTGTTGGACACTACATGAGAATATTATAGGAGAAAAATTCCTCCGGCACTGGGAGGAATTGAGCTCCGGCTTAGCTCAGTTGGTAGAGCATTGGCGCGAATAGCCAAAGGTCCTGGGTTCAAGTCCCAGTGCCGGAGGAATTTTTCTCCTATAATATTCTCATGTAGTGTCCAACAGAGACAATAATCTGTGGCTCATGAATGCTTATATATCTGTCTTGAATGTTAACTGTACAATAACAGTGGGAGCCCGGTCAAAAAATCACTACTTAGTGTGCCTCACAGTACTGCATATGACATAACTTGTCTGTCTGTGAGGTAGACCATTAGGGCAATCAGTCATGGGAGAGAAGTTCCATCTGGCGCTGTGAATTGAGCTCCGGCTTAGCTCAGTTGGTAGAGCATTGGCGCGAATAGCCAAAGGTCCTGGGTTCAAGTCCCAGTGCCGGAGGAATTTTTCTCCTATAATATTCTCATGTAGTGTCCAACAGAGACAATAATCTGTGGCTCATGAATGCTTATATATCTGTCTTGAATGTTAACTGTACAATAACAGTGGGAGCCCGGTCAAAAAATCACTACTTAGTGTGCCTCACAGTACTGCATATGACATAACTTGTCTGTCTGTGAGGTAGACCATTAGGGCAATCAGTCATGGGAGAGAAGTTCCATCTGGCGCTGTGAATTGAGCTCCGGCTTAGCTCAGTTGGTAGAGCATTGGCGCGAATAGCCAAAGGTCCTGGGTTCAAGTCCCAGTGCCGGAGGAATTTTTCTCCTATAATATTCTCATGTAGTGTCCAACAGAGACAATAATCTGTGGCTCATGAATGCTTATATAACATCCTCAAATTTCCCAGTAATTTTTTTGCAAAAAATATCATGCAATACTCGTTCCGTAAGAGCATAACGAATCTCGGAAATAGAAAAAACTCGGCGCAAGCGCCTCGTTTTTTCAGACTCTTTCCTCGATCCGTATGCATCGCTTACGGCACTTGTAACGCAATATACTATAGAAGCATTCTGTTACACTATTACTCAAGGTTGGAACAATAAAAAGAATAGAAACTGGTTAATCACTGTGTTATCTGTTTTCTATGCAGTCCGGCACGGGTTTATAAACTCTGAGTGTATATTTTACGGAACCATCTGTACAATCATATTTGTATAAGGTTCTCGTTTTCTAATTAATTTTTGGTGATAGTGGATTTTTTGTAATATTAGGGTCTATTTATCATATCCTATCGGCAATACGTTGTAAGTTCATGAATAGAGTTGCTGAATAGTCTCCTTGTTGTTAGTTTATAACTGGATGGTGTTTAGGTATAAAAAAATAGCAGCGGTAAGAGTTAGTCTCCGCACTTAACTAGATCTTGCAACCCCGCATTCAACTCCACGCGCAGTTGACGAGTAGCTGTCAGAGCCGTAACAGGGCATTCTTAGATTTTGATTGGTTGAAGTAACTAGCTGATTGGTGCGGCGAAACTAAAGAGCATGGGTTGGGCTGTCGGCAAACTTTTCCTCCTAACGAAAGGAAGCCGACTGGCCATCCAATGAGTAACTGCACTATACATGTTATACTCTTTCTATGGCGCAGCCTCTATTTGGAGGAAATTAAATAAATTAAAGATTGTGACTAAAATCGAGTCTGGCAATTTTTCGCCTTAGTCTATCCCTGTTTATATTCTGAACCGAAAACATTAGTTTGATGAAGTACTTACTCATTTATGGCCGAAAGATTACAAAGGGTGCCGACTTACCTGCAACAGAGAGCAGAAAACAATTTATTAGTTAGGAAAGTTAAAATTGCATTATTTGACGCGCCATAAGCAGAGGCGAGGAAATTAAAAACAGGAGCATCGTCGCCCGCATCTCATCTCTATGCAAAGTGTTCACCACACGGAATTACATTCTTTACGCGTTAAAATTAATTCACACATAATAAAGTATATCGCAAATGTTATTGAAAAGAAAAAAAAGAGTGCGTGTAACGCCACGCGACAGAAGTAAAACTTTATTTTATTTTTTCAATTTTTGATTATTGGATTTTCAATTTTGCATTATTGGGCTTTTTAATATTGGGTTTTTGGACTTTTTTAATTTTGGATTTTGGACTTTTTAATTTTGGATCTTTGAATTTTTAATTTTGGATTTTTTAAATTTTCGATATTTGAATTTTTATTTTTTTATTTTTTAAATTTTGGTTTTTTATTTTTAAATTTTTGATTTTATTATTTATTAAATTTTGGATTTTTGGATGTTATAATTTTTAATTTTGTTTTTTTAAATTTTGGAAATTTGTATTTTTAAATTTTGGATTTTTAATTTTGGATTTGCGCGGTAAAGAACCTCCGGGTTCCATAAAATAGGTAATATACCTTTAGATTGCTTAGGAATTGTCTATTGCCATTGAGGAAGTAAGGTCTGAAAAAATTTCCTTTGATTACTCCTAATCATTGAGTTGATTGATTTCTGTGCAGTCTGCACCGAAACAAGTAAGAGTGTGACTGATTTAGTGACTGATTGTGACTGATTTCGTGACGGTTTTATTGTGACTGATTTTCCAGATTTACTCTCTACCGCCACTAAAGAAGTTTTATTTCAAAAACAGTTTACTGCCCGGTTTCTATAAACTCGTGAAATACCTATGGGTAAATTCTAGAGTGATAGGGAAAAAGAGAATAAGTCAGAAAACCAAAGTTTCAAAAGAGACAAAAGAAAAATTATTTCCACAGCAATGTTACAATATTTAGTTCAGCCCACCCAGATAGTTTTACATACTATCTTATACTATGTAAAAATATCTGGGTGGGCTGATCTAAATATTGTAACATTGCTGTGGAAATAATTTTTATTTTGTCTCTTTTGAAACTTTGGTTTTCTGACTTACTCGCTTTTTCCCTATCACTGTAGAATTATCCTTGGGCAAATTAGTTCCATTTAACCCACAATGATATAATGAGGAAGGCCTTGGAGTTTTACAGTTAATTTAATTCAGAAGGCTTTGATTCTCATTGTTTAAATTATTATTGATCTTATGAGAGGCTAAATTTAATCCAGTCATCCATGAAAGGATAAATTAACCCCGATTTACCCTTGAAAAGATCTAGCCCGAGTTTGTAGGAACATTTTTTCTGTCATTTTCATATTTACCCAGATGACATTTATCTAGAAATTCTGATTGTTCCTTTAAATTATTTGAGTTCGTAAAAGTTATTCTTGTGTAAATTCTGTCCATTGGATAACTTACTCATAAGTATTTCGCGAGTTTATAGAAACCAGGCATACGTCGTAGAAATTCGTTTTACCAGGACGTGTTATAGAGTATACGCCGTAGCGTAGTGGTTGAGACGCTTCGCTTGCTTAGGAATTGTCTATTGCCATTGAATAAAATTAAATGTACTGTCTGTCTGTCTGTCTGTCTGTCTGTCTGGAATCCTATGTCCCCTATGTTGGAGCGAAAGGCCTCCAAGTGGAGGTTTCTGTTACCCTAAGAGAATTTTGTTACGCTTATTTTCCGAGAGAGGGCAGAAGGACAGGTGGTAAGCCCATCGCCTCTCAACCCCCCTCTGGAAACTAAGGAATTACTTGGACGTGAAAGGGCCAAGAAATTTTGTCCAGAGGCTCCAATTTAGGCTTGGAGTTCTTTTACATGCCGTAAATCTACGACGCGGACCCCCCAGCTTAAAGTACCTCCCGAAGGACTCCGTGCCCAGTATTTTTAAGTCCTGAAAAACCCATCGACCGCGGCCGGGTTTGATCCCGCGACCTTCGGCTCTAGAGGCGGTCACGCTACTTTCAGACTAATTTTAAATGCAGTTATTGTACATTTTGAACTGCTGCTTTCAAAGTTAAAGATTGATAGATACTTGGAATAAAAACAACAGTACTTTAGGGTATCTAATTAAGATACCGTACGTGACATAAAGTACGAGGCGCGTCCATAAAGTAAGTTTCCCTAGGGCCGTTTACAGAAACAAAACAAAATTTCATGGAAATATTTATTGAAACAGATATAGTAAGTGCTCAGCTATTTTTCAACATATTCGCCACAGGAATTTAGACATTTTCATACCGTATGACCAACTTTTGAACACTAGTGTCTGCCGCATGGAATTTGAACCACTGTGTGACAAACATCTTCCGATCTCTGTCATTCAGTCATTCTTTGTCATTTATTTAGGTGTAGGGTGGATAGATATATAAGCATTCATAAACCACAGATTATTGTCTCTGTTGGACATTACATGAGAATATTATAGGAGAAAAATTCCTCCGACATTGGGGCTTGAACCCAGGACCTTTGGCTATTCGCGCCAATGCTCTACCAACTGAGCTAAGCCGGAGTTAATTTTACAGCGCCAGATGGAACCCCTCTCCGGCTTAGCTCAGTTGGTAGAGCATTGGCGCGAATCCAAAGGTCCTGATTTCAAGTCCCAGTGTCGGGGGAATTTTTCTCCTATAATATTCTCGTGTAGGGTGGATGTTTAAACCCCTCCTAACAAGTCCCTTGCAGAAGTTCGGCTAGGAGGTGTTTAAACATCCAACCTACAGCCCGGACCTCGCTCCCAGTGATTTCCATATTTTCCTACACCTCAATAAATCACAGGGAATGGCAGAGATTGACAGAGAGGAGGAAATGTTTGTCACACAATGGTTCAAATCCCAGGCGGCAGACTTGTACGACACAGTTATTCAAAAGTTGGTTCCAAGGTATGACAAATGTTTCAATTCCGGTAGCGAATATGTTGAATAATAGCTGAATACTTGCTGTATCTGTTGCAATAACTATTTAGGCCTACTTGAAATAGTGTTTTCTTACTGTGAATGAACCCAGGGAAACTTTCTTTATGGAAGCGCCTCGAATATCCTGATTTAATAACTTCCCTAGCATCCTTTTATCCCACTGAATGCTTCTAATAACAATGAAGAGCAATTAAATTAGGGAAAGATCAGCAGAAATATTAAAAGTTCACATCACCGAAAAATAAAAGAAAATCGCATTGCATTAGAAGAAAGAGTTCTTTGATTCAATTCACAAGCTTTCCTATAAAGACGCTGCTGTTATTTAATTTAAGTGTGACGTAATTAAAGCTACGAAACATTAAATTCGCCTGCGCTAAATATGAGGGCGTTCATGGAACAAGAGAAACATTTTGCATAAGCACATATTCTTCTTTATGCTCTCTTTCTTGTTTGAAACGTATACACAGCAAAGGAAAGATAAAGAAGAAAAAAAGCATAGGCAAAATTCAAGTACAGAAACGCATTCTGTTGGTAAGTGAGTGAAGGAAAAGGAAACAAAAGAATGCTAGGCACCATTTTGTTTTAACGTCTACTTTTATTTCCAATTTTGTACGCAAGAAGGCGTTTCTACACCATTACGTCAGTTCGTTCTTATACAGTGTGATCCATATAAAACAGAACAGTTTTAAAGACTTATAATTTCCCTCTGGAATGTATTAAAAGAGTTAAATTGTGTTTTATGATGTCAGTGACTTTGAGAGAATCAATATTGATATTACCGAGCGAGGTGGCCGAGATGGTAACGTCTTGAACTCGCATTCGGGAGGTCCCAGATTCAAATCCCGTGGCCGGTCAATTTCACATGTGGTATTTCATGGTTTCCCCAGTCGAAAAGGCAAGTGCCGAATTGGATATTTACATATCATGAATCATCCTCACCATTTCATCCTGTATCATATCCATTTAAATTAATTTCAGTTGAAATTTACTCCATTAAATACACCGACAGTAGAAACAATTGACAATCAATAGTTCCATGGCCCACCCTACTGTACAGACACAGATCCGTAACTCCTGATATAGCCTCGAAACTAAAAGAAGTATAAACCCAGCTGATATTAAAAATATATAAATATATAATTTTCATAAATACCAATATTTCTGAGTGATTCTTTTTTCCATCTATTAGTAAACATCATAGGACAACATAATCTAGAATCTTTGGGTTACCTGCAGTACAAATAGTTTTAAAAAATAATTGATCACTTGTTAATTTTTTTACACATTTTAAAATCAGAAATAGTTTTAAAAATTAACTATTAAAGTTACATCAATCATTTTAGACAGTGTTGTTCATTAATATCAAATATACTTGCATGCAAAATTTCACTGCAACATGTTAATACATGTTTGAGTTATGAGGGAAAATGCACTTCAGTGCACAAAATTTGGCTGCCATTTTGTAATGATAATTACCCAAAACAGTAATATTTAAATTAATTCTGAAAATAATATGCAATTGTAGATCTAGGTCAATATACAGCATGCCAGATTACAAGGCTACATAACAAAAATAATGAAACTTCACTTATTTTTCAGCAACGAAAGCTGTATGTCCCCCCTTAAATTAAAGGAAACAAACTTGACGCACCCTGACAAAGTGGTACAATAGTATATTGCGATACAAGTGCCGTAAGCGGTGCATACGGATCGAGGAAAGAGTTTTTTTCAATTTCCGAGATCCTTTATGCGCTTACGGCGCGAGTATTGCATGCTATTTTTTGCACGATGATTATTTATATCAATTTATGTATTTATATTAATTGAGATATTAGCTGAAAATATTATGTTTATACACTATTGAAGATGGATGTTATATTTCAGAAAGTGATTCGCATGTGTTGGTTGTTATGGGGACAGAATATTTGTCCTATTAAAGTCGCCACAAACTGGGGGGCCTTGGTTCCGCTTTCCATAAAGGCTTGTATTATGATGGTTTTACTTACGGCATTTGTGCTTTTTGTAATTTTTACCGCACGGAGATTTCTTTTGTTTTCATAGCAACCAGATTGCGTGCGGGAATGTCAAGTTATGATCCACGGCAACAGTAAGTAGCCTACCACTAATTAGTTACGTCGTGCAAAAAATCATAAAGCAAAAAGATAAACTTTTTTGCACTCCTTAGCTAGTAAGTGTTACTTACGAAAGTTGTTTACATGGATCGTAAGTTGACATTCCCACACAATCGTGTTGCTAAGGGCGTTGCGATGAGGTTAAATTACTTACGGTCCAAGCGCCACGTCATAATTCATTACGATACACTTCATAATACAAGCCTTTATGGACACGGCCCCCAGGACAAATATTCGGTTCCCATAACAACAAACACATGCGAATCACTTTCTGAAATAAACATCTATTTTCAAGAATGTATTTACATAATATTTTCAGGTAATATCACAATTAATATAATTAAATTGATATAAATAATCATCGTGCAAAAAATAGCATGCAACACACGGGCCGTAAAGGTATTTACGGGTCTCGAAAACTTAAAAACCCGAGGCGCAGCCTCGGGTTTTCAATCTGTTTCCTCGACCCGTAAACGTGCCTTACGGCACTTGTATCGCAATATACTATTACAATACATTAACAATACCATTAAAAATAGACCTCCAAAAGTGTAGTTCGTGATTTTGCCTTAGGCACAGACAACGCTACGTTTAAGTTGAAAAGCTGAACAACAACCTTTTTATGCTTCATATCAAAGTGAAGTAAGGAGGCAAATGTTCAAAGGGAAGGGATTTCTTAAATACAGGGTAGATATATTGAGTTACAAATGACTTTGCAGTAAGAAAGGAATTCATTATTTTCTCCAAAGCAGGATGTAGACATAAAACAAGAAACTGATATCCTTTTGCGACTAAACAGATGGTGATGAATTTTTAATGAGCAAGAAATGAAATAATATACATGAATAAAAGATTTGTCTTCACGAAAAAAACATTGGAACACAAAAGATGATAACATAAGGAAATTAAAACTACTAAAAATGCGATTTCGTACACTCAAATGACTCTCTTTGCCCTGAGAATAGACAATGCTATTTTAGGTAGATTTCGAAGAAAAATCTACCTATTGGGATCGGTACCATGTCATGACTTTCGAAAAATTCTTTCATATCTTTACGTTTCATGCCTCCCTAAGTACGAAACCACCGCCTTTTCAATTTTGTGTGTGTGTGTGTATATATATATATATATATAGTCTTAATCTAGCTTTCATTTTCAATTCTAACCTTATAATTTTAGAAAGGATGTACTTGTGCATCGATGAATTGAACCTACCTAAATTTAGGTTTAGTAAAACAATGAATTTTCGTTTACATTTAGGACCTAAATGCTACAACAGGTTGCTAACTAAACTAAACTCCGTGGCGCTACATCCCTGGAGGGACTTGGCCTACCACCCGACCGCTGCGTCATCTCCCGTAGGCAGATGGCAGGATTGGGGGGCATGTGGTCAACATGCCGACACCCACGGCCGTTATTGGTGGTTTTCATGACCGGAGCCGCTACTTCTCTATCAAGTAGCTCCTCAATTTGGAATCACGAGGCTGAGTGCACCCCTACCAGACCTCCCTACCTCAGAAAAATCTGAGGAGGTACCGGGAATCGAACCCGGGCCGACGGATCTGTAGTCAGCTACGCTAACCACAAGACCACGCCGGCGGACAGGTTGCTAACTAGGCTTAGAAATTATACAAAAATGAAATTTTCAAAAGAAGTGTACAACTGGCAAATAAATCCTGAGCGAATTCAAAGGAGATTGTATTTTAACTTAGTTTAATCTTTTAAAATTTTTAAGCCAATGTAGTTTCTACATATTTATGTCTTAATGCCAATATTTTTGTCTAACAACAAAGAAATATTATTATTATTATTATTATTATTATTATTATTATTATTATTATTATTATTATTACTAAGTGCCAGAATGGTGGGGGACGGGAAATGTCTGTCCGTCTATATGTTTATCTGTACGCGAGATAACTCAAAAACACCTTATGTGATGCTCATGAAACTTGGTATACGCATTTATAGTATCCATGAGGAGAATCCTTTCGATATTGGACCAAATCTGTTGGCCGGTACCGGAGTAATGCCCAATCTAGTGCCTATTTTATGGTAGTACAGTATATTAGAAAGAATTTACCAAATGCAAATCAGTTCTCATGATAACATATTGTTTTACAGTGTTCATATACGGCTTTGGAAGTTGCAATACACGTAGCTTTGACAAATAACACTACCCACATATTCCTTCACATATGCTTAACAAACTGGACCTTTGTTCTTCCGTAAGCCCTGCTTAATAAATCGATCTGGAGCTTAACTCGGAAATCAATAATAAAAATAACTTATTTTCTGCATATCGTAATTGCAATTATCACTGATTAAACAAAAGCATTGTGGCACTTTTTTACTTCCTCTGCCCGTACCATAGGTACTATAGGTAGAGGAAGTATTGTTTTCGACCCTAAAATTCGAAGTTGAGTTTTTAGCATATATACACGTTTCAAGGCCCCCTGAATCCAAAAATACTATTTTTGGAAACATGTCTGTGTGTGTGTCTGTGTGTGTGTCTGTGTGTGTGTGTGTGTGTGTGTCTGTCTGTGTGGAACTTTGTGAACAGGCTAGCTCCGAAACGGAGAATCGTATGAAAACAAAATTTCGTATTTGGGTCAGGTACCTTCTGAAGATGTGATTCGAAGATTGGCGACAAATTTCTCTTATTTTTAAGGGGACTTTACATGAAGAAATTTTCGTTTTTCGCGATTTTCTCGAAAACGGCTCTAACGATTTTCTTTAACATTTGCACATGTGTTCCTTTTACTGAGAGCTAAAACTTTTATTTGAAACTTTTTTTCGAAAAAATTCTCTGAGGGTAGTTACAAGCCACCCACTGTTCACCCACTGTTTGTAGAAATTGTCTTGCGTGATGAACAACTGAATACGCGCTCTTTCACGGCCTCTTATTCTATATAAGAATGTGAAGTGAGAAAGATGTATTGTTGGCCAGGTATAGAGTAAAGAAGTATCTGAGGGAAATATTCGATAAATTTCGGAAATTATTCTTTACGGCGGAAAGTTCAATAAACGTCTGCAGTCACTTGTTCTTTTTTTAAGTTTGTTAGGCCTATATAGCCTGTGTTTTTAGTCGCATCATTGAAAGGAGGTATTTATAGGATAATTAGCGTAAAATTGTGTCTTGCGATTCTGTACAAGGATATGTGAATACTGCTAACTTTTATTTGGGCAGAGGAAGTTATGTGACTTTCACATCAGATTTTTACAACAGTTTACCTGAGTTTTTATTATTATTATTATTATTATTATTATTATTATTATTATTATTATTACAGTCGGGACTAGATTTTCACAAGTCAAAGGAACTAAAAATAAATTATATTAACTAAAATAGATAATAACTGTTTTCGTTGCAATCTGTGCCACGAATTTATTTTTAAATTTGCATGAGAAATTGAGTACTGCGACTGCAATAGGCAATCTTTCTTCGAAATCTATCTAAAAATTACGAACAGATGCCTAAGATAAAGTAGACGAGTTAATTTGTTTCAAAATAGCCAGACCGATTTACAAGTTGGTATTGCACTGCCAACTTCGGAAGCGGTATTTGAACTAGAGACCTCATGAATATATAAGCGTTCCTGCCCTGGGCTCAGCGATTGATTTAACTTGCAGATTCTATAATGCAATTTACCAAAGGGCATTAACGGTCATTCAAAAGGCTGCGTCGGTAAGATAGTTCAATGCACGAAGTTCCCAGGGGGTACATTCCAATTATTCCATCATCTGGTAATTACAGATGGTGAAGATGAATTACACAGATTAGCCAGGGTACCGTTTTCAAAGGCAAATGGCTAGAGTATTTCAAATTGATGTTTGCATGTCGAATAACTAATTAAAGCTAACTTTTTATGTGAGAGTTTATTGTGTAGGAGCATTAATAGGGGTCGTAAAACTCAAAGGGAAATTTCTTTCCTCTAAGCAGCGTCTCTCAACCTTTTTGAACCCGAGGACCTCTAGAATGTCTAAAAAATTTTACGGACCCCCAATTTTACATCCCATTTTTAAATGAAGGCCTATATTTTTAATATTTAGGGTATTAATTATAGGTCATTATAACGAAATGTGAAAAAAATTTTACTTCTTTACTTTCCACTTGCTTTATATTTTTTAATTAGGCCTATGTCTGCGGACCATAGGTTTAGAAACGCTGCGTCTAAAGATTTATAAGACTACTAGCTTAAAAGACCCGGCGTCGCCCGGGTTTTGTATTTTGTAGTTGGAAATTAACTTATGAAGGACTTTCGATTTTTAAATTCTAGGTCCTTATATAGGCATTTATAATTTGAAATAGGAAGAACGATTTATTACACTTAAACTATTCCCTCAGAAAACGCTTGATACAACTTTTTACGGCTAATAGAGGATGTAGAATTTGGATCACATCGCTTGTACACAGCAAGCCTGGTAGGGGTTCAAATAAGAAGAAACAGAAATTCCGGTGACATAAAATTGGATTGTTTTTGAGGAATATTTTATTTCTCACTCTAATGTTACCATAAAACCGTTACGCGGCTGAAATTAAACAGAAATGCAATATTACTTTCATTCATCCCTCTCCAAAAACCTGCGATAAAATAATAAACATATAACCATACCTCGTACTGTTTTCTCTATGTCCAGGGTAGAGAAAGTTATGTGACTGCATTATTTTCGTGGATTTCATAATTTAACATTCATTTATAACAAGAATGATATTGATAGCTTTTCTAAAAGTCCCACTTCAATTATTTCCAAACCCATCTGAGAAACAACTGGAAACAATATGTTGCCATGCCAACTGTGATTTGGATTTCATAATTCTGTGTAAAAAGGGATTAAGTATACTAAAAAACATTTTATTTTTGGCATTTAAATCAATTTTTTTTAAATCCTTTCTTAGTGAGCACCTACATTATAAAACGAAGGTAGTGTCAAAATTCCAAGTCTCTACCTGTTATAGTTAAAGCTGTACGTTGATACTCTGTCAGTCAGTCAGTCAGTCAGGACAAATAGGCTATATATAGAGACTAGCATGTGCCCGCGGCTTCGCCCGATAATTATTTCAAAAATTAAAAATTAAGAGCGTAATAGTTAAATTATTATATTTATTAACACCTAAATCACGTGGTCTACATACCACGATTAGATAGCGTCGCCTGATAAAAGCGACCTCAGATTCGAGTTCCGTGGTCCAGAATACCCCTGTATAGTGAGTTTCGTCCAAATAAAACAATGTTTGACCATATTATGGCTTACAACATTCAAGCGATCGCGAAAGAATATTTCCAAGGTATGACAAAAATAGACAAAGCCAACTGTAATTGTCAAACTTCCATTTAATTTAATTCCAAACCCATCTGAAACCCACTGGCAACAATATGTTTTAATGTCAAATGTGATTCGGATTCGATAATTCTGTGTAAGAAGGGATTAAGTATTCTCAAAAACATTTGATTTTTGGCATTTAAAATCAGAATTTTTCAAAATCCTTTCTTAGTGAGCACCTACATTGTGAAACGAAGGTACTGTCAAAATTCCAAGTCTCTACCTGTTATAGTTTAGGCTCTACGTTGATTCCTGTCAGTCAGTCAGTCAGTCAGTCATTCATTCAGTCAGTCAGGACAAAGCCTTTTATATATATAGAGATTATCCTGCCGGTTGTATTATGTGGATGTGAGACATGGTCGCTTACATTATCTGAGAGTGTTCGAAAACAGGGGGCTTAGGGACATATTTGGGCCAAAAAGAGATGTAAATGGGGACTGGAGAAAACTGCTTAACGACGAGCTTCATGACCTGTACTCTTCAACGGATGTAGTAAGGGTAATTAAATCACGGATGAAATGGGCTGGACATGTTGCACGAATGGGGAGGAACGACATATCTAAAAGATATTGACTGAGAGATAGAAGGGAAAAGACCACTTGGAAGACCTACACTTAGGTGGGAGAATACTTTTAGAATATATTTAAGGGAAGTAGGATTTGAGTGATGTTTGGATGAAGATAGCACATAATAGGGTTAAATGGCGGGCTCAGGTAAGCGCGGCAATGAACCTTCGGGTTCTATAAAATAGATAATATTCCTTTAGCTTGCTGGGGAATTGTCTATTACCATTGAGTAAGTAAGTATAGCGCTGATTTTTCTGTTCATTTGAACGCAGCCTTCCGATCATGTATTCACATTAGAACAAGCCGTGGAGGGAGACTATCCCAGGACTTGTGTCAGACTTATGAGACCAATTCGCTATAGAGTGTGTATAGAGTGGAAAAGGGAAGTGGAGCACCGAATATTGAAATTTCAGTCTGAGCTGCGCAAAGTAGTTTGAAGGAAAGGGAGGAAAGAGAAAAATGTTTGTAAGGCTACATGTAGAACTCGCACACGTTGTTCCATACAACCAGATCAAACCTCAAATTGTAAGTATTGGATTTAGTGTCAATATCCAATCAAGAACAAAGTCTGAAGATTCAAGTTCTATTTTAAACGTCAAACGTTGTCTCCATTCAAGCGAAGAATGTATAAAGCTGAACTTTAAATCACTTAACGCCCTATTTCAATGGTTGCGTGCACATTGGCACAGGTGCACATCGGCACAGTCGAATTTTCGTGCACATCGGCATAGTATTTTTATCTTGTAATATCATCGTGCTCATCGCCACACACCCTTCGCAGGGGTGGACATAGAGACAAAGTTGGAATTACATTATCGTATTGAATGTAATGGAGTTCACAGTAACTGCTAGATAGACAGAAAGACAAAAACTTCTTTTTATTATTATAGATACATGCTGTGTACATTAATATTATAATTTTATTGTTTAGAAATCATCCATAAAATATTTGTCTGCGATTGAATGAGACTTTGAATTAACCTAACCTAATCTGATCTAATCTAACCGAACCTAACCTAACCTAACCTGACTTAACCTATCTACGATATCAACGGCCGGTTTCCTTATATTAGCCGCGGTAACTAATAGGTGCTGCTTGGAGCCGTGGTGAAGGAGGCTGTAGGTTTGAGTCTCTATGTCCACCCCTAGTCCCAGGACTAGGGTTAAATATACGAGACGCGTCCATAAAGTAGGCCTAAGATTCCCTGGGGCCGTTTACAAAATCACAACACAATTTCATGGACTTATATATTCCAACAGATACAGCCAGTGTTCAGCTATTTTTCAACATACTCGCCACCGGAATTGAAAAATTTGTCATACCGTGGCACCAACTTTTGAATACCTGTGTCGTACAAGTCAGCCGCCAGGGATTTGAACCACTGTGTGACAAACATCTCCTACTTACTTACTTACTTAATTACTTAACCGGCGTTACAGCCCTTTATGAGCTTTAGCCTCCTTGATGATAGCCTTCCAGTTGTTCCTATCTTGCGCTTCTTTCCACCATGCTTTAACCTTTAGAGTTTGTAGATCTTTTAAGGCTCCATCTAACCATCTCAGTTTGGGTCTTCCTTTTTGTCTACTGCCTTCTCCTCTCTGTAATTCTCTGCCATTCCCTGTCATATCTTGAGGAAAAGATGGAAATAATTGGGAGCGAGGTCCGGGCTGTAGGGTGAAGTTTAAACACCTCCTAGCAAATCTCCTGCAAAAATTCGGCTGAAATGATAGAGAGAAGGATATGTTTGTCACACAGTGGTTCAAATCACAGGTGGCAGACTTCTACGATACAGGTATTAAGAAGTTGGTTCCGCGGTATGACAAATGTTTCAATTCCGGTGGAGAATATGTTGAAAAACAACTGAACACTGGCTGTATCTGTTGGAATATATGTCCATGAAATTGTGTTTTGTTTTTGTAAACGGCCACAGGGAAACTTATTTTATGGTCGCATATTTGTGGCTGAAGCGTTTCACCATGCATTTTCGGCAGGGGGTTAACCAACACCACTTTAATATTCGCAGGAAATAGGAACAATAGCAATAAATGTTTTTATATGAGACTAGCTGAAAAGGCCCGGTGTCGCCCGGGCTTTGTATTTTTTAATTTGAAATTAACTTATGGAGGACTTTCGATGTTGAAACTCTAGGTCCTGATATATTAATGTATGTAGAATTCGAACTGAGGAAGAACAACATATGGCACTCAGACTATTCCCTCAGAAAACGCTAGATATAGCTTTTTATGGTTCATAGAGGATGTCGAATGCTGCATTCCGTTGCTTCTACTCATCATGCCTGGGAGGGGTTGAAATAAGAAGAAACATAAATTATATAAGATTGTATTGACTTGACGGAAAATTTTATTTCTCATTCTCATGTTAAACCGTTTCGGGCCTGAAATAAAATAGAAATGCAGTATCACTTTCATACTTTCCTCCCCTAAAACCCGGGACATAATATACTGCGAGCATAAAATAAATAAATAAATAAATAAATAAGCCCGTCACAATCCCTTATAGGGCAAGGGCCTCCTACCATGGTAGGGCTGGCTCTGTTTTACTCTCCCAAGGTGAGCTATTTCCTTGGAGAGTTGGGTTTTTGCCTCCTGGTGGGTTAAGACCTATATATTAACAACACTTTCCTAGGACACTGTTTTCCTAATGAATTAAATGCTCTATCATTTGTTTTCAGTTCACTTTTTCTGTGACCTATCCTGAACATCTCGTTTCTGCCTGAACTCTTCTTCCTTTCCTAGATCACTGTTTTCCTAATGATTTAAATGTTTTATCACTCGTTTCCAGTTCACTCTTTCTTTGGCCTGTCTTGTCCATCTCATTCCTAACTCCTCCCTGAATTCGTCCTCCCATCTGCGTCGAGGTCTGCCTCTGCTTCTTTTACCCTTCCTCTGGTCCCAAACAGTTGTTGCATACGCCCATCTTTCTTGATTCATTCTGATGACGTGACCTCCCCAATTCCATTTGGTTTTTCTTACAACAATCGCTGCGTTTTCCAGTCCACTTCTTTTTCTTAACTCCTCATTTCTTATCCTGTCCCTTAGATTTATTCCCAACAGTTTTCTTTCCATCTTTCTCTGACAAATCTCTATCATGTTAACTTGTTCCTTTCTTAATGCCCATGTCTGGCAGCCATATAGTAGAACTGGTATGACACACATTTTTAGCACTTCCAATCTCTTCTTGATATTTATGTGCCAGTCTAGGAGGATAAACTTTAAGCTCCAGAACTTTCCCCATGCGAGCCTAATTCTCCTGTTGATTTCTGCATTTCCGTTATTTGACATGTTGATTGATTGACCCAGGTAAGTATATTCTGTACAATACTCTATTGCCTTTCCTTCTACAAATACCGGTATTTCTATATGGTTTGTCATTATTTTAGTTTTTGAAGGATTCATTTCTAGCCCTACTTTCTTGCTTCCATTGTTTAGATCTGTTATCATCTTTTGCAGTTCCCTTTGAGACTTTGCGAA
The DNA here is from genome assembly GCA_964059195.1 of Ectobius pallidus. Taxonomy (NCBI): domain Eukaryota; kingdom Metazoa; phylum Arthropoda; class Insecta; order Blattodea; family Ectobiidae; genus Ectobius; species Ectobius pallidus. The sequence goes on from CAXKWD010000007.1 coordinate 167,460,181, forward strand.
TAATGCAAAAAGCATAGGACTCAAAATGTTCCATCCCATGCTTAGGGCCTATGATAAATCTCAACTAATACAAAGCCTACAGCTATGGATAACTGACTATTTACCGACTTCTGACATAACATACTCACACACTTAAGTTGCTCCTGCAATACGACCTCTTATTCTACATCAAAATGTGAAGTGAGAAAATATTTCTTATGTCGAGGGTAGAGGAAGTTATGTGACTGCATCACACCGTGCTTTATTTTCGTGTAATTCATTTTTCAGTAATTATTTTCGCCAATATATTACATGGAATCATAATTCGTTCAAGTCCAGCATTAGGCTATATAGTTGCCAAGGCCCTATATAATCACAGTAAACAATTCACTGTTGCCATGTGAACTGAACAACATTTCTTTTTTTTCAGTAGAATATTCACAGAAATTATATAATTTTCAAGGGAAGGACTGATTTGTTTCAATTTTAATATTGACAGCTATACTTCCCGGGCTTAACTGGGTATGTGTGCAAAATGTCGTGTAAATTGGTAAAGAAATGTAGATTTGTATAAGGAACAAACATACATACACACTTTCGATTTTATATATTAGATTTATAAGTAAGTAAAGCAAGCAAAAAGCTTTAAAAGCATAATAGAATTTTACACCTATGGTCGGTACCTTATTTGTTATTGTAATAGGCAGTGTGGGCTACCACGTAGTGAACAGAAGGAGATTAAGAATATTATAGGAGAGAAATTCTTCTGACACTGGGATTGAACCCAGGACCATTTGCTATCCGTACCACTGCTCTACCAACTGAGCTAAGTCAGAGTTCAGTTCACAGCGCTAGATGGAACCTCTCTCCTATGGCTGAATGCCCTTAATGGTCTACCTCACTGACAGACAAGTTATGTCATATGCATTACTGTGAGGCACACTAAGTAGTGAGTATTCATATTTCCATATTCATATTTTTAATGCCCAACAGAGACAATAATCTGCACGGTTCATTAATGTATACATCCATCTTGAATGTTACTATACAATAACAGTCCGTGGAAGCCCGGTCACAAAAATCACTCAACTAATTTCTGTCCAAGATCATTAGGCTTTGTCACATGGGTATTATTAATGCGTATACCAAGTTTCATTAAAATCCGATAAAGCATATTTGAGTTATCGCGCGTACAGACACACGGACAGACTCGATTGACATTTTCCCGTCCACCGTACAATCTCATAAAGTACCATTCTGGCACTTAATAATAAAATGTAGTTCTTAAGGTATGTTCACACTACATATTATTGTCTGGCTTATATAGGCCTATACAAGTTCTCCATTTTAAAATATCGGAAATGGTCTCCCTAATTCGTATGAAAAACCTGGGACAAATGGGCGTATCGAAAGAGTTTTTCGGGACAGTGGATCACTTCTTGAAAAACCAGGAAGTGTGGCAACATTGTGTATAGAGATAGACATATATAAGCTTCCATGGACCACAGATTATGGTCTCTGTTGGACACTACATGAGAATATTATAGGAGAAAAATTCCTCCCACACTGGGACTTGAGCCCAGGACCTATAGCTATTCGCGCCAATGCTCTACCAACTGAGGTAAGCCGGAGTTCAATTCACAGCGCCAGATGGAACCTCTCTCTTATCACTGATTGCCCTTAATGGTCTACCTCACAGACAGACAAGTTATGTCATATGCAGTACTGTGAGGCGCACTAATTAGTGATTTTTGTGACCGGGCTCCCACTGATATTGTTCAGTTCAGTTAGATATAAAAGCATTCATGAACCACATTCTCTGGGTTCAAGTCCCAGTGTCAGAGGAATTTTTCTCCTATAATATTCTCATGTAATGTCCAACAGAGACAATAATCTGTGGTTGACAAATGCTAATATATCTATCTTGAAGAAACAGTCTCATTGGACTTTTCCATTTTGCTGAAACAATATGGCTTCTAATAGTGCGTGGCTGCGTACTGCTTCTATTCTCAAAGATACCAACTAGTTTATGCACATATCTACAAGGATATAGGCTACAGAAGAAAAATTCCTCTGACACTAGGACTGGGACTTGAACCCAGGACATCTGGCACTGTGAATTGAACTCCGGCTTAGCTCAGTAATGCCCGGTTTCTATAAACTCGCGAAATACCTATGGGTAAATTATCCAATGGACAACTTAGTTCCAGAATCACCCACCAGAGCACTAATGGTATAATGAGGAAATAAAAAATAATATATACTACCATGCCGGGGATCGAACAGTGGACCTCTTGAACCGTAATCCAGCACGCTGACAATGAGCTACGGTGAACACTGAGCACACATCTTGAATAACGGAGATGTAATTGTTTCAGCCTATGATTCCACTACTGCAAGTCAAGACATATCATACTAATTAGTTCGGAAGAACATTATCTTCATATAAATACTACTACTGTCGAGATCTAATGCGTAAGAGGAAGGAAAAATGAGAAGTACGACTCTAGTTTGCAATGTTTGCACACTCAGTGCTACCAAATACCGGCAAATACAGTCATTAGCGACAATGTACGGTACATGAAAATTTCAATAAGAAATATGTATATAAATTCTGATAAGGCCATCCTATTACGGAGAAACAAAGTCAACATTACAGATCATCTCAGCACTTCTAAAACTGTATTTTACAGGTACTGCAAACCGTGCACGTCCGCCATATTTATCCTACGAGAGGTTAAATTTTATCCAGCCATCCATGAAAGGATAAATTAACCCAAAGATTTACCCTTGGAAAGATCTAGCCCTAGTTTATAGAAACATTTTTTCTCTTATTTTCATATTTACCCAGTGGACTTTTATCTAGAAACTCGCCAAAACTGTGTGTGATCGTTATCTTTAAATTATTTCTGTTCTTAAGAGTTTTCCTTGTGTAAATTCTGTTCATGGGATAATTTACCCATAGGTAATTCGCGAGTTTATAGAAACCGGCCATAAGTAGAGTATTGGCGCGAATAGCCAAAGGTCCTAGGTTCAAGTCCTAGTGTCGGAGGAATTTTTCTCCTATAATATTCTCATTGTGTATAGAGGTGTTATGACGCAGCCAACATATAGTTAAAGCAGGGTAGGCATGTTTCATAACTATTACAGGAGATTAATGTTGGCAGCAGCTTTATGCATCCAATCTGATTAGCTGCATTCATGCAGGTAATTGTTTCTAAGTATGTGTGTTTATGTGTGCTGATATGCTTCCAGCTGACACTTAGCTGACGTGGAATGCATAATTTTCCTCATTATCATTATGCCACCAACATCAACTTCACTCTTTGCAATCCTCAAATAAAACATGGATCCTGTAATGAAGATTAGCTTTTAGTGTTCAGATTAGTTGTTAAGTTAAAAATTCTGATGTCATACACTCTTGCTACCTTACAATACAGTAAATTAATAGAGTTCATTAAAAATAAATTTCTAAAATATTCTTATTGCAGAACAGTTTAACTACTATCCTAAATTTGAACCATATTCGACCATGTTATAGTATTCCATATTCCTGAATTATCACTAGAGGCCGGATTTTAAAGGGAATTCCTTTTTTTATATGTCATCACTAAACGTGATAAAATTGAACAGGACATTACTGAGTAAGTTTCAACTGCAAATGACCTGGTTTTAACGTCCCTTTTTTTCCTTTTTTAGGCTCATTACCCTTTTTTTTTTAGGAACTTTCCCTTTCCAGTACCTTTTTTGCTAATTTATTTTGAAAAATTCGTAAATTACCCAGTATTTGATTCACCAATGAAAAAATAATTCCTCCCAGCAGAATAGAGCGTTACAGGGAAATCACAGGCTTGCCATTGCCTAAGTTTCCCATTATAACAAGGTGGGGAACATGGATTTCGTGTGCTATTTTCCTCTGTGAGAATTTCAACAAAATAAAAAAATGTCTTCAGTCATTTGATGTTACAGAATCAGCAGCTGTAGAGCAAGCAAAGGCTTTACATAAAACAAACATGTATATCTCTGTTGAATTTTTACACTCTCTTACTTTATATCCCATTTTCTCCACCTTTTTTGGCAATAATTTTCCCTTTTTTCCCCACCTTTTTTTTGGCAATAATTTTCCCTTTTTTCGTCCTTTTTTGGGTGAAAATTTTCCTTTTAAAATCCGGTCTCTAATTATCACACAGACGAAATTGCCATGCATTGATGTTTTTCTACAAATTACTTAATAACGAAATTAGGGATGGGTACTCGATACTTTCGATACCTCGATATTATAAATACTCGCATGATATCGGCATCGAACGATACTTCAGAAAACTCGCTCGATACTTTTGTAATTCTGCAATTAAGTGAGAATGCTAGTATTTTTTAATAAAAACTTGTAAGTGGACTGTTTCAAAAACTAATTTTAGTTTTAATGTAAAGTTCAATAGTATATTGCGATACAAGTGCAGTAAGGCACGTTTACGGGTCGAGGAAACAGATTGAAAACCCGAGGCGCAGTTTTCGAGACCCGTAAATGCCTTTACGGCCCGTGTGTTGCATGCTATTTTTTGCACGATGATTATTTATATCAATTTAATTATATTAATTGTGATATTACCTGAAAATATTATGTAAATACATTCTTGAAAATAGATGTTTATTTCAGAAAGTGATTCGTATGTGTTTGTTGTTATGGGAACCGAATATTTGTCCTGGGGGCCGTGCCCATAAAGGCTTGTATTATGAAGTGTATCGTAATGAATTATGACGTAGCGCTTGGACCGTAAGTAATTTAACCTCATCGCAACCGCCCTTAGCAACAAGACTGTGTGGGAATGTCAACTTACGATCCATGTAAACAACGTTCGTAAGTACCACTTACTAGCTAAGGAGTGCAAAAAAATAATTATAGGATACTGATGATATTAAATTTTGTCTCATTAAATATGCACACTTAGTTGGTATTACACAGTTCTATAAAATTTTAATTTTTAATGTACTTATTTATTGAAATTGGAAATTTTGAAGATATCGAGTATCGAAGTATCGAGTATCGAGGAAAAAATCAAGTATCGGTATCGAGAAAATCTGGTATCGACTCATCCCTAAACGAAATAGATTATATTAATATTCTTGAAGAAATATATTTGTATGTTCCACGTTATAGGTAGGCATATTATAAATTAGAAAAGCAAACACTGACTTCTATAATAATTCTTCTCTTTATAATGTGCTCTTATAATTCTTTAATTCTGTACAAAATGGGCAATATAGATATATTTAATACTAACAATAAGCGGTTTAAAAATATATGTGATAGAAATTTGAAAACTTTAAAATAGTAATAATTAAAAAGTGATAGTTAAAATATGCTCCAGGTCATTTTCTTTATTTTCCTCCAAAACTATTATATTTCTTATGTGTTTATTTGTTCCCTTCATATTGTATTTGTTTCCTGTTTCTTTTCTTTTTTGTATATATTTGTTAGTTGTAATATTACTGTAGTTTAAATATTTTTAGTATTATATTAAACATCTAATATTATTGTCGTAAAACTAGTGTAATTATATAAAATAATGTTGTAATAGGACAATAATCCTGTTATATTCTCAACAAAAATAAAATCAGGTCAACCGATTTGGTTCCAAAATCAATGGGCTTCTTCCCGTGGACGTTATAAATGCGTGTACCAAGTTTAATGGAAATCCGATAAAGCGTAATAGAATTATCGCGCGTACAGACAGACAGGCAGACATAAAATAAGTACAGAAATATGGATGTGAGACATGGCCCCTTACATAATCTGAGAGTGCTCAAAAACAGGGGGGCTTAGGAAAATAAATCGGACCTAAGAGACACGAAAACGGGGATTGGAGAAAACTACATAATGCCGAGCTTCATATCCTGCATGCTTCACCGAATATAAAACTAAACTCAGCTAAACTAAACTTTATGATGCTACAATACATCCCTTTGAAATGTAGCCTGCCATTCGACCGCTGCGTCACCTACCGTACGCAGACGGAAAGATTGGGGCAAGTGGTCAGCATAAAGACATCCACGGCCGTTATTGATGGCTTACTGAACCGGAGCTGACAGTTCTTTATTAAGTACCTCCTTAGATTGGGTCACGAGGCAGGGTGCACCCCGTTCCAGACCTCCCTATCTCAGAAAAATAAGTGAATGTACCAGGGATCGATGCCAGACCTGAGTATTCGAAGTTAGCATCGCTAAACACTAGACCATGCAGGCGATTTTCACCTAATATAGTAAGGAAAATTAAATCACGAATGATCAAATGGGCTGGACATGTTGCGCGCATGGAGGAGGAAAGATATCTCAAAAATATTGATTGGGAGAAGCGAAGGGAAGAGATCACTTGGAAGACCAAGACGTAGGTGGAAAGACATTATAGAATAGATTTAAGGGAAGTTGGATTTGCGAGGGATGGTTGGAGGGAGTAGACATAGAATAGGGAGAAATGGCGGGCTCATGTGAGATAGAAAATATTGTTGTAGCTTTCTTAGGAACTGTAAACGAAATGTTAACGTTTTCTTTGGAGAGATTAATTTTCTTACATGAATATTATAAACTCGTGACGGACTGCATAGAAAACATTTAATGTAATGATTAGGCTCATAGTTTATTCCTTACTACCTTATGGGCCATTCAGATAGAAAATTAACCGTAAACGTAAACTTAAAAGTTTGGGGCCATGTTTTTTAATGTGACCATTCACAATGCATCACGTAAACGTGAAACTTAAACGCAAAATTAAATGTAACGTAGAACCTTGCAAACACAAAGCTTCTGCGTTACGTTTATGCGAAAAATAACGATACAACCAATCAGAGAACAAAACAGGAAGGCATTGAAGGAAAATATATGAACATTAGTTCCTCAAGAAATGAACTACAGTATAAAATACAGCCCATATAATATTCTGTTAATTTTTATGTACCTGCATAGGCTTGTATGATTTCAATTTTTAATGGTCTACATATGTTTAATAGAAACATGAAAGTATTTTCGTCTGCTGCAGCCATTTTATCAGCTGTTCACGTTCACGTTCTCGTTTGTGATTGGCTGACGTTCTCGTTTGTGATTGGCTGTTACCTACGTTTAAGTTTTCATTGCGAATGCTCAATGCCGTGCTAAAGTTTGTGTTTACGGTTAAGTTTCTATCTGAATGGCCCATTACTCTGAAAACTGTATATGAAATTTTCTTCAAGTTTATTTTTCATTAATATAAACACACAAAAAATACGGTACCCTATAGGATATATTGTCATTTTAAGGGTTAAGAATAATCTACTTACCTTTAACAAAGACCATTATCATGTATGGCATAACTGGATGGGGAGGAGATTCGAAAACTCACTCATTTTGCTCCAAAAACGTATTATTACAACTTGTCAATTTAAACCTCCGTCCATATTAATATGTTCCGAATCTACTCTCATACAATTCAACGGCCCTAAATAGCGTGCTCACTCGCTCCCTCACTTCGTGAGGCTTCGGGTATACTCGGCGATGACGTCTCTCGCAGTCTAAACTTTCACGAAGACTACAAAATTAGTAAAACCGATTCTTTGTTACATAAGGCCTAAGTGAAATGAACACAATGAACAAATATTCTAATTTTATTTTTACTTACAATTTTCATAGCTCTGAACCACAAACATTTTTAATAATCTACCAGTGTAATTTTCTTAAAAATCCTGGAGTCAATTAATAATGGCGGGGGCAACAGCTGTAAAATATTGATGGTTTTATCTCTTGAAATATCGCTGATAATAATAATCCAAACAAACCATTCCTTCCCTTGATAAATTATATAATTTCTGAAAATTAAACTGAATTTATCAAATAAAATTCACATCATATTCGTCTGTCAACAAACAGTTGAGAAACAATACTTATTATGTGTTCACAGTTAGCTTTGGAACTGCATAATCGAATCTGAGATCATTTTCCCAAGGCGGCGCTTTCTAATCGTGGAATGTACAGTACTCTGAAGCCGGAATTTTAGCTGTTTCATTAATTATTAATTACTTTATGAATGATTCGCGCGCAAGTTTTAATAAATATAATGCTTTAATAATTATTATACTCTTAATTTTTAATTTTTCAATTGATTATCGTGGGCGAAGCCGCAGGCACCTGCTAGAATGATACTGCAAGACGAAACTAAACAAATCCTTTAATTGAACCTAAGTTATATGTTTCACAGGTGGGCAGTGGTCGCGGGATCAAACCAGTCCGCGGGTTTTTTCAGCACGTAAAAATCCTGGGCACGGAATCCTCCGGGAGGGACTTTAAGCTGGGGGGCCCGTGTCGTAGATTTACGGCACGTAAAATAACTCCAAGCCTAAATTAGAGCCTCTGGACAAAATTTCTCGGCCCTATCACGTCCAAGTAATACCTTAGTTTCCGGGGGGGGGGGGGGTTGGGAGGCCACCTATCACTCTGTCCTCTATCGGGAAATAATTGTAACAAAATTCAAATAGGTAACAGTAACCTCCACTTGGAGAGGCCCTACGCTTCATTACTGAGGGCAATATGAAAATATAAATACTGCCTCGTAACATATGAGAATTATTTAAAGTGAAAAAGTTGAAATGCTTACGCTTTAGGACAAACAGAACAAATACATTGGATTGTACTTGCGTTAACGCTTAGGGGAGATTCATTTTCTCACACAATATATAAACCCGTGGCGGACTGCTAAGAAAACACTTAATATAATGAACATTTTCGTAGTTTATTCCTTACCACCTAATTCAGAAGATGTAGGCTATATGAAATTTAAATTTTCTTCAAATTTCTTTCTCATTGTTTTAATACTAGAAGGTGCTGTGACTTTGCCCACGATAATAAATTAAAAAATTAAAATTTAAGAGTATAATAACTATTAAAGCATTATATTTATTAACACTTGCACGGGAATCTTCATAAACTAAGCCATTAATAATTAATGAAACAGCTAAAATTCCGGCTTCAGAGTACATTCCACGATCAGAAAGCGCCGCCTGGTAAAACGATCTCAGATTCGATTATGCAGTTCCAAAGCTAACTGTGAACACATAATACTTGTTTGGGTTTTTATTATCAGCGATATTTCATGAATTAAACCATCAATATTTTACAGCTGGCGCTCCCGGCTTTTTAAGAAATTTACAATGGTAGTTTATTAAAAATGTTTGTGGTTCAGAGTTATGAGAATTCTAAGTAAAAATAAAATTAGAATATTTATTCATTGTGTTCATTTCACTTAAGCTTTATATAATAAAGAAACGGTTTTCCTAATTTTGTAGTCTTCGTGAAAGTTTACACTACCAGAGACGAACATCGCCGAGTATACCCGATGTTTCACGAAGCGGGCGAGCGTAGATAGATAAACTCACAAAGAAACTGCTGTATCTTATAGGATATATAATCATTTTAAGAGTTAAGAACAATCTCCTAACTCCGTGGCGCTACATTCCTGGAGGGACAAGGCCTACCATCCGACCGCTGCGGCATCTATCATAGGCAGATGGCAGGATTAGGGGGCATGTGGTCAGCATGCCGACACCCACGGCCGTTAATGGTGGTTTCCATGACCGGAGCCGCTACTCTTTATCAAGTAGCTCCTCAATTTGAATCATGAGGCGGAGTGCATCCCTCCCTTCATCAGAAAAATCCTCCCTTCCTCAGAGGAGGTACCGGGGATCGAATCCGGGCTGACGGATCTGTAGTCAGCGACGCTAACCACCAGACCACGCCGGCGGTTAAGAATAATCTACTTATATTTAATAAAGTCCATTATCATGTATAGCATAGGTCTACAACTGAATGGGGAGGAGCTTCGAAAACTCTTCTTTCTACACTAGTTTTGCTTCAAAATGTATTATGAAGATTTGTCAATCTAAACTCTTGACCATCCGTCTAAATTAATATATTCCGAATTTAATACAGTATTAAAGAGTATACCAAATTTATAAATGAATCGGCAATTGCTAAAAATCGTTGCCAATTTTATGAAATATCTCAATTGCAATGCAGAATATTATATTTATTGAAGTAATTTTTAATCAATAATCATGATAAAACACAGATATAGGCCTATGGTACACAGAATTATATACACCTGTTACTAGGGCCTGTATTACTACCATAACAGTGAAAACCTCATCCCTGCGCCCAAAAGCTATGCTCATCATATTAGGACATTCAACCCCTTGTATCCCGCAGTGATTCAGAGTAGGCCTACTACTTTTTTTTTGATACTGGATGTGGAGTCGGGAGAAAAACACTACATTTTCTTGGGAATTCCAAGGAATTTTTCTACTGAATTCGAAACATTCCTTACTATTTAACCACGTCATTAATTGTATCATGTACTGCACATTCCGAGCTAAAAATGTAGTACGAACTGAAAATAAATGCTAGAATTTATAATAAAAAATGACTTATTTTGAACTTTAGAGGAAAAATAAGCAAAAAGGCAATATTAGGCTCTAACGTAAAAATAGGCTGTTTTAGGTCCTATAAAAGTATAAGTTTTAGGCATAGTCACTTATGAAACATGCATAGCCTACATACATATATCACTTAAGGATTAAAATAGGTTTTTACCTAAAATCCGAAGTCTAGTTATGAGTGTACAAATGTGTTGAACAGTTCCTAAGGAAAACAAAGGATTATGGGACCTATGTTCATAACTTATGAACTTTTTTCCTTCCTTTGGTGTAAGGAACCCATGACCGAAGTTTGTAAAAGTATTTTTGAAACACCCTGTATACATGTACACATGTACAAAGGATGGAAGAACTGCTTTCTGAAAGTGCCCACATATGATATTAAAAATCCTAAATGTTTTTAATATCTGTGCCTCAAATAATTATAATATAACTCACGCGCGGACACAATACACACATTAACTCGTAACTCATATTCCTTTGAAATTATTAAACAGACAATATTACACGAGCTAGCAGCAGTTATGCAATTCTAGAGATTATGTAATAATTTTAACTTTGAAGACCACAACTTTAAACGTATTATATTGTAATATTCCTGTGGAACGTAAGTTTCAACAGAATAGAGGAGTTAGAAAAAACAAAGAAATTCTGTTTTTTGTACTTCACAAACATTTCTAATATTGTTCTCCCACCTACATCTAGGTTTTCCAAGTGGTCTTTTCCCTTCTGGTCTTCCAGTCAATATATTTTTTGAGATATGTCTTTCCTCCCCCATGCGCGCAACATGTCCAGCCCATTTCATCCTCCGTGATTTAATTTCCCTTATTAAATCCAGTGTAGAGTACAGGTCATGAAGCTCGTCATTAATGCAGTTTTCTCCAGTCCTTATTTTCATCTCTGTTACGCCCAAATATTTTCCTAAGCCCCCTGTTTTCGAATACTATCAGGTCCTCTTGCCTATTTCGCTTTATTAAAAACAAACAAAAGAAACTGGCAAGGAGAAGTTATAATAGTTACAAAATCTAAAAAAGCTAGAGCACTGTCGTCTGCGCTAGAAAATGAGACTGATCGAGCCGTGTAAAAGAGATGAGAATATTTAGACGCAAGATGCGATCGTATGTTGTCACCAGAAAAGCGTTACGAACGCATGCAGACATTTAAGTGATCTGAAATTGCCACCTAGAAGTACGAGGCAAGTCCATAAAGTAAGTTTCCGTGGGGCCGTTTACAGAAGCAAAACACAATTTCGTGGACATATATATTCCAACTGATACAGCAAGTATTCAGCTATTATTCAACATATTTGCCACCGGAACCTAAATATTTGTCATGCCGTTGAATCAACTTTTGAATACCTGTGTCGTACAACTCTGCCGCCAAACATCTTCGCCTCTGTGTCATTATTTTTCATTTCGTGAGGTGTAGGAAAAGATGGAACTCACTGGGGGTGAGGTCCGGGCTGTAGGGTGGATGCTTAAACACCTCCTAGCAAGTTTCCTGCAGAAGTTCGGCTGGGAGGTGTTTAAACATTCACCCTAAAGCCCGGACCTCGAACCCAGTGATTTCCATCTTTTCCTACACCTAAGGAGATGACGGGGAATGCCATAGAGGCGAAGGTGGTTGTCACACGGTGGTTCAAATCCCAGGCGGCACAATTCTACTAAACAGGTGTTCAAAAGTTGGTTCCACAGTATGACAAATGTCTCAATTCCGGTGGTGAATACGTTGAAAAATAGCTGAACACTGGCTGTATCGGTTGCAATAACTATTTACTTGAAATTGTGTTTCGTTTCTGTAAACGGACCCAGGGAAACTTATTTTATGGACGCGCCTCGTACTTAACTCACTTATGCACTGTTTAATGTGCTGTGTTTCCGCACAGTGCGGAAGCTCTGCATGTTCACAACAGCTTCCCAAAACCTGTCAATTTCGCCTCCCAGAAAACGTGCTAACTTCGATATATCGATAGCTGGACCAGATGTTGTGAGATCCTCATTTGCAATGTACAATTACATTAGAGTAACCGGTGGCATTGGAATGCATGGCCTCCTATTCACCATAGAGTTAATATATGTTTGCTTGTTACGTGCACTACAACAAAAATCTAGACCTGATTTTCTAGAAATGAGTTAAGGAAGTAAAATCTGATGTGAACAAAACTTCCTCTACTTTTGACATGCATTGCAGTAGTGCGTATTCAGTTCTCAGCCGTATTACACAAGCAGCTTTTATTAGGAGATTTTTTGCTCTATGGATTCACTGCATTAGTGCTTTTTTTTTATTCATAACTACTGACTACAGTGTTAACAACGAAGTTTCTTTGTGTGGAATTTTTTTTCTAATGTTAGAAGTCAGTGGCGGCCATGCCCTGGGATATATCATGCTGTAACAGGAAAAATTGAATCCATAGAGCAAAAATCTCCGAATAAAAGTTTCTTGTCTATGTCCCCTCTTTACACAGGTAAAATATGCTATTTATAATTCTACATTTGTATACTATTATCTTAAAAACAGTAAAGAAACTATTTTAAAATTTATTTTAAATTATAAATATATATATATATAATTATTTAATTCGTAAATATATCAAAGATCCAAAATTTAAAAATTCCAAAATTAAAAAGTCCAAAATTCCAGAATTAAAAAATTTAAAGGCCAAAAATTTAAAAAATCCAATAATCTGAATTTTAAAAAATAAAAAATAAAAATAACCAAAATAAAAAAATTAAATTAAAAAATCCAAAAATAAAAAATAATAAAATCCAAAATTTAAAAAAAATAAAAAAATTAAAGATCGAAAATTTAAAAAATCCAAAATTCAAAAATTCAAAGATCCAAAATTTAAAAAGTCCAGAAACCCAATATTAAAAAGTCCAATAATGCAAAATTGAAAAAATAAAGAAAATAAAAACAAGTTTCACTTCTGTCGCCTGGCGTTCCATGCACACTTTTGTTTTGTGTCTAAAGAATTCGATCATGGCAGCTTTACTGTAGCTAATTTTTCCGCAAGACGTACCTGAACTTTCATTCTACTAAGTACAAAGTTTTACGCCAGGGAAACCTGTATGGTGTATTTCTTCTTGACAATGAACTTCTTTGGCATATATCCATACCATACTTATCATTTCCCGATACAATATGTGTTTGTATAAGGTGGAATAGCTCTCTCTTCCTCGTAAGCAAAGGGAAAGAGAGCTGCTTGTGTAGAATACACCTCCACAATGTTGTCTATGCATTTTATCTGCCAATATCCATGTCATTTCTTCTTTACCCCCCCGAACTTTCGCTTTTTTATTACAAGTTCTCTCTTCCACTCCAGTTGAAGTTTCGTTTTTTCCACATATCATGTTTATTTTGCCAAGTATTTCCCTTCTAGAGGTTGCTTTACCTCGAGAATTCTCTAACAAGCTTTGGCTGCCCGAGTTTTCGTTTCCACGTTTTTGAATATTGAATACTTCTGGAGAGTTGTGAGTATAAACGTGTGGATAAACTCCGTATTCTGCTTTGAAAGGAAAACCATCTGAGTGGACCCAATGTTATGACGAGTGATATGGGGAGATAGAGTTAGAGATAAAGAGAGATACAGAGAGCTAGTGAGAGAGAGAAAGAGAGAGCTAGAGAGATAGATAGAGAGAGATAGAGAGAGATAGAGAGATAGAGAGCAAGGGAGAGAAAGTTTTTTTTTTTAATTCAGCTTTTCTTTTACTCCCTTGAACTTCGAGATTATAACTAGAGACCGGATTTTAAAGGGAAAATTTTCACCCAAAACAGGACGAAAAAAGGGAAAATTATTGCCGAAAAAAGGTGGGGAAAAAAGGTAATATTATTGCCAGAAAAAATTGCGAAAAAAGGGTAAAAGTAAGACAGTGTAAAAATTCAACAGAGAGATACATGTTTGTTTTATGTAAAGCCTTTGCTTGCTCTACAGCTGCTGATTCTGTAACGTCTAATGACTGAAGACATTTTTTGATCTTGTTGAAATTCTCACAGAGGAAAATAGCATACGAAATCAATGTTCCCCACCTTGTTATAATGGGAAACTTAGGCAATGGCAAGCCTGTGATTTCCCTGTAACGCTCTCTTCTGCTGGGAGGAATTATTTTTTCAATGGTGAATCAGTGAAAACAATTTTTAATGTTTTCATATTACCAAATACTGGGTAATTTACGAATTTTTTCAAAATAAATTAGCAAAAAAGGTACTGGAAAGGGAAAGTTCCTAAAAATGGGAGATGAGCCTAAAAAAGGAAAAAAAGGGACGTTAAAACCAGGTCATTTGCAGTTGAAACTTACTCAGTAATGTCCTGTTCAATTTTATCACGTTTTGTGTTGAAATATAAAAAAAGGAATTCCCTTTAAAATCCGGTCTCTAATTATAACAGGAGTTTAGGTTCTGTGTACACCAATAGGGAGTAGGCCTTGTAACTAATGATACGCAATTGGTTTTCTATTGTTGATGTAATGGTAAGAAATTAAAACCGCCTTAAAAACCACTATCATACAATGCACAGGAACTAAAAAACTGAAACATTGAGATTATAGAAAATGCCATTTGAGCATTTTTTATAAATTACATAAAAAAGCATTTGTTTAAATTCAGCTGTAAGTACTTATACTTTTTTTTAGCTACGAGTCCATATCAGGAGTTCGGGATTTGTGTCTACACAGTAGGGTAGGCCATGGAAATATTGATTGTCAATTGTTTCTATTATTGGTGTATTTTATTGAGTAAATTTCAACTGATATTAATTTAAATGGATATGATACAGGATGAAATGGTGAGGATGATTCATGGTATGTAAATACCTAACTCGGCATTTGCCTTTACGACTGGGGAAACCATGAAAAACCCCATGTCTAATTGGCCGGCTACGGGATTTGAACCTGGGACCTCCCAAATGCTACTCCAAGACGCAACTATCTCGGCGACCTTCCACGGATTTTTTGTATTTATTTATTTATTTAGTCAAGGATGAACATTACTGGTTCACCCAATTACAATGTTCATGACTATGTTTATAATACACAATGGCTAGTTAAATAACAGAAAGAAAAATGGATGAATGGATGAAGAAGAAGAAAGTTAGGATAATTACTATCTAAAAGTAAGATGTTAAATACAATATTTTAGGTGAGACTTGTAGGCCTACTCATGACCTTCATCTTTCCATGCCGATATTCTACCAACAGAGGTAGCCATAGCTCGATTCACACTGCCAGATGGAATCTCTCCCCTATGATTACCCTTAATAGACGGCACCCTTTCAGACCCCATGTCCATCTCAATGGACATAACTTTCACATCCTAATAAGTTATTTTCTTTCTGAGAAGGCATCTCTATAAAAAAGTGAATAAACCTAGTTGCAGAGTTTCTGATGGTTTAATTGTGTTTAATACACCCATTTTAACTCCTTAACATGCACCAATAATTTTTTTGAGCTCTAGAAAAAATTCAGTTCAGAAAAAATTCAGGTCTGAAAGGCTTAATAAGGTTCACAAACAGCGCCTTAACTACAAATTGCAGGACACTCAATGTCTCACACGTTGTATAAACTCATACCGGACCGCGGAGAAAACATACAACACAATGATACGAGGGAGAATCAAATGAAAACTGCAAATAATTTTTTTCCCACGATCTTACTGCAGAAAGAATGTTTGCTTGTACAATATTTTCCACATAGTCTCCTCCCAGTTCAATGCACGCCATCGGATAGGAAGTGCTTCAATACTGCGTGAGAAAAATTCTTTTGGTTGATGCTGTAGCTACTTGTGCACCTCCGATTGGACGTCTTAATCAGACTTGAACTTCTGCCCGCCAAGGTTCTCCTTTAATGGACCAAAGATGTGGAAATCTGATGGTGAGAAAGCGAAGGGGATTGCTGAGGGCAGGTGTTTTGCTTCAACATGATAACACCCATCCTCATGCTGCTCGTGCAACAATAAAAACCATCGGTGACATTCGCCTCAAGTGCCTCCCACATCCGCCATACTCTCCAGATTTATCACCATCAGAATTTCACATCTTTGGTCCATTAAAGGAGCCCCTTGGAGTTCAAGTCTGATGAATACATCCAATAGGCGGTGCATGTGTGGCTACAGCGTCAACCAAAATAATTTTTCTCACGCGGTATCGAAGCACTTCCTATCCGATGGCGTAGGTGCATTGAACTGGGAAGGGACTACGTGGAAAAATAACGTGCAAACAAACATTCTTACTGTAGTAAAATAGTGGAAAAAAATTAATTGCGCTTTTCATTTGATTTTCCCTTGTAAAACCTTCATATTTGTATTTTTTTTTTTTCATCTTTCTTTTCCATGATTTTACTGGAGATTTAAGATAAACTACTGCATTCCATAGGCTACTATAAAGCCATTTCATAATTACGGGTGGGACATTCTAGCAAATTATAAAAACTATTTTTGTTTATTACATATCATAAATAATAAACTAGAATTGGTTCTTCACATTCTGTAAAATTTACAATGCCTTCTCCTCCACACTACATGCAAAGCATTATTAATTTTTTTTTTAATATTTTAAATTTGTTTTTAAAAATCTTTTACGGGTGGGACATAATTTGGGCACTGATTTTAATGATGCAAAACAAAAGTTCATTTGCTGTTCTGCTATTACTGTTAGGGTCTTAATGTTGTTATTAATGATGGCATGAGGGATTAAATACAAATTATAAACTGTTTCCAGGTTCTCAGACCATTTACTTAACTCATCAATAATAATTTAACAAAACTATCACCATTACGGGTGGGTCAAAAAGTCACTTGTTTGTTATTTTACATAGTAATTAACAACACATATTTTTTGAAGTTAATCTTATATCAAATTGTACCTTAAGAAATTTCTAATTACTCTTGACTACTTGGTATTAAAGAGTGTTAAAATCATGCTAAAAATGGCAAAAAAAAAAAGTAACTCAACGCAATAAATAAGTAAATCGACAGATTTTACACATGAAATTACTTCATATACACCTATGTCCTTAATATTCAGAGAATTTGAGGTTTTAAACTTATTTTTGACCACCCAATTACAATAATTTTATAACTTCTCTCTTTGAGGAGAAAATTCCCATTTTTTATGAAATGGCTGTAATATCAATTTAATGTCTAAGAACTTGCTGATGCATAAAATTTCCATTACGTGTTATTTGTATGGACATAATGATGCCAGCGATTTCTTTTGCAATAAAGACAACATGGCAAAGAACGAAGCACTTTCATATTGACTGCCTTTGCCTCAGGCGTGTAAACAATATCCACAGACATCTCCTTCAAGAGAGAGAGGCCCTAAAAAAGACAATTTGATAGCATAAGATGAAGCAAAAGAAGTGGGTAGGGCTTCCTTCCTTTGCAACTTTATTGCGGGCTAAAACATACACGGGTATTCGATCACAGAGTCTGTACACAGCTCAGTAGATAAAAGAGAAGGAGCTCGTCATATATGAGAGAAAAATGTCTTGTGTCAAATGCACTTATTGACAAACAGGTAAGTATAGAAAAGAGAGGAAAGAAGTTACAATTTCAGAGAAATTGAGTTTTTTTTAGGGATGGGACCTCGATACTTTCGATACCTCGATACTCTCGATACTTGTATGGTATCGGCATCGAATGATGCTTCAGAAAACTCGCTCGGTACTTTTTCGATACTTTGGTAATTCTGAAATTCTGCTATTAAGTGAGAATGCTAGTATTTTTTAACAAAAACTAGTAAGTGGACTGTTTAAAAAACTAATTTTATTTTTAATGTAGAGTTTAAAAATAATTATAGGCTACTGATGATATTAAATTTTGTCTCATTAAATATGCACACTTAATTAATTTAGTTGGTATTACACAGTTCTCTCAAATTTTAATTTTTAATGCACCTATTTATTGAAACTGGAAATGTTGAAGGTATCGAGTATCGAGGAAAAATCAAGTATAGGTATCGAGTATCGAGAGAATCTGGTATCGACCCATCCCTAGGTTTTTTATTATTTTTTTTACATTACGTGATGACCAGATACAGGATTTTAGGGCAAATTTCTACAGTAGAGACCCGCTATTCCGAACCCCCGAAAAGAGTTAAGAAAAAATACAGATTTTTTAACTTAAAAACAGGAGTAATTGAAAAGACATTCGTGAAAAGACGTACATTTACTGTTATACAAAGAAGTTAAATAGAGACATACATAGAGTCTAAGTTTGATCAAAACGCCTGAAACCAAATTGGAACGATAGCTGGTTACTTACAGCAAATGTCGGCTGACACTAGCAGATGTCCCCGCATTTAATTTATGCCTTAACAAGTCAATATGATGATTATATTCATAAAATCCGCCTATTCCGGATTCCCGCTAAACCAAACGGTCTTCCGTCCCAATTAGTTCGGAATAGCGGGAATCTACTATATTTTGTTCCATTAGAAGAATGGAAAAATTGTTCGAAAGGTCCCAGGTTCAAATCCCGTGGCCGGCCAATTTGACACGTTTTTCATATGGTTTCCCCAGTCGTAAAGGCAAATGCCGAGCTGGATATTTACATACCATGAATCATCCTCACTATTTCATCAATATCAATCAATCTATATCAATCAATATATGTTACAGTCGTGAGCATCAGATGATGCTATAGACGTAGTCAATATTAGTAAAAGTATAGAAATTAGCTTAAAAATAAATTAAGCAGATTACCCTTAAAACGCTAGAGGCTATTTGTATCATATCCATTTAAATTCATATCAGTTGGAATTTACTCTAAAAATTCCACCAGTAACAGAAACAACTGACAATCAGTAGTTCCACGGCCTACTCTAGTATATACTATATAGACACACATCCAAAACTCCTGATATGGCCTCACAGGTAAAAGGAGTATAACACAGCTGATTTTTTTTAATGTTATTAATTATGTTATACTTAGGTATATTTTCCTGAATTATTTGTCTCTTTTACAGTTTTGTTTTCCATTTTTCCTCATTACAGATAAACACCCATGCCCGAGATGGGACTTGAACCCTCAGCCATGTAAGTAAGATCATTTTTTTAAATTTCTTTTTCCTTAAAATATATATTTAAAAAAATAAATTATTAATGTTAAATGAATGATTGTAGACAGTGTTGCTCATATGATATTAACAAATATAGAGAAAAATATTCACTCAGGAATATTGATATTGTGGAAGTTATCAAGGAAACGGCATTTCAGTGCATGAAACGATATCATCTGGCCGTCATTATCATCTTCATCCCATCCTCGCCTTGCTGGAGTGAGTGTGTGTGTGAATGGTGTGTCTCGTCCTATGTGCTCGTGGCCCCGGCATTGGGCTGATCACTCATCGGGGGAGGCCCTCCATGTCCTTGTCTGGTCAAAAAAGTATGTCTGTGATCCAAAGATAATCCCTCTCCCGACAGGTCGCGGACCTGTAAGGCCCGGGCGGCTTGGGTCGCTTAAATCCTACAAAGGGAGAGGTGAAACTACGGTAAAGAAAGAAAGAAAGAAAGAAACGTGGCTGCCAGTTTGAAAAAATAATTACCCGTAACTGTAACACTTTGTTATATTGAGCTCGTCGTGGCGCAATTGGTAGAGGCACAGCGCTTCAAACCGGAAGGTCATTGGTTTGATCCCCAAGGGAATCGTTGGGATTTTTCCATTGGCCTAATGGCCCTGGGGTCGATTCAGCCTCTAACATAAAAGAGTACCATGGTCAATCCTGGGAGGCCGGTGTATAAGGCTGACAATCGCGCGCCGGTTAATGCTAATAATGTGGTTTATATGTAAGAATTTTTGTGAGCAATAAATACACATAAATACTAAAAAATGTAATTACCCTGGCCTGGATTTTGGATTTTGATGACATGTAATTTTTTAACTGATCATCATGGACGTTACCCACTAGTGAAGATATTCCGATCATGACTCCTAGAATAGGTACAACAATGATAATTTTTAAGGTCTTATTTGGTCATTTTCCCCATTTTTTATTCTTAGGTATTTTTTTTAGAATTCAATGTCATCATTTGGTAATTTTATGCCCATTTAGAGTCATTTTTCCACATTTCATATCTTTAACCAATTTAAAAAAAAACACAAAGTCATTATTTTCTCATTTTGTGTTGTTTCTGGCATTATATGGATTTTAATGCATTTTCTTGCATTGAATATTATCAGAACTCTAAATAAGCCTTGTTATAATTTTAATTTGGGTACAAAAAAGACGGTGTTTGCTGTTTGCATTTAACCGTATGTAACTTACCAGTTAATTAAATAAAATCTAAACTAAACTCAGTGGCGCTACATTCCTGAAGTAAAAGGCCTACCACCCGACCACTACATCATCTACCATAGGCAGATGAAAGATTGGGGGCATGTGGTCAGCATGCCGACACCCACGACCGTAAATGGTGATTTCCATGACCGGAGCCGCTACTTCTCTATCAAGTAGCTCCTCAATTTGAATCACGAGGCTGAGTGCACCCCGTTAATTAATTAAATACAAGTGTATAATAATTGAACAACAACATAAATGTAGGATAGACACAAATCTGATGAATAAACTGGTATTTTCATACAAATTTTGGATCATTTTTTTAGTTTTTGGGTCATTCTTTTATAGTTTTACTGTCATTTTATAGTTCATTTCTTAAAAGTATTTTTAGGTCTTCAAAATAAGGGCCCTTCACCCCGGAACCCTAAGGACCTCCACACTTTAATATATTAAGGGTAGTGAAAGTTATGTGTTTTCGCATTAGACTGTTTACTCTTACGCATAGCATTGTAATGTAAAGTGGCATAAATATTTTTCCCATAATAACGTGGACTACAATATTTTCTTCTTTTATGTGCTTATTATTCTTCTAGTGAGAAATATTACAAGGCAATTTGCTTTCTTTCTCATTCCCTGCTTGGCTGAGGTGAAAAGGAGAAAATATACATTATAGCCTGTGAAGTGTATTAGCCTGAATATTTCATACGTCCGCTGCACCAGTGATACTAGAAGCGATGGTTGGAAACGCATAAGGGGAAAGATAAATTACCTTATTACGTATACAGAAGTGGAATATTGCCGCAATTCTTTATTCTGCTGTTTTCCGTCTCTTGGCATACCTATCCTGTATCAGAGTTGACTGTCAGCTTTTCGTGTTATTTGCATTTTGACCTAGCAGAGGGCTTTGACTTTGAACTGTAACCAGGGCAACCATGTTTACGCTTTGTTGCTGTACATCTCAATACAAAACAACAGTTTTCGGACACTTTTTTTATTTATTACTAGCAGGTTTCCGCTAGACGCTTTTAAAACCATTTATTTGAGAGAAAAATAATTAAAATTCTATATTTGTTAACAATGACATAATTTTTACCTGAACTGCATAAAGTATATACTGTCATTTTTAATTATATTGTTTGACCACATTAAATAAATAATTAATAACCGGTTTCTATAAACTCGCGAATTATCTACGGGTAAATTATCCAATGGACAGAATTTACACAAGAATAACACCACACAAACACAAATCATTTAAAGATAGCAATCACTTACACTTGTGGCGAGTTTCTAGATAAATGTCCTCTGGGCAAATATGAAAATAACAGAAAAAAATGTTCCTACAAACTCGGGCTAGATCTTTCCAAGGGTAAATCGTCGGGTTAATTTATCCTTTCATGGATGGCTGGATAAAATTTAACCTCTTTGTAGGATCAATAATAATTTAAACAATGAGAATCAAAGCCTTCTGAATTAAATTAACTGTACAACTCCAAGGCCTTGCTCATTATATCATTGTGGGTGAAATGGAACTAATTTGCCCATGGATAATTTACCCATAGGTATTTCACAAGTTTGTAGAAACCGGGCATAATTCGACTAAAACGAGACTTAGATTCATGGCCTACACGCAAATCATTCATAAACAATTAAAACTAAAACTAAAAAACTAAAATCCGGCTTCGAGGTTATTCCACAATTAGACTGTGCAGCCCGATAAAGAGACCCCAAATTCGAGTTCCTGGTTAAAAATAAATAAATAAATAAAAATAAAAAATTCCCGCATATAGTGAATACCTTCCAAATCATTAATGTATTATTCATACGGCTGAGAACCCGAGAATCCGACCTAAACAAAAAAGACTAATAACAAAATTAAATTTCAAATAAATATAGGCTATATATATCAAAAGTAAGAGGCATACAAAACTAAACTTCATGGCGCTATAACCCTGAATTACTAGGCCTACCACTTGCTTGACCTCTGGGTCATCTACGATATGAAGATGGCAGGACTGGGGGCTTGTGGTCAGCATGCCGACACCCACGGCCGATAATGGTGGTTTTCATGACCGGAGAACTAATAGTATATTGCGATACAAGTGCCGTAAGCGGTGCATACGGATCGAGGAAAGAGTTTTTTTCAATTTCCGAGATCCGTTATGCGTTTACGGCACGAGTATTGAATGCTATTTTTTGCACGATGATTATTTATATCAATTTATTTATATTAATTGATATATTAGCTGAAAATACTATGTATATACACTATTGAAGATGGATGTTATATTTCAGAAAGTGATTCGCATGTGTTTGTTGTTTTGGGAACCGAATATTTGTTCTGTTATAGTCGCCACAAACTAGGGGGGGGGGCCTTGGATCCGGTCTTCGATAAAGGCTTGTATTATGATGATTTTACTTACGACACTTGTGCTTTTTGTAATTTTTTCTGCACGGAGATTTCTTTTGTTTTCGTAGCAACCAGATTGCGTGTGGGAATGTCAAGTTACGATCCACGGCAACAATATTCGTAAGTACCACTAATTAGTTACGTCGTGCAAAAAATACATTTATCCAATTTCATGTAAACGGCAAGAGGGGTATAGGACAATATAATACATTGACAGCATTGTAGATTAAGCGAAAGAACCAATAAGATTATTTCGATCGTAGGCGTCCAATGAGAGCTCTGGGGCTTACACAGCCTATGTCTGCCACCACCGAGATCACTGTAAATTACCTAGGTGACATTTTCCACACCCCTGCGAACATTTATTGTTCGTTTATGCCAATTATTTCTCGGAGTTCGTTTCGGCCATCGATGCATCGTTAACACATTGCAGACTGATGCATAATGCATGACGTAGTAATCCTCGCTCCCATCGGCCTTTATTTTTAACACTCTCTGATATTTTACAAGATTTAGTAGAGTCCTGCCTACCCGACAGTCCGTGAATCTCTTGTCTAAACTTGTGTGTGTTTTTTTCTTAGAGTTTTGTAGATTTTCAACTGCAAAATCCTCTCCGCCTGTCCATCCACAGAACTACAATCAATTTTTTTAAATTTCTGTAAAATTGTTTATTTTAAAATAAAAAACACTTATTATCAAAGAAAACCTAAACCTCAATTTGAAAATGAACAAAGTGTTGGACTTTCAAGGTACTAAAACCTTATTTTCAGATGACTGAACTACTTAAAAAATAATTAATTCATAAAATCTAGAATTTTTATTGCTTGATAAATTGCCAAAAAAAGGTGGTATTTTTCATGGTTAATTTTGCGCCCTCTTTACACCTGCGCCCTTGGCGGGGGCCCATCTGGCCACCGCCTAGCTACGGACTTGCTTTCACTCACCGAATGTCTAAAATCTGGAATCCTCAACCTCCTGGAACCCTCTGGGCCTCCATGGCCTGTATAGGGAACACTTTACTTTTTTTTTTACATGTTTAAGAGGGAAGGTTCATTTTTGAGTATCTTAATATTAGAGAAATTTAATACTTGAGGATCATATGCAGTCTATAAAATGAAATTTAAGTTTCTCAGCTTTATATTTTCATTAATAACTACTAGCTGCTACAAACTGCTTCTCGCACAATTGATTCAAAAGCTAGATTTTTTAATAGCCTATAATTTACTGGAAAATAACATTATAACCATTTTTACATACACTGCATATATTACGAGATTTTATTTTTAATTCACAGAGCGGAGAATCGTTCAATCGTTCGGCAATTGAATGTCTGTCTGTACATTTGTTTGCAGATGAAAAAAATAGGTAGTTATGACAAAATGGCCACACTTTTGAAGAAGTTCCTTAAATACCTGCTAGGGACCGCTAGCTACTGGTACAAATAGTTTCTATCGCCTCTTGCAGGCCATGCGATTGCGATACGCAAAACTATCGAATATCGATCGAGATAAGTTCGCCATCTTTAAAAACCCAGAGAGAGCGGCGGCTTTTTCAGGCGGTAGTGCTAAATATTGTAAATTTCGTCTAGTGTTTCGTTCTGCAATAGTAATTTATTTATAATAATGTGCGGGATTTTACCAGGATTACAATATTATTAAGCGTGTGACGCATGGATGCCTGTATATTCAACAGTAAGCGACAAACGAAAGTGCGAAGGCAATGGACGACATGTTACCATGGCTGGACGAATTGGACAGAGCTGAACTGAAGGTCAGTCGTATAGTTTGTAAACTTATTTATTTACTCAGACAATTCCCAAGCAAGCTAAAGGAATATTACCTATTTTATGGAACCAAGATGCCCATTGCCACGCTTACATTAGCCCGCCATTCAACCCTCCCTCGCAAATCCTACTTCCCTTAGAACCTATTCTAATTTTGCCCTCCCAACTCCAAGTGTTCTTTTTCCCTTCGGGTCTCCCAAGCAATACTTAAAAAAAAAAATTAATATTACAACATTTCAAATTACAAAATTCAGGTTACTAATTTTCTACTATGGAAAAAAAAAGACAGGGAAAACACAAAAAGTTACAAATTTTTATTATAAGCTTATAATATACTATAAATATAATATTAGAAATATACTTGAATGAGCAAAGATTACTTGTGCTCGGGTGCAAGTCCAAAGAGGGCAGAGTGGAAAAAAGAAAAAAAGTGTTGTAACTTATGTGAAAACATATTTTAAAATAAAGACTTAATAGAAAAAACAAATACCTAGGAGATAGCTAGCAATAAATTGCAGATAATTTTTTATACTCTTGTTAAATCTGGTAACGGTGTATTCTGGAAGCTCAGGGTACATTGACATAACGTCTTTCCTCCCCTATGCGCGCAACATGTCCAGCCTATTTCATCCTCTGTGATTTAATTACCCTTACTATATTCGGTGAAGAGTACAGGTTATGAAGCTCGTCTTATGAAGTTTTCATCCTCTTAGGTCTGAATGTTTTCCTAAGCACCCTGTTTTCGAACACACTCAGATTATGTTCTTCCCGAATAGTAGGGGGCCATGCCTCACATCCATATAATACAACCGGCAAAATATTTGTCTTATAACATTTTATTTTAATTTTTCTGGGAAAATACGAGAAGATAAAACTTTTCGAATTGCATGAAAACAAGCATTTCCTGACTTCAATTGTAATTTTTGTGTCTGTAGGAGAAAACATTACTGAACCCAAATAGGATTTTTTTTAAACACAATTCTTTTGTAAGAAATATTAATTAACCTTTAAAATGCTGAATTTATACAATAATATAAGCAGTCATCAAATGAATTCATCAGTGGGATCTAAGTTTGAAATCAATAGGGAAAATTGCATTAGAATAACTAGTTTCTCTAGATAACAGGCACGATGCAAGGATAAAAATTCTCACAATTTTACATGTAGCTTTACCCATAAATATTTTATTTATTCTTTTATACAGTTTTTGAACGAACGAATTTGTACGCCAGTAGTAGTGAAAAGATTAGAGGATCTAATACGCAGAAATTCTTAATTATACAATTATAATAATTTACTGTTAAATATTAATTACGCAAATTTTCGTTATTGCATCACATTAATAATAACCGAAATAATGAAGAACACCAGTGAGTCCAAAATACTCAACATAGATATCTAAAGAAACAAAATAGTTTTGATGGTGTAGGGTTCTGTATCAGTTAAAATCAATATGATAAAAATTAAATTTCATTTTAAAAGAAAGAAATCGCTATTTTCGACCAAGTAGGCTACCACAAAATGACCACGGTTTGAAAGAAGTTCCGTAAGTGCCTGCTAGGGATCGCTAGCTGCTAATACAAATAGTTTCTATCGCCTCTTCCAAGCCGTGCGATTGCAATACGCAAAACTATCGAATATCGATCCAGATGAGTTCGCCATCTTTAAACATCTACAGAGCGCGGCTTTTTCAGGCGGTAGTGATAAATATTGTAAATTTCGTCTAGTGTTTCGTTCTGCAATAGTAATTTATTTATAATAATGTGCGGGATTTTACCAGGATTTCAATATTGTTAAGCGTGTGTCGGATAGATGCCTATATATTCAACAGTAAGCGACAACAAAAGTGTGAAGGCAATGGACAACATGTTATCATGGTTGAACAAAGTGAAATCTCTCAGAAATCAGAAGCAGAGGAGGAAATTGCTGACTGAAGGTGAGTCTTACACTTTGTAATCTATCAAAGGAAAATATGCGGTGCTGGAGTAATAAATTTTAGGCGTAAATCTGGAGGCATGAGACAATATTAGCAGGTTACCAACAGTTTAGCCTAAGCTGATTGTACACGAAGCAATATCAGGCCCGGATCTTGGACCAAAAAACCCAGCAGTGCGGGGTTGGGGCTAGACGGTTAGGGGGTACAAATGGTTAGAAAATCTGTAGGAATTATATAAATAGGCATTTATGATACCAGGGCTAAAAGAAGGATTTTATTTTGCAAATGGGAATGTTAAGTGTACCAAATATTGAGAGTAACAGGCAATTCATAATACAATTCATAATAATTTTTAAAATACTGATGCTTTAAAAATATTATTCTTGTCTATTGGAAGGTCTAGGTTAGAATACTGCACAGCCATTTCATAATTACGGGTGGACATTCTAGCAAATTATTAAAAAAAATTTTCGTTTATTATATATCATAAATAATAAACTAGATTGGTTCTTCATATTCTGTAAAATTTACAATGCCTTCTCCTCCACACTACATGCAAATCATTATTTAAAATTTATTTTAAATATTTTAAAATTTGTTTTTCAAAATCTATTACGGGTGGGACATAATTTGGACAATTATTTTAATGAAGCATAAAAACAGTTCATTTATTGTTCTACTATTACTGTTAGGGTCTTAATGTTGTTATTAATGAAGATGTGAGGGATACTGTTTCCAGCTTGTCAGAACATTTATTTAACTCTTCAATCATAATTTAATAAAACTATCACCATTACGGGTGGGACAAAAAGTCAGTGTTTGTTATTTTACATAGTAATTAACCACAAATACTTTAAGTTAATCTTATACGAAAGTGTACCTTAAAATGTATATTTTCTCAAATGAAAATGGACATAGCTGATTACTCCTGACTACCTGGTATTAAAAGAGTGTTAAAATCATGCTAAAAATGGCAAAAAAAAAGTGTAGGCCTACACATGAAAATACTTCAAATACAATCCTTAATATTCAGTGAATTTGAAGTTTCAAACTTATGTTTGACCACCCAATTAAATAGTTTTGTAACATCTCTCTTTGAGGGAAAAATTCCCATATTTTATGAAATTCATTTTTTTCTCAGCAATGAATTGTTCTGTAACCTTGTAATTTGGCACGCTCTACATTGACTACTTCTAACATAACATATTATTTTCAGAATTAATTAAACTGTTACAGTTATGGATAATTAGGGGCCTATCGTTAGAAAATGGCAGCCACGTTTCGTGCACTGAAATGCTGTTTCCGTGACAATTTCCACAAATGGTAATATTTTTTAGTGATTCTTTTTTCTATTTATTTGCAAACAATATATGAATAACATCATCTTTGGAATATCTACAGTATGAGTATTTTAAAAATATAAATTTTATAACATTTTCTTTTTCATTAATATATATAAAATATACTATTAATGTTAAATGACTTATTGTAAATAGTGTTGTTCATTTGACATTAACAAACACACAGAAAAATAATCATTCAGAAATATATTTGTGGAAGTTATCAAGGAAACTGTATTTCAGTGCACGAAATGTGGCTGCCATTTTGAAACGATAATTACCCGTAACTATAACAGTTTGATTAATTTTGAAAATAGTATGCAATTGTAGAAGTTTTTAATAAAGAGTATATCACATTGCAAGATTCTAGAGCAATTCACTGCTGAGGAAAAAAAAAATGAAATTCACCTATTTCTCACCTATGAATTTCACTGAAAGCTGTATCTCCCCACTTAATTTGTTTTCATTTCTTGATATTAAAAGTTCATTTTTTTTGTAACATTAGCATTCCCTTAAAGCATTTTCTTCTTCTTCTTCTTCTTCTACATCAGGGTTTAGACTTTCCAGTCTGTTCCGCCTCAAAGGTCATCTTCCCATCGAGTTCGTGGTCTTCCAATTGATCTTTTACCAACCGGAGTGTACAAAAAAATTTGTTTAGTCAATCTGCTAAGATCCATTCTTTCAATATGGTCATACCACTGTCTTTTCAAAAGCTCCATTTTTTCTTGTAAATTAAAAATTTGGAGTTGGTTTCTTATATAAGTATTTTGTTTGTGGTCCCATAAAGTATGTCCTAATATTCTTCTCAGAAATCTCATCTCTGCAGATTCAATTTTCCTTTTCTTTGCTCTATTAAGAGCGTAATTCTCACAGCCGTAAGTTAGAAGTGGAACCCCTAGAACTTTGTAAAATCGTAATATTGTCTCTGTTCTTGTTTTATTCCTTAGAGTTCTATAAATAGTACCACACATATATTGGAATTTAGATAGTTTTTGTTCTAGATCCCGGTCTTCGTCATATGCAATTGAACATCCCAAATAGTTAAAATTATTTACTTGCTCAATTATTTTTCCGTTTAATTCTATTTTCGATCTAATGGGATCCTTACCTCGGAACGCCATTACCTTGGTTTAAAGCATTTTATGTTGTTAAAATACCTATGAAGCAAACAGTACGTTATTTTTAAGTGTATTTATTCTTGAATAAATAAATGAAACATAACGTAAACTGCTCACATATCGGTGTAAATAACGGATGTTTAAAATGCATGAATACAAAACGCCTACAACCATAAAAGATAAATAAACGAACAAATGTTATTCGCATGCATATAAATGTTTTGTGGCTGTGTTATATCAGTTTAGCGGTAACCATTATTTTTTACTAACTCCGCTAAAATCTCGCACGAGCTAAAACTTAATCGAAATCAACAAATCTGTCGGCAGAACATAAAACTGCTGCTCCATACAACCGAGTAAAGTTATTTAAGCACCATTTATATGTATGACTACTGTCTCTTGTATAGCTGAGGCAGAATAATATATCAGTTGTTATACCGCCGGTTGTATGGTGGTTATGTTAGTGAAATATACCCCCAGGGTGAACCTTAATAACTTTCCCAGTGTAACAGGAAAAAAAAAGAGTTTCATGTTTTTTGTTTAGTTAGCGGGAAGACAGCCCGGAATCCGTGTATTATAAATTTTCTCCGCAAGATGGCGTTTTTCGTGGAGAAAATTACAAGAAAAAACTTTACGATGAATTATTATTAATAAAAATAAAATAACAGTAAGAATAAAATCAGGTAAACTGATGTAACAAAGTGCCAGTATGTTTTTGTTTAATCAGTTATGACTGCAATTATGCTTTTTTTAATGGATTTCCATGTTAAGCTCCAGATTTATTCATTAAGCAGGGCTTACGGAAGAAGAAAGGTCTACCATCTCGGCCACCTGGGTTATTTTAACGGTCTAGTTGGATAAACGCATGTAAAACAATAGTGTTTTTTTGTCATAGCTACCTGTATTTTAATTTCCGAGGCCTTATAAGATCACAGTAAAACAATAGGCTATGTTGTCAAGATAACTGATTTTCATTTTTTTTATAAATTCTTTCGAATACGTATATTGCTATAAAATAGGCACTAAATTGAGCATTACTCCGAAACAGATCAACCGATTTTATCCATTATGAATAGACGTCTTCCCATGGACATTGTAAATGTGTATACCAAGTTTCATAACAATCCGGTAAAGCGTATTTGAGTTACCGCGTCTTTAAAATATACACTAAATTAGGTTTTACTTCAGATTAGGTTCAAATTCAATAGGACACTTCTCATGAACGTCATAAATGGGTATACCAAGTTTAATGGAAATCCGTTACAGCGTAATTGAGTGATGGCGCCATAATCTATTAAAATAGGCACTAAATTGGGCATTACTCCGGTACCGGTGAACCGATTTGGTTCAATATCAATAGGGTTCTTCCCATCGACATTATGAATGTTTATACCAAGTTTCATGAAAATCCGAAAAAGCGTACTTGAGTTATGGTGCGTACAGACGCACGGACAGACAGACAGACAGACAGACGGACAGACATTTTTTCGTCCCCCACACAATCTCATAAAGTACCATACTGGCACTTAATAACACAGCCGTTTCATAATTACGGCTGGGAAATTCTAGCATATTATGACAAGTATTTGTGTTCATTACATATCATAAATAATGAACTAGAACTCTTCTGCTCACTCTGTGAAATTTAGTATGCCTTCTCTTCCACACTACATGGAAAACATTATTTAAAATTGATTTTAAATATTTAAAATTTGTTTTTCAAAATCTATTACGGGTGGGACATAATTTGGACGATTTTAATGGTGCACAAAACAGTTCATTTGCTGTTCTGCTATTAATGTTAGAGACTTAATGTTGTTATTAATGAAAGTGTGAGGTATTAAATATAAATTTTAAACTGTTTCCAGATTATCAGAACATTTATTAACTCTTACAATAATAATAATAATAATACAAAACTATCGCCATTACGGGTGGGAAAAAATGTCACTGTTTGCTATTTTACACAGTAATTAACCTCACATTCTTTTTGAATTTAATCTTATGCCAAATTGTACCTTAAGATGTGTATTTTCTCAAATCAAAAGGACATAGCTTATTACTCTTGACTACTTAGTTTTAATGAGTGTTAAAATCATGCTAAAAATGGCAAAAAAAAGTAACTCAATGCAATAAATAAGTAAATCGACAGATTTTACACATGAAACAACTTCAAATACATATAATTATTTGATTAACCGATTACACTGGTTTTATAACGTCTCTCTTTGAGGGGAAAAATTCCCACATTTTACGAAAAGGCTGAACAAAAGTAATGCTAAAAAAAGAAAATATAATAATAATAATATATTTCTTTGTTGTTAGACACAGATATTGGTCTTAAAAGTGTCAAAATAAATCTGTAGAAACTAGACCTACTTTGTTTTAAACACATTAAAAGATAAAAACAAGTAAAAATTTTAAACTAATCTTTAGAAATTGGTCAATACAGTAAAATGGATTTTTAATCAGCCAGTTGTACACTTCTTTTGAAAATTTATTTTTTGTATAGTTTCTAACTTGGGCGAGCAACTTGTTGTAGCATTTAGGTCCAAAATATAAATGAGAATTCATTGTTTTATTTAACCTAAATTTAGGCAGGTTGGATTCATTGATACACATGTACATAATTTTTAAAATTATAGTTGTCTATATTATTATGTACAGGTAGGGGGGGAAAAAAGCGGACCGACTCTTGTAGCTGATTTCAGAGCCTTGTGATACATAAATAAATGTAAGATATGTAACGGAAACGTTTGTTTTTACTAGGAATGCAAATTGCGTGAAATAATTTTTCAATGCAAGCAATTTATCGGCTGTAGAACAAATTTCAATACATTCCCTGCTATCCTGTGAATGCCGCTAGGTATGCGCAGTGGCTCATATCGGCAACGTATATATTTTAGTCGGTCCGCTTTTTTCCCCCTACCTACACATGAATTAAGAGGTATAATAAATACAGATTTACAATGGTCAAAATTTCGATTTCAATAAATAATGGTTTGCAATGTCCCCAAATATCACACCTCTTTATTATTATTAAGAATTCTCTTTTGCAACAGCAAGATCCCATTAGTTTTCTTAGAACCTCCCCGAATTATTAAGCCCATATCTCAAAATAGATTGGAAAAAGTGTCAGTTTCAGAAATAATTTCTATTTCGCTAAGGGTGTCCAAGTAGTATAAATTTACTTACTTCTTTAGTAATAAAAAGTGTGTTTTATATTGTAAATTCATATATAACGCACTGCCATCCACTAAATTGCTTTTAGTAATTCATTACGTTAAAAACTAACTATACGTAATAATGGTAAATATATTGGTCATATTATTTAAAAATTGTGTGTTTCACTACTTTTAGATCATAATTGTATTTTTGCACGACTTAACTAATTAGTGGTACTTACGAATGTTGTTTCCATGGATCGTAAGTTGACATTCCCACACGCAATCTTGTTGCTATGTGCGGTAAGTGATTCCGTGCGGTTATGAATTTGCTTACGGCACATCATAATACAAGCCTTTATGGACAAGGCCCCCAGGACAAATATTCGGTTCCCATAACAACAAACACATGCGAATCACTTTCTGAAATATATCATCCATCTTCAATAGTGTATAAACATAATATTTTCAACTAATATCTCAATTAGTATAAATAAATTGATATAAATAATCATCGTGCAAAAAATAGCATGCAATACTCGTGCCGTAAGCGCATAACGGATCTCGGAAATTGATAAAACTCTTTCCTCGATCCGTATGCACCGCTTACGGCACTTGTATCGCAATATACTATTGCATTTCTTCACTCTTTTATGGTCATTAAATGCCTTGCCCTAGTCATTACATATTGCAACCCGATTAGTAATACATTGAATAAATGTAAATACAGTGTATTCAAAACTTATCTTTGTAAGCTTTTAGCTAGATGAGATGCTGAAAGCACTCCATTAAGCAAAGTTATAACGCCCCAAGGGGCATATTAGCCTATAGCAGTCTTAAATTCAGTTTATATCTGCTGCTTACGGTTGTTGTAAACAGTCAATATACGACTTTGAATATTTCAACCATGTAAATGCCTTATATTTAGTAACGTTATGACAGCCGTTTACTGTTTTATTGCTCGATTGTATCTGCGTCAGACACAACTTAGAATTTAATCTAACTTAATCTAACAAGCGACAACCATCTACGCCAATGATGCCGGGTTCAGGATAACCACTTCTATGGTTAAGGGGAACATAGGTGAAATTCATAGGTGAGAAATACGTGAATTTCATTATTTTTTCCCTCAGCAATGAATTGCTCTACAACCTTGCAATCTGACATAGACTACTCTTTATTCACTATTTCTACAATTGCATACTACTTCCAAAATTAATGAAACTGATACAGTTACGGGTAATTATCCTTTCAAAATGGCAGCCACGTTTCGTGCACTGAAATGTCTTTTCCTTTATAACTTCCACAAATATCAATATTTGTGAGTAATTATTAAGTCCCAGTATGGTACTTTATGAGATTGTGTGGCGGACGAAAAAAATGTCTGTCCGTCTGTCCGTTTGTCCGTGTGTCTGTACGCACCATAACTCAAATACGCTTTTTCGGATTTTCATGAAACTTGGAAAACACATTTATGATGTCCATGGGAAGAACACTATTTATATTGAACCAAATCGGTTCACCGGTACCGGAGTAATGCCCAATTTAGTGCCTATTTTAATAGATTATGGCACCTTTCTAATAGAAAGGCGCCATAACTCAAATACGCTATATCGGATTTCCATGAAACTTGGTATACGCATTTATGACGTCCATGAGAAGTTTCCTATTGAATTTGAACCTAATCGGTAGACCGGTACCGGAGTAAAACCCAATTTAGTGTCTATTTTAAAGACGCGGTAACTCAAATACGCTTTACCGGATTTTTATGAAACTTGGTATACACATTTATAATGTCCATAGAAAGACGTCTATTGATATTGGATAAAATCGGTTGACCTGTTTCGGAGTAATGCCCGATTTAGTGCCCTTTTTATGGTAATATACGTATTCGAAAGAATTTATAAAAAAAAGGGGGAATCAGTTATCTTGACAACATAGCCTATTGTTTTACTGTGATCTTATAAGGCTTTGGAAATTAAAATACAGTTAGCTATGACCTAAAACACTATTGCTTTACATGCACTTATCCAACTAGACCGTTAAACTGACCCAGGTGGCCGAGATGGTAACGTTTTGGCCTCACATTCTGGAGTTCTATGGTTCAAATCCCGAAACCGGCCAATTTGACTTTCTTTGTATTTTTATGTGAATGTGCGATTGTCAAGATATCACAAATCTGTACAGTTCACCTGATGCTGGAAGATTTTAATCTGATTAAAAAAACTAGACCTCTGTCCTTCCGTAAGCCCTGCTTAATGAATAAGTCTGGAGCTTAACTTGGAAATCAATTTAAAAAAAACATATTCTGAATATGCATATCATGATTGCAGTCATAACTGATTAAACAAAAATATACGGGCACTTTGTTACATCAGTTTACTTGATTTTATTAAGTGCCAGTATGGTACTTTATGAGATTGTGTGTGGGGACGAAAAATGTCTATCCGTCTGTCTGTCTGTCCGTCCGTCCGTCCGTGTGTCTGTACGCGCGATAACTCAAATACGCTTTGTCGAATTTTAATGAAACTTGGTATACACGTTTATAATGTCCATGGGAAGAACCCTATTGATATTGAACCAAATCGGTTTACCGGTACCGGTGTAATGCCCAATTTAGGGCAAGGCGCCATAACTCAAATACGCTGTATCGGATTTCCATGAAACTTGGTATACTCATTTATGACGTTCATGAGAAGTGCCCTATTGAATTTGAACCTAATCTGTTGACCGGTACCGGAGTAAACCCCAATTTAATGTCTACTTTAAAGGCGCAATAACTCAAATACGCTTTATCGTATATTTATGAAACTTCGTATACGCATTTATAATGTCCATGGGAAGACGTCTATTTATAATAGATAAAATCGGTTGACCTGTTTCGGAGTAATGCTCAATTTAGTGCCTATTTTATGGTAATATACGTATTCGAAAGAATTTATAAAAAAAAATGAAAATCAATTATCTTGACAACACTGCCTATTGTTTTACTGTTATCTTATAAGGCCTTGGAAATTAAAATACAGGTAGCTATGACAAAAAACACTATCGATTTACAAGCGCTTATCCAACTAGACCGTTAAAATGACCCCGGTGGCCGAGATGGTAACGCTTTGGCCTCACATTCTGGAGTCCATGGTTCAAAACCCGAAACCGGCCAATTTGAATTTTTTTTTTACTTTTTTATGTGAGTGTGCGATTGTCATGATATCACATATCTGTACAGTTCATGTGATGCTGGAAGATTTTAATCTCATTAAAAAAAACTAGACCTTTGTTCTTCCGTAAGCCCTGCTTAATGAATAAATCTGGAGCTTAACTTGGAAATCAATTAAAAAAAAACAACATATTCTGCATATCATAATTGCAGTCATAACTGTTTAAACAAAAACATTCTGGCACTTTGTTACATCAGTTTACCTGATTTTATTTTTCAGTGTATTTGTTAATAAATATGAACATTATCTACAATCACTCATTTAACTTTAATAATATATTTTTTTTAAAACATATATATTTAATGCAAAAAGAAAATGTTAAAATCTTGATTTTTTTAAAATAATTATATTGTACATATTCAAAGGATTGTAGATTATGTTGTTCATATAATGTTTGCAAATAGACAGTAAAAAAGAATCACTAAAAAGTATTGTCATTTGTGGAAATTGTCACGGAAACTGCATTTCAGTGCACGAAACGTGGCTGCCATTTTGTTATTATACCGTATTTTACGGACTATAAGCCGCTCCGGACCATAAGACGCACATTGATTTTAGGATGGACATTTGAAGGAAACAAAATTTAATGTGATTCAAAACGACAAATTTTAAAGGGAATAATATACTTCATTGCATAAACAAATTATAACCATGTACAATGGAATCAGTGTAAATCACTTCTAACTTTAAACCTGTGCTGTACAAAAATCTCTTCTGTACAGGTGGCATCGCGTAAATTTAAATACTTTTACACACTCTAACCTTCAATTCAGCATACGGTAAGTGTATTGGAACAAGTCTCTTTAAAGGTCATTGCCTTCATTTAAACCACCCTACGGAGACGACTCCTTTCGTATAAAAGAACTCAACATTGCTTTCTTTTCGCTTGTATACCTGGCTTCCATCTACCCTCATTTTACGATTGTGATAAGTGAACTGATGTACAGTCTGCGCCAAAATTTGTAACTATCTTATTGTCTATAACACCTTGTTTATAACTATGTTTCTGGCAATATTTTCCATAATTTTATTTTTTTTGTGTACTTCGGACCATTAGACGCACCCAACTTTCAAGGCTCTGTTTTCAAGGTAAATAGTGCGTCTTATTGCCCGTAAAATACGGTAATTACCCATAACTGTAATAGTTTGCTTAATATTGAAAATAGTATGCAATTGTAGAGGTACCGGTAGTCTATAAAGAGTATGTCAGATTGTATGATTGTAGAGCAATAGTTGAGGAAAAAATAATTGAGTTCACCTATTTCTAACCTATGAATTTCACCCAAAGCTATATGTCCTCCCTTAAGGGTTAACCGTTTTTGAAGCCCTGGCAAATGGCAGTGATGTCAGATGTCTATAAATACCACTAATAGACCTCAGTGAGAAATTGGTAACTTGATCTTCCATGTGAGGCGCCTTCAATTAAAGTGATCTATTGTAGTTAAATTCCACGGGGAGACTGTCGTTTCTAGATAGGAACTAGAGAGCTCCAACTCCAATTATGCTCCAGTTCTAGTGCGCGACGTGTGAATTTCTCCTCACTCATTTATATCCATTGTGTTCGACACTCCCCCCCGTTCCTTTACACCACTTCACTTCTAGGAGCTGTTAATTTCATCGATATACTTAGCACGAAATTTGCGAGCAACTTGTAGAGTAAAAACCATTTCAGATCTCACTAAGGAGGCAGGTATACCTTCAAATAAAGTAAAACTAGAGAACTTTAATATTACTGAAATGAAAGCTCACACGGTTAATCTCCATTAGATCTACATCAGCGTTTCTCATCCTTTGGTCCGCGGACCACTGGTGGTCCGCGAAGATGGTGCAGATGGTCCACAGAAATAATTAAAAAATATCATAGAGC
The DNA here is from genome assembly GCA_964059195.1 of Ectobius pallidus. Lineage (NCBI taxonomy): Eukaryota > Metazoa > Arthropoda > Insecta > Blattodea > Ectobiidae > Ectobius > Ectobius pallidus. The sequence goes on from CAXKWD010000007.1 coordinate 167,497,720, forward strand.
AAGTAAAGAGGTAAAAATTTTTCACATAAAATGGACACTAGATGTCAAAGTTTTTAAAATCTTCGAAAATACAGGTCCTATTGCAAGTTTCCTTACTTTTGCAGTTACGAACCACAGTTTGAAACCCCTGATGCACTGAAGTCTATGGTTCCTTCTTTCATTCAAAACCCTAAAAAATAAGACTTGTCGGAATTTGATATTACAGGCGCTCTCTTAACAAGGGTTTTATTGTTGGAGGTGCCCGAGTGTCTGATACCGGTAAACCTGTGTTATAATTCCTAATTATATTATCAAATTGGTTAAATATTAAAGTCTGTTCAAAATATAATTCACTTCCAATATAGTTCACTTCCAATTCAATAACTGTTTTTCCGTCGAATTAAAAAAATGTATTTAGAATTATTTTGTTATAATGACCTATAATTAATACCCCAAGTATTAAGAATATAGGCCTACATATAGCCTACTTTTAAAATGGGATGTAAAATTAGGGGTACGTAAAAAGTTTAGACATTTTAGAGGTCCTCGGGTTCAAAAAGGTTGAGAAACGCTGATCTACATTATTCTATGAATATTTAAATCCTGCCATTGAATACAACCCGGTTACAGAACAATTTACTACAATAGGTATATTAGGTAGCCTATGTAGGTATATAGATATATAGCGGCTCCGGTCATGGAAAGCACCAATACCAGCCGTAGGTGTCGGCATGCTGACCACATCCCCCAATCCTGCCGTCTGCCTATGGTAGATGACGCAGCGGTCGGGTGGTAGGCCTTGTCCCTCCTGGGATGTTAGCGCCAGGGAGTTAGTTAGTTAGTTATATAGGTATATAGGTATATTAGGTACAATAGGTAGGTACATTATGTGATAAACGCACAGTCAATGCCATCTATTAACAAGACAATATTCAGTTGTTAGATTAATTGCCATAGCAAACCACGGGGGTGAAAGTAACATTGAAAGAATAGCAACAGCTCATTAGTTCACTGCCCGACCGGTTTGGTGCACTGTGATCGCTGTTGCCATGGCGGCAGGTTTGTTTCGAAACATATGACAGCAATATATGAAAAGGCGTAATTTCTGGTTTTTTCTGCAACGATCTGTATGCATTAGTGTTTGGAAAAGGAGGAGATATAATTAACATATTATAAAGATGTCAAGTAGCGAAGGTAAGTTAAAATACATTAACTACTTAAAACAATCCTGAATTAATATTTATTCCATGTTCTACGAATTATTAAGATTAATGTTTCGTATTCTTTGTTTCAGAAACGAGTGAAATATTCCTGTAAGTTCCCTGGCTGCGGAAGTAAATACTTCAGTATGAAATCCAACGTGAACTATAAAAACAGGTTTCCGAAAAAATCAAACGTGAACCAACTGAAACATCAGTGCAATTTAGATGATAATGTGAATTGTGCTAATTATTTCATGTGTGAAGACCACTTCCTGGAGAAAGATTTCGTTAACCATACTAGACAAGTTATCCCAAAGCAGCTTGCGACTCGTGATTTACAGAGACCCAATCCCTGTGAATTCCCAATCAAATGTGGGAAGTGATCTCAAGCCTCGCCTAGTTTTTGTGAAAATAGAAAGTAAATTCATACTTCTGTGTATGACTGAGGTAAAAGAAATTCAAGTGACAGGAAGCTACTAATATTTATGGTAATGTAATATTTTTAAAATCAGTTTTTATAAATATAATTAATTAATCAAGGGTATTTGTTTTTTATTTATAAAGTCATCTAAAGTAATACATATTTCAGCAATCACCGAGACATGTATGTTGTGAGTAGCAGAAATTCTAGAAGGTATTCTACACTACGGTTTTTATAAGATCTGACGCATATTGTTTGCAAATTATTATTTTTTCTTATTTAAGGTGTTCATCATTTAGTGCATTTTGTGTTCAATGCTTTTAAAAGATACTTGTGTGTATCACTATAGCCTGATGGTATTAGTGGGCTATGGTCATTACCGTAGCCCGCTAATACTAGTGGGCTATGGTTTTACAGAATTTGGAATGCATTTTCATACATGTGTTCTGGCACGCAAATTTTTCATTCTTACAGCTTAACTGCCCGACCCGTTGGAGCGCTGTAATCGCTTTTTGTTTCCGAGTTTTGACATGCGCTGTTCACTTCTAATAATAATATTGGTGTTCTGTGTAGCAAACGGCGAACAAATTTTAATGACTTGCACGAAACTCAATATGCGGGGTTTTCTTGGGCAAAGCAAGAAAATACAACCAAATAGGCCTATAAGAAAATACGCATGAAAACAATGCAAGTAGGATACCCGTGAACATGGCAAATATTTAACACCATTGACCAATTCCCTTAACTTAATTCTTCACACAATATATAAATCCGTGGCGGACTGCAGAGAAAACACTTAACACAGTGATTAGGCTCAAACTTTATAATTATTGTACCTTATTCTGTGATTTTACATGAAATTTCATTCTTCTTTCCAATTTCTATTCCATAATTTGATTACACAATTAAGGCAAACTAATGTTTCTCATAGGCTACATCATGAATGTAAGGGTTAAATGTTGCAAGGGCTTATGTTATAAATCCCTTGAGGTAGCCTATGGCACATTTTTACAGCTGTAGAAATAAGTCATTTTTACTTTCTCGCATAGAGAAAGTATTGTGATCGTGACAAAAAAATAGGAATCTACATATCTCCGGGAAAACATGTTTCACGAAGCTTAGAAACCTAAAATAGTTATTTATGGAACGAGTATAGAAAGCTACACTTTTTTTAACGCGCGATAAATTTTCAGAACGAGCAGACAAACGAGTTCTGAAAACTCACAAGTTCAAAAAAGGAGCTTTCTATGCAAGTAGCGTACATCATTTTTTTTCTGCTACCTACCTCAAAAGTAGGTTAAAGATGTGTAGGTTGTGCAATAGGAATTAATGATCAAGGCCTCCTGATAATTAGCGGTAGAGATAATAAGAATCGATTTAGTGAAAACTGAGTTGCTAGGGTCCGTTGCCCTGGTAACACACGTAGTCCTATAAATAAATGAATAGTGTGCAAAAATGACAGACTTTCCTGACTCAATCCTTAAAAGGTATACAGTAGCCTATATAAGTTACTTTGCCACGGTTAAAATGATGCTTAAATACGAAACTTACAGGTTTAGAATCCTGAAGGCACTGACAATACATTTACAAAAGTCAGCGCTGGCTTCATCAATTTTTATTTAAAATATCTCATCAAATACTATCACTTTTTCCTTTACAATATAATTCGTTCCGACCAGTACGTAGATTTCAGAAATTAATTATATCGTAAGTTTTATGCAGTTCCAAAGCTACCTGTGAACACTCATAATACGTATTGTTTCTCAACTGTTTGTTGACAGAGGAATATGATGTGAATTTGATTTGATAAATTCAGTGTAATTTTCATACATTATATAATTTATCAAGGGAAGGAGTGGTTTGTTTGGATTTTTACTGTCCGCGATACTTCCAGGGTTAAACTATCAATATATTAGGCCTATAGCTGGTGCCCGCGGCTTCGCCCGCCATTATTAATTGACTCCAGGATTTTTAAGAAATTTACACTGGAAGTTTATTAAAAATGTTTGTGGTTCTGAGCTATGAAAATTGTAAGTAAAAATAAAATTACAATATTTGTTCATTGTGTTCATTTCACTTAGGCCTTATATAATAAAGAAACGGTTTTCCTAATTTTGTACACTTCGTGAAAGTTTAGACTGCGAGAGACGAACATCGCCGAGTATACCCGATATCTCACGAAGTGAGGGAGTGAGCACGATATTTAGGGCCGTTGAATTGTATAAGAGTAGAAGACATGTAAGAACATTTGTGCAACGTGTTTCCCACCGTTTATTTTGACTTTATTTGACCTCTAAAATGCAATAAGAAAGCATGCTTTACAATATCAAAACATTTCATTTTACACCTACGTATGTAATTCTCTACACCAAGCCAATTCAGCAATATGAAATCCATTTTCCCAGTTTTCATTATCCGTTATCGTAAAAAACAGGGAAATAAAATTGGCTTGCGTGTATGAAAGCGATAAAATCCAGGGAATAAAAATGTTAATTTGGCAGAACACCTGCCTAACTCTTCAATACTGAGGTAAGCATAAATGTTAAAGTTCGTTGGCTATTCTGACAAGTATAACACCAAATCATTAAATCAATAACTTGCGCCGTGATATTTCTACCTCTGCACTTCAAACCAGCGCCGTACTTGGCTTTATGTAACTCAAGCTTACTGCTAAAGAAAGTGACAAGAAAATTACATAGTCTATTTATAACAACGACTTATTCAAAAAGAATGTCTACTTCATGAAGTTTAGTATTGTACTTTAATCTACATAAATATGTTTAACACAATATAGTACTTACTTGGTCAATACTGTACATAGTTATTTTTATTATTATTATTACTAGGAGGTGCCCGTGGCTTCGCCCACGATAATTCATTTAAAAATTAGAAAGCGCCCCCTGGGAAAACTATATCAGAATCGATTATGCAGTTCCAAAGGAACCTGTGAACATATAATACGTATTGTTTCTCAACTGTTTATTGACATGAATATGATGTGAATTTTATTTGATCAATTCAGTGTAATTTTCAGATATTATATAATGTTTCAAGGGAAGGAATGGTTTGTTTGGATTATTATTATCAGCGATATTTCAAGAGATAAAACCATCAATATTTTACAGCTGTTGTCCCCGGCTTCGCCCGCCATTATTCATTGACTCCAGGATTTTTAAGAAATTTACACTGGTAGATTATTAAAAATGTTTGTGGTTCAGAGCTATGAAAATTGTAAGTAAAAATAAAATTAGAATATTTGTTCATTGTGTTCATTTCACTTAGGCCTTATATAATAAAGAAACGGGTTTCCTTCCTAATTTTGTAGTCGTCATGAAAGTTTACACTGCGAGAGACGAACATCGCCGAGTATACCCGATGAACTCACGAAGCGGGCGGGCGAGCAAGCACGCTATTTAGGGCCGTTGAATTGTATAAGAGTAGATTATTATTATTATTGAATTCCAGAATGGTACTTTATGAGATTGTGTAGGGGACGGAAAATCTGTCCGTTTGTCTGTCTGTCCGTGTACCTGTACGCGCGATAACTCAAATACGCTTTCTCAGATGTTCATGAAACTTAGTATACGCATTTATAACGTCCATGGGAAGATGCCTATTTATATTGGGCCAAATCGGTTGACCGGTATAGAAGTAATGCGCAATTTAGTGCAGTTTTTATATCAATAAATCAGATAGAATTTATCAAGTGCAAATCAGATTCCTTGACAACATATTGTTTCACAGTGTTTATATACGGCTTTGGAAGTTGCAATACAGTTAGCTATGAAAAATAACACTATTCCTTTACATACGCTTATCAAACTAGGTCCCTAAACTGAGCGAGGTGCCCGAGATGGTAACGTCTTGGACTCACATTTTGGAGGGCCCTGGTTCCAATCCCGTAGCCAGCCAATTAGATTTTTTTTTTTGTGTATTTTTATGTGAGTGTGCGATTGTCAAGATATCACAAATCTGTATAGTTCTGCTGATTCTGGACGATGTTAATCTGATTTTAAAAAATAGACCTTTGTTCTTCTGTCTTAAGTCTGGCGCTTAACTAGGAAACAGATTTTAAAAAATCTGATGTGAAAGTCACATAACTTCCTCTGCCCAAATAAAAGTTAGCAGTATTCACATATCCTTGTACAGAATAGCAAGACACAGTTTTACGCTAATTATGCTGTAAATACCTTATAGGCCCTTCTTTTAATGTTGGGACTAAAAACGCAGGCCATGGACAAACAAGAAGAGAAGAAAAAGCAAGTGACTGCAAACGTTTATTGAACTTTTCGCCGTTAAGAATAATTTCCGAAATTTATCGAATATTCCCCTCAGATATTTCTTGGCCAACAATACATCTTTCACACTTCACGTACTTATATAGAATAAGAGGCCGTGAATGTCCACGTATTGAGTTGTTCACCAGGTAAGACAGTTTCTACAAACAGTGGGTAGTTTACAACCACCCTTCAGAGAAATTTTTTGAAAAAAAAGTTCAAATAAAAGTTTTAGCTCTTGGTATAAGCTCTCCATGTAAAAAAATTTAAAGAAAATTGTTAGAGCTCTTTTTGAGAAAATCGTGAAAAACGAAAACTTTTCGTGTAAAGTCCCCTTAAAGTAAGGGAAAGTTGTCGCCACTCTTCGTGTCACAGCCTCAGAAGGTACCTAAGCCAAATACAAAATTTTGTTTTCGTACAATTTTCCGTTACAAGAAGCCTATTGATTTTGGATTAAATCGGTTCCTTCATGTAGGCCTATGCGTATCTAACTAGACAAGTATTAAATTAGGATCAACGAAAGAACTATTTCACATACTTTCCCAATTTACAACGACAGAAGTACAATCTTGTAGCCTAAAAAGAAACTTTAAAGTGCTATGCTATTCTTATCAACTCAAGCAGGGGCGTATTCAGCCCCCCCGAAATGTTAAGTAATGCTAATATGTTGCACATAAGGCCACTTTAATTTCTCATAACAATAATCTACTCTTATACAATTCAACGGCCCTAAATAACGTGCTTGCTCGCCCGCTTCGTGAGACATCGGGTATACTCGGCGATGTTCGGCTCTCGCTGTCTAAACTTTCATGACGACTACAAAATTCTGAAGGAAAACCGTTTCTTTATTATATAAGGCCTAAGTGAAATGAACACAATGAACAAATATTCTAATTTTATTTTTACTTACAATTTTCATAGCTCTGAACCACAAACATTTTTAATAATCTACCAGTGTAATTTTCTTAAAAATCCTGGAGTCAATTAATAATGGCGGGCGGAACCGCGGGCACATGCTGTAAAATATTGATGGTTTAATCCTTGAAATATCGCTGATAATAAAAATCCAAACAAACCATTCCTTCCCTTGAAAAATTATAAAAATTCTGAAAATTACACAGAATTTATCAAATAAAATCACATCGTATTCACCTGTCAACAAACAGTTGAGAAACGATACGTATTATCAGTGTTGATAGGTCGCTTTGGAACTGCATAATCGATTCTGATATAGTTTTCCCAGGGGGCGCTTTCATGTCGTGGTATGTACTCTAAAGCAGGAATTTTAGCTGTTTCATTAATTATTAATGGCTTAGTTTATGAATGATTCGCGTGCAAGCGTTAATAAATATAATGCTTCAATAATTATTATACTCTTAATTTTTAATTTTTAAAAGAATTATCGTGGCGAAGCCACGGGCACCTCCTAGTATAAAACATAACAATAAAATAAAATAATAAAAGTAGTAATATAAAATACTTAAATCTTGTCCTTTGTTTACTATTATTAATTAATATACTAGTGTATATTCCCTTTTTAAAATCTGTATTCAGAAATCTTAACTAGTATTTTCAATTATTCATGTCATATTTCCATAAATTTAAGGTCATATTAAAGGTCACTTTTCAGCAATTTTAGGCCATCAACTTCTGAGCCCCTCCCGAAAAGAAATCTTGGATACGTCCCTGAACTCAAGTATAATATTCAAATACTGTACCAAATAAAATCAGGTAAACTGATGTAACAAAGTGCCAGTATGTTTTTTTTTAATCAGTTATGACTGCAATTATGATATGCAGAATGTGTGTTTTTTTTTAATTGATTTCCAAGTTAAGCTCCAGATTTATTCATTAAGCAGGGCTTACGGAAGAAGAAAGGTCTACCATCTCGGCCACCTGGGTCATTTTAACGGCCTAGTTGGATAAGCGCATGTAAATCAATATGTTTTTTGTCATAGCTACCTGTATTTTAATTTCCAAGGCCTTATAAGATCACAGTAAAACAATAGGCTATGTTGTCAAGATAACTGATTTTCATTTTTTTAATAAATTCTTTCGAATACGTATATTACCATAAAATAGACACTAAATTGAGCATTACTCCGAAACAGGTCAACCGATTTTATCCATTATGAATAGACGTCTTCCCATGGACGTTATAAATGTGTATACCAAGTTTCATGAAAATCCGGTAAAGCGTATTTGAGTTACCGCGTCTTTAAAATATGCACTAAATTGGGTTTTACTCCGGTACCGGTCAACGGATTAGGTTCAAATTCAATAGGGCGCACTTCTTATGGACGTCATAAATGGGTATACCAAGTTTCATGCAAATCCGATACAGCGTATTTGAGTGATGGCGCCTTTCTATTAGAAAGACGCCATAATCTATTAAAATAGGCACTAAATTGGGTATTACTCCGGTACCGGTGAACCGATTTGGTTCAATATCAATAGGGTTCTTCCCATGGACATTATAAATGTGTTTTCCAAGTTTCATGAAAATCCGAAAAAGCGTATTTCAGTTATGGTGCGTACAGACACACGGACAGACGGACAGACATTTTTTCGTTCACCACACAATCTCATAAAGTACCATACTGACACTTAATAATGCAGTGTATTAGGCGTATTTTTTAGTAGCTTAATTTATTTCCCCTGGCAACAATCCGTGGTACACTGATAGTAATCTAGCATTGCTAATTACTGAATTTGCTGTATACATAGATCAGGTAACGTGTTATTGGATTTAGCTGTTGGGTATAGCTGTATAGAGGTCACTGTATATCCGCTTATAATTAGCATCTAAGCACTGGTATCTCTCTCTATGGAGTTTACCAAGCACTCTTTCGTTTACATAAAACAGTTTTCACATCAACATCAAAGCATATGCTACTTTACGTAAGCGTTAGAGAAAAGTACCTTAAGGGTGGTAGTATTTACGATGTAAGAGCGTTAAACAGAATTTAACGGGCAAGTAGGAAGTTAACAAACGAGTGCTAGCGAGTTTTATTATCATGAGAGTTTGTTATGTCCTTTTTTAACGGCCGTACGACGTAATATGTTAATTTGAATTGTAAATTTTAAAATGAAAATAATCATAATTTATTTTCGCTTGTGCTCAGAATAGTATTCGAAAAACGTTTTAATAATTTCGTACTGTAGCGGATGTCAGGCTCTTTTGGTTGGCAATTTTTTTTTTTTTTTTTTTATAAACAAATCACTGTATGAAAACAGTTGAATGTATCAGAAATATTTGGAGGGAAGAATGATTCGTGATCTATTTATAAAGAAATCGATATCTCTCTTGAAGTTACTGGAAAGGAAAATAACTAACTAATATTGAAAATCCTAAAAAAATTTACATAGACGGAGAGAGTTCTTTAAACAATGTTTACGAGCATAACATAAAACAACATAAAATGATTTTATTTTGCTCCCAGGATTACTACACTCGCTCTCAAGGCTTCATTGGTATATATATATATATATATATATATATATATATATATATGTATTAAATTTCAGCTGTGTTTACACTCCCTTTAGCTTCGAGGCTATTTCAGGAGTTCGGGATAGGTGTCTGTACAGTAGGGTAGGCCATGGAACTATTGCTTGTCAATTGTTTCTATCGTCGGTGTATTTTAATGGAGTAAATTTCAACTGATATTAATTTAAATGGATATGATACAGGATGAAATGGCGAGGAAGATTCATGGTATATAAATATATAATTCAGTATTTGCCTTTACGACTGGGGAAACCATGAAAAAAACCTATGTCAAATTGGATGGCCACGGGATTTGAACTGGGATCTTCCGAATGCGAGTCCAGGGGCTTCATTTTGCAAACATACCGTAAACATATTCACTCTTTTACCACTTTTACAATATAGTATATTGCGATACAAGTGCCGTAAGGCACGTTTACGGGTCGAGGAAACAGATTGAAAACCCGAGGCGCAGCCGAGGGTTTTTAAGTTTTCGAGACCCGTAAATGCCTTTACGGCCCGTGTGTTGCATGCTATTTTTTGCACGATGATTATTTATATCAATTTAATTATATTAATTGTGATATTACCTGAAAATATTATGTAAATACATTCTTGAAAATAGATGTTTATTTCAGAAAGTGATTCGCATGTGTTTGTTGTTATGGGAACCGAATATTTGTCCTGGGGGCAGTGGCCATAAAGGCTTGTATTATGAAGTGTATCGTAATGAATTATGACGTAGCGCTTGGACCGTAAGTGTTTTAACCTCATCGCAACCGGCCTTAGCAACAAGACTGTGTGGGAATGTCAACTTACGATCCATGTAAACAAAGTTCGTAAGTACCACTTACTAGCTAAGGAGTGCAAAAAAATAATAACAATTTACTAGTTCCTATTAAGGGTATGAGATGAAATAATCCAGCATAATTCAATATGACACTCACTGTCCTGAAATTAATTAATAATTGAAGCATTTACTGTGAGATTAACACAAGAGACGCTCTTCCAGTTAGATGATTAAGTTTAAAGAAGCGAAGGGGGCCGCCCCATTAGCAAGAAGCAAAGCCCCCCCAGACTTTGCGGTGACAGTCACGACACTTGAAGACGTTGACATCAGCAAACGACAACCAGCGTCGAGGCAAATTGCTTTGCGGTCTGAGCCTTGCCAACTCACTTTTGACAAATTCCACCAGATGCCATATACTACAAAATCCACTAGTTTCTCCTAAAGAACTGACCATAGAAAATTTCACTGGTGGATTCATTAATTAAAAGGCTGGAACTTCTTACCATAGCAAAGGATTTTTACAATATCAGTCCGTTATTTGCGTTTCCAATAACTTCAAGAGGAATATCCATTTCTTTATAAATAGATCTAGATTCATTATTTTCCGCAAATGTTCCTATCAACTGTTTTCATACAGTGATTTGTAAAAAAAAAAAAAAAAAAAAAAAAAAAAAAAAAAAAAAAAAAAAATGTTGCCAACCAAAAGAGCCTGAAATCCGCTATAGTACGAAATTACCAAAATGTTTTTCGATTTGGCCTACTATTCTAAACACAAGCGGAATGAAATTATGAATGTTTTCATTTTAAAATTTACGATTCAAGTTAACATATTACATCGTACGAAGTTAGTATCCTTTGTTCAAAAAATTCGTCGCATACTTAGCTTACGGCTTAACCCTTAAAAGCCTAATGTATCCTATAGGATATAATATATGGTTTTTAAGTTTCTAATAACAGAACGGAAAATAATTCAAAATAAGTTTTAAAATGCATGTAAATCTTACGGAATAAGGTGCAAGAAATAAACTTCGAGCCTAATCATTTTGTTAAATGTTTTCTGTTCGGTCCGGCACAAATTTATAACTAGCGTGTGAAACAGAGTTCTAAATTTTCCTTGTACATGTCAATATTATTAAATGGTCTTCCACTTTGTTACATCAGTTTACCTGACTTTATTAAGTGCCAGTATGGTACTTTACAAGATTGTGTGGTGGACGAAAAAATGTATGTTCGTCTGTCCGTCCGTGCGACTGTACGCACCATAACTCAAATACGCTTTTTCGGATTTTCATGAAACTTGGAAAACACATTAATAATGTCCTTGGGAAGAACCCTATTTATATTGAACCAAATCGGTTCACCGGTACCGGAGTAATGCCCAATTTAGTGCCTATTTTAATAGATTATATTTGAAAGGTGCCATAGCTCAAATACGCTGTATTGGATTTCCATGAAACTTGGTATACGCATTTATGACGCCCATGAAAATTACCCTATTGAATTTGAACCTAATCTGTTGAGCGGTACCGAAGTAAAACCCAATTTAGTATATTTTAAAGCCGCAATAATTAAAATACTCTTTATCGGATTTTTATGAAACTTCGTATACGCATTTATAATGTCCATGAAAAGACGTCTGTTGATATTCGACCAAATCGGTTGGCCAGTACCGGAATAATGCCCAATTTAGTGCCTTTTATGTTAATAAGTAAGAAGTCGCGATAACTCAGATATGCTTTACTGGATATTCCTGAAACTTTGTATACCCATTTATAATGTACATGGGAAGACGTCTATTGATATTGGATGAAATCGGTTGACTTGTTTCGGAGTAATGGTCAATTTAGTGCCTATTTTATGATAATATACGTATTCGAAAGAATTTATAAAAAAAAAGCAAATCAATCTTGACAACATAGCCTATTGTTTTACTGTGACCTTATAAGGCTTTTGAAATTAAAATACAGTTAGCTATGACCAAAAACACTAATGTTTTACATGCGCTTATCCAACTAGACCGTTAAACTGACCCAGGTGGCCGAGATGGTAACGTCTTGGCCTCACATTCTGGAGTCCAGGTTCAAATTCCGAAACCGGCCAATTTGACTTTTCTTTTGTTGGTATTTTTATGCGAGTGTGCGATTGTCAAGATATCACAAATCTGTACAGTTCAGCTGATGCTGGAAGATTTTAATCTGATTAAAAAAAAACTAGACGTTTGTTCTTCCGTAAGCCCTGCTTAATGAATAAATCTGGAGCTTAACTTGGAAATCAATTTAAAAAAACATATTCTGCATATCATAATTGCAGTCATAACTGATTAAACAAAAACATACTGGCACTTTTTTACATCAGTTTACCTGATTTTATTTAATACCTGAGAGGGTAACGTAGAAAATGTTATGTCCCGAATTGTTAGGACTTGTAGTCACTATTGACAAGTGTTTTTGGCTGAGTGTCTACTGCGACATATTAATCGAAATTATGATCTGAGATATGCAGTAGAAATTGGAACACGTCTCATGGAGCTGTAAATGGATGCCAGCCTCACATACAAAGGCTCGTGCGTCAGTCATAAAAAGAGAACCTTGTATAAAGACCTTATGTACAAAGAGAAAGTAACAAAAGCAGAGAGATGGAAAAGAAAGATAAGAGAGCGAATTTTCAAAGACAACTTGTATATATGAGAGAATGTTATTTCAATGAGATGAAGATAAGAATTCAAACATATTAGTGTAAATGATGGTGCGAAAAAATGAGGGAATACGCAGATGTTAAAAGGAATATAAAAAATCTGATGTGAAAGTCACATAACTTCCTCTGCCCAAAAAAAGTTAGCAGTATTCACATATCCTTTTACAGAGTCGCAAGACACAATTTTACGCTAATTATCCTATAAATACCTCTTCTTTCAATGATGCGACTAAAAGCGCAGGCTATATAACAAACTTTAAAAAAAAGAACAGGTGACTGCAGACGTTTATTGAACTTTCCGCCGTAAAGAATAATTTCCGAAATTTATCGAATATTTCCCTCAGATACTTCTTTACTCTATACCTGGCCAGCAATACATCTTTCTCACTTCACATTCTTATATAGAATAAGAGACCGTGAAAGAGCGCGTATTCAGTTGTTCATCACGCAAGACAAAATTTCTACAAACAGTGGGTGAACAGTGGGTGGCTTGTAACTACCCTCAGAGAATTTTTTCGAAAAAAAAAGTTTCAAATAAAAGTTTTAGCTCTCAGTAAAAGGAATACATGAGCAAATTTTAAAGAAAATCGTTAGAGCCGTTTTCGAAAAAATCGCGAAAAACGAAAATTTCTTCATGTAAAGTCCCCTTAAAAATAAGTGAAATTTGTCACCAATCTTCGAATCGCATCTTCAGAAGGTACCTGACCCAAATATGAAATTTTGTTTTCATACGATTCTCCGTTTCGGAGCTAGCCTGTTCACAAACTTCCACACAGACAGACAGACACACACACAGACATGTTTCCAAAAATAGTATTTTTGGATTCAGGGGGCCTTGAAACGTGTACATATGCTAAAAACTCAACTTCGAATTTTAGGGTCGAAAACAATACTTCCTCTACCTATAGTACCTATGGTACGGGCAGAGGAAGTAAAAATTGTCAGCTCCTCTTCCTAGAGTGTCAATGTAACAATGAAGTTAATACTCTTTATACACGGAACTACTTTTATTACTGGGAATGTAAAGTTATTTATTTTATTACTTTCTCTGCCCGTACCATAGATACTAATACGTAGAGGAAGTATTGTTTTCGACCCTCAAATTCGAAATTTAGTTTTTAACATAAATAAAGGATTTGAGGTACCCTCAATCCAAAAATACTATTTTTTCGGAAACATGTCTGTGTGTGTCTGTCTTTCTGTGTGTATGTGTGAATGTCTGTGAACAGTCTAGCTCCAGAACGGAAAATCATATGAAAATAAAATTTGACACGGAGATTAAGAGGACTTTATTGAAGAAATTTTTGTTTTCCGCAATTTTCTCGAAAAGGCTTCAACGATTTTCTTTACATTTTCCACATGGGTTGCTTATACTAAGAGCTAAATCTTTTATTTGTAACATTTTTTAGAAAAAAATATCTGAAGGGTAGTTATAAGCCACCCACTGTGAATACGAGCTCTTTGCAACACGGCTTCTTGTAACGGAAAATCGTACGAAAACAAAATTTTTTATTTGGGCGAGGCACCTTCTGAAGATGTGGCAAGGAGATTGGCGACGACTTTCTCTTATCTTAAGACTTAAGAGGACTTTACATGAAGAAATTTTTGTTTTTCGCAATTTTCTCGTCAACGGCTCAAAAGATTTTCTTTAAATCTTGCAACATGGGTTGCTTATACTAAAAGTTAAAACTTTTATGTGAAACATTTTTTGGCAAAAAATTATCTAAAGGGTAGTTATAAGCCACCCACTCTGAATACGTGCTCTTTGCAATATGTCCTCTTGTTCTACATCAGAATGTGAAGTGAGAAAAAATGCATTGGCCATTCTTAAAGTAAAGAACGTTACGAGAGTACATTAATAAGTATTTATTTGGGTTATGTATCCTACGGGGATGCGAGGTGATGTAACGACATTCTCTTCATTTTTAGAACCGATTTACATGAAGTGAATGTCATACATAATAATAATTGTATTATTCTGAAAGCCCCCTGCAGAAATTTGGCTAGGAGGTGTTTAAACATCCACCCTAAAGCCCGTACTTCGCTCCCAGTGATTTCCATCTTTTCCTACACCTCACGAAATTACAAAGAAATACAGAGAGGCGAAGGTGGTTGTCACACGGTGGTTCAAATCCCAGGTGGCACATTTCTACTTTTCAAAAGTTGCTGCCACGGTAAGACAAATGTTTCAATTCCGGTGGCGAATATGTTGAAAAATAGCTGAACACTGGCTGTGTCTGTTGCGATAAATATTATCCTTGAAATTGTGTTTTGTTTCTGTAAACGGCCCCAGTGAAACTTACTTTATGGACGCGCTTCGTACAAATGAATACAGACAACTGGCTTACTGTATGTCACATTATAAAGAGTGGAGAGATTTATGTAACTGTTTCATATCACATTTTTTTATGTAGGACATAGAATGATGCAGAAAATGACAAAATTCCGCCATAACTTCCCTTATATTGAATGAGCTATATACAAACATTGATCTGTTGAAGCGTAAAGGGACATTATTTTTGTAACATTTGGAAACCTTGCGTAAATAAACGGATTCATTTAGATAACATTGTAGATTGAAATCGCTGTGGGGGACAAACTTTTGTGTGCGGAAGACAAATGGCGTTTTGTTATTAATCTGGCTATGTTCCGACAGAATGGATGCATGACGGGGTACATTGTCATGTCCACAGGTCACTGCTTGGGAAAGGGCGCGTGACATACAACGCTGTATTTCACTTTAATTCAATACAAAGGAGCAAAAATTATGAATTTATTTACGGTCGAGATTCATGATATAACAGGAAACATCCCTTTTGTTTAGACTAAATTTTACTGCAGTTCGGTGCAAAATTCTTTTTGGATGAACTGTTTCAAATGCTTTGAGGTAGCGACAGATGAATTTTATGTTATCTGCATTTTTTACACACACGAATCTCTTTCCCTAAGAATTGTCTTAAGTGTTAAATAAATTCTTCTGCTAGTCTATGTAAGTAGGCCTATATAATTAAGGTTTTTGTTTTGGATGCAGCTTTAAGATGTCCGTCGATATAAAATATCCCCCATAATTATAACAATATGATTTGCCAGGGCCCACAAATTAAAATAACATAAAGCCACATGGCTGACTGACTGACTGACTGACTCACTCACTCACTCACTTACTGACATTAATGTTTGCCCACTTCCAGATGAGCTAGAAGCTTGAAATCTGGTATACGTAAGCCAAAGGAAAATTCCAAAAAGTTTTTTTATATATATTTTTTTGCCCTAAAAACCCCGAAAAAGGCTCGGTTTTCATGGCAACGGTATTATCAAACAGTGTTCACCACCGCCGTCTCGAGAATTACACTGCCTGTCCATGCTTAATTTTAACATGGAGTTCTGAGTATTGTTAAATTGCCTGATTTCTCCAATAGAGGCGACACAGTTCACACCCAGATAGCATGAAATTCCAGCATATTTCAGTTTCCGAGTTTATACTTCAGAGGGCAACACAGCACACGGTAATGTAAAGGGTATTGCAGCTGGGGTGAAAGGTGCTGCCATCTGTAAAGTCGCCGCGTACGCAAAATTAGCCGTATAGGACAGGCAGTGTATATACGAGTAATACAGTCTAGAAGGCAGTGGTGTTCACATAGGGCTCTGAAAGGTAATAGCCAATACAGCAGACTAAATACACGCACTCTATCTCCCATATATCTTTAAAAAAACCTTTCCCGACCTCAGCGGGGGTTTTGGGCGGAGCGAATATCGTCATAAGGAGGTTTGACTGTATTTATCATTCTTAACGCTCGAATTCTTAAGTGCTGAATTTTCAGTTGTGAACTGTAAGCAAACAATCTGATGAAGTTGTGAATAGTTGCATGTCAATGTGTTTGTGTGTGTGTATGTGTGTGTGTGTAACCATTAGGCCGTCCCTTTGTTCCTCCAGTTTGGGAGGTGGAATTCAAACACAAGCCTCCAAGATTAATATTATCTGTCGAACTGTTGCAGGGAGTTGATCTTTGGTTCCCCAAGGGAAAAGCAATTATGATTAACTTTGTAGCATCCTACAACCCTACCAACAAACTTTCCTCCCCCCCCCCCTCCATTCGAGGAAGGAGGCTGTGGGTGGAGCAGTTCAAAGAGGAGGAGATCCCCGAAATTTCCTCTCCGCTCCCGGAGTCTTCTTTCTTCATCAGAAAATTTAAGCAATTGCAAGTTGATTAATTCTAGTCAGCATTCTAGTTTTTCAGAGTTCACGGGATGATTTTTTCCAAGTATTTCCGTTAAGCAAGTCGAAGTTCCTCAAACTTTGCGTTCAATTGAAATAAGAATGCATCATAAAACTGTAATATAATCTAATTGAAGGCATGAGAAAGATATCTGTATATATACCAATAATAATAATAATAATAATAATAATAATAATAATAATAATAATAATAATAATAATAATATGGAAAATTATGGGACCAATTTGGGAGAATAACATACAAACTGAGACCAGAAAAGGAGTTATACAAACAAACAGAAAAAATAGGCCATACTTCCAGGAAAAGAAGATTAAGATTCTATGGTCATATTTTCAGAATGGAAAGAGACAGACTTACCAAACAAAATTTTGATCACTATGTAAGTAAAGAAAAACTAAACCAGCATTTTTCAAGGAAGTTGAAGAAGATTTGAAATTACTCAATATCAAAAAGGAAAATATTGCAAACAGATAAAAGTTTAGGGAAGCAATATTTGATGGCGAATTTCCAGAAAAACCCTAGAAGAAAACGGGAAGTAAATGGACGGAAGAACGGAAACAGCAACATCGCGAAAGAATGAAGAAGTTTTGGGAAGACAAGAAGAAGACAACTGTTTCACGTGGTCCTAAGCTGGCCTAATCGAAAGGGGAAAAAATAATAATAATACCGTAGTAATAGTAAAAATTTCCAGGATCGCGCTGGCTTCCTATGCCCAAGATTGCGGGTTCGAGCCCGGCCCAGGTCGATGGCATTTATGTGTGCATAAATGTGACAGGCCCATGTCAATAGATTTACTGGCATGTAAAAGAACTCCTGCGGGACAAAATTCCGGCACACCGGCGACGGTCAGAGGCCTAAGTTGCAGTACACCCCCGTCGTTAAATAACCATATACCAACCAACCAATCAATGAATCAAGCTGCCAGAGACTTGTGCCATTCTGGAAGCGGGTCTGCTTTCAAAATCTCACGAAATGAGATACAGTTTCTTTCCAAAAAATGATTAGGTAATAAAATATTCTTCTTCTGTTAGCAATAAATGAGTTAGTCATAAGTAGAGCCCGGATTTCCATGCAAATGGATGTTTTTATATACTTTGGTTAGACTTCTCAAACTTTGTAGTTACTCATTACATGACTTATGGATTCCAAATAACCAAATTTTTTCCGTGCATGTTTGCATATTTCGGCATTTTTATGACAAAATTCATGCATAATGCATGTTTTGGATTTTTTTGTTTAATAAAGCATATTCAGACTTTTTAATGCATAAAAACCCTCATTTTCTGGTTTTAGTGCATAATATCAAGTTACCATGCATAACTGTGCATATTATGAATGTGCCTCCCTAAAATCTTGGCTTTTCAATGAAACGTAAAAATGTTGTATTGTATTATCATTGTTATTTGATTGACTTGGCAACAGAGTCTGCCACCTGCATCAATTTGAGAGTGTAAACTACTGTTTACCCTAAATAAACAGTAATATAATACACCAGGCTACAAAAGAAAATGCCGACTCGCCGACCTTCCATTGAAAGAAAACTGCTAAACAGAATGTTCACTGCTTGAATTTGTCAGTCACTAGTCATTGTTGAAGACGTTGAATTATCTTTAGAATCGTGTTGTGGAGAAATGGGTGTGACAGTTAGGGAAAAACTTAAGTTCAAATCCTGATTTTAAACTTCTGAAAACAGTGAAAGACGTATTATGTGGAAAAAATGACATGGAATTCGATCTCACCCTCAGTCAAATTTCTTCCCTTAAGTATGCACCTGTTACTTCTTGTGACGTAGAAAGATCCTTTTCTGCGTTCAAGAATGTCCTAACTGATAAACGCACGAGTTCAAGTGAGGGGAATTTGGAAAAACTCGTTGTTGTATATTGTTTTAAGAGAAATTGAAATATATTGCAGTACAGTGCGGATTTTTGATAGTGCATGTTTCGCCCTTCATTGTGCATATTTGGAGATACGATAGTGCATGAATGCATGCATGTTTTTAAGTTTGATAGTGCATGAAAATCCGGGCTTTAGTCATAAGTAATATCATAAAGAATATCTTAATTTAGAGTTCTAGAGATTTAATCATTACGTAGAATGAAATTTTGGTTCTTCATTATGCTTATTGAAAGTTGATCATCATTATGCATTGCATTTAGTAGACTATACTCTACACAATAGATCTCCATTTTAACAGCATTTCCATTAAGGCAATTAACATTTCGCCTACACACGAACTTTACATAAATGCATGGCTTACTGTATATATCCAAAGCCTGCTCTCACTCACTCACTCACTCACTCACTGACATTAATGTTTGCCCACTTCCAAATGAGCTAGAAACTTGAAATTTGGTAAACACATAACTAGGGACCGGATTCTTAGGTTTTTACCTATTTTTTTCCTTACTTCCAAAACAAAAAGCGCTCATACACTTTTTCGAATCATGTCCGTAGGATTCACCCACATTAATTCTGTGGCACCTAAAAATACCTAAATGGGGTATAAAAACCTAAACATACCTAAACGGGATATAAAACCTAAAGTATCTCATTTAGGCTACTTTTTTTTGTCTTTTTTGGTTGTCAGTTGAGGAATCGATATTTTGCGGAGAGACAATAATTTTTGTCGGGTTGAAATTAATACCACCAGCGTTTCGTTCAACCCATTGTCGTCTAGGATGGACAGTATCAAGAGAGGAAGTGTAGAGTACCGGCGTATTCCTTTTAAAATATTCGTACGAACAACCATTGTTGCCGTGTATGAACAAGGGTATAGAATTCTGTGTTTTAAAGCGTTTGTTTGCCTTTAGTACTGTCTTGTTATTCACACTGAGAGGTCACACTGTGTTTTAAGAAGACGTATTAATGATGTATTGAATCCTATGTAGCACATTCAAATTCATTAACCAATTATTCTACCCGAAAACGATATTTTGGATAAAAAAAACCTAAAAAAAACTATTTCACCTAATGGAAAACCTAAAACAGTGTTTTTAAAAACCTAAAAATTCGGTCCCTACATATAAGTTAGCTTTTAGGCTGTAATCCACAGGAAAATTCCAAAAACCTTTCCCGAGAACCTCAGCGGGGGTTTGGGGGTGGAGCCCCGAATGAGCGAAGCGAGTATTTATCATTTCATAAGACCAGAAGGTGTCCGCGATTACTTACTCAACTGCGAGACGTTTTCTTTAAAATACTTATTTAACAGAAACATAATTAAAACATTATATTTATTAACACGGACATCGTTTTTAAATAAGTGTTCCATTTAATTGATCGACATTTAAGATGGGACAAGTACATTGAATATTTATGCAATAGGCTACGTCAAGTCATTTATAAATTCGTTATTCTCCGTTCATGTTTACCAGCTCATGTTTTACGTACGATTTATTTAGCCCTAATTCATTCTATTATTCAATATGGCATAATTGGGTGGGGAGGAGTTGCAAAAACGATCCTCAGCCCTTTGCTTTGTCTTCAAAAACGCATTATAAAGATTTGTTTATCTAAGCCTCCTGACTATTCTTCCAAATTATTATTTTCTGAATTTAACGTTTTCACCATAGACCAAATTTACAAGTATGTCATACTGAATTATTTTCATAAACATCGTGACAATTACAAGTCAGAATCTCACGTATATAACACGCGAAGGAATCAATTTAATTTATTACTTGAACCGAAAAATGTTACAACTGCTGGAGCTAAGCACTGTTCAAGTTTTGGCCCAAGACTATTCAATTCATTTATTACCAACCATCCTGATCTAAATAGCTTAAACAACAAACAATTTAGGTCTAAAATTAGAAAATTTATATAATTATTACTTCTGTTTTCTACTATTGCTGTTATAACATTTTTCATATTAAAATTTAAAATTTGGATAGAACTTAATTTTTTTAATCTAATTTTGTCTCCTTTTACATGCTTAGGGCCTATGATAAACATCCGTATTTCTCAACTAAAAATACATATCCTACAGCTATGAATAACGTATCAATGGATAGGATTTTTTTTACAGACTTTCGATATGGCATATTTGCTCAATCTGAGGCAACTGGAAGTGCTATCTCTGCAATACGAACTCTAATTCTACAACAAAATGTGAAGTGAGAAAATAGTAGGCTAATCTCTATGTCCAGAGTATAAAAAGTTATGTGACTGCAATGCATTGGGCATTATTTCCGTGAATTTCATTATTTATTTACACCAATGAATTATATTGATAGCTTCTCTAATTTGTCAACGTCCACTTCCAAAGCTACCTGTGACCACTGTCAACAATACACTGTCGTCATGAGTACTGTATACAGAATTGATTTGGATTTGTTAATTCTGTGTAAAAAGTCTCCTCCAAAACATTTGATTTTTGGCATTTAAAATATAAAACAATTCAAAACCCTTTCTTATTGAGCACTTACATTATGAAACAAATGTACTGTCAAAATTCCAAGTCTCTACTTTTTATAGTTTAGGCTCTACGTTGATTCTCTGTCATTCATTAAGTCAGTCGGTCAGTCAGGACAAAGCCTCTTATATGTATACTTATATTGAGAAGAGATGCCACATTTATTATAAGATTTAGGGATACTTTTCTATTGTAAATTTACCTATTTTTGTGTGTCGGTATTTATACACGAGTAATATTTTTTAATTAACTGATCCAAATTAGATACATTCATAATCTGCTACCAGAGTTGTAGTAGTAGTGTGTATTTATTTCTCACAAAAAAATTATCACATATAAACCACATTATTTACATTAACCGGCGCACGGGTCGGTGTCGACCATACGTGCTCACTGCATACACTTAAATTATTACCCCATAAAAACCCAATTGAAAAAAAACTATATTCTATTATTTACATAACCCCAGACGTAACCCCCCACCCCCAAACAAGTAAAAATTTCATAGACACATAGACATTATTAAGACAAAAAACAAAAACATAATAAAAAAATAATACTTCGATTTCCTTAATTCTCTAAATCTAGGCTTTCTCTCATACATCTAACTTTTTGCAGAAATTTACACAACCCGTGCCAATTGTGCTCATCCAGTAATAGATCTAGACATGCCTCCCTACTTCTTTGCTAGTTTAAAAATTTGTCGGGTAGCATCATAACTCTCCAGCGCTCTGTAACTCCACATCTCGCCAAGATATGAACCCAGGTTTCATTTTCCCTGCACATTGGGCAGATTCTCCACCCTATCTCATCCGAAATTCTCTGAGTTTTCCATCTTCCCAGGCGAATCCAGGCCATTCCTGCTCTATCTTCCGCACCCAATCTTTCTATATATGCTTCCCTTTCCCAATTAGCCTTTAATTCTGCTTGTAATTCTAATGACACTTTACCATTACAATCAGCCTCGATGTTCTGCCTCTCGATATCAATTAGTCTCCCTCTTATCTTCTTCCAAATATTTTTTCTATTCTCAATCCCCTTTTCCCACACCCACCCCATCCCTATACCCTCCAAACCCCTTTTTATGTTGGACGCCCAGTTTGTTGTTCCTAAATTCTCAAGTTGCTCATTGTAACAAATAAATTTTAAAGATGTATCTTCAGCCGTTAATAAATTTAACCAGTATTTTATTGTCATAATTTTGCAGAAGTTAGTTATGTATATGCAGAATAAACATGGAAATTTTTAAGTTTTTGCCTAAAATAGTTTCAGATATGAGGGTACATATACTTTCCCATTTTTACATGTTTTTCTTCTTTCTTTTCGTACATGTGTATATTTTTTCTAATTTAACTAGTGAAGCCACTATTATGAACGAGTAAGCAGTACAATTCTGGACTTACACAAACTTTCATGTACAGATTTTTTGTTAATACTCTTTATAGATATTTACTAATACCCATTAAAGTAAATACTGTCCAGAAACAAAATGGCCTCAACACCATGCTTAATGGACCTATCACGAACTAAGACATACAGGGCAAAATGCTAAGTTTACCGCAGTAAATTTTGATTTAGAATGGTATATTCGTCGGTTACTGCCGTTCCTATACAGGGTGTTAATGAATAAAACCGAAATATTTTACCTGCTTATAGAGGGGACATAGTCAAGCAACTTTTATTAGGAGATTTTTGCTCTAAGGATTCAATTTTTCTTGTTACAGCATAAAATCTCTCAGGGCATGGCCGCCACTGACGTCTGTCATCTGAAAAAATGCAAAATATAGGAACTTCGTTATTAACACTGGATTATGAATAAAACAAAACTAATGCAGTGGCGGCCAGTCATGTGATTAGTCTGTACATTTTTCAGAATATGAAAGCACTAAACTATGATATAGCTGTTCCTGAATAATTAAGAATCAGGTTTTTATCGATCACTAAGAAGGCGTGAAGCCATTTTAATGAAAATTTTAGTCCTATTTCGCTTCATTATTGACTTATGAGCACCAAATTGTAATGACTTTAATGCCCTGTAGCTTACACATGCTACATCTTAGAGCAAAAATCTCCTAATAAAAATTGCTTGTCTTTGTCCCTCTATACACAGGTAAAATATTTCGATGTTATTCATTAACATTCTGTATATATTTTTCAAATTTTAATTAGTGAACCCACTAACACAAGGGATTAACCAATATAATTATCAAAGTATACAGACTAACATGTAAAAATTTCAGGTCAATGCCCTTTATAGTTTTAACTAATACCCGCTTAAAGTAATTCTTGTCCAGAAACAAAATGGTCTCAGTAAAATGCATGATGGACCGGTCAGGAACTGAGGACAAACAGGGTATAATGCTAACTTTATCGTAGTAAATTTTGATCTACACCTCAATTTCGGAAAAAGTAATTTCAATTTCGGAAAAAGTAATTTCAATTTCGGAAATACGAGGGCTATTTTTTTTAAACATTATGGGCATAAAATGAAAACCACAGTGAAAATAAAAACTGTTTTATTTGGAACATTTAGGCACACCTTCTAGCTACTTCTCTACCTAGTCGCACCCCGATTGAGACATTTGTTGAAGCGTGGTGCAACTTTCAAGTACCCTCTTCAATAGGCTGGCGGCAATCTTCTATGAAAAGGGTACTTGAAAGTTGCACCACGCTTCAACAAATGTCTCAATCGGGGTGCGACTACGTAGAGAAGTAGCTAGAAGGTGTGCCTAAATGTTCCAAATAAAACAGTTTTTATTTTCACTGTGGTTTTCATTTTATGCCCATAATGTTTAAAAAAAAATAGCCCTCGTATTTCCGAAATTGAAGTTACTTTTTCCGAAATTGAAATTACTTTTTCCGAAATTGAAACTACCTTTTCCGAAATTGTAATTACTTTTTCCGAAATTGAGGTTGAAATGGTGTAGAATGGTATACTCGGCCGTTACTGCCGTTCCTATATATCTGTACACACTTAATCCGGAAGTGGCCGAACCTCCCCTAGCTTTAAAATACTGCATACAAAGTTTATATTAAACGAGGCAAAGAAAAGCTTTCCCAACCGCGTCATCCCTGCAGATTAAATTCTGTGGTCTCCTATTTCTTTTAATGCCTGGCGTCAGTTTATCAAATAGGCTATTCTTTGTGTCATGAACAACGAATTAGGTTACCAAATACAGTTTTTATAACATAACTAGCTTAAAAGACCCGGCGTCGCCCGGGTTTTGTATTTTGTAATTGGAAATTAGCTTATGAAGGATTTTCAATTTTAAATTCTAGGTCCTTATATAGGCATTTATAATTTGAAATAGGAAGAACGACTTATTACACTCAAACTATTCCCTCAGAAAACGCTTGATATAGTTTTTTATGGCTCATAGAGGATCTAGAATTTTGCATCCCATCGCTTGTACAGTGCACAGCAAGCATGGTAGAGGTTTAAATAAGAAGAAACAGAAATTCCTGTAACATAAAATTGTAATATCGAGGCGGGAAATTTCCCACTCTTATGTTACCATAAAACCGTTTTGGAGATGAAATTAAACAGAAAGCATTATCACTTTCATACTTTTCTCTTCAAAAACCTGCGATATAATATAATAATATACACATTACCATACCTCGTTTTGTTTTCTCTATGTCCAGGGTAGAGAAAGTTATGTGATTCCATTATTTTAGTGGATTTCATTCTGTAATATTTATTTATAACATGAATTATTTTGATAACTTCTCTTATTTGTCAAAAGTGCATTTCAATTGTTTTTTCCAAGCCCACCTGATACCATTTGGCAACAATATATTCTGTGATTTGGAATTGATAATTCTATGTAAAAAGGGATTAAGTATTTTCAAAAACATTTAATTTTTGGCATTTAGAATCAGAATTTTTCAAAATCCTTTCTTAGTGAGCACCTACATTATGAAACGAAGGTACTGTCAAAATTCCAAGTCTCTACCTGTTATAGTTTAGGCTGTACGTTGATTCCTGTAATTCAGTCAGTCATTCATTCAGTCAGTCAGGACAAAGCCTTTTATATATATAGAGATTTCTAGTTTACTGGTAAGAATGTTCTACAGAAAATGTCTTTTGGGAGAGCTTATTTGAGCTTCAGCCTGTTCTCATTTTATTTCCTCTTAAGTATTTTATCATACGTAATGTAACGATAGGTCCCAATGTTATCGACGTCTTTGTTTTGCCCATGAAATTATATTGACTATTCCACTCATACGCCGCGTGTCTGATATTGACCATTAACGTTTCGCAATTCCTCGGATATAGACCAATCACGATCGTTTATCTTATAAAATGCTTGCTATCAATATGAGGATGCTATTTTATCAGGTAAAATCTTCTGCTCCTTACTGGACACTTAAGCATCAGTGTGCAGTGATTAATACGTCACATGCTGCCATTAAGCAACACGAAAACAGATCATTTTATACAACACAACTTGTTTGGAAATTGAAATAATATAAACATACATTGATTAAAAAAAAACAATTTCAATTCGGTGCAAGCCAGTTCGTGTGCTTTTATGCTGTTCACCTGTCAGCTTACCTGAATGAAGTTAACTATGTCTTACATGCACAATTGGTAGCATTGGTTACAACATGGTAAATCGAATCGATTCATGGTTGGTTGATTCATAGTATGCCGTGATCTCACAACTGTTAGTTATGTTTTTATACAATGAAAGCACGAAAGTAATTATTATTTATATAATCCGTTACATCTTATTCATGGAATAGTCTTAATAAATCCAACTCGAGTTGACGAGTTTCATCAGATAATTCGCTCCTGCTGCGTAGTCGCGAATCTATCGATAAACTCGTAAACTCTCGTGGGATTACCTGTGATAAAATACTCAGAAATAACTGGAAATCAGAATAGGATAAAAGAAATAAACTATGAGCCTAATCATTGTGATAAACTGTTTTCTTTGCAGTCCGCCATGGGTTTCTATATTGTGTGAGAAATTAAGTCTCCAATCTTCTACAAAATTCTTTTCTACCGTTCTTTGTCTTTTTACTTTCTCGCTTATACGGAGTATAGAGAAAGTATTGTGATCGTGACAAAAAATCGAAGTTGAGTTAACACCGGGAGAGCACGTTTCATGAAGCCTAGAAACCGAAAAAAATATTTTTGGAATGACGTCTGTCCGTCTGTCCGTCTGTCCGTCTGTCCGTCTGTCCGTCTGTCCGTCTGTCCGTCTGTCCGTCTGTCCGTCTGTCCGTGGACAAGCACAGCGGGTAAACGGCTCGTTGTATTTACTTCATTTTTTGAAATAAGGACTTTTTCGAAATTTTGTCGAACCGCCCAGAAATTTAACTTTACAACTGAAATATTAAGGGGACTTTTCATGAAAACTTTTTGAAAATTTTTGATTTTTGAAAAAATGGCTCTAACGATTTTAATAAAAATTTAAAATTGGAAACTCTTATCTATGAGTAATAAAATGGCTATATCTGTATTTCTGCAAAAATGACTTAAGGGGTACTTTATTCGTATCCATTTTCAGTTTTTCTAGATTATATCCATTACAGTAAGTGATACATGAAACCCTACCACAGTAAAGTTGTAGAGAAAATTAAAATGAACATTTTTTGTTTAAAACATTTCTTTATACAATTAATAGATATCAAGATAAAAACGAAATAAGTACAGCTTAAATGCGAATTTCAGAACATACATATCAATTAAAATATGAATGGCATTTTGTTGCCACTAGCAACAAGAAAACTATAGGCCTAATGTACTTATTGTTGTGAAATGCAATCAGTTTAGCTCAGTCGCATTGAACACACTAAACCAATTACAGCGATGTGGTAGGCCTATGGGCTAACAGGGAAGAGGTCCTGAGTTCAAATCAAACCTCGTGGCCGCCCAAATTGACTTGGGTTTTTCATGGTTTCCTCGTTCGCAAAAGCAAACGCCGGGTTTGTAGGACTTGCTTATTTTCCATAACTCATCGCCGCTACGTCACTGGATATTATAATCGTTTAAACTGAATGCCACATACGAAGACATCACTAAACAATAGAAACAGATGATGCGAATGAGTTGTTACAATAGACTAATAGTTCACGCAAACATACTAAACACATTACATGACCTACAATGCAGTTAAAGCTTGCAATATAACCTAAGTAGTAACAGCAGTAGGACCGCCGGCGTGGTCTTGTGGTTAGCGTCAGATCCGTCGGTCCGGGTTCGATCCCCGGTACATCCTTGGATTTTTCTGAGGTTGAGGGGTCTGGTAGGGGTACACTTCCTCGTCATTCAAATTGAGGAGCTACTTGATAGAGAAGTAGCGGCTCCGGTCATGGAAACCACCATTAACGGTCGTGGGGGTCGGCATGCTGACCACATGACCCAACCCTGCCATCTGCCTGTGGTAGATGACACACCGGTCGGTTGGTAGACCAAATCCCTCAAGGAATGTAGTGCCACGGAGTTTAGTTTTAGTTTCAGTATAGCGAAATTCAAATATAAGTCGCCCCTTAAGCTCCGTCCATTCGATATTCACATTTGCATTTACTGTGTGATGTATTTTGTTTCTGAGCGAAGCAGAGTGACCAACTGTCCTTGTATTGGTGGGTGGGTTGGGTGGGGCCGATTTATCCCAAGGTGCGACTTATATTTTAATTTTCCCGTAGGAATACTAGTAGTACTAATAATATGCAGTTTTACTGTCATTCATTATTATTATTATTATTATTATTATTATTATTATTATTATTGATTCACGGTAAAACCATTAAACATGAAGATCGACTCTGATGGTTTCCGTTCTAGATACTTCTTAGTTTTATGAAAATGTAATAAATAAAATTTAATTGTCTCTTTAATTTAATTTTTTCTGTGCTAGCCTTTAACACGTATATGCGAGAAAGTTTGTGCAACGTATTTTTGCACCATTTATTTACAAAGTATTCCTTATATTCCTCTCCAAAACTTAAAATATTTAGGCCACAACAAATTAACCTGGAAACATCACATAAGTTATCTCATAAAACGACTCAGGAATAGAATCCACCAGTTAAAGCATTTACCGTATTTTACGGACTATAAGACGCTCCGGACCATAAGACGCACCTTGATTTTAGGATGGAAATTTAAAGGAAAAGAAATTTAATGTAATTCTAAACGAAATTTTTAAAGGGAATATTACACTTCATTGCATAAACAAATTATATCCTTTTACAAGGGAATCAGTGTAAATCACTTCTAACTTAAAATCTGCGTTCTATGAAAATCTCTTCTGTACAGGTGGCAACGCGTAAATTTTAACAACTGAACTTATTTCTCATGAAAGACTGAAAATACTTTTACAACCTCTAACCCTCAACTCAGCATGCGTTAAGTGTAACGGGACAAGGCTGTTTAGAGGTCATTATCTTCATTCAAACCACCCGACGGAGACAACTTCTTTCGTATAAAAGAACTCAACATTCCTTTCTTTTCGCATTGTATACCTGGATTCCAGCTACCCTCATTTTACGATCCTGAAAAGTGCGCTGATGTACAGTCTGTGCCAAAATTTGTAACTATCTTATCGTTTACATCTTGTTTATAGCTATGACATTTCGTCAATATTTACCATAATTTAAATATGTTTAGTGTACTTCGAACCATTAGAAGCACCCACCGAGGCACTGGTGAGTCAAACTTCGTTATTTCCTTTTGCGGCCTGCCGGATTATGTTATTGTTTATTGAGGGTAAACAGTAGTTTGCACTCTCAAATCCAAGCAGGTGGCAGGCTCTGGTGCCAAGTCAATCTAATAACAATAGTAACATAATACAAAATTTTGGCGTTTCTTTGATTCTCATTTCCGACTGAGACATGACAGCACTTTTCCTTCTTGCATTAAACAAACAACACTTCAAAGAGAGAACCGCTAGCGACGAAAAAAAAGTTAATACACTCAATGTAAATGCATGAAAATGACTAAATAAGGAAGCAAATGACGCGAAAATGACAAAATAATGACGTAAAATTAAAATAAATGCCCTAAAAATATAAAATTGCATAAAATGACAAAAAATGACCTAATAAAAATGTATTTCTATAATCTAGAGGCCATGATTAGGATTTATCTACAAGTTGGCAGTGTCTATGCAGCATGAATAAAAAAAATGACATGTCATTAGAATCCGGGCCCTGGTGATCAATGACACCCTCATCGCGATCTGCAAATCATTCAAGTCGACTTCATTTTACACAACAGCTACAATAAACATCATCATTCCTTCCTGCAACATCAAAATTAACTGCTCTATTAGCCTTTTATTTAATTTTTCTTTCTTAATATAGTACAGTAAATTAATACAGCACTGTATTATGGCATGGTTGTTTTCAATAGTATATTGCGATACAAGTGCCGTAAGGCACGTTTACGGGTCGAGGAAACAGATTGAAAACCCTCGGCTGCGCCTCGGGTTTTTAAGTTTTCGAGACCCGTAAATGCCTTTACGGCCCGTGTGTTGCATGCTATTTTTTGCACGATGATTATTTATATCAATTTAATTATATTAATTGTGATATTACCTGAAAATATTATGTAAATACATTCTTGAAAATAGATGTTTATTTCAGAAAGTGATTCGCATGTGTTTGTTGTTATGGGAACCGAATATTTGTCCTGGGGGCCGTGCCCATAAAGGCTTGTATTATGAAGTGTATCGTAATGAATTATGACGTAGCGCTTGGACCGTAAGTGTTTTAACCTCATCGCAACCGGCCTTAGCAACAAGACTGTGTGGGAATGTCAACTTACGATCCATGTAAACAAAGTTCGTAAGTACCACTTACTAGCTAAGGAGTGCAAAAAATTTAATTTCGTTTCAGTGCCTCCCTCGCTTTGTGCCAATAAATGTTAGAAAACGGATGGTGGCATTACATCGAGGGTTGACTGTACTGTTATTTTCGCCCTAAGATCTGCTCTTGTCAGACGTCCTACCTAATTGCAGCCCCATCAGACTAACGAACCTTTCATGATGCGAGAAATAAATTCCACATAACATAAACAGTAGAGGGTTTTTGCTTGCATCGTAATTAAAGAGCGAAAACCATTATCATGGAGAGCTTAAATTATTTCTTCCACCAAATACAACTTCATTACTCTCAATTAAAGCTCCTTGCAAATTAAAAAAACAGCACAGAGAAGTCTATTGGGTTCCCCTTGCAAATTTATAAATTAAAAGCGGTCAAAGTTCACATCTGAACAGAGCTAAGTCCACTAAAGAGAAAAACAGCGTATGTCGTGCATATGTTAAAATATAACATATCCAAAAATAGAATCAATCTATGAATAAGGTGCAGATCTAAACGTATTTAACTAAACATATTAATTGATAAAATCAGCTCAACTAATTAGTCCAGTCGATATAATGAAAAATGGGGGGGGGGGTAGCTGGAAAATATTCCGAAGTTAATGAAATGTTTTACAGATTATTTGGGGTACTCTAGGATGTCTATCCTAAGTTTTCGACCTCGAGGACCCTGTGCTAACTTGGGGGAGGGGAATAAACCTCAAAATTGTTGGACTTTTTTCCGTTTTTCGCTTATATCTCGTAACCTAAGCATAATTTGTGCACTATAGTAAAATACAAAGTTGTAGAGCATTAAATGTTCTAAAATGTGGTTGTTAACACGAATCTATAGACCCAATATTAACCGAGATACGGCCGATGAAAGTTAGACAAAGTTTCTCGAATTGTAAATAAATATCCGAAACACGAAGGTTTTGGGCCTATAACTATTTATTTAATCAGTCAAAGGAGAGAGGTTCCATCTGGCACTGTGAAGTGTACTCTGGCTTAGCTCAGTTGGTAGAGCAGTGGCACGGATAGTCGAAGGTCCTGGGTTCAAATCCCAATGTGAGAGAAATGTTTCTCCTATAATATTATCATGTAATATCCAACAGAGACAATAATCTGTGGTTCATGAATGCATATGCTTATATCTACACACAGACATGGTTTTGATAATAGAATTTTTTGGTTTCACGGGACTTCAAAATATGAATTTATGTAAAAAAAACTCAACATCGAATTTGGGGGTCGAACTACCTATAGTACGGGCAGAGAAAGTAATAATGCAAATAAATTTAAAACTAATCCTTCATATATAACATTTATTCAAGATAATAAACTCTAACTTCAGTCAAAACACTTTACCACAGAAATAGAAACCCACAATGAACACGGTGTCATTAGCTTATTGCCTTCCCTTACTTCAGACGTACAAAATATAAACCTTTCGCATTTACTTTCAATGACCATTCCTCACTGCAGCGTTTGAGACCATTTCTCTTCATCTCCAATCCCCCCCTTCGATCAATTAACCATCTGCCTCGTTCCTCTCTCTACACAAATTACATCCCATTTTTCCTTCTCCCTTAAATTCTTTGTGCAAACTAAGAATTCTTCCTTCACTCATAGTTAATTACAATTATTAATAGGGCAAGGAATTTTATGAAAAATCATATTTTTAATAAAATCAGGTAAACTGATGTATCAAAGTGCCAGAATGTTTTTGTTTAATCAGTTATAATTGCAATTACGATATGCAGAAAATAAGTTATTTTTGTAATCTATCTCCGAGTTTAGCACCAGATCGATTCATTAAGCAGGACTTACGGAAGAACAAATGTCTAGTTTTTTTTTAAAATCAGATTAATGCCCGGTTTCTACAAACTAGTGAATTACCTATGGGTAAATTATCCATGGACAAATTAGTTCCATTTAACCTACAATGATATAATGAGCAAGGCCTTGGAGTTGTACAGTTAATTTAATTCAGAAGGCTTTGATTCTCATTGTTTAAATATTACTATTGATCCTATGAAAGGTTAAATTTTATCCAGCCATCCATGAAAGGATAAATTAACCCGAAGATTTACCCTTGGAAAGATCTACCCCGAGTTTGTAGGAACATTTTTTCTGTCATTTTCATATTTACCCAGAAGACATTCATCTAGAAACTCGCCACAAGTGTAAGTGATTGCTATCTTTAAATTATTTGTGTTGGTGTGGTGTTATTTTTGTGTAAATTCAATCCATTGGATAATTTACCCATAGGTAATTCGCGAGTTTATAGAAACCGGCCATAAATCGTCCAGCATCAGCAGAACTATATAGATTTGTGATATCTTGACAGTCAAACTCTCATATAAGAAACAACAAAAAAAGTCAAATTGGTTGGGTACAAGATTTGAACCAGGGAACTCTAAAATGCGAGTCCAAGACATCACCACTTCGGCCACTTAACTCAGTTTAACGGTCTAGTTTGATAAGCAAATCAGTTCTCATGGCAACATGTTGTTTAACAGTGTTCATATACGAGCTTTGGAAGTTACAATACATAGGCCTATAGCTTTGACGAATAACGCTACCCATATATTCCTTCACATATGCTTATCAAACTAGACCTTTGTTCTTCCGTAAGCCCTTCTTAATGAATCGATCTGGAGCTTAACTCGAAAACTGATTACAAAAATAACTTATTTTCTGCATGTCATAATTGCAATTGTCACTGATTAAACAAAAGCATTCTGGCACTTTGTTACATCCGTTTACCTGTTATTATTATTATTAATATATTTAATATTTTACATAGAACCAAAAAATTAATATATCAGGCATTATTCGAAAGTACAACATTATATGGCGCTGAAACTTGGACCATAAGTAGACAACAAGCAAACAAATTAATGGCATTAGAAATGCATTTTAGGAGGCGTTCAGCAAGAAAATCCAGGAAAGAAAAAATTCGGAATAATAGAATAAGGGAAATAATGCAAGTTGAAAAGAATATTTTGGAACTTGTAGAAGAAAGACGCTTGAAATGGTATGGACATGTACTCAGAATGACAGAGGATAGAATACCCAAGAAAATTTTGGATTGGAAAGTAGAAGGAAAAAGAAGAAGATGGAAGCCCAAAGAATGCTGGATGGATGGCGTGAAAAGGAGTGTAGGGGTCAGCTGTTCACATACGATCTGCTGCTTAACACTAGATTTTTTGGGGGGGTGGGGAAATTTATGTCCAAAGTGGGGCAGCTTAGGATGGAACTGGCCGAGGGAGTGGGACCGAGGGAGTAAGGGTAGTACTCCGATGGGGTAGACGGCTGTATATAGAATAATATGTAAAATATATTTGGTTGGTGGGTTTAAGGGTATTGCTGGTGTATGTGCTATTTTTGGAGGGGAATGTGTGTGTGTGTGTGGTGTTTTGTTTGTATATTTACTAGTGTTTAACTGTTTGTGTGTTTTTAGTTTTACTTTTAGGGTACATTTTTGCTTGTGCACAGTTAAAGCATGAACAGCCTAAGGGCTCGTGCAACGAATAATGTAAAAAGATAGTTTTCCTTGTTATCAATAAAAGCACTTCATTCATTCATTCATTCATTCATTCAAGAGTATGGAGAGAAAAGGATTAAGTGAAGAAGGTGCTATGGACAGGGACTTATGGAGGCAAAAGATTGTTGTGGGATGAAGGAAAACCATTGTGTTGTGGAATATTCCTTAATAATAATAAAAATATATATTATTATTATTATTATTATTATTATTATTACCTATGATGAAATCTCATATCTGCTAGAATGGAGGGAAGTAACATAGATGGATATAGCAATATGTTCATGCAGTTTGATTTACGTCTGTATAATCCAGGTTATCTCTGGCACTCAATTCGTTATAGTCTTTAATAAAAATTTCACATAAGAAGGAAATGAAAGTAAAAAGAATGGAACAAGCCATTCCGTGACTGGTAACCCATCCGATCACAGCGCCAGCCCTGAATGACTCCTTAATGCTGTTCCATCTTTCTTCATTTCTTCATATAGTCCTGTGATAGATACACTAGCTTCTAGCCAGGAGAACGAGAAGAAGAAGAAGAAGAAGAAGAAGAAGAAGAAGAAGAAGCAGGGCACAGACTGGGTTGAAGTTCCTTCAATCATACTTTAGTAAAGGAATTGAGTTCACATTTCGAAACCCCGGACAATTTGACTCCGGTAATTTTTCTACACCATGGGTCTACAAAATAGGCGAAAGAACCATTTTCGGCCTTCAAAAAATTATACGAGGGTCATTTCAAAAGTTCTGCATACTGTAAGATAACATTTAAGAAAATAATTTATTTTACAAAATACCTTTACAGGCCTTCAATATAAACTTCATTCTTATTTATGAGAGCTTCCCAACGTTTTGGCAAATTTTGTATTCCGGATAGGGCACCTTCATTGTTGAGCTGTCTGATTACTCAGGTCACCTCACTGGAAGCTTCATCAATTGTAACAAAACGTTTTCCACGTCTATGGATGGAAAGACTTCCACACCCATCATACAGTTCTGATTTGAGCCCATCAGACTTTGATTTGTTTCCCAAATTGAAGGAACCACTCCGTGGAAAACGTTTTGTTACTAATGTTATACTTACTTACTCAGTGGCAATAGACAATTCCTAAGCAAGCTAAAGGAATATTATCTATTTCTTGGAACCTTGAGGTTCATTGCCGCGCTTACCTGAGCCTGCCATTCAACCCTATTCTGTGCTAATTCATCCAACCATCCATCGCAAATCCTACTTCCTTTAAATCTATCCTAATATTGTCCTCTCAGCTACGTCTATGTCTTCCAAGTGGTATTTTCCCTTCGGGTCTTCCAGTCAATACTTTTGAGCAGGCTATGTCTTTCCTCCCCCATGCGCGCAACATGTCCAGCCCATTTCATCCTCCGTGATTTAATTACCCTTACTATATCCGGTGACGAGTACAAGTCATGAAGCTCGTCGTTATGCAGTATTCTGCCATCCCTATTGTCATCTCTCTTAGTTCAAATATTTCTCTAAGCCCCCTGTTTTCGAACTCCCTCGGATTATGTAAGGGGGCCATGTCTCACATCCATATAATACAACCGGCAGGATAATAGTCCTCTAATACTTTAGTTTTAGACTAGCATGTGCCCGCGGCTTCGCCCGCGATAATTATTTCAAAAATTAAAAATTAAGAGCATAATAGTAAAATCATTATATTTATTAACACCTAAATCACGAGGACTACATACCACGATTAGATAGCATCGTCTGGTAAAAGCGACCTCAGATTCGAGTTTCTTGGCCCACAAAACCTCTGTATAGTGAGATTCGTCCAAATAAAACAACGTTTGACCATATTTAGGGCTTACAACATTCAAGCGATCGCGAAAGTTTTATTGTCAAGGTATGACAAAAATAGCCAAAGCCAACTGTAATTGATTTGACATTGAAATGTATAACTGAAAACTTATGTTTTGAAAACGCACAAAATGCACGTTTTTTGCCCGTTTTTCACTCATAACTCACGAACGAAAACTAAAATTAGAATTCCGGCTTGGAGGTGCATTTTCCGACCCTTCAGCCCACCTATGTTTAAAATTTCAGATCTCTGCGTTCAGTAGATTTCGCTGGACATCGAGGACAATTCCTTTTATTAATACAGATAATATGAATTATAATGATACCTTCTCTAATTTGTCAAACATCCATTTAATTTAATCCAAACCCACCTGATACAACTGGCAACAATATGTTCTGTGAATTTGTTTGGATAATTCAGTGTAAAAAGGGGTTAAGTATTTTCAAAAACATTTAATTTTTGGCAGTTAAAATCAGAATTTTTCAAAATCCTTTCTTAATGAGCACCTACATTATGAAACGAAGGTACTGTCAAAATTTCAAGTCTCTACCTATTATAGTTTAGGCTCTACGTTGATTCTCTGTCAGTCAGTCAGTCAGGACAAAGCCTTTTATATATATATAGAGATTTCTGGACAGAAGACGAGATGATAAGAATTTCTGAACTGCATAAAAACAAGCATTTCATGATTTGAGTCTACACTTAACTTCTACCTTAATATTATTCGTATCTGTAATTATTCCTCCCAGATATTTGAATTTCACCACTATTTTTTTGCCATTATCTGAAATACAGTATCAATGGAGATCTTAAAAAAACTTCTCAAGCCATTAGTGTGCATAAATTTAAACGTAAGTTTAGCATGTTAGTATGTAATCCAGATATGCTTCTGCTTTACATGGAACATGAGTTGTAACATTATTCTAGTCACGTGATATGCAAATTGCACATATCGAACTGTAGTTAGAGGCTTTCATATTTACACATCAAAAGCAGAAACTTCTTAAGAACAACTCCTGCATAACATTACGAGGCAGTTTCCTTCTCATTGACATTTCAACCTTATAACTTACGAGACTTGTTTATACATTAAAGAGGCAATGCTAACATTACGTTATAGTATATTGCGATACAAGTGCCGCAAAGGGTGCATACGGATTCAGGAAAGAGTTTGAAAATTTCCGAGATACGTTATGCGCTTACGGCACGGGTATTGCATGCTATTTTTTGCACGATGATTATTTATATCAATTTAATTATATTAATTGAGATATTAGCTGAAAATATTATGTTTATACACTACTAGCTTAAAAGACCCGGCGTCGCCCGGGTTTTGTATTTTGTAATTGGAAATTAACTTATGAAGGATTTTCAATTTTAAATTCTAGGTCCTTATATAGGCATTTATAATTTGAAATAGGAAGAACGACTTATTACACTCAAACTATTCCCTCATAAAACGCTTGATATAGTTTTTTTATGGCTCATAGAGGATATCGAATTTTGCATTCCATCGCTTGTACAGTGCACAGGAAGCCTGGTAGAGGTTTAAATAAGAAGAAACAGAAATTCCCGTAACATAAAATTGTAATATCGAGGCGGGAAATTTCCCACTCTTATGTTACCATAAAGCCGTTTTGTGGATGAAATTAAACAGAAAGCATTCAAAAACCTGCGATATAATATAATAATATACACATTACCATACCTCGTTTTGTTTTCTCTATGTCCAGGGTAGAGAAAGTTATGTGATTCCATTATTTTAGTGGATTTCATTCTGTAATATTTATTTATAACATGAATTATTTTGATAACTTCTCTTATTTGTCAAAAGTGCATTTCATTTGTTTTTTCCAAGCCCACCTGATACCATTTGGCAACAATATATCCTGTGATTTGGAATTGATAATTCTATGTAAAAAGGGATTAAGTATTTTCAAAAACATTTAATTTTTGGCATTTAGAATCAGAATTCTTCAAAATCCTTTCTTAGTGAGCACCTACATTATGAAACGAAGGTACTGTCAAAATTCCAAGTCTCTACCTGTTATAGTTTAGGCTGTACGTTGATTCCTGTCATTCAGTCAATCAGTCAGTCAGTCATTCATTCAGTCAGTCAGGACAAAGCCTTTTATATATATAGAGATTGAAGATGTATGTTATATTTCAGAAAGTGATTCGAATGTGTTGGTTGTTATGGGAACCGAATATTTGTCCTGTTCAAGTCGCTACAAACTGGGGGGCCTTGGTTCTGGTCTTCCATAAAGGCTTGTATTATGATGATTTTACTTACGGCACTTGTGCTTTTTGTAAATTTTACCGCACGGAGATTTCTTTTGTTTTCATAACAACTAGATTGCGTGTGGGAATGTCAAGTTACGATCCACGGCAACAATATTCGTAAGTACCACTAATTAGTTACGTCGTGCAAAAAAAAAAAAAATATTACACCATCATACGAGGGCCGTCCATAAAGTACATTTCCCTGGGGCTGTTTACAGAAACAAAACAAAATTACATGGGAATGTTTATTGCAACAGATATACCAAGTGTTCAGCTATTTTTCAACATATTCGCCACCAGAATTGAGATATAATTATTTCATACCTTGGAACGAACTTTTGAATACCTGTGTCGTAGAAGTCTGTCGCCTGGGATTTGAACCACTGTGTGGCAACCAAATCCCCCTCTCTGTAATTTCTTGAGGTGTAGGAAAAGATGGAAATCACTGGGAGCGAGGTCAGGGCTGTAGGGTGAATGTTTAAACACCCTACTGCCCGGATCTCGCTCCCATTGATTTCTATAATTTCCTACACCTCAAGAATTGGCAGTGAATGATAATCAACGTACAGCCTAAACTATAACAGGTAGAGACCTGCAATTTTAGCAGTGCCTTCGTTTCATAATGTAAGTGCTCACTAAGAAAGGATTTTAAAATTTTTTATTTTAAATGTCAAAATTCTAATGTTTTCGAGAATACTTAATCCCTTTTTACACAGAATTATCAAATCCAAATCACAGTTCACATGACAACAGTGTATTGTTGGCAATGGTCTCAGGTAGGTTTGGAAATAAATGATACGGGACTTGGACAAATTAGAGAAGCTATCGATATAATTCATTGGTGTAAATCAATATTGAAGAATGAAATCCAAGAAAATAATGTTCAATGTGATGCAGTCACATAACTTTCTCTACCCTGGACATCGAGAATATTATACGAGGTGTGGTTATATGTACATTATTATATCGTAGGTTTTTGGGGAGGGAAATATGAAAGTGGTATTGAAATTCTTTTTAATTTCATCCCCGAAACGCTTGTATGGTAACATGGGAGTGAGAAATAAAATACTTCGCAAAGACAATACAATTTTGAGTTAAAGGAATTTCTGTTTCTCCTTATTTAAACTCCTACCAGGCTTGTTGTGTAGAAGCGATGGGGTGCAAAATTCTACATCCTCTATGAGCCATAAAAAGCTACATCAAGCGTTTTCTGAGCGAATAGTTTGAATGTGATAAGTCGTTCTTCTTCATTTAAAATTCTAAATACCTATTTAAGGACCTATAAATTGAAAATCGAAAGTCCTTTATAAGTTAACTAACTGAAAAGGCCCGGCGTCGCCCGGGCTTTGTATTTTTTAATTTGAAATTAACTTATGAAGGACTTTATGTGTGTAGAACTTGAAATGAAGAAAAAGATTTATCACACTCAAACTATTCCATCAGAAAACGCTGGATATAGCTTTTTATGACTCATAGAGGATGTGGAATGCTGCATTCCGTTGCTTCTACACATCATGCTTGGGAGGGGAACACAAATTACATAAGATTGTACTGACTTGACGGAAAATTTTATTTCTCATTCTCATGTTACCATACAATTGTTTCGGGGCTGAAATAAAAGAGAAATGCAGTATCACTTTCATACTTTCCTCCCCTAAAACCCGGGACATAATATACTGCGAGTATAGGACTCAAAATGTTCCATCCCATGCTTAGGGCCTATGATAAATCTCAACTAATACGAAGCCTACAGCTATGGATAACTGACTATTTACCGACTTCTGGTATAGCATACTCACACACTTAAGTTGCTCCTGCAATACGACCTCTTAT
This sequence comes from Ectobius pallidus, assembly GCA_964059195.1. NCBI lineage: Eukaryota > Metazoa > Arthropoda > Insecta > Blattodea > Ectobiidae > Ectobius > Ectobius pallidus. The sequence goes on from CAXKWD010000007.1 coordinate 167,537,518, forward strand.
TCTACATCAAAATGTGAAGTGAGAAAATATTTCTTACGTCGAAGGTAGAGGAAGTTATGTGACTGCATCACACTGTGCTTTATTTTCGTGGATTTCATTTTCAGTGATTATTTTCGCCAATATATTACATCAATGGAATCATAATTCGTTAAAGTCCAGCATTAGGCTATATAGTCGCCAAGGCCCTATGTCATCACAGTAAACAATTCACTGTTGTCATGTGAACTAAACAGCAATTCATTTTTTTCAGTACAAAATTCTCAGAAATTATATAATTTTCAAGGGAAGGAGTATTTTGTTTGAATTTTAATGTTGACCGCTATACTTTCCGGGCTTAACTGGGTATGTGTGCAAAATTCCGTGTAAATTGGTAAAGAAATGTAGATTTGTATAAGGAACAAACACACATTCGACTTTATATAATAGATTTCCAATTACAAAATACAAAACCCGGGCCTTTTAAGACACACACATATATTCATCTTTACCCGTTGAGAGTGATGTGAATGACGACGCTAAATAAGCTTTTGTGTATATTACAGAATAATCATGTCTGTGGTTAAGGGTTAAACGACTCCTTGTGAATCGTGTTTGTGAACTCAATAGAAGAGCGAACAATTTTATTTTATGGCCACAGTACATGTGTTTCTCTTCTTTAGAAAAGATCGCAATACAAAGTACGTAATTATTTCTGAGTATTCACTATTGATAGAGTTTTGAGGGCATAATTAGCTCAGTCGCCAAGGCAACCAACTGTGGAAGTTGGGTACATCTCTATACGTCTATTATGTAGTTTAAATGTTTGTTCTCCACTTTCGTGGAATGTCTACCTAGTTGTCCATTAGTTGCATAAATCTAAACTAACAGCCAATTAAACTGTCACACAACAATGGAGCACTGCCTCCATACACGAATCCCTGAATAAAGGGTTGTTAGGGAGATTTTGTTGATTTAGAGGTAATAGCTCGCTGTGGGATCACTGTCTGACTCTTTTTGTGCCTAACAAATCCTATGTAAGGAGTTATTACATGAACGAATGAATAAATATTTCTTAACCACAATTGGGTTTCTACCAACTGGTACCTACATAATAGACCAGCAGACCGCGGTTATTTACTTAACTGCTAGATGTTTTCTACAAATCATTTATTTAACAAAAATATTCAAAACATTATATTTATTAACACTGAAATCGTTTTTACTAATTTGCAAGGAATTACATAATTTTATTCTTAATTATATTGTTTAACATCAAAAAATATACGAGGGTCATTTCAAAAGTTCTGCACACTGTAAGATAAAATTTAAAGAAAATAGTTTATTTTGCAAAATACCTTTACAAGCCTTTAATATAACCTTCATTCTTGCTTATGACAGCTTCCCAACGTTTTGGAAATTTTTTTTTATTCCTGATAGGGCACCTTCATTGTTGAGCTGTCTGATTACTCAGGTCACCTCACTGGAAGCTTCGTCAATTGTAACAAAACGTTTTCCACGGAGTGGTTCCTTCAATTTGGGAAACAAATCAAGTCTGGTGGGCTCAAATCAGGACTGAATGATGGGTAGGGAAGTCTTTCCATCCTTAGACGTGGAAAACATTTTGTTACAATATTGATGAAGCTTCCAGTGAGGTGATCTGAGTAATCAGATAGCTCAAGAATGAATGTGCCCTATCCGGAATACAAAATTTGCCAAAACGTTGGGAAGCTGTCATAAGCAAGAATGAAGGTTATATTGAAGGCCTCTAAAGGTATTTTTCAAAACAAATTATTTTCTTCCATTCTATCTTACAGTGTGCAGAACTTTTGAAATTAAATAATTACACGAAGAAAACGAATCTTATTTATTTATTTATTTATTTTATTCTGCCAACTACAGGAATAAATCCCAATTACAGTTGGCGTAATTTCGCCAATACATGTTTTACACTATAAAAAAATACAATACAATAAATGAACGAATGTGCGAGGATAAAGAAAAAAATACATAAATGATTTACAATAACTACAATTAATTTAACAAGACAATCTAAAAATTAAGCCAAATCATATGGAACATATAACAGTTTATGAAGAAGTCCTATGTACTGATTCACTGACAAGTCAAAATCCAGAAGAGCATTTTGAAGTGATAGAGAATTATATCGTTTACACATTTGGATGAAAGATGAACATTCTAATATTTTTTATTTAATGACAGGAATATATAACAATTCCCTATTCCTTAAATTTAATTGCACTACATTAAATTTAATACGTTTTAAAAGTTCATTACTATCAATTTTACCATTGATAATTTTATATAAGAATAACTGTTGCGCTACCAACCTTCTACCAATTAAAGTAACAAATTTAAATTCATTTAATAAAGTATTATAATAAATTCTATCACTTAAAGCAGATCTATCATATTTTTTAAAATACATATATCGAAGAAAACTCTTCTGAATTTTTTCTATGTCATTAATATGAGTTTTATACAATGGTGACCATATAACTGATGCATATTCTAACTTACTGCGTACAAAACTATTATAAAGTAATTGTAAGACACGTTCGTCTTTAATATTTTTGGAATTACGAAAAATAAATCCTAACTGTCCATAAGCTTCATCTATTATTTTATCAATATGCTTTCTAAAATTTAAATTATGCGTAATAATTAATCCTAAATCTTTAATGGTAAATATTCTTGTTAACGTTTCCGAATTCATACTGCTTATGCTGCCATATGGGCATACAAATTCCAAATGAAACTATTAAAATGAACCATAGATTCATGAACCTTACCCAAATCATGCATAAACAATTTTCTTATAACGATTGATAATTTTTAAACTAAAAACCCGGCTTCGAAACATCATATGAGCAGCATCGTCTGCAACCTTTGGAATATCTACATTATAAATATATATATATTTTTAATAAATTCTTAAAACTTTTCTTTTTTATTAAAATAAATATATATTTTAAAGAATAAACTATTAATGTTAAATGAATGATTTTCGATAGTGTTGTTCATATATTAACAAAAACACATAAAAATAACCACCCGGAAATATTAATAGGCTATTTGTGGAAATTATCAAGGAAACGGCATTTCAGTGCATGAAACGCGGCTGTCATTTTGTAACGATAACTACAGTAACTGTAAAAGTTTGATTAATTTCCAAAATACTATGCAATTGTAGAAGTAGTCAATAAAGATCTTGTGAGATTACAAGATTGTAGAGCAATTCATTGCTTACATACTTACTCAATGGCAATAGAAAACTCCTAAGCAAGCTAAAGGAATACTATCTATTTGATGGAACCCGAAGGTTCATTGCCACGCAAACTTGAACCCGCCATTCAACCCTATTCTGTGCTAACTCCATCCAATCATCCCCACAAATCCTACTACCCATAAATCCGTTCTAAGATTGTCCTCCCACGTGGTCTTTTCCCTTCGGGTCTCCCAGTCAATACTTTTGAGATATGTCTTTCCTCTTCCATGCGTGCGACATGTCCAGCCCATTTCATCCTTCGCGATTTAATTACCCATACTATATCTTGTGATGCGTACAGGTCCTGAAGCTCATAGTTATGCAATTTTCTCCAGTCCCCATTGTCATCCCTCTTGGGCCCAAATATTTTTCGAAGCACCCTATTTTCAAAAACTCTCAGGCTATGTTCTTCCTGATCAGTTAGCGGCCATGTCTCACATCCATATAATACAACAGGCAGGATAATAGTCTTATAAATCTTAATTTTTAGATTTCTGAACAGAAGACGAGAAGATAAGAGTTTCTGAACTGCATAAAAACAAGCATTACCTGATTTAAGTCTACACCTAACTTCTGCCTCAATTTATTATTAAATTCAACGCAAGATTTTGGTGAATTTTTCTTAGGGGGACTGTACAAAACCCGTCATCATAATATTCCTTTAACAGAGTCTCGAAGCTGGCAAAGTTTACGTAGCCGGGACCTTTGTTTTAATTAGCTCAGGATTACTTCCGGGCTAAATACACACTTTGTATAAATAAAATCGTTCCTTCAAGTTGCTCAGTTCTCTCTCTCCTTCTTCTTCTTCACTGCGTCGCTCTGTCAAACGGAAATTAACTTCAAGTTTAAAGTATTATAGAAACTAGCAGCTATTTACTCCTTTCACTTGCAGGCATATGCCAGGTCTAGAAGGCTACCACTCAGGATTTCGGGGATTTGATAGAGTTGAGACATGCTTCACTGAGTGAGTAAGATTCCGCTTCTAGGACTTTCTAGAATTTTCTTTCAGTTCAAGGAAGTAAGCAGTCTTCAGTGCTAAGCCGGGGAAATCGATTATATCAGTGATACTGGCAAAAAAAATCGATACTTACTTACTCAATGGCAATAGAAAATTCCTACGCAAGCTAAAGGAATATTATCTATTTTATGGTACCCGGAGGTTCATTGCCGCGCTTACCAGAGCCCGCCATTCAACCCTATTCTGTGCTAACTCCATCCAACCATCCCTCTCAAATCCTACTTCCCTTAAAGTTATCCTAATATTGTCCTCCCACCTACGTCTAGGTCTTCCAAGTGATCTTTTCCCTTCGGATCTCCCAGTCTATATTTTTTTAGATATATCTTTCCTCCCCCATGCTGCCATAATACTTCCTTACTTACTTCCTTAATTACTCAATGGCAATAGACAATTCCTCAGCAAGCTAAAGGAATATTATCTATTTTATGGTACCCGGAGGTTCATTGCCGCGCTTACCAGAGCCCGCCATTCAACCCTATTCTGTGCTAACTCCATCCAACCATCCCTCTCAAATCCTACTTCCCTTAAAGTTATCCTAATATTGTCCTCCCACCTACGTCTAGGTCTTCCAAGTGATCTTTTCCCTTCGCGTCTCCCAGTGTATATTTTTTTAGATATATCTTTCCTCCCCCATGCTGCCATAATACTTCCTTACTTACTTCCTTAATTACTCAATGGCAATAGACAATTCCGCAGCAAGCTGAAGTAATATTATCTATTTTATGGTACCCGGAGGTTCATTGCCGCGCTTGCCTGAGCCCGCCATTCAACCCTATTCTGTGCTAACTCCATCCGGTCATTCCTCGTAAATCCTACTTCCCTTAAATCCATCCTAATATTGTCCTCCCACCTACGTCTGGATCTTCCAAGTGGTCTTTTCCCTTCGGGTCTCCCGAACATTTTCGTAAGCACATGGGTGCTTTATCTTTTATAGGCTGTAGTTTCGAAAGAAAATTTTAAAATGTACAGCATAAGGTAGGCCTACAAGAAATAAACTATGGGTCTAATCATTGTGTTAAGTGTTTTCTGTGCAGTCCGGCATGGGTTTATAATTGTATGGAGGAGGGAATCCATAATAAAGGCAGTTGTATCCAATAGCTATGGGATCAATTCCAATTCCGATTCCGATTCCATAATAAACAACCCACAGTTATTCTCGCTTTTGATTGGGTGGTATTAGTTATGGTTATTTAACGACGGCGATGCACTGCAACTGCCTGTGACCGTCGCCTGTGTGCCGGAATTTTGTCCTCAATCACTTAACAACTTAATGCAGAGCTCTGCGATATTAGATCTTACTTTAAGGGAATGCACCACTGAAATTACTAAAATCGAAAGTTTTCAGGCAATATAGCTCAAAATTTTACCATACACTTGCCTCGTGCATTTATTTTATGGTTTAAAATTTTATCCTAATATCTTGAAAAGTTTTTGAGTTATTAATTTTCATAATATAAAAGTAGAGCGATTTTCAAAATACTCCACACGATGAAAATTTCCAAAAATTAATTTTTTTACAAATGCACTTTATTTATCTAACTATGAAGAAAAAATTTATCATATGATTCTAAGGTTTATGGTTCCTGAGATAAAAAAAAGTGTAAGTTATATATATTTATATTTCAGAATTTCAAAAAAATATTTATTTTGAAAATTCATAACTAATAAAATATTCATAATTTCAAAAATTCATATGACAGATTTTTACAACTACACCTTAAGAACATGTGCTGAAAATTTAAGAGAAATTGCATAAAGACTTCATCGTGTGGAGTATTTTAAATTATGAAAAATGCTGAAAAAAAAATAGTTAGATAAACGATCTTTAAGGCAGGCAGGTAGCAGTCAGGAACGTGCGGAAGACGATTTAAAAAGTCACCTGACGCCTTTTATACACACAGAATGTCATAAACGAAAATAGAATCTGAAAATAGAATGTTTGTAGAATTTTATCAGTACAAAAATGAAAAATGACTTTTTTTCACAATTTTTAACAAATCTCAGTGGTGCATTCCCTTAAGGTGCCTATTATTCCTGAGTATTCGTATTCCTTACGAATGTAACCAAAAATATAAGATAAGGTTTCTGTCTCGTTGCAATGAAGGCAACGGATTTCCTGACTTCTGGGCAATGCGATGGAGTTGCAGTTTATTTTTATGGCATTTGTCCATGGTAAGGAAGAGAGGCCTTGTTTTGTAGAAATCCAGGCCACTCTTTGCTTTAGGCCAGTCTTCAAATTGAGACATTCCTTCGCCACGGGTCGATTTCCATGTTTCAAATTATTGATGGAGCTTTTTACGGAGTCCACATGCTTTAGATACTTCATCAAGAGGTAAACAGAGATTAGGTAAGCTTCCTTCTATTAAACAAGAAACCTATAATGGCATTAATTAAGATACGAGCAGTTTTGATACGAGAATATTAATTACCATTAGAGGCCAATTGAATACGGCTGTTTTTGTACGATCATAATTAGACTAAATGTTTAAATTTTGAGATTCAATAAAACAAACGGCAATGAGCCCGCATCAGTTTGTCGTAGTTCTTGTCTTCTACGAGATGACAGCTTAAGGCATATATGGGCAACGCACGGCCCGCGGGCCGGATGTGGCCCGCCCCGTCTTTTGATCCGGCCCGCAGAAAATTTTAAAATCACGCTCGAAAAAGCAATTATTTTCGGTTCTCACCAACAAGACAGTGAGAAGGGGGAAACAAAAGCCTGACCTAAGAGGGTGTTCCTTCCGGTCAGCGCTAGAAAAATGTTGCAATAGGCCTAAATCAAAGGATCGAACCAGACTTACAGATGAAAATTTGGAAAACACTCTGCGCTTGTGTATTAGTGGGATTGAATATCTTGTTTCTCAAGTTCAAGCTCAAGCTTCTCATTTATTTCTGCTGATTGTAAGTAAATACCTAATCTGTTCGATATTGTTCTCATTCATATAACTTTAGCATTATACTTTATAAATATAAAAAACCGTATCATGATTATTTTTTCACAACTACCTATTATCTACGGCCCGCGACTTCATAAATATCGTAAAGTTTAGCCCGCATCTTTCTAAAGGTTGCCCATACCTGGCTTAAGGCTTCGGTCAAATAGAATTTACCTTATTGTTGTTTTCTTGAAAGAAACAGATTTTGACAACAATAATTGAATTAATTTTAGTATGATGTTAAAATTAACACGAATAGAATTGATTTTATTTGAAATATAGCCTACAGACTATTTATTACGTAGTTTTCAGCTCCTACTCTCAAAGTCGTTCCGTGTTCGATAACAATCGATACCACACCGATGTCGAAATGAAAGACAGTCTCGAAATAAAAATCTACCTATTGGGATCGGAACCATGGCATGATTTTCGAAAAATTCTTTCATATCTTAACGTTTCATGCCTCCCTAAGTACGAAACCACCGCCCGTTAAAAAAATTATATATATCTTTACATGCTAGAGATGCTAGTAATTTTGAAGATATTTGAACCAAATTTTATTATGTCATTTCTAGGCCCAACAGATCGGACAAGTTCGTTAATGAGCTAAATTGCCCCTGAAATTTTGAAAAATTTATATCTCGGCCCCTATGAAGAATAGAGGGAAACTTTGTTGGAATAAATTAGAGTATTCCCTATGAAGTTCACAGTGACACAAACGATTCGGGGGTTTTGGGGGTACGAGTGGGGGTGGGGGGATGGAAATTCGAAATTTTTGAAACCACGTCTTGTGGGGTATCGTTGAAAAGCTCTTGATGAGTACTCTACAAATCAATAAGCAGTTCCTCGATAGTTCTCATATAAGGCGAGATTTTAATGTTTGAAAAGTGCTCTTTCCTCGTTTTTGCAGTTATTATTGATGGTTTGTCATGCCAAGGCTAAAGAAGAAGAGTGCTGCGCAGCGACAATAAATTAAACCGAAAGCACTTCGAAATCTATCTCCGCTTGTAGGCCTGCCTAAAGGGATTTTTTTGCGTTGCCATGTTAGCTATCTAATTCTAATGCAGCGCAAAGAACAAAATAATATCATATAGTTCTACACTACGTATAATTTGTAATCCTCTTTCACAATTTCTATGAATACAGAAGTTGTAGCAGATCCCAAAAACTTATGGTACCTATCATAAGCCTGTACGTCATTCTGGATATCGTATAGTATTCGCAATAGACATTCTTAATTATACATTAATTTAAAAGCTGACTGAAATCTGCTTACCAGTATTACAGAGTATTTTTCTTAGCTACGTTCTCCATTGGAAATTGCAGGCTTACCTGAAAAAAATTAAAAGTTAAAATCAGGAAAACTGATGAAACAAAGTACCAGATGGAGTTAATAGGCTAATATCTGAAAATTTGTATTTTATATTCATAACTCGTAGTCTTTTATTATTAACTTTATGTATCCTGCATTTGTTTAACCAGCGATACTTCCACTTGAAATATGCAGAAAATAAGTTATATTTTTAATCCATCTCCGAGTTAAGTTCCAGGTCGATTCATTAAGCAGGGCTTACGGAAGAACAAAGGTCTAGCTTGATAAGCATATGTGAAGGAACATGTAGGTAGTGTCATTTTGTCAAAGCTAACTGTAATGCAACTTCCAAAGCCATGTATGAACACTGTAAAACAATATGTTGTCATGAGAACTTAATTCCATTTTAAAAATATTTTTATAAGTTAGGCCCTTAATTGGGCGTTCATCTCTCTTAGGCCCAACTATTTTCCTAAGCACCCTGTTTTCGAACACTCTCAGATTATGCAATGGGTTATGTCTCACATCCATATAATACAACCGGCAGGATAATAGTCTTATAAATTTTTATTTTTTGATTTCTGGACAGGAACACAGACCTATAAACAAACAAAAAATAAGTATGCTAATAAATACGTGATAAGTCTTGCACCCATATTCTCAATGAGATTTAGACCTCTAGTAAAAATAAGCTCTTAGTCAAATACTGTTGATGCCATTTTAAGAATACCTCGTCCCAAACCATCGTCTATCTACAAAAGAATATAATAGCTGATTTATGTATAGCGTAGAGCTTTATCACTGGTACTCACTACTAAATTGCGGTATTTTGTTACCTGTTGGAGCGCTTTCAACCGCATGGAGCGGCCATCTTCAGCAAGTTGCTGAAGATGGCCGCTCCATGCGGTTGAAAGCGCTCCAACAGGTAACAAAATACCGCAATTTAGTAGTGAGTACCAGTGATAAAGCTCTATGCTATACATAAATCATTAAGATTATCGCTACAGAATGGACAAAACTCAAGAATATAATAGCATTGTTCCCTAATCCGAAAATCTGCACCGACATCGATATCGACAAAGAACAGGTGCTCTTATAGCCGCGTGGATTTTCCCGTGTTGCCGCTGTCATTCACCACTTCTCAAGTGAAGTAAACGTGCAGTGGTACGTATTTGGCAACATTGTACTTTACTGCAGACAAGTGTGAATACGCCTAATTACCTTTCTATTCACTGATTGACAGGTCGAAGAGGATTAGGGTGGCAGCAGGAAGAGGCGGTTCTTGGAAAAAGTGTCTTTAAGAAGCCTGGCACCCATAATAAACTGGCAGGCTACGTGGTTTGAACCAAGTACTCTCGAATGCGGATCCGTGACACTAACACCTCGCTAGGTTGTGCCAAATGTGTTATAAATCTGTGGGTTATGAATAACACGAATAAACTCTTGCTTTTAACCTGGCTTTCGCCAACCTCGGTTCAACAAAAGATAAATGCGTTGAGATAAATCTGTCTGATAATACAAGTGTAGCAATTACAGAGAGGTCTGAGATCTGTCCCACACTCATTCACTTCACTAATTCACTAGAGGTGACAATGCCCACACGCAAAGTACAGTAACATTCAGAAACTCTATTAGGCCTACTAGGGCAAGACATTTAATGACCATAAAAGAGTGAAGAAAATGTTAAATAAAAAATCTGATGTGAAAGTCACATAACTTCCCCTGCCCAAATAAAAGTTAGCAGTATTCACATATCCTTGTACAGAATCGCAAGACACAATTTTACGCTAATTATCCTATAAATACCTCTTCTTTCAATGATGCGACTATAAGCGCAGTCTATATAACAAACTTAAAAAAAAAGAACAAGTGACTGCAGACGTTTATTGAACTTTCCGCCGTAAAGAATAATTTCCGAAATTTATCGAATATTTCACTCAGATACTTCTTTACTCTGTACCTGGCCAACAATACATCTTTCTCACTTCACATTCTTATATAGAATAAGAGGCCGTGAAAGAGCGCGTATTCAGTTGTTCATCACGCAAGACAAAATTTCTACAAACAGTGGGCGAACAGTGGGTGGCTTGTAACTACCCTCAGAGAATTTTTTCGAAAAAAAGTTTCAAATAAAAGTTTTAGCTCTCAGTAAAAGGAACACATGTGAAATTTTAAAGAAGATCGATAGAGCCGTTTTCGAGAAAATCGCGAAAAACGAAAATTTCTTCATGTAAAGTCCCCTTAAAAATAAGGGAAATTTGTCGCCAATCTTTGAATCATATCTTCAAAAGGTACCCGACCCAAATACGAAATTTTGTTTTCATACGATTCTCCGTTTCGGAGCTAGCCTGTTCACAAACTTCCACACAGACAGACACACACACAGACATGTTTCCAAAAATAGTATTTTTGGATTCAGGGGGCCTTGAAACGTGTATATATGCTAAAAACTCAACTTCGAATTTTAGGGTCGAAAACAATACTTCCTCTACCTATAGTACCTATGGTACGGGCAGAGGAAGTGAAAATGCATATCTGATCTAAGAATAGTGAAACAATGACACGAAATATAATCAATTCATCAATATAATTATCCATTTCATTGTCATCGCAGTCACGTAGTCCAATCTTATAAAACCTAAAAATGGCTAAATAAGACGTTATAAACTAAAACTGGCTAAAATTGTTTTTCAAGCAAAATACGAAAAAATAACAATTATTATCATAATCTAATTATTATTGTTCTATTAAAACGTACATTTTAAATATATGCCTGCATTTTGAACCATGCTAATTATTAAGCTACGATTGCTGATTAAGCTACGATTTGTCTACGCTGAGCATCACAGTCTGTTCCTTTCAATAAAAATCAATGCAGCCTATTTGGCTACGACGAAGATCGCAGCAGAAAAATAGCCCATAAACCTTACTTTTCTCGAAAAGTGTCTTACATGTTTATTTATTTATTTATTTCAGCTGTGTTTATACTTTTTTTTAGCAATGAGACCATGTCAGGATGTCTGTCTAAATAGTAGGGTAGGCCATGGAACTATTGCTGGTCAATTATTTCTTTTATTGATGTATTTTTATGGAGTAAATGTCAACTGATATTAATTTAAATTGATATGATACTGGATGAAATGGTGAGGATGATTCGTAATACGTAAATATCCAATTCGGCATTTGCCTTTATGACTGGGGAAACCATGAATAAAAAACCATGGGAAAAAAACCCTTGTCAAATTGGCCGGCCATGGGATTTGAACGTGTGAACTCCCGAATGCGGTATTATAATTGTAGTTGTTAATATAAAATTACGAACTGTGTAGAGCCTCCGATGTTTCTCACTTAAGGTGGCACCGCTGTAAGGCGCTGTGTCATATAATTACTTAGGCTGTGAAACGTGCAATTCTGCGTTATCAGCCGCACGTGGTGCCAGGCACCATCTGCCTTAAAAGCTTTTTCCGGGATCTTAATCCCTGCAGGGTTTCAACTCCTGCCTTGTAGAATATTCATTTTTGTAACACCTAATGCATTATACAGGGTGAGTCTTAAATAAATCGACTATTCCATTCATTCATTTGTTGTACTGACCAATTACAGTATTTATTTTTATTTATTTATTTAATCTGGCGGAGTTAAGGCCATACGGCTTTCTCTACCACTCAGCCAGGGCACAAACATGAAATGCATAATAATAATAATAATAATAATAATAATAACAATAAATGAAAACAAGAAATTATATACCTGAATACAAGAAACGTAGCCTACATTAAATGTACTTGAATAATATATAATACAAATAACAAAAATAAAGGAATGAAAAAAAGATGAAAGACTAAACAAATACATTCTTACTTATTACAAATAATGAAAATTTTCAATATAAGCTTATATATATTTAGCATCGATTCGCCCACGATAATAAATTCGAAGATAAAACATTAAGAGTAAAATAATTAAAGCATTATATTTATCAACACTTACACGCAAATCATTCATAAACTAAAAGATTAATAATTATAACGAAACAGCTAAAATTCCGGTTTTGGAGTGCATTCCACGATTAGAAAGCGCCCCTATTGCATTTAACATTGTAAACAAACGAATTGACCACAGGGTCGAAACGATAAATAATTCCATGTGATAATATTGAAAAAATCGCGATGCTTTTATTTCCAAGTTATGGCAAAATACAACGACACCTGCAATTGATTTGAGAAATGAAATGTATTAGGCCTACCGAAAACTGATGCTTCAATAGCGCAAAAAATTCACGTTTTCTGTCAGTTTTTCACTCATAACTCGCGAACGAAAGCTAAATTAAAAATCCGGCTTCGAGGTGGATTCGCGAACCCTTCAATCCTATGTTTAAAATTTCAGAACTCTGCGTGCAGTAGATTTCGCTGGGCATCGCGCACAGACAGACAAGACAGACAAGATGTTTGGTGTTTTTCATTTAATGCCAATTAACTAATTACATGCCTATAATTGAACAACAACATTGACGTAGAATAAACACAAATTTGACGAATAAACTAGCATTTTCATAGACATTTTTGGGTCTTTTTCTTTTTAGTTTTTGAGTAATTTTCCAGTATTTTTTGTACTTTTCCAGTTATTTTATAGCTCATCTTTTAAGTATTATTATTTCATTTAAGAAGAAGACATCTGCTTTTTATTATAAGACCTGCATTTTTATGGACTTTTAACGAGGTAAACTGTCATAGGATAAGTTATGCTTTTAAAATAGATTAGGTGTCTAAAGTTTCTTACATACTGAGCATAAGTGGACTTTATATCATAAAAACAAACCAAGTATTTTTAGTTCATCAAAATCCGGGCCCTGCTTATTAGGTTTATCAATTGTTGATTCATGTAGTAGCCTATGCCTATGGCCCTGGCATTGGCCTGATCGCTCATCCGGGGAGGCCCTCCTTGTCCTTGTCTGGTCAAAAAAGTATGTACGTGATCCAAAGATTTTACAGGTGGAAAAATATTGATGTTATTTTAAACAAAAAAGTAAGAAAGTAATTACTATTTATATAATCTGCTATATTTTATTCATGGAATAGTCGTCATAAATCTCACTCGAGATTACAAGTGACTTCGATACCTTTTTACAATAAGCTATTTAAATGAATGTCGGTAGCGGTCTAGATGTAGCGTGCCCGCCTCTAGATTCGAAGGTCGCGGGATCAAACCTGGTCACAGTCGATGGGGTTTTCAGGACGTAAAAATCCTGGGCACGGAGTCCTCCGGGAGGGACTTTAAGCTGGGGGGCCCGTGTTGTAGATTTACGGCACGTAAAAGAACTCCAAGCCTCTGTTATTTTTAAGTGAAGCTTCTTTAGCCGCGCTAGGAGTAAATCGAGAGCTAACACAAACTTGCGTTACGAACAAAATCGTCACGGAATTAGTGGGGTGTGACGGAACGGACTGCACAGAAAACAATCAACTCAGTGATTAGGCTTATCCAAAATTTAAACAAATAAAAAAATCCCAAATTTAAAACATAAAAATTCAAAATTCAAAAAATAAAAATTCAAAATTTAAAAAATCCAAAATTAAAAAATCAATATAAAAAATTCAACTTTTAATTTTAACTTTAGAGCCTCTGGACAACATTTCTCGGCCCTTTCACGTCCAAGAAATACTTAGTTTCCAGAGGGGGGTTGCGAGGAGATGGGCTTACCACCTGTCCCTCTGCCCTCTCTAGGAAAATAAGCGTACCAAAATTCACATCGGTAAACAGAAACCTCCACTTGGGGGCATAGGATTCGAGAGAGAGATTTAAATTAATAAAAACATGGGATTGAATGAGATTCCGGGGTCTGATGACCATAACGTATGAGACGAAGTCTTGTGATAATGAAGTGGTGGGGAGCTGTAGTTGCGACAGTGACTTTTCACGCCACAAAAAACGGTTTGAGTGGTGTCATGGAAAACAATGCAGCAGCCCCCGGACAAATAGACTTATCAGCCTCCCTCCCATCCAGCTGTCACTTTTTCCAGCCAGTCGCAGTGTAGCAGAGCAGCTTAATAGAAAAACAGTCTATTATTAGGGAGAATGATTAATGAACCTCCTAGCACTTTGTTTAGCATTTTGTACTCCATGTTTGTTGCAAACAAAATCCAGCTCAGATCTCCATGTCACGTGCAGAAATACTACCCTTAATTCGCGAGTTTTTAAAGAAAGTACCAATAACTAACAGATCGAGGAATTTCTCTCTTATCAGCATCATACAAAATTCTATCTAATATACTGCTGTCAAGATTAACCCCACATGCAGATGAAATCATAGGAGATCACCAATATGGATTTAGGCGAAATAGATCAACCATTGATAACACATTTTGTATTCGCCAAATCTTGGAGAAAAAGTGGGAATATAATAAGTCTGTTCACCAGCTATACACAGATTTTAAAATAGCATATGATTCAGTTAGGCGAGATAATTTGTACAATAAACTCATTGAGTATGGATACCAAAGAAGTTATTTAGGCTGTTCAAAAGTCTCTAATGAAACCTATAGCAGAGACAGGGTAGGGAAATTTATATCAGATAGGTTTGCCATTAGAAGCGGCTTGAAGCAAGGAATACTAGCCTAAATGTTGTCATAATTCGCGTGTTTTTAAATGACGTACCGATAACTTAAAAAAAGTGTGCGTTGAACGCCACGCGACAGAAGTGAAACTTGTTTTAATTTTTGGATTTTTTCAATTTTGAATTGTTAGACTTTTTTAATGTTGGATTTTTTCAATAGTTTTTTTACTTTTTAAATTTTTTATTTTTTTATTTTTTAACTTTTGATCTTTTAATTTTTGTAATTTTGTAATTTTGTAATTTTAGATTTTTTATATTTTGGACGTTTGAATTTTTTATATTGATTTTTTGATTTTGGATTTTTTAAATTTTGAATTTTTTATTTTAAATTTTTATTTTTTAAATTTTGGATTTTTTTATTTGTTTAAATTTTGGATAAGCCTAATCACTGAGTTGATTGTTTTCTGTGCAGTCCGTTCCGTCACACCCCACTAATTCCGTGACGATTTTGTTCGTAACGCAAGTTTGTGTTAGCTCTCGATTTACTCCTAGCGCGGCTAAAGAAGCTTCACTTAACAAATAACAGAGCATTATTTTCTAAATACTTTATTAAAGTGAAACCTCCGTATAACGATATTTGTGGGCTCTAGACGGTTGTATTGTTATATGAGGGTTATAGTTATATTGAGGGGTTGTAATTTACCACACGTTAGAAAGACTGCATGCAGAAAACTGTGTAATCTACAGGATAATTCATGGAACAGACATGCGAAAAAGTGGAAAACACTGAATCGCAAAAGAAAGAAAGATTTAAACTAATTTTATTACTCAACTGCCTTCCGTTGAGTTGTAACCATAGCTTCTTTACACCCGCACACTAAAAAATAAACTATTCAGACTGTTTTAACATCACGGATCATGGCACGCTTTGAGCCCAGCCGTGTGTCAGGAATTTCAAACTTGTAGCTGGTGGGAAGAGAGAAGAAAAAGACAAGTTGCCATTCTCTTTTAGCTTTGACAAATAACAATACTCACATATTGGTTCACATATTATGCTTATCAAACTAGACCTTTGTTCTTCCGTAAACCCTGCTTAATGAATCGACCTGGAGCTTAACTCTGAAATCGGCAACAAAAATAAATTATTTTGTGCATATCATAATTGCAATTATCACTGATTAAACGAAAGCATTCTGGCACTTTTTGTTACATCAGTTTACTTGATTTTATTTAATGTATTATTAAAATTAACTCGAACAGAATTGATTATTTAAATACAGGTGTTTATTGTGTCATTTGAATTTCTGCTTTCAAGGACTGAAGATATTAAGCACTAGCGTGTGCCCGCAGCTTCGCACGCGATAATTATTTCAAAAATTAAAAAGTAAGAGCATAATAGTTAAATCATTATATTTGTTAACACCTAAATCACGTGAATTACATACCACGATTATATAGCTTCGCCTGGTAAAAGCGACCTCAGATTCGAGGTCCTTGGCCCAGAATACCCCTGTATAGTGAGTTTCGTCCAAATCGAACAACGTTTGACCATATTGAGGCCTATATTGATTATCCCTTTTATAATAATAATAGTAATAATAATAGTAATAATAATAATAATAATAATAATAATATAATAATAATAATAATAATAATAATAATAATAATAATAATAATAATAATCCTCTTCGGTGTAGGTTGAAAATTTCATATGTCTGCGTGCCTTGACATTATAAACAAATGAATCGATCTGCGTGAGCTACAACATTCAAGCGATCGCGATAGTTTTATGTCCAAGGAATGACAAAAATAGCCAAAGCCTACTGTAATTGATTTGACATTAAATGGTATTACTGAAAACTAATGCTTTGAAAACGCAAAAAATACACGTTTTTTGCCCGTTTTTCACTCATAACTCACGAACGAAAGGAAAAATTAAAAATGTAATATGCCAGAAACCTTCCCGGGAATGCACTCAACAACTTCCCAAAGTTTCATGGCGATCGGATGAACGGTGTAGTAATGCATAAAGAACACACACACACACACATACACACATACATTCATTTTTATATATATAGATTGCTTGGATAAACAGTGTTATAATGAAATCCTGTACTTTAATGGATATCAGTATGTTACTGTTACATCACATAGGCCTATAGCCTAATAACCGTTTCATAGTATTTTCAAAAGAAAATAAGCAACAATAAAATAAAAGGTAAACTGAAGTAACAAAATGCTAAAATGCTTTCGTTTAATCATATATAATTGCAATTATGATATGCAGAAAAGAAGTTATTTTTGTAATCGATTTCCGAGTTAAGCTCCAGATCAATACATTAAGCAGGGCTTACGGAAGAACGCAGATTTAGTTTTTTTTTTTTATGAGATTAAAATCGACCAGCATCAGCAGAACTACACAGATTTGTGATACCTTGACAATCGCACACTCACATAAAAATAAAAATAAATAAAAAGTCAAATTAGCCGGCTACGGATTTGAACCTGGCACCTCAAGAACATGTGGTCAAGACGTTACTATATCGGCCACCCCGCTCAGTTTAATGATCTACTTTGATACGCATATGTGAAGGAATATGTGGGTAGTGTTATTTGTCAAAGATAACTGTATAGCAATTTCCAAAGCCGTATATAAACACTGTGAAACAATATGCTGTCATGATAACTGATTTGTATTTGATAAATTTTTTCTAATATATAACCATACTAGCTTAAAAGGCCTGGCGTCGCCCGGGTTTTTTATTTTGTAATTGGAAATTAACTTATGAAGGACTTTAGATTTTTAAATTCTAGGTCCTTATATAGGTATTTATAATTTGAAGTAGGAAGAACGACTTATCACACTCAAACTATTCCCTAAGAAAATGTTTGATATAGCTTTTATGGCTATATGTAGAATTTTGCATCCCATCGCTTGTACAGTACACAGCAAGCCCGGGAGGGGTTCTAATAAGAAGAAACAGAAATTCCGGTAACATAAAATTGTATTATCGTGGCTGAAAATTTTGTTTCTCACTGTCATGTTACCATCAAACCGTTTTCGGAATGAAATTAAACAGAAATACAATATCACTTTTATACATCTTTCCCAAAACATATTACCTTACCTCGTATTGTTTTCTCTATTTCCAGGCTAGAGGAAGTTATGTGACTGCATTATTTTCGTGAATTTCATTCTGTGATATAACAATATATATATTACCATACCTCGTATTGTTTTCTCTATGTCCAGGGTAAAGAAAGTTATGTGACTGCATTATTTTCGTTTGTTTCTGACATTTGTCAAATTTATTCTACTTTAATTTTTTTTTCCAAGCCCATCTGAGACCCGCTGGCAACAATATGTTTTAATGTCAAATGTTATTTGGATTGGATAATTCTGTGTAAAAATGGATTAAGTATTTTGAAAAACATTTGATTTTTGGTATTTAAAATAAAAAAAATTCAAAATCCTTTCTTTGTGAGCACCTACATTATGAAACGAAGGTACTGTCAAAATTCCATGTCTCTACCTGTTATAGTTTAGGCTCTACGATGATTCCTGTCAGTCAGTCAGTCAGTCAGTCAGTCAATCATTCATTCAGTCAGTCAGGACAAAGCCTCTTATATATATAGAGATAATACGCAATAAATAGGGTTTTACTCCAGTACCGGTCAACCGATTTGGTCCAATATCAGTAGGCTTCTTACCATAAATGCGTATACCAAGTTTCATGAAAATCCGATAAAGCGTATTTGAGTTATCGTGTGTACAGACAGACAGACAGACGGACATATATTTTCCCGTCCCCCCCACATTATCCTATAAAGAACAATTCTGGCACTTAAAAACAAAGAGTTTTGTCCACCTCTTTCTCTCATAATAGAGTCATGACATATATCACGAAAGGCGTTACCTAGACGACAAACTCCAAGTGTAATGAAAGCATATTTTACATCTACCTGCGTCTGATCCATTACTGAAAACTTGTAATTGGCACCGCGCTATGTAATTACAGCTATGAAATACGGTCGTGATAATAAACTTTTTCCATGCATCAGCGTTGACCTCCGTGAACATTAAGTTAATGTATACTATCGGTAGATCTCCCTCCCTTGACGTTTCTATCTTTATACCTTCTGCATGGTTTTACTACCCGTTTAACTTCCCTCACATAAAAATAGAAAATATCCCCCTCAGTTCACAAATAAATTAAACACCCTGTAAACTGAGATCGTTATTAAAAATCTAGACGCCATGTTATGATGCATACAGCCGTAATTTATTTTTAAGTGTACTTTTATGAGATTTTTATGATTTAAAATAGACGAACAGTTATTTAAGATACAATTTTCTAATTTGACAAGTTACATTTAAACTGCTTAGTTACTGTTATTCCTCAGGTTCGCGAGCGACCCCTGGTGATCCCGTAAGGGGATATTCTCAGCGGATTTGTTACCGGGGTGCGCCAGTCCCCTACCTACTTAAACCTAAGGACACACACACACCCAGTCCTGAACCCGGGAAAGACATTTTTCACTACTGAAAAATCACGGCCCCGCCGGGAATCGAACCCGGGCCGCCCAGGTGGCTGGCAGTCACGCTACCAACTCACCCACGGCGGTTACTGTATTGTCCGCTTACTGCTCGGGAAGAACATAATCTGAGTGTGTTCTAAAACAAAGTGCTTAGAAAAAATTTGGGCCCAAGAGGGATGAAAATGGGGACTGGAGAAAATTGCATAACGACGAGCTTCATAACCTGTACTCGTCACCAGATACAGTAAAGGTAATTAAATCACGGAAGATGAAATGGGCTGGACATGTTACACGCATGGGGAAGGAAAGACATACCTTAAAAGTATTGACTGGGAGACCCGAAGGAAAAAGACCACGCGGAAGACCTAGACGTAGAAGGGAGGACAATCATAGAATGGATTTAAGGGAAGTAGGATTTCCTAGGGATGACTGGATGGAGTTAGCACAGAATAGGGTTGAATGGCGGACTCAGGTAAGCGCGACAATGAACCTTCGGGTTCCATAAAATAGATTCCTTTAGCTTCCTTAGGAATTGTTTGTTGCCATTGAGTAAGTAAATAAGTAATTACTGTATTGTATTTTCATTTATTCATTTTATCAATACATGATATGGGAAACGTCAACGCTTAAAAGGCCCAGCGTCGCTCGGGTTTCGTATTTTGACATTCGAAATTAACTTATCACGGACTTTCGATGTTCAAACTTTAGGTTCTTAAATAGGTATTTAGAATTTGAAATGTGGAAGAACGACTTATCACACTCGAACTATTTCCTCAGAAAACGCTTGATAGCCTATAGCTTTTTACGGCTCACAGAGGATGTAGAATTTTGCACCCCATTGATTCTACACACCTCATAAAATGATGGTAATAGAAT
Source organism: Ectobius pallidus (assembly GCA_964059195.1). Taxonomy (NCBI): domain Eukaryota; kingdom Metazoa; phylum Arthropoda; class Insecta; order Blattodea; family Ectobiidae; genus Ectobius; species Ectobius pallidus. The sequence continues at coordinate 167,558,017 of CAXKWD010000007.1, forward strand.
AATGCTTCGTTAATCAAACATTTAGAAATCAATTTGCTTGAATAATAATTAAAATTCGGGTTTTGTAAGTATTTCCACTGTAAGAACACCTTAATTCTGTGCGGTCACTGAGACCGCATATCCATGTTAATGTAACAGAATTATCACCTCCAATGTTAACTTCTACACCCCTCATAAAATGGTAGTAATAGAATAACGGTTCGTTAATCAAACATTTAGCAATCAATTTGCTTGAATAATAATTAAAATTCAGATTTTGTAAGTATTTCCACTGTTAAAAGCCCCTTAATTATGAGCGGTTACTGAGACCGCATGTCCACTGTTAACTTACATTTGCATCTCACAGAGAGATAATCTGGGCTAATCTGTATTAATTATGTTTATAGTTTGATGATTGTCCATTGAATTGGAAGCTTATAGTTAGGTGGTTTTTGTTCTAAGGCAGAGTGTAATGCAGGTTGCCTACTTGTCGCGTACACCTGCCGGTGTTGTTGTTAATTGATCTCATACAGCTGCTTGGTTCATAACTCCGGAGCTCCGGTTCGATACCGCAATGAACCCCGTCCCTCTGCGAAATTCATTAATATGCATCTAACTGTAAGATGTTCGCGGCACCTGGAAATTAACATTTAGTATCAAATGTACGTATTCCACATTAGATTACGTATCTCCGTAACTTTAATCCTAGGATACATAAGAGGTAAATATTTGGATATTTCATGAGACCATTTCAATCATTCGGCGAATTAAATTTTCACATTTCTTAAGTTGATAAAAATTTGCGTAAAATTAAAAATTAACTAGGCCTATTCTTTCTTTCTTTCTTCATCATAGTTTTACCTCTCCCTTTTAGGATTTAAGCGACCCAAGCCGCCCGGGCCTTACAGGGCCGCAACCTGTCGGCAGAGGAATTATATTTTTTAAAACTATTAAATAAGAATAAACTCAGGTAAACTGATGTATCAAAGTGCCAGAATGCTTTTGTTTAATCAGTGATAATTGCAATTATGATGAGCAGAAAAAAATTATTTTTGTAATCGATTTCCCAGATCGATTCATTAAGCAGAGCTTACGGGAGAAGAAAGATATAGTTTGATAAGCATATGTGAAAGAATATGTGGGTAGTTTTGATTTGTCATAGCTAACTATTGAAATTTCCAAAGCTGTATATGAACACTGTAAAACAATATGTTGTCATGAGAACTGATTTGCATTAATTGATAAATTCTTTCTAATATATTACAATAAAATAGGCGCTAAATTGGGCTTTACTCCGGTACCGGTCAACCGATTTAGTCCAATATCAATAGACTTCATCCCATTGACGTTATAAATGCATATACCAAGTTTCATGAAAATCCGATGTGTATTAGAGTTAGTTTCCCGGGGGGGGGGGGGGGTTGTCAGGCCATAGATTTACCACCTATCACTCGGTCCTCTATCGGGAAATAAGTGTAACAAAATTCAATGAAGTAACAGTAACCTCCAATTGGAGGCCCTACGCTTCACCACTGGGAGCAATATGAAATATCAATACTTTCGTAATCTCTCTCTATATAAAACGCTTTGTCCTGACTGACTGACAGGAATCAACGTACAGCCTAAACTATAACAGGTAGAGACTTGGAATTTTGACAGTACCTTCGTTTCATAATGTAGGTGCTCACTAAGAAAGGATTTTTAAAAATTCTTATTCTAAATGCCAAAAATTAAATGTTTTTGAAAATACTTAATCCCTTTTTACATAGAATTATCAATTCCAAATCACAGAATATATTGTTGCCAAATGGTATCAGGTGGGCTTGGAAAAAGACAAATGAAATGCACTTTTGACAAATAAGAGAAGTTATCAAAATAATTCATGTTATAAATAAATATTACAGAATGAAATCCACTAAAATAATGGAATCACATAACTTTCTCTACCCTGGACATAGAGAAAACAAAACGAGGTATGGTAATGTGTATATTATTATATTATATCGCAGGTTTTTGGAGAGAAAAGTATGAAAGTGATAATGCTTTCTGTTTAATTTCATCTCCAAAACGGCTTTATGGTAACATAAGAGTGGGAAATTTCCCGCCTCGATATTACAATTTTATGTTTCAGGAATTTCTGTTTCTTCTTATTTAAACCTCTACCAGGCTTGCTGTGCACTGTACAAGCGATGGGATGCAAAATTCTAGATCCTCTATGAGCCATAAAAAACTATATCAAGCTTTTTCTGAGGGAATAGTTTGAGTGTAATAAGTCGTTCTTCCTATTTCAAATTATAAATGCCTATATAAGGACCAGGAATTTAAAATTGAAAATCCTTCATAAGTTAATTTCCAATTACAAAATACAAAACCCGGGCGACGCCGGGTCTTTAAAGCTAGTAAGCCTATATGAGAATAATTTAAAGTGAGAAAGTTATATTGCCTATGCTTTAGGGCAAACGAGAATCTTTTCTGTACAAGTTATGTTAACGCTTTGGAGAGATTCATTTTCTCACACAATATATAAACCCGTGACGGACTGCAAAGAAAACAGTTAATGTAATGATCAGTTTCATAGTTTATTCCTTACTACCATTCTATTAAAACGGATATAGCCATTTCATTAGTCATATATAAGAGTTTCCAATTTTAAATTTTTATTACAATCGTTCGAGCCAATTTTTAAGAAATCAAAATTTTTTTAAAAAGTTTTCATGAAAAGTCCCCTTAATATCTCCGTTATTAAGCTCAAATTCTGGGCGGTTCGATAAGATTTCTAAAAAGTCCTTGATTCCAAAAATGAATAAAATCAGGTAAACTGATGTAAAAAAGTGCCAGTATGTTTTTGTTTAATCAGTTATGACTGCAATTATGATATGCAGAATATATATTTTTTTTAAATTGATTTACAAGTTAAGCTCCAGATTTATTCATTAAGCAGGGCTTACGGAAGAAGAAAGGTCTACCATCTCGGCCACCTGGGTCATTTTAACGGTCTAGTTGGATAAACGCATGTAAAACAATAGTGTTTTTTGTCATAGCTACGTGTATTTTAATTTCCAAGGCCTTATAAGATCACAGTAAAACAATAGGCTATGTTGTCAAGATAACTGATTTTCATTTTTTTAATAAATTCTTCCGAATACGTATATTGCCATAAAATAGGCACTAAATTGAGCATTACTCCGAAAAAGATCAACCGATTTTATCCATTATGAATAGACGTCTTCCCATGGACATTATAAATGTGTATACCAAGTTTCATAAAAATCCGGTAAAGCGTATTTGAGTTACCGCGTCTTTAAAATATACACTAAATTGGATTTTACTCCGGTACCGGTCAACAGATTTGGTTCAAATTCAATAGGGCACTTCTCATGGACGTCATAAATGGGTATACCAAGTTTCATGGAAATCCATTACAGTGTATTTGAGTGATGGCGCCTCTCTTTGAGAAAGGCGCCATAATCTATTAAAATAGGCACTAAATTGGGCATTATTCCGGTACCGGTGAACCGATTTGGTTCAATATCAATAGGGGTCTTCCCATCGACATTATGAATGTTTATACCAAGTTTCATGAAAATCCGAAAAAAGCGTACTTTAGTTATGGTGCGTACAGACGCACGGACAGACGGACGGACAGACAGACAGACAGACGGACAGACATTCTTTCGTCCCCCACACAATCTCATAAAGTACCATACTGGCACTTAATAAATACAATCGACCGTTTACCCGCTGTGCTTGTAAACAGACGGACGGACAGACGGACAGACGTCATTCCAAAAGCACTTTTTTCGGTTTCTAGGCATCGTGAAATATGCTTTCCCGGTGTTATCTAGATTTCGATTTTTTGTCACGATCACAATACTTTCTCTAGGCTATACTACGTATATGCGAGAAAGAAAAAAAAACTATTGTGTCCTTTAGGATATATTGTCATTTTAAGGGTCTGCAGGTCTAAAACATAGTTCCAGTTTTGGTCCCAGATTATTAAAAATAACCCTGTACAATTGTACAATTATTTTTCCAAGAGTTAATACCTCCAGAAAGGGCATTATTCACAAGAAGCCTATGTTTAATTGTAGCCTATTTCGTGTAGTACACAAACACGGAAAATGATCCAATGTTACTGCCATGGGGGGCTTAAGTCTTAAGTAGAGACGAAGGAAGACGTACTTTACGTGGCATAGAGAATTTACTGCTATATGAGAACGAGGCGATACCAGGGGAGAAGGAGTAACTATGGCAACAGAAATCTCTCTTCACTGTCACCTAGATCGTTCAACAATTACACTACAAACAGTGTGATGTGTGGTATTTACATCAGCTTTGTAATCTCTCAAGATGGAAGCACTGAACTTACAAGATGGCTGCCAGATAGAGCTGCGTGGAATGACAACTAGGTGAAGTTTATAAACAAACTTAACTGAATATTTTAGAAGAACAGGGCTTCAAAGTTGTGAAAGAGACAGACGTCTAGGTAAATTTTCTTACCATTGCCTCAATGGGCTAAGTATGACATCCCCATAACATGGTTACATTTTCCAGCATAGTATTTTTACTTCCTCTGCCCGTACCATATGTACTATAGGTAGAGGAAGTATTGTTTTCGACCCTAAAATTCGAAGTTGAGTTTTTAGCATATATACACGTTTCAAGGCCCCCTGAATCCAAAAATACTATTTTTGGAAACATGTCTGTGTGTGTGTCTGTCTGTCTGTGTGGAAGTTTGTGAACAGGCTAGCTCCGAAACGGAGAATCGTATGAAAACAAAATTTCGTATTTGGATCAGGTACCTTCTGAAGATGTGATTCGAAGATTGGCGACAAATTTCTCTTATTTTTAAGGGGACTTTACATGAAGAAATTTTCGTTTTTTGCGATTTTCTCGAAAACGGCTCTAACGATTTTCTTTAAATTTTGCACATGGGTTGCTTATACTAAGAGCTAAAACTTTTATTAGAAACATTTTTTCGAGAAAATTCTCTGAGGGTAGTTACAAGCCACCCACTGTTCACCCACTGTTTGTAGAAAGTTTGTCTTACGTGATGAACAACTGAATTCGCGCTCTTTCACGGCCTCTTATTCTATATAAGAATGTGAAGTGAGAAAGATGTGTTGTTGGCCATGCATAGAGTAAAGATGTATCTGAGGGAAATATTCGATAAATTTCGGAAATTATATTTTACGGCAGAAAGTTCAATAAACGTCTGCAGTCATTTGTTCTTTTTTTTTAAGTTTGTTATATAGACTGCGCTTTTAGTCGCATCATTGAAAGAAGAGGTATTTATAGGATAATCAGCGTAAAATTGTGTCTTGCGATTCTGTACAAGGATATGTGAATACTGCTAACTTTTATTTGGGCAGAGGAAGTTATGTGACTTTCACATCAGATTTTTTATTATAGGTAATCCCACGAGAGTTTACGAGTTTATCGATAGAAATTATCTGATGAAAATCCTAATTAGATTTATTAAGACTATTGCACTCATACGCCGCGTGTTTGACATTGACCAATAACGTTAAACGATTCCTCGGATATAGAGCAATCATGATCGTTTATCTTATAAAATGATTGCTATTAATATGAGGAAGGGATTTTACTTAATAAAACGTCAGCTCGTTACTGGACACGTAAGCATCAATGTGCAGTGATTAATACGTCACATGTTGCCATTAAGCAGCACGAAAATAAATTATTTTATACAACAAATTTGTTTTTAAATTGAAATAATAGAAACGTACATTGATTAAACTCAATTTCGATTCGGTGCAAGCCAGTTCGTGTGCTTCTATTCTGTTCTGCTGTTAGCTTACCTGAATTAAGTTAACTATGTCTTGTATGCACCATTGGTAACACAACATTGGTTACAACATGGTAACTCGAATCGATTCATGGATGGTTGATTCTTAGTAGGCCGTGATCTCACAGCTGTCAATTTTGTTTTTTGTATAACAAAGCACGAAAGTAATTATTAAGTGCCAGTATGGTACTTTATGAGATTGTGTGGTGGACGAAAAAATGTCTGTCCGTCTGTCTGTCTGTCCGTCTGTCTGTCCGTCTGTCTGTCCGTCTGTCTGTCCGTGTGTCTGTACGCACCATAACTCAAATACGCTTTTTCGGATTTTCATGAAACTTGGTATACCCATTTATGACGTCCATGAGAAGTGCCCTATTGAATTTGAACCTAATCTGTTGACCGGTACCGGAGTAAAACCCAATTTAGTGTCTACTTTAAAGGCGCAATAACTCAAATACGCTTTATCGGATATTTATGAAACTTCGTATACGCATTTATAATGTCCATGGGAAGACTTTATTGTTATTGGACCAAATCGGTTTTCCAGTACCGGAATAATGCCCAATTTAGTGTTTTTTTGTTAATATATAAGAAGTCGCGATAACTCAAATATGCTTTATTGGATTTTCCTGAAATTTTGTATACCCATTTATAATGTACGTGGAAAGACGTCTACTGATATTGGACCAAATCGGTAGACCGGTACCGGAGTAAAACCCAATTTAGTGTATATTTTAAAGACGCGGTAACTCAAATAGGCCTACGCTTTACCGGATTTTTATGAAACTTGGTATACACATTTATAATGTCCGTGGGAAGACGTCTATTCATAATGGATAAAATCGGTTGACCTGTTTCGGAGTAATGCTCAATTTAGTGCCTATTTTATGGTAATATACGTATTCGAAAGAATTTATTTAAAAAAATGAAAATCAGTTATCTTGACAACATAGCCTATTGTTTTACTGTGATCTTATAAGGCCTTGGAAATTAAAATACAGGTTGCTATGACAAAAAACATATTGATTTACATGCGCTTATCCAACTATGACCCAGGTGGCCGAGATGGTAGACCTTTCTTCTTCCGTAAGCCCTGCTTAATGAATAAATCTGGAGCTTAACTTGGAAATTAATTTTTAAAAAAATATATATTCTGCATATCATAATTGCAGTCATAACTGATTAAACAAAAACATACTGGCACTTTGTTACATCAGTTTACCTGATTTTATTATTTGTATAATCCGTTACATTTTTATTCATGGCTAGTCTTAATAAATCCAACGCGAGTTGAAGAGTTGCATCAGATTCTATAAACCCTCGTGGGATTACCTATGAACTATGACTATTCCACAGAATAAAATGTAACGAATTATATCAATATTAATTATTTTCTTACTTGTGTAGTTTATATTACTCAATATTCTGTCAGCTGTCGGATAACGGCATACTAAATTATCGATAAATCGAACGAGTAACCACATTCTAACCAATGCTACCAAGAAATGTCTATACGAAATAGTTAATACAATTCAGATAAGCTAAGACCACACGAACTGGCTTGCACCGAATCTAAATTGTGTTTTTGTTCGGCTATAATAATGAAAAAGTAAAGTGTTCCCTATACAGCCCATGAAGGCCCTGAGGGTTCCAGGAAGTTGAGGCTCTTAGATTTTAGACATTCGGCACGTGAAGAGGGTAGAGTACGATTACTTCCACAAAGTCTCTGGCCTTGAAGACTAACCCAGCCAGCGACCTTCTCGTTACCAGCTTGCGCGGCTTCCCTGCGCGTAAGATCAGTGAGCTACTGTTGAGCACAGAGTGAAGATCATGCAGCACGTTGCCAGTCGTAGAAAGTACTATAATAGTTGAGTGGAGGGATAATGCCGCAGAGAGACAGAGACAGACAACACTTGGAGTGGGATGGAAGAGCTGAGCCAATCAGGGAGCAGCTACCTCCCCTAGGCAGGAACTCTACGAACGGTGAGACTCGCTCCTAAGGTGTATACGTAAAAATCCAGAGACTTTGTGGAAGTAATCGTACTCTAAGGTTGTCAGCCCCATTTCTGTTAGAGGCTGAGTCGACCCCAGGGCCATAGTGCCAACAGAAGGATTAGGCCAATTGAAAAACTCCAACGACCTCATCGGCAATCGAACCCGTGACCTTCCGGTCTTTAGCGCTGGGCGACTATAATAATAATAAATTTATTACGTGTGACGTAACCAAATCGTAACGTACTCATTTCGAAACTGATCTTCATTATGACATCGGTGTGGTATCGATCTTGAGACGTTGCGAGCATCAGCTTAAAAAAAGCATGCGTAGACACATAGCCTGTATTTAAAATAAAATAAATTATGTTGTGTTAATTTTTTTTTGCACTCCTTAGCTAGTAAGTGGTACTTACGATCTTTGTTTACATGGATCGTAAGTTGACATTCCCACACAGTCTTGTTGCTAAGGACGGTTGCGATGAGGTTAAATTACTTACGGTCCAAGCGCCACGTCATAATTCATTACGATACACTTCATAATACAAGCCTTTATGGACAAAGCCCCCAGGACAAATATTCGGTTCCCATAACAACAAACACATGCGAATCACTTTCTGAAATAAACATCTATTTTCAAGAATGTATTTACATAATATTTTCAGGTAATATCATAAATTGATATAAAAATTGATATAAATAATCATCGTGCAAAAAAATAGCATGCAACACACGGGCCGTAAAGGCATTTACGGGTCTCGAAAACTTAAAAACCCTCGGCTGCGCCTCGGGTTTTCAATCTCTTTCCTCGACCCGTAAACGTGCCTTACGGCACTTGTATCGCAATATACTATAATTTATACTAAAATGAATTCATTTCGTGTTGTCAAAATCCGTTGGTTTCCAAAAAAAATTATCAAACGAATACTTCGACTTGACCGGCGCCATGACCTGCCATAATAATAATAATAATAATAATAATAATAATAATAATAATAATAATAATCGTCTGTTTGAGCATAAAGTCATAAGACTTGTCACTATATCTAAGATTAAATATAAATCATATATTACCCACATTTACTTCGTTAATACTGTATGGACACAATTTAATTAAAATCTTTCTGATACGCCTTTTAAATACTTTCAGGTCATTAATGACTCTAATGCTAACAGGCAGATCATTTTGTACATCTTCAAACCATACACCATGATGGATTTGTTGAAACTGTTTAAATTATGTTGAGGAATGCTAAAGTTATTTCTATTTCTAGTATTGTAGGAATGAAAATCTCTATTGCAACTAAATTCATTTCATCTCTCGTGGAAGACAAGAACTGCGACAACCATCTTGATGCGAAGGTTATGGCGGGCTTCTTGCCGTTTGAGCGAATGTACAATCTCAAAATTTAAGCGCTCAAGACTAATTATTGTAAAACAAAAAGAGTCGTAGCTATGCAAGTTGCATATAATTATAATTAAGATACTCTTATGATAATTATGAATCGAGCAAAGTCATTTTAGGCTTGCTGAATAATGTACTATTTTAATCAATGCACATTTTTGTAATTTAATGTTTTATAGTAGCCTACTCTAAACATTGTAATCTATATATATAAAAATGAATGTATGTGTGTGTGTGTGTGTCCTTTATGCATTACCACACCATTCATCCGATCGCCATGAAACTTTGGGAAGCTGTTGAGTACATTCCCGGGAAGGTTTCTGGCATATTACATTTTTAATTTATAGCCTTCGTTCGCGAGTTATGAGTGAAAAACGGCAAGAAAACGTGCATTTTTTACGCTTTCGAAGCATCAGTTTTGAGTTATTCATTTCAGTTGTCAAATCAATTGCAGAAGGCTTTGTCTATTATTGTCATACCTTGGAAATAATATCGTCGCGATCGCTATGGAAGGCAATGGATATCTCAGGTTATTATAAAAGCTATAGATGTCGATAAGGTAATGTTAAACATATTTTATTTGACATGGAATATAGTTTACAGAAAATTCCGGGGAAGTTGCTTAGTTCGGGGTCCTGGCTACAACGTTTTTATATGTAATCGTAATTAAAATATCTTATGTAGGGTCGTTAAATCTGCCTGAAATGTAACGGAATTATAAGTCTGGACAAATGAATATAGAAATAACGGCCTCAGTAGGCTTATTTCATTCTTCACCTATATAAATAAAAACTAATGTACTATGTCTGTCTGTCAAATACATTTACGCACTTTTTTTTTATCGTGAGTTTAATCGATTTCAATTCTCATAATCTTTCGAATACTGCATTTTTCCATTTGTTTTCTAATCGTGAAATTCACTTCAAAGCCGGATTTATAGCTGTTTCATTAATTAGGCCTATCAAATGTTTAGTTTACACCTATGAATGGTTCGCGTGCAAAGTGTTAATAAATATAATACTTTAATTATTTTGCTCTTAATTGTTAATCTTTCAATTAATTATCTTGGGAGAAGCCGTGGGGATCTGCTATAAGCTATAATAAACTATAGCCTATCTAGCGTTTTCTGAGGGAATAGTTTGTGTGTGATAAGTCGTTCTTCCCCATTTCAAATTCTTAATACCTATATAAAGACCTTAAAGACCTAGAGTTTGAAAATCGAAAGTCCTTCATAAGTTATTTTCGCATTAACAAAATACAAAACCCGAGCGACGCCGGGCCTTTTAAGCTAGTAATTTATAAATTAATCTTAAATTTACATTAGGCATATAACAAACTTGTAGAGTGTTTAGGCTTACATGTTTTTAATAGCAATGTTAGTGCTTTGTATTTTAAGTATTAAGTACTTTATCTATAAAAAAGACTTGAGACTTTCCCGGCGTTGGTTATATATAATGGTCTCTCGGGCTTCCAACCGGGTTAAAGTATGGTTTATTTCCGAGCTTTCGGCTGCTGTCAGCTCTGCAGCCATCTTCTGGGAGAGAAGTACGCTAGTTCTGTGTCTGGCTCCTTTTTATAGCTGGTGGAGTTTGCAGAGTGCGACCAATCGGAGCACAGGAAATCCCGGATTAATTATCGGAAATTGCTTTTCACCCCGGGATTTCCTGTGCTCCGATTGGTCGCTCTCTGCAAACTCCACCAGCTATAAAAAGTAGCCAGACACAGAACTAGCGTACTTCTCTCCCAGAAGATGGCTCCCAGAAGATGGCTGCAGAGCTGACAGCAGCCGAAAGCTCGGAAATAAACCATATTTTAACCCGGTTGGAAGCCCGAGAGACCATTATATATACTTTATCTATAATTTGTATTTGTGCTATGTAATTGTAATGTAGTTTTTCGACTGGTACATGGGAAGAGAAGGCCAAATGGCCTTAGCTCTGCCAGAATAAATAAAAAGAATAAATGAAATAAACAAATAAAAGAGTAAATGTACATTATTTCAATTTAAGGATAAGTCATGTTGTATAAAATAACGTGTATATATACAAGTTTGTTAAGTGGTAGCGCTTTAACCACACATTCGAGGGGTCACTTGTTCCATTCACATGACCTTTCGACTTTATTGAGGTTCTCTAATATTCTAATAATGTGTACTTTTGTCTTTTCAGGTAAGGAGTCTCAATTGTTATAGGAGTTTCATCCATTATGAGTGAGTAGAACGAAACCAAAATTTTCTGTTTGTGTTTTTTTTTTTTGGATTAATTTGATTTGGTTATTATTATTATTATTATTATTATTAAATTATGTTTACATCTCTATGGCACAGGGATACGCTCTGTCTTTCTACACAGCGAACCCTGGACCCCGTTTCATAGAACTTGCTAATAATATTAGTTAATAATATTAGAACTCATAATATTACTTATTAGTTAAAATATTGTTTCATAGAGATATGAAAACTACCTCATGAAATCTCTTCACTAATTAGTTCATTATTAGTTCATTAGTCGGCTGATTGATTTGGAGGTTGTGTCTGGATTGTTGTTGGTGTTTTTTCCCTTCTTACTCTTTTAGTTAATACTATTTCAAAGGAGTACGACCTACATATATCTTCATAAGTGTAACAAATAATAACTAGCTCTAAGGAATTAATAAATCTGCCAGGCACTTATTCAAGATAGCAGTAGGCTTATGTACTAAAATCTAACCTCAAATCCTAAAAACTTGTTATGACAAAAATTCCTTTGACAGCGTATGTAAGCCTTTTTCTAAATTGACAATTAAATCAGAGGGTTTCATTTTCCACAATTTTAAGATCACGAAATCTGAATTACATGGGATTGAGAATAAGTTATTGGTCCAGAAAGACTTATAGAAAAACACCTAATGTTATCAGAAAATGTTATTAGTTCTGCAGTCTATGGAACAGTTTACTAATAATATTAGCAATATTTCGGGGGTGGGAGGGAGGGGTCCGAAACCCCTGGACTCCCATTCCCACTCCCATTCATTAACGAACTTACAGCCTTCGGTACAGAAGGCAGAAACGTTCTGTCTTTGAACAAACATCTTAGCAATGACTTAAGTTCCTTTACTCTTGTGAACCGCTCCAAAGAACTTTAACTTTCTAATGAACAAGAGTCGGCCCATCCTTTTTGCAGCCGACTGTACGTTGTCAGTCAAATGTTCGCAGTAATCGGAACGAAACGGTTGAGAACTAACATTGGGGGTCCAGTTATACTCCACACACCAGCAGGAAAGTTTATCTATCGCTCATAGTGAGTATTCTTCTCAAACAAGAGCTTGATTTAGATTCCCATGCTGAGTAAGCGATTTATATTCCCTGCTGCAAGTTGAGGGAGTTTGAGCTAACTTTGAGAAACTCTCTCACCTCCCCTTTGTGAGCTGGAGATGTGAATCAAATACGTTTCTATGTGGAATAGAGGAAAATGGAAAAATGTTACTGGAACCATAGGTTAAAGAGTTAAGAGCCGCCTTAATTTTCGCTTAAGCGATGGTTGACCATCGATAATTAAGTTCTAGTACATCCTCTCTAAAACAGCTGATTATCGGACTGTTAACAAAATAGCTACTTATGTATCAAGTATGCAAAGTAACACTTTAGCGGACGAATCTAGTATTGCCAAATACAGGTTGAGTACCCCAAAACATTTGCATACGTGGTGTATGCAATATTTTTTTTAGTAAAAGCTCTCTAGATTATATGAAATCAAAATAAAAAATACCGTAAAATTAATTATAATGAAAGGTGTAGTCAGCCATTTGTTAGCATCATATTCTCACAGCCGACTGAATCGCAGAACAACAATGAACCAATTAAGCAACTATTTTAAAATTTATGTAACTATAATTTTCCCATTAGGCCTACTAATCAGTAGGGCTCGGACTTTTAGGTGCTTATAAAACCGAAAATATTTATTTTTATGTGGTTAAAAAGTCGAAAATATGTTTAAAAAATATGAAAATATTTTAATTAACTTATTTAATTAATATTTACAGAAGTAGCCCTACTCATCTAGTCAGCAAGTGTAGAACTGTTGCAGTGAACGACAGAAGTAGGTCTTAAGTTGTGCATCTTAAAGCTGTGACGATTTTCACGGAACAGAGACTTGCATATTGAAAATGTATGTTCAACATCTTGCATATTTGTAACACTGACACTCAGATGTTCCATCTGCTCCAAGTTCTCTACACTCTTAACCATTAAAATATCTGAAATCTTGCGCAACACTTGTAACCCTTCATTCTTATTTAGGCATGACAGGAATTTTTCTCTAATTTTGTTTGCTTTTGAACCACTGATTTTGTTAAGTTTGTTTTCAATGTGTTTGATTTCTTTTATTGATTCTGTCAACAATTGTTTTGTTTTTTTCCAACTTATGGCCGGTTTCTATAAACTCGCGAATTACCTATGGGTAAATTATCTAATGCACAGAATTTACACAATTTACACAAGAATAACACCACACAAACACAAATAATTTAAAGATAGCAATCACTTACACTTGTGGCGAGTTTCTAGATAAATGTCCTCTAGGTAAATATGAAAATGACAGAAAAAATGTTCCTACAAACTCGGGCTAGATCTGTCCAAGGGTAAATCTTTGGGTTAATTTGTCCTTTCATGGATGGCTGGATAAAATTTAACCTTTCATAGGATCAATAACAATGAGAATCAAAGCCTTCTGAACTAAATTAACTGTACAACTCCAAGGCCTTGCTCATTATACCATTGTAGGTTAAATGGAACTAATTTGTCCATGGGTTGCATGCTATTTTTTGCACGACAATTACTTATATAAATTTAATTATATTAATTGTGATATTACCTGAAAATATTATGTAAATACATTCTTGAAAATAGATGTTTATTTCAGAAAGTGATTCGCATCTGTTTGTTGTTATGGGAACCGAATATTTGTCCTGGGGGCCTTGTTCATAAAGTCATGTATTATGAAGTGTATCGTAATGAATTATGACGTAGCGCTTGGACCGTAAGTAATTTAACCTCATCGCAACCGCCCTTAGCAACAAGACTGTGTGGGAATGTCAACTTACGATCCACGTAAACAACGTTCGTAAGTAACACTTACTAGCTAAGGAGTGCAAAAACTTTTTGTAGCATTTAGACACTATCTTTACAGGGACAAGGAAAGTAATTTCTTGGATCCAGCGTATATATACACGCTGGATCATATATATTATATATATACATGCTGGAGCTTATATTATATATTATATATACGATGGATCCTATACATTATATATATGTATATCGTTATAGCTCCTGAATTGGGAAATAAATGTACAGTTTTCTTGAGAAATCACAAAATTTACTTGACAATGTTAAACTGTTGTAACTTTTGTTTTGTTGAAGATAAATTAAATATCCATATACATATTTAAAGAAAATTTAATGCTCTGCAACTCTTTTCCTGATGTCTTTGCTGTAAAACGAAAGGCTGAGGAGTTATAAAGACAAACTTAACGAAAAATGTGAGGTAAAAATTAGTTTTTGGAAAATTAGTGATATCCAGCAGCCTATATCTCGAAACGAATTGTAGATACGACAAACGTGTATATGAACTAACTTGTAGGGAATTATGTCAGCTTTAATTTGGTATATAAAAAGAATTTGCCTACGACGCACCATTTTCAAGTTACAAGCTGAAAACCAAAAAATAGGCCTTTCCATCCCCCTCCCCCATGAAACGTATGGGTAGGGGCGGGGACTTTCAGTATGCTTACCTTTTAACTACCCCCAACACATTCCTGAAGAAAAAATCCTACCCCTCTCCATGTCCTCTACAACCCCTTCGTTGCCTGGACTATGATTTGACAAATGAAAATCTACTACTGAAAACTTGGATGCTTGGATAGCGAAAAAATGCACGTTTTCTCGCAGTTTTTCACTCATTACTCGCGAACGAAAGGTAAAATAAAAAATCCAGCTTCGAGGTGCATTCGCCCATCCTTCAGTCCATCTACGTTTAAAATTTCAGATCTCTGGGTGCAGTAGATTTAGCTGGGCATCGCGCACAGACAGATAGAAAGACAAACACTTCCTTTTATTATTATAGATATTGAAAAATTAAGTTACTGTTCTGATTGTTTTCTGTGCAGTCCGGCGTAGGTTTTTATATTGTGTGAGAAATTGAGTTACGCGCAATTAAGGGTTAATCATTTAGTATTTGGTGACTGGGAATACTTAAAAAATTATACTATGAATAGCTCTCAAAAAAGTATCAAAATGTTACTTTTTTTTCTTGTAGTTAATATACTTGAAAACATAAATCGATATTAATACTAAAACACTTTGCAGTCCGAAAAGGTACAAGAAATAAACCATGAGTCTATTCACTGTGTAAACTGCAGGCCAACACTTTATAATTTGCTTTAGAAATTGAGTCTCCCTCATCAAAGTGTTAAAATTTACTGCTTTCCTGGTTACTTAACACAGGTTTACTAGTAAAACGTAAATTTCTAGTTAAAAATTAGCTGGAAATTCACAGAATTAAGTCACTTTGCAACACAATAACGTTACATGAGACGCTATGGAATTTGAGTTTGTGTATTTCTCTTTGAGCTGAATGAGATCGTCTACCGGCTGCTGGTCAGCAATTAGTTCAAATATTCAACCTGCGATGATCAGAGGGAATATTAATTTCAATAGCATTATTACCATCAGAACATCAAAACCCAATGGTACAAAAACCACTGGACGACCATACAAAAGATGCTTTCAGGGAAATTGCACAGGATGAAACAAATATAGAGGAGAGATGGGTCGTGCGATTAAACCTATTCATTCAACCTGAATGCCAAACTAAGGCAGTGGCGGACTCGTTAGGTCGATTGCTAAACCGGGGTCTTTATCGTGGTTTCAAGCAGCTATTTTCAAAGCTGAGGCAGAGGTCTGAATCTCTCTGTGATTTCCAAAGAGAAAACCGGTTAATATCTTGATAGAAGTCAAGGCCCCTTGTTTCAGAACTGACAACTTAGAAAACAATTGATGTTTCTGAATCTACTAACTTATTTAAAAGAAAACTTCCTAGGTATTTATGTGATCAATGCACAGCTAAAGCCACCTATTAACAAGACAGTATCCAGTTGTGAGATTAATTGCCATAGTAACCGGGAAGAGCAATGAATGACTTGAACGAAATTCACTATGCGGGGATTCTTTGGGGCTATGGTACTAAATCCAGTCATCTCTTGCAAATCCTACTTCCCTTAAATCCATCCTAATATTGTCTTCCCACCTACGTCTAGGTCTTCCATGTGGACTTTTCCCTTCGGGTCTCCCAGTCAATACTTTTGAGATATGTCTTTCCTCCCCCATGCGCGCAACATGTCCAGCCCATTTCATCCTCCGAGATTTAATTACCCTTACTATATCCGGTGACGAGTACAGGTTATGAAGCTCGTCGTTATGCAGTTTTCTCCAGTCCCCATTTTCATCTCTCTTAGGCGTAAATATTTTCCTAAGCCTCCTGTTTTCGAACACTCTCAGATTATTCTTCCCGAAGAGTAATAATGGCTGACTAAATTTCATTATAAGTAATTATATTCGGTATTTTTATTTCATTTCATATAATTTGGAGAGCTTTTACTAAAAAGTGTTGAATGCACCGTACGCAAAACCTTTTTTGCACGACTTAACTAATTAGTGGTACTTACGAATGTTGTTACCGTGGATCGTAAGTTGACATTCCCGCACGCAATCTTGTTTGGTATGGAAACAAAACAAATTTGTCATGCGGTAAGAGTTTCCGTGCGGTAAGAATTTACCTACGCCATACATCATAATACAAGCCTTTATGGACAAGGCCCCCCCCCAGGAGAAATATTTGGTTCCCATAACAACCAACACATGCGAATCACTTTCTGAAATAAACATCTATCTTCAATAATGTATATACATAATATTTTCAGGCAATATCTCAATTAATATAAATAAATTGATATAAATAATCATCGTGCAAAAAATAGCATACAATACTCGTGCCGTAAGCGCATAACGGATCTCGGAAAATTGAAAAAATTCGGCCTCGTTTTTTCAAACTCTTTCCTCGATCCGTATGCATCGCTTACGGCACTAGTATCGCAATATGCTATATCGAACTCATCCAGTATTTCGGCCTTGTCCGCTAAAGCGTTATTTTGCGTCCTTGTTACATAAATAACTGTTATGAAACGCTACGGTTTTGGAATTGTTAAAGGTGTGCATGGAATGCGTGGAAGAATTCAGGTGCAGTGCAGGTATTTGCGAAGCAGAACCACCTCATTCAATTATAGTAAGGGTGTAATTGCACGCAACCAACAACTGCTGGTCTGTACTACATCAAGTCTCTCCATCAATCACATTTCTCTCTGGAGTCATGCAAGAAACGTCAAGCAAAACATGCGACTGCAAATCACGCGACAAAAACCTTGTTTGAGGTTGTAGAACTCTAATAACAATAGACCTAATATTGCACAGTTTGTGTATAAAAAGATCCCACCTAATCCCTAGATATTTAGATTTTATAAAACTTCCTAGCTTCGCCTGCGATAATTTGGTATATTTTCTTGTGTTATCTGGGGGAGATTATTATGTTATGTTTTAAAAACTATACCATTTTCCAAGTTTTGAAACGAGAATTTTTTTCGAGAAAACGAAATTACAAAACTCGCTAACAGAATACCTCTAAATACCATACAAATAATGTCAACATAATGCATTATTTAATCGAATGAGCAACTTGTATCCAATGTTTAAAATGTCGGAATTTTTCACAATTCTTAATCGAATAAGCAAGTCATATTTAGGTTCATAAATGTTAGAATTTTTCGGAATATCTTTATGCCTGAAAATACGTGGTTTTCTTAAAATATTCTGAATTTTTCCCCGAACTAAATTTAAGGAACTTGAATGACAATGCCCGATAGTGTGTGATGTTTATGTTCTGAATTCGTCTGAGAAATTCATCGGTGTACTTGGACACAGACTGAATTTTGGACTACATATTAATAATAAAAAAAAATACTCAGATTAGAGTTCCCCGACCCCCAAAACACCAACACAGTGAATTTCGTACAAATCAATCATGTTTTCCCATTTAAGCCTACATTCATGAACCCCTTTCGTCCACCGATGCAATAAAATTCAGATCTTTGCATGCCGTAATATTTTTAACAAATAAATCAAGCAGAGCGGGCCAACAAAATCGAAGCGACCGACAGTTCCTTGCGTTACGCTGAAAAAATCCATTTCAGCGATGCTCTTTACATCCTGGTTGCTATGGTAGCAGAGTAAGGCCATCTGCAAGTAATTAAAAACTTTGTTACTGGTTGAAAAATATAGTTGCTTGCAGTCCATTACTGTATTAGGCCTACCCCATAAATGGTCCAATGATTCACAGTTATGTATTATATTATGAATAAATATTTTAATTCTGTTTTGTAGTGTTTTATCTTATATGTATATGAATAAATAACCATTTAATTTCTTCGGCTATTGTTATCAATCCGTTAGTATAATCAGATTAGCTGCGTCCCGAAGTGATCACAATAAGCGGCGTGCATTGTATAATTAAAAAATCAGAACGGGGAGATTGTTTGTCCAAATAGGTATTTAGCAAGTGGAAAATTTGAAGCTGGGGAATTTAGATTAGATTTGCCCTAGTCTAATATCGGTGTAACAGAGAGGTACCCTTGTCAATACTGTTGCTGTTCCCAGAACAGTCCTTGTTCTGAATACTGAAGTGCTGAGAATGCTCGTATGGGCTAATTATGATATCCTTTGCTCAATTCCCTGTACAGCCCACGCTCCTGGAACATGTATTGAGCGATGGTATTTTGATACAATGCCATACAGGAGGTCAAACAAATTAACTTGGCTTTCCAAGATACGAGGGCCGTCCACAAAGTAAGTTTCCATGGGGCCGTTTACAGAAACAAAACACAATTTCAAGGAAATATTTATTGCAAAAGACACAGCAAGTGTTCAGCTATTTTTCAACATATTCGCCACCGGAATTGAAACATTTGTCTTACCGTGGCACCAATTTTTTAACACCTGTGTCGTACAAGTCTACCGCCAGGTATTAGAACCACTGTGTGACAAACATCTCCGTCTCTCTATCATTCCCTGTCATTTTTCTTCAGGTGTAGGGAAAGATGGAAATTACTGGGAGCGAAGTCCGGGCTGTAGGGTGAATGTTTAAACACCTCCTAGCAAGTCTCCTGCAGAAGTTCGGCTGGGAGGTGTTTAAACATTCTTTGTTGGACATTACATGAGAATATTATAGGAGAATAATGCCTCTGACACTGGGATTGAACCCTTGACCTTTGGCTATCCGTGCCAATCCTCTATCAACTGAGCTAAGCCAGAGTTCACTTCACAGCGCCAGATGGAACCTCTCTCCTATGACTGATTGCCCTTAGTGGTCTACCTCATTGACAGATAAGTTATGTCATATGCAGTACTGTGAGGCATAGTAATTAGTAATTTTTGTGACCGGCGCTCTGAAGTGAACTTTGGCTTAGCTCAGTTGGTATAGCCAAACGTACTAAGTTCAAATCCCAGTGTCAGAGGAATTTTTCTTCTAAGCTTATATTATTCTCATCCACCCAACATCCAACACTAGGTATTTGAACTTCATCTTGATTTTATAGGTGTCTTGTCACTATTAAACTTCCAACCCTGGTATTTTTTTAAAACTTTCCCAATGTAGGGCGTAAAAACAATGTCTTCATTTTGGAGAAAACAATATAAATGCAGGGAAAAAGTATGCGTGGAACGCCACGCGACAGAAGTGAAACTTGTTTTAATTTTTCGATTTTTTACAATTTTGGAATATTGGATTTTTTAATTTTGGATTGCTGAACTTTTTTAATATTGTGTTTTTGGACTTTTTTAATTTGGGATTTTTTAAATTTTGGATTTTTTATAATGGTGAAGGGCTCACCACGCCACTAGCTCGAAGCAGTAATAGCCCCCACTCTAGGCCTAATACCTTTCCCCCGAACGCTCCCGTAATTGTTTTTTAATTTTGGAGTTTTTTTTTATTTTTTGTTTTGGATTTTTAGATTTTTTAATCTTGGATTTTTAGATTTTTAATTTTGGTATTTTTAAATTTTGAATAAGCCTAATCATTGAGTTGTTTTCTGTGAAGTCCGTTCCGTCACACCCCACTAATTTCGTGACGATTTTCCGCGTAAGATAAAATTTTAGAGCAAGAAATTGGATATACAAAATTACAATAGACTGTCGTCTCGGCAACAACAATAGAATGGAACATGCTAGCCACCCCTACCTTACAGCAATGACACCACCTCCAAATCATACTCAAAATGATGGGGCAAATGGGCTTTGCCTAGGTACTACATAGTAGTGGGCATAAAAGAGGAAGGAGCCATGTATCAAAAGTACGTTGCAGATATTCTCAATTCGATTCCGATTTTGTTCGTAACGAAAGTTTGGGTTAGCTCTCGATTTACTCCTAGCGCGGCTAAAGAAGTTTCACTTCAAAAATCACGACAAAATTAGGTTCATTTCATTCCTAGTTGCATGAGTGGTGGTGATTTTCAATACAGCATCCAAAATCTGGGATCTACATGTAACTTTTCCTGCATGCTATGTACTTGGTGACATAATCCACTCTTGCACTAAAGGTGAAGCAATTAGTATGCGTATATAACGCTGGAAAGAGGGGGGGCTCGTTATTTCGTCCGTTCTGAGTTTGGTGAAATTCACAATGTGTGTGTGTGTGTGTAGAGGGGAATAAATGTGTAAGGGAAACAGAGGGGGGGGGGGTCTCGTTTTGTTGTATCCTCCTACAGAATTCCTCTCCATTCGCTTTTAGTAACAATCGTTGGAGCTGGGACTAACGGCGGAATAGTCGTTTCAAGTGTTCAGTTGTACTCCGTACTTGATTGGCTAACTCTTTTAAATTCACACACAACCAATGTCTGGCTACTTCAAAAACATCTCTTCCTCTACCTTTAACCTTAGGTACCAGAGGTCGAAGTAGAGTAGAATTCTTTTGCATTATACACAATACACGTTTAGAAATAGTATAATCTATATAATAGGCCTAAGAGGGAGTGTTTGTCTGTCTGTCTGTCTGTCTGTCTGTCTGTAGAGGGTACCCAGCAAAATCTCCTGAACGCAGAGATCTGAAATATTAAACGTAGATGGACTGAAGGGTGACCGAATGCACCTCGAAGCCGAATTTTTAATTTTCCCTTTCGTTCGCGAGAAATGAGTGAAAAACTGGCGAAAAAAGTTTTTTCTTTTTCGCTTTCGAAGAAGTAGATTTGCCTTCTTTTTCTTTTGTCATAAATTAAGTTGGAAATAAAAGCGTCGCGATATTTTCAATATATCGTACGGAAATATCGATCGCTTTGATTCTGTGAGCTCACCCTGCTACATTCGTTTGTTATATTGTCAAGGCACGCAGACATCCGAAATTTTCAACATAGACGGAAATGGGATAATGAATGTAGGCCTAAATGGCAAAACATTGATTTGGATGGAACTCACTATGCAGGGGTTTTCTGGGTCAGGGAACTCGAATTTGAGGTTGTTTTTACCAAGCAGGGCTTTCTAATCGTGGAATGAACTGGAAAGCCGGATTTTTAGCTGTTTCATTATATAATCGTTTAGTTTATGAATGATTCGAGCGTAAGTGTTAATAAATATGTTTTAAATTATGAAGACGCAAGCACCTGCTTGGTGAATGTTGCATCCGAGAGTGAGGATAGAAATTAACACTTCAACAAGAATAGCCTCTACTATATAAGTTACTACTAACTTCGCCTGCGATTATTTACTCAACTGCTAGAGGTTTTGCTTAAATCATTTACTTAACAAAGAATAATTAATACAATATATTTATTAACACTGATATCGTTTATATAAATTGTAGAGATTACATAATTTTGCTATTAATTGTATTATTTAATGTTAAAAATATCAATAATTAAACGGACAAAACGAATCATGTGCTGCCATATGGGCATACAAATTCGAAAACGAAACAATTAAAACGTAGGTAAAACAGATTCATGCCTTTACCCAATCATGCATAAACAATTAAAACAATTATTGATAATTAAAAAACTAAAATCCCGGTTTCGATGTGCATTTCAGGATTAAAGTGCGATGCCCGGGAGAAAGGAACCTCAGATTCGAGTTCCCTTTTAAAAATAAATAAATAAATAAAAAATAAAAAAAAGTGACTTTCGTCCAAATCATTCAATGTTTTCCCATCTAGGCTTGCACTCATGATTCCTTTCTGTGTAAATCAAATCTCTGCCAATTGTAAACAAATGAATCGAGACAGCAATCGAGCAAGGCCATCTTGAATAATTTCACAATTGAATACTGTCTTTTGAAGCTATTCCGTCTCCTCAAAAACATTTGATTTTTGGCAATTAATATCAATTTTTTTTCATAATTCTTTCTTAGTGTGCACTTACATTATGAAACGAAGGTACTGTCAAAATTCCAAGTCTCTGCCTATTATAGTTTAGGCTCTACGTTGATTCTCTGTCAGTCAGTCAGTCAGGATAAAGCCGCTTATAGCCTACTAGCATGTGCCCGCGGCTTCGCCCGCGATAATTATTTCAAAAATTAAAAATTAAGAGCATAATAGTAAAATCATAATATTTATTAACTCCTAAATCACGTGGACTACATACCACGATTAGATAGCATCGTCTGGTAAAAGCGACCTCAGATTCGAGTTTCTTGGCCCAGAAAACCTCTGTATAGTGAGATTCGTCCAAATAAAAAGCGTTTGACCATATTTAGGGCTTACAACATTCAAGCGATCGCGAAAGTTTTATTTTCAAGGTGTGACAAAAATAGACAAAGCCAACTATATTTGATTTGACATTGAAATGTATAACTGAAAACTTATGTTTTGAAAACGCAAAAAATGCACGTTTTTTGCCCGTTTTTCACTCATAACTCACGAACGAAAACTAAAATTAAAATTACGGCTTCGCGATGCATTTTCCGACCCTTCAGCTCACCTATGTTTAAAATTTCAGATCTCTGTGTTCAGTAGATTTCCCTGGACAACGAGGACAGTTCCTTTTATTAATATAGATAATATGAATTATAATGATACCTTCTCTAATTTGTCAAACATCCATTTAATTTAATCCAAACCCACCTATACCATTGGCAACAATATGTTTTGTGAATTTGTTTCGATAATTCTATGCAAAAAGGGATTAAGTATTTTCAAAAACATTTAATTTTTGGCATTTAGAATCAGAATTTTTCAAAATCCCTTCTTAGTGAGCACCTACATTATGAAACGAAGGTACTGTCAAAATTCCAAGTCTCTACCTGTTACAGTTTAGGCTCTACGTTGATTCCTGTCAGTCAGGACAAAGCCTTTTATATATATAGAGATAGATAGAGGTCTTATTGTACCATATCGCAATGTAGGCCTTGGATGTAGTTTATACGTAGCGGAAATATTGTAGTTAGACTCCGCAATTCGAAGTTCAGTTTTTAATATCAATGCAGATTTTGAAATTCTTCTAAATGCAATAATTCTATTTTCAGAAACATGTATATGTGTGTCCGTGACAGCCTAGCTCCAGAACGGAAAATAGTTTGAAAACAAAATTTTTCGACCCCTATAGTAGCCTACCAATGGTACGGGCAGAGGAAGTAAAAATAAGTATTTATCATATAAAGTGTAGGCCTACAAAATGCACAATTGCACCCATTACACCGTTAGGTAAATTAAAATCCTCATATGCCTTTGTGAAATCTCCGAAAAACTCTTAGATTTGCCGCCCACGGGGTTTGAACCCTCAGGGCTGCACTGACGAGACACCTTCGCGTTCTCACAAGTGCGACAAGAGAGGGGAAGAAGGAACTTCAAAGCGATGCCAGACTGGTTGTAGGTGTCACGAAATAAGACAACACTTGCTAGAAAAGAGGGCAGGGTTGTCGGTGCGTAGCGTTCCTTTGATTATCGTACGCTCAACGTCTTCAATTATTCAAATAAGAGCAAGGTACTAATTGTGAATGAAGTCCTTGAGGGCAGGATCCTCAACACATGACGTCATCCAAGCATGAGAATCAGCATTTCCATCTCTTTGCAATTTCTCAGTTCTAACATTTTTAAAAACAAAAGACTCCACCTGGTTCCAACAAGTATATTATAATTAAACATCTGATAAGAGTTCAAGATGTGCGAACTAATGCCGCAAACTTTAAAATATTACTTACTTACTTACTCAATGGCAATAGACATTTCCTAAGCAAGCTAGGAATATTATACATTTTATGGAAACGGAAGGTTCATTGCCGCGCTTACCTGAGCCCGCCATTCAATCCTATTCTGTGCTAACTCCATCCAACCATCCCTCTCAAATCCTACTTCTATTAAATCAATCCTAATATTGTCCTCCCACCTACGTCTAAGTCTTCCAGGTGGTCTTTTCCCTTCGGTTCTCCCGGGCAATATTTTTGAGATATGTTTTTCCTTCCCCATGCGCGCAACATGTCCAGCCCATTTCATCCTCCGTGATTTAATTACCCTTACTATATCCGGTGACGAGTATAGGTTATGAAGCTCATCGTTATGCAGTTTTCATCTCTTTTAGGCCCAGATATTTTCCTAAGCCCCCTCTTTTCGGACACACTCAGATTATGTTCTTCCATACGTCTTATACTTGCTTACTCAATGGAAATAGGCCATTCTAAGCAAGCTAAAAGAATATTATCTATTTTTATGGAACCCGACAGTTCATTGCCGCGCTTACCTGAGCCTGCCATTCAACCCTATTCTGTGCTAACTCCATCCAACCATCCCTCGCAAATAATACGTCCCTTACCTTAAATCTATCCTAATATTGTCCTCCCACCTACGTCTATGTCTTCCAAGTGATCTTTTCCCTTCGGGGTCTCCCAGTCAATACTTTTGAGATATGCATTTCCTCCCCCATGCGCGCAACATGTCCAGCCCATTTCATCCTCCGTGACTTAATTACCCTTACTATATCCGGTGATGAGTACAGGTCATGAAGCTCGTCGTTATGCAGTTTTCTCCAGTCCCCATTTTCATCTCTCTTAGGTCCAAATATTTTCCTAAGCACCCGTATTGCCGTATTATTCATTCAATGCCAGAGGTCCTACGCACTACGGTTCTTTCCCTTTCTCTAACATCACAAAATATCGAAAGTGAAGACTCCAATCTTAATGAAAAAATTCATAAACCGAAAAGTATATTTCTTCCGAACTGTGATTGCCCACCTTTAAGCAAATGCACACAATTTTGATCCTAATGATTGCTCGGAACTATAGAATGTTTTGAATAAATTAAGTGAATGGAGTGGATATAATAGATGACCTTTAACCAAAAAATCTAAAATAAAGACTTTCTCTAGATCTAAAAATAAAATTGCACGGCAATATTGTATTATTGGTATTCAGCTGAAAAAAATTTCCACTATGAATGATTTAGGTATATTATTAAACAGTATTTCAACTTTCTCGAATGATATTAATAATATTATTTGTAAAACTCTTAAAAAACTTTGATTTACTATGACAGTCAATAGTTCCATGGCCTACCCTAGTATATAGACACAGATCCCGAACTCCTGATATGGCCTCGTAGCTAAAAGGAGTATAAACACAGCTGAAATTTAAAAAAAAAATCCCTTTAGGCAGGCCTACAGGCAGAGGTAGATTTTGAAGTGCTTTTGGTTTAATTTATTGTCGCTGCGCAGCACTCTTCTTCTTTAGCCTTGGCATGACAAACCCGCAATCATAACTGTAAAAAAGAGGAAAGAGCAATTTTTCACATATTCAAATCTCGCCTTATAAGAGAGCTATCGAGAAACTAGTTATTGATTTGTAGATTACTCATCAAAAGCTTTTCAACGATACCCCACAAGACGTGGTTTCAAAATTTTCGAACTTCCATCTCCCCCACCCCCACTCGTACCCTCAAAACCCCCGAATCGTTGGTTTCACTGTGAACTCCATAGGGAGTACTCTAATTTATTCAAACTAAGTTTCCCTCTGTACTTCATAGGGGCAGAGATATAAATTTTACAAAACTTCATCCCCTCCCCAGACCCCCCTTTGGCCAATTTTGATCATTAACGAACTTGTCCGAACTATTGGGCCTAGAAATAACGTAATAAAATTTGGTTCAAATATCTTCAAAATCATGGAGGCTAGCGTGTAAAGATCACAAAAAAAAATTGAACGGGCGGTGGTTTCGTACTTAGGGAGACATGAAACGTAAATATATGAAATTTTTTCGAAAGTAATGACATGGCATCGATTGCAATAGGAAGAGTTTTCTTCGGAATGTACCTAAAAAAATGAAGTTAGGTAAGTCATGCAATTTATGTAAAAACGATGTTGGTATTAATAAATATGCTTCAATTATTTTCTCTTAAATAATATAATTTAATAATCTAGGGATTGAATTAACAAACGCGGGTGAAGTCGCGAGCACCTGCTAGTAGTATGATATTATAGTCTCTCCGTAGAGAGCTAATTCACCTATGTTTGGCACATATGCTATTATAGTTTTGTGGAAACTGAATAATGGATGATGATAAAAATGAACACACAAAACTGTTTGACATAAGTGACGTGTGCAGATAGCCCCCCCCCCCCCACCCAATCCGTCTGCATTCTGGACATGTGTCAAATGCACACATATGGATTTATACTGTAATGCGTGAATGTCTGCGTTTGACATAGCTTCATTTCCTCATACCAGCTAATGTAGTTTCCAACTCCAACTTATTTTGTATGTTACTGAAATAAATATCATGTATACACGTGAAAATTATTCTATAAAACGCTTGTTATTCCAAAACGCTTAATTTAGGTTTTATTTATACACGACTAACTTAAAAGGCCCAGCGTCACCCGGGTTTTTTAATGTGAAATTGGAAATTAACTTATGAAGGCCTTTCGATTTTTAAATTCTAGGTCCTTATATAGGTATTTATAATTTGAAATAGGAAGAACGACTTATCACACTCAAACTATTCCCTCAGAAAACGCTTGATATAGCTTTTTATTGCTCTGGAGGATGTAGAATTTTGCACCCCATTGCTTCTACACACCAAGCCTGGGAAGGGTTCAAATAAGAAGAAACAGAAATTCCGGTAACATAAAATTGTATTATCTTTGCGGAATATTTATTTCTCACTCTCATGTTACCAGAAAACCGTTTTGGGGATGAAATTAAACAGAAGTGCAATATCACTTTCATACTTCTCTCCCCGAAACATATTACCATACCTCGTATTGTTTTTTCTATTTTCGGGGTAGAGAAAGTTATGTGATTGCATTATTTTCGTGAATTTCATTCTTTAATATTTACGGTATTTATAACATGAATTATATTGATATTTTCTCTAATTTGTCAAAGGTCCATTTCATTTATTTCCAAACGATCTGAGACCATTGGCAACAATACACTGTTGTCATGTGAACTGTGATTTGGATTTGATAATTCTGTGTAAAAAGGGATTAAGTATTCTCAAAAACATTCGATTTTTGGCATTTAAAATCAACATTTTGCAAAATCCTTTCTTAGTGTGCACTTACGTTATGAAACGAAAGCACTGAAAAGATTTTAAACTTATATGGTTTTATTTTTTGTAAAATATTACTAACTTTTTTAATGACTAACATAATGTTCCCAATCCTGCCGTCTGCCTGTGGTAGATGACGCAGCGGTCGGGTGGTAGGCCAAGTCCCAACAGGGATGTAGAGCCACGGAGTTTAGTTTTTTTTTACATAATGTTTTCATGAAATAGGTTACTTACATAACATTACATATGTAATAATTATGTAATATGTTTACATAATCTTTTTGTCGCCGTGGGTGAGCCGGTAGCGCTCCTGCCTTCCACTCCGGCGGCCCGGGTTCGATTCCCGGCCGGGTCGGGGATTTTTCAGTAGTGAAAAATCCCTTTCCCGGGTTCAGGACTGGGTAGGTTAAGTCTTAGGTTAAGATAATGCACATTGTGCGCGATTCCTTAATTATTTGTTGCATACATTATAAAGGACGAAGTTGGGTTTCAGTGGTGAATATAATATTTGACGGGGGCCGAGAAAATTTGTCCCTAGGGCCCTTGCTTTCTCTCCACGGCCAACTACGACTGTCTAAAAACAATATTATCTTCAACCTTACGAAAACTGACACTTATTAAACATTCATCAAGAAGACTTGGGAAGGGGGGAGGGACTTTGTTTTATGAAAAACGAAAACTTTATTAAGATTGGATCACAGGGACATAAAGTAATCTTGTTTGCTTTCACTTTTGTAATTAATACAGGCAGCACTCAAAGTCTACCTGAACTGAACTCAAATTAATAAGTTAGAACTAAGGCTGAGACCAGCTTAAATGGATATACCGTTATTTCACCCTAGCAGATCTGGATTTGCTATTGGTTGGTGTTACATTGTATATTTTATTATTATTATTATTATTATTATTATTATTATTATTATTATTATTATTATTATTATTGTTATTATCATCATCATCATCAACACCATTATTAAGTTCCAGAATGGTACTTTATGAGATTTTATGGGGGACGGGAAAATGTCTGTCCGTCTGTCCGTGAGCCTTTACGCGCGAAAACTCAAACACGCTTTATCGGATTTTCATGAAACTTGGTATACGCATTTAAAACGTCCTTGGGAAGACGCCTAATGATATTGGATCAAATCGGTTGACGTGTACCGGAGCAATGCCCAATTTAGCGCCTATTTTATGGTAATATATTAAAAAGATTTTGTCAAATGCAAATCATTTCTGATTACAACATATTCTTTTACAGAGTTCACATACGGCTTTGGAAGTTGCAATACAGTTAGCTTTGTCAAACAACACTACTCACATGTTCCTTCACATATGCTTATCAATCTAGACCTTTGTTCTTCCGTAAGCCCTCCTTAATGATCCAACCATAGTCAGGCACTCATAAGCCTGAAAAACATTACAGGATACAACATCTATATATTTTCTGATTCACGAAGTTCTTTGGACACAATATCGCGTACGGACATCAATACAAAATTTTCGTGGCTGGAAATCAACATAAAGCAGATAATTCACACACTGCAAGAAAGTAATTCAGTTACATTCATCTGGATCCCGGGACATCATAACATCAGGGGCAATGAAATCGCTGATCAATTGGCAAAACAGGCTTCAGCGCATCCTTCCCAAGACAAATTCTTACTACCAATACAAGATTATATCACACACAGGATCCGGATACATAGATCTAACGCAATGCAGAAGAATAAACCCTGGTTTATCACAACACCAGCATCCAGAGCTGAAATATCTCTTATATATAAAGTTAAATTCCAAACGGCCATCACCCCCTATTACCTACACAGAATTAAATAAATGGTGCAAAAATACGTTGCACAAACTTTCTCGCATATACGTGTTAAAGGCTAGCACAGAAAAAATTAAATTAAAGAGACAATTAAATTTTATTTATTACATTTTCATAAAACTAAGAAGTATCTAGAACGGAAACCATCAGAGTCGATCTTCATGTTTAATGCTTTTACCGTGAAATAATAATAATAATAATGAATGACAGTAAAACTGCATATTATTAGTACTACTAGTATTACTAAGGGGAAAATTAAAATATAAGTCGCACCTTGGGATAAATCGGCACCACCCAACCCACCCACCAATACAAGGACAGTTGGTCACTCTGCTTCGCTCAGAAACAAAATACATCACACAGTAAATGCAAATGTGAATATCGAATGGACGGAGCTTAAGGGGCGACTTATATTTGAATTTCGCTATACTAAAACTAAAACTAAACTCCGTGGCACTACATTCCTTTAGGGATTTGGTCTACCAACCGACCGGTGTGTCATCTACCACAGGCAGATGGCAGGGTTGGGGCATGTGGTCAGCATGCCGACCCCCACGACCGTTAATGGTGGTTTCCATGACCGGAGCCGCTACTTCTCTATCAAGTAGCTCCTCAATTTGAATCACGAGGAAGTGTACCCCTACCAGACCCCTCAACCTCAGAAAAATCCAAGGATATACCGGGGATCGAACCCGGACCGACGGATCTGACGCTAACCACAAGACCACGCCGGCGGTCCTACTGCTACTACTACTACTTAGGTTATATTGCACGCTTTAACTGCATTGTAGGTCATGTAATGTGTTTAGTATGTTTGCGTGAACTATTAGTCTATTGTAACAACTCATTCGCGTCATCTGTTTCTATTGTTTAGTGATGTCTTCGTATGTGGCATTCAGTTTAAACGATTATAATATCCAGTGACGTAGCGGCGATGAGTTATGGAAAATAAGCAAGTCCTATAAACCCGGCGTTTGCTTTTGCGAGGTAACCATGAAAAACCCAAGTCAATTTGGGCGGCCACGAGGTTTGATTTGAACTCAGGACCTCTTCCCTGTTAGCCCATAGGCCTACCACATCGCTGTAATTGGTTTAGTGTGTTCAATGCGACTGAGCTAAACTGATTGCATTTCACAACAATAAGTACATTAGGCCTATAGTTTTCTTGTTGCTAGTGGCAACAAAATGCCATTCATATTTTAATTGATATGTATGTTCTGAAATTCGCATTTAAGCTGTACTTATTTCGTTTTTATCTTGATATCTATTAATTGTATAAAGAAATGTTTTAAACAAAAAATGTCCATTTTAATTTTCTCTACAACTTTACTGTGGTAGGTTTTCATGTATCACTTACTGTAATGGATATAATCTAGAAAAACTGAAAATGGATACGAGTAAAGTGCCCCTTAAGTCATTTTTGCGGAAATACGGATATAGCCATTTTATTAGTCACAGATAAGACTTTACAATTCTAAATTTTTATTAAAATCGTTAGAGCCATTTTTTCAAAAAACAATTTTTTTAAAAAAGTTTTCATGAAAAGTCCCCTTAATATTTCAGTTGTAAAACTAAATTTCTGGGCGGTTCGACAAAATTTCGAAAAAGTTCTTAATTCAAAAAATGAAGTAAATACAACGAGCCGTTTACCCGCTGTGCTTGTCCACGGACAGACGGACAGACGGACAGACGGACAGACGTCATTCCAAAAATACTTTTTTCGGTTTCTAGGCTTCATGAAACGTGCTCTCCCGGTGTTAACTCAACTTCGATTTTTTGTCACGATCACAATACTTTCTCTATACTCCGTATAAGCGAGAAAGTAAAAAAGGGACAATCCACTCTGTTCCTGTGGACAGATAGGAAATTTAAATCACGTACTTTTCTCGTGTCCAAATCTAAATACAAGTGACCATGACTTTTATAACGACCTACGCACAGAGTATGGATATAGCCCATGGAATATACCAGCCTTAACTACGGATCAACCACACAAAGCAGCTAGAATTTTAAAACGATTCTTATACCGATGTAAAATGAAGATATGATCTAACAATTTAGGACAACTACTTTTTGTATACACACAGGAAAATTGGTTTTTGCACTCCTTAGCTAGTAAGTGTTACTTACGAAAGTTGTTTACATGGATCGTAACTTGACATTACCACACGCAATCTTGTTGCTAGGGGCGACGGGCAGAAAGTGACTTGTTGCTAGGGGCGACGGGCGGAAAGTTACTTCGCAAATGCTTATTTGCGAGCAGAAATGACCAAGGCCTCCCCGCTTTATAAATATTCGGTTGCCATAAACAATAACAAATGCGAATCCCTTTCTGAAATAAGCACCATTCTTCAAGTCTGTATATACATAATATTTTCAGGTAATATCACAATTAATATAATTAAATTGATATAAGTAACCGTCGTGCAAAAAATAGCATGCAACACACGGACCGTAAAGGCATTTACGGGTCTCGAAAACTTAAAAACCCTCGGCTGCGCCTCGGGTTTTCAATCTGTTTCCTCAACCCGTAAACGTGCCTTTCCGACCTTGTGTCGCAATATACTATTACAACCTCTACGGACGTTAAAACCTTACATGGTGTGACGTCGATAAATAAAAGTGAAGTGAAGTGAAGTGAAGTGAAGTGAATGATCCAACCAGGAGAAAGTCCTACAATTTAATGCATGAGACATAATTTCTCACCTAATATAAAAATCCATGCCGGACTGCATAGAAAACAGCTAACACAATGATTAGATAAGTTTTTACTACTGATTATTTGAATTTTCCTGTTATTATGTTTATGATCTAACTGAAAGCTTGTAATTTTTGTGTAAGTGTATACTTTGTTGAAAGATATTCTTTGTCTGCAAGGCAATCTGCGTTGTGCAGAAAGACTACAAAATAAAATAATAAAATTCTTGTACCTTATTCTGTAATTTTACATTAATTTCCAATTTCTTTGCAAATCTACTTTTCTGGTCAACAGAGTCCTCTTTTTCCTGAAAATTACTATAGGTGGTCAAGTTTCATAATTACCATAATGGACAAGTTGCATACGATTAGTTTTTGTTCGACCATTAGGCCCTATTCAATTTTTAAGTTTTAGATTCACTCATCAAACGGAGAGGGATGCCCTTTGCACTCACCTATTTTTGTAGTTCTTGTCTTCTGCTTCAAAAGGCGTTAGGTCAATTCAAAAAATCTTCTTGGCCGATTTCTTGAAGCCAACGGATTTTGACAACAAGAAACGAATTCAATTTAGTACAATATTAAAATTAACCCGAATAGAATTTATTGTATTTTTAATAAATGTTTATTACGCAGTTTCATGTGCTACTCTCAAGGTTTCAAGATCGTTCCAAGATCGACAATAATAATCGATATCACATCAATATTACGAGGGAATGAAAACAGCAATTAATTTTTTCCCACTATTTTACTGCAGAAAGAATGTTTGCTTGTACACTATTTTTCTACTTAGTCCCCTCCTAGTTCAATGCACTTAAGCCATCGGATATTAAGTGCTTCGATACCGCGTGAGAAAAATTATTTTGGTTGACGCTGTAACCACTCGTTCACTGCCGATTGGACGTCTTCCTCAGATTTGAACTTCTGTCCTCCAAAGGTGCTTGAATGGACCAAAGATGTGGAAATCCGATAGTGCCAAAGCGAAGGAGATTGCTGAGAGCAGGTGTTTTGTTTCGACATGATAACGCCCGTAATCATGCTCCTCGTGCAACAATGAAAACCGTCCACGACATCCGCCATAATCGCCACCGGAAGTATAATTGTCTCTGACAAAAGACAATCGTAAGCGAACACAATTTCGCTCAAAACATTACTTACGATCTACAGAGTGGACCAAAAGTCGCGATCGGATAATGTTTATATTGTAATAACTCATTTTCCGAAACCGGAAACTAATTAAAAACTATTCATAGGCTGAGAGGAACATTTACCCCCTTCATATACGTTTTGTAGGATTAGTTTGTCGATTTTCCTATAGAGGAAGGACATTGTTATGTTTTAGTGACAAGCCAGAGTTTTCTTGCGCGCTGGTTTATTAGGCGATTGTTGTCGATGTGCAGCGCTGTGTTATGTTTGTGTTGTAAGCAATGGCGGATACAAGCAAATATATGATTGAGGAAAGTCTCATTGTTAGTGTGTGGGTTCATGAAAAAGAACATACTGGCGAAACGTACGAAGAAATCAGAGATAACTTCTTTCTTCGTTTCAATAAAGCAGCTCCCACTGAAGTCAAACTACGGAAACTGGAAAAGAATACTTTCTCAAAAGGCTCTGTATTGGATGCAAAACGCAGCGGAAGACCTAAAAAATACTGCGGCGATGATGTCAGTAATCGTCTGAGTGAATCATTGGAGGGTTCACCGATGAAATCAACAAGGAAGCGATCGGCAGAAATGCAGATCCTAAGAACTTCGTTGTGCGACAACTGGCTCTGGTCCTACTTAAAAGAAAATCTTTGGTTGGAAGCATTCGGACGGATTCTGTTGAACAACTTAAGAGAGAGATCATCCGTATCATCAGAACGATCACTCCCGAAACGCATTCAACCGTGCGCGGAAAACGATGGTGCACATACCGAAACTTTGGACGTTGAACAATGACGCTGACGGGACCAGGGAACTTTATTTTACCATATTTCCATCCCTTAATACATGCTACTTTCATAAATAAAGTTTTTACGTCGATTGTGGCATTTTATTATTGCATAAACGAACATACAAAATATCCGATCGCGACTTTTGGTCCACCCTGTACATTTCCTCCCACTTATTCGTCTGCAATTCCTTATCACAGCTAAGGATTTTTCAATATAAGCTCGTTATTTGAGTCTTTAACTTCCGAAGAAACTTAGGCTACATTTAATTAGAAATGGATCAATCTTTCAAGCAAACGTTTCTGCGATGTTCAATTGTTTTAACAGTGGGCCTAATTTGTTAAAAAAAAGTTGCCAACCAAAAGAGTCTGAATGCCAGTACATACGAAATTACCATTTTTTTTAAATTTTAAGTACAAGCGAAATGAAGTTATTGTCCTTTTAAAATTTACGATTCAAAATATAATTAAACGTCGTACGATGTTCGAGCGTATCGCCTGTTAAGTTCTACATAACGGTCTTATATCTACGAGGGGTATTCCGAAAGTAAGTTTCGTCAGTTTGTCACACGGACACTTTATTGACCCAAAAGCAATACAGCATGGCAGCATGACCTATACACCGTGCACTATTTTTCGACATAGTCGCCAGCGACATTGAGACATTTGACGTAGCGTGCGATCAGTTTGAAGAACCCACTGTGGTAAAACTCGGTGCCCTGCGATGCAAGGAATTGGCGCACAGCCTGCTCCACCTCAGCTTCCTGACATTACTAAAGGTTCCATACAGACCATTTTGAGTGACAAATTGATGTTCCATAAGGTTTGTGCGAGATGGGTTCGTGGAGGCCGCACTGTGCGGGGACGGAAATCGGGAGATCAATTTCAAACAGCTCTATCTCGGACAATAAAAGGTTCAGCGGCTGCAGCAATGGCTCGTTTCAAAGAGGGGAGATAGCGGTACATGGCAGTGGCGCCAAATCTCTCGTGCCATCGTGAGCGGTACACTAATACCCGCGGGCACGCCAGTCTGCTGCGACTCGCTCTTCTACGGCGCAGTGCGCCTGCGTCATGCCTCCTCCGCTGACGCCACTTCCGTCGTGGAACCAGCCACGGGTGGGGATTCGTCTGGCGTTTGTTTGGTTCCCCTGGTGAACACGCCGCTCCTGCCATACATTGACGAAACTTACTTTCGGAATACCCCTCGTATAACAATAAAAGTGTTTGTACTTCTGTCTGTCTGTACGCGATGCCCAGCGAAATCTACTGAACGCAGAGATCTGAAATTTTAAACATAGATGGACTGAAGGGTAAAGCGACCTCTGGTAAAAGGCGATCAGCTGGTAAAATCAACCTCAGATTCGAGTTCCTTGACCCATAAAACCCCTGTATAGCGAGTTTTGTCCAGATCGAACAATGTTTGATCATATTTAGGCCTATATTGATTATTCCTCTTCCGTGTAGATTGAAAATTTCAGATAGGCCTATCTGCGTGCCTTGACATTATAAAGGAATGAATCGACCAGCATGGGCTTATAAAATGAAGCGATTCTTTTATTTCCAAATCATGACAAAAATAGCCAAAGTCAACTGTAACTTAATTGATTTGACATTGAAAATTAATGTATTACGGAAAACTGATGCTTCAAAAACGCAAAAAATGGACGTTTTCTTCCAGTGTTTCACTCATAACTCACGAACGAAAGCGAAGATTACAATTCCGGCTTCGAGGTGTATTTTCCGACCCTTCAGTCGACTTATGTTTAAAATTTCAGATCTTTCCGTTCAGTAGATTTCGCTGGGCATCGCAGGCAGGCAGGCAGACAGACAGACAGACAGACAGACAAACACTTTCTCTTTTTAATATAGATAAAGATAATATGTTTTAACTGTGTTGCTCTTAATTTTTAATTTCTTAATGAATTACCGCGGGAGAAGCTGCGGGCACATGCTAGTCGTAAATAACTAGGGACCGGATTCTTAGGTTTTTACCTATTTTTTTCCTTACTTCCAAAACAAAAAGCGCTCATACACTTTTTCGAATCATGTCCACAGGATTCACCCACATTAATTCTGTGGCACCTAAAAATGCCTAAATGGGGTATAAAAACTTAAACATACCTAAACGGGATATAAAACCTAAAATATCTAATTTAGGCTCCTTTTTGTCTTTTTTGTTTGTCAGTTGAGAAACCGATATTTTGCGGGGAGAGAATAATTTTTGTCGGGTAGAAATTAATAATACCAGCGGTTCATTCAACCCATTTTCGTCTAGGACGGACAGTATCAAGAGAGGAAAAGAGTACTGGCGTATTCCTTTTAAAATATTCGTACGAACAACCATTGTTGCCATGTATGAACAAGGATATAGGGTATATTTCTGTGTTTTAAACTGCTTGTTTTTTGTTTGCCTTTAGTACTTCCCTGTTATTCATACTGAGTGGTCACACTGTGAGTTTTAAGAAGACGTGTTAATTATGTCGAAACAAATGAAATCGAGTTTCACATTATATCCACATCCAACCATAAAGTATTTTACTCACTAAATTAGAAGCATCGGATTCGAATCCTGAGAAGAGCAGTGTCTAAATACAGTATTAACTATTAACTAAGAGATAACAGGAAGAACTTCACAGTTGAGAATCTTGAAAAATATTTAGTAATATACTGTAACCAGGAAATGTGAGGCAATCTTATTTTCACTACCGGTACTTCTTTTTATTGTTTATGCTTTCTTTCTTTAATTGTATAATGTCTTAAAGCAAGTTTACACAAATTTAAATCAATTGTGTTAAGTTAAACTTTACAAGTATTATGTACTCAATCCTATGTAGTACATTAAAATTCATTAAACCAATTATTCTACCCGAAAACGATATTTTGGACATAAAAACCTAAAAAAAACCTATTTCACCTAATGGAAAACCTAAAACAGTGTTTTTAAAAACCTAAAAATCCGGTCCCTATAAATAACACACTTTTTTTCTGAAAACGTTTGAATTTTTCGTATTTATCAGCATTCCGCATATTTTTTCTCGTCTCTAAACTGTTTTAAAAACATGATTCTTTCACGATTTCTCCGGTCACGGCATCGGAAATGAGACAGTATTTCTCTAGCATACAACAAGCAATGATTCCACTTTGCGCAACGCAGCTCTGCAATGTGTGTGATGCATGATTCATACTCGGGCCTGTACCGCTGGGCATTGTACACTGTTGTATTGTCATTTGAATAAGGATATATCGCCTCTAGTTGTCCTGCTCTCTGGAGAGGCCCGCTGCTCCATGTTCACAGCTGATGCGATTTGCGAAAACAATCTCCAAATACTTTTTAGTGATTAATTATTTTATTTATAAACGCACAACACAGGAAAAATCTAATACGAAATATATAACACTACCTTAAAAGGCCCGGCGTCACCCAGGTTTTGTGTTTTGTAATTCAAAATTAACTTATGAAGGACTTTCGATTTTTAAATTATAGGTCCTTATATAGGTATTTAGAATTTGAAGTAGGAAGAACGACTTATCACGCTCAAACTATTCCCTCAGAAACCGCTAGCTATTTTTATAGCTCATAGAGGATGTAGAATTTTGCATCCCATCGCTTGTACAGTACACAGCAAGCCCGGTAGGGGTTCAAATAAGAAGAAACAAAAATTTCCGGTAACATAAAATTGTATTGTCTTTGCGGAATATTTTATTTCTCACTCTCATGTTACCATAAAACCGTTTTGGGGATGAAATTAAACAGAAATGCAGTATCACTTTCATACTTCTCTCTCCAAAAACCTGCGATAGGCTATAATAATATACATATTACCATACCTCGTATTGCTTTCTCTATGTCCAGGGTAGAGAAAGTTATGTGACTGCATTATTTTCGTGGATTACATTCTTTAATATTTATTTATAACATGAATTATATTGATAGCTTCTCTTATTTGTCAAAAGTGCATTTCATTTGTTTTTTCCAAGCCCACCTGATACCATTTGGCAACAATATATTCTGTGATTTGGAATGGATAATTCTATGTAAAAAAGGATTAAGTATTTTCAAAAACATTTAATTTTTGGCATTTAGAATCAGAATTTTTCAAAATCCTTTCTTAGTGAGCACCTGCATTATGAAACGAAGGTACTGTCAAAATTCCAAGTCTCTACCTGTTGTAGTTTAGGCTCTAGGTTGATTCTCTGTCATTAAGTCAGTCAGTCAGTCAATCAGAACAAAGCCTTTTATATATACAGAGATAATCTGCCCTTAATATATTCCACAACACCATGTCTCTATTGCAGTACTGCGCATTCAGTTGTTTCAGACTCATTCATAGTTTCACTATTTTCGTGCTTAGGGTTATGTATGAAATAACTAGCTTATAACTACTCTATAAATAATTTATTGGGAACAATGTTTCAAAACAAAGTTTTACCTCTTAGAGCGGGTTTAGAAAATATCGCGAAAAATAACATTTTTAAGAAAAAGTCGTCAATCTTCGTGTCACATTCCAAAATATACGAGTATTTTAAAAAAATATAAAATTTTGAATCCGATTTCCTTCTCTCTTGATATACTGTTCATTAGGGGGCGGATTTATGACATGTCATATTTTTCACCTTTGCATTATTTCAGGTTTCCGACTGATTTAAACCTAATTCCAAGCATCCTGGTGAAAATGGAAGGGCTTTTATTGTGCATATAACTGC
The DNA here is from genome assembly GCA_964059195.1 of Ectobius pallidus. Taxonomy (NCBI): domain Eukaryota; kingdom Metazoa; phylum Arthropoda; class Insecta; order Blattodea; family Ectobiidae; genus Ectobius; species Ectobius pallidus. Next base: position 167,596,963 of record CAXKWD010000007.1, read on the forward strand.
ATATTTAGGAAATGTTCAACTATTGTAGCATATTTAGTATGACTATGCGTATTTAGGTCATATTTTTGGCATATTCGTGTGCATATTAAAGAAATGTTGAAGTTTCATATCATATTTTGTAAATTTTTTATTATAATGATAGTTTTTGAGAATTTACAGATATTTAAGTAATTAACAATATATTTTAATAAAATGTATTGTAATGAAACTTAAAAAAATATACACAATGTGTAAGTGGTAAAGTCTTATTTTAAATTTTTTGGTCATATTTTAATCTTTTTAGGTCATAAATGTATGCATATATCCTATTTTTTAGGTCATAGAAATCCGCCCTCTACTGATTATAAACATGTTTCTGAAAACAGCATTATTTATACTCCTTTTAGCTACGAGGCCATATCAGGGGTTCGGGATCTGTGTCTATACAGTAGGGTAGGGCATGGAATTAATGACTGTCAATTATTTTCTATTGTTAGTGTATTTAATGGAATAAATTTCAACTGAAATTAATTTAAATGGATATGATACAGGATGAAATGGTGAGGATGATTCATGGTATGTAAACATCCAATTCGGCATTTGCCTTCATGACTGTGGAAACTATGAAAAAAAAAATCAAATTGGCAGGGCATGGGATTTGAACCTGGGACCTCCCGAATGCGAGTCCAAGATGTTACCATCTCGGCCACCTCGCTCGGTGTTTCTTGGATTATGAACCCAGTTTTAATTTCACTGGTCCTGATGTATAAATTAGTTTGTTCAAAAACTGTATAAAAGCAGAAATGTATTATTTACAAAGTAAAGATATATGTAAAATTGTGAGAATTTTTATCCTTGCGTCATTCCAGTAATCTATAGAAACTAGTTATTCTACTGAAATTCTCCTTATTGATTTCAAACTTAGATCCCACAGATGTTTTGATTTGATGATTGCTTATATTATTGTATAAATTCAGCATTATAAAGGTTAATAAGCTAAATTCTCCAACTGCACGAGTAGAATATTTAACATTCATTGCAGAACACCAGTAAATCCATTAATAACTGTAATTAAAAATTCCCAACCGTAATAAATTTAATGTAACTCAGCTCCTACGTAAAACGTTGTTATAGAAACAAATGAATTAAACATAGCGGGTTAATATTATCAACTAAGCCATCACAATACGATGCGATGCTGTTCTTTCCAAGTCGCCATGGCAACCGATCAAGGGACCTGCAATTAATTTCACAATCGAGAAGTATTTAGCGAAATTTGGTGTGACGATATCGCTAAAAATCACGTTTTTTGTTCATAATGGCGATCGAAAGCTAAAATTAAAAATCCAGCTTCGAGGTGCATTCGTCCATCTGTGTTAACAATTATAGACCTCTGCGTTCCGTATAGAGAGAGGGTGTTAATGAATAACACCGAAATTTTCACCTGTGTATAGAGGGGACATAGACAAGCAAGTTTTATTGGGAGATTTTTGCTCTATGGCGTAAAATGTGTATGCTACAGGGTATTAAAGTCATCACAATTTGCTGTTCATAAGTAAATAAAATCAGGTAAACTGATGTAACAAAGGGCCAGTATGTTTTTATTTATTCAGTTATGATTGCAGTTATGATATGCAGAATACAAAAAAAAAAGTCAAATTGGCCGGTTTCACTAAATTGGGCATTATTCCGGTACTGGCCAACCGATTTGGTCGAATATCAATAGACGTCTTTCCATGGGCATTATAAATGCCTGTACGAAGTTTCACAAAAATCCGATAAAGCGTATTTGAGTTATTGCGCCTTTAATTGGGTTTTAATCCGGTACCGGTCAACAGATTAGGTTCAAATTCAATAGGGTACTTTTCATGGGCGTCGTATATGCGTGTACCAAGTTTCATGGAAATCCGATGCAGCGTATTTGAGCTATGGTGCCTTTCTAATATAATCTATTAAAATAGGCACTAAATTGGGCATTACTCCGGTACCGGTGAACCGATTTGGTTCAATGTCAATAGAGTTCTTCCCATGGACATTATAAATGTGTTTTCCAAGTTTCATGAAAATCCGAAAAAGCGTATTTGAGTTATGGTGCGTACAGACACATGGACGGACAGACATTTTTTCGTCCCCCACACAATCTCATAAAGTACCATACTGTCACTTAATGATGAAGCTAACTGTAAGTAGGGTTAAAATTTTCGTTAAATTGACTTCTTGCCTTCTTAGTGATCGATAAAAACCTGATTCTTAATCATTCATTAACAGCTATATCATAATTTAGAGTTTTCATAATCTGCATAAGATATTTTTATTTAAAACACTTTTTCGAAAACATTCTCGGAGACGAAATTATAAGCCACTCACTGTTTATAGAAACTCAATCTTGCCTGGTGTACTCGTACAATAAAGCTTGCCATCAGATTTGAAACAACTGAATACGCACTCTTTCACGGCCTCCTATTCTATATCAGAATGTGAAGTGAGAAAGATGTATTGTTGGCCATGCTTATAGTATAGAAAGTCACATATCTACATTAACCAGATTTTATTTGGGGGGGGGGGCATGCGGTACGATGTGGTAACTACGTTCTCTTCATTTTTATAACAAATTTACGTGAAAAGAATGCCATACATAATATACCTGTATTATACTAACAGGTAAATTTTATACGGGCTTAGGAAGTTATGTAGGTTCAACATCGGTTCAATTCTGTTGTTTATTGTGAAATGTTATTAAATATTTTATAATTTTAGATACCACTACGAAGAGCATACAATCGATCAATAATCTATACGCTTGCATTGCTTTGCATTCATTTCCCTACATGCGTTAAAAGTCTAGAATTCCTTATCATAGCGAAGGATTTTTCAATATAGGCTAATTTCAATACTTTCCTTTTGTATAATATTTCAAGAGAGATGAAAATTTCTTTGCGAATAGATCACAATTTGGTATTTTCAAGAAATGTTTCTGGTTCGTTCAACTGTTTTCATGCGTAATTTGTTTCAAACAAATTGTTTCCAACCAAAAGAGCCTGAATTCCTCTACATACGAAATTACCACAAAGTTTTTAGATTATTCCAAGAACAATCGAACTGAACTTTTTTCCCCTTTTAAAATTGACGATTCAAAATAACGTTGGCACACCTTTTCTTAACTTCATGCTTGTCTGTTAAGTTCTTAATAACAATTTTAGGTAGTAACTATTAAATTTCATGTTAAATTACATAATAAGGTACAAGAAATGAAAACTACGGGCTAGCCATTGTGTCAACTGTTTTATTTGCAGTATATTGTATATTATGTAAGATATATAATTTCACTCATGTGTTAAGTACGAAGCGCGTCTATAAAAATAAGTTTCCCTAGGGCCGTTTACAGAAACAAAACACAATTTGATGGAGATATATTTCCCAACAGATACAGCAAGCATTCAGGTATTATTCAACATATTTGCCACCTGAATTGAAACATTTGTCATACAGTAGGATCAACGTTTGAATATTTGTGTCGGAGAAGTCTGCCGCCTAAGATTTAAACCACTGTGTGACAACCATCTCCGCCTCTTTGTCATTCTCTGTCATTTCTTGGCGTGTAGGAAAATATTGAAATCAATGGGAGTGAGATCCGGGCTGTAGGGTGGATTTTTAAACACCTCCCAGAAAGTCTCCTGCAGATATTCGACTGGAAGGTGTTTAAACATTCACCCTACAGCCCGGACCTCTCTCCCAGTGATTTCTACCTTTTCCTAAACCTCAATTAATGACAGAGAATGACGGAGATGTTTGTCACACAGTGGTTCAAGTCCCTGGCGGCATACTTCTACGATACAAGTGTTAGAAAGTTGGTTCCACAGTATGACAAATGTTTAAGTTCCGGTGGCGAATAGGTTAAAAAATAGCTGAACACTTGCTGTCTCTGTTGCAATAAATATTTCCCTGAAATTGTGTTTTGTTTTTGTAAACAGCCCCAGGGAAACTTACTTTATGGACGCCCTTCGTGTTAATTAATAGTGATGACTGTACCGGTACTACAAAATTGTTTTTTACATACCTTTTCTGGTATTTGCGGCAGTCAGAACCAAGCAAGCCCCAAACAACCAAAAGAGGCAGAACAGCACCTTCATGATGACGGTGGCGCAATCTTTAATTCGGAGATGACGTCACACTCTTCCTTTATCCTAACACACTATTATTATTTAATTGTACCTTCTTGCCCCACTTTCACGTTCCTCTGTTTCTTCATGCTTGTTCAAGACCAATGTACTCGCCACTGTCGACAGATTATATCCATTTATACAAGGGGGCCTTGCGATTCATAAATTTAATTTCTCTCCATAAGTTATACAACAGCAGACTTCGAAAGCGATGCTAGTTTGTTTTCCTTGCTGGAAGCACGTAGCTATGGTGATACAGAATTAAATAATAAAGAATGAATAGCGCACAATGCGCACAATTCTACTGCTCTCGCCTGTGTATGAATTGTATAATTAATCTGGCAGATGTTATGAGTATTTGCTTTCGCCGGATGTCAATAGCAGAGGAAGCCAGTCACAAGCACCAACTCCCTCCAAACGCGGTTTCTATTTTTAAGTATTTTAATGCACTTCTCACACGCAAAAACTAAACATTCTGCTATTTCAAGAACAGACGCTTTTCAGCACACATTTCAGCAAGCTTGAGAATATCATAGCCAAAACCCGATTTAATTTCGCAACAAAAAAATACCGCACTATCTCCGGGGGCTGAAATTGTCAGCGTGATTTGAAATATGCACTACAGCATTATCTTTATTAAAAACTTGTTTCTGTGGCAATCTTTTGAATATCGTTGTATGCGTGTGTCAAGCCGTGACATCACTCACTTCAACAATCACTACTGTGTCAGAATGGAACACTCGGTAATGTTTTGAAACACGAACGCGACGGAACTGCACCCTTCGCCGCGTGACGCAGTCTAGCAACTGACTGTCGTTTGTTCACGAGCTGCTCGCGTTTGAATGGAAGCGTCTCCAGCGACGTCTGCGCCGAACACGGTGCGCGTCAGCAACCGATTTACCAGGTCGTGGGCGATATTTATTCCGAAATCGCATTAAAAACGAAACAGGATTACTGTAAGCACAGCAATTAATATAATTGTTTTCAACGTAAATCTCTTTAATATTTGACCCTTCCTTCGTCTGTTTTTAATTAAATTTCTGAAAGTAGAAACAACATTGTCAAAAGACTTTATTGGAGTTAGCTTCGGAAACGCTGACCAATGCAAAGAAAGAATATGTGGAATTTCAACCAATCGCAATCGTCATGATTTTACAGCTTTGTTTTGGGCTAATCACTTTTATTTTATCGCACCTACGTGCATAGACGTTCAAACCCCCAAATCCCCCCCCCATTGATTAAAAAAAGGAAAATTATATAATTTTTTTAAGTCTGCCCATAAATTACTTAATACAAGTATAAAGCGTGGGAAGCTTAAAACTCGTTATTTTGAGTCTTAATTTTTTAAATTTTCCGGGGGAGGACCCCCGAAGCTTAAAACTCGTTATTTTGCACCTTAATTTTAAAAAATTTCCGGGGGAGGGCCCCCTCTCCCCCCTCTCCCTGGGGGGTATTCCATACCCCCCAGACCCCGCGGATGTTATAACCCCCCCCCATATGGTCGGCCTGGTTACGCCTATGCCTACGTGCAATTGTTTTTCGTACGTCCTGATTTTACTGACTATTCCATTCATGCGTCGCGAGTTTGATATTGACCAAAAACGTTTAGGAATTCTTTGGATATAGGCAAATCACGATCGTTTATCTTTCCAGCTTCGCAAGGATGCAATTTTATCTGACAAAACGTCAGCTCGTTACTGGACACGTAAGGCGTCAACGTGCCGTGATTAATACCTCACATTCTGCCAGTGGACAGTAGAAAAAGTATTTTATACAACATAACTTGTTTGGAAATTGAAATAATATAAATGTCCATTGATTAAAAACACAATTTATATTCGGTGCAACCCAATTCGTGTGCTTTTATAGCTTTTTGATGTAAGCAGCTACGACGTCCTGCATATCGATGGTGTTGGTAACTTGAATCGAATCCTGGTCGGAACAAGTTACCTAGGTGGGGTTTTTTCTGGGGTTTTTGCTCTCCTGTGAGACATGTCGGGTAACTTGAGGCCCTTGTGGTCGCCGGATATCATCTGGTCGTCATTATCATCTTCATCCCCATCCTCGCCTTGTTCGGAGTAAGTGTGTGTGTGTGTGTGAATGGTGTGTCTCGACCTATGTGTTCGTTTTGTCTCGGAGGTGGCCCCGGCATTGGGCTGATCACTCATCCGGGGAGGCCCTCCATGTCCTTGTCTGGTCAAAAAAGTATGTACGTGATCCAAAGATAATCCCTCTCCCGACAGTCGCTTAAATCCTACAAGGGAGAGGTAAAACTACGATAAAGAAAGAAAGAAAGATTTGCGTTTTTTTTTACCTGGAAAACCTTTACGTTCGGGAAGCCATGCTAATGAGATTTGAGTACAATTTTTTTAGTGGAAAAATAAACGTCCATGAATAATTTGGATGAGTGGGTTCCTTATAGATCTATTTTCAGTAGCACCGAGAGCCGAGGGCTGGCGTAGAATCTGGGAAGATAATCTGTGGAAAGTTATTTCTCAGAGTGCTTATTTCAATTTCTGTATTCTGTAAAATTACAAGAGATTTTTCTTCTAATTCATTTTCCATACTTTTATTACAAATTAGGTGAAACTGTGGCTTGGTTCTAAAAGGGCCAATGTCATAAAACTTGAAGCCTTTATAGAAGTAACATTTTTTTTGCTGAGAACTTCCGACATTGACCTCTAAAGTTTCTTTATTAAATGTCTATTAATAGCAAAAGACATTGGCACCTTTATTTAGTATATGAAAGACAAAGGCTAGCCGAGCTCAATAATGCATAAATCTAATTTTTGCAAGAAATTTATTTATTAATACGTGTTTCCAAAAGGAAAGCTGTTTTTCCAGTTCTCCGTGGCACTTAAACAGTTTGCTCTGAGCTCTAATAAGCGCTACAAACAGCTACGTCATAGTTTGTGTTCAGTTCTAGCGATTTGAATCGATTACCCTTCATATCATTTCCCTAAAGGCGTGGACTATACCTAGCCAATTACACAACATGACCTAAAAGCAAGTAATCAATACACCCAACATCAGTTGTCTCACTTTAGTAAATAAACTGGAATAAGAAGGAAATGTTACCGAACTAGTTCGCTCTGGTAATAAATCGCGGTTTCGACTGAGTATTTGCTTCTTTTTCCTCAGTCGAGAAGCCAAATGCTCGGTTGGAGTTGGTGGTCTTTCTCCACACTCTCTTTTGTTATCACCAGGACAAGGCATTTCTCTCTCTCTCTCTCTCTCTCTCTCTCTCTCTCTCTCTCTCTCTCTCACTCTCCCCCCCCCCATGTTGGAGCGAAGGGCCTCCAAGTGGAGGTTTCTGTTTACCTATGTGAATTTTGTTACACTTATTTTCCTAGAGAGGGCAGAGGGACAGGTGGTAAGCCCATCGCCTCTCAACCCCCCTCCGGAAACTAAGGTATTACTTGGACGTGAAAGGGCCGGGAAATTTTGTCCAGGGGCTCTAATTTAGGCTTGGAGTTCTTTTTCATGCCGTAAATCTACGACACGGGCCCCCAGCTTAAAGTACCTCCCGAAGGACTCCGTGCCCAGGATTTTTAAGCCCTGAAAAATCCATCGACGGCGGCCGGGTTTGATCCCGCGACCTTCGGATCTAGAGGCGGGCATGCTATCTCTAGACCACCGCAGCCGACAGGACAAGGCATTTAATGTCCATAAAATAATGAAAAATTGACACAGAATTTTCAAAAATAACCAATAAATTTACCATTATTACTTATAATTAGGTTTTTTAAGTAAAGAATTGCTAAAAGCAATTTAATGGATGGGAAGGGAAAAGACTACCTGGAAGACCTAGACGTAGGTGGGAAGACAATATTGGGATTTGCGAGGGATGATTGGATAGAGTTAGCACAGAATAAGGTTCAATGGCGAGCTCAGGTAAGCGCGGCAATGAACCTTCGGGTTCCATAAAATATTTAGAAAATTTTGCTTTAGCTTGATGAGGAATTGTCTATTGCCATTATAACAAAATTAACACGAACATAGTGGATTTTATTTTAAATTCAAGTTGTTTATTACGCAGTTTCATTTGCTACTCATAACCTGTACTCTTCACCGGATACAGTAAGGGTAATTAAATGACGGAGGAAGAAATGGGCTGGACATATTGCGTGCATGGGGGAGGAAAGACGCATCTCAAAAGTATTGACTGGGAGATCTGAAGGGAAGAGACCACCTGGAAGACCTAGACGTAGGTGGGAGAACAATATTAGGATAGATTTAAGGGAAGTAGGATTTGCGAGGGATGGTTGGATGGAGTTAGCACATAATAGGGCTGAATGGCGGGCTCAGGTAAGCGCGGCAATGAACCTTCGGGTTCCATAAAATAGATATTGCTTTAGCTTGCTTAGGAATTGTCTATTCCCATTGAGTAAGAAGTAAGAGTGTACCTTTCCATATTTTCAAGGTCTGTCTATCCCTTTAACAATATTGCCTAAGTTTGTACAAGCGATATTTCTGGAAGTTATGTCTTCTTTGTATAGTGAGAATAGCACAATTTCCTCATGCTGGACAAAATGAAAGAGGGTTTCGGTGTATCAGTCAGATGAGGGGAAGAGGGCTATTTATACGGGACGAAGCCGCTGAATGAGGCGTTTGTTAGCCTATTACATGGACGTGGGGGGTTCCTTCCATTGATACAATATACAGGGATGAGCCTAAATGGCTTCTTCCAGACTCTTTCTTTTCCTATTTGCAGTAATTGTTCGTAATGTTTGAAGGGCCCTGTGACGTTCTGCGACATTTTCACATTCACAAATCATTATTCACTAACTGACGCAGGAATTTCACACAAGAAAATCTACGGATGACTTTCCTTACACACTGTAACAATCGTGAACAATTTAAGATTTCTGCGAAACTAATAATTTAGTGATATTCGTGTAATTTGTTTTTGCTTAAATTCCACTAACAATTGAAAATAGTTATATGTCAATAGTTGCACAGTATAGACAAAGATCCCGACTTCCTGATATGTACTTGCTGGGAGGTGTAGGAAGAGATGGAAATCACTGGGAGCGAAGTCCGAGCTGTTTAAACACCTCCCAGCCGAACTTCTAAGAGGTGTTTAAGCATCCACCCTACAGCCCGGACTTCGCTCCTTGTGATTTCCATCTTTTCCTACAACTCACGAAATGATAAAGAATTATAGAGAGGTGAAGGTGGTTGTCACACGGTGGTTCAAATCCCAGGTGGCACACTTCTACGACATAGATATTCAAAAGTTGGCGCCACGGTAAGAAAAATGTGTCTACTCCGGTGGCGAATATGTTGAAAGATAGCTGATCACTTGCTGTGTCTTTTGCAATAAATATTTACTTGAAAATACGTTTTGTTTCTGTAAACGGTCCCAGGGCAACTTACTTTATGGAAGCTCCTCGTAGAAATAATTGACAAGCAATAATTCCATGGCCTACTCTACGGTATAGACGCAGATCCCGAACTCCTGATATGGCCTCGTAACTAAAAGGAGTATAAACAAAGCTGAATTAAAATATTTATTACATTATTAATTCTCTGAGTAGGCCTATTAATGCAAGATCGAATCCAATCCTCTCGTTAAGTTCCCTATGCCAATGCTTGTTTTTATGCAGCTAAGATGCTCTCTTATCTTCTCGTCTTCTGACTAGAAATCTAAAAATAAGGATATATAAGAAAATTATCCTACCGGTTGTAATATAAATGGATATGAGAAATGGTCGCTTACTCTTCGGGAAGAACATAATCTGAGTGTGTTCGAAAACAGGGGACTTAGGAAAATATTCGGACATAAGAGAGATGAAAATAATGACTGGAGAAAACTGCATAACGAAGAGCTTCATGACCTGTACTCTTCACCGGATATAGTAAGGGTAATTAAATCATGGAGGATTAAATGGGCTGAACATGGGAGAGGAAAGACATGTCAAAAATATTGACAGGGAGACCCGAAGGGAAAAGACCACCTGGAAGACCTTAGACGTAGGTGGGAGGACAATATTAGGATGCATTTGAGAGAAGTAGGATTTGCGAGGGATGGTTGGATGGAGTTAGCACAGAATAGGGTTGAATGGCGGGTTCAGGTAAGCGCAGCAATGAACATTCGGGTTCCATAAAATAAATAATATTCCTTTAGCTTGCTGAGGAATTGTCTATTGCCATTGAGTAAGTAAGTATACTTCACATTTAGCAAGGAAAGTTGTGAGCCACGTTTCTGGTTATAAATAGATTTAGTTCCAGCGTGAGATAACATCAGAATGCATGTCTTGATACATTTGTATCAGAAACTAGGAGTTGAACTGTGACACAGTGACTGAGTACGTATTCTACCTTAAGACAAATATTTGCACATTAACGAACACGCGATTATCGCATTATTCCGCTAGGGGCGTGGCAGCTTGCGGTCACCGCTTCGATGCTTAGCGAAGCAAATAAACGATCTTAGTAATAACACAGAGCATTAAGCTCTATAAAGAACGCTATATTTCAACTTAGTCTCAATGCCACGAATATCTTTCAAATGAAGATTTTTACGTCCAGACTCTAAGAAAATATATAAACAGTTTCCCCCCCCCCACCCTAAATTCAGCTTTATTTATACTCCTCTGAACATCGAGGCCATATCAGGAGTTCAGGTTCTGTGTGTATATCAGGAGGCCATGCAGGTATTGATGTGCACCTGTTTCTACACATTTTATAATAATAATAATAATAATAATAATAATAATAATAATAATAATAATAATAATAATAATAGTTTATTGATCCTCTGAACATTTACCTGTTATGGGATATGTTAACTATACAAGATCAGACAGAGTTGTGTTACAATTTGCATATAGAACAGAGAGAGAAAACATTAAATCTTATTTACATTTATTTACAGTGAAAATAATTCAGCATTGTGGCATTTTTCTTCAAATTCCTCTATACTGTATATGGCATTCTTTGTTAAGAATTTTTTCATGTAGGTCATGAAGTGTTTTGTTTTGAGGTTTCTAATTTTGTGTGGGAGGTTATTATATAGTTTGGGACCTATGTGCTTATACCTAGGTAGCTATTGTGTGTTTTTGATAGTCTTAGTTAGACAAGGGGATACAATTTCTCCCAAACTTTTCATCTGTATACTCGAAGAGATTTTTAGGGACATCCAAGGGGACTACGGAATCAACATTGACGGTGCGAAGATATCTAATTTACGCTTCGCAAATGATATAGTTCTCATGGCAAACACAGCAGAAGAATTGCAGGCCTTCATGACAGAAGTGAACGAGTTAAGTAACAAAGTAGGACTACAAATGAATGCAAAAAAGACCAAATTAATGACAAACGGCGAAGAGAAAGCCATCTCAATTACGCAACCCGAAACATTGGAATACGTACAAGAGATAGTTTATCTGGGACAAACAATCTCCTTCCAGAAAAGCATGCCCAAGGAAATTACAAGAAGAATATCTACAGCATGGTCAAAGTTCTGGGCGCTGAGATTCATACTGTTAGAAAAATCTTTCAATATAAACATTAAAAGACACATTATGAACACCTGCATACTACCCGCGCTGATATATGGCTCACAAACTTGGAGCACAACTAAAAAAGCTAGAAAATCAATCCAAACGTGCCAAAATAGAATGGAAAGGAAAATACTGGGCATCACATGGAGAGATAGAATAAGGAACGACGTAATACGACGAAGAACACAAATAACAGATGCAGGAAACGACAGCAGGTACCTAAAATGGAGATGGGCCGGACACATAATGAGACAAGACCCTGCTCGCTGGACTCACAGAATAACTTCATGGGGACCAAGGACGGGAAGACGGAAAGTAGGAAGACAGAGGACACGGTGGTCGGATGAACTAAGGGCAACTTTTGGCAACAGATGGACCATCACAGCTAAAGACAGAGGAAAATGGCAACTTCTAGTCAAGACAGCAATCCAAAACAACAACACAGGATGAAGACAGTAAATAGCAAGGAGCAGGAAAGCAGTGCACGACCGAAAAGCGAAGACCTAAACCCACAGTGTATAGTGCTAGAATTATATATAGGACAAAAAAAAATGATAGACTACATATTGGACCATAAATGATAGACTAATTTCAATCTCAATTTCGGAAAAAGTAACTTCAATTTCGGAAATAGTAATCTTTATTTCGGAACAGTGTTATAATACTGTATAGGCTAAATTAAATTATTTGTTTTAAAATATTAGATGCCTAATAGAATAGTTATAGTTAATATAACAATATTCTTTCAGTGGTTGGTACATTATTATTATTATTTATTATTTATTTATTTATTTATACTGGCGAAGTTAAGGCCATAAGGCCTTTTCTTCCACTACACCATTAAAACTATACATATCGTATAGACAGATCCTAAACTTCTGATAGGGCCTCGCAGCTGAAAAGGGTATAAATACAGCTGAAATAATAAAATAAAAAAACTAAAGTAAAAAGGGAACATTACGCATGTATAATGAAGAAAATTTTTATAGCGTGGATTTGAATATTTCAAGCTATTTCTCGCTTTTGAGCGAATCTTACCTGTTGAAGGCAAACTTGATAATTATGCTAGAAGAAGCCGCTGTGCTTGCAAAGTATAGCATAACATTGAATTTACCACCATAAATAGGTTAACTGTACAAATTTGCATGGGAATACATTTAATAATCTAGTTTACGTCTGAAGAGTAAACTTGACTGTTAAACTTAAGAGGGCGTAAACTTTAACAGCGACAGATGTATGCAGTCTTCTAATTTGCGAGGGAAATATATTAAAATTGTTAATCCTACAAAAAGCTTGGCTTATTCCATACAACAGGTAAAGGGAGTACCTGACATTTATTCACGCTTGAACAAATAAAAAAATAATAATATGACGTGTAACTCTCACATAGCTTCCTATGCACTTACGGGGCCTCATACAATAGAAATATTTTTTTTTAAATAACTGTTTATCTTTTCAAGTGATATAGTATATTTTTCTGTAAGCAATTCTACATTTCCAGAAAAAAAAAATCCATTTAATAATTGTGTTATTCAATCTATCTAAATCTGTGGAGAATAAAGTACAAGTTCATGTCAAAAGTCATAACTAGGGGCGGATTTCTATGACATGTCATATATTTTTCCCTTTGCATCATTTCAGGTTTCCGATTAATTTAAACCCGATTCCAAGCATTCTGGTGAAAATGGAACGGATTTTATTGTGCATATAACTGCATATTTAGGAAATTTTCAAATATTTTAGCATATTTTATGTGAATACGCATATTTAGGTCATATTTTTAGCATATTTGTGTGCATATTAAAGAAATTTTGAATTTTCATATCGTATTTTGTAAATTTTGCATTATAACGATACTTTTTAAGAATTTACAGGTATTTTAAATAATTAACATTATATTTTAATAAAATGAATTGTAATGAAACTTTAAAAATATATACACATTATGTAAGTAATAAAGTCATATTTTAAATTTTATTGGTCATATTTTAATGTTTTTTAGGTCATAAATGCATGCATATATCCAGTTTTTTAGGTCATAGAAATCCGTCCCCTAATAATAACTTTAAACCCTTTTATCAGATAGGCTCAGTTTTCATTACATAAACCGTAATATCTCAAGAACAATTTGTCTGTCTGTCAAATTGCCACATTTGTTCTTTGTGTTAATCTACAAAGGATGAACCTTAGTAGTTAAGGTTTGTTTAAATTTTTACTGTACGTAATCGACTTATGCCCGGTTTCTACAAACTTGTGAATTACCTATGGGTAAATTACCCATGGACAAATTAGTTCCATTTAACCTACAATGGTATAATGAGCAAGGCCTTGGAGTTGTACAGTTAATTTAATTCAGAAGGCTTTGATTCTCATTGTTATTGATCCTATGAAAGGTTAAATTTTATCCAGCCATCCATGAAAGGACAAATTAACCCAAAGATTTACCCTTGGACAGATCTAGCCCGAGTTTGTAGGAACATTTTTTCTGTCATTTTCATATTTACCTAGAGGACATTTATCTAGAAACTCGCCACAAGTGTAAGTGATTGCTATCTTTAAATTATTTGTGTTTGTGTGGTGTTATTCTTGTGTAAATTGTGTAAATTCTGTGCATTAGATAATTTACCCATAGGTAATTCGCGAGTTTATAGAAACCGGCCATTAAACACTCTGAAAAACGAACTCTTGTGAACTGTGCTTTGGACTTTCACATTAGGAGGCTGTCAAACGTTGGGACAATTCAATAGAAAAATCAGTAAATTAGTTCAGGATAATGTTATTTAAATTTTTGTTTTCTGTCTTAGAGTATAATTTAGAAAATTATCAATCTAATTTTGTATTCAATTTTCTATTCAAGATTATCTTGTAACTTAATTGTAATTAATTTAGTTTTTTGTTCAACTATCTTCTATTTAATTTTAAGTAACTTAATTGTATTTTTAACTGTAATTTTTTGACTGGCAAAGCGGAAGAGAAGGCCAAATGGCCTTAGCTCTGCCAGGATATATAAACGAATTATTATTATTATTATTATTATTACTATTATTATTATTATTATTGTTATTTTATGTCTTCTCAATTCCACAAGGTATAATTCTTGAAATAATGACAACGGCATATTAAGCAAGTTATTACTACACAACTAACAGTCTATTCCAAGAGTTCTTCGGACAATAGCACAGGTTTGTCTTCTATCTTCTATGCGACCATACCGGTAGCTGATATTACCACTGGAACCACATGCACTGATGTCTGCTTCCACATCTCTTTGATTTCATCAGCCAGTTCTTTGTATTTATCCACCTTTTCAATCCAAACGGCATGCATATTGTGTGTATTGAGTATTGATACATCTATCAAATAAGTACTATTTATAGATTTATGTACCAATATTATGTCTGGTCGGTTGCAGCTTATTTTTTTGTCAGTTAGGATACTGCGGTTCCAATATATTTTAATGCTAATGCTGTTATTATGTTATTATTATTATTATTATTATTATTATTATTATTATTATTATTATTATTATTATTATTATTATTATTATTATTAGGTTGTTCACTTTTGCTCCCTACAATTCTTGGATCAAGTATAGGTCTGTCAGCTGGATTGCTACTTCAATTGAGGAAGGAGATTCTGTCCCCCCTCTCATACATGTTTATTACTTTGATTAATACATCCTGCGTGTCACAATACACTTTGGCAGCGATCCCGCTCAGGTACACCCAATTCACCCACAAAACAATGGAATGGTGATTTCAAAGACCTCCTATGTCTAGAAACAATTTTTTTTTCAGGAGAAACAAAAATCCCGGGCGGCATTGGTCGCTAATTATCCCTAAAAGGAAGAGGTAAAACTAAGCTAAAGAAAAAAGAAAGAAGGAAGGAAAGAAAGAGAAACAAAAAACAAATAACTTATTAAAAATAATATGCAAGACAGAAATGCTTTTACTCCATGCAGTTTACATACTTTCAATCAACATAGTGGGGTGGCTTAGGTGTTTTTTGACTCGCATACACAAAGTCCCGGATTCAAATCCCGAGACCGGCCAACCTGATTGTGGTTTTAAGTCATTGAGGCAAATGCTCGGTTGGATTTCCATTACCACAACCCTCTACACTTCCCCTTATCTCGATTCTCTTGACCTCATTCTATCAGCATATTCTCATAATACAGACTCCGCGCACGTACAGCTGCACTTTCTCCGTCTCTCCTACTACGTCCCGAGCCCTTTAGGAAGGTATTCGCCAGGATTGATCCCTTGAGTTCAACTTCCGAGATATAGTAAGGGTAATTAAATCTCGGGGGATGAAATGGGCTGTACACGAGGGAGGAAAGACATATCTCAAAAGTATTGACTGGGAGGAGACCCGAAGGGAAAAGACCACTTGGAAGACCTAGACGTAAGTGGGAGGGCAATATTAGGATAGACTTAAGAGAAGTAGGATTTGCGAGGGATGATTGGATAGAGTTAGCACAAAATATGGTTGAATGGCGGGCTCAGGTAAGCGTGGCAATGAACCGTCGGGTTCCATAAAATAGATAATATTCCTTTAGCTTACTTAGGAATTATCTATTGCTACTTAGTAAGCAATTAAGTAAGTATTATTATTATTATTATTATTATTATTATTATTATTATTATTATTATATTCACCCTCCAAACGTATACAGATTGTTTCTGAATATCCCGACTGGTAGGGACGACAAACTTCTTAGGTGGTCCCATTGTAATGATGTAATGGATATTTGCCTTTGAGAGGCTGAGTGATGATAAATGTTAGAAGTGCGGGAGATAACGGGTGGTGCGATCTGGTGACAAGTGGACAGAACAAGTTGGCGCGAAGTGGAGATAGCACTTGTCACAGATACAAGCGCTCTCTACCTGTCAGTTCTCACTTATCAATCCATCTCATTGTTTCTACGAGTGCATTGTGTTGTATCATGCAATTGTTACTATATTCTATATCACTTTACAACTGTTTGTGACACTACAAGGGACATTTAAAAAAAAAACAATGATACCACTTCACAAAACGTATTATCAAAATATTATGTGACCCTGCCAGGAAAACCCAACCGTAAATCGGAAAAATAAATTTTCTGTATTCAATGGATTCAACACCAGCACAAAATTTTGAGCATTCAAAATCTACAGGGTGTTCATAAATTCAACTCTAGTTACGAGTTTCATTAGATAAATTCGCTCCATGAAAAAATGTAGCGGTAACGAATTATGCAAATAATAATTACTTTTGTGTTTTGTTGTATAAAAACAAAACTAACAGCTGCGAGATCACGGCATACTATGAATCAACCATCCATGTATAGACTCGAGTTACCATGTTGTAACCAAAGCTACCAATGGTGCATATAAGACATAGTTAACTTCATTCAGGTACGCTAATAGCAGAACAGAATAAAAGTACACCAACTGGTTTGCACCGAATCGAAATTGTGGTTTTAATCAATGTACAGGTAGGGGGGGGGGGAAGCGGACCGACTAAAATATCTAAGTTGCCAATATGAGCCACTGCGCATGCCTAGCGGCATTCACAGGATAGGAGGGAATGTATTGAAATTTGTTCTACAGCCGATAAATTGCTTGAATTGAGAAATAATTTCACGTAATTTGCATTGCTTGTGAAAAACAAACGTTTCCGTTACATCTCTTACATTTATTTACGTATCACAAGGCTCAGCTACAAGAGTCGGTCCGCTTTTTTTTTCCCCTACTTGTACATTTATATTATTTCAATTTCCAAACAAGTTATGTTGTATAAAATAATATTTTCGTGCTGCTTAATAGCAGCATGTGACGTATTAATCACCGCACGTTGATGCCTTACATGTCCATTAAGAGCTGACGTTTTATCAGATAAAATTGCATCGTTGTGATCCGAGGAAGGATTTCATAACATAAACGATTTTGATTGCTCTATATCCGAAGAAATGCCAAATGTTAGTGGTCAATATCAAACACGCGGCGTATGAGTGATTCAAGTGTTCCCTATTACAGGCCATGGAGGCCCAGAGGGTTCCAGAAGGTTGAGGCTCCCGGACTTTTAGACAATCGGCACGTGAAGGTGGTAAGGCTGTCATCCTTACGCAGCACCCGCGTTTACCCCCAGGATTGCTCCTGATACTCATTTCTGCTAGAGGCTGAGTCGACCCCAGGGTCATAGTGCCACCAGAAGGATTAGGACAATTTTAAAACCCATCGGGGATCGAACCCGCGACATAATTAAAAATTATAGCTGTCATATTTATAAGACAATTTTCGTATTTTGTGGACAGTATATTTCGGCTATTCAGCCATCTTCAGGTCCTTTTTCTGAAGAATGCTGAATAGCCGAAATATATTGTCCACAAAATACGAAAATTGTCGTATAAAATTGACAGCTGTAATTTTTAATTATGTTTTATAATATTGACAAATATAAATTTTAGATTTGACAAAGCTATGAGCTGATATTTTAACAAAAACATTTTATACGAGGGAATAGGTGGAATTATTTTATACACTACAAATATGATTAACTGAGACATTAAATATCATTGCACTTCATTGGTCGGAAGGGAAATGACGTCATACGAGTGAAATAGTCGTTATAATAATTTGACGTGTGTGTAACTATTTTCAAATAGTTTTGCCTGTGCAGAAATACTCATCCAGGAAATCTAACTTCCTCAGCGTCTATGAAATATTATCATGATGAATAAACTTTTATATCTACACGTGTCTTTATCGTTCTCAGTGGTTTCTCTTTCCGTTCCTTGTATCTGAATATTTCGAGTAAAGAATAAGTTTGCAGAACTTGTCCAAGTTTTTGAAGGGAAGTTGCGATAGCGAAGTTGAACCAATGTTGACATCACTATCGAGAATTGAAGATGTATTCTTGCAAGTACAACTTCCAAACAAAACTTCCTCAGCAATTTATTCATCCATCTTTTATTGTGTTATTGGAATGTGCTGTCAGTAAGCAAGAATCGAGTTCACCCTCTGAACATGTCTATCTGGAATGTTATATACACATTCAAGCGGAAAAGACAAATCGGTTTTTAATCTCCGTCATGTTAGTTTTATAAGAAGGTAGCAATGGTAGAACTAGGTAAATGTAGTAGTAGAGGAGAAATTATGGCAAGGATTGTTAAATATTGGCTCAGAATTTTAAAAATGGAGGAGAATGATATACTTAAAGTCTGTTGTAGATATATGGTAACTAATTTGAATAAAGTAAATTGGGCTTCTATATTGAAACAAGAACTAGAGAAAATTGGCTTAGGTTACTTGTGGGAAGTGAATGCAACAAATGGAAATAGGATAACAAGTACAATAAGGCAAAGATGCAATGACATAGAAAAACAATATATGTTTAGCTGTATGAGTGAGAAATCTTCACTGCTATATTATAAGGAGATCAAAACTGTTTGGGGTCAGGAATTATACATTTCTATTAATGATAGAAAAATCAGAGCAGGTATAGCATGGTTTAAACTAGGGATTTGGAAACTAAAAGGACTAAGAGGTAGAGCAGAAAAAGATAAATGCCCACTTTGTGGAGAAAATGAAGATCTTAAGCATATACTTTTAACATGCAGAGAGACGAATTGGAGTGATAGGCATTCAATGAAAATGGAATGGTTGCAGTTTAGCAATGAAGTTGTCCTGGCCAAACTATCAAAAACTACAAATGTACAGGCTTTAAGAAAGCTAGGTTTTTACTTATGGAAAGTAAAAGAAAAAAGACACAAAAAACAAATGTCATCATAGACAAAGAGTGAAGAAGAAATTGTATACACCCTGTTTGTAATTGAGTCACCATGTAATTGATCGAATTATGGCTAAACGACCAACGGTCACTGCCATAATTCAATAATGTAATGTACCGCAACTAATAAATAAATAAATAAATGTTAGTTTTATGTTAACTTTTGAAATAGTTTTTAAGAAGTTTGACTTATACTTTTCCTGGGGAACCACATGGAAATACGTTTTAGTACACCCTTTGTCAAACAGCTAGGCCTATTCTATTCTATTATCTCCCCGCGTAGGGGCAGATACGGGTTAAGAAACGACCCTAAGCCCGTAGGCCACATCTGCGAGTCCTTTGTGCCAACCCCTTGGGAATGGGATGACTGGCATGCCCAAAGGCGCCCCCGAAGCAGAACTCCCCAAAACCAAAAGCCATACCACGTGCACCACACCCCCAGGGTCCCTCAGACATGCGATATCAAGGCATACTAAGAATCAACCATCCGTGAATCGATTCGAGTTACCATGTTGTGACTAGTGCTACCACCAGTGCATATAAGACATAGCTAACTTAATTCAGGTAAGCTAACAGCAGAACAGAATAAAAGCACACGAACTGCTTGTGTTTTTAATCAAAGTACATTTATATTAT
Organism: Ectobius pallidus; assembly: GCA_964059195.1. Classification (NCBI taxonomy): domain Eukaryota; kingdom Metazoa; phylum Arthropoda; class Insecta; order Blattodea; family Ectobiidae; genus Ectobius; species Ectobius pallidus. The sequence continues at coordinate 167,617,019 of CAXKWD010000007.1, forward strand.
TTAAATTTCCATCAAGTTATGTTGTATAAAAAAAAGTGTTATCATTCTGCTTAATGGCAACATGTGACGTATTAATCACTGCACACTGATGCTTAAGTGTCCAGTAACGAGCTGACGTTTTATTAAGTAAAATCCCATCCTCATATTAATAGCAAGCATTTTATAAGATAAACGATCGTGATTGGTCTATATCTGAGGAATTGCTAAACGTTATTGGTCAATATCAAACGCGGTATAAGTGGAATAATCAATTCAATTTTAGCGGCCTTGGTCGCTAAAATGCATTTTTTTGGCGTGTTACCAGTCCGACAAGCAGCCGTTTTAGAGAGCGCGTACTTTAAATTTCTTCTTCGTCTTCTTCATATTAATTTTACATCTCCCTTTTAGGATTTAAGCGACTCAAGCCGCCCGGGCCTTACAGGGCCGCGACCTGTCGGGAGAGGAATTATCTTTGGATCACATACATACTTTTTTGAACAGACAAGGACATGGAGGGCCTCCCCGGATGAGTGATCAGCCCAATGCCGGGGCCATCTCCGAGACAACACGAACACATAGGACAAGACACACCATTCACACACACACTCATTCCAAACAAGGCGCGGATGGGATGAAGATGATAATGACGGCCAGATGATATCAGGGGACCACAAGGGCCTAAAGCTACCCGACATTTGTCTCACAGGTGAGGAAAACTCCAGAAAAAAACCCACCTAGGTAATTTGTCCCGACCAGGAATCTAACCCGGGTCCGCTGTGTGAGAGGAGCGAACGCATCCCCTACGCCACAGCGGTGTACAAAAAAATATCTTCTAGGCACACAAAGTAAAAATATAGGATTTTCATAGTTCCTCCCTGAATAGAGGTTAAGCAAAATTATCCTATCATGAAGAAGGATGTTAAATATGAAGTGAAGAATAGAATTAAATCCCCTCAAGTCACATACAGGAATGAGAAGGAAACAGGACACAGCCGTACTTTGCTCAAATAGTAAGCTGAAGTCGAGATAAATTTCTCAATAAATTATGTAGTTAGCTAGCGTGGTTTCAGATACGCTCCAATAGTTCCAGACAGAATTTATCTAAATGGGACTAAGTTCAAAACTTGTGCACATAACTTAGAAAACACAGCGAAAATGATGAGAAGGAAGGCAAGAATAATACAGTGTGGATTTTGTGGCCACTTCCTCTGTATGAGAACGCCAGGAAACTTTGTATATTTAATTTTCTTCCTTATGGCCTATGGCCTTCATAAAAATCATATTGTATTACTAATGTACAGGATGTCACAGAAGTAGTCAGCAAATTATTAAGGCGCAAGCAAACAAGATTAATATGCATGGCTTTATACAGGATGTTAAATGAATAAAATGCTCCCTATACAGGCCATATCGGCATCGGTGGTCTTAGAGGTAGCGTGCCCGCCTCTATGTCCGCATGGCGCGGGATCAAACCCGGGCGCGGTCGATGGATTTTTCAGGACGTAAAAATCCTGGGCACGGAGTCCTCCGGGAGAGACTTTAAGCTGGGGGTCCCGTGTGGTAGATTTACGGCACGTTAAAAAACTCCAAGCCTAAATTAGAGCCTCTGGACAAAATTTATCGGCCCTTTCACGTCCAAGAAATACTTAGTTTCCAGAGGGGGGTTGCGAGGCGATGGGCTTACCACCTGTCCCTCTACCCTCTCTCGGAAAATAAGCAAATCAAAATTAGTATAGGTAATGAAACCTCCACTGGAGGCCCCTTCGCCCCACCTGGGGATCATAGGGTACCAGATACAGATACAGATACAGATATACAGGCCATGGAGGACCAGCGGGTTCCAGGAGATTGAGGCTCCCAGATTGTAGATATTCGGCACGAGAAGGTGGTAAGGTTGTTAGTCTTATGCATCGGCCGCCTTTAACCCCAGGATTGCTCCTGGTACTCATTTCTGTTTGAGGCTGAGTCGACCCAAGGGCCATAGTGCCACCAGAAGGATAGGCCAATGGAAAAAAACTCGGGATCGAACCCGCGACCTTCCGGTTTGTAGCGCAGCGGTTAATTAATAACACCGTAATATTTTACGGATTAGTATGTGTATGGAGGGGACATAGACATAGACAAGACATAGACATAGACATAGACAAGCAACTTTTATTAGGAGATTTTTGTTCTATGGATTCAATTTTTCCTGTTACATTATAAAATCTCCCAGGGCATGGCGGCCACTTACTTCTAACTTTTGAAAAAAAAAAGCCAAACAAAGGAACTTCGTTGTTAACACTGGAGTTATGGAAAAAAAGAACTAATGCAGTAGCGGCCAGTCATGTGATTAGTCTGTAAATTTTGCAGATTATGAAAACTCTAACTTATGATATAGCTGTTGATGAATGATTAAGAACCAGGTTTTTATCGACCACTAAGACGACATGAGGTCAATTTAATGAAAATTTTAACTATTTTCCTTCATTATTTACTTATGAGCACCAAATTGTAATGACATTAATGCTTTGTAGCATATACATCCTGTATCATATCCATTTAAATTTACTCCACAAAAATGCACTTATGATAGAAACAATTGACAAGCAATAGTTTCATGGCCTACTGTATAGACATAGATTCCAAACTCCTGATATGGCGTCGTAGCTAAAAGGCGTATAAACACAGCTTAAATAAAATAAAACAAATCAGGTAAACTGATGTAACAAAGTGCCAGAATGCTTTTGTTTAATCAGTTATAATTGTAACTATGATTTGCAGAAAATAAGCTTTTTTTAAAATTTGATTTCTGAGTTAAGCTCCACATCGATTCATTAAGCAGGATTTACGAAAGAACAAAGGTCTAAAGTTTGATAAGCATATGTAAAGGAATATGCGGGTAGTGTTATTTGTCGAAGTTAACTGTATTGCAAATTCCAAAGCCGTATATGAACACTGTAAAACAATAATTATGTTGTCATGAGAACTGATTTGCATTTGATAAATTCTTTCTAATATATTACCACAAAATGGGCTCTAAATTGGGAATTACTCCGATACCGGTCAACCGATTTGGTCCAATATCAATAGGCTTTTTAGCAAGGACATTATAAACGCGTATACCAGGTTTCATTAAAATCCGATAACGCGTATTTGAGTTATCGCGCGTACAGACACACGGACGAACGGACAGACATTTTCCCGTCCCGCACATAATTTCGTAAAGTACCATTCTGGCACTCAATAATAGTTTATTGGCTAAAGATTTCAACTTAGGAGGAGGTCCTTAATAAGCCACACATGTTCAGCTATTCGTGCTGACAAATATTGATGCCCGTAAGATGACGAAGGAATCTATAGCCAACCTTTAAATTACATGGACCGCCTGTGAACATTGCATCATGCCAAATCGATAGTTTGAGTGACGTGAAGGCTATTATAAAATAATTTAGTATGAACCGACCAATTCCCAAACGAGGCATTTCCTTGTGGTACAACACATCACTGCCAGTTTGATGCATGACATGCAGTGCTACCAACAACAAAACTAACTTCATAACGATAGAGCTCGTGAGAACGAAAGTTCAGTAAATCCTGCAACAGCGTCTGCTAAATATTAATTGTGTAATAGTTTTTAAAATTATCATTATTTATAACTCCTTTGAACGTCGAGGTCATATCAGGAGTTCAGATTTTCTATGTGTGTCAGTAGCCGTGTAAAGATTGACGTGCTACTGTTTTCTATTGTTGATGTGTTATGACTAGGGGGCGGATTTCTATGACATGTCATATTCTCCCCTTTGCATTATTTCATGTTTCCGACTAATTTAAACCAGATTCCAAGCATCCTGGTGCAAATGGAACGGCTTTTATTGTGCGTATAACTGCATATTTACGAAATTTTAAACTATTGTAGCATATTTAGTATGAATATGCATATTTAGGTCATATTTTTGGCATATTTGTGTGCATATTAAAGAAATTTTGAAGCTTGATATCATATTTTGTAAATTTTGCATTGTACTGATCCTTTTTTAGAATTTACAGATATTTTAAATAATTAACATTATATTTTAATAAAATTAATTGGAATGAAACTTTTAAAAAGTACATAATATGTAAGTGCTAAAATCATATTTTAAATTTTATTGGTCATATTTTAATGTTTTTTTAGGTCATAAATGCATGCATATATCCTATTTTTTAGGTCATAGAAATCCGCCCCCTAGTTATCACTTTTGTTAATTTCAACTGATGGCCAATTTTAATTAATACAATACAGGATGAGTCAAGGTAAGTGAATATCCAATCCTGCATTCTACGACTGGGTAAACCATGAGAAAGCCAGAGTCAAATTGGCAGGCCACAAGGTTTGAACCTGGGACTTCCGAAGACGCTACCATCTCGGCCACTTCTCTCGGTGGTTTGTAGTATGATTATCAAGGCATCTACTATCTACCCTCTACTAAAAAGGGAAAGTATATGTAGGCCGTGCTGCTTTGAAGTACAGTCAACCCTCGATATAATGCCACCATCCGTTCTCTAACATTTAGTGGCACTAACCGAGGGTGGCACTAAAACGTAATTTAATTTTTAAAACAGCCGTGGCATAATATATTGCTACTAGCATGTGCCCGCGGCTTCGCCCGCGATAATTATTTCAAGAATTAAAAATTAAGAGTATAATAGTTAAATCATTACATTTATTAACACCTAAATCGCATGGACTACATACCACGATCAGATAGCATCGACTGGTAAAAGCGACCTCAGATTCGAGTTTCTTGGCCAAGAAAACCTCTGTATAGTGAGATTCGTCCAAATAAAACAACGTTTGACCATATTTAGGGCTTACAACATTCAAGCGATCGCGAAAGTTTTGTTTTCAAGGTTTGACAAAAATAGCCAAAGCCAACTGTAATTGATTTGACATTGAAATGTATAACTGAAAACTTATGTTTTGAAAAGGCAAAAAATGCACGTTTTTTGCCAGTTTTTCACTCATAACTCACGAACGAAAACTAAAATTAAAATTCCGGCTTCGAGGTGCATTTTCCGACCCTTCAGCACACCTATGTTTAAAATTTCAGATCTCTGCGTTCAGTAGATTTCGCTGGACATCGAGGAGAATTCCTTTTATTAATATAGATAATATGAATTATAATGACACCTTCTCTAATTTGTCAAACATCCATTTAATTTAATCCAAGCCCACCTGATACCACTGGTAACAATACGTTCTGTGAATTTGTTTTGATAATTCTATGTAAAAAGGGATTAAGTATTTTCAAAAACATTTAATTTTTGGCATTTAGAATCAGAATTTTTCAAAATCCTTTCTTAGTGAGCATCTACATTATGAAACGAAGGTACTGTCAAAATTCCAAGTCTCTACCTGTTATAGTTTAGGCTGTACGTTGATCCCTGTCATTCAGTCAGTCAGTCAGTCAGTCAGTCAGGACAAAGCCTTTTATATATATAGAGATATTAATTTACTGTACTGTATTATGAAAGGAAATTAAATAAAAGACATATAAGGAACTTTAGTACAAAATAAAATACACTCTACTATACTGTACAGTAACTCAATTTATTGCAGTATGTGTCCAATGCTACGGTAAACAAAGGGGTCCATGTAAGTGATTATAATATTACAATATAGTACTTTTACGTCTTTATTAAAAAAAAGTAACTGTAACTGTAGTGTAGTGTTTTAACAGCTGAATGGACACTAGGCTAAAGGAAGTGAAAGTTTGGAATGTCTCATTGTATGAAGGGCTCTTTCTACCTGCTCCACCCTCACTCAGGCTGTCTGTCCGACTTCTTAACTACATTTATAGTTAGTGGTAGGGGAACATTCACTTCTTGGAAATATAGTACAGTATGTTTCTTAAATAATCTTCCTAACATTCACGTCAGTTTTAAAAGAATTATGCAACTGAAAAAATCACTGCAAGCCATATCTTGTAAAAAATATTGTCTTGTATTCTAAATGAATTGGCACAGTAACGAGGTTTCTTATGTATTAATATGGTAGAAAATCCGTTCACTTGTATTTACTGGTGCAGTGCGAGGGTGGCACTGTAAAGAGGGGCATTATATCCAGGGTTGACTGTAGTACAAAAAAGAAGAAAAAAAGAAACAACAAACCAGACATAACCTCCAAATAAATCAGCTGACTAATCAACTAATAATATTAGTGAACAGGTTTTATGAGATAGATATGTAAGCATTCATGAGCCACAGATTATTGTCTCTGTTGGACACTACATGAGAATATTATAGGAGAAAAATTCCTCCGGCACTGGGACTTGAACCCAGGACCTTTGGCTATTCCCACCAATGCTCTACCAACTGAGCTAAGCCAGAGTTCATAGCGCAAGATGGAACTTCTCTCCTATGACTGATTGCCCTAATGGTCCACCTCACAGACAGACAAGTTATGTCATACGCAGTACTGTGAGGCACACTAAGTTCAAGTCCCAGTGCCGGAGGAATTTTTCTCCTACAGTATTCTCATGTAGTGTCCAACAGAGACAATAATCTGTGGCTCATGAATGCTTACATATCTATCTTAAATGTTAACTGTACAATAACAGTGGGGGCCCGGTCACAAAAATCACTACTTAGTGTGCCTCACAGTACTGCATATGACATAACTTGTCTGTCTGTGAGGTGGACCATTAGGGCAATCAGTCATAGGAGAGAAGTTCCATCTGGCGCTGTGAATTGAGCTCCGGCTTAGCTCAGTTGGTAGAGCATTGGCGCGAATAGCCAAAGGTCCTGGGTTCAAGTCCCAGTGCCGGAGGAATTTTTCTCCTATAATATTCTCAGGTTTTATGAGTATTGTCACTGCCTTCTATATCTTACAAGCCATGCTGCTTGAAATCTGGCAACACAGGAGGTAGTCCTATCTGTGGTGGTCTGTGGGAAGCATTTGAATACGTTTTTATTGTAGATAATTTTCTTCATCACAAATACTGACTTTATTTAGGCCAAATCAGTAGGCCTATATTACATAGCCTATACTTGTGATGTGCATAATAACGTAACGTGCGGTGACTCCACATATCTGAAGGAATACGTAGTTTTCAGTGTCTCCTCATTATACGTTATGATGTCGCGTTTTTTCTTATTTTATTGGTAATAACCTCACTTATCCTGTTAGGCCTACGAGCTCTGTTAATTGACCCACAACAGAGTCATATTTTATTAAGCTACTACACTTCTCTGGGTCATTTTGTACTACCACTGAACTAGTTGTCTCAGGTATAATATAACCTAGAACACTGATATCTATCTTCTTGTCACATGCACTTTGTGGAAGACTATGCCCATGACTGTCACTGAAAAGAATAACTTTGCCTGATTCCGTGGAAGCACTCGGTTTTCCGTTATTTGCTGTCTAAAAATCATCCATTCGTTCATCCTTGGCTCCAGTGGTGAACTGTGTTGATTCGCCAGGTTAAGGTTTTGAATCCCGTTCATTGACTTCACCAAACTGTAGGAAAACGCTGAATCGATTTTCTAGAAGTAATATTGGGAGAATAGGAGATTGCATATACTACGATTTGGCGTCTACCAGATTGAGATGAATTAGGCCTACTGTGAGCAGCTTGATATTTTGATAAAAGTTCATACCAGTAAAAGTGACTATATTTCTCTTCAATTCTTCTTTAATACCAGCCAATTATTCCTGAAGGACACTAATATCATACCGTACCTCTCTCTTGTATTCGTTTGTAGATGGTAGTAGCTGATAAACATGAAAATATTCTATGAAAAACTATTCTCTGGTGTATTCAATTAGAGGTGACGGTGTATATAAATATCTCATTTTGTACACGGTTTTTACCTTCTCTATGCTCTCCAGTTGCTCTTCAGGTGTGTCCAGATGTTCTCTAAACCATAGGCGATGATGACTGGGATTACTTTAAGCTGAAATATGCTTAATTTTCGATGATTCTGATGGAGTTCATTGCTTTATTTACGGCATGTTGATAGCCGATAGGACTACCAATGCGATGGTTCCAGATTTAACAACATGGCTTGTAAGAATAAAGAAGGCAGTGGTATTGTACATATCTCTGTGAAACAGAGCCATGGCCACGGCCTACTAGTACTAGCATTAGATCTTTAATTAATTATCAAGGCCTACACTAACTTTTATCCACCTTTGTTTGTAGAACGCACTCTATGTGTGCTTTACAATAGCTTTGATACTCCGCAACCTCAGCACATGCAGCAAAGAATACGAAATTAAATTTTCCTTATTTTCAACACGGAGTAGGAAAATGACAGTCTGTCATGTGGCTGACAGTCCCCGCAGAAACAGAATTCTGAGGAGCGCTGAGTGAAAAATAGCGTGTGAGAGGCAGAAATTAAGTTGGCACCATGGTTACTATAAGAAAACTATATCCACTCCGATACAGACTTTCCGACTGAGTTAAAATACCTTGAATTTTTAATTCATCTCACGAAATATACAAACCCATGCCGGACTGCACAGAAAACAGTTAACTCAATGTTTAGATCCTTAGTTTATTTCTTATACCTTATTCTGTACATGAAATTTAACGGTTTTCCTGTTTCTTTTCCATTACATTATTAAGAGCCAGTATGGTACTTGAGATTGTGTGGGGGACGGGAAAATGTCTTTCCGTCTGTCCGTGTATCTGTACGTGCGATAACTCAAATACGCTTTATCGGATTTTCATGAAACTTGGTATACGCATTTATAACGTCCATGGGAAAAACCCTAATGATTTTGGACAAAATTGGTTGACCGGTACCGGAGTAAAGCCCAATTTAGTCCCTATTTTATGGTAATATATTAGAAAGCATTTATCAAATGCAAATTAGTTATCATGACAACATATTGTATTACAGTATTCATATACGGCTTTGGAAATTGCAATACAGTTAGCTATGACAAATATCGCTATTACTTTACATACCCTTATCAAACTAGAGTTGATAAATTTCATTTTTCTTTCCGTTTGTGGTAATATTAATTTGTTATTATGAAATGACTTATCCACCTAACCACAAACCCAATGGACCAAGAGTTCAATAGATGCAACGTCATAAAGCCCTATAACATTATAATATTTACTAGATTTATGCACTTATACATTCTTATTTATGTATCACTATGTCATAAAATATAAGTTGGATATAAAATTATATAGTCACATACAATAATCACATTTAAGATAGCAAAGTGCTATATGTATTCAACTAAAACCTAACCATTAAAATATATACACTGATACAGATTTAATCACACTGATTTTAAAAACACACTGTTGTCATCTGTTAAAATATGTACACTTATGCCGAATTTTTTTTCCAGCAATAGTCATTAAAAATATAATTCTTCTTGAATATATGACAGTCAGTTGTCTATCCGATAAAAACAGTAGAAATTATTTTGCTGAGAAGATTTCGGCAAAATAATTTCTACTGTTTTTATCGGATAGACAACTGACTGTCATATATTCAAGAAGAATTATATTTTTAATGACTATTGCTGGAAAAAAAATTCGGCATAAGTGTACATATTTTAACAGATGACAACAGTGTGTTTTTAAAATCAGTGTGATTAAATCTGTATCAGTGTATATATTTTAATGGTTAGGTTTTAGTTGAATACATATAGCACTTTGCTATCTTAAATGTGATTATTGTATGTGACTATATAATTTTATATCCAACTTATATTTTATGACATAGTGATACATAAATAAGAATGTATAAGTGCATAAATCTAGTAAATATTATAATGTTATAGGGCTTTATGACGTTGCATCTATTGAACTCTTGGTCCATTGGGTTTGTGGTTAGGTGGATAAGTCATTTCATAATAACTTATCAAACTAGATCGTTAAACTGAGCAAGGTGTCCGAGATGGTAACGTCTTGGACTCACATTTTGGTTGTTCCTGGTTCAATTCTCGTAGCCGGCCAATTTGGCTTTTTTTTTTGGTATGTTTATGTGAGTGTGCGATTGTCAAGATACCACAAATCTGTACAGTTCTGCTGAAGCTGGACGAATTAAAGCTGATTAAAAAACTAGACCCTTGTTCTCCCTGAAGCTCTACTTCATGAATTAATCTGGAGCTTACCTCGGAAAGCAATTTTTAAAAAAATATATATATTTTCTGCATTTCATAATTGCAATTATAACTGATTAAACAAAAGTATACTGGCACTTTTTTACATCAGTTTGCCTGATTTTATTATTATTTACACTGACATCATTTTTACTTAAGTATTATAAATTGAGTAATTATATTTACAATTATATTACCGGTTCTTAATACAGTAAGTAAATATTAAAAACTACTAAAGGAATCATGTGTCGCAATGTAGATTTCCTGGCCCGAAATGAAACGATTAAATTAACCGATGATCCACGAACCTTGTCTTTACGTGAAAATCGTTCATAAACAAATAAAACTATTAACATTAACAACGAAAAATCCGGCATCGAAATGCGCCGCGCGAGAAAAAGGATTCATATTCGCCCTAGTCGACCAACTTTAACCATTTAGGCCTACAAACATGATCCCATTTCGTCCATCTGTGTAAATTATTTCAAGCAGAGCGAATTAAACAAATCGAAGTGAACTACAATTTGATGCTTTAACTTCAAACAACGTATATGTAAATAGAAACCCACGCCGGACTGCACAGAAAACAGTTAACTGAATGTTTAGATCCCTAGTTTATTTCTTATAGGCTACCTTATTCTGTAAATTTACATGAAATTTAATTGTTTTCCTGTTTCTTTTCTATTATATTATTATTAACATAATAAATCAATATTAAAACTATATATAGTCTATATATATATATATATATATATATGCGTATGTATTTCAAAATAACGCCTAGCCTATAAGTATGCCTATGTATATATGTACAGTCGGTCAAATAAAAAACGTCGGGACTCGTATGCAGTTAAAATTAAAGTTTTCACGCATTAGTTCACAAGTTTCCTATAAAAACATTAAATACAGGCCATTCTCGGAACATATGAGGCCATGCGACAGGAGGGAAAAAATGAAGAACTAAGGGAAAAAATTGAACAACGCCAAAACCGCAACACACGATATTCGACTTAATGTATTGTCATAATTCATTTTGCTTTGTGTCATCGCCACATACAAATGCTAAAGTGAGAGAAAGTGTAGTTAGGGCTGTAATTGACCTGCATTTTTCGGCCTCTGAAGCAGCGAGAACGTTCCATATTTATGAAAGAGCAGCTCGGATGTGGGAACTTCACTATAATGCGACCGGAAGTTTTCACAGGGATCTGCCCGGCCGCGTATTTCGATGCTAGATGGTTGCAAAAGTTGAACGTAAGTTATTGATTTTGCACTACAAATACCGGTGTTATAAAATAAAATCTTTAAAAAATGCTCCTTGAATAATCATATTCCTTGCGAATTTATCAATTATTAATATTATAAGAATTTGCAACCAAGAATATGGCGGATTTGAGACATATAGCCACAGCCTTCTATACGTGTTTGTTTTGGAACAAAACTGACTAAATAATCAAGAAAATACATGGATAGACAAGAGGCGTGTGTGAACCTAACCTTAAGTCTTCCTGTACATGCGCATATGCTCGTTCGTGATACTTAATCAAATACCGCCCGACGTTTTTTATTTGACCGACTGTACATATAGGAATTTTGTCTTATTTTTATGGTAAACTCCGTATTTCAAATTCTTTTGGAAAATTAACTATTTTAAGGTTATATGTTAACTTTTGATTATGATTTTTAATTTCTTTGTTCTCTCTTATTGCAGATATGATCATTGGGGCCATATGGGATACTTCAAACAAGGTATTTAAGCCCTATATGAGACGTTGACTTCTAATGAAAGTTTAATGCATTTCCTGGTGAATATTTAGTACTAGCTTAAAAGACCCGGCGTCGCTCGGGTTTTTTATTTTTTAAATTCGAAAATAACTTATGAAGGAATTTCGATTTTCAAACTCTAGGTCTTTTTATAGGTATGTAGAATTTTAAATGAGGAAGAACGACTTATCACACTCAAACTATTCCCTCAGAAAACGCTAGATAGGCCTATAGCTTTTTATAGCTTAAACGAGGTAGCAGATCCCCGCGGCTTCGCCCACGATAAATAATAGGAAGATTAAAACTTAAGAGCAAAATAATAAAAATACTGTATTTATTAACACTTTGCACGTGAAACATTCATAGGTCTAAACTAAACGATTGATAAGCCTAATTAATGAAACAGCTATAAATCCGGCTTTGAAGTGAATTCCGCGATTAGAAAGGGCAGCATGGGAAAAATAGCTTCAGATTCGAGTTCCCTGGCTCAGAAAACCCATGCATAGTGAGTTTCGTCCAAATTGAACAATGTTTACCCATGTAGGCCTATATTCATTATCCTTCTTCTGTCTAGGGTGAAAATTTCAGATGTCTGCGTCCCTTGACATTATAAACAAATGAATCTATCAGCGTGGGCTTACAACATTCAAGCGATCGCGGTGCTTTTATTTCCAAGGTATGACAAAAGTAGACAAAGCCACCTGCAATTGATTTGACAATTGAAATGTATTACTGAAAACCGATGCTTCGATAGCGCAAAAAAATGTACGTTTTCTTCCAGATTTTCACTCATAACTCGCGAACGAATGGTAAAATTTAAAATGTACTACGCCAGAAACCTTCGCGGGAGTGTACTCAACAACTTCCCAAAGTTTCATGGCGATCGGATGAATGGTGTAGTTAAGCATAAAGGACAGACAGACATACATTAGTTTTTATATAGATAGAAGATGTGTATTGCAAATCTGAATACTTCCCTAATATGGGAACTGAGATTTTCAACGGATACACTAAATATAAAGCAGGAAATGTGTTAAATACTCATTAGAAGTTAGCATCTGTACCTTTCTTCAAAATGGAGATTGCCGAGTTTGCTAATAGACGCCTCATATAATATTTTGTAACGTTTGATAGTGAATTTGATTTTATTTGAAAATATAGTTATCACTAGACTTCGGATTTTAGGTAAAAAACTATTTTAATCCTTAAGTGATATATGGACGAAAACTTGTATAGGCCTATGCGTGTTTCATAAGTGACTATGCCTAAAACTGATACTTTTATAGGACCTAAATTAGCCTTTTTTTACGTTAGAGCCTAATATTTCCTTTTTGCTTGTTTCTTCTTTAAAGTTCAAAATAAGTCATTTTTTGTTATAAATTCTAGCATTTATTTTCAGTTCGTACTAATTTTTTTAGCTCGGAATGTGCAGTACATGACACATTTGTGACGTGGTTAAATAGTAAGTAATGTTTTGTCTTCAGTAGAAAAATTCCCAAGAAAATGTAGTGTTTTTCTCTCGACTCCCACATCCAGAAAAAGAAAAGTAGTACTCTGAATCACTGAGGGATAAAAGGGGTTGAATATGCTAGTATGATATGCATAGTTTCTGGACACAGGGATTAGGTTGTCACTGTTATGGTAGTAATACACGCCCTAGTAATAGGTCTATATAATTCTGTGTACCATAGGCCTATATCTGTGTTTTATCATGATTATTGATTATTGGTGACTTCAATAAATATAATATTCTGCATTGCAATTGAAATACTTAAGAAAATTGGCAACTTAATGATTTTTTTAAGAGACTATTATACGATTTTTACAACCTATTTTCCAACATTTAGAGCCTATTTTAGGTACCTAAAACAGAATTTTTAGCGACCTAAAAGTCCGAAGTCTAGTTATTACAATATACTCTCACTATATAAGTGAATTTAACAGAAATTTGAAACACACGCAGGCATCGTTGCGAATTCTACACAAGTTTTTGTTGTGAAATCAGGAGACAAATTGTTAAATATAGTGAAGGTATATACGGGATTCTATATGACGTATGAATTATGATTTTCTCTCCCAGCGGTATGATTAATTATGTTTGTTTTATTCTGAATGGGCTAGAGGAGAAAGCGAAGAGGAGGTAAAGGGGTTGTTTTTGCACTGGTATTATAACATGGCCAGATTACATCTCCCATGTGAATATCCTCTTGCTTGAGATATGAATAATTCAACGTAAATCTGTGTGTGGGTCCAGTTAGATGTGGTAGAAAAGTAGCTAAATCCGAGCGAGCTCTGTTATTCCTTCGATATGGTCACTTCTGTTCCAGGAAAGTGTAATTAATAAAACCTGGACTTAAATGGCTATATTCTATCTTCAAATTTCCAGATTTAAAGAAAAGTTTTCACTAGTTTACAAAAATAGAAGTGAAATAGATGTTTTTTATTATATTATGACGTAGAGTAAGAGGCTTTCATTACTACAAAGCGTCGTTTAACGCTGTATTATTCATGAAACAAAAGAAAACTTCTTCTTACTCAAGTAATGGCCTCAGCAAGAATAAAGCCATCTAGCCAGTCTATACTGTTGGTGCCATTTTAAGAAGACCTTGCCCCAAACCATCGTCTATCTACAAATAGTATATTGCGATACAAGTGCCGTAAGTGGTGCTTACGGATCGAGGAAAGAGTTTGAAAAAACGAGGCGCTCGCGTCGAGTTTTTTCAATTTCCGAGATCCGTTATGCGCTTACGGCACGAGTATTGCATGCTATTTTTTGCACGATGATTATTTATATAAATTTAATTATATTAATTGTGATATTACCTGAAAATATTATGTATAGGCCTATAGGTACATTCTTGAAGATAGATGTTTATTTCAGAAAGTGATTCGCATGTGTTGGTTGTTATGCGAACCTAATATTTGTCCTGGGGGACCTTGTCCATAAAGGCTTATGTTATGTGCCGTAAGTAAATTCTTACCGCGCGGAAACTCTTATCGCACATAGCAACAAGATTGTGTGCGGGAATGTCAACTTACGATCCACGGCAACAACATTCGTAAGTACCACTCGTGCAAAATAGTATATTCCGACACAAGGGCGGAAAGGCACGTTTACGGGTCGAGGAAACAGATTGAAAACCCGCGCCTCTGGTTTTTAAGTTTTCGGTCCGTGTGTTGCATGCTATTTTTTGCACGACGGTTACTTATATCAATTTAATTATATTAATTGTGATATTACCTGAAAATATTATGTATATACAGTCTTGAAGAATGGTGCTTATTTCCGAAAGGGATTCGCATTTGTTATTGTTTATGGCAACCGAATATTTATAAAGCGGGGAGGCCTTGGTCATTTCTGCTCGCAAATAAGCATTTGCGGGCGGTAAAGTAACTTTCCGCACGTCGCCCCTAGCAACAAGTCACTTTCCGCCCGTCGCCCCTAGCAACAAGATTGCGTGTGGTAATGTCAAGTTACGATCCATGTAAACAACTTTCGTAAGTAACACTTACTAGCTAAGGAGTGCAAAAAATAATATAATGGCACTGTTCCCTAATCCGAAAATCTGCACCAACACCGATACCGACAAAGAACAGGTGCTTTTGTACTCGCAGGGGTTTCCCCAGTGTTGCCGCTGTCATTCACCACTTCTCAAGTGAAGTAAACGTGCAGTGGTACGTATTTGGCAACATTGTACTTTACTGCAGACAAGTGTGAATACGCGTTATTACCTTTCTATTCATTGATTGACAGGTCGAAGAGGATTAGGGTGGCAGCAGGTAGAGACAAGTCTTGGAAAGAAATTCTCAAAGAAGTGGCTCCTGAGATAGCTAGGCAATGATCAAATGCCCTTAAGGGAGCATTCACACCGAAGTAGCATGTCACTTGCGACTTGCTACCTGGATGCACGCTGCACGTTATTCATTTTAAACCCCAAATAAACAAGTTCAAGTCTTCACACCGAAGTAGCGTGGCAATAGTGCAGCTAGCAGAATGCGACGTTCATTTCTTCAGATAGATCTGGATTTATTTCATGGGATGCTACTCGGAATGACGAATGCTTACAGTTGCCTTTTCAGCTGTTTTTTTATTGTTAAGAAAATTCAACACGTATTCGCTTATGTAGCGGTAGATTATTGCAAAGATGTCATGAAAACTGCTGGAAAGAGATCTATTTAACATACAATTTGAACTTGCGTAGACTATACGATAATTATGGCAATCGATACTAGTAGGAAGAAAGCCTGGATTAAAATTGCTGAAACTATATCCTCTTTAGGTAAATTACATTACTTTGAATGGGTTTCTCAATTGTTCAAGTGAAAATAATATAAATAAATAAATAAGCCCGTCACAATCCCTTATAGGGCAAGGGCCTCCTACAATGGTAGGGCTGGCTCTGTTTTACTCTCCCAAGGTGAGCTATTTCCTTGGAGAGTTGGGTTTTTGCCTCCTGGTGGGTTAAGACCTATATATTAACAACACTTTCCTAGGACACTGTTTTCCTAATGAATTAAATGCTCTATCATTTGTTTTCAGTTCACTTTTTCTGTGACCTATCCTGAACATCTCGTTTCTGCCTCCTCCCTGAACTCTTCTTCCTTTCCTAGATCACTGTTTTCCTAATGATTTAAATGTTTTATCACTTGTTTCCAGTACACTCCTTCTTTGGCCTGTCTTGTCCATCTCATTCCTAACTCCTCCCTGAATTCGTCCTCCCATCTGCGTCGAGGTCTGCCTCTGCTTCTTTTACCCTTCCTCTGGTCCCAAACAGTTGTTGCATACGCCCATCTTTCTTGAAAATAATATAATGCACGTTAAACTGCAGATCGCAATTGCTACTTCGGTATGAATGCAAAACTGTGAACCATGCTACTCGATGTGCAGCCTGCATCCAGGTAGTGCGATTCGCATGCTTCGCTACTTCGGTGTGAATGCTCACTAACAGTGATCGGTCACTCAGACCTCTAATCAATGTTAACCTAACAGGAAAAACACGTCCATGGTTAAGGTTTAATTTATTTTCAAATCTTCATGTGAGCAATGTCTCCCTAAAGTTCTTAAAAACTTTTTATAACACCCTGTATAGACAGTATTATACCATTACAGAAAACGGTCTCCATATTGCATGGTGTCATCTTCAGTTGTGACTGACGTAATTTGATTTGCTTGTTGCCTACGGCACACGGAATGCTTCAGTCAATCATCTGTCACATGATATCCCAGCATTCACTGCGGCATTAACATTTAATACCAGTATTGTTACCGTCTGCCCTCAGAGGATTTTGTTGTACGAAGCTACGTTAGAGTTTTAATCCATAGGCATGTTTCATAGTGCTTATGCAGTAATATTATTATCAAAAACTTAATAGGATCAGCTATTATAGTTAGTTTTTGCCAGGGGCGAATATTGATGGTCTAAAATTCACTTAAAATGATCAACTAAATCAGTTTGCTTTAGACCTATCAACAAAAATTACATTATTGCTCTTTATGTATGAAGTACGTAAAATCAAGCTTTAGCGGACGGATCTAGTATAACTATAAGCCCGATAAAGCTTTTGTGTAGGTGGTGCATACAATATTTAAGTAAAAGCTCTCTAAATTATTCGATAACAGGGGGCTTAGGAAAATATTCGGGCCTAATAATGCCGGGTTTCTATAAACTCGCGAAAAACCTATGGGTAAATTATCCAATGGGCAGAATTTACACAAGAATAACTTTTACAAACTCAAATAATTTAAAGGTAACAATCACTTACACTTGTGGCGAGTTTCTAGATAAACGTAAAGATGAAAATGACAGAAAAAATGTTCCTACAACTCGGGCTAAATCTTTCCAAGGGTAAATCGTCGGGCTAAGTTATCCTTTCGAGGATGGCTGGATAAAATTAACCTCTTGTAGGATCAATAATAATTTAAACAATGAGAATCAAAGCCTTCTGTATTAAATTAACTGTACAATTCCAAGGCCTTCCTCATTATATCATTGTGGGCTATTCTGGAACTAATTTACCGATGGATAATTTACCCATAGGTATTTCACGAGTTTATAGAAACCGGGCATAAGAGAGATGAAAATGGGGACTGGAGAAAACTGCATAACGACGAGCTTCATAACCTGTACTCGTCACCGGATATAGTAACGAGGATGAAATGGGCTGGACATGTTGCGCGCATGGGGAAAAATACATACTCAAAAGTATTGACCCGAAGGGAGAAGATGACTTGGAAGACCTAGACGTAGGTGAGAGGACAATATTAGCATAGATTTAAGGGAAGTAGGATTTGCGAGGGATGGTTGGACGGAGTTAGCACAGAATAGGGTTGTATGGCGGGCTCATGTAAGCGCGGCAATGAACCTTCGGGTTCCCATAAAATGAAAAATATTCTTTTAGCTTGCTTAGGAATTGTCCATTGCCATTGAGTAAGTAAGAGTATCCTTAGGTTTTGTGTTCGATATTGTAATCGAAGGGATTACTGCGTAATCACAAAGTGTAAAATATTGTTGGTATACACTAGTAACTAACTACACTAATAACCTGGTTTGCTCCGATGTTATTTCCAGCATAGGATTCCAGTAATGGTTGGAATACATACTTAGAGATTCGGGGAAATACATTAGCCCACAAATATAATCCCTTTCAGCGGTCATTACTCTTAATGAGTGGGCTTAGGAAATACCTATGTGAAACAAATCAAGTTAAATTCCAGTAAAGACTACCTAGGAATGGACAAGCTGCAAGGATTACAGAGAGGTGAGCATAGCCACAAAATAAGCGGATTCTATGCTAAAACAAGGACAGACGAAAGCACATTCAGTGTATACTGCAAGCTTAGGTGTAAGGACATAGGGAGCTCCAGGCCCTTAATTACCCAATAACTAAAAGCATCCTTTTTCACAGGAGTAGACTCTTTCAACTACTTTTCTAATCGTATCCATAAAAGCTCCAGTTTCTTGTATAGCAGTTTAAAGGGTTAATGACTCGAAGGATGCAGATGTAGCGAATTCCCTTCTATTGATTTAAGGAGAGCTCAAACTTTGCAGGGCACTCTCCTTATACAGGGTGAGTCAAAAGTGAAAGAAAAAAACGAAACTATAAAAATTGCACGTCAGCAGAAGCAACTTTTCAAAATTTCAAATAATTCTACCACCTAACAACCGTAGCTGTTAGAGCATAATATTTTAGGAAAAATTCCTCTGATACTAGGAATCGAACCCACGACCGTATCGTAGATTTACGCCACATTAAAGAACTCCAAGCCTAAATTAGAGCCTCTGGACAAAATTTCTCAGCCCTTTCACGTCCAAGTAATACCTTAGTTTCCTGAGGGGAGTTGAGAGGTGGTGGGTTTACCACCTGTCCCTCTGCCCTCTCTCGGAAAATAAGCGTAAAAAAATTCACACAGCTAATAGAAACTAGAAACTTCCAGTTGGAGGTCCTTCGCCCCAATATAGGGGACATAGGAAACCAGATACAGAAATAATGACACATTGGTGGTCCTAAAACCCCTAAGAGCAGGAGCTTATGAGCAAAAGGGGATAAGTTATTAAAATAATGTATAATTATTTATTTGTGTGGCGATTTTAAATCTCTTGCAATATTAATGGCTACAATATTAAAAAAAAAGCTATTTTATTTCAGCAATCAGAGTAATATGGTGAAGATAAAAATATTGAAAAGTCGCATGCAGCGAAACTATCTACGATATATCATTTCGCTTACAACGACAGAAATAGCATGATTTTATACATTTTCCGTGGTTTTATAATATTCACTAGCTTAAAAGACCCGGCGTCGCCCGGGTTTTGTATTTTGTAATTGGAAATTAGCTTATGAAGGATTTTCAATTTTAAATTCTAGGTCTTTATATAGGCATTTATAATTTGAAATAGGAAGAACGACTTATTACACTCAAACTATTCCCTCAGAAAACGCTTGATATAGTTTTTTATGGCTCATAGAGGATCTAGAATTTTGCATCCCATCGCTTGTACAGTGCACAGCAAGCCTGGTAGAGGTTTAAATAAGAAGAAACAGAAATTCCTGTAACATAAAATTGTAATATCGAGGCGGGAAATTTCCCACTCTTATGTTACCATAAAGCATTATCACTTTCATACTTTTCTCTCCAAAAACCTGCGATATAATATAATAATATACACATTACCATACCTCGTTTTGTTTTCTCTATGTCCAGGGTAGAGAAAGTTATGTGATTCCATTATTTTAGTGGATTTCATTCTGTAATATTTATTTATAACATGAATTATTTTGATAACTTCTCTTATTTGTCAAAAGTGCATTTCAATTGTTTTTTCCAAGCCCACCTGATACCATTTGGCAACAATATATTCTGTGATTTGGAATTGATAATTCTATGTAAAAAGGTATTAAGTATTTTCAAAAACATTTAATTTTTCTCATTTAGAATCAGAATTTTTCAAAATCCTTTCTTAGTGAGCACCTACATTATGAAACGAAGGTAGGGGAGACCGGACTTGGTTGTCACACTTTTCAATCAAATGCATTTTTAATTATTCCTATCGGTTTTTTTATTTAACTAATTATCAAATCTGTCCTTTCAACTCTTTGGCATATTGTAAAACAAAGTTCAAAACAAACAATGAAACAGAAAGTATTTAAATATCATCTTAAAAAAAAAAAAGCAAAATGTGACAACCAACCCCAGCTCAGGGTTGGTTGTCACAGTCATTGGGGTTGGTTGTCACATTGCAAAAAAATAACCGGAATAAAAATGTTGTAAGTTCAATGGTCTGGTATTTAATACTCATGAAAGCAAGGAAAGTATTCCCATAATATAACGTCAATATTATTAAACTTTTGACAAAAACAAAGTGTTGTGTCATATGACAGATTAAACTTTTGACTGATACATGGGGTTGAGGCTAACAAGGAACTTTTTGTTTCTTCAAAATTGATAGAAAAATGAATAAACGCATTATTATAGCTTAGAAATCTTGCATCACCTTCAGTCTCTTATGTTAGGCTACTAATTTGGTCTGCCTCAGAATATTCATAATGAAATGCGAAATTGGATTAATTTTAAATGACTTAGTTCAAACAAACATAACAGGCACTGAATTAAATCGGAAATACATCAATCAATTATGGCATACATATATACCATCAAGTCCTTGAGTACAGGCTTCATGAGCCCAACCTTTATGATCTTGTGATTATACCCTGACTGTATATTTTGCATAGCCATTGCATGAGGAAATGCAATTTTCAGAATCCCGGGATGTCTTATATTGTCAAGCTCTTCTAGGATTGTTTTTCATTCAAGAATCGCTAGCTCTATTTACTGCTTTCTTCATCTGAAACAATACATAAAATCCTACTGTATTAACCATATTTAAGTTGGGCTGGGTTGGTTGTCACATGAGACAACCAATCCGGACGGGGATGGAAGTCACATGTGACAACCAACCCCTTGACGCCATTTTGGAATTCCATTGCTCTAGCGAGGTTTTCTACCAAGCAAAAGCCGAAAAGAATAAAGCAATATACTCCTAAATAAATGTATTGCTTAACATAATATAGAAGATATTTGTAAACTTATCCGTTTACGATGAAGTAGAAGTAAACTTCAGAGCAAAAATTTTATTTTCAACAGAGCAAATCACAAATCTTTCAACAATGGACACAAAACTAACACCTGCTTCGCGGGAAACTGCAAGATGTGCTAATGGTCAAGGGAGCATCTTTCCCACTTGAAACCAATCACTCCTGCCAACTGCGTATCCAGTTTCTTACTAGTGAGACAACCATCCCGTGTGACAACCAAGTCCGGTCTCCCCTACTGTCAAAATTCCAAGTCTCTACCTGTTATAGTTTAGGCTGTACGTTGATTCCTGTCATTCAGTCAATCAGTCATTCATTCAGTCAGTCAGGACAAAGCCTTTTATATATATAGAGATTACACCGAGCGAGTTGGCCGAGATGGTAACATTTTGGACTCGAATTCGAGAGGTACCAGGTTCAAATCCCGTGCCCGGCCAATTTGACATGGGGTTTTCACGGTTTCCCCAGTCGTCAAGGCAAATGTCGAATTGGATATTTACATACCATAAATCATACTCACCATTTCATCCTGTATCATATCCATTTAAATTAATATCAGTTGAAACTTACTCCATAAATTACGCTAGCAATAGAAACAATTGACAATCAATAGTTCCATGGCCTACCCTACTGTATAGACACAGATCTCGAACTCCTGACATAGCCTCGAAGCTGAAAGGAGTATAAACACAGCTGAAAAAATCAATTAAAATAAATCTAAGTGATGACACATTGGTGTTTCTAAAACCCCGTAAGAGCGGAGTTTATGAGCAAAAGGAGATATTACAATAATTTATAAGTATTTATACTCGTGGTAATTTGAAATCTCGTATAATAAAAAATACAATATTAAAAACACGATTTTATTTTAGTAAACAGGTTAATCTAGCCAGCTGGTGAAGAAAAACATTGAAAAATCGCATGCAGCGAAGCTATCGACGATATATCGATTGTTTTGCCACAAGCTATCTCGCTTAGAATGACAGAAATAGCGTAATTTTATTAATTTATGTGACTTTATAATACTCATTACATGCTTAATTGTGTAAGTATTGGCTAAATAGTCTCCAATTCTCCACTGCTCCTGATTTTTTAAGTAAAATCCAGGCCTCTCGTTATATTCCCTATAAGAAAGTACCACAACTACGACAGCTCAACCTCTTGTGTATTGAAATACATCACGTACGGATTTATTAAATATTCTACAAAAAGTTTCCCATTAAAAAGTAATACCACATGCCACGCTATGCATGTAATGGGGAAATAAGAGCTATTTGGTTTCCACCATGTCAATATAGATTTTCCATTAAGGAAATGAATAAATTGAGTACATTCTGTCTCACTCTCTATCGTCCACTCTCCCATTTACTCACACCAAACACGCTCTATCTCTATGTAGAATATGTATTTTTCCAATCGCATTTTTTCTTCTTTTTTGACTGACTGAACCGATTTATGCAGTTGACGTTTTAGCTACTAGTTTTGTAAATATTATTTTTAAACAACAAAAGTATAACAACGTTTCAGACCGTATGCATCCGCTTACCCATTTATTAATTCCTCTGCCCGTACCACAGTTAGAGGAAAACAGTGTTCGACTCCGAAATACCATGTATATTATTTCAATTTCCAAACAAGTTATGTTGTATAAAACTAGCAGGTGCCCGTGGCTTCGATCACGATAATTAATTGAAAAATTAAGAGTATAATAATTATTAAAGCATTATATTTATTAACACTTGCACGCGAGTCATTCATAAAGTAAACCATTAATAATTAATGAAACTTAGCTAAAATTCCGGCTTCAGAGTACATTCCACGTTTAGAAATCGGCGCCTGGGAAAACGATCTCAGATTCGATTATGCAGTTCCAAAGCGACCTGTTAACACTGATAATACGTATTGTTTCTCAACTGTTTGTTGACAGATGAATATGATGTGAATTTCATTTGATCAATTCAGTGTAATTTTCAGAAATTATATAATGTTTCAAGGGAAGAAATGGTTTGTTTGGATTTTTGTTATCAGCGATATTTCGATATTCTACAGCTGGCGCCCGCGGTTTCGCCCGCCATTATTAATTGACTCCAGGATTTTAATAAATTTTCCCTGGCAGCTTATTAAAAATGTTTGTGGTTCAGAGCTATGAAAATTGTAAGTAAAAATAGAATTAGAATATTTGTTCATTGTGTTAATTTCACTTAGGCTTTATATAATAATGAAACTGTTTTCCTAATTTTGTAATCTTCGTGAAAGTTTAGACTGCGAGAGACGAACATCGCCGAGTATACCCGATGTTTCACGAAGTAGACGAGCGAGTGAGCACGCTATTTAGGGCCGTTGAATTGTATAAGAGTAGATAATGTGTTTTCATTCTGCTCAATGACGTACTCACTGACGGAGCTTACAGATATTTAGGTCAAAGTCACTGAAGTATCTCGATGATAACTAGAATGAATGTCTCGTTATCTAGCCTAGGTAAATTTATATTGTACACTATTTTCATAGCACTTATCCTATATTGCTTCTATTTGTTAATTTCTTAGTTTTAAGTTTCAATTTTAGGTATATTATATTATAATATCATGATTATACACACATCCAATTATATTATAATTATTTAATTCACTTTGTTCTTTGGGCATATTATTGGACGCATTTTTGTCTTATGTTTTAATATAGGCAGATCAATATTGTATTATTGTTCTATTTTTGGCATTTTGTATTATTATTTATGTTATCTATTGTATTTGTTTTTTGCAGATTCCTATTAATGTATTTTGTATTTATCCTGGTTGAATGGAAGATAAGGCCCTATGGCCTTAACTTTGCCAGGCAAAATAAAACATTATTATTATTATTATTATTATTATTATTATTATTATTATCATCATCATCATCATCATCATCAAATACGCGGCGTATGAGTGGAATAGTCAAGAGTTTTGATTTTCTCGAGCTAAACAAAAACTAGTGAGATTACCTGTGAAAACTACACCATTTCAACCTCAATTTCGGAAAAAGTAATTTCAATTTCGGAAAAAGTAATTTCAAATTCGGAAAAAGCAATTTCAATTTCGGAAAAAGTAATCTCAATTTCGGAAAAAGTAACTTCAATTTCGGAAATACGAGAGCTATTTTTTAAAACATTCGATGGGGCATAAAATGAAAACCACAGTGAAAATCAAAACGGTTTTATTTGGAACATTTAGGTACACCTTCTAGCTACTTCTCTACATAATCTCGCTCCGATTGAGTTATTTGCCCTAGCGTGGTACCAACTTTACTATACCCTCTTCATAGCCCTCGTATTTCCGAAATTGAAGTTACTTTTTCCGAAATTGAAATTACCTTTTCCGAAATTGAAATTACTTTTTCCGAAATTGAAATTACCTTTTCCGAAATTGAAATTACTTTTTCCGAAATTGGAATTACTTTTTCCGAAATTGAAATTACTTTTTCCGAAATTGAGGTTGAAAAGGTGTAGACATAGAACTTCAGTGTCGAACACAAACTTCTTTTATGTAGCCTATGTTGCTTATGGTATCAGGTGGAGGAAGTATTCATTAGATGCTTGTGTCCCTTCTTAAGATGTGGAACGTAAGGTATCGAACCCATAACTTCTCAGCTAGACTTGGGAACAGTAGTTATTATAGCGGAACGCTTTCTATGCATTCGTGCAGAAACAAGATATCGGCCAGTCTTTTTCTCAGCATTTAGCTCTCTCGAAGGGAAATTACATAAATTCTGCATAGCGAAGGTGGGTACAGGAGGGAAATTTCCGTCCTGAGTGCTACAGGATAATTTATATTCTTAGAACAATATTTTTCACCCTATTTCTCAACGAGAATATAAAAAAGTGAAAATGGATTTTAGGAGCGTGGAAGCAGAGAGAGAGAGAGGCAGAGAGAGGGGGGGCTGTAAATCAAACGTTTAGCGAAATGGTTCATGACCCTCCTATGTCCTAAGGATAAGAGCGCATTTTGTCAAACCAGGCACACCCCTAACTTCATTTACATGTTGGGAATGCATAACAATGATTCTGTACAACTTGAACGAGAGGTTGTATGTCTTTTTTTTTTTAATTTATTTTATTATATTCTGCATGCCCCGTTACCTTGGTAACATTACATACATTCTTACTTCACATTTTTACATTATTTTCCTAACACTATTTATCACTGATAATGTCATAACATTTGCATTAGTTGTAGCGTCTATGTATTTAAAAAGATTGTTCTAGAGTTTCCTTTCACTCACATGCATTCTTACATCTTATTTCACATTTTTTTTTTCACACTATTTATCACTGTTAATGTCATAACTTTTGTATTATCTGTAGTGTCTATTTATTTATAAAGATTGTTCTAGAGTTTCCCGTTACTCATTATAATTAGTTTTCTCTACATATTCAAGGATTTAACGAATTTGATGAAACTTCTCAGATATTGGGATATTAATATTAGGTTACTGACGGGCCATGTTCCTCCTTCCATCATTATTTCTCGGATGAGAATAGATCTTTGGTGTTCTGTGTCGTCACATTCATATATCAGATGATTCACAGTCTGTTCTCTTCTGTTGCATGTACAGTCCGGCTCATTTACGATATGAAATCGATATAGATATGATTTTGTTTTCCCGTGTCCTGTCAACATGGCTGTTATTTCTGGGGTCACTGGAAGTCTTGTTATGTCTGGATAAAATAGCGGTTGAAAGTTAAATATATTTTGGTGTATAGATTGAGGTAGTCCACCGCTGTGGCTCAGGGGATGCGTTCAATCCTCTCACGCAGCGGGCCCGGGTTCGATTCCTGGTCGGGACAAGTTACCTAGGTGAGGTTTTTTCCGGGGTTTTCCCTCACCTTTAAGATAAATGTCGGGTAACTTTAGGCCCTTGTGGTCCCCGGTATCATCTGGCCGTCATTATCATCTTCATCCCCATCCTCGCCTTGTTCTGAGTGAATGTGTGTGTGAATGGTGTGTATCGTCCTATGTGTTCGTGTTGTCTCGGAGGTGGCCCCGGCATTGGGCTGATCACTCATCCGGGGAGGCCCTCCATGTCCTTGTCTGGTCAAAAAAGTATGTATGTGATCCAAAAGGTAATCCCTCTCCCGACAGGTCGCGGCCCTGTAAGGCCCGGGCGGCTTGGGTCGCTTAAATCCTAAAAGGGAGAGGTAAAACTACGAGAAAGAAAGATTGAGGTAAATTTCCTACCTAAACCATTCCGTGGCTGAGTGGGGTATTTTAGATACCCTAAACAGCTACTTCAATTACCTAATAATTATTAAGCACCAGAATGATACTTTATGAGATTGTGTGGTGGACGGGAAAATGTCTGTTTGTTTGTCTGTCTGTCCGTGTGTCTGTACGCGCGATAACTCAAATACGCTTTATCAGATTTTCATGAAACTTGGTACACGCATTTATAATGTACATGGAAAGAAGCCTATTGGTTTTGGAAGAAATCAGTTGACCGGTGCCGGAGTAAAACCTAATTTAATGACTATTTTATGGTTATATATTAGACAGAATTTATCAAATGCGAATCAGTTCTCATGACAACATATTGTTTTACTGTGTACTGTACAGTGTTTCGAAGTTGCAATACAGTTACCTTTCACAAATAACACCACCCACATATTCCTTCACATATGCTTATCAAACTAGACCTTTGTTCTTCCGTAAGCCCTGTTTAATGATTCTGTTTACGAGGCCATATGGGGACATTAGGGAACGAAAGAGCTGATGAATTGGCAAAAAATGCTGCGACCTCGAATTTAAATTTTAGCTACAAATTGTGTCCCCTATCTTATGCTAAGAATAAACTTAGAGATTATATTAGGACTGCTTGGAATGAGCATTGGGTGTCCAGCTCCAAAGGGACCACTACGAGAGAAATCTTCTTTCCAACAGTTGAGTGTCGCCTACGCTGTACGAGTGTAAAACCGGACTTCATATTCACTCAGTTTCTGTCTGGGCATGGCAAATTTGGTTTTTACTTTCAACGTTTCATGATCCAAAGACAGAACGTTTATCAATGTATATGTACTGAACAACAAACTGTTGAACATTTAATTTTTCATTGCCCAGTCCTAGAGCATAAAAGAAGAATATTGGACGCACACTTAGATTATTGTAAAAAGAAATTAGATAGACCACTTTTTGATATTTTTAGGAAAAAATGCTGTTATAGAGAATTCCAAAAGTTGTTGTGTTCTATTTTTAAGATGTTATAGTTTTCTTTTATAATATAATATATTAGTTATCTTGTTTTCTTAGAGTAGTAAGGCCTGCATCCAGCCTATGGATAAGAAGTAGTAATATTGCAAATATATTGTCTTGTAACTATGACCCTAATATACCTCCGGGTGGAATAGGGTTTAAGTAATTGTATATTCAATAAATAAATAAATGATTCTATTTGGATCTTAACTCGGAAATCGATTACAAAAAAAACTTATTTTCTGCATATCATAATTATTGAAATTATCACTGAATAAAAAAAAGAATTGGGTAGGCACTTAACTTCTGGCTTAATATTACTTGTATGTGTAATTACTGCTCCCAATATTTGAATTTCTCCACTTGTTCGAACGATTTACCGGCTATTCTAATATTTTGTTGTGCATTATTTTGACTATCATGTTCATATACTTGGGTTTTTCTGTAGTAATTTCCAATCCAACATTCCTGCTGGCATCGAAAAGACTTGGTACCACCTTTACCAAAAATCTAAAAGAACTGAAGCGGCAGGTTTGAAAAAGTGGCCACCGCTGTAACTGAGGATATGCTCCAAAGAGTATGACAAGCTTTTGATAAAAAGTTCCACGTGTTTCACTGCCAAACCAAACATTGAAAACAAAACCATTTGAGTTCCTCTTTTATATACAGAGTGTTAATGAATAACACCGGAATATTTTACCTGTGTATAGAGGGGACAGAGACAAACAACTTCTATTAGAAGCTTTTTGCTCTATGACGTAAAATGTGTATGCTACAGGGCATTAAAGTCATTACAATTTGGTGCTCATAAATCAATAATTAAGCAATATAGGGTTAAAATTTATATTAAATTGTCTTCTTAGTGATCGATAAAAAACTGATTCTTAACCATTTGTCAACAGCTATATCATAATTTAAAGTTTCCATAAGCTGCAAAATTTACTGTCTAATCATATGACTGGCCGTCAATGTATTAGTTTTTTTTAATTCATAACTCCAGTGTTAACAACGAAAATCCTTTGTTTTGCATTTTTCTCAAATGTTAGAAGCCCTGTCCTTGGGAGATTTTATGCTGTGACAAGAAAAATTGAATCCTCAGACCAAAAATCAACAAATAAAAGCTGTTTGTCTATGTCCCCTCTATACACAGGTAAAATAATTCGGTGTTATTCGTTAAGGTAGTTGTACATCCCTGAAATCTGAAAAATGATGAGAAATGACATTTTTTTGAAAATAGCTTAGATTGATAGACAATTTTTTTCTCTTTAATTTCATGTATCAATTTTTAATTTCTGATTGTTAGTTCCTGAGATACTGCCTTTTTTGTAAAGATATGATACAGGAGGTTTTTAGCAAATCGCAACTTTCAACTTCAATTTCCCGTAAGTAGTAAATCGCAAGGTATTCAATTTTTCAAACTTCATAATTCTTCTATAAATTAACATATCAAGGTGATTTTGGTGTCATTTTGAAGCTTGAAATCTTCTCTAGTGCTTGACATTGAGTAATTCCTTATTTACGAATATTCTGTTGTGTTATAGAATTTTGTTTATATTGATGCGATCCATAAATAATTACATTAATCAATATAACAATTTGAACTCTTAAGTAATCGAAAAAATAAATAAATAAATAACAGGCACTAAAGAATTATTTTGTCTACAAAACAGTGAAAATTTGGTGTTTGTATCTTAAACAGTTTTGGAGTAATCACGTTTTTAATTTTTAGTCAAAATTTACAACCAAATGTTTTCTATAAACAAATACAAAACCTTTTTTCTTGCAAAATGTCTTAACATTTAGCTGTATAACATATACAAAAAAAATGAGAAACAAAATTTTCATACCTAAAGGTGTACATGCCCGCCTCTAGATCCGCAGGGCGCGGGATCAAACCCGGCCGCGGTCGATAGATTTTTTCAGGACGTAAAAATCCTGGGCACGGAGTCCTCCGGGAGGGACTTTAAGCTGGGGGTCCCGTGTCGTAGATTTACGGCACGTAAAAGAACTCCAAGCCTAAATTAGAGCCTCTGGACAAAATTTCTCGGCCCTTTCACGTCCAAGAAATACTTAGTTTCCAGAGGGGGGTTGCGAGGCGATGGGCTTACCACCTGTCCCTCTACCCTCTCTGGAAAATAAGCATATCAAAATTAGTATAGGTAATGAAACCTCCATTGGAGGGCCCTTCGCCCCACCTGGGGATCATAGGGTACCAGATACAGATACAGAAAGGTGTACAACTACTTTAACACCCTGTATATGAAAGCTGTATAATTTTAATTTTTTTTAATGTAATAAATTAAGAAAAGCGTCACTGGGTTTCAGGGACACGTGTACTGTGTCGTAAGCGAAGTCTTGTTAAATATTGGGATAAATATTGGAGGACTCGCTCCCCTTCGTCTAACACGCTGATACACGCACTCCAAGTTTCTTTTTAAAAATGCCATTGCTTGTTTTCCCCTCCACTCTAAACATAAAACAAGCATTCTATCTCTCACCGATAAATCATTACGACTCCAGCGACTGGTTTTGCATGTGGAAGAGGGTACAATACTAAATTCTGATTGCTCCGTCTTCATGCATCAGTGGACTTAATATGAGTAATTTTAATTTGACTTCCAGACTAGAAATTTATAAGGTTGTCGTTAACTTCATTATCTGCTGGAAATGAAACAAAGAAAATGATTTCTATAATGACAGCCGAGCTTCAAATCCGATTACAGAATTCTATTGTTCCCTAATTGAGTACAAGAACTATTATCTTCCATGCTTGAGAAAGTTGCTTGTTAAATCGTAGGAGGATTCCAGGAATTTCTTAACGGTTGTGATGGTGGTGGTGATGATGATGACAATAATAATAATAATAATAATAATAATAATAATAATAATAATAATATAAAAATAATAATAAAAATAATAATAATAATAATAATAATAATAATAATAATAATAATAATAATAATAAGCTCTCTCTTTGCCTTAGTTTTTTACCTCTCCCTTGTAGGGGCGTTCAAGTGACCAACGCCGCCCGGGCCTTAATGTCTAAATTTTAAAGTAAATGCAGTAAATTTAATATGTTAGGTGTATATTTAGATACAAAATTGACTTGGGAGAAACACATTGAATATATATGCAATAAACTATCTAGTGTAGTGTACTTAATTAGAAGACTGAAAACAATAATAACATACAAGTATATAAAATGGGCATACTTTGCATATTTTCAATGTATGCTAAATTATGGTATAATACTGTGGGGTAACAGTCCTCATGTAAATAAAGTCTTTACGTTACAAAAGAAAATCATCAGAGTCATGACCAATTCTGGATATACCGAACACTGCAAACCACTCTTTGTTAATCAGAGAATTTTAACAGTGACTTGTTTGTATATAAAGAGTTTATTATCATATTTTAAAGACAATATTAGTAATTTCACAACTAGGAGTGACATACATCAACATGATACTAGGAACAACAAAGAATACAATATTCCTTATAATAGGCTGTCAAAATCAATAGAAAACTTTGAATGTATGGCTATCAAGGTAGCAAATAAGATGCCATCCGACTTATTTCTTAGAAATGAACAACACTTTACTTGCTGGCTCCTCAAGAACCCATTTTATAATATAAGGGAATTTATGGAAATTAAGTGTCCCATTATTGTGTAAATAATATTGTATTAATAACTGACAATGTCTATAGTGTAGCTTACACTCAACGACTGTAAATTAAATTAAATTAAATTAAATTATACAGGGCCGCGACCTGTCAGGAAAGGAATTATCTATGGATCGCATTAAAACTTGAATTAAAACTTGATATCAGCTACCATTAGACAGCGATTGCTGTAATAGGTTTTGTGAAAAATACTTTCTTGACCAGACAAGGACATGGAGGGCCTCCCCGGATGAGTGATCAACCCAATGCCGGGGCCACCTCCGAGACAACACGGAGATGGTTGTCACACAGTGGTACGAATCCCAGGCGGCAGACTTCTACGACACAAGTGTTCAAATGTTGGTACCACGGAATGAAAAATGTCTCAATTCTTGTGGCGAGTATGTTGAAAAATAGCTGAACACTTGCTGTATCTCTTGCAATAAACATTTCCATGAAATTGTTTTTTGTTTCTGTAAACGGCCTCAGGGAAACTTACTTTATGGATGGCCCTGGCCCTCGTATGTTAAGAAGAGTGTAGAGACAGAGAATTTTAACCATTTATAGCAAACCCATCAAAGATAGAGTAAGATAAAGTTGAAGTCAAGAATACGGATATTCAAAGTTTGTAACTCGTAGTTACGAATATTTCTGTTGCTTTGACTAATGCAATTTTATATCAGAAAGCTCTTAGCTATGGTTGTAATAGAATCAATAGAACTGCTGCAAACCAACTGATAATATTTCACCATACAAATCCCTTTACTGCTCCGTTCCAGGATTTGTTTGTATAATTTATTTTACAGCCGCCTTTGGGTCCCGTGTGGCCTCACAATCTATATTTCTGTGATGTTCAACTTTAGAAATAAAATGCCTTTAGACCTGCGAATTTACTTTCTCGTCCGGGCTTTTGTGAGATTTATTCCATCCCATGCTCATGGATTCCATCGTATTTCTGAATATACGAGCAAATAAGCTGAAGAAAGTTATAATATAGCCTTGTGAATTCTTTCCGGATTATATTAAATTCTATCTCCAATATTTATTTTCATGTAAAATGCCCCCATACTAGAGTTTGTCAGATAGTCTTATTTTAATGTTTGCAAAAAAAGACAACTTCTAGTTCAGTTACACTTGGAGGGTTGCGTAAAAAATGAAACACATGTTATCAGCAAGGCCCGGATTTTAATGACATGTCATCTTTTTATTCATGCTGCATAGACATTGCCAACTAGTAGATAAATCCTAATCATGGCCTCTAGATTATAGAAATACATTTTTATTAGGTCATTTTTTTTTTCATTTTATGCGATTTTGTATATTTAGGGTATTTATTTCAATTTTACGTCATTATTTTCTCATTTTCGAATCATTTGCTTCCTTATATAGTCATTTTCATGCATTTACATTGAGTATATTAACTTTTATCCGGCGTGGTCTTGTGGTTAGCGTCGCTGACTACAGATCCGTCGGCCCGGGTTCGATTCCCGGTACCTCCGCGGATTTTTCTGAGGTAGGGAGGTCTGGTAGGGGTACACTCAGCCTCGTGATTCAAATTGAGGAGCTACTTGATAGAGAAGTAGCGGCTCCGGTCAAGAAAACCACCATTAACGGCCGTGGGTGTCGGCATGCTGACCACATGCCCCCAATCCTGCCATCTGCCTACGGGAGATGACGCAGCGGTCGGGTGGTAGGCCAAGTCCCTCCAGGGATGTAGCGCCACGGAGTTTAGTTTATATTAACTTTTATACCTTCGATAATCTCAGTATGCTGACAGTAATTTACTGCAATCCTAAATAAGATAGGATTTGCAAGTTTTTTTTCATACGGGCAATATTTAGCCTAAGTAAATTACTAGGTTACCATAATGCAACATTTTTGTAGGATCTACATGTACTTTAAAACAGCTGTTTTCTTATTTCTCTTCTCAAATGCTCTAATCAAGAACAAAGAACAGAGTTTTTAGACCTACAACATCATTTCTGCATTTACAGTTTCTTCTTTCAATTATGTACAAATTAGTCATTCACTGCCATTTCTTAAGGTGTAGGAAAAGATGGAAATCAGTCGAATTTCTGCAGGAGACTTGCTGGGAGCCGTTTAAAAATCCACCCTACAGCCCGGACTTTGCTCCCAATGAATTCCATCTTTTCCTACACCTTAAGAAATGACATAAAATGACAAAGAGGTGGACATGGTTGCCACACAATGGTTAATATCCCAGTCGGCAGACTTTTCCAACACAGGTATTCATATGTTGATCCCACGGAATGAAAAATGTGTTAATCCCGGTGGCGAATATATTGAAAAATAGCTGAACACTTGCTGTATCTGTTGCAATAAATATTTACATGAAATTGTGTTTTGTTTCTGTAAACGGCATCAGGGAAACTTACTTTATGGACGGCCCTCGTACTCTGTGCGCCATCTGTATAAAAAAAAAGTCCCTCCCGGAGGACTCCGTGCCCGGATTTTTACGTCCTGAAAAATCCATCGGCCGCGGCCGCGACCTTTGAATCTAGAGGCGGGTATGAGTGGAATAGTCGGTATAAATTCAGTCAGTGAAATCTCAGAAATGTAATGAAAAGCGAATAATTCTTTTACGGGATTAGACCTACATGAATGTAATCACTAGAGACCGGATTTTAAAGGGAATTCCTTTTTTTATTTTTCATCACAAAAGTGATAAAATTGAACAGGACATTACTGGGTAAGTTTCAACTGCAAATAACCTGGTTTTAACGTCCCTTTTTTTCCTTTTTTAGGCTCATTTCCCTTTTTCTAGGAACTTATCCTTCCCAGTACCTTTTTTTGCTAATTTATTTTGAAAAATTCGTAAATAACCCAGTATCTGGTAATATTAAAACATTAAAAATTGTTTTCACTGATTCACCATTGAAACAAATAATTCCTCCCAGCAGAATAGAGCGTTTCAGGGAAATCACAGGCTTGCCATTGCCTAAGTTTCCAATTATAACAAGGTGGGGAACATGGATTTCGTGTGCTATTTTCCTCTGTGAGAATTTTAACAAGATCAAAAAATTTCTTCAGTCATTAGATGTTACAGAATCAGCAGCTGTAGAGCAAGCAAAGGCTTTGTTGAATTTTTACACTCTCTTACTTTTATATCCCTTTTTTCCCCACCTTTTTTGGCAATAATTTTCCCTTTATTCCCACCTTTTTTTGGCAATAATTTTCCCTTTTTTCGTCCTTTTTTGAGTTAAAATTTTCCCTTTAAAATCCGGTCTCTAGACTAATCACAAAGACGGGAACAGTATGTTATTTCTACTAATGCAAGTAGTGACATCTGCTTCCACCGGCATTGCCACGTTGGTTGGCCTATAGGAATAGAAATATAAATAGCAGGAACCAGTGGTGAATATTTGAAACTTAAACGATTACTTGGCCATTGTGTGGAATTGTGCAACGAATAGGTTAGAGGGAGAATAAATGAGATGGAGGTGCCTCGGTCCATTAGCTGGATGCTGGGAGTAATGACGCAAGTGGGTCTGTTTCTTGGGGATGTATGGCTCACCCCGAGTCGAACCATTTGTTTTTCCTTCTGAAGGTATACGTATTGTGGCAGTTGTTTGCTGATACAATACCAGTTGGATACAGTAGTTATAAATAGAGCATTAGAGAAAAGAGTCTTTAAAGGTAGGTTAAGGTATAAGCTAGTCCGTAATTGCAGACAAACCAGACCACAAACAAACTTTAAAACATAACAAACCCAGCTAAAGTGAAAAAATTCCCTTTAGGCAGGCCTAAAGGTTGAGGTAGATTTCAAAGTGCTAAATCTTGCCTTATATGAGAGCTATCGAAAAACCAATTATTCATTGGTAGAGTACTCATCAAGAGCTTTTCAACGATACCCCACAAGACGTGGTTTCAAAAATTTCGAATTTCCATCCCCCCACCCCCACTCGTACCCTCAAAACCCCCGAATCGTTGGTGTCACTGTGAACTCCATAGGGAGTACTCTAATTTATTCAAACAAAGTTTTCCTCTATACTTCATAGGAGCCGAGATATACATTTTTCAAAATTTCAACCCCCTCCCCCGACCCCCCCTTGGGCCAATTTTGCTCATTAACGAATTTGTCCGAACTATTGGGCCTAGAAATAACATCATAAAATTTGGTTCAAATATCTTCAAAATTACAGCCGCTAGCGTGTAAAGATAAAGATATATATAAGTTATAGGCCTATATCAATTTTTTTTAACGGGCGGTGGTTTCGTACTTAGGGAGGCATGAAGGAATTTTTCGAAAGTCATGATGTGGTATAGATTGCAATAGGTAGATTTTTCTTCTAAATCTACCTAAAAGGAAGTTCTTGTTTAATGGAATAAAAGAATTAGGCTTATTACATGAGAATATTATAGGAGAAAAATTCCTCCGACACTGGGACTTGAACCCAGGAGCATTGTCGCGAATAGCCAAAGGTCCTGGGTTCAAGTCCCAGTGTCGGAGGAATTTTTCTCCTATAATATTCTCATGTAATGTCCAACAGAGACAATAATCTGTGGTTCATGAAAGCTTATATATCAGGCTTATTACAGTTTTAGTAAGGGTGTGAGCAAAATGCTCATATAGCGACCACTCGCGCGTTAATATGCTCTGCTTGCGCAAAAGTTAATAAGCTGTATCGTCCGGGGTTAAATTCAAAGCCGACCGAAACTGATAGGACAAGACGCTGTGGACAATGCTTGCAGTATAGCCTGTAAAATGCGATACTGCACAACTTCTGAGAAAGATGAAAAGAATCACCCTGTAGATAATAATTATTTTATAGCATTATTATATTAAGAATTATAATTAACCATGGCTCATTATGGCCTAATTAACTCTTTATTTATTTGAAATTTTGGAGTCATTATGTATTGAATGGGAGTTTATACAGTGTTGTGAGTAATTAGTGGTGGAACTGGTTAAATTCTACCAAGTTTAATTGGCATCTCTATTATGTTCGTTAGTGGGGAAACTTTCAATTACTAACCAAACAAACCTGAACCCCAATTGAAATTAATGAATCGGTATCTATGGAAAATGTAAAGTTTAGAGAGGTAAGCATCTGGCTGTGCACCCTCTTGTTTCCTTGGCAATCACAGTGTTTTGTTACTAAGTTCATTTTATTAGACACGGCCCTGATGTGATACACTATCACAACTTTCTCTATAATAAAAGACTGAGTGACTGACTCTTTCCTGTAACTCCTACTGTGGAGCAAAGGGCCTTTTTTTTTATTGCCCATTTCTTTAACCCAGGGTCCCAGGACCCTATTCCATAAAACTCTACATGTGTGACAAATACGACAATTATGTTAAGTCTGACAGATTTGTCAATATGTCATGACAATTGTATTTTTCATAACTATTTCAACTTTCCCTTACATTATAGGCAAATTAATATAAATTGTCAGACTAAAAGATTATTATTATTATTATTATTATTATTATTATTATTATTATTATTATTATTATTACTATTATTACTTACATTACATTATTATTATTATTATTATTATTATTATTATTATTAAACATTTAATACTAGTAAAAACAAATAAAACCAAACATACCCCTATATGAGCAAAGCTCGTGTATAGGGGGTATAGTAGCTTAATATAAATATAATTACATAGCAATACACAGTATACTACAAACGAAAAATTCTAAATTTATGAGTACAATGTATATAAAAATAATTTGTCGGTATTAAACAGTGGTTTAAAATAACATTTACAGCAACAAAAATAGAATAAATTGGATTAAAAACATTGAAAGACCAAACAAAATTAAAGTTGTGGTATTAATATTACTTGAGTTTAGATTACTTTAATACACTGTAGATGGGTCTCATATGAGCGTACGATAATCGGTCTCAACAGTAAATGTGATACCTAAGCAATCCATTATCATTATAGAAAATAATTGAACCATATTTATCTTTCAATAGAAAGTCAATGAAATTGAAAGTTGTTAATCCTTTGCCTAAAAATCCTGCGTGGTCTCATTATTTACCTGTGACGGACCGCAAAGTAAACAGTTAACGCAATGTATAGCCGTATAGGCCCAACTGTAAATTTTACAAGAATATTGTATTTTACCACAAACAAGCTGATTATCCGTTCTTCGTACAGATGAAAAGGTACATTATTCAGTTTTTAACCTAATATTGTAAGAAGGGAAAGGTGTGTTAATGAATGAAAATTAATGTAAATTTCAATGCATGACCAGGGCCCAGTTTCATAAAATTTACAATTTTACAGTAAATTGTTTTACAGGTTTACATTTTGACGATTTTGTATTTCTAAGCTGACAACTTTACATAAATGTCATGACAATTTTGTAGATTTGTAAGAGAATTTTACATATTGCTGTTTCTCAAAACTTCTGACAAATATGTCAAACTTTAGGATATCACTCAGAAATATCTATATTTGTGGAAGTTATCAGGGAAACGGCTGTTCAGTGCATGAAACGTGGCTGCCATTTTGAAACGATAATTACCCGTAACTGTAACAATTTGATTAATTTTGAATATAGTATGCAATTGTAAAAATATTCAATAAAGAGTATGACAGATTGCAAGGCTACAGAGCAATTCATTGCTGAGGGGAAAAAATAATGAAATTCACATATTTCTTACCAATGAATTTCATCGAAAGCTGTATATCCCCCCATAAAGTTTATTTTTTGCACGACGTAACTAATTAATGGTACTTACGAATATTGTTGCCGTGGATCGTAACTTGACATTCCCACACGCTATGAAAACAAAAGAAATCTCCATGCGGTAAAAATTACAAAAAGCACAAGTGCCGTAAGTAAAATCATCATAATACAAGCCTTTATGGAAGACCAGAACCAAGGCCCCCCAGTTTGTAGCGACTTGAACAGGACAAATATTCGGTTCCCATAAAGAACAACAAATGCGAATCACTTTCTGAAATATAACATCCATCTTCAATAGTGTATATACATAATATTTTCAGCTAATATCACAAATAATATAATTAAATTGATATAAATAATCATCGTGCAAAAAATAGCATGCAATACTCGTACCGTAAGCGCATAACGGATCTCGGAAATTGAAAAAACTCTTTCCTCGATCCGTATGCACCGCTTACGGCACTTGTATCGCAATATACTATTCCAGAGGTGTTCCAAGTTGCAATAGGTTTCCACTGCTGTTATGATTGTCATGGAAACGAGACTTTAAGGGATGTTTTGTCACCTTAATTGCTCTTTGCCGTCACATACACGAGCGCTTTGTTGCCCCCCACTCCCTCGCTTTTATCTGAACGTTGTACTAATTAGGTGTATGCTGTAATTTCGTTCTCTTTCTTATTTCCATTTAGCCTTAATTTTTTGTTAATATTCCTTGTTGAAAATTTCTACATTTCGTATTCCCTTGACTTCTTTTTCTTTTGCCCTTAAATTTAATTTGAACATTTCCACATGAGTAAGCAAAGGAAATAAAGGAACGAACAGTAGTTACGCGGCTTCACGCTAGAGCGCAGTCCCTTCTATATTGCGCGACGGTGGTAATCTTGAATCACGTGACTCCTTGACGAATAATTGATTGCCTTCATATTCTGCCTTCAAAGGAAGAAGAGAAGTTGGAAATAGCTTATTTCGAGGAAAATTATGTCTTTACTCTCTCGGCATTTGTAGGAGAACAACTTCAGAGAGACAATCGCTCCCTAGTTGTTAGTGTTGGAAGCCATTTTATTTTTAATTCAGCTGTATTTACACCAAATACTATAGAGACAATACCGGACACTTACTGGTAGAGAAATGGGGGACAGATTTTGCAGCACTCCTGGTGGCACAACCTAGAAACTTGGGGCAAAATTAATATATTTAAAACATATATAAACTGTAATATGCTATTCTGAGCCATTAGGTAGATACCCCTTATACATAACATGCCGAGTCTGGCTATTTCGGCTCTTCTATTAAAAACTGTTTAACATATATGTATCTAGATACTGCAATTGTATTCAGTAGTAGCAGGTTGGGCCGCTAGATGGTGCTCAAAATATTGTCCCCCGATATATCGCAAAGTGTCCTGTATTGGTCTAGATTGTATTTGTTTACACTCCTTTTAGCTGCGAGACCACATCAGGAGTTCGGGAAGTGTGTCTATATAATAGGGTAGGCCATGGAACTATTGATCGTCAATTATTCCTATTATTGGTGTATTTTTATGGAGTAAATTTCAAGTGATATTAATTTCAATGGATATGATTCAGGATGAAATGGTGAGGATGATTCGTGGTATGTAAATATCCAATTCGGCATTTGCCTTTGACTGGGGAAACCATGAAAAAACCCACGTCATTTGGCCGATACGGGAGTTGAACCTGGGACCTTCCAAATGCGACTGGAGAATAAGAATTAGACATTTTCAATGTAGAATTAATGTAAAATTGACTACAGTATTTTTTTTTTAAATTGAAGACCCTGTAGTTCCTAGAAATTTGTCATATGGTTTGCTGAGTATAATTAAAAGTATTTATGCACGAGGGTAAATCAATATCTCTTTTTTAAATTTCTTGCAACAACAATACAGAACTTTCAGTTACCTCATTTTTCAATATAGTCCCCTTACTTCTCAATTTACTGGAGCCATCGTTGCACAAACTTCCTGATGCCCTCAGAAAAAAAGTTTTAATTGCTCAACGGGTGTAAATAAATTTGCTTTT
Source organism: Ectobius pallidus (assembly GCA_964059195.1). Classification (NCBI taxonomy): domain Eukaryota; kingdom Metazoa; phylum Arthropoda; class Insecta; order Blattodea; family Ectobiidae; genus Ectobius; species Ectobius pallidus. The sequence continues at coordinate 167,657,047 of CAXKWD010000007.1, forward strand.
AAGGGGGGGCATACAGCTTTCGATGGTGAAAAATAGGTGAAGTTTCATTATTTTTGTTCTGTAGCCTTGCAATCTGGCATGCTCTATATTGACTAGTTCTACAATTGGATACTATTTTCACAATTAATTTAACTTTTACAGTTAATGGCTAATTATCATTACAAAATGGCAGCCAAATGTTGTGCACTGAAGTGCCGTTTCCCTGATAACTCAAACATTTATTAACATACTGCAGTAAAATTTTGCATGCTATTTGATATTAGTGAACAAAACTATCTAGAATCATTGATGTAACTTTAATAGTAAAAATTTCTAAAAAAAAAATTAACAAGTGATGAATTATTTTTTAAGATATTTATACTGCAGATAATCCAAAGATCCTAGATTATGTTGTCTATATCACATTTACAAATAGGTAGAAAAAATAATCACTCAGAAATATTTTTATTTGTAAAAATTATCAGGGAAAAGGCACTTCAGTGCACAAAAATTCATTTTCATAAATACCAATATATCTGATTAATTTTTTTTTGTCTATATATTTGTAAATATCACATAAACAACATAATCTAGGTTCTTTGGATTATATGCAGTATAATTATTTTTTTTAAATAATTCATCACTCGTTAATTTTTTTTTAGAAATTGTTACATTAGAAATAAAATAAACTATTCAAGTTACATTAATGATTCTAGATTGTGTTGTTCACTAATATCAAATAGCCTATACTTGCATGGTAAATTTCACTGCAATATGTTAATAAATGTTTGAGTTATCAGGGAAACGGCACTTCAATGCACAAAATTTGGCTGCCATTTTGTAATGATAACTACCCATTAATAATTGTAATAGTTAAATTAATTCTGAAAAGAGTATGCAATTGTAGAACTAGTCAATATAGAGCATGGGAGATTGCAAGGCTACAGAACAATTCATTGCTGAGAAAAAAATAATGAAACGTTACCTATTTTTCTGCATCAAAAGCTGTATGTCCCCCCTTAATAAAAGGAGCTGTTACTTTTCACTTGGGTGACGTCTGTAGGCCTACTGGCTGCAGTGTTTAGTGAGGATGTAACATGCTAACCCGGGTCATGAGAATATCTGCATGAGCTGTAAATCATTGCCAGTGACAACCAACTGTTTCAAGTATCTTGTATTACCTTAATTCCTCAGGGAGGCACTAATAACGTCACACGTATTCTGCAATTCAGTTGTAGAAACCAACCGCGTTCCTGTCGGCATTTCACACGCCCTAAGTATGCCGGTTACTAACACCAGATTTCTAACACGAAAAAAAGATTTACAATGCTTTAGATGGGGGAAAAAAGTTTGGAGGAACTCACTTTTAGCATGGTAGCTTTATAAAGAAGAGTGTTATACAGGGTGTTAGCGAATAACACCGAAATGTTTTACCTGTGCATAGAGGGGACATAGACAAGCAACTTTTATTATAAGATGTTTGCTCTATGGATTCAATTTCTCCTGTTACAGCACAAAATCTTCCAGGGCATGGCCGCCACTGACTTCTAACATTTGACAAAATGCAAAACAAATTAACTTCGTTCTTAACACTGGAGTCATGAATAAAAAGAACTAATGCAGTGGCGACCAGTAATGTGATTAGTCTGTAAATTTTGCAGATTATGAAAGCTCTAAATTATGATTGATATAGCTGATTAAGAATTGGATTTTTATCTATCACTAAGAAGGCATGAAGTCAATTTAGTGAAAATTTTAACCCTATTTCGTTTCTTTATTGACTTATGAGCACGAAATTGTATTGATTTTAATGCCCTGTAGCATACACATTTTACGTCATAGAGCAAAATTCCCCTAATAAAAGTGTCTACCTATGGCCCCTCTATAAACAGGTAAAATATTTTGGTGTTATTCATTAACACTCTGTATAGAATGAATATTTTGGGACATTATAACATAAATAAGTAGGTTAGTTCATAAGATTATTCCAGAAAAATACTTTTCCTATTATAGGGAAATGTTAAGTGTCAGAATGTGTGGGGACGGGAAAAGTCTGTCTGTCTGTCTGTCTGTCTGTCTGTCCATTTATCTGTACGCGCAATGACTCAAATACGCTTTATTGGATTTTCATGAAACATGGTATACACATTTATAACGTCCATGGGAAGAACCCTACTGATATTGAACCAAATCCGTTCACCGGTACCGGAGTAATGCCCAATTTAGTGCCTATTTTAATAGTATTGCATTAGAAAGGCGCCATAATTCAAATACGTTTTATCGGATTTTCATTAAACTTGGTATACGCCTTTATAACATCCAGGTAGACGGACAGATATTTTCCCGTTCATGACACAATTCCAGAAAGTATCATTATGGTACTTAGTAATCGGAACATCTTTCTTTATAAGAGGTTTATGTCTGTTAACATTGCTACACAGCGTATAGGCAACTACCAGTGTCCCTATAGGAACATTAGTTCTTGGTAGAGTACAATGTGCATAATTTGAGCGATGAGCGAGACATCTGGTGGGAGAACGCAGTCATTACGTTATCAGCAGTTTTAATGGCCGGCGTCGTAATTCACGCTGCAAACCGGGATGAGTGACGCGTGTGTGGCGATGACGTGTATGGGTGTTAATATATGGCCTCGCCTGTACATGCTACACCAAAATGCAATCCTAACGTTATAAATCTGTTCTTGAGATTATCAACCTTAGGCTGTCCTATTACATAGGTTTTTAACTGACTATTCAACTCATACGCCGCGTGCTTGATATTGACCAATAACGTTTAGCAATTCCTCGGATATAGACCAATCACGGCCGTTATCTTACAATATTCTTGTAGGAATCGCGAGGATGGCATTTTATCGGGTAAAATGGTCTGGTCGTTACTGGAGACGCAAGTATCAGTGTGCAGTGATTAATAGTCAGATGGTGCCACTAAGCAGCACGAAAACAGATTATTTCATACAACATAATTTGTTTGGAAATTGAAATAATAGAAATGTACATTGATTAAGAACACAATTTCGATTCTGTGCAAGCCAGTTCGTGTGCGTTTATTCTGTTCTGCTTTTAGCTTAATTGAATGAAGTTAACTATGCCTTATATGCACTGGTGGTAGCACTGATCGATTCATGGACGGTTGATTCATAGTATGCCGTGATCTCGCAGCTGTTAGTTTTGTTTTTGTAGAACAAAGCACGAAAGTTATTATTATTTGTATAATCTGGTAATCTGGTGGATTTTTATTCATTGAATAGTCTTAATAAATCCAACTCGAGTTGACGAGTTGCATCTGATAAATTCGCTCCTGCTGCGCAGTCGCGAATCTATCGATAAACTCGTCAACTCTCGTGGGATTACCTATGAAAAATATGATACACTCACAAGACATTCTCTATCATAAGCGTAGACCGTAGTATTTTTTCGCTTCACATTCCCGTATGGATGAAGTAAGCACATGCATTGCAGAATAGGCCTACGTATTAGCATGCTCCACCAAGAACATAATTTTGAAGGAGCTTTTAATAATATTGGGGTACGCCGTAGCGTAGTAGTTGAGGCGCTGAGCTACAAACCGGAAGGTCGCGGTTTCGATTCCCGATGAGGTCGTTGGAGTTTTTCAAATGGCCTAATCCTTCTGGTGGCACTATGACCCTGGGGTCGACTCAGCCTCTAACAGAAATGAGTACCGGGAGTAATCCTGGGGGTAAAGGCGGGCGGTGCGTAAGGCTGACAACCTTACCACCTTCGTGTGCTGAATGTCTAAAATCTGGGAGCCTCAACCTTCTGGAACCCTCTGGGTCTCCATGGCCTGTATAGCGAAAATTTTACTTTACTTTTTTACTAGGTTAAATTAATGCAACATTTATGTAGGATCTCCTTTAAAAACAATTTTCTTATTTTCTTCACAGATGCTCCAATCCAAGTTTTTAAACCTACAAGATCCTTTCTGCATTTACAGTTTTACAATTTTACAGTTTTACAATTAGGTGTGAATTTGACTATAACTTTGTGTGTACAATAATAATTTTTATAAATAAAATATCAGTTTTAGGCCATTCTTTATAATTATTAAGTCATTTCCTATAAAATTTAGGGTCGTTTTACAGGTCATTTTTCAAACAATTTTAGGTCATCAGAATCCGGGCCCTGGTGATAACATAAACCGAATCTTCGATCACAGTAAACAGAATTTTTTCAATGTATCAGTAATAATACTTACTGGACTTCATAAAAATGATAACATTACCCGACTGATAACATTACCCGATTGATAACATTAACCGCGATTACATTAAGCGGCGTTCACTGTATTACTGTTTATTTAAAGGAGGCCATGGTTGATTCCACGTTGATCACACTCTTTAATATTATACAGGAGTGTAAGTCACCTTAAGTTCTCCACAGTACGATATCCATGTATACCTTAAAATATAAATAGTGGGTTTCATTCGGAAAGAGTATCAATGAAATTGAGGTTTATTTCGCTTGAAGTTCTAGTATAAAAAAGAACTTGTAAACATTCGTGAAATCTGACATCGAAGCCCTAGGGTAAGTAAGAACATATAAGAAATCACATTTCTATAGCTTCGTTTTTGTTTTTTGTTCTCTCTTTAAAGCACATAGTCGCTTCTCCCAATGCAATCTGAACCAGGGTGCACCTTATCCGGCATGGCCTCCTGTAGCATGTATATTGTCTGTGCTGCTCTCTAAGCGAAAACTCATCCTAGCATCTTTGACTAGCTTTATCCTTTAAGGAAAGATATTTCTATGCAAATTTTCTATCTTGTACTTTTCCCTTCTTTCTCACTGAACAATATTTCGATAAGCTTTGGTTCTATAACCTTACATTTATATTTAAATTCGTTCATGTATTTTATCTCAAACACTAAAATATTTAAATTATTTTTTGTGAAAATTTGTTTAACTGATTTCAGTTTATATGTTCATTTTTGTATATTTTGTCTTTATTATTATCAGATTTAAAAAAAAATATGTTCAGTATTACAATAGACATATAATATCAGCGATGTAAAACTGTGTAATTAGTGTAAGAGAATATTGTAAATGGGCAATTTATATTCTCAATATAAATAAATTAATAGCTCCATGGTTTTTTATAATCATGACTCGCTTCGCTCATTGGGGGCTCTGCCCCCAAACCCCCGCTGAGGTTCTCGGGAAAGGTTTTTTAAAAGATCTATGGGAGATAGAGTGGGTGTATTTAGTCTGCTGTATTAGCTACTACCTTTTTGCCACAATAAACCTGAAAAAATAAATGTGGGAAGACTTTTGGGATTTTTTTCGGAATTATCCCTTTGGCTGCAAGCTAAAAGGTATCAGTTTGCCAAGTCTAAGTTTTCTAGATCAACTGGAGTACATACATTTATGGTGTATTTTATGGAGTATGAATATGTATGAATAAGAATATAATAATTGTTATTTCTAGAGAAAAAATGTTAATTGGATTTAATTAATTATGAACCTGGGACCTCCAGAATGCGAGTCCAAGAGTTACATTCTCGACCACCCCGTTAGGTTTACGGAAATAATTATTTCTAAACTTTCAGAGCCCTATTTGAACACTGCTTGATAATACCATTGCCATGGAAACCGAGCCATTTTTCGGGGGTGTTTAGGGCTAAAAATTAAAAAAATAAACTTTTTGGAATTTTCCTGTGGTTTACAGCCTAAAAGCTATATGTGTACAGTAGTATTATTTCTGTCTGACCCCGACGAAACGCGAGTGAGGAGAAGAGAATCCAGCGGTGTGGGTTAATTCAGAGACCTTCCCATCCCGCCGATCATGACAGTAGTAGCTTATATATCTTTAGTCAGCGTTTGTGTTTACAAACAAATCCCTATCCAAGTACAGCTCTGGCAGATATTTTTACCTCATTCATTAAATGTTATAACACTAACATTAAATGTTTTAACTCTAACATACAGTATGGAACTTTAATATATTTACTCTACATACCAAGTGTGGTGTTACCGCTGTGCTCAATTACAGGACTGGATATTATTCCATAGGAGTGACACCAGAGACTGAGAGTCTTTCCCCTTTACCATTACTATCAGCATCATCATCACCATCACCACCAACATTATTAGCATCCGAATCACTCTCACTAGAAGCATCACTATCACCACCCAAATGAATGACCAATTCTTGAGCCGCATCCAGGAGTCCCTCCCTTTCCAGATATTCCTGTTCAATATTCTTCACGTGCTGGCATCTCCGTTTCCACTCCTCTGCAGATATTGAGGAAAACTTCTCATCCGTAATCTTCATGACATCTTCCATTTTAAATGTCACATTGTTTTCGGCTACCCAATTTTTTACAGTAGCCCATATGAGTTCTATCGGATTGAGCTCAGGGTGATAAGGGGGGAGCCTTAAAACATCGTGGCCATGTTGCTGGAGAAGATGATCGATTTTGTAGCTTCGGTGTTGTGGCTTAAGTGTCAGTATTAGTTCATAAATTTCAGCTTTTGTCTTACTATGAAAGTTTTGTTTCTCAAAATTATCGTTTTCAAGGTGGGACTGCAACCAAGATATCATCACGTCTTTTCGAGAATTCGATGTGGGAGGCTTATTCAGCTGCACGTTATGGTAAGGGGCATTATCAATAACCAAGACTGAGTGAGGAGAAAGATTTGGAATTAGTCTTTCCTTTAGCCACTGCTCGTAGTTATTGAAATCCATGTCCCCATGATAGTCCCCTGTTTTTCTGTGTGAAATGAATCTCAAATAAGCATTGGGCACAAAGCCATGCTCTCCTCCAGCGTGAATTATAATAAGCCGTTGTCCTTTCGAAACTGGCGAGAAGAGTCCACTCAGCGATTCGTCACTCCAGGCACATGGTGTAGTATGTGTTGTGTGAAGGTAGGTTTCATCCATGTACACTATTGAACGCCCTTCAGTCCTATACTGATGAATAGACCTTAAATAGGCACATCTGAGGGACTTTATTCTCTGTTGTTCCACAAGAATTTTTCTATTATTTCTTGTTTTCCTCCACCGAAAACCAATATGTAAAATAATTTTCCTGAGTGTAGAGATGCTACCCTGAAAGTCAATTTTTTCTTTTAGTCTTGAGTGTATTTTTTTTAAAGTCGGTCTCTGCTTTTCTTCAATATAGAAATTATTAATTGTTCGTCGGACTACTTCTTCGTTAAAATTGTCAGGAGATGATTTCTTCGAGGTACGTATTCTTTCTTTATCAGGGGTAGAAAAAGAATTAGAAGCTCCTTCTTCAATACTTTTGGCCTCTTTCACGATTCGCTTCACAGTACTAATGGATACACCTGTAGCTGTTGAAACCCTTTTATATACAGATGCACGCTGACCCCTCACATCCCGAAAATATTTATATACATTATATACTACTTCTCTTGTCTGCGAATGAATAACTTGACTCCCTCCCAGTTTACTATGAATCGGAGGCATGTTGCAAAAGTCTTGCGCACAACTGCACTCACCTGAAGCACTGTCTGTTCGGCACCGCAACAAGAGATGTTCCTTCTTCCGAGACCTGTGTACTAATAAACAACCACCCCTTAACATGACAATTTTTCTATAGTGGACTCGTCTGTCTACGGCGCATCTTTCTGAGCAGTGTCAGACAGAAATAATACTACTGTACCCTAGATCATCTGGAAGTGGGCAAACATTAATTTCAAAGAGTGAGTGAGTCAGCCTTGTGGCTTTATATTATAGGGATTCATGAGGCACCGCCTGCTAAATTCGTTTAGACTACCCGCACAGCATATTCTCTTGAAAGCTGTGTCAGTTCCATAGGCGTACAGGCAGGTAATAGAATAGTGAGAATGTAGCTTGGAAGTAGGCCTACAGTCTTTGGTGAAGATTATGATTTTTTTTTTTTTATTCACTGCAACTTAGGCCAGTGACCGGGATTTCGTCCTGCAGGAGTTCTTTTACATGCCTGTAAATTTACATACACACATTTCTGCACATATAAATGCCATCGACCTGGGTAGAACCCTCAATCTTGGGCACAGAAAGCCAGCGCGATACTGACTACGCTTCCCAGGCGGAAAATTATCCTTCTTCCGTCTAGGGTGAAAATTTCAGATGTCTGCGTGCCTTGACATTATAAACAAATGAATCGACCAGCGTGGGCTTACAAGATTCATGCGATCGCGATGCTTTTATTTTCAAGGTATGACAAAAATAGGCAAAGCCACCTGCAATTGATTTGACAATTGAAATATATTACTGAAAACTGATGCTTTGAGAGCGCAAAAAAAAATGCACGTTTTCTTCCCGTTTTTCACTCATAACTCGCGAACGAAAGCTAAAATAAAAAATATGCTAAGCCAGAAACCTTCGCGGGAATATACTCAACAACTTCCCAAAGTTTCATGGCGATTGGATGAATGGCGTAGTAATGCATAAAGGAAAAACAGACATACATTCGTTTGTATATACCTCTATATACCTATAAAAGGCTTTGTCCTGACTGACAGGAATCAACGTAGAGCCCAAACTATAACAGGTAGAGACTTGGAATTTTGACAGTACCTTCGTTTCATAATGTAGGTGCTCACTAAGAAAGGATTTTGAAAAATTCTGATTTTAAATGCCAAAAATCAAGTGTTTTTGAGAATACTTAATCCCTTTTTACACAGAATTATCGAATCCGAATCACATTTGACATTAAAACATATTGTTGCCAGTGGGTTTCAGATGGGTTTGGAATTAAATTAAATGGAAGTTTGACAATTACAGTTGGCTTCGTCTATTTTTGTCATACCTTGGAAATTAAACTTTCGCGATCGCTTGAATGTTGTAAGCCCTAATATGGTCAAACATTGTTTTATTTGGACGAAACTCACTATACAGGGGTTTTCTGGACCAAGGAACTCGAATCTGAGGTCGCTTTTACCAGGCGATGCTATCTAATCGTGGTATGTAGTCCACGTGATTTAGGTGTTAATAAATATAATGATTTAACTATTATGCTCTTAATTTTTAATATTTGAAATAATTATCGCGGGCGAAGCCGCGGGCACATGCTAGAAGTGATATAAAATCCTTTCCCAGCCCTAATAAGAACTGCACTGTAATGAATATGTTTGGAAAAAGTATTCTCAAAGAGTCCACAGTATTCAATTTCAAACTGCCCATCTTCTCTGTTTATTAATAAGTCTCAGGGGATCTGTAGTCAGTTTAGAAAGTGAGGGAGAATTTTAATTAGATATGACCTCGGGGAAAAAGGGAGTTCCAATGTTCGGGTCTAGAGAAAGGCGTGATTTTTCATCATATTAAAACGAGATACCGAAGTAACTGGCATATCTATGGCATATACTTTATTTAATAGCCTGGATAGACAACGTTATCGCTGGAAACTAAGATAATTAACATTGAATTACTCCTTGCAAAGAAAAGTCGTTCGGTTTTATGATATCGCCTTCAGATTGGTAATATGAAATTCTTACAGAGAAGAAACGCTTGAGATCGCTTTTAGGTTGCTTCCCTACACACTGGTTAAGGGAATGACGTAAGAAGTAATGCCCTATTAACAACAACATCACAAAGAGAAATATTTGTTGAACATTACCAGGGTAAGAATTTTTATGGAAATTTACAAGGAAAAAACGGAAAGTTACCAACTTTCTTTTTATTCAGTCGTACGATAATACGAGAATATTATAGGAGAAAAATTCCTCTGGCACTGGGATTTGAACCCAGAACCTTTGGCTATCCGTGCCACTGCTCTAGCAACTGAGCTAAGCCAGAGTTCACTTCACAGCGCCAGATGGAACCTCTCTCCTTTGACTGACTGCCCTTAAAAGTGGAAGCCCGGTCACAGAAATCACTAATTAGTGTGCCTCACAGTACTGCATATGACATAACTTGTCTGTCAGTGAGGTAGACCATTAAGGGCAATCAGTCATAGGAGAGAGGTTCCATCTGGCGCTGTGAAGTGAGCTCTGGCTTAGCTCACGGACTGCCAAAGGTCCTGGGTTCACACCCCAGGGTCAGAGGAATTTTTCTCCTACAATATTCTCATCAGATGTCCAACAGAGACAATCTGTCGTTCATGAATTCATATGTATACATCTATTATGATAATTAGAAAATGTAGCCCCAGGTGGGCAAAGTCCTTCCTTTAGGCTATGTACATTTTCAACAAATGTGTATTTTTGTATAGAAACTGTGCCACTCTTAAGCAGGTAGACCCAACACAAAGGCTGGCACTCAGGGGACAGGAGGACGGTAACGACAGTATCGGTGCGTGGCACCGAAAGGGTTAGATTTCCTATACGAATTCCCTAGTATGAATGACATATATCTTTTTGTTAGTTCTCCTTGTTCAATAATATACTTACTAAGAGCTAAAACTTTTATTTGGGTAGGGCAAGTTATTTTTATTAAGTTTCAGAATGGTACTTTATGAGACTGTGGGGGGACGGGAAAATGTCTGTCCGTCTGTCTGTCTGTCCCTGTGCCATTACACGCGATAACTCAAAAACGCTTTATCGGATTTTCATGAAACTTGGTATACGCATTTATAACGTCCATGGGAAGAAGCCAATTGATACCGTACCAAATCGGTTGACCGGTACCGGAGTAATGCCCAATTTAGTGCCTATTTTAAAGTAATATATTAGAAATAATTTATCAAATTCAAATCAGTTCCCATGGTAACATATTGTTTTACAGTGTTGATATACGGTTTTAGAAGTTGCAATACAGTTATCTTTGACAAATAACATTACTCACGTATTCCTTCACATATGCTTATCAAATTTGACCTTTTTGCTTTCGTAAGCCCTGCTTAATGAATCGATCTGGAGCTTAACTCGGAAACGGATTCCAAAAATAACTTACTTTCTGCATATCGTAATTGCAATTATCACCGATTAAACAAAATCATTCTGGCATCTACTCTTATACAATTCAACGGCCCTAAATACCGTGCTTGCTCGCCTGTTTCGTGAGACATCGGGTATACTCGGCGATGTTCGTCTCTCGCAGTCTAAACTTTCATGACGACTACAAAATTAGGAAGGAAAACCGTTTCTTTACTATATAAGGCCTAAGTGAAATGAACACAATGAACAAATATTCTAATTTTATTTTTACTTACAATTTCCATAGCTCTGAACCACAAACATTTTTAATAATCTACCAGTGTAATTTTCTTAAAAATCCTGGAGTCAATTAATAATGGCGGGCGAAGCCGTGGGCAACAGCTGTAAAATATTGATGGTTTTATCTCTTGAAATATCGCTGATAATAATAATCCAAACAAACCATTCCTTCCCTTGAAACATTATATAATTTCTGAAAATTACACTGAATTCATAAAATAAAATTCACATCATATTCATGTCAATCAACAGCTGAGAAACAATACGTATTATGTGTTCACAGGTTCTTTGGAACTGCATAATCGATTCTGATATAGTTTTCCCAGGGGGCGCTTTCATGTCGTGGAATGTACTCTAAAGCAGGAATTTTAGCTGTTTCATTAATTATTAATGGCTTAGTTTATGAATGATTCGCGTGCAAGTGTTAATAAATATAATGGTTTAATAATTATTATACTTTTAATTTTTAAAAGAATTATCGTGGAGAAGCCACGGGGACCTCCTAGTTTTGTTACACTTTTCCTAATTTTATTTTAATTCGTTGAGAGTTTGAAGACAAGTAGCAATATAATCTCTCACTCCTTATACTTATGTATAGATTTTGAATGAAGGACGTTCAAAATTAGCCAACTTCTATAACATAATATGCAATTAAATTTCTTCACTATGGCATTGAGAGAGAAAGGTTAATAGCAGTTCTCATAATGAAATCTCCATAATCTGGCATCTCTCTTCTCTCTTAATTACAGTGTTCAGTGAGCCCGGGATTAATTTCTTCCAATATTTTCAAGTGTCTACTCGTGGCTTCGTCCTAATTAATTAAAGAGGAGTCAGCCACTTGTTTGAGATTGCTCAAACTTCTCAAGAGCCTTGGTACACCAATTTCTTTCAACTGCTCCATTTAAAATCTGGTTGTTTTTTATTATTAATATAAGTTTTCTCTTGTCTGCTTTCAAAGTAAGCTAATTATGAAAACCCATATTTTAAAAATATTCACGACTATGGACATAATTTTACCGGAACCGGAACATTAATTTACCGGAAGTAGGACGGAAATTTAGAGCATGGAATAAAAAAAAGTGTGCGTGGAACGCCACGCGACAGAAGTGAAACTTGTTTAAATTTTTTTATTTTTTCAATTTTGGATTATTGGATTTTTTAAATTTTGGATTGTTGGACTTTTTAATATTGCGTTTTTGGACTTTTTTAATTTTGGATTTCTTTAATGTTTGATCTTTTAATTTTTTTAATGTTAGAATTTTGGTTTTTTTAAATTACCGTATAGATTTTTGAATTTTTTATTTTTTAATTTTGGATGTTCGATTTTTTAATTTTGGATTGTTTTTTTTTTAATTTTGGATTTTTTATTTTTTGGATTTTTTTATTTTGGATTTTAGATTTTTAAATTTTGGTTTTTTGGAATGTTTAAATTTTGGCTTTTTGATTTTTAATTTTTTAAATTTTGGATAAGTCTAATAAATGAGTTGATGGTTTTCTGAGCAGTCCGTTCCGTCACACCTCACTAATTTCGTGACGATTTTGAGGGTTACGCAAGCTCTCGATTTACCCCTAAAGAAGTTTTACTTAAAAAAATGCTACCTACCAGTTTTCTAAAATCCCCCACCAGCTTTAGTGACCTGCTGGATAATATAAATATTCTTTATTTTGCGAATCGTGAACGAGACGTTCAAAATGAACGAATCATTGTACTGAATGAACGAATTGCGATTCAGTTAAAGGAACGAATCAAAGTATTTGTGAATCAGTTACGAAATCCGTGCTTCGGTAACTTCTGTGAATTGAATCGAAAGAATCAAATCAACGATTCAAACGAACTAATGATTTTTATGAATCGATTCTTCAAAACTAATTAAACTTCCCATTTCAATTGTGAAAATCTGACTTAAATATATGTAAAACTAGCACGTGCTCGCGACTTCGCCCACGGCAATTAATTCGAAGATTAAAAATTAAGAACAAAATAATTTAAAAAACATATTTGTTAACACTTATAAGCGAATCATTCATAAACTAAACGATTAATAAATATAATGAAACAGCTAAAAATCCGGCTTTGGAATGCATTCCACGATTAGAAAGCGCCTCTATTGTATTCGAAATTATAAACAAACGAATCGACCAGGGTGAGCTCACAGAATCGAAACAATCGATAATTCCATGCGATATATTAAAAAAATTGCGATGCTCGTGTTTTCAAGTTATGACAAAACAGGCAAAGCCACCTGCTATTAATTTGACAATTGAAATGTATTACCGAAAACTGATGCCTCGATAGCGCAAAAAAATAACTTTTTCTGCCAGTTTTTCACTCATAACTCGCGAACGAAAGCGATAATTAAAAATCCGGCTTCGAAGTACATTTAGCCACCCTTGAGTCCATCTGTGTTTAAAATTTCAGATCTCTGCATGCAGTAGATTTGGCTTTGCACTGCGCACACAGACAAAGAAACACTTCCTCTTGTATAGGCGAATTTTCGAGTATATAGCAACGGAGTTATTGTCTTTGGTTCCCTGCTAAAATTCTTTAGTAGAGCGTCCTGTATATTCTATTCATGGTTATAGTGAAACACCCGGTATATGTGTTTTCATTCTTGGTAACATTGGCAAACCTGCTGGACGACCTCATTACGGAGATTCAGTCTCATAACCTTATATAATTACCGTATTCAATGATTTCCCTTTCATATAGCTGTAATTAAATCTGTGGTAATATGACTGGAATGAGTTTTCCGTTTGAAATATTTCTACAAAACCTGGACTTCAAATATTGCCATCAAATTGAATAGAAGATGTGAGTTGAAAAAATAACACAAACATTGGAACAACTTTTATGTAGTTTTAAAACGAAATTTATATGCAGGCCTTACATACAATTATTGTACAAAAAACTTCATTTCAACTAGCATGATATACGTATTTCAATTCCATGAGAATAGCTTAAAGATAGCTATTTTTGAAAATTCCTTGTGCATGGTGAATGCCATTCTTGTCGATCAGCTGAAATGCTTTATCTGCTTTCATTTACAGTGAACGCCGCTTAATGTAATCGCGGATAATGTTATCAGTCGGGTAATGTTATCACTTTTATGAAGTACCGTACGGAAAAGCCATTGAAAAAATGCATTTTCCTTTTTGTGGCTCTATTTCCAAGTACTGTACGTCATTCAAAATTTCATTTCTAACTCAACTGTATTGTGTTGTACTGGAGGTAGCAATTCTGTTCCTAGCTCACAGGATGACCAGTTCGAGGGGGTGGCATTACCTAACTTTCTCTTTTAAGCAATAAAACATGTTTCACCCTTCAGCTAAGCTGCAGCTTTTGATTTGAGAAGATAACTGTGTTGATATGCAGTGATAGCTAGTGTAAAATGAAAAGACTTGAACAGACAGGCGTTAGATGTTTTGCTACGCGGTTTTCACCACAGATCAGTATCTGTATCTGTATCTGGTACCCTATGATCCCCAGGTGGGGCGAAGGGGCCTCCAAGTGGAGGTTTCATTACCTATACTAATTTTGATATGCTTATTTTCCGAGAGAGGGTAGAGGGACAGGTGGTAAGCCCATCGCCTCGCAACCCCCCTCTGGAAACTAAGTATTTCTTGGACGTGAAAGGGACGAGAAATTTTGTCCTGAGGCTCTAATTTAGGCTTGGAGTTCTTTTACGTGCCGTAAATCTACGACACGGGACCCCCAGCTTAAAGTCCCTCCCGGAGGACTCCGTGCTCAGGATTTTTACGTCCTGAAAAATCCATCGACCGCGGCCGGGTTTGAGCCCGCGCCCTGCGGATCTAGAGGCTGGCAGACCACCGCGGCAGACACAGATCAGTATAGACTTCCAAAAATACTCGTAACTGAGTATGGAGTATTGGTTAATGGATACCTAAAGGAAAGTAAAAACAATTAAAAACTTTGTTACGGGTCGAAAAACAATTGCTTCCAGTCTATTACTGTATTACCCTATGAGTGGTTCAATGATTCACAGTTACGTATTATTTTATGAATACATATTTTAAATTGTGCTTTGTAGTGTATTATCTTATATATGAAAAATAACCATCATTTAGCCTAATTCCTTCGGCTTAGTGGTTAAGGCGTTGCGATACAAACCGGAAGATCGCGGGTTCGATTCCCGATGAGGTCGTTGGTGGCACTATGGCCGTGCGGTCGACTCAGCCTCTATCAGAAATGAGTACCAGGAGCAATCCTGGGGTAAAGGCGGCCGGTGCGTAAGGCTTCACGTGCCGAATGTCCAAAATCTGGGAGCCTCAAGCCCCTGGAACCCTCTGAGCCTCCATGGCCTGTATAGGGATCACTTTACTTTTATTTACTGTTATCAATCGGTTAATATTATCAGATTAGTTGCGTCCCGAAATGATCACAATAAGGGGCGTGCACTATAAGTTATATATAATATATTTTCTTGTTGAGGAAGATTCAGATGATTCTGTTTTCTGCTAAAAACAGAAAATGTGCTTTTCACCATCCCAGAGTGCCTTAACGTACAGCAGCAAGAAAGTCAAGCCGGAGAGAGAATAAGGAAATGAGGGCAATTTAATTTTTCCCCATGAAGGTTTGAGCCTATAAAAAGAGCACGACTTGCAAAAACATGGCCCCGCGTCCCACTCCTTCCGCGAACCAAATTAAAATCATTATTAATTAACAAATCAAACAGCCGACCGTTCAGCTGTTCAAATGTACGCGCTGCTGTTAAAATAATATTGCCAGCAACCAACTAATCTGATTTGTTGATATGCTTACAGACTGGAATCGGTTTTTACGCGGAGAAGAGCATATGGCGAGCAAGGCCTGCTTGTCTAAATAAACACTGGGCCATGAAAGTTTGAATATAGGATTATTTGATCATCACATAGCTATGTTGGCGTTTCGACTAACTTTATAGAACAAACAATGTTTTATATTCTATGTTCAAAGTTATTTTAAACTCATGATTTTCCGATAAGGGCAGATCAACTTAGATTAGTACGGGCTTGTGCATCTAATATTCAAAGAATTTTTACAAATCAGAAAAGAATTTTAAGAGTAATATTTAAACCAAGATTATTTTAAATTACATAATATTCTAATTGTTACAATCATTTTAATTTTTACTTCTTCTGCCCGTACCATAGGTACTTTACTATAGCCTAGGTAGAGGAAATATAGTTTTCGACCCCCAAATTCGAAGTTGAGTTTTAAATACTATTTTTGGAAACATGTCTGTGTGTCTGTCTGTCCGTCTGTCTGTCTGTGAACACTCAAGCTCCAAAACGGAAAATCGTATGAAAACAAAATTTCGTATTTGGGTCAGGTACCTTCTGAAGATGTGATTCGAAGATTGGCGACAAATTTCTCTTATTTTTAAGGGGACTTTACATGAAGAAATTTTCGTTTTTCGCGATTTTCTCGAAAACGGCTCTAACGATTTTCTTTAAAATTTACACATGTGAGAGTGAGTCTAAGTAAATAAAGTGCTAAGAAAAGTAGAATCATAAATAAATAAGTAGTAAGATTTATTATGAAAGTAAATAAATCATCCGACCACCAATGAGGCTGATCACTAAGGATCCAGAATACAACGTAAGTCATGAAAGAATATTTAGAATTAACTTTAAAATTTAACACTTCAACATTGCAAGGATTGTTAAAAATAAGGCTAGTTGTTCTGCTTCAGGTAAAGGTGGACATGGAGTATCTGCAGAGAGTTTCAAGTTATTAATCATTTTCAGGGCCCGGATTCTGATGACCTAAATTTGTTTGAAAAATAACCTGTAAAATGACCCTAAATTTTAAAGAAATTACTTAATAATTATAAAAAAATTACCTAAAAACTGATATTTTATTTATGAAAAATTATTATTGTACACACAAAGTTATAGACTAGTTTGTACATACTAATTGTCAAGACTGTAAATAACTATAATGTTGTGAATTTTCTTCTCTCACGGAAATTTATACTGGCACTGAGACACTGGTGAGTCAAAATTTAGCGTTTCCTTTTGTGGTCTGCCGGATTATATTGTTGTAAACAGAAGTTTCCACTCTCAAATCCAAGCAGGTGGCAGACTCTGGTGCCAAGTCAATCTAATAACAATAGTAATATACTATTGACGATTCTGTCAGTAGGCCTACTATATGAACGGCGAACAGATAGGCCTAACAAAAATATCTATCTAAATCGCCAAAAATTCCTCTCTTATACAAGCAACACCATCTTTTAATAAAAATCAGGTAAACTGATGTAACAAAGTGCCAGAATGCTTTTGTTTAATCAGTGACAATTGCAATTACGATACGCAGAAAATAAATTATTTTTAGGTAGATTTCGAAGAAAAATCTACCTATTGCAATCGATACCATGTCATGACTTTCCAAAAATTCCTTCATATCCTTACGTTTCATGCCTCCCTAAGTACGAAACTACCGCCTGTTCAAAAAAAAAAATTGTGATATTTAACTTATATATATATATATATATATATATATCTTTAGACGCTAGCGGCCGTAATTTTGAAGATAATTAAACCAAATTTTATTATGTTATTTCTAGGCCCAATAGTTCGGACAAGTTCGTTAATGAGCAAAATTGGCCCAAGGGGGTGGTCGAGAGAGGGGGTTGAAATTTTAAAACATTTTTATCTCGGCCCCTATGAAGTATAGAGGGAAACTTTGTTTGAATAAATTAGAGTACTCCCTATGGAGTTCACAGTGACACCAACGATTCGGGGGTCTTGGGAGTACGAGTGGGGGTGGGGGGATGGAAATTAGAATTTTTTTAAACTGCGTCTTGTGGGGTATCGTTGAAAAGCTCTTGATGAGTACTCTACAAATCAATAACTAGTTTCTTGATAGTTCTCATATAAGGCGAGATTTGGATGTTTGAAAAAGTGCTCTTTCCTCTTTTTTGCAGTTATTATTGCGGGTTTGTCATGCCAAGGCTAAAGAAGAAGAGTGCCACGCAGCGACAATAAATTAAATCAAAAGCACTTCGAAATCTACCACAGCCTGTAGGCTTGCCTAAAGGGATTTTTTGTAATCTATCACCGTATTTAATTTTTAATTTAATTACTTTTTAATTGTTACCTCATGTAAAAGCTATTACAATTAATAAATTAGATACAGTTCCTTAGGATACACTGTATTGTTATTGGATAATCTGGTAACAACTTTAACCATAAATTAGAGGGTATAAGAAGAAATAATATCCGGAATAAATCTACCCACTTTGGCAACAATGAGTAGTTTATCAATTCATATCAGATTTCGTGTTGTATTTTATTGAAATTTTTAGCAGAAATAAAATAAAATGTCATTATTAGATTATTATTCTTATTACTACTATTTCTACAACTACTCCTGCTGCTGGTATTATTGGCATTAATATTATTAAAAACTGTTTATATTTAAGCTACCGCTAGCACAGTATCCGCTAGTTTGAGTCAGGTAACTCAGGTTATATAATCTTTTCTCAGGTAGGGCGTAGTTTTTTTTTTATTTATTTATGTAAACGGAGAAATTTCGAAGATAGGAGTTTTACCTTCCAAGCAGTTCAAGTGAGTATGTTCGATTGAACAGTTTCTACCATGTTATCAAAATAATGTGGTACTTCATCTTCGAGTACTGAACATAATAATATAAAATAACAGATTTGTTAGTTTAAAAAATTAAAATATTTTGTTAACTGCAGGAAAACTATATTAATTGGAATAAATTCCTGTAAAAATGTTTTTTTTAAATGCTCGATAGTAAATGTTTTTTTTCTTTATGCTTACATAATAGCATTTTACAATTTATTGCGATTCCAAGATTCTCGCATTAAAACAAACGAGAGGGAAGATGGATGTTCTCCTATATAGAGGGAACCTAATTTCTTTTTTTGCACGACTTAACTAATTAGTGGTACTTACGAATGTTCTTGCCGTGGATCGTAAGTTGACATTCCCGCACGCAATCTTGTTGCTATGTGCTGAAACATGATTTACTTACTTAGGGAGAATTGTATAGAATATATTCAAAATTTGATTAGAATTCTGAAGAAGCACCCAAATAAGAATACTAAAAGCCTAAATATATATTATTTTATATATCTCCGACCAATTACTCCCAAGAAACTCACTGAAGTGATTTGATAAGGTCAATTCAAATATATATATAGAAATTCCCTGAATTAACAGGATACCACCAACATACCAGAAGCGTGGCCCAAAAATCCCAACCCCAAGGTCCGAAGATTCAGCTCAAGGAGAGGGAAATCCAAAAATGCATGAGAATTTTATGTAATAAAATGTAATTCAAAAAAATACAATAAACAACAGTAGATAGATCCAATGAGTAAAAATCTCAGAATCCTCCAACTACATAAGCACCCTAAACTTGCAGAGCAAATCCTTAAAATGTAACAAGAGGTGAACATCAACGTCAAATACCTACAGTTAACAGAAATATGTAGTTAACAAATTCCGTTAATATCAAGAAGAACCTTCCAATCTACATTGTGACTGTAATTAATTATGTAACTGACATATAAACTTAATTAACTAGTACACGAAAAAGGTATCTCTTCCAAGCTTAATACTTATTTTGATAAGGACCAGAGAATTTCTAAGTAACTATCCCAAGAATAATTATATTACTATAACCTCTCAAACTTTGGAATGAATTAATTAAATAGGCCAGCATATAAGCTTCATGCACATGTACCAGAAAATCTCTAATAAAATATGCCAAGAATAAATATATTACTATAAGCTTGGTTTCAGCATCAATACATCTATAGGTCAAGGCCTACTTCAATAGTTAAACTACACTTTCAGTTTGCTCGTTTGAATTATTCCCAATTATATTTCTCTCAAGCTTTGGAATAAATTAAATAAATAAGCTAGCATATGAGCTTCATGCATATATATATCAGAAAATCTCTAAGTTAATATGCCAAGAATAAATATATTACTATAAGCTTGGTTTCAGAATCAATACATCTAATAGGTCAAGGCCTACTTCATTAGTTAAACTACACTTTCAGTTTGCTCGTTTGAATTATTCCCAATTATATTTCTCTCAAGCTTTGGAATAAGTTAAATAAATAAGCTAGCATATGAGCTTCATGCATATATAGCAGAAAATCTCTAAGTTAATATGCCAAGAATAAATATATTACTATAAGCTTGGTTTCAGAATTAATACATCTAATAGGTCAAGGCCTACTTCATTAGTTAAACTACACTTTCAGTTTGCTCGTTTGAATTATTCCCAATTATATTTCTCTCAAGCTTTGGAATAAGTTAAATAAATAAGCTAGCATATGAGCTTCATGCATATATAGCAGAAAATCTCTAAGTTAATATGGCAAGAATAAATATATTACTATAAACTTGGTTTCAGAATCAATACATCTATAGGTCAAGGCCTACTTCATTAGTTTAACTACACTTTCAGTTTGCTCGTTTGAATTATTCCCAATTATATTTCTCTCAGGCCTTGGAATAAATTAAATAAATAAGCTAGCATATGAGCTTCATGCATATATATATCAGAAAATCTCTAAGTTAATATGCCAAGAATAAATATATTACTATAAACTTGGTTTCAGAATCAATACATCTATAGGTCAAGGCCTACTTCATTAGTTTAACTACACTTTCAGTTTGCTCGTTTGAATTATTCCCAATTATATTTCTCTCAAGCTTTGGAATAAATTAAATAAATAAGCTAGCATATAAGCTTCATGCATATATAGCAGAAAATCTCTAAGTTAATATGGCAAGAATAAATATATTACTATAAACTTGGTTTCAGAATCAATACATCTATAGGTCAAGGCCTACTTCATTAGTTAAACTACACTTTCAGTTTGCTCGTTTGAATTATTCCCAATTATATTTCTCTCAAGCTTTGGAATAAATTAATTAAATAAGCTAGCATATAAGCTTCATGCATATACAGCAGAAAATCTCTAAGTTAATATGCCAAGAATAATTATATTACTATAACCTCTCAAACTTTGGAATAATTAATTAAACAGGCCAGCATATAAACTTCATACATATGCAGTAGAAAATCTCTAAGTAGATCTGCCAAGAATAATAATATTACTATAACCTCTCAAACTTTGGAATTAATTAATTAAATAGGCCAGCATATAAACTTCATACATATGCAGTAGAAAATCTCTAAGTAGATCTGCCAAGAATAATAATATTACTATAACCTATCAAACTTTGGAATTAATTAATTAAATAGGCCAGCATATAAACTTCATACATATGCAGTAGAAAATCTCTGAGTAATTATTGCAAGAATAATTATATTACTATAACCTCTCAACTTTGGAATAATTAATTAAACAGGCCAGCATATAAACTTCATGCATATGCAGTAGAAAATCTCTAAGTAGATCTGCCAAGAATAATAATATTACTATAACCTCTCCAACTTTGGAATTAATTAATTAAATAGGCCAGCATATAAGCTTGATGCATATGCAGTAGAAAATCTCTGAGTAATTATTGCAAGAATAATTATATTACTATAACCTCTCAACTTTGGAATAATTAATTAAATAGGCCAGCATATAATCTTGATGCATATGCAGTTGAAAATCTCTGAGTAATTATTGCAAGAATAATTATATTAATATAAGCTTAGTTTCAGAGTCAATACATTTCCAAAGTAGTTAATTAAATAAGAAAATGGCATAACTCTGCTGCATGTGATAATTTGAACACTGCAAGAACTATCCACATCACCTCTAGAACCTTCCCGAACTCGCAGATGTCATGAAAAATAGACTGGCATTAGAATTTTGGTTAACCTCAATAACATGATCCTGAATCAATTTTGCAATTTTTAAAAATGCTACACAAGTTACCTTACTGAATTTAATTGATATCAAAACCTAACGAATCTTCGTTAAATACCCTATTCTGCTTCCAACATTTCCATTCCATTCTATTAACAAATTAAGATGGCGATCCACCATAATATTGGCTTAATAAAAGGGAGAAAAATCAGAGAAGTTACTCTATACATTCAAAGGATGGTTCCCAAAGGAAGTTTCTCGATTTCATGTACCAAGCTCACTACTCACAGTACCGTGTCCGCCTCCAAGAGAACATCCAGACGAGGAACACACTCAAAACTACACTCTAAAGCACTCCGCAGCGACTGAATGCCGCCCCCGAAGCCAACAGCTAACAAAGCCTCACAGCGTGGAAGACGCGTACTGCGCAAGCGCTAACTTGCACAGCCGAGGAGAACGCGAGCACCAAGCAGGGAAGCCGCACAATGTGATGAACCCATCACAGGCTCCCCCCTTTGAACAAAAGAAAGCTAAAGATAAGGAAATTAAAGAGTGGAATGGAAATGCTTAAAATGACAAGATACAAATACCCTTTACACACACACTCAATTTCATATCCCACACATACATGACTAGTAGATTCTTGATGATAAATTATTGTTTTTTTTTTCTTCTTAATGTTCTTTTTTTTTTACACAATTTTTTACACGATAGTTAAGATTGCTTTACGCAGAGGTATTTAACAGTCAAATAAATGTTTATGAAGGGTGATAACACCACTCTAAGGCGTACTTAACCCTTATCTGATTGACAGAGGAACACCCCTGTACAATTTATACATCCCTTTCTAGACACTGAAATAATCTCATTTTAGAATGATATATATATAGGGTGCTTAGACTTTCACACCTGATTGCTAGTAGAGCATCGCGCAAAATAATACACAAGCACTTCTATCAGGTGAACACAAAACAGGCGACATTGTGAATATATTTACTTATTCGCCCATCGAGGGTACACATGTACAAACCACACTCAGCGATGACTGCTCACAGATGTCCAAACCAGCTGAAGGAGTGACTCCGGCCACCCTTAGGTGACAAAAATGAAGATAGGGGCTGCAGTCCCCAATGAGTCAGACCAACTGGCGAAGCGTGAGGACGTCACACACGCTCAACCAAGAGCAAGGAGCAGGAATCGAAGAGCCGAGGCACAAGCACTTGCGTGCATGAAGGTCCACTTGTCACAATTATCTATAACACAAGTTCAGTGCGCACAGTAGTTGTTCATAATTTCAGGAAATCTTGAACGGAGCTCTCGTCCAAAATTATAAATAGTCCCTTGAGAATATAGTGAGTAGTTTATTCTTGTAAATGGTTATTTATGGAATGAGTATAGTATCTTTTCTCTGTCTTTGCTTAATATAATGTCTATGATTGCAATGCAAAGACAAACTATACTTGACATTGACTAAGGCAGTACTATTTCACAAATTTAATAAGTCGCTGCTACGAGACTCTGCTAATCTTAGCAGTCTCAACATGAGTCAGATACAGAGAGATCCCTCGCCTTAGACGTCCCCCAAGGAAAACGGCACGGTACATGAGCAAAAAAAAATCTGAACTTCCTTTCTTAGAAATCTCATGGGAACCACAAAATAGAGAAAGAATACAAAATAATAATTATTAAGCCAATACCATAGATACAAAATTAGTTGCCACAATAATAAACAAATGGGCACACTAGTTACTTTCTACACAGCAGCAGTATCTTAAAAGGTCTGTTCCTTAACCTTAGCAAATGTCCAAAACTCAAGGCCCAAAGCAGGAGCTTAAAATATATATATGTATATTTTAATACCATTAAGAACAATTGAATCTAATGTTGCAAAATTGAGTCAAGCAAACCATGAAATAAAGGCAGAAATGACAGCTTACACAAAAGCCCAAAATAGTGGAATGGGATAGAAATATTTTAACAACATTAAATAAATACTAGACCTAATACACATACAAAACTGCTAGCTAAGCAAGGAGTCAAACATACACATAAGCCTCAATAAGAAAATTTATACTCAATCTTAGGGAGCCGGAGAAAACGGTTTCAACTGGGTAGCATGACAGCGCTTAACCGAGTTATCTGACAAAGCTTGCAGAAGAAAGGTAATGCCATTTTCCAAAACCTGAATAATTCTAAAAGGCCCGATAAATCGGGGAGCTAATTTCTTGGCAAATTTATCCTTGGCAGAACTTAGAGGGTAATTACGGCACATAACAATGTCACCAAGCTTAAACTTACATGGATATCTACCTCGGTTATAACATACTGCCCGTCTTTTGCGAGCTAAGGCCAAATTACGTGCCGCAGAACGCCAGACCTTTTGAATCTCGGCAGGGGAAGAAACATTCGGGAGCAAATCAGTTAACCTCCACAAGTTGCTCAAAGGATTATTTGGTTGAAAGGAACACAAAAGAGAGAACGGGGTCTGCCCATGGGATTCATGTTTTGCCGTGTTAAAGGCAAACTGGAGCCAAGAAATATTACTATCCCACAATGAATGATCAGAATGATGGTAAGAAATAAGGGCGCTTTTCAAGTTTCGCATAACGCGTTCTGCGTGCGAGGGATTCGGATAATGAGGGGTGGTAGTCACATGATGGATGCCAAGATGAAAACAAAACTGTTTGAAAGCATGAGATATAAACTGAGGCCCATTATCTGACACAATGTCCTGCGGAACACCGAAAACCTGGAAAATACTAGATAAGGAATTAATAACTCTATGGGTATATGAATCCCGCAACGGAAACAACCAACAAAATTTAGAAAATGCATCTATAACCACAAACAAATATGTGTTCCCTTGCTTGGAACGGGGCAATTTCCCTAGAAAGTCAATAAACAAACGTTGGAAGGGGCGCTCAGCAACAGTGGACGACAAATAACCCACTCGGGAATTTAAATTAGGCTTGGCCAAAGCACAAACTTCACACCCTCTAATACGCTGCTTAATATCCTGATGTAAGGTGGCCCACCAAAAATATTGCTGAATCTTGGACAGAGTTTTATTCACTCCCAAATGAGCACCCAACGGCGATACATGATAGTACTCAAACATCATGGGAACTAAGCTCGTCGGTAAAACTAAACGAGACCTTTTGTTAGCATTCTTACCCAACGAAACCTGAAGGGTGTTTTTCACAAGGGAATAATTTGCAACTAGCTCACCATTCTTAAGACGGTCAATGATAACCCGAAGAGAAGGGTCAAGGTACTGGTGGTCAGACAACTGAGTATAGGCAAGGGGAGCGTGCAGCAACAATGAAGATAACATAGGATGATCTAAGTCATTCGAGGAGGAACCCGAACCCGCAACAGGATCCGATACCTTAGCTTGCTCCAGAGAAACTTGACCCACAGAATTCATAGTTGAAACTTCGCCTTCGAACATTCTAGAGAGAGAATCCGCCAGGATATTGTCCGCCCCTTTGATGTGAACAGACTGGAATTTAAAGGCAGATAGCCTGACAGCCCAGCGAGCGATCCGCCCAATCTTCCTTGGGCGCGCTAAAACCCAAGTCAACGCCTGATTATCGCACTCCAAAATAAATGGGACATGTTCGACATATAGCCGAAATTTCTCAAAGGCAAAGATCACCGCTAAAGCTTCCATTTCATAAACCGAAAACAACCTTTCTTGCTGGGACAAGGAGCGGGAGGCAAATGCAATGGGTTTCCGCCCGTCGGGAAATTCCTGTAGGAGAACAGCACCGAGCCCTAGGGCACAAGCATCCGTTTGGACGATAAATTTGCGAGAAAAGTCAGCCATAGCCAAAACTGGCGGATTACAAATGGCAGATTTTAAATCCTCAAAGGCCGATTGTTGTTCTTGGGCCCAAACAAAAGGAACATCCTTCCCTCTGAGTCGGTTCAAAGGAGCCGCCCTAGCCGCAAATCTAGGGATAAACTTGGAGAAGAAATTGACCATTCCAATGAAACGTGCAATACCTTTTACATTAACAGGAGGAGGGAAATTCCTTATAGAAACAGTTCTCTCGGGGTCGATGGCCACCCCCTGAGGAGAAATGATGTGACCAATGAAAGCCAATTGCGGCCTGGCAAACTGGACCTTAGACGGTTTCACGGTCAGGCCGGCTTCTTGCAGTCTGCGAAAAACCTCCCTAAGATGAACAAGATGAGAAGCAAAGTCCTTACTATAGACAACTAGATCGTCCAGGTAGTGATAGACGAAATCAAACTTGATGTCAGAGAAAATGTTGTCTAAAAGACGAGAGAGGACCTGCGCTCCCGTGGCCAACCCAAATGGTAAACGGCAAAACTCATAGTGATTCCAGTATTTCATTCTTATCAGTAGGTAAGTCCAAAGCTTTTGCTATCTCTTTAGCAGTGTCTCCTTGAGCTCCCATATAAGCAAGCGCAAGTACCACTTCAACACTGAATGGAGAAATGAACACATTGCCATCTTTCTCACTGACTTTTTTGTACAGGTGATTACAAAACTTGATGTTTCCAGCCGCTATCTTCTGTGATGCTTTCACATTCACAACTCCATCTGCTACAGACATGCTGGATGTCAAAACGACCGACAGGAATGGTATGAAAATAACTGAAAACATTGCCAGCTCGTTTTCAAGTCCATCCTCTACTGCTGTCAGTTGAATTTCTCTGAGTAATTATTGCAAGAATAATTATATTAATATAAGCTTAGTTTCAGAGTCAATACATTTCCAAAGTAGTTAATTAAATAAGAAAATGGCATAACTCTGCTGCATGTGATAATTTGAACACTGCAAGAACTATCCACATCACCTCTAGAACCTTCCCGAACTCGCAGATGTCATGAAAAATAGACTGGCATTAGAATTTTGGTTAACCTCAATAACATGATCCTGAATCAATTTTGCAATTTTTAAAAATGCTACACAAGTTACCTTACTGAATTTAATTGATATCAAAACCTAACGAATCTTCGTTAAATACCCTATTCTGCTTCCAACATTTCCATTCCATTCTATTAACAAATTAAGATGGCGATCCACCATAATATTGGCTTAATAAAAGGGAGAAAAATCAGAGAAGTTACTCTATACATTCAAAGGATGGTTCCCAAAGGAAGTTTCTCGATTTCATGTACCAAGCTCACTACTCACAGTACCGTGTCCGCCTCCAAGAGAACATCCAGACGAGGAACACACTCAAAACTACACTCTAAAGCACTCCGCAGCGACTGAATGCCGCCCCCGAAGCCAACAGCTAACAAAGCCTCACAGCGTGGAAGACGCGTACTGCGCAAGCGCTAACTTGCACAGCCGAGGAGAACGCGAGCACCAAGCAGGGAAGCCGCACAATGTGATGAACCCATCACAGCTGAAACATGATTTACTTACTTAGGGAGAATTGTATAGAATATATTCAAAATTTGATTAGAATTCTGAAGAAGCACCCAAATAAGAATACTAAAAGCCTAAATATATATTATTTTATATATCTCCGACCAATTACTCCCAAGAAACTCACTGAAGTGATTTGATAAGGTCAATTCAAATATATATATAGAAATTCCCTGAATTAACAGGATACCACCAACATACCAGAAGCGTGGCCCAAAAATCCCAACCCCAAGGTCCGAAGATTCAGCTCAAGGAGAGGGAAATCCAAAAATGCATGAGAATTTTATGTAATAAAATGTAATTCAAAAAAATACAATAAACAACAGTAGATAGATCCAATGAGTAAAAATCTCAGAATCCTCCAACTACATAAGCACCCTAAACTTGCAGAGCAAATCCTTAAAATGTAACAAGAGGTGAACATCAACGTCAAATACCTACAGTTAACAGAAATATGTAGTTAACAAATTCCGTTAATATCAAGAAGAACCTTCCAATCTACATTGTGACTGTAATTAATTATGTAACTGACATATAAACTTAATTAACTAGTACACGAAAAAGGTATCTCTTCCAAGCTTAATACTTATTTTGATAAGGACCAGAGAATTTCTAAGTAACTATCCCAAGAATAATTATATTACTATAACCTCTCAAACTTTGGAATGAATTAATTAAATAGGCCAGCATATAAGCTTCATGCACATGTACCAGAAAATCTCTAATAAAATATGCCAAGAATAAATATATTACTATAAGCTTGGTTTCAGCATCAATACATCTATAGGTCAAGGCCTACTTCAAAAGTTAAACTACACTTTCAGTTTGCTCGTTTGAATTATTCCCAATTATATTTCTCTCAAGCTTTGGAATAAATTAAATAAATAAGCTAGCATATGAGCTTCATGCATATATATATCAGAAAATCTCTAAGTTAATATGCCAAGAATAAATATATTACTATAAGCTTGGTTTCAGAATCAATACATCTAATAGGTCAAGGCCTACTTCATTAGTTAAACTACACTTTCAGTTTGCTCGTTTGAATTATTCCCAATTATATTTCTCTCAAGCTTTGGAATAAGTTAAATAAATAAGCTAGCATATGAGCTTCATGCATATATAGCAGAAAATCTCTAAGTTAATATGCCAAGAATAAATATATTACTATAAGCTTGGTTTCAGAATTAATACATCTAATAGGTCAAGGCCTACTTCATTAGTTAAACTACACTTTCAGTTTGCTCGTTTGAATTATTCCCAATTATATTTCTCTCAAGCTTTGGAATAAGTTAAATAAATAAGCTAGCATATGAGCTTCATGCATATATAGCAGAAAATCTCTAAGTTAATATGGCAAGAATAAATATATTACTATAAACTTGGTTTCAGAATCAATACATCTATAGGTCAAGGCCTACTTCATTAGTTTAACTACACTTTCAGTTTGCTCGTTTGAATTATTCCCAATTATATTTCTCTCAGGCCTTGGAATAAATTAAATAAATAAGCTAGCATATGAGCTTCATGCATATATATATCAGAAAATCTCTAAGTTAATATGCCAAGAATAAATATATTACTATAAACTTGGTTTCAGAATCAATACATCTATAGGTCAAGGCCTACTTCATTAGTTTAACTACACTTTCAGTTTGCTCGTTTGAATTATTCCCAATTATATTTCTCTCAAGCTTTGGAATAAATTAAATAAATAAGCTAGCATATAAGCTTCATGCATATATAGCAGAAAATCTCTAAGTTAATATGGCAAGAATAAATATATTACTATAAACTTGGTTTCAGAATCAATACATCTATAGGTCAAGGCCTACTTCATTAGTTAAACTACACTTTCAGTTTGCTCGTTTGAATTATTCCCAATTATATTTCTCTCAAGCTTTGGAATAAATTAATTAAATAAGCTAGCATATAAGCTTCATGCATATACAGCAGAAAATCTCTAAGTTAATATGCCAAGAATAATTATATTACTATAACCTCTCAAACTTTGGAATAATTAATTAAACAGGCCAGCATATAAACTTCATACATATGCAGTAGAAAATCTCTAAGTAGATCTGCCAAGAATAATAATATTACTATAACCTCTCAAACTTTGGAATTAATTAATTAAATAGGCCAGCATATAAACTTCATACATATGCAGTAGAAAATCTCTAAGTAGATCTGCCAAGAATAATAATATTACTATAACCTATCAAACTTTGGAATTAATTAATTAAATAGGCCAGCATATAAACTTCATACATATGCAGTAGAAAATCTCTGAGTAATTATTGCAAGAATAATTATATTACTATAACCTCTCAACTTTGGAATAATTAATTAAACAGGCCAGCATATAAACTTCATGCATATGCAGTAGAAAATCTCTAAGTAGATCTGCCAAGAATAATAATATTACTATAACCTCTCCAACTTTGGAATTAATTAATTAAATAGGCCAGCATATAAGCTTGATGCATATGCAGTAGAAAATCTCTGAGTAATTATTGCAAGAATAATTATATTACTATAACCTCTCAACTTTGGAATAATTAATTAAATAGGCCAGCATATAATCTTGATGCATATGCAGTTGAAAATCTCTGAGTAATTATTGCAAGAATAATTATATTAATATAAGCTTAGTTTCAGAGTCAATACATTTCCAAAGTAGTTAATTAAATAAGAAAATGGCATAACTCTGCTGCATGTGATAATTTGAACACTGCAAGAACTATCCACATCACCTCTAGAACCTTCCCGAACTCGCAGATGTCATGAAAAATAGACTGGCATTAGAATTTTGGTTAACCTCAATAACATGATCCTGAATCAATTTTGCAATTTTTAAAAATGCTACACAAGTTACCTTACTGAATTTAATTGATATCAAAACCTAACGAATCTTCGTTAAATACCCTATTCTGCTTCCAACATTTCCATTCCATTCTATTAACAAATTAAGATGGCGATCCACCATAATATTGGCTTAATAAAAGGGAGAAAAATCAGAGAAGTTACTCTATACATTCAAAGGATGGTTCCCAAAGGAAGTTTCTCGATTTCATGTACCAAGCTCACTACTCACAGTACCGTGTCCGCCTCCAAGAGAACATCCAGACGAGGAACACACTCAAAACTACACTCTAAAGCACTCCGCAGCGACTGAATGCCGCCCCCGAAGCCAACAGCTAACAAAGCCTCACAGCGTGGAAGACGCGTACTGCGCAAGCGCTAACTTGCACAGCCGAGGAGAACGCGAGCACCAAGCAGGGAAGCCGCACAATGTGATGAACCCATCACAGCTTGGTTTCAGCATCAATACATCTATAGGTCAAGGCCTACTTCAATAGTTAAACTACACTTTCAGTTTGCTCGTTTGAATTATTCCCAATTATATTTCTCTCAAGCTTTGGAATAAATTAAATAAATAAGCTAGCATATGAGCTTCATGCATATATATATCAGAAAATCTCTAAGTTAATATGCCAAGAATAAATATATTACTATAAGCTTGGTTTCAGAATCAATACATCTAATAGGTCAAGGCCTACTTCATTAGTTAAACTACACTTTCAGTTTGCTCGTTTGAATTATTCCCAATTATATTTCTCTCAAGCTTTGGAATAAGTTAAATAAATAAGCTAGCATATGAGCTTCATGCATATATAGCAGAAAATCTCTAAGTTAATATGCCAAGAATAAATATATTACTATAAGCTTGGTTTCAGAATTAATACATCTAATAGGTCAAGGCCTACTTCATTAGTTAAACTACACTTTCAGTTTGCTCGTTTGAATTATTCCCAATTATATTTCTCTCAAGCTTTGGAATAAGTTAAATAAATAAGCTAGCATATGAGCTTCATGCATATATAGCAGAAAATCTCTAAGTTAATATGGCAAGAATAAATATATTACTATAAACTTGGTTTCAGAATCAATACATCTATAGGTCAAGGCCTACTTCATTAGTTTAACTACACTTTCAGTTTGCTCGTTTGAATTATTCCCAATTATATTTCTCTCAGGCCTTGGAATAAATTAAATAAATAAGCTAGCATATGAGCTTCATGCATATATATATCAGAAAATCTCTAAGTTAATATGCCAAGAATAAATATATTACTATAAACTTGGTTTCAGAATCAATACATCTATAGGTCAAGGCCTACTTCATTAGTTTAACTACACTTTCAGTTTGCTCGTTTGAATTATTCCCAATTATATTTCTCTCAAGCTTTGGAATAAATTAAATAAATAAGCTAGCATATAAGCTTCATGCATATATCGCAGAAAATCTCTAAGTTAATATGGCAAGAATAAATATATTACTATAAACTTGGTTTCAGAATCAATACATCTATAGGTCAAGGCCTACTTCATTAGTTAAACTACACTTTCAGTTTGCTCGTTTGAATTATTCCCAATTATATTTCTCTCAAGCTTTGGAATAAATTAATTAAATAAGCTAGCATATAAGCTTCATGCATATACAGCAGAAAATCTCTAAGTTAATATGCCAAGAATAATTATATTACTATAACCTCTCAAACTTTGGAATAATTAATTAAACAGGCCAGCATATAAACTTCATACATATGCAGTAGAAAATCTCTAAGTAGATCTGCCAAGAATAATAATATTACTATAACCTCTCAAACTTTGGAATTAATTAATTAAATAGGCCAGCATATAAACTTCATACATATGCAGTAGAAAATCTCTAAGTAGATCTGCCAAGAATAATAATATTACTATAACCTATCAAACTTTGGAATTAATTAATTAAATAGGCCAGCATATAAACTTCATACATATGCAGTAGAAAATCTCTGAGTAATTATTGCAAGAATAATTATATTACTATAACCTCTCAACTTTGGAATAATTAATTAAACAGGCCAGCATATAAACTTCATGCATATGCAGTAGAAAATCTCTAAGTAGATCTGCCAAGAATAATAATATTACTATAACCTCTCCAACTTTGGAATTAATTAATTAAATAGGCCAGCATATAAGCTTGATGCATATGCAGTAGAAAATCTCTGAGTAATTATTGCAAGAATAATTATATTACTATAACCTCTCAACTTTGGAATAATTAATTAAATAGGCCAGCATATAATCTTGATGCATATGCAGTTGAAAATCTCTGAGTAATTATTGCAAGAATAATTATATTAATATAAGCTTAGTTTCAGAGTCAATACATTTCCAAAGTAGTTAATTAAATAAGAAAATGGCATAACTCTGCTGCATGTGATAATTTGAACACTGCAAGAACTATCCACATCACCTCTAGAACCTTCCCGAACTCGCAGATGTCATGAAAAATAGACTGGCATTAGAATTTTGGTTAACCTCAATAACATGATCCTGAATCAATTTTGCAATTTTTAAAAATGCTACACAAGTTACCTTACTGAATTTAATTGATATCAAAACCTAACGAATCTTCGTTAAATACCCTATTCTGCTTCCAACATTTCCATTCCATTCTATTAACAAATTAAGATGGCGATCCACCATAATATTGGCTTAATAAAAGGGAGAAAAATCAGAGAAGTTACTCTATACATTCAAAGGATGGTTCCCAAAGGAAGTTTCTCGATTTCATGTACCAAGCTCACTACTCACAGTACCGTGTCCGCCTCCAAGAGAACATCCAGACGAGGAACACACTCAAAACTACACTCTAAAGCACTCCGCAGCGACTGAATGCCGCCCCCGAAGCCAACAGCTAACAAAGCCTCACAGCGTGGAAGACGCGTACTGCGCAAGCGCTAACTTGCACAGCCGAGGAGAACGCGAGCACCAAGCAGGGAAGCCGCACAATGTGATGAACCCATCACAGTGCGGTAAGAGTTTCCGTGCAGTAAGAATTTACTTACGGCACATCATAATACAAGCCTTTATGAACAAGACCCCCCAGGACAAATATTCGGTTCCCATAACAACAAACACATGCGAATCACTTTCTGAAATAAACATCTATCTTCAAGAATGTATACACATAATATTTTCAGGTAATATCACAATTAATATAATTAAACTGATATAAATAATCATCGTCCAAAAAATAGCATGCAATACTCGTTCCGTAAGCGCATAACGAATCTCGGAAAATTGAAAAACTCTTTCCTCGATCCGTATGCATCGCTTACGGCACTTGTATCGCAATATACTATATTGTCAACTTTTATTGAAAAACTGTTCGAAGTAGACTAAATAAACATCGCGTAGAAATCATATACTCTTGTATAAACATTTATGTGTCTGTACATACATATACTGGGGGTACGCCGTAGCGTAGTGGTTGAGGAGCCGCGCTACAAACCGGAAGGTCGCGGGTTCAATTTTCGATGAGGTCGTTGGAGCTTTTCAATTGGCCTAATCGTTCTGGTTGGCACTATGGCCCTGGGGTCGACTCAGCCTCCAACAGAAATGAGTACCAGAAGCAATCCTGGGGGTAAAGGCGGCCGGTGCGTAAGGCTGACAACCTTACCACCTTCACGTGCCGAATGTTCAAAATCTGGGAGCCTCAACCTCCTGGAACCCTCTGGGCCTCTATGGCCTGTATAGGGATCACTTCACTTTACTTTACACACATATATTATGTAATTGGTTTAAATAAAGATGCAGTTCATGAAAAGAAGTATGCATATAAATACCAAGTAAAGCACTGGGAGAATCAATCAATTATGAACCGGCTGCGCGGTGTTTTTCAACTTCCCGATGGCGGCGCGAGTTTCTATCTGCGGCTATAGAGTGGCTCTAATGCAACCACACAACAATATCCTCATTTATGTTTAAAGACTTGACTTATCAACATTAAGAAAGGAGGTGCTGAAACTGGCCACTGTTGTTGTCCACATATTTTTTGGCATCTCTTTAAGATACCATCCACCACTCGCCGTAGTTCACGTCGCAAAATGCTGGCGGTTTTCTGGCGGATATTTTGGTTATAGCTTCAACCATTTAAGGGGGCTCATACACCAAGAGATCATGCCCGAGCAGGCATTACAGTATAAGTTCAATATCTTCAACACTATTTGCAATAACAAAATAAAATTTTGGACATTAGAAATATACTATACACTTGGGGCTTGAAATGTGCAAAAAATTTATTATAAGTCACAAATATGAAGGTTGATATTAGAAAATTAAAATGTTTTATTTTTCAGCATGCCTAAGAAACATGATTTCTTGCAAAGGCCCAATCTGATTGGTGTAATCTTTTTTTATTATTATTATTAACAGCTGACACTATAATCTAGAGGCTAAACCTTCAATGAATAGGCCTACTGTGGTATGTCTGATACAATTTTCAGGGATTTTAAAATTTCAATATAAAATTATTACTAATTTTTTCACATTAGGCTATGTTCTCAAGTGAAATAATCTTGTGATGCAAATACATATATTATTTAGGTTTGTCCTCTATAAGACACAAAAATCTATGTGTGATCAAAATTTCATTCAATTTGGACCATTATTTTAAGAGATATTGTGTTGAAAATATTAAGTTACGGGAAAATGGCTTTGGAAATTCAACATGCCTTACAACTTAACGCCCATACTGGCATTTAAACTTGTATATCTCCAATAAATGACCTATTTTAAACATAAAAATTATAGGGTGTGTTCTTTAATATGAGAGTAAAAATAAATTCAAAAATTTTGGCACTGCATGGTGTATAAGCCCCCTTAATAAACACTTTGCACAGAGCCGTAGCGATTTCTAGGGGGGGGTGGGAGTTTCCAAACGATGACCTATCATCTAATGTTTCATCCTATGCTGTCTGTTAGGTTTCTTACACTGAGCTCTATCTGTGGCCTGAATATTTATTATAGAGATTTTGATGTCCGGCCTGACCTTTACACCAGGGAAACGTTATACAAATCGTATTTTCACTTAACGAGCTGACTGCGTTAGAACAAATACGAATTATACAAAACTACACGCTGCATAGTAGACTATTAAAGATATATACTGATCCATAATTGTGACTTAATAAGGACACAATCATAAATAAATTCTAACAGCTACACTACGCCGACTCACACTGAACTACACCGCATCACGGTCAACGCAATACTGCAGAGCAGAGCAAATCAGCGTCAGTAGCGTGACCTTGATTGAGGCAGCTGCGGGATATAACACCTCCTGGCAATTCTCCTGCAGAAATTCGGCTGAGAGGTGTTTAAACATTCACCCTAAAGCCCGGACCTCGCTCGTAGTGATTTCCATCTTTTCCTACACCTCACGATGGCAAAGAATGACGGAGAATGAGAGAGAGGCGAAGATGGTTGTCACACGGTGGTCCAAATCCCAGGCGGCACACTTCTACGACACAGGTATTCAAAAGTTGGTTTCACGGTATGACAATGTTTCAATTCCGGTGGCGAATATGTTGAAAAATAGCTGAACACTGGCTGTGTGTTGCAATAAATATTTCCATGAATTTGTGTTTTCTTTCTGTAAACTGCCCCAGAGAAAGTTACTTTATGGGCGCGCCTCGTATTAAAAAAATCCCTTTAGGCAGGCCTACAGGCTGATGTAGAACTCGAAGTGCTTTTGGTTTAATTTATTGTCGCTGCGCAGGATTCTTCTTCTTTAGCCTTGGCATGACAAACCCGCAGTAATAACTGCAAAAAAGAGGAAACAGTACTTTTTCAAACATTCAAATCTCGCCGTATATAAGAGCTATCGAGAAACTAGTTATTGATTTGTAGAGTACTCATCAAGAGCTTTTCAACGATACCCCGCAAGACGTGGTTTCAAAAATTTCGAATTTCCATCCCCCCTCCCCCACTCGTACCCCCAAAATCCCCGAAATCGTTGGTGTCGCTGTGAACTCCATAGGGAGTATTCTAATTTATTTTCCCTCTATACTTCATAGGTGCCGAGACATAAATTTTTCAAAATTTCAACCCCCTCCCCCGACTCTCCCCTTGGGCCAATTGTACTCATTAACGATCTTGTCCGAACTATTAGGCCTAGAAATAACATAATAAAATTTGGTTCAAATATCTTCAAAATTACGGCCGCTATCGTGTAAAGACATAAATATATAGGCTATATATATATAAATATTACCATTTTTTTAACAGGCGGTGGTTTCGTACTTAGAAAGGCATGAAACGTAAAGATATGAAAGAATTTTTCGAAAGTCATGACATGGTATCGATTGCAATAGGTAGATTTCGAAGGAGGAAAAGACTGTGTGGTCCATCTAACATAAAAGTCTGCGAGGACCGGTTAATACCCAAGTTAATGGATATATTCCTAGCGTTAGAAGAATGTCTGAGACTGGTGGAGTGTTGCAATGGAAGAAAAGAAAGAAAACAGCGGAATGAAGTTAGTTTGTTACTTGACATATTGCCACCCCGGGAACACACTCTGTTTCTTTTGTTACCTATACTCACCTCCTGTCTTGAGTAATGGATCTGACCACTGTAGATAAAAAGGAGAAAAACTAGGTCGGCCATGTGTCTCAACACTTGTATGCCTTCAAATCTTTCTTCTTGTCTTCTTGCAGAGAGCATGTCTAGAATTCAACTTGTTCCCAGTACATTCATCAAGCACAGGAGAGTGGCTTGAATAACGAAATGTTTCTCCGCAGTTTGATCGACTTCCTCGTTAATTCTTAACCCTAGGACACCCTGATAGCCGGTAAATCGTTCGAACAAGTGGAGGAATTCAAATAAGTTATCTGGGAACAGTAATTACAGACACAAATAATATTAAGTCAGAAGTTAAAAGTGTAGACTCAACTCAGGAAATGTTTGTTTTTATCCAGTTTATCGTCTCGTCTTCTGTCCAGAAATCTAAAAATAAAAATTTATAAGACAATTATCCTGCCGGTTTTCGAACAGGGGGCTTAGGAAAATATTTAGGCCTAAGAGAGATGAAAATGGGGACTGGAGAAAACTGCATAATGAGAGCGTCATAACCTGCACTCTTCACCGGATATAGAAAGGGTGATTAAATCGCGAAGGATGAAATGGGCTGGACGTGTTGCACGCATGGGGGAGGAAAGACATATCTCAAAAGTATTGACTGGGAGACCCGAAGGGAAAAGACCAAGTGGAAGACCTAGACGTAGGTGGGAGGACAATCTTAGAACGGATTTAAGGGAAGTAGGATTTGCAAGGGATGGTTGGATGGAGTTAGCACAGAATAGGGTTGAATGGCGGGCTCTGGTAAGCGCGGCAATGAACCTTCGTGTTCCATAAAATAGATAATATCCCTTTAGCTTGCTTAGGAATTGTCTATTACCATTGAGGAAGTAAGTAGGTA
The DNA here is from genome assembly GCA_964059195.1 of Ectobius pallidus. NCBI lineage: Eukaryota > Metazoa > Arthropoda > Insecta > Blattodea > Ectobiidae > Ectobius > Ectobius pallidus. Next base: position 167,694,707 of record CAXKWD010000007.1, read on the forward strand.
AGGACTTCCTGCGGGTTTTTCCTTTGTCATGGGCTCCGAAGGGAGGAACATATAACCCACTAGATGAAATGACTTCAAGACAAAATGTCAACTTTTATTATTTTCCTATTTATTTTAAACCGATTTTGTGGCCAATTATATCTATTTAGGCACAAGAGAGTGACTTTTGGTTCAGTATACTATCAGCTGTTCACTCAAATTGATAGTTACCACAATCGATATGGTGGTCGATATATTTGTGCGCATTTTCTTCAAAATGAGATGTATATATAAAATATAAATAAATAAAATCAGGTAAACTGATGTAACAAAGTGCCAAAATGCTTTTGTTTAATCAGTGATAATTGCAATATTATGATGTGCAGAAAATAAGTTATTTTTGTAATCGATTTCGAAGTTAAGCTCCAGGTCGATTCATTAAGCGGGGCTTAGGGAAGAACAAAAGACTAGTTTGATAAGCATATGTGAAAGAATATGTGGGTAGAGTTATTTATCAAAACTAACTGTATTGCAACTTCCAAAGCAATATGTTGTCATGAGAACTGATTTGCATTTGATAAATTCTTTCTAATATACGTATTACCATAAAATAAGCACTAAATTGGGCGTTACTCCGGTACCAGTCAACCGTTGTTGTCCAAAATCAATATACTTCTTCCCATGGACGTTGTAAATGCGTATACCAAGTTTAATGAAAATCCGTTAAAAGCGTATTTGAGTTATCGCATGTATCGGTTAAAAATAACTTATTTTCTGCATATCGTAAATGCAATTATCAGTGATTAAACAAAAGTATTCTGGCACTTGGTTACATCAGATTACCTGATTTTATTTTATTTGTTTGATAAGAGAAGTTGGGTTGGAGTTTCAGAATCTACGTCTTTCCTAAGTGTGATCTAGGTTTGTGTCGAGTCTTGCGTGCTTGAGTAGAGGCGTTTCCTGGTTTAAATTATGAGACAGGGAAGGTGTTGGCAATGATTTGTTTCATGCGGTTGCAATATCAGAAGGAAGATCGATATCACGTCCTAAGTGCTCCGGCATCAAGAAATTTACACCTAAGGTTGGAAGCTTACATCAAATTGTGAGAGATGAGTAGAAATAGTCTTTATAAAACAAGTGGAAAAGAGGGGGTTTATTACTCGTGTAGGTATGTTTGCGAAACGAGAGAAGCAATCCTACCTGCAAGAATAAAATAATTTTACAAATTTCATTTTTAAGCTACCGGCAGGGTTGCCAGATCAGAAACGTAGAACAGTCGTACCAATATTCGAAAATAGTCATATTATAGTCAAAACTGTCGTATACTTTGTGATTTTTCAGTGTAATGAACGTATTGCGTTATCATTATTATTAAATAATAATAATAATAATTCATACACCTATTCATGTATTTTATACCTTAGATATGTCATGTAATTGTTAATCATCTTATTTGTAAATGGTAAGGCGTGTTTCATTATTTTCCGATGTGCTAAATTTGATAAAATACAATAAAATTAAATAAACAGTAGTTGCATCAGTGTTGTAATTACTGCAAAAGGAACAGGACTGCTTTCCATTCATATTGACTTTTAGCTACATACTTAGGCTACACACAAAAATAATAATGAAAAAATAAAAAAACCATGAAAAAAAGATGCTGTTATATATATATATATAACCAGATACAGATATATATATATATATATATATATATATATCTGTATCTGGTACCCTATGATCCCCAGGTGGGGCGAAGGGGCCTCCAAGTGGAGGTTTCATTACCTATACTAATTTTGATATGCTTATTTTCCGAGAGAGGGTAGAGGGACAGGTGGTAAGCCCATCGCCTCGCAACCCCCCTCTGGAAACTAAGTATTTCTTGGACGTGAAAGGGCCGAGAAATTTTGTCCAGAGGCTCTAATTTAGGCTTGGAGTTCTTTTACGTGCCGTAAATCTACGACACGGGACCCCCAGCTTAAAGTCCCTCCCGGAGGACTCCGTGCCCAGGATGTTTACGTCCTGAAAAATCTATCGACCGCGGCCGGGTTTGATCTCGCGCCCTGCGGATCTAGAGGCGGGCACGCTACCTCCAGACCACCGCGGCCGACTTGTGTATATATATATATAATGTTTATATATAAGTATATATATATAAACACTTAAAATTCGACAGTAGACTGGTTAAAAAAATATAAAATTCTATGTTAAAAATAATCGTACAAATAGGCGTACGACTCATGGTTGCGTCGTACGTCGTACAAGTATATGAAATAGTCGTATGTGTACGACTATAGTCGTACGTATGGCAACCTTGGCTACCGGTTTTAAAGTTATATTCTATTTTCGTATGTAAGCTTAATTTTTTAAAGTAACTTAAGTTATTTAAATGGACAAATTTCGAAAGGTCTGGTTATTTTGTTCGGATAATATTAACCTCCTAAGCGATTACCTTCCTTAAGTCTCTACAATTTGTGCCGATTGAACAGTTTCGGCCATGTTAAGAAAATAATGTGGTATTTAATCTTCGAGTACTGAACATAAAATATATATTAAGAGATTTGTTAGTTTAAAAAAATAAGAGATTTTATTAACTACTGGAAAAATATATTAATTGGAATAAATTCCTGTAAAAAGTGATATTTGGTTTAACAGTTTGTCGAGAAAAAAATATTTTTCTTAAAAAATAACAAAAATAATCAGCCTTACACAATAACAATCATATACTATGCAAATACTAGCAGGTGGCCGTAGGTAGGCTATGTTTGCGAAACGAGAGAAGCAATCCTACCAGCAAGAATAAAATCATTTTACCAATTTCATTTTTGAACTATTATTAGATTTATTAGATAAGATTCACAACACAGAAATTAGGGACAAATGCCAAATACAGGACATAACTAAATTTACCAATGTCAGAAGAAAAATTTGGAGAGAACACGTTGATAGAATGGAAAACAATCGCCTAGCAAAAAAGGCTCAAGAAAGCAGACCAGACGGAAAAAGATTAAGAGGAAGACCTGCTACGAGATGGAAAGACAGTACACATGACTCATCTGAGGAATAAAGGGGAAATAAACAGGATGCCATCCTATATCACAAGAATAAGAAGAAGAAGGAGAGATTTTTAAGCTATCGGTTTTAAAGTTATATTCCATTTTCTTAGGTAAGCTTAATTTTTTTAAATATCTTGAGTTACTTAAATGGAGAAATTTCGAAAGGTCTAGTTATTTTGTTCAGATCAACTTTTTCCAACATAGTTTCTGCAATTAGTGTCGATTGAACAGCTTCGGCCATGTTAAGAAAATAATGTGGTATTTCATCTTTGGGTACTGAACATAAAATATATACTAACAGATTTGTTAGTTCAAAAAATTTAAATATTTTTTCAACTACTGGAAAAATATATTAATTGGAATAAATTTCTGTGAAAATATGTTAATATTTTAAATGCTAGACGGGATATGTTACTACGAGTGTACTGTACTTTATGCATACATAATAGCTTTAGAAAGTCGCTAATAGGTTTGTTCGCAAAGCAAATCCGTGACTGCTTGAGAATTGGTTATACTGCGCATGTCCAGTCTGTAACTTACCCGTGATTTGCACTTTGCGAACGGTTAGAAGAATTTGGAATCGATAGTTTCTGGGTTTAATCGATATGATATGCAATTAAAATTTATATTTCCCTTTAACATGTTATACATGCAATATATATCGGCAATATAAACTATATTTTGGGAAACTTTTAATTATTTTCCATTATTCATACATATAAGTAGCCTATGCTTATAAATCTGGAGCAAGGATTTGGAGGGAGGAGTCAGGCGCGTGAAAATAGGTTACTGCGCATGTCTCTGATAACAATTCATGGTAGAGCCTGAAAATTCTTCTTATAGTACAGAAACTGTCCGTGAGAGCTTTGCGAACAGAAGATTGAAATCAGAATCACGGATTCTCGCTTCGTGAACGCGTGTGGAGAAAGAGCGCATGCGCGAACGATTTGTTCCTGGTTTCTGACTGCTTTGCGAACAAACCTAATAAGTTTGTGAAATAGTAATAATAATAATAACAAAGTCAGGTAAAATTATATAACAAAGTGTCTTGGACGATATAACTGCGTACCCTATACCAAGCTTCATGAAAATCCGATAAGCGTATTTGAGTTTTCGCGCCTTTTGTTAGGCCTATATATTACCATAAAAAGGCACTCAGTTGGGCATTACTCCGGTACCGGTCAACCGATTTGGTCCAATATCAATAGTCTTCTTCCCATGGACGTTATAAATGCCTATACCAAGTTTCATGAAAATCCGATAAAGTGCACTTGAGTTATCGCGAGTACAGACACACAGACAGAAGACGGACAGATATTTTCCCGTCCCGCACACAATCTCACAAAGTACATTCTGGCACTTAATAAATATTACATATATTCCAATGAAGTACATACCAAGCATTCAGAATGGAACCACCCTGCTATCACTTGCCCGGTACTATCGCCCAAGGACGAGTAAACCTCTGTAAGCGGAGTGCGGTGAGAGGGGTTGGTTCACAAGCAGGTGGATACTAGCGTTCTGATTGGGCAGAGAAAAGACGAGCCTCTCTGTTGTAAGCGAGTTGTAAACATTAGCCTCCAGTGTGCAGTGTGTTCCAAGCTGCAAGGTGACAGTGCTTTCTTAGTGAATAGTAGCATGGTATGACGTCACGCACCGCTCCTCGTTCTGCTCAGAGTTTTTCTCGTGCTTGGCCGATAGTACACACATACACATGCAAAGACAGATGTTATTGACTTTTTTTAGTGCACGGCTGCCAACATAAGGAATAAGGATGACGATGTCTGTGATGTTTTATAAAAATTCATGAAAGGTTTTAGTAAATTGAAAACTTATGAAGTGAATAGTCGCTTTAATATTATACAATCAATTCCGAAAACACTATGCTCTGTACTCTCATTTATTGTACAGTCGGTTCTGAAAACATTCTCTTAATTATTGAACATGCTGTAAATGTTTGAATTAACAGAGAAATGCAAATATGTCTGAAATATGCCGTTAAAAATGTGACAAATTAGTAAAATGTGCATAAATAATTTTATAGCAAGCAAAGAGTACTCGATTTGATTAAATCTAACTTGTAATTGTACTTTTACTCACTTTTTTCTGTTAATCATTCTCAACTGTAAATTTTTAATTTTTAACATGAGGTATTTTGTTTGTAACACTGTTTTGTTATTGTAATATATTTTTTCGTATCTTTGTTCATGCATTTATTTCATATAACCAATCTTACTTATTTTGATTCTTATTCTTTACCTAAAACTATAATATGTATGTTTTTTTATATCATTTTCAAAATATAATTTTAGTATGACTGAACTGACCCCGAACACGAGCTATGCTCATGCGGGGCAAATAATACTCTTTTTAAACTGTACTAATTGTGTTTATATTATTTTTATTTGTAATAATTTTGTATTAATTTGTATTTTCTCTTTTGTAATCTCTCTATATATAAAAGGCTTTGTCCTGACTGACTGAATGACTGAATGACAGGAATCAACGTAGAGCCTAAACTATAACAGGTAGAGACTTGGAATTTTGACAGTACCTTCGTTTCATAATGTAGGTGCTCACTAAGAAAGGATTTTGAAAAATTCTGATTCTAAATGCCAAAAATCAAATGTTTTTGAGAATACTTAATCCCTTCTTACACAGAATTATCGAATCCGAATCACATTTGACATTAAAACATATTGTTACCAGCGGGTCTCAGATGGCCAAGGAAAAAAAAATGAAAGTAGAATTAATTTGACAAATGAGAGAAACAAATGAGAGAACTATCAATATCCACGAAAATAATGCAGTCACATAACTTTCTTTACCCTGGACATAGCGAAAACAATACGAGGTATGGTAATATATATATTATTATATCACAGAATGAAATTCACGAAAATAATGCAGTCACATTACCTCCTCTAGCCTGGAAATAGAGAAAACAATACGAGGTAAGGTAATATGTTTTGGGAAAAGATGTATGAAAGTGATATTGTATTTCTGTTTAATTTCATTCCGAAAACGGTTTTATGGTAACATGACAGTGAGAAACAAAATTTTCAGCCACGATAATACAATTTTATGTTACCGGAATTTCGGTTTCTTCTTATTAGAACCCCTCCCGGGCTTACTGTGTACTGTACAAGCGATGGGATGCAAAATTCTACATATAGCCATAAAAGCTATTTCAAACATTTTCTTAGGGGATAGTTTGAGTGTGATAAGTCGTTCTTTCTACTTCAAATTATAAATACCTATATAAGGACCTAGAATTTATAAATCTAAAGTCCTTCATAAGTTAATTTCCAATTACAAAATACAAAACCCGGGCGACGCCGGGTCTTTTAAGCTAGTTTGTAATAAACTTCATCAACTTAAAAAAAAAAAAAATGATCCATCATCGCAAAACTAACAAAATATGTCAATATGCGAGTTGAAACCATCAATTTTATGATATTTATTTCATATCTTGTACACATTTTAACCCTAGCATGTAAATAGGGTAAAAAGTAAAGCGTTCCCTATACAGGTCATCGAGGGCCAGAGGGTTCCAGGAGATTGAGGCTCCCAGATTGTAGACATTCGGCACTCGAAGGTGGTAAGGTTTTCTGCCTTACGCACCGGCCGCCTTTACCCCCAGGATTGCTCCTGGTACTCATTTCTGTTGAGGCTGAGTCGACCCCAGGGCCATAGTGCCACCAGAAGGATTAGGTCAATTGAAAAATTCTATCGACCTCATCGGGGATCGACCCGCAGCGCCTCAACCTCTACGCTACGGCGTACCCCATGTAAATAGGGTGCATTATAAAAATATTATTTTTTATAAACTTCTGGGCCTTTGTTATAGCTTAAGTCACAAAGATGGAAGATTTATAAGTTATATAAATCCGAGCCTTAAATAAATACTTATCTTAAAAACTAAAGGAATGCACAAAATGGCCGTTTCAGACCTCTCGCCTCTACAAACAAGTTTTAATGGGGTCCAAACAGTGTCCGTGTCTCTAGACCGCCCGGGGGTTTGGCAAAGCTGAGAGGACTCCCACGGAATTATACAGAGTTCTTGCATCAAGACCTATCGACAAAATCTCAAACTTACTTAGACATCATCTTACTAGAGTAGAGTCTACTCAGCAAAATCGCTTTTGATGTGCAAGCATTTATATTTGTTAAGAAGATTATTTTTATATATGGAACTAGCTTAAAAGGCCCGGGTTCTTTTATTTTGTAATTGAAAATTAACTTATGAAGGACTTTCGATTTTTAAATTCTAGATCCTTATATAGGTATTTATAATTTGAAACGAAGAAGAACGACTTGTCACACTCAAACTATTCCCTCAGAAAATGCTTGGTATAATAGCTCTTTATGGCTCATAGAGGATGTAGAATTTTGCATCCCATCCCTTGTACACAGAAAGCCTGGTAGAGGTCCAAATAAAAAAAAACAGAAATTCCGGTAACATAAAATTGTATTGTCTTTGCGGAATATTTTATTTCTCACTCTTATGATAGGCCTACCATAAAACCCGTTTCGGGGATGAAATTAAACAGAAATGCAATATCACTTTCATACTTCTCTCTCCAAACACCTGCGATATAATAATATACATACTACCATATCTTGTATTGTTTTCTCTCTGTCCAGGGTAGAGAAAGTTGTGTGACTGCATTATTTTCGTGGATTTCATTCTTTAATATTTATTTATAACATGAATTATACTGATAGTTCTCTAATTTGTCAAGTCTCGTTTCAATTATTTCCAAATCCTTATGTGAAGACTGCCAACAATATAAGTGAACTGTGATTTGGATTTGATAATTCTGTGTAAAAAGGGACTAACTATTCTAAAAAACATTTAATTTTTGGCATTTAAAATCACAATTTTTCAAAATCCTTTCATATTGAGCACTTACATTAAGAAACGAAGGTACTGTCAAAATTCCAAGTCTCTACCTGTTATAGTTTCGGCTCTACGTTGATTCTCTGTCAGTCAGTCAGTCAGTCAGGACAAAGCCTCTTTGGCCTATATATAGAGATGATAATTTTTTCACACTGGCCGTGTGTACGCCAAGCTGGGAAGATAGTCAGACTGAAAAATTTATTGCCATAATATTTTAAATACGGTATTACTAGCTTAAAAGGCCCGCGTCGCCCGGGTTTTTATTTTGTAATTTGAAATTAACATAAGAAGGACTTTCGATATTCAAACTCTAGGGACTTGTATAATATCTACAAAGAACTTGAAATGAGGAAGAACGACTTATCACACTCAAACTATTCTCTCAGAAAACGCTAGATATAGCTTTTTATGGCTCATAGAAGATGTCGAATGATGCATTCCGTTGCTTCTACATACCATGAATGGGAGGGGTTGAAATAAGAAGAAAGAGAAAGTCCGATTACATAAGATTGTATTGTCTTTACGGAAAATTTTATTTCTCACTCCCAGTGGTACGGATAGCCGAAAGTCCTAGATACAAATCGCAGGTGTCAGAGGAATTTTTCTTCTATAATATTCATCGTATTTTAAATCTTTTTACGCCCAAAAACCTTCAAGTTGTTCCACACTTTTTTTCGGAGGTTTGAATTGAATTGAATTGAATTTTAGCCTTCAGAATCCCTTAAGGGCCATGGCCTCCTGCTGTTGCAGGGAAAAGCCCTCTAGTTTGACTCCCTAGGTGGGCTAGTCCTAAAGAGTAAGGAGTTTGTTCATGTACTTAACCTAGTTCACTACTCTCAAATTATACACTATATATACAGTTTTTCCATATCCTTCCACAATTGTCTGTCTCTTGCGCTTCTGCTCCACTGCGCCCCCGCCGTCTTCTTGAAACCTTCTGCCCAACGGATCTTTTGCCGTCCCACGTTCCTCTTGCCAATTCTGGGGTCCCACATCGTTAGCGCGTGCGTCCATCTCTTATGGTCCAGTCTTGCCACGTGGCCTCCCCATTTCCATTTGAGTCTGTCGGCCGTGATGAGGGCGTCTGTCATACCTGTCCTATTTCGTAGCTCTTCATTCCTTATTCTGTCTTTCAGGGAGACCTGAAGTATTTTACGCTCCATTCTGCGTTGGCACGTCTGAATCTTTTGTCTTTGCTTCGAGGATAATGACCAAGTTTGGCAGCCATATAGGAGTACTGGCATCACACATGTCTCCAAAACTTCTCTCTTTAGTGTTAGTTTCTGGAATTTGTCTGTTAAGATAAATTTTAGAGACCAAAATTTCTTCCATGCTAGTCCTATGCGTCTCTTTATTTATTACCATGGCTAAAAGGCAGTCCAAATCGACGGACTCTTATCTCCGATACAGGGCCAGTTCATAAAATAGTTTTTTTTTCCGAAAAAACGAGACGATTCTTCAGTATGAAGTCCTACCGACATAGGCTACTAAACATAGGCCTATGCTAAATCTGAGAATAGATTTCAACATGACAACTCGTACAGTTCCCTTGCTAGTAGCCTAAATTTATCACAGTCCCCTTAAGGGGGGACATACAGCTTTCCATGCTGGAAAATAGGTGAAGTTTAATTTTTTTTTTTTCCCTCAGCAATGAATTATTCTGTAGCTTTGTAATCTGGCATGCTCTATATTGACTAGTTCTACAATTGCATACTCTTTTCAGAATTAACTTAACTATTACAGTTAATGGGTAATTAATTATCATTACAAAATGGCAGACAAATTTTGTGCAGTTTCCCTGATAACTCAAACATTTATTAACATATTGCAGTGAAATTTTGCATGCAAGTATATTTGATATTATTGAACAACACTATCTAGAATCATTGATGTAAGTTTAATAGTTTATTTAAAAAAAAAAAGATTTCTGATGTAAAAATGTGTCCACCGCTGTGGCTCAGGGGATGCGTTCAATCCTCTCACGCAGCGGGCCCGGGTTCGATTCCTGGTCGGGACAAGTTACCTATGTGGGGTTTTTTCTGGGGTTTTTCCTCACCTTTGAGACAAATGTCGGGTAACTTTAGGCCCTTGTGGTCCCCAGATATCATCTGGCCGTCATTATCATCTTCATCCCATCCTCGCCTTGTTAGGAGTGAGTGTGTGTGTGTGAGTGGTGTGTCTCGTCCTATGTGTTCGTGATGTCTCGGAGGTGGCCCCGGCATTGGGCTGATCACTCATCCGAGGAGGCCCTCCATGTCCTTGTCTGGTCAAAAAAGTATGTATGTGATCCAAAGATAATCCCTCTCCCGACAGGTCGCGGCCCTGTAAGGCCCGGGCGGCTTGGGTCGCTTAAATCCTAGAAAGGGAGAGGTGAAACTACGGTAAAGAAAGAAAGAAAGAAAGATGTAAAAATGTATTTAAAAAAATTAACAAATGATTAATTATTTTAAAAAAATTATACTGCAGATAATCCAAAGATTCTAGTTTAAGTTGTTCATATGATATTTACAAATAGATAGAAGAAAGAATCACTCAGAAATATTGGCATTTATGAAAATTATCAGGGAAACAGCACTTCAGTGCAAAAATTTTGTCTGCCATTTTGTAATGATAATTTCCCATATACTGTAATAGTTAAATTAATTCTGAAAATAGTATGTAATTGTAGAACTAGTCAATATAGAACATGCCAGATAACAAGGTCATAGAAGAATTAATTGCTGAAAAGAAAAAAAATCATGAAATTTCATCTATTTTTCAGCGTCGAAAGCTATATGTCCCCCCCCCCCCATTAAGTTCGGAAACCGTATTGGAGAGTCGAGCTTGAAATCACTGAGGCAACAAGCAGTGAAATGGAGAGACTGGTCTCTCTAAAGAGAAGTACCATACGGGTCATTTACATTACGCATGGCTTTGAAGTCTAAAAATGGGTTAAAAATAAAGGGAAATGAATTTCTAACCAAGAGATATGAATGCCGCATTCTTCATAAAAGGAAAAAAAAATTGACAGCGGGGATGCGGCTTTGGAATAATTTGTAAAAGGCTAACAGCGAACTCTGAATAGAAATTCCATTTCTTTTTCTTTTGAGGGTAATAATCAAGATTTCTTTGCTTCTAAAAACCATATGAAATGAGAATAATAATGATAATAATAGATTCAAATATGGAGCTCCGTTTATACTTGGAGATGTGAGCATATTCCAATATAATGAAGTTGTAAGAATAAGACAGACCTAAGCCACATTTTGAAGAATTCACTTTTTTATTTATTTAATAGCTTAAAAGGCCCGGCGTCGCCCGGGTTTTTTATTTTGTAATTGGAAATTATCTTATCAAGGACTTTCGATTTTTAAATCATAGGTCATTATATAGGTATATAGAATTTGAAATAGGAAGAATTATTTATCACACTCAAACTATTCCCTCAGAAAACGCTTGGTAGGCCCTATAGCTTTTTATGCCTCAAAGAGGATGTAGAATTTTACAGCAAGCCTGGTAGGGGTTCAAATAAGAAGAAACAGAAATTCCGGTAACATAAAAATTGTCTTTGCGGAATATTTTATTTCTCACTCTCATGTTACCATAAAACCGTTTTGGGAATGAAATTAAACAGAAATACAATATCACTTTCATACTTTTCTCTCCAAAAACCTGCGATATAATATAATAATATACACATTACCATACCTCGTATTGTTTTCTCTATGTCCAGGGTAGAGAAAGTTATGCGACTGCATTATTTTCGTGGATTTCATTCTTTAATATTTATTTATAACAAGGATTATATTGATAGTTCTCTAATTTGTCAAGTCTCGTTTCATTTATTTCCAAAGCCTTATGTGATGACTGCCAAGAATACTGTTGTCAGGTTTTCTGTGATTTGGATTTGATAATTCTGTGTAAAAAGGGATTAAGTATTCTCAAAAACATTTAATTTTTGGCATTTAAAATCAAAATTTTTCAAAATCCTTTCTCAGTGAGCACTTACATTATGAAACGAAGTTACTGCCAAAATTCCAAGTCCCTACCTGTTATAGTTTAGGCTCTATGTTGATTCTCTGTCTGTCAGTCAGTCAGTCAGGACAAAGCCTTTTATATATATAGAATTTTTTTTATTAGAATTACCATGTTTACATTTGGGATAGAAATCAATCTGAACCCGAATCAAACTCAGCTGAATTCAATAAGCCAAGTGAGAAACACCTAATACTATTATCTGTAAATTTTATTAAGTGCCAGAATGATACTTTATGAGATTGTGTGGGGGACGGGAAAATGTCTGTCCGTCTATCCGTGTGTCTGTACGTGCGATAACTCGAATACGCTTTATCAGATGTTCATGAAATTTTCTATATGCATTTATAACGTCCATGGGAAGAATCCTATTGATATTGGACCAAATCGGTTGACCAGTACTGAAGTAATGCCCAATTTAGTGCATATTTTATGGTAATACTAGCTGATAAGGCCCGGCGTCGCCCGGGCTTTGTATTTTTTAATTTGAAATTAACTTATGGAGGACTTTATGTATGTAAAACTTGAAAAAGATTTATCACACTCAAACGATTCCTTCAGAAAACGCTAGATAGGCCTATAGCTTTTTATGGTTCATAGAGGATGTGGAATGCTGCATTCCGTTGCTTCTACCCATCATGCCTGGGAGGGGTTGAAATAAGAAGAAACATAAATTACATAAGATTGTATTGACTTGACGGAAAATTTTATTTCTCATTCTCATGTTACCATACAACCGTTTCGGGGCTGAAATAAAAGAGAAATGCAGTATCACTCTCATACTTTCCTCCCCTAAAACCCAGGACATAATATACTGCGAGCATAGGACTGAAAATGTTCCATCCCATGCTTAGGGCCTATGATAAACATCCCTATTTCTCAACTAATACAAAGCCTACAGGTATGGATAACTTATCAGCGGAAAGGATTATTTACAGAATCTTGATATAGCATACTCACACACTTAAGTTGTCCCTCTTATTCTACATCAAAATGTGAAGTGAGTAAATATTTCTTATGTCGAGGGTAGAGAAAGTTATGTGACTACATCACACTGTGCTATATTTTCGTGGATTTCATTTTCAGTAATTATTTTCGCCAATATATTACTTCGATGGAATCATAATTCGTTAAAGTCCAGTTGCCAAGGCCCTATGTAATCACAGTAAACAATTCACTGTTGCCATGTGAACTGAACAACATTCATTTTTTTCAGTAGAATATTCACAGAAATTATATAATTTTCAAGGGAAGGACTGATTTGTTTCAATTTTAATGTTGACAGCTTTACTTCCCGGGCTTAACTGGGTATGTGTGCAAAATGTTGTGTAAATTGGTAAAGAAATGTAGATTTGTAAACATACATACATACACACTTTCGATTTTATATATTAGATAATAGAAAGAAATTATCAAATGCAAATCAGTTCTAATGGCAACATATTGTTTTACAGTGTTCATATACGGATTTGGAAGTTACAATACAGTTAGCTTTGACAAATAACACTACCCACACATTCCTTCACACATGCTTATGAAACTAGTCCTTTGTTCTTCCGTAAGCCCTGCTTAATGAATCCATCTGGATCTTAACTCGGAGATAGATTATCATAATTGCAATTGTCACTGATTAAACAAAATATTCTGGCACTTTGTTAAATCATTTTACCTGTTTTTATTATCTTTGCAGTATATGAAATAGTTTAGTAACTGTAATAAACCCTTGCAAAAATTTATCACATTCAATCTACTCTTCTCCCAAAATTATTTACAATTTTCTCCACTAATACAAATCCTAAACGGAAAAGGGATAATGAACGTAGGCCTAAATGGCAAAGTTTGTTCGATTTACACGGAACTCACTATGCATGGGTTTTCTGGGTTCGCGAGTTATGAGTAAAAAAAAAAAACTGGCAGAAATGAATAGGAGGCTATGCCCGAAGAAATAAGAATGTTATGGGATTAATAAATGTGATCATAACTGTTTACAACTTTTTTCGTTTATTGTAATTTTGTTTTAATTGTACTGTTACCTCACAGTTTATATATTTGAGTATTACTTAGTTTTATGTGGTGAGCATTATTACATTGTTCTTGGATAATTGAACCATTTATTTTAATTTAAAACGATAAATTGGCTGCAGAATATAAACCCCAAACACTCGCTGCATGAATTTCCTGATATAACATACAAATTACACTGACCTAATACTATTGCCAAAGCAATACTTCAATCAATCTAGCTCTTTTAATACTTTGCAATATATGCAATACAGAGAAATATATCAATCTTGAAAATAACAAAAATTGAGATTCACTATTTAATACATAAAGTCGAATGTGTGTGGAAATGTGGGTATGTATGTTCCTTATACAAATCTACGTTTCTTGACCAATTTTGCATACATACCCAGTAAAGCCCGGGAAGTAACGCGGTCAACATTAAAATTCAACAAAATACGCCTTCCCTTGAAAATTTATGTAATTTCTGAGAATTTCCAGTTCAGTTGCCATGACAACAGTGCATTGTTTACAATGTTCACATAGGGCTTTGGGAACTACTACATAATATTGGACTTGAACAAATTCTGATGCTATCGATGTAAGGTAATACCACAGTATAGTATAACAGTAGCGAAGCTCTAATGAAAGGAAAATGCATCCTTTTGACAGATCGTGCGACACTAGCACCCCAAGCGGCCAGCAGGATGGAACTAGCAAACAGCCATTTCCAGCATTGGAAAGATACGAATATATGGCTGTATTTCTTCTTATTTTTAAAATTACCAGAACGAGATTATTACCGGAAAGGCATACTGGTGAACTCACCAAATCATAGACTTTATGGTAATATAAAGAAGTTGTAGTTTCAAGATCGATGACATTGTATATCTTATAAAGTATCAGACCGGTTTCCGTCCACCATATAAGCTACATCCCTACATCTTCAAGAATTTAATTGACCTACTACTAACATATACTATACTTACACTGAAAATTCTGACAAATAAGAAAACTTAATAATTTCAATAAGCATGTAGTAGTACTAGTTCCGAAATTAGGGGGGAAAGTAAAGTTCTATAGGCATATAGCACGATAGGCCTATGGTCAGTATCAGATGCAATAGCAAAACACTTTTGTCTTTTTCTTCATTTTGTTAAACACGATAAATTATTAAAAAGTAAAGGATTAAACACGTTATCTTTATTCTCGACAGTTTAATTTTGTTAAATTCAATTATATAGGCCTAACATAACCTCGTGTTAAAACATTTTTAAAATTAGTAGGGTCAGGTGGGGTATTTGTAAAGAGGCCTATATATTTAGAAACCTTTGCATCGTTAGGATTTTCATTTATGATATACATATAAAAATAATTAATTGTATATAGCATTTACAAGCCATTTTCTGCTCCTAAAGTTAAAAGAAATAGGAGTAAATACACTAGTATGGATGCAAGCATGATAATCACAAATTTGCAATTTAATTTCACAAATAACTGTTTTTGCTTACCTCTCAGGATCTTTAGGGAACGTGAAGAAAGATAAATCGGGAGAATTCCTTTGGCTGTTGGTGCAATTTATAGCACCACAAGCATTTCCATAAAATATTGTTGACATTTTACATAAGCAACAATGTAATTACATATTGTGTGGTTCTTGCTCACCGCTACGAGCGCTGCAGTCGCGCCGGTTGAAAAAAACTGTATGGAGCTTCGCTACTGTTATACTATACTGTGGTAATACATTGGTGAAAATAAATAACGAATAATGAAATCCACGAAAATTATGCACAGTGTGATACAGTCGCATAACTTTCTCTACCCTGGACATGAAGAATATCATTTTCTTACTTCACATTTTGATGTAGAATAAGAGGTCGTATTGCAGGGACAGCTTGAAATGTGTGCCAACGACTATGCTATAAAGAAGTCCGTAAAGGGACTGTATATCTTATAAAGGTGTTCAAGTCTCCACCCTACAGCTCGGACCGCGCACCCAAAGATTTTCATCTTTTCCTTCCCCTCAAGAAATGACAGTGAATGACAGAGAGATGTTTGTCACATCAAATGTGGTTCAAATCCCAGGCGGCACATGTATTAAAAAGTTGGTCCCACGTTATAACAAATGTCTCAGTTCCGGTGGCGATATGTTGAAAAATAGCTGAACACTTGGTGAATCTGTTACAATAAATGTTTCCATTAAATTGTGCTTTGTTTCCGTTAATGGCCTGTGGCAAATTTACTTCAGGACGCGTCTCGTATATGCTAAAGCTATAAAACTTGACGAAAATTTATACCTAGTCTTATCTGAAGGTCCTCTTATCTGCGGAAAAATACGGTAGATATTCGTAAGTTTTTGCTAATAAATTAGAGTAAAAGTTCCATGAAACAGCAACAAGCAAACAATAGCATATCACTATCAGAGTAGCTCGCATCAGTAAAGATATCGGCCACTTGAATTCCTTGGTAGGGACAACAATACTTCCTCGGTAAAGCAGCTGTGGAGTTAAGAAGAAAAATAAAAAGAGCTTTTCCTTCCTTTTTCCTGGTTTCTCGCCCATTCTTCTATTTTACCGTCATTCCATTGAGTTGTGGAATCAATACACTTGGCTACGTTCCACTTGAACCCGAGGTTTATTCTTCACAGGGAAAGAAGGAAAGAAAGAATTCCTCAAGTTGACATAGGACGGAGATCCTAGCGGTCACCTCCCCCATATAACGAGGCACCATTATAAGGGTACCCCTAACTTTGCGAAACTTTGCACCGTATAAAAGAGAGAAAAATCCATGAGAAAGTTTTTTTTCTTCACTTCTATATGTGTGAATAAATGTCCTGTGCGTTCGTGTGTCTGTAACGGAGGGAAATTCCTCACTTACGTGGACAGAAACAAAATGCAGGACTGCTACTGGGCAATTAAAAACAAAAACAAAACTAAATTCCGTGGCGCTACATCCCTGAAGGGAATAGGCCTACTACTCGACCGTTGCGTCATCTACCATAGGCCATTAATGGTGGTTTCCATGACTGAAGCCGCTACTTCTCTGGCTAGTAGCTCCTCAGTTTGAACCAAGAGGCTGAGTGCACCCCGTTCCAGACCTCCCTTCCTCAGAAAAATCAGAGGAAGTTCGGGGACCGAACCCGGGCCTACGGACGCTAACCACAAGACCACACAGGCAGTCTCTGGCAATTACATGGTCAGTAGTATCTCAGCTTTTTACTCCACATCATGTCTTCCTAAATGAACCCGACATCTACGGAATGACTGAAGATGATGTACCTTTTACATCGAAATGCATCTCAACTCAACAACGCATAAGCAACTGAAAACTGAAGCTAATTAGGAAATTTTAGCCTCAAGACTGCCTACTACTTTGAACGAACAAGAAAACAACAAGGATATTATCTCCGTAAATTTCAATTTTACTTCTGGACACACTTCTACGAACAAAAATATAGCAATTAATATAAATATTACGCAGCATTCTACTATTTGTGCTTTTAAAAAATTGACACGCATAACTATATGCTATTATTTTAACCTTGTGGACTGATAGCATAAAGCGCTTATTCAGCAGCACATTGCGTCTTTCTAAACATAACAATTCCGGGGCACGCGGGCGAAGAGAGTTAAGTCCACTTTCTTGTTATTGAGAATTAGAGTGACTTAACACACTATACCAGCCCAACATTGCTTTAGAGATGGATAAACCCATGAGGCACACATCCATAACTACCGTTCAATATTGATTATGACTTACTGGACTTAACACAAATATAGAGAACATTTTTATCTATAACTCTATGGACATATCTCAATTTTTTTAGGATGGTGGACTTAGCTCTCTTTGCCCGCGCACCCCGGAATTGCACGCATAGTGGCAAGCAAATTTTATTTAAGCTTATAGACTCACAGAAGTGAATGTAGGCCTATCTATTATTATCAAACAATTCTATTTTTAAGCATAATAATTTTAACTTTTATATATCACAAATTTACGCTGTGCCGCCTGTATCAAAGAGATTTTCATACAACGCAGGTTTTAAGTTAGAAGTCATTTACACTGATTCCATTGTACAAGATTATAATTTGTTAATGCAATGAAGTATGTTATTTCCTTTAACATTTTTCGTTTAGAATTACATTATATTTCTTTTCTCTTAAGTTTCCATCCTAAAATCAAGGTGCGTCTTATGGTCCGGAGCGTCTTATAGTCCTTAAAATACGGTACTATAGAAGATATGGAAATTTTCTTATTACTTACTGTAATTGTATAATACACAATCTTACTTCTGTCTATGTGCTAAGTTCCTGAATCTCGAGGATGCAGTCAAATGGAAGGGACCAACATTGTTTGCTTGATTCCTAAACTGGGGGAGGGGAAGCCACAAGCCACGGCCCCCTGTCACTTCCGTTCAACCTCATGCGACGCTGACTCGGCACCGCCTTCCTAAATAAATTCTGATGATTTAGCGATATCAAGTTTGATAGAGAGGCCAACCTTCATCGTTTGTTCCCCCGTCCCCCCCCCCTTGTGCCCAACTCTACCTGCACTAGGGGGTCATAAAGTCTTTTTTTACTTTCTCGCCCGGTCACAAAAATCACTACTTAGTGTGCCTCACAGTACTGCATATGACATAACTTGTCTGTCAATGAGACAGACCAGCGTTTCTCAACCATTTTGAACCGAGGACCTCTAAAATGTTTAATTGTTTTACGGACCCCTAATTTTACATCCCATTTTTAAAAGTAGGCCATATGTAGGCCTATATTCTTAATATTTTGGGTATTAATTCTTAATATTTTGGGTATTAATTATAGGTCATTATAACGAAATAAATCTAAGTACATTTCTTTAATTTGACGGAAACACAGTTATTGACATAGGCGCCGACTTAGGGGGGGCAAGGTACTTTCTGCCCCCCAAGACTTAATTTTATCATGTAAGGCCTATGTATAGCTACTGAAAATCCAGTTCTTGCCCCCCCAGAAATATTTCCAAGTCGGCGCCTCTGGTTATTGAATTGGAAGTAAACTATTGACAGTAAAATTATAATTTGAACAGACTTTAATATTTATTACCAATTAGATAATATAATTAGGAATTATAACACAGGTTTACCGGTATTAGACACTCGGGCACCTCCAACAATAAAATCCTTGTTAAGATTGCGCCTCTAATAACAAATTCCGACAAAGTCTTATTTTTCAGGGTTTTGAATGAAAGAGGGAACCATAGACGTCAATGCATCAGGGGTTTCAAACTGTGGTTCGTAACTGCCAAAAGTAAGGAAACTTGCAATAGGACCTGTATTTTCGAAGATTTTTAAAACTTTGACATCTAGTGTCCATTTTATGTGAAAAAATTTACTTCTTTACTTTCCACTTACTTTATGATATTTTTTAAATTATGTCTGCGGACCATCTGCGCCATCTATGCGGACCACCAGCGGTCCGCGGACCACAGGTTGAGAAACGCTGAGGTAGACCAATTTAGTCGTAGGAGAGAGATTCCATCTGGCGCTGTGAATTGAACACCGGCTTAGCTCAGTTGGTAGAACATTGGGGCGAATAGCCAAAGGTCGTGGGTTTAAGTCCCAGTGTCGGAGGAATTTGTCTCCTATAATATTCTCATGTAATGTCTAACAGAGACAATAATCTGTGGTTCAAGAATGCTTATATATCTATTCTATTTATGACTAATAAAATGGTTATAAACTGGTATTCGTTCTTCTGCAAAATTGGTTAGAGCAATGGTCTGCAACCCGAGGCAAGTGACTTAATTTTTGGCGGCCCGCAAACAAATATTAGTTTTAACTAGAATTAACAATTTAGGGTCAAAGAAACACCTATCAGGTCTCACATGTTACTGTCCATTGTGTTTTCATTAGTATTGCAAAGTGGAAGACACACATGCATAATGTTTAGTAATCCCTACAATTATTGTAATATAGTTGATATACAGGGTGTTAATGAATAACACCGAAATATTTTACCTATGCATAGAGGGGACATAGACAAGCAACTTTTATTAGACGATTTTTGCTCTATGAATTCAATTTTCCCTGTTGCAACATAAAATGTCCCAGGGCTTGGCCGCCACTGACTTCTAACATTAGAAAAAAATGCAAAACAAAGGAACTTCGCTGTTAACACTGTAGTCAGTAGTTATGAATAAAAAAAAGACTAATTCAGTGGCGACCAGTAATGTGATTAGTATGTAAATTTTGCAGATTATGAAAACGCTAAATTATGATTCAGCTGTTGACGAATGATTAAGAGTCAGGTTTTTATCGATCACTAGGAAGGCATGAAGTCAATTTAATGAACATTTTAACCCTATTTCGCTTCATTTTGACTTATAAGCACCAAATTGTAATGACTTTAATGCCCTGTAGCATACACATTTTACGTCATAGAGCAAAAATCTCCTAATAAAAGTTGCTCGTCTAATGGCCGGTTTCTATAAACTCGCGAATTACCTATGGGTAAATTATCCAATGGACAGAATTTACACAAAAATAACACCACACAAACACAAATAATTTAAAGACAGCAATCACATACACTTGTGGCGAGTTTCTAGATAAATGTCTTCTGGGTAAATATGAAAATGACAGAAAAAATGTTCCTAGAAACTCGGGCTAGATCTTTCCAAGGGTAAATCTTCGGGTTAATTTATCCTTTCATGGATGGCTGGATAAAATTTAACCTTTCATAGGATCAATAGTAATATTTAAACAATGAGAATCAAAGCCTTCTGAATTAAATTAACTGTACAACTCCAAGGCCTTGCTCATTATATCATTGTAGGTTAAATGGAACTAATTTGTCCATGGATAATTTACCCACAGGTAATTCACTAGTTTGTAGAAACCGGGCATAAGTCCCCTCTATATACAGGTAAAATATTTCGGTGTTATTTATTAACACCCTGTATTTGTGTTTCGTAAGATCATGTTATTAAAAATCAATATATCTATTGATAAAATATCTCGTAGGATACAGACGTGTGTCATACATTTGTATTAAAAAGACGAAAAAAAGAAAGTGAAAAATAATATGATAAAATCTATGTAAAACTACAGAATAAAATAGCAAGAAATAACTTTTGCCCCTAATCATTGTGTTAACTGTTTTCTTTGCAGTCCGGCATGAGTTAATATATTGTGTGAGAAACTTTGTATCGCCAAATATTTTTGTTTTTTCTTCCAAATTCTTTTTTTCTCTCAGCTCTATTTATACTCCTTTTAGCTGCGATAATATATAAGAAGTTCGGGATCTGTGTCTATACAATTGGGTATGCCATGGAACTATTGGTTGTCAATTGTTTCTATTATTGGTGTATTTTTATGAAGTAAATTTCAACTGATATTAATTTAAATGGATATGATACAGGATGAAATGGTGAGGATGATTCATGGTATGAAAATATCCAATTCTGTATTTGCCTTTACGACTGGGGAAACCATGAAACATCCCATTTCATATTGGCCGGCCACGGGATTTGAACCTGGGACCTCCCAAATGTGAGTCCAAGACGTTACCATCACGGCCATCTCGCTCGGTTACCAAATGTTAATTAGGGTTAGTAAAAATATGAATATTCTTTTATTTACCATAGCAACAAGAAATTATTATTGTTGTGAATTGCAGTATAGGCTATTTGAGTCATAGGTCAATAATATCAAACCTTATAGCCTGCCAATTTGACTTTTAATTTTCATGGTTTCTTCATTCGCAAAGGCAAACGACGGGCTTGTAGGGTTTCCT
The DNA here is from genome assembly GCA_964059195.1 of Ectobius pallidus. NCBI lineage: Eukaryota > Metazoa > Arthropoda > Insecta > Blattodea > Ectobiidae > Ectobius > Ectobius pallidus. The sequence goes on from CAXKWD010000007.1 coordinate 167,716,432, forward strand.
TTCTTTCCATAATTCATCACCGCTATGTCACCAGATATCATAATCATTTATACTGAACTAGCATGTGCCCGCGGCTTCGCCCGCGATAATTATTTCAAAAATTAAAAATTAAGAGCATAATAGTACATACCACAATTAGATAGCATCGTCTGGTAAAAGCGACCTCAGATTCGAGTTTCTTGGCCTAGAAAACCTCTGTATAGTGAGATTCGTCCAAATAAAACAACGTTTGACCATATTTAGGGCTTACAACATTCAAGCGATCGCGAAAGTTTTATTTTCAAGGTGTGACAAAAATAGACAAAGCCAACTGTAATTGATTTGACATTGAAATGTATAACTGAAAACTTATGTTTTGAAAACGCAAAAAATGCACGTTTTTTGCCCGTTTTTCACTCATAACTCACGCGGTGCATTTTTCGACCCTTCAGCCCACCTATGTTTAAAATTTCAGATCTCTGCGTTCAGTAGATTTCCCTGGGCATCGAGGACAGTTCCATTTATTAATATAGATAATATGAATTATAATGATACCTTCTCTAATTTGTCAAACATCCATTTAATTTAATCCAAACCCACCTATACCATTGGCAACAATATGTTCTGTGAATTTGTTTCGATAATTCTATGCAAAAAGGGATTAAGTATTTTAAAAAACATTTAATTTTTGGCATTTAGAATCAGAATTTTTCAAAATCCTTTCTTAGTGAGCATCTACATTACAAAACGAAGGTACTATCAACATTTCAAGTCTCTACCTGTTATAGTTTAGGCTGTACGTTGATTCCTGTCAGTCAGGACAAAGCCTTTTATATATAGAGAGAAGAGATATCAGTCAAGAAGACATCTCAGACTATAGTAAAAATTGCACAGGAATAAATTATTATTACAAGACCCTACAGGTGTAGCTACTTCCTTTTTATCTCTTTAAGTTATATTTAGTTATCGATTTCATTCCAAGCAGCAAAGAATGGTGCTACTATTTCCGCCTGTGCGTAAGTAAACGATATATATATTAAAATGTTACTAGTTTTTAACGTTGGTATCCCCTTTAACTATAGAACAGCTATATTTATCAATTATATTAATTTTATTATTCATTAAATCGATATCATAGAAAAAATAGTATGCAATACGGTTACGTTAAATGTACCATCACTCGAATCTCCAATACGCACTTATCATTCTCACATCTCAGTATACTGTATCCGTACGTCTGTCTGCACGCGCGACAACTCAAATACGCTTTCTCAAATTTTCATGGAGCTTGGTATACGCATTTAATACGTCCATGGCAAGAAGCCTATTGATAATTAACCGAATCGGTTGATCGGTACCGGAATAATGCCCAATTAAGTCCCTATTTTGTGGTAATATATTAGCAAGAATTTATCAAATGCAAATCAGTTCTCATGATAACATTTGTTTTAGAGTGTTTATGTTCGCCTTTGGAAGTTTTAATACAGTTAGCTTTGACAAATAACACTACCCACATATTCCTTCACATATGCTTGTCAAACTAGACCTTTGTTCTTTCGTAAGCGCTGCTTAATGAATCGATCTGGAGCTTAACTCGGAGAAAGATTACGAAACTAACTTATTTTCTGCATATAATAATAATGAATCCTCCAGATTCAAAATTCCCTAAATGCCAAATTATATTTTCTTACTTTTGTAAATCACCAGATTTGTATGGAAGGCTTAAATTTGTTTATTTATATGTGAGGTTCAAAACCCCCTAAAGTACTATATAATTTATTTATTTATTTATTTATTTATTTAATCAAGAATGAACATTACAGGTATACACCCAATTACAATGTTCATGACTATACTAACAATACATCATCTACTTACAATAAAACAAATATGAAGTAGATATAATAAAAAGAAGAAAAGTTAGGATAATGACCAATGTAAGGTAAGAAGTAGGAGAGAGTAAAGAGAATAAGAGAGACAAGGAGAAAGCAAGCATGAAGGATGTAGAGAAAAAATAGAAATGAAATAAGACTAAAACTAGTATAATAAAACAGTGAAAAATATGTTAGTTGACAACGGTGTTACTATTCACACACACAGATTCCTAAGAATTACCATTTTGGACAAGTTTTAACAGTTGGCTTGCAGCAGAGTTAAATTGTTTAAGATTCATTCCAAATATATCTATATTAAATGGGTGGATTTGATTGTACCTATTCAAAGTTCTGTTTATTGGTGAATTTTTGTGCAAGTCTGTGTTTACTCTAGGAGTAAAAAATAGTTTTCTTATGGCCGGTTTCTATAAACTCGCGAATTACCTATGGGTAAATTATCCAATGGACTGAATTTACACAAAAACAACACCACACAAACACAAATAATTTAAAGATAGCAGTCACATACACTTGTGGCGAGTTTCTAGATAAATGTCCTCTAGGTAAATATGAAAATGACAGAAAAAATGTTCCTACAAACTCGGGCTAGATCTTTCCAAGGGTAAATCTTCGGGTTAATTTATCCTTTCATGGATGGCTGGATAAAATTTAACCTTTCATAGGATCAATAGTAATATTTAAACAATGAGAATCAAAGCCTTCTGAATTAAATTAACTGTACAACTCCAAGGCCTTGCTCATTATATCATTGTAGGTTAAATGGAACTAATTTGTCCATGGATAATTTACCCATAGGTAATTCACTAGTTTGTAGAAACCGGGCATCAATCTACTATTTTTACTGGGTACATATATATACATTTTTTCTATAAGGCTTGTATCGTCAATATGGGAATTAATTATTTTATACAGAAAACTTAATGACTGACATGCTCTTCTATGTGACAAAGCTTGGAATTCAAAATTGCCATGCCATGTTGAAAATCAGAGTTAAGTTCAAAAACCCCTCTATCCCACTGCTTTAAACTTCAAAAACACCTCTATTTTTTAATGGCGTTTAGGGAGTTTTGAATTGCAATTATCATTGATTAAACAAAAGTATTCTGGCACTTTGTTACATCGGTTTACATGATTTTATTTTCTCTTATATTCAGGGATGGAGTTGGTTCAGTAAATTTACTGTAGAGAGAAAAAACTAGAAGCATGTAGGATAGATAGGTGACGAATCATTAAAACTAGGAACAATGGCAGTACTCAACCCTCTCCCCCCCCCTAGTGACGAGTCAGCCCTGCATTACATCTCCCCTCAAGGGTCCTTAAGACTTCTTTCTTCAAAAGCCTCACAAAGAAGAAGTTCAAACCACATACGCAAGCTAAGTCCACTTTTCTGTGCCTTGAAGACAAGGCTCTATGAAATGACGGCAAATCCTTAGAAACTTGCTTGGAATTTCTTCAGAACTTAGGAGGAAAATATTGTGAAAAACGTAAAAAAGAATCGTTACAGAGTTTTTGAAATGGCGTATGTTCTTATGTACTACCTGTGGCTGAGAGTTTTTTTAATGTGATGCATTTGACACCAAAGTAATCCAAAGTAATTTTCAAATAGTATATTGCGATACTAGTTCCGTAAGCGGTGCATACGGATCGAGGAAAGAGTTTTTTCGGTTTCTGAGATCCGTTATGCTCTTACGGCACGAGTATTGCATGCTATTTTTTCATGATATAAATTTAATTATATTAATTGAGATATTAGCTGAAAATATTATGTATATACATTATTGAGTCGGCCGCGGTGGTCTAGAGGTAGCGTGCCCGCCTCTACATCCGCAGGGCGCGGGATCAAACCCGGCCGCGGTCGATGGATTTTTTCAGGACGTAAAAATCCTGGGCACGGAGTCCTCCGGGAGGGACTTTAAGCTGGGGGTCCCGTGTCGTAGATTTACGGCACGTAAAAGAACTCCAAGCCTAAATTAGAGCCTCTGGACGAAATTCTCGGCCCTTTCACGTCCAAGTAATACCTTAGTTTCCTGAAGGGGGTTGAGAGGTGATGGACTTAATACTTGTCCCTCTGCCCTCTCTCGGAAAATAAGCATATCAAAATTAGTGTAGGTAATGAAACCTCCACTTGGAGGCCCCTTCGCCCCACCTGGGGATCATAGGGTACCAGATACAGATACAGATACATTTTTGAAGATGGATGTTATATTTTAGAAAGCGATTCGCATATGTTGGTCGTTATGGGGACCGAATACTTTTCCTGTTAAAGTCGCCACAAACTTGGAGGCCCTTGGTTTCGGTTTCCATAAAGGCATGTATTATGATGATTTTACTTACGGAATTGTACTTTTTGTAATTTTTACCGCACGGAGATTTCTTTTGTTTTCATAGCTACCATATTGCGTGCGGGAATGTCAAGTTACGATCCACGGCAATAATATTCGTACGTATTATCGCCTCGCTCAATTCGTTGACAGTTAACATCAAAGAAGTCGCCGCCGCTTGGAGTAGTTGCCACACTGCACAGTGTTAGTAAACAGAGCGGGAAGATGTAGATGCAGCAAAACACTTACGTGGCAATGACATTGAGCAATGAGAGAATTGGCAACACGAATTCAGTCAGCGGTTTCTTTTGAGAAAACCTTTTACAATAACAACAAGCATTGTAATATGAGAACAAAGCGAGCCGCCCGTCAACGTTATGAGTGAGGCGATAATACCACTAATTAGTTACGTCGTGCAAAAAGCAAGTATTGAGTTAATTATTTAAAAAAAAGTGTGATGTTTTCCGTTACCACTTTTACAACACACTGTACACGGGCTTCCTATTCTTTGTGGACTGTCCCTAGTTTTCAGTAGGGCGTCGTTTTCATGAAAACATAAAGCATATTATTTCCCATCCTCCCTCTTGTCGGCTTTACCTGGACGAAATTACACAGCGCCATGGAGCGTAGTGTAAATATTATCAACTACCTCCCTTTTAAAACACAAACCTGCAATTTCTCTTTTTTTGGGGACATGTTTCCTGTATCTTGGATTGAGGCCAGAAACGTCAGTTTTGCATTTTAAAATAGGAAGGTATCCAGGAGGTTCTCTCCATTTAATTTGCGTTAGTGGGTGTATACGTAAACGAGCTGAGTTATTCTACTTTGTGTCTACCGTAGAAGAAACGCTATCTCTCATGTAGACACAGACATAATATTACAGCAGGTTCCCGCGATTACTTAACTGGTAGATCTATTATTTAGATTGATCATAACTAGGGGCGGATTTCTATGACCCAAAAAATAGGATATATGCATGCATTTATGACCTAAAAACATTCAAATATGACCAATAAAATTTAAAATATGACTTTACCACTTACACATTGTGTATATTTTTTTAAAAGTTTCGTTACAATACATTTTATTAAAATATAGTGTTAATTATTTAAAATTCCTGTAAATTCTCAAAAAAGTATCATTATAATGCAAAACTTACAAAATATGACACGAAACTTCAAAATTTCTTTAATATGCACACAAATTTGCCAAAAATATGACCTAAATATGCATATTCATACAAAATATGCTATAATAGTTTAAAATTTCCTAAATATGCAGTTATATGCACAATAAAAGCCGTTCCATTTTCACCAAGAAGCTTGGAATCGGGTTTAAATTAGTCGGAAACCTGAAATAATGCAAAGGGGAAAAATAAGACATGTCATATAAATTCGGCCCCCTAATCATAACTAGACCTGGGATTTTAAGGCAAATGCCTATTTTGTTCCTTATGAAATAACATGAAATTTTTAAATACGTGGATGTTTCATAATAAATCACTTACATTTATATAGTTTAGTAGTGCCCTAAAATGCCTATTTGGACCTTTATTGCCTATTCTACTATTTTAGTGCCTAAAATGCCTATTTTGTAAATTTAAAATAAAATTCATCTTCTGTAATTTTTTACAATCTTATAAAGGACATCCCTCAATGAAAAGCAGAACAGCAGAGGTGGGTTTTTCACAGAAACTTGATTATTCCAAACAATTGTCGCTAAAGGACTGACGGGGGAGGGGGAGGATTAAGGAGGAAGGACTACTGTGTCAAGTCACCAGTGAAAGAACATCTGTTTAAGTGAATATAGTTCGTGATGCCTAATTTTGCAGTTAATTCGGTTAAGAATAGGTATACCACGTTTCTTGCAGTGAAAAAAGACCATGTTACAGTTTAAGTGTATATTGTAATATTTTAAAGTTTATTTCCTATCTATTTACACATTTTTAAAGCATGTTTTAAGTGTCTATTTTCTCTTTTATGAGCCTATTTACTTGTTTTAAAAGCCTATTTTAGGTATGTAAAATTAATCTTTTTAGAGCCTAAAATTCCAGGTCTAATCATAACACAGCCTATAGAGATGGAAAATCTCGTGTCGAGTATGTTAATAGGCAAAATTGGACCAAGGCCAAGAGGTAGAAATGGGGAAGGTTTTTTTACGTAAAAATCACTATAGCTCCCAGAATAAGACCAATATTGAATCTGTTTCAATGTTATGTTTCACTTTACGCAATCAAAGCAGATAAAAAATGTTTTATGATTCCATATCCACATTACAGTTTTGAATTACTGTATTACCTTTCCAGTCTTACTGATGGAAAGTATTGTTAAACAAGAAAAGTATTTGTATAGGCCTACACACATATGAGTTGACGAACTTCATATTATTTTGTTTCAAAGGGGTATATATACAAGAAAGGTTATCACTCCTTATACCCCCAGTATATAAGAATAAGGATAGAAGATCTAGCCTTAAAAACACCATGGGAACAAGTGTACACCTGGCGAACTGCTGAAATAGGCCTAACCAACTGCTCAACGTAAACAGAGGCTCAGCAATGTCAACAAAAGAACTTCACAATAGTCAGCCAATATCTTCTATAATCATACAGTGTTCTATTATTCATTTACTCTGTGGCCTATACAATGTTTTTTTTTAATAAGGACAGCAATTAATTAATTTTATCCACTTGATCACAATAGGTTTTAATATTTTAATATTTATTTTGAAATAGTGCTTTTGGTGACAAGGCAAGATTTCTACAGTGGACTCTTAATAATTCTAGGCCACACATTTTTCATTGACATTTTCAAGTGTGAAAAAGTTTGAATATATTTTAAAATATACTTTAACTGTATGCCTATGATAAAATATAATAAATCTGTAATTGTTTCCAAAAAAGATCCCATGGTGTTTTTAAGGTTAGGTCATTCTTGAATTATACACATATGAGAATTAAACTTCACTTACATAACAATTATTAGTTTGGAATTTTCAAATTTCACCTTAAAACTACTTACCGAAAATGTTTGTAATTGATGTTGTCTTACCTGAAAATATAAAGAGAATAAAGAGTTAGTGTACTGTTCATATGAAAATCAAAGTCGAGAGTCTTTATCCAAAACAAAAGTAAACCAATTTACATTTCATGCTTAGGAGATATTTTAATGCATTCAAATAGCATACAAATCAGGATTAATACATTAACATCAGTTTTATAACCACCCACATTAAGAAAACTAAAGAGATGAAGGTTCGGATGCAAAATTAAATAACTTCAATATAATCTCACATAGAGACTTATACTTGGCTTGAGTGAAAGCTTATGAACCACACAAAGATTCCGTGGCCTGCGAATTCGACGTGGGTATTTTTCATGGTTTTCCCAGTCGTCAAGACAAATGCCAAATTCGATATTTACATACCATGAATCATCCTCACCACTTCATCCTTTAAATTAAATATCAGCTGAAATTTACTCCATAAAAATACACCAATAAAAGAAATAATTGACAAGCAATAGTTCCATGGCCTACCCTACTATTTAGACACACATCCTGACATGGCCTCATAGCTAAAAAGAGTATAAACACAGCTGAAATTTTAAAAAAATCTACTAGATTAAATTTTGATATTGTAATTCTGCTATTTAAGGAATTCAATTTTTAATATTCAATTAAAAATTTACATACCGGTGCATTTGAATAGACTCGCTTCGCTCGTTGGGAGTGCCCACAAATCTCCTGTGAGATTTTCGGGCAAAGCTTTTTTATGAACTGACACCATATCGGACACAGAGATAGTGTATTCAGATTGCCTTAAACCCTATTACTGTTTAGCCATAAAAACCTTAAAAAGTGCGGAAAAAGTTTTGAATTTTTGGGGGTAAAAAATTAAAAAATGAACTTTTTGAAAGATTGCCGTCGGATACAACATAAAAGGTATAAGTCTGCCTTATCTCAGGTTTCTATCTCCTCTGAAAGTGGGTAAACATTAATGTGTATTTTATGGAGAAAATTTTACCTATATTAAAGGATGAAATAACGAGGATGATTCATGGTATGTAAATATCCAATTCGGCATTTGACTGAGGAAACCATGAAAAACCCAATGTCAAATTGGGCGACTACTAGGAAGGCATGAAGTCAATTTAATGAACATTTTTACCCTATTTCGCGTAATTATTGATTTATGAGCACCAAATTATAATGACTTTAATGTCCTGTAGCATATACAATTTACGTCATAGATCAAAGTCTTCTAATAAAAGTTGCTTGCCTAAGTCCCCTCTATATACAGGTAAAATATTTTGGTGTTATTTATTAAAACACCCTGTATATGCTCTTATATTGTAGAAAATAGAATTTCAGTCTTCGTAATGGTCAAGAATAGAATACCTAGGTCTTATAATACAGTGACTGCAGAGGTGGATCTTGTTTCCTTGAACTCCTCTCGAATGCATTGTGTAGAAGCCAGGCTGTACACTTGAACGAAGCTATTCAAATCGCGCCCCAATTACAAGTTTTCATGTCTACCCTATTATCCACGTCCCTTTAAATATAAGCTGTACGATGTCCATCCTTATTTCATGTATGTCCTTAGGTATACTACTCACTGTGAATAGTTATTTATGGTATAAGGGCTAAAAGAAGGATTTTATTTTGCGAGTACGAGGAAAATAATAGCTATTTATGTATCAAGTAAGCAAAATAACGCTTTAGCGGACGAATCTATAGTGCGTTTCACGTAAGAGTTGGCCAATCATGCGGGTTTCTGCGTCGCGGCGGGCACAGCTCCAACTCCCGAGCGATCGGGTGGAATATCTACTCAAATAAAGCCGCTAACGGTGTAAAGATTCAGGTTCTCACGATTACAGTTAAAATTACAATGAAAATAATCGCGTACCTCATCACAAGAGATGTTGGAAATGTCCTCCTCTTGCATTCACACAACACTGGCACATTTTCAGGAAATTTTCTTTAAGGCGAATAAGGCCAGCTTCAGAGTTAGATTTAATTTCTCTTGTGATATTGTCTAAGTTCTTCTAATGCATGAGGAACATTCTTTATTTTTGAAGTTCCTCCGTAAATAATAGCCACGCACTGTTAGAAGAACTTAAAGACAATATCACAAAATAAATTAACTCAATCTCGGAAGTTGACATTATTCGCGTGAAAGAAAGTTTCCAACAAACGTGCCAGTGTTGTGTAGATGCAAGGGCCCGAGAGAAGATTGAAGAGGCTACGACGACGACATCACCCCGTCAACCCTTCCCGTGTGTGTGCTGTTAGCTGAGTACAACTTATAACAGGTATGAGAGGTATGTCTATATTAATTAATATGTAATCGATAGGGGCCGTATTTTTTGGTAACAACGATAAGCGCGAAATTTTATAAAACAACGTCCCTTAGCTATATTTAGCTTTTATATGCTTAAATTACCAATATGAACCAAATTGAATCCACGAAATATCGCGAAATTCACTCGATTCTGCGAAATGTCTTTATAAGCGCGAAATATGCCCCTTCTGTTCGTAAAGTGAGAAACGAGAACGAAAATGTGCCTTAAAATCACAATATTGTGTTTACTGTATTTTTTTATTTCTTAGCAGCATGCTTTTTTTCTGCTGTTTCTGTGGCTGTCGAAGATTTACCGATATATCGATATTTGTGATCGATTACAAAGATTGCAGAATTTACTCAAAGGTTGTCTGTGACCTGGTTTGTACTGTTGATTACACTCCTTTCCTGCTATCTCTTTGCCAAGTTAGCGATGCCTATGATCGTGTTTGTGACTGGACGGAAATAATCCGGTCCGAGGAGCAATGTGTTAGGTTTCAGGCTCGAGAGGAACCAAACCTTGGGTACAATGTGTCCCGTTGCGATAGGAGCACAAGGATGGGTAGTAAAAATAGAATAATCTAGTAGCTAGGAGGACCAGTCTGTTTAATGGTACAGACAACCAGGGTAGAGCGAGTGGAACTTATAGATCTCAGGTGCTGGTGTCAGGGATCTCTGGATGTAAATCTTGGAGCGAAACCTTTATCATGTAATATACTATGAAACATTTATTCTCAACACAAATAGGTAATAAACACTTGTAAAACGAATAATAACACTTGAATAACAAAATGGAGTGAATATAAGATTGTTGCACTTGCACTGAACAAAGGAATGTGCGTTGGCGGGAACTTTCATACACGTGGCGAGAATTTCTCTCTAATTGTGCCAGCTATGTAACTTATATCTCAATTTACTCGTAATGATCACTAAATTGCTCTGAATATGCTTTCACACTGAAAGATTGAATATTATGAACTTTATAGACGAGCTATTGCGAACGATTGGTTGCGCAACGTTGCCGCACTGATACACGAACTTTTAGACTGATCTAAGAAGCCGATAACACTGAATCTACTGTAACTAGTGTAGATTAATTACTATCACGCGATAATACTTATAAATGGAAGTATTATGTCTTTATTCGATACTTAATAGAGAACCTCTGTTCTATTGTATGAAATTGGCGGTAATTCTGGACGGCGCTCCAGCACGTCTCTCGTGCTTGAAGGCTCGCTGCTAACTAACTCTATGTCGCTATGATGTCACGCTGATGCTAAGGCTGCACCTGCCTCTGCAACGGGGATTCACAGAAATAAGCGGGCTTGTACTCATATCAATGCGCTGAGAGGGAAAAATGCACTGAGCGGAACATTTGAATATGCACTGTTACTAGACATGTAAAATAATGCTAGTAGAACCCTTAGCTTTCTCCAACATAGACTCCCCCCGTTAAAGTATTAACTTTAAGAAAAATAACTAAGGAGAAAGCTATAATAAAAAGGATGCACTGGTATATACACGTAAGCACTGACTCTACACTATTTAGACTAGCAACACACGCAAGGTTGTGAAGGTCTAGTTGACTACTGGCTGGAATCCAAACTGTTGTTGTAGCATCCATAAGTGAAGACTTCGACTTGTGCACAACAGCTGATTCAGGAACTTGTAGTGTAGATCAGGTGGCTTGTTGAAACACAATCTGTAGAAACTTGTTGAAGAAATGCTTGATGATTTCTTTATATCATTCAGGGCACAGCTGATGATCTTATATTACTAACATGGTATCTTGCCATAATGTAGAAAGACAATTGGATAAACATTAAGTAAGATTTTAACACAAACAGTGCTGAAAAGTTGCTTTCTTACATATCTCACAGTGTAACGGTTTGGCTACATGTAGATTTATTGCTAACATGGTAGCTCTCTAACTGGATATATGCAAATGATGCAAGTAAATAGCTTTTCACTATTTGGAAGATGAGATACACTGCTTTGTATTGTTTCTAGATGAGAACAGACACTGCGGAGTGTTGTTTCGCTCTGAAGACAGACACTGAGTGTTGTTTTTCGATGAATGCAGACACTGCGGAGTGTTGTTTCTCTCTGAAGACAGACACTGCTGAGTGTTGATTTGCGAATGTAAAGATCGGTAAAAAGGATCTGATTTACCTCTTGTATTTACACTATTACTTGTTTTCAACCTTCCTTGATTGTTGAAAGATTTATGGTGAATAGATGAGTGCAAATGTTCGTTCCTGGTTTTGAAGGAAGCGAAGCTATTGCGAACTGGTTTGACCGCTGCACTGGATCGGTTTGTCTCTAAGCGTTTGCTCTGCATATGATGAGAGGCTTTGTTTGTACTGTTTTGAATTCTAATTTGTTTAGAATTGCTCTGTAGTGAAGTACTCTGCGGACTTTGACCAATATTAAAACATGTAAAGGCGTAAGCTGTTGATTTCTCTTGCTTAGCTGTGAAATGCAGTAACTTGCTATGTTTTAAGTCACATTTACAGTAAGAAGGCAATTCACACTCTTGTACCTTGTGTTCTGTGGAGAAGCAATTAAAGCACAAGTGCTTTGATCGTGCACAACTCCATCGTTGTTGCACTGTGAATTTGCGGAAATGTTTGCACTTATGTAACGAGTGGTTTCGTTTACACAGAGAACAAGTTTGCTGCTGTTTAGGTTTGCTCGTGACAAAGAAAGAATGCATCACTGTTTCTTCGTCTGTCGTTAAGTTTTCATCATCTTGAAGCGAAACCGTATTCATGTCACGATGCAGAAGTTGACTGTGGACTGATTGTTGACAACCACAGAAAGATTCTAAATTGCACTGTTGTACCGTATGATTTGATGAGAAACAATTGACACACAGGTGCTGTGACTTGACGAAATTCCATCGCTCATTGACTGGAATTTGCCGGAATTCATCACAATGATACAGCTTGTGATTGCGTTGACAATAGGCACACGATAATCTGCTTGTACCTTCGTACGACTGTCGCTGCTCTCGGACAGTGTATTGTGGCGATCGCAGCTCAACCTTTCTTGCAGGTGATGGGCTGGACACATTGTTGGAATTGGATAACACTTCTAATGAATGAGCCTTGGCTTCTAGGAAGTTCATCAACTCTTGAAGTGATGTGAACTTTTTTGAGTCAATTTTACTTTCCCATTCTTTACGTGTAGTCTCACCAAGATGATCCAATATTAATTGAATAAACATGACTTCGTGTAATGGGATTTCAAGATTGAGAGCTTCGATGGCGTTAAGATTGCTTTGAAACTGATTTAGTAAGTTTCGCAAGTCTGTAACATTTTCATCTTTCATTATTGGTAATGAAAGTAGATTTTTGATATGAGCTGTGGCAATAACTCGAGTATTATCATATCTTGCACACACTAAATTCCATGCTATTGGAAAATTATCGCTCGTGACTGGAAGATTCTGAAGGAGCGCGTGGGCTTGTCCCTTCACAGAACTCAGCAAATAATGGTATTTCTGGATGTTATCCAAGGAATCATTGTTCACCACTAAACTACTGAAAGTGTCGTGATAGTGTTTGAAGTTAGTCACATCTCCAGTGAATACAGGAATTTGAATTCTTGGCAATTGTATATTTCTATTGTTGCATTGTGAATTAGAAGACTGACATGTGTGATGAGAGTGACCACTGTGATTAGATCGTTGGCTGTGATGAGAGCCTACACTACGCACTGGTTGGTCGTGTAGAAATAACAATTCACTAAGCTTAGCCTTTAGCACCTTGTACTTGTTATTCATCTCTTCGTCATACTGTGCGTGCATGTCAAGTTCACTTTCAGCTTCGATAATAGCTTCAATTTGAGTTTGTACCACTTCATAATTTTGCCACACTTCGTTAAGAGTGTCATATTCAACTTTTAATCGAAATATATCAACTTCTTCAGTAATATTGTCACTGTACTTCTGAATGTACGTAAGTTTTCTTTTAAGAAAAGCACGTTTTTTCGTTAATTCCTTCAAGTCACTTTCCATGGTGAGATGAGAAATTACTTGTAGTTTAAAGATGAGATGCTACCACCGCTGCACGATGATACATGTGAGTCAGCTGTTCACTGCTTTCTTGAAGTTCACTGGTGACCGGAATCCCACGATGAGTCGAATCACTGCTGCTATGATGCTGTCCTCGATGCGAAGTTCAGGGTTGCTGGAACTCACGAACTGACCGACGCGGAAGCACAGATGAATGAGACGAACTCGAGAAACGGTATTTGCGAATACAAGTATGCAATAAATATGATTGTACCAATATGATCCTTCCCGTGAGGAGCCAATGTTGGTAGTACTGGAATCTTGTGCTTGCTAATTGGAGTTTCTGGATCACTGCCAATCAGAAGATACCAAGGCCAAGAATCAATGTTGCTGGAATCTCCGATCCGACGCGGAAGATACGAACACTGAATAGCTCGCGCTTGGGAGTATTCGAGAAGCGAACCCGTACATGTGTGAGATAGTTCTAGGTTTATCCAAATTACATCCGGCACCGGTAGGATCAAAATGTTTGCAAAAACGGCATATATCCGGACCGAGAGGAGCAAATGAAAAGCGATTTTCACTTGTCGCGAAAAAATACAATCTGATCTCACACGATATAGGTTAAACACTTGTAAAACGAATAATAACACTTGAATAACAAAATGGAGTGAATATAAGATTGTTGCACTTGCACTGAACAAAGGAATGTGCGTTGGCGGGAACTTTCATACACGTGGCGAGAATTTCTCTCTAATTGTGCCAGCTATGTAACTTATATCTCAATTTACTCGTAATGATCACTAAATTGCTCTGAATATGCTTTCACACTGAAAGATTGAATATTATGAACTTTATAGACGAGCTATTGCGAACGATTGGTTGCGCAACGTTGCCGCACTGATACACGAACTTTTAGACTGATCTAAGAAGCCGATAACACTGAATCTACTGTAACTAGTGTAGATTAATTACTATCACGCGATAATACTTATAAATGGAAGTATTATGTCTTTATTCGATACTTAATAGAGAACCTCTGTTCTATTGTATGAAATTGGCGGTAATTCTGGACGGCGCTCCAGCACGTCTCTCGTGCTTGAAGGCTCGCTGCTAACTAACTCTATGTCGCTATGATGTCACGCTGATGCTAAGGCTGCACCTGCCTCTGCAACGGGGATTCACAGAAATAAGCGGGCTTGTACTCATATCAATGCGCTGAGAGGGAAAAATGCACTGAGCGGAACATTTGAATATGCACTGTTACTAGACATGTAAAATAATGCTAGTAGAACCCTTAGCTTTCTCCAACAGATCGATTACAGCAGAAGAGTGTAGAATGTTTGTTGCTTGTATTCAACAGATTTCGTCTTTTATCCACAGTGGTATGGTTGGTACTTCTGTTTGGAAATGGCTATCTGATGGTGTTTAGTAGAAATTACGATATTTCTCGTAATTATATTTGAACACAACTCTAATCATATCTAAATCGAAAGTTACTTCACTTCATACACGGGCAGAAGAATATAGAAATGGGGGCGGGGGGTGTTAATTCATGTAAATAAAGAAGCAAAGTTTATCATTGCGCAATGTTTCCAGTGTAATATAAAGTAATTTATTTCACGATATACCCACCGAAATAGAAGGAAGTTAACACCGAAATCAGCCATTTTATTTCACCAATAAATCAGGGCCCTAGTAATCGATGCATTACAATAATTCGTATCAATTTGTAGAGTCTTCATAAACTATTTGAGGAAATATGAATACTTACACATATTTCTAACTAACAGAATATGATTATATTGTAAATGTAATTATTGTTAATCAAGTTAAGATTATGCCTTCTAATATAGTTCTTATGCGAATACTTAAAAGTATCACATTAGCAAATAAATAAAACCATTCACCATAACAAATGGTGGAGGCATTTCACCATAACACCATAACAAATGGTGCAGGCATTTCACCACAACACTTCTCTCTCCAAAAACCTGCGATATAATATAATAATATACACATTACCACACCTCGTTTTGTTTTCTCTATGTCCAGGGTAGAGAAAGTTATGTAACTGCATTATTTTCGTGGATTTCATTCTGTAATATTTATTTATAACATGAATTATATTGATAACTTCTCTTATTTGTCAAACTTGCATTTCATTTTTTTTTTCAAACACATCTGATACCATTTGGCAACAATATGTTCTGTGATTTGGATTTCATAATTGTGTGTAAAAAGGGATTAAGTATTCTCAAAAACATTTAATTTTTGGCATTTAAAATCAGAATTTTTCAAAATCCTTTCTTAGTGAGCACCTACGTTATGAAACGAAGGTACTGTCAAAATTCCAAGTCTCTACCTGTTATAGTTTAGGCTCTACGTTGATTCTTGTCAGTCAGGGCAAAGCCTTTTATATATATACTAGCTTAAAAGACCCGGCGTCGCCCGGGTTTTGTATTTTGTAATTGGAAATTAGCTTATGAAGAATTTTCAATTTTAAATTCTAGGTCCTTATATAGGCATTTATAATTTGAAATAGGAAGAACGACTTATTACACTCAAACTATTCCCTCAGAAAACGCTTGATATAGTTTTTTATGGCTCATAGAGGATCTAGAATGTTGCATCCCATCGCTTGTACAGTGCACAGCAAGCCTGGTAGAGGTTTAAATAAGAAGAAACAGAAATTCCTGTAACATAAAATTGTAATATCGAGGCGGGAAATTTCCCACTCTTATGTTACCATAAAGCATTATCACTTTCATACTTTTCTCTCCAAAAACCTGCGATATAATATAATAATATACACATTACCATACCTCGTTTTGTTTTCTCTATGTCCAGGGTAGAGAAAGTTATGTGATTCCATTATTTTAGTGGATTTCATTCTGTAATATTTATTTATAACATGAATTATTTTGATAACTTCTCTTATTTGTCAAAAGTGCATTTCAATTGTTTTTTCCAAGCCCACAATATACAATTTGGCAACAATATATTCTGTGATTTGGAATTGATAATTCTATGTAAAAAGGGATTAAGTATTTTCAAAAACATTTAATTTTTGGCATTTAGAATCAGAATTTTTCAAAATCCTTTCTTAGTGAGCACCTACATTATGAAACGAAGGTACTGTCAAAATTCCAAGTCTCTACCTGTTATAGTTTAGGCTGTACGTTGATTCCTGTCATTCAGTCAATCAGTCAGTCATTCATTCAGTCAGTCAGGACAAAGCCTTTTATATATATAGAGATACTAGCTTAGCTACAGAAGATTAACCCTTCAGCCTATTTGGCAAGACTTGATTTCTCACACCTATACAAACCTGTGACGGACCGCTAAGAAAACAGTTAACATAATGAGATGGCTCGTAGTTTATTTCGTGCTTCCTTACTATGCAATTTTAATGTCCCTTCCAATTTCTTTCCAGTACTTTTAATACAAATTTAACATAAACGCCTGTATCCTATAGGATGCATTATCAATTGAAGAATTAAGACAGAATCCAGCATCACAAGTGGGGTCAGATCAGATTAGATGCTGGTATTTAGGCCTATAGTTTATATTTTAGAAAAAAACTGGCAGAACACGATAATTTTTTGCTCTTTCGAAGGATCAGTTTTCGGTAAAACATTTAATTTGTCAAATCAATTGCAGGTGGCTTTGCCTTTTTTTTTTTTTTTGGTATCGATCGAATTATCGATCGTTTCGATTTTGTGAGCTCTTCCTGGTCGATTCTTTTGTTTATAATGTCAAATTCAATAGAGTCGCTTTCTAATCGTGGAATGCACTCCAAAGCGGATTTGTAGCTGTTTCATTAATATTATTAATCGTTTAGTTTATAAATGATTCTCGTGTGTGTTAATAAATACTTACTTACTCAATGGCAATAGACAATTCCTAAGAAAACTAAAGGAATATTATCTATTTTACGGAACCTGAAGGTTCATTGCCGCGCTTACCTGAGCCCGCCATTCAACCCTATTCTCTTCTAACGCCATCCTCACCCCTCGCAAATCCTACTTTTCCCAAATCCATCCTAATATTGTCCACCCACCTACGTCTAGGTCTTCCAAGTTATCTTCTCCCTTCGGGTCTCCCAGTAAATACTTTCGAGAAATGTCTTTCCTCCCCCATGCGCGCAACATGTCCAGCCCATTTTATCCTTCGCAATTTAATTACCCTTACTATATCCGTTGAAGTACACTGGTTATGAAGCTCATCGTTATGCAGTTTTCTCCAGTCCCCATTTTCATCTCTCTTAGGCCCAAATATTTTCTTAAGTACAAGGTATTTCATTTTTTAGGTATTGATTTAATATTATATTTTCTTTATATATTTGTAATTTGTATTTTGTAACGTAAATGGCTGAACTGTGCCCGAGCACGAGCGCTTGCTCATTCGGGTGGTCTTGTTTTGTTTTGTATATTTGTATAAATTTGTATAAATAAATAAATAAATAAATAAAATTGATTTGAAAAAAAAAGTGTTAATAAACATTTTTTATTATTATTAAGGAATATTCCACAATACAATGGTTTTCCTTCATCCCACAACAATCTTCTTCCTCCATAAGTCCCTGTCCATAGCATCTTCTTCGCTTAACCCTCTTCTCTCCATACTCCTTTTCACCCCATCCATCCAGCACTCTTTGGCCTTCCCTCTTCTTCTTTTTCCTTCTACTTTCCAATCCAAAATTTCTTGGATATTCTATCCTCTGTCATTCTGAGTACATGTCCATACCATCTCAAGCGTCTTTCTTCTACAATTTCCAAAATAATCTTTTCAACTTGCATTATTTCCCATATTCTACTATTCCGAATTTTTTCTTTCCTGCATTTTCTTGCTGAACGCCTCCAAAAATCCATTTTTAATACCATTAATTTGTTTGCTTGTTGTCTACTTATGGTCCAAGTTTCAGCGCCATATAATTTTAATAAACAGAATGTTTCAAGTATTTGCTCTTAATTTTTAATCTTCGAATTAACTATCGCTAGCGAAGCCACATACACCTGCTAGTATTTAACAAAATGTACTGAAATTGAATTACAGTGGACTCTTAGTAATTCCAATCCCAAGGGGAATCAGAAAAAAATCGAATCATCCAAATTTCGAATTAACCAAAACTGTGACTTTTTAAACGAAAATACCGTAAAAATGTCGAAAATAAACTCATTGCAATAAATAATAATTATTGTATAGTGAATCTTACCTATGACTGCCATCCTGTTGTTAGGATGTTAAATGAAACCGTTTTTTGTTTCACACTAAAACCGCAACCCTAAATTTAATAAAGGAACTGGTGTATGCTCCACGCTTTGACATTTTCAAACACAGTCACACCTGGAGGATAGAATGAACACTAAAATTTTCACAGAAGTGTTGAATCCCTCCAAGATTGTAGGGGAGAGGGTGAACTTCGCATTCCATTGAACGTCTGTTCAGCAGGAGGAAGATAACGGTGGTTAAAAATAACTTTAGTACGTACCTGCTGGCCGCTACCGACTAGGGTTCTTCAGCGAAATAGAGAATTCTTGTGGAATTCCTGGAAGCAATGAACTCTTGGATTCCTTACAACATTAACTTGAGACAAATTTTGGCTTCTATTTATCCAAATTAAGCTTAAAAAATTCGAATTAATTGCAATTTTGTAACATATATTTATATAGGAATTTCAAGGGGAATGAATATTTATTTTAATTATACAATATTTCGAATTATCCAACGTCGAATTAACCAAATTAGACTGTATTTGAATTGAAGGGGCTAGTTCCATAAGGGCGTAAGGCACAAGATCAAAGTTTTGAGAAATCTTGATGTTTTTAAACAATGTTACCACTCACAAGGACAGGTCTTTTCTTATGACTGAGCAGAGGTTTAAGGCACAAGAATAAATTATTCACTGAGTATTTAAGAGATATGAGGAGAAGGTATAAATGTTAAAAGCTCAAAATTCAAGATGTGCCTTACGCCCTTATGGAACTAGCCCCTTCAATTTGATTTTAGATTTAGATAGTATTTACGGCGTTTGGCCCACTTTTGTTCTCAACCCTTCATTTTGTTTGTGATTGATTTTCATATTACCCCCTAAAACACTGATAACAGCATTCCTCTTCTTGGCAGTAGTAATAGGATTTGGATAACAAAATCACTTGCAGAAAGATTGCATTATCCATGTCGTCGTGACAATAAATTTCGTGCTGCTTAACTCTTTATATTGAGTTATATTATGCGACTTTCTCTTCACCTTCAAGAGTTTAGAAAGGTTCGTATTCCACCTCGTAACCATTTGCTTCCATTTCTGTGATTGGATGTTGGAAACTGCCTCATTCTAATGGATGAGAAGGCTCCGATCCTAACGAGACCACATTGATTTCAGTTTGATATTCTCTTCTCTTTAAAATGGTAATATACACTCAAGTACATTGAAAATCTCTATCTTAATCAGGGACAGATCCAAAACTTATTGAAGGGGACCGACATAAAGAAAAGTTTCATGTATTCCACGAGTGACAGACGGGACACTCAGAGTTAGAAAATTCAAAATTAGCATAATAGGGCCTAGTCTACTTTAGGTAGATTTCGAAGAAAAATCTACCTATTGGGATCGGAACCATGTCATGATTTTCGAAAAATTCTTTCATATCTTTACGTTTCATACCTCCCTAAGTACGATTCCACCGCCCGCTCAAAAAATAAAATAAAATAAAAATAAAACAAATTGTATACTTATATACAGGGTGTTAATAAATAACACCGAAATATTTTACCTGTATATAGAGGGAACATAGACAAGCAACTTTTATTAGGAGATTTTTGCTATACGACGTAAAATGTGTATGCTACAGGGCATTAAAGTCATTACAATTTGGTACTTATAAGTCAATAATGAAGCGAAGTAGGGTTAAAATTTCATTAAATTGACTTTACGTCTTCCTAGTGATCAATAAAAACCTGACTCTTAATTATTCACCAACAGCTATATCATAATTTAGTGTTTACATAATCTGCAAAATTCACAGACTAATCACATGACTGGTCGCCACTGCACTAGTCTTTTTTTATTCATAACTACTCGCTATAGTGTTAACAACGAAGTTCCTTTGTTTTGCATTTTTTTTCTAATGTTAGAAGTCAGTGGCGGCCATGCCCTGGGGGATTTTATGCTGTAACAGGAAATATTGAATCCATAGAGCAAAAATTTCCTAATAAAAGTTGCTTGTCTATGTCCCCTCTTTACACAGGTAAAATATTTCGGTGTTATTCATTAACACTCTGTATATATATATATATATATATATATTAGGAAATTTTTGCTCTATGGATTCAATATTTCCTGTTAGGCCTACAACATAAAATCCCCCAGGGCATGACCGCCACTGACTTCTAACATTAGAAAAAAATGCAAAACAAAGGAACTTCGTTGTTAACACTATAGTGAGTAGTTATGAATAAAAAAAAGACTAATGCAGTGGCGACCAGTCATGTGATTAGTCTGTAAATTTTGCAGATTATGTAAACACTAAATTATCATATAGCTGTTGACGACATATATATATATTAACCATAAAAGTCTCACTTGAGATTGCCTATGATAATTTTCCGTGTACTGTGTCTACTGCGATGTGCAATAGGCAGGCCGGGAGTGTTAAGGACTTGTGAGAAATGCAAGCTTGCTCAAGTTGAGAGATACTTCGATATTGAAATCCTTGTTCGCACTTAGGAAATCAAAGTAGCTGAACTAACACAATAAGTTTGCCCTCTTTCACTCCGCACTCAAGCGTAAAAGTTAACTGTAACGCCGTTTTCGTTTATAATTAAATCTCCCAAACTCGGAGCGAAGAAATAAAAACTCTAAAATGTTGAGTATTCAAACAAAAGAGCTACAGTAAAAGAATGTATCTTACATGAAGGAGCTATCTTAGTAATTCTAGCACATCAAGAAAAATTATTACTTACAAAGAAAGTCGCGGCTTTTTCATTAAAGATTGCCTTGTTTAAGACAAGACTTATTTATATTGTATTAACACTTCTTGTTTATGAATATAAAATGTTGCTTTTTAGGACAAGATGTTTACTAGCAGTAATAGTAGTACTAATAATAATCTAATATCTATATTAATAAAAGAAAGTGTTTGTCTTTCTGTCTGTCTGTCTGTCCGCGATGTCCAGCGAAATCTATTGAACGCAGAGATCTGAAATTTTAAACATAGGTGGGCTGAAGGGTCGGAAAATGCACATCGAAGCCAGAATTTTAATTTTATCTTTCGTTCGTGAGTTAAGAGTGAAAAAGGGCAGAAAACGTGCATTTTTTGCTCTTTCGAATCATCGTTTCTCAGTAATTGTCAATTCAATTGGAGGTGTCTTTGCCTATTTTTGTCATACCTTGGAAATAAAAGCATTGCGATCGCTTGATTTCGTAAGCCCACCCTGGTCGATTCATTTGTTTAGAATGTCAAGGCAAGCAGACATCTGAAATTTTCATTTCTTTTCGGAAGAGGGATAATCAATATAGGCCTAAATATGGTCAAAAATTGTTTGATTTGGACGAAACTCACTATACACGGGTTTTCTGGGCCAAGGAACTCGAATCTGAGGTCGCTTTTACCAGGCGACGATCTCTAATTGTGGTATGTAGTCCACATGATTTAGGTTTTAATAAATGTAATGATTTAACTATTATGCTCTTAACTTTTAATTTTTAATTTTTGAAATAATTATTGCGGGCGAAGCCGCGGGCACATGCTAGTAGCCTAATAGAGCTATTTGAACTCGAGTTTCAGAGTACATTTAACGCCACCTATTAACAAGACCGTAATCCATTACGAAATTAATTGCTCCGTTTGCTATAGCAACCGAGAAAAAATGAGCATCGTTGAAAACAAGTTTTCGCTATATAATACATGAATTTGTCGTGCGCTTCTTTTTTGTTAACCTGCTCATGAATGCGGGCCTAAATTGAGAAACATTGAATGATTTGGACGAAACTCACTATGCGGGGGTTTTTGGGCTAGGTAACTCGAATCTGGGGTATTTTTTGTTTATGAATGATTTGGGTAAAGTTCAGGAACCTGATATTCGTTTTAATTGTTTCACTTGGAATCTGTATGCCCATATGGCAGCACAAAATCCTATTTATTATTTTAATTATTTATACATACTACATAAAACAATATAATTCAGAACAATAAAGTTTTAATTATTTTTCTATTAAATAAATGATTTTTAGTACATGTTCTGTAAAACAGCTGCTTGTCGGAAAGTAGCACGCCGAAAAGTAGCACTTTACCAGCCTAGGCCGTTAAAATCGTCATGGCAACTGAAAAATCCAGATGGCGGTGACCAGTCATACCAACCGTAACTGGGTTTTAAAAAAAATACTGATCATAAACCAACAAATATAAGGCAACATTGTTTCTTTACGTTAATCAGAAACTTTAACAGGTTTTTTTACAAAACACTTCATAATATAAACAAAAATATAGGCCTAAGACAACATAGCAACATCTATTATATAAAGTCGAATGTGTGTTTGTGGGTATGTATGTATGTATGTATGTATGTATGTTTGTTCCTTATACAAATCTACATTTCTTTACCAATTTGCACGGAATTTTGCACACATACCCAGTTAAGCCCGGGAAGTATAGCGGTCAACATTAAAATTCAAACAAAATACTCCTTCCCTTGAAAATTATATAATTTCTGAGAATTTTATACTGAAAAAATGAATTACTGTTTAGTTCACATGGCAACAGTGAATTGTTTACTATGATTACATAGGGCCTTGGCAAGTATATTGCCTAATGCTGGACTTTAACGAATTATGATTCCATCGATGTAATATATTGGAGAAAATAATTACTGAAAATGAAATCCACGAAAATAAAGCACAGTGTGATGTAGTCACGTAACTTTCTCTACCCTCGACATAAGAAATATTTACTCACTTCACATTTTGATGTAGAATAAGAGGGACAACTTAAGTGTGTGAGTATGCTATATCAAAAGTCTGTAAATAATCCTTTCCGCTGATAAGTTATCCATACCTGTAGGCTTTGTATTAGTTGAGAAATAGGGATGTTTATCATAGGCCCTAAGCATGGGATGGAACATTTTGACTCGCAGTATATTATGTCTCGGGTTCTAGGGGAGGAAAGTATGAAAGTGATACTGCATTTCTCTTTTATTTCAGCTCCGAAACGATTGTATAGTAACATGAGAATGAGAAATATTATTTTCCGTCAAGTCAGTACAATCTTATGTAATTTGTGTTTCTTCTTATTTCAACCCCTCCCAAGCATGATGTGTAGAAGCAACGGAATGCAGCATTCCACATCCTCTATGAGCCATAAAAAGCTATATCCAACGTTTTCTGATGGAATAGTTTGAGTGTGATAAATCTTTTTCTTCATTTCAAGTTCTACATACATAAAGTCCTTCATAAGTTAATTTCAAATTAAAAAATACAAAGCCCGGGCGACGCCGGGCCTTTTCAGCTAGTTATTCATAAGAAACCCGCACTGCCATCTACTTCTAAATTTCGTATTGGTTCATAGGTTAGGATTCTGACGGCTGTGAGAATATGGCGTCAACAAATGGTTAGCTATGCCTTTTATAATTAATTATACGGTAGGATATTTATTTCATTTCATATCATTTAGAGAGCTTTTACTAAAAAATATTGTATGCACCACGCACGCAAAAGCTTCATTGGACTCATCCAGTATTTCGTCGGCTACTTGATATAACTTATAAATAGTTCTAAATAAAAGATCAAGCAGGTGAGTAAATAATCGCGGGTGAAGCCGCGGGCACCTGCTGTTAATAATAATTCTAGAAGGTGTAATCTGCTTGTGCTCCCATTCTATAGTTGATAAAAGCTAAGTCCAACTTCAATAATCGTATTCAAGTGCTACATTCTCTGAAGGGTAATTATCATCCGGGGTGAACTCCACCTATTCTAACTACTTGAGGAATCCCATTCAGTTCTTTACCACGCCTTGGAGAGTTACTAAATATGCTAAGCAGTAGGGCAACCACAAATTATCCTTCATTCCACTGAGAAATATGCTTTTAACATCATGCTTTATTACAAACTACAGTATAATACTATTTTGTGAGTAATGTCAATTTTCACTATTCGTATAGGCTGTCACTATCATTATCGTAGGCAAAACTTTCATTTTTTAAGGCAAGCCACATACGTACATCTAAATTTTCTTCCATGGCACTAGCCTATAGTGGTATTTACGAGGGCCGTCCAGAAAGTATGTTTCCTTAGGGAGATTTAGCCAAAAAATTCATCGAAATATTTATTGCAATAGATACAGCAAGTGTTCAGCTATGTTTCAACATATTCGCCACAGGAAATGAGACATTTGTCATAACGTGGGACCAACTTGTGAACTCTTGTGTCGTAGAAGTCTGCCGTGTGTGGTTAGAACCACTGTGTGACAACCATCTCCGCTTCTATGTCATTCCCTGTCATTCTCTGTCATTTATTAAGGTGTAGGAAAAGATGGAAATCACTGGGAGCGAGGTGTTGAAGCCTCCACCCTACAGCTCGGACCGCGCACCCAGAGTTTTAATTTTTTTCTACCCCTCAGGAAATGACAGTGAATGACAGAGAATGGTAGAGATTGACAAAGAAGCGAACGTTATCACACAATGATTCAAATCCCAGGCGGCAGGCTTCTACGACTTAAGTGTACAAAAGTTGGTCCCACTGTATGACAAATGTCTCAATTCCTAAGGCGAATACTTTGAAAAAAAATAGCAGAACACTTGCGATATCTGTGGCAATAAATATTTCCGTGAAATTTTGTTTTGTTAGTGTAAATGACCCTAGAAAAACTTACTTTGTGGACGGCCCTCTTAAAAAGACACGAGTATGTTTATGAAGGTCGATTCGCCCGTTCCATAATTTACGTTCGAGTATCGTAATTATCATTTTAGGCAAATTGGATACGGCTGTTTTTGTACCTAATCTCTCGTGGGATTACCTATGATAAAAAATCGGGTATGTAGAAGCGTCACGCGACTGAAATGAAAGTAGGATTTTTTTTAAATTTTTCTATTTTTTTTAATTTTTCAATTTTTTTAATTTTGGATTATTGGATTTTTTTCAATTTTGGTTTGTTGGATTTTTTTATTTTGGGTTCATGGACTTTTTGATTTTGGATTTTTAATTTCTTTTAAATTTTGGGTCTTTGAATTTTTTAATTATTGAATTCTGGATATTTTAATTTTGGATTTTTTAAATTGTGGATCTTTAAATTTATAATTTTTTGGATTTTTTAAATTTTCGATTTTTAATTTTGGAATTTTTTAAATTTTGAATTTCGGTTTTTAATTTTGGAGTTTTGGATTTTTTCTTTTTGGATTTTTTAGTTTTTAAAATGTCAATGTGTTGATTGTTTTCTGTGTAGTCCGTCACAGTCCCGCTACTTTCGTAACGCAGCTGTGGGTTAGCTCTCGATTTACTCCTAGCGCGCCTAAACAAGTTTCACTTAAAAAATGTAAACAACGACAAGAAGAGGAACGTCCGATATTTATATACTATTTTTTATCCTCAAACCGTTACAAATGCGCCCATGATAAAGTAATCTGGTTGCTACAGTGATTACATTAGCTTATAATATATTCACTTAACTCTGGTTAACTTACTCCCAGATTCAATCTAGCTTCAACGAACGTCCGAGGAATCTCTTCTTTCCTCCCTTTTCTGCTACACTTCCTTTGAAGAAAATAAAGAAAACTTTAAAGCAAGTTCTTATCTTCTTTTTACTGATGCCCGGTTTAGTTTTCTCAACTAACAAACTTCTCACTCAATTTTAGAATTAATCTTGGCCCCCTGGTACCCTGCGAGTTGCTCTTCTGTTCACTAATTCTAACTTTCTTTTCCATCCAATTACATATAGCTCTGAATCGTATATCTTTAACAGTAATTAGAACTAGTGGGTTGGATTCAACTGGTTGAACCAATTATCTTTATATATTATATAGTTTATTACACAACTTAGGTGGAAGCCACTTTAATTTCTTAAACAGGATGGAAGGGATATATGATATAATACGAGACGCGTCCATAAAGTAAATTTCCCACAGGCCATTAACGGAAACAAAGCACAATTTAATGGACATATATATTCCATCAGATACAGCAAGTGTTCAGCAATTTTCCAACATATTCGCCACCGGAACTGAAACATTTGTCATACCGAAAAACCAGTTTTTGAATACCTGTGTCTTACAAGTCTGCCGCCAGGGATTTGAACCACTGTGTGACAAATATCTCCTCATCTCTATCATTCTATGTCATTTCTTGAGGAGTAGGAAAAGATGGAAATCACTGGGAGCGAGGTCCGGGCTGTAGGGTGGATGTTTAAACACCTCCTAGCACGTCTCCTGCAGAAGTTCGGCTGGGAGGTGTTTAAACAGCCCGGACTTCGCTCCCAGTGATTTCCATCTTTTCCTACACCTAAGGAGATGACGGGGAATGCCATAGAGGCGAAGGTGGTTGTCACACGGTGGTTCAAATCCCAGGCGGCACACTTCAAAGACACAAGTAGGATATTCAAAAGTTGGTAAGTCAAATGTTTCAATTCCGGTGGCGAATATGTTGAAAAATAGATGAACAATTTTTTTTTTTTTTTTTTGCAACTTGCCCCCGGAGTGCCAAGCAATGAAGCTTCTTACCTCCGTTCAGACCAAATTTTGGTTGTCATAGCAACATATTGTTTTATAGTGTTCATATACGGTTTTGAAAGTTGCAATGCAGATAGCTTTGACAAATAACACTACCCACATATTCCTGTAGACCTTTGATCTTCCGTAAGCCCTGCTTAATGAATCAATCTGGAGCTTAACTCGGAAATCGATTACAAAAATAGCTTAAACCATTTTGTTACATCAGTTTATCTGATTTCATTTTTCCATAAATTTGCATTTAATCTAGAAGCCCGAAATTCTGTGAAAAGCATACTAAGCTAGTAACTCAGATCTGCACACCTTTTTCCTTTCGTAGAAACGAACAAAAATTCAAATACTATTTCTTGTCTCACGTAAATAGATTTCTTAGAAAAAAGAATCCTTAACTCTAACAGTGCTTTTCCTAACTAATTAGTTTATAGAACGCTGCCTTAAACACTTGCTAGCAAGAAGAAGTCTATAACAAATTCTCTATTTGATTTTTTGCGCAGTTCCTCAAACGCAGATTTCCTCTTAACAGCTGAACGAGAGAAATTCAGGAAAGCAGAAGATACGGGCTTGGAAACCAGTGGATGTAGGAAGTAAAAGATAGACGAAGAACTTTATTGTTCAGCTTAATGATCGTGGCTTGCCGCTTTCCAGGAAAATTGACACACGAGTATCTTAGGAACGTGGCAGGGGGGAAAAAAAGAACAAGTAGAAATTAGTTGTTCTGATTACTTGATCCTAAGAGGCAAAAGGAGGAAGTGAAAAAGAAAAATAGAATGCATTAGCAATGGCCAGACTTCTGGCACCCTTTGGGGACCTATCATATCAGTAAAAACATGGACCACAAATTCGAATTGAAGGGGTAAGTGTATGAAGGAGATATGTAACAAAATAGTTTTACGTAGATTTCGAAAAAAAATCTACCTATTGCAATCGATACCATGTCATGACTTTCGAAAAATTCTTTCATATCTTTACGTGTCATGCTTCCCTAAGTACGAAACCACCGCCTGTTCATCATCTTTACACGCTAGCGGCCGTAATTTTGAAGATATTTGAACCAAATATTATTATGTTATCTCTAGGTCCAATAGTTCGGACAAGTTCGTTAACGAGAAAAATTGGCCCAATGGGGTGGTCGGGAGAGCGGGTTGAAATTTTAAAACATTTATATCTCGGCCCCTATGAAGTATAGAGGGAAACTTCGTTTGAATAAATTATAGTACTCCCTGTGGAGTTCACAGTGACACCAACGATTCGAGGGTTTTGGGGGTACGAGTGGAGGTGGGGGTGGGGGGATGAAAATTGGTAATTTTTGAAACCACGTCGTGTGGGGTATCATTGAAACGCTCTTGATGAGTACTCTACAAATCAATAACTAGTTGCTCGATAGTTCTCATATAAGGCGAGATTTGAATATTTGAAAAAGTGCTCTTTCCTCTTTTTTGCAGTTATTAATGCGGGTTTGTCATGCCAAGGCTAAAGAAGAAGAGTGCTGCGCATCGACAATAAATTAAACCAAAAGCACTTCGAAATCTACCTCAGCCTGTAGGTCTGCCTAAAGGGATTTTTTGAGTTGGATTGATAATTATTTCACACTGGCCCTGTGTAGGCTAAGGTAGAAAGGTGAAGTCAGAATGAAAAATTCAATGCCATAGCCGGGATTTGAACCAGGATCTTCGGCTCTCAGTGCCGCCGCTCTACCATTGAGTTACCATGGCAACATGCCGGTACAATATCACTTACCAGGTGAATTAGTCCACTTAAATATAGGGGAGGAATGCCTGAAATGACAATTACTGCAACAGTGCAAATCGCACAGTAGGCTTTACCTATATGTAGCGGCGGATTTCTATGACCTAAAAAATAGGATATATGTATGCATTTATGACCTAAAATACATTAAAATATGACCAATAAAATTTAAAATATGACTTTACCACTTACACATTGTGTATACATTTTTTAAAGTTTCATTACAATTCATTTTATTAAAATATAGTGTTAATTATTTAAAATATCTGTAAATTCTCAAAAAGTATTATTATAACGCAAAATTTACAAAATACGACATGAAACTTCAAAATTTCTTTAATATGCACACAAATATGCCAAAAATATGATCAAAATATCTATATATTCATACTAAATATGCTACAATAGTTGAATATTTCCTAAATATGCAGTTACATGCACAATAAAAGGCTTTCCATTTTCACCAGGATGCCTGGAATCGGGTTTAAATCAGTCGGAAACCTAAAATAATGCAAAGGGGAAAAATATGACATGTCATAGAAATCCGCCCCTACTTATACGCAATGAAAATCCACATTGAATTTGATATAATTTCTTTTGAGCCTATTTTTACTTCCTCTGCCCGTACCATAGGTACTATAGGTAAAGGAAGTATTGTTTTCGACCTCCGAATTCAAATTGACTTTTTTTTTTTACATAAATACAATGAATCCAAAAGTACTATTTTCGTGTGTGGATGTCTGCAAACAGTCCAGTTCCAGAACGGAAAATCGTATGAAAATAAAATTTTGTAATTGGGTCAGGTACGGTATCTTCTGAAGATGTGACACGAAGAGTGGTGACAAGTTTCTCTTATTTTTAAGGGGACTTTACATGAAGAAATTTTCTTTTTTCGCGATTTTCTCGAAAACGGCTCTAACGATTTTCTTTAAATTTTGCGCATGGATTGCTTGTACCAAGAGCTAAAACTTTTATTTGAAACATTTTTTCGAACAAATTCTCTGAAGGGTAGTTATAAGCAACCCACTGTTAATACGTGCTTTTTGCAATACGGCTTCTTGTAAATCGTACGAAAACAAAATTTTGTATTTGGGTTAGGTACGTTCTGAGGCTGTGAAGATTGGCGACAACCTTCTCTTATATTTAAGGGGACTTTACATGAAGAATATTTTGTTTTTTGCTATTTTCTCATAAACGGCTCTAACAATTTCCTTTAAATTTTGTACATGGATTGCTTATACCATTTCAAAAACATTCTCTGAAGGGTGGTTGTAACCTACGAACTTGCCTGGTGAACAACTCAATACGCGGACATTTAAGGCATTTTATTCTATATTATAAGCACGAGAAGTGAGAGAAAAATGTACTGTTGGCCCTGCTTACAGTAAAGAAATATCTGAGGGGAATATTTGATAAATTCCGGGAATTATTCTTAACAGCGGAAAGTTCAATAAACGTTTGCAGTCACTTGTTTTTTCCCCATAGCCTACGTTTTTAGTTGCAACATTCAAAGAAGGGGCTATAAGGTATTTATTGCATAATTAGCGTAAATGCTGCAAACTTTTATTTGGGCAGAGGAAGTCATGTGACTTTCACATCAGATTTTTTTTAAGGGGATTTGACATGATGAAACTTTCTTTTTTTTTTTGCGATTTTCTCGAAAACGGCTCTAACGATTTTCTTTAAAGTTTGCACATGAGTTGCTTACACTAGGAACTGACACTTTTATTTTAAACATTTTTTTTAATTATCTGAAGGGTAGTTATAAGCCGCCAACATTGAATACGTGCTCTTTGCAATGTGTTTTATCTTGTTCTATATCAAAATGTGAAGTGATAAAAAATGCTTAAAGTAAATAAAGTTAAGTGAGTGCATTAATCAGATTTTGTGGGTTATGTATCCTTCGGGGATGCGTTGTGACCTGGCAACGACATTCTCTTCATTTTTACAACCAATTTATTATGCTAAGAGGCTAACTTTTATTTGGGCAGAGGAAGTTACGTGAATTTCACATCAGATTTTTTACTCCGAACGTTTTTCTTTATATGCAGAAGTACAATAAAATAACAATGGTTTGACACCAACTTTTAAAAAAAGATCAGATTTACCCTTAAGTTAAATGAGTGAGACTCAATTTCTCGCGCAAATTATGAATCCGTGCCGGACTGCAAAGAAAACAGTTTTAAGTTTCATTTCCAGTTATTTTCCGTTACTTTAATACAAACTTAAGACCAGCTATTGTTCACTATACGAATCATTACGCATATGATTCTTAAACTTCTTTGGACACTACCAGCAGTTCTTCAAGTAAAGTAAAGTAAAAGTAATGTTTTGATTAATTATTAATTGCCAGAATGGTATTTATAGATTGTGTGGGGGGACAGGAAAATGCCTGTACGGGCGATAACTCAAATACGCTTTATCGGATGTTCATGAAAGTTTGTAAACGCATTTATAAGTCCTTGGGAAGAACCCTATTGATATTGGACCAAGTCGGTTGAACTTTACCGGATTAATGTCCAATTTAGTGCATTTATTTAGAATTTATCAAATGCAACTCAGTTCTCATGACAACATATTACTTTACAGTGTTCATATACGGCTTTGGAAGTTGCAATACAGTTAGCTTTGACAAATAACACAACTTACATATTCCTTCACTTATGCATATCAAACTTGAGACCTTTGTTCTTCCGTAAGCCCTGCTTAATGAATCGATCTGGATCTTAACTCGGAAATCGATAACAAAAATAACTTATTTTCTACATATCATAATTGCAATTATCACTGATTAAATAAAAGCATCCTGGCGCTTTGTTATATCAGTTTACCTGATTTTATTTTTCTGTTAAATAATAGTATATTGCGATACAAGTGCCGTAAGCGGTGCATACGGATCGAGGAAAGAGTTTTGAAAAAACTAGGCGCTTTCGCCGACTTTTTTCAATTTCCGAGATCAGTTATGCGCTTACAGCACGAGTATTGCATGCTATTTTTTGCACGATGATTATTTATATAAATTTATTTATTTTAATTGAGATATTAGCTGAAAATATTTTGTACTTATATACATTATTGAAGATAGATGTTACATTTCAGAAAGTGATTCGCATGTGTTTGTTGTTATGGAAACCGAATATTTGTCCTGTTAAAGTCGCCTCAAACTGGGGGGCCATGGTTCCGGTCTTCCATAAAGGTTGTATTATGATGATTTTACTTACGGCACTTGTGCTTTTTGTAATGTTTACCGCACGGAGATTTCTTTTGTTTTCATACCAACCAGATTGCGTGCGGGAATGTCAAGTTACGATCCACGGCATCAATATTCGTAAGTACCACTAATTAGTTATGTCGTGCAAAATAGTATATTGCGATACAAGTGCCGTAAGGCACGTTTACGGGTCGAGGAAACAGATTGAAAACCCGAGGCGCAGCCGAGGGTTTTTAAGTTTTCGAGACCCGTAAATGCCTTTACGGCCCGTGTGTTGCATGCTATTTTTTGCACGATGATTATTTATATCAATTTAATTATATTAATTGTGATATTACCTGAAAATATTATGTAAATACATTCTTGAAAATAGATGTTTATTTCAGAAAGTGATTCGCATGTGTTTGTTGTTATGGGATACGAATATTTGTCCTGGGGGCCGTGCCCATAAAGGCTTGTATTATGAAGTGTATCGTAATGAATTATGACGTAGCGCTTGGACCGTAAGTAATTTAACCTCATCGCAACCGTCCTTAGCAACAAGACTGTGTGGGAATGTCAACTTACGACCCATGTAAACAACGTTCGTAAGTACCACTTACTAGCTAAGGAGTGCAAAAATGATTTAAACAAAACATCTAACAATTGAGTAAATTATCGCGTGAGAAGCCGCGGCCACCTGCTAGTATTTGCATAAATGTGAGCTTATTGCATTGCACGCAAACCTACCGATCGGTTTGCAGCCCTGAAGGATAAGAAAGTTCCCCCAAAACTAATTGCTTTAGAAGTCGATAGGTTTTTTTTCTTCCTCTTTTTCAATAAGTCCCATTCATCAGACACCACTCCTGTGTTATTACTTCTGCCCAACTTTCGCCTGTCTTACTTTTTCATTTACTTCGGCGACAACTCTGGAAGTAATGTGACGGAAGTAACAAGAAACATGATGTTCTCTCAACCATAATGACCTCAAGCAATGTACTTGCATGTAATATACAGGGTGTTAACCTTAGGTCTACGAAGAAGTACAAATTTATATGTAAGAGGTTGTGCCTTTGAAATAAATAAAAACAAATCAGCCCGTTCAAAAAAAAAATGATATACATATTTATTTATATACGCTAGCGGCCGTAATTTTGAAGATATTTGAACCTAATTTTAATATGTTATTTCTGGGCCCAGTCGGCCGCGGTGGTCTAGAGGTAGCGTGCCCGCCTCTGGATCCGCAGGGCGCGGGATCAAACCCAGCAGCGGTCGATGGATTTTTCAGGACGTAAAAATCCTGGGCACGGAGTCCTCCGGGAGGGACTTTAAGCTGGGGGTCCCGTGTCGTAAATTTATGGCACGTAAAAGAACTCCAAGCCTAAATTAGAGCCTCTGGACAAAATTCCTCGGCCCTTTCACGTCCAGGAATACTTAGTTTCCAGAGGGGGGTTGCGAGGCGATGGGCTTACCACCTGTCCCTCTACCCTCTCTCGGAAAATAAGCATATCAAAATTAGTATAAGTAATGAAACCTCCATTGGAGGCCCCTTCGCCCCACCTAGGGATCATAGGGTACCAGATACAGAATACAGATTTCTAGGCCCAATAGTTTGGACAAGTTCGTTAATGAGCAAAATTGGCTCAAAGGGGGGGTCGGGGTTTGAAATTTTGAAAAATTTATATCTCGGCCCCTATGAAGTATAGAGGGAAACTTTGTTTGAATAAATTACAGTACTCCCTATGCAGTTCACAGTGATACCAACGATGCGGGGGTTTTGGGGGTTCGAGTGGGGTTGGGGGGATGGAAATTCGAAATTTTTGAAACCACGTCTTGTGGGGTATCGTTGAAAAGCTCTTGATGAGTACTCTACAAATCAATAACTAGTTTCTCGATAGCTCTCATATAAGGCGAGATTTGAATGTTTGGAAAAGTGCTCTTTCCTCTTTTTTGCAGTTATTATTGCGGGTTTGTCATACCAAGGCTAAAGAAGAGGAGTGCTGTTCAGGGCCAATAAATTAAACCAAAAGCACTTCGAAATCTACCTCAGCCTGTAGGCCTGCCTAAAGGGATTTTTAAAAATATGTATCATAATTGTTTACTGTTAGCTTGGTTTCAAAGACGCACGAGATTGGTTCATCGCGAGCCGCGTTGTGGCCACCCCTGTAATATTACATAGCTGTTGTTTGTGAAGTATTCCTGGACATGCTTAAGTATTCCTGGACACGCCACTCAAAACACACTTAACACAAGTCGTTATTGCGAAACTTGTGTTATCAGAGCTTTGTAACGGCGAGGCTTTGATCCAAACACAATTTACTGATTACCAAACGCAGTTAAGAGCTTGTCTGTTTATATTAATATTCAATGGAAAACAAAATTACCAATCTAGCCAGTTACTTGTTCATCGACATGTAGATTTCCTGCACGAATGTGTGCGTGGAATATTGTTATTATCATTATCATCACTGGAAATAAAAGGTTGAATCTTATACCCTAGAAGCGAAAATTTATATTTCCTACGCGGTTTCAATTTTAAAATATTTCAAATACACTATGTTACAATTGAAGGGGCTAGTTCCATAAGGGCGTAATGCACAAGAGCACAGTTTTTAGAAATGTTAATGTTTTTAAACAATGTTACCACTCACAAGCACAGGTCTTTTCTTATGAGTGAGCAGAGGTTTAAGGCACAAGTATAAATTGTTCACTGAGTATTTAAGAGATATGAGGAGAAGGCATAAATGTTAAAAGCTCAAAATTCAAGATGTGGCTTAAGCCCTTATGGAAATAGCCCCTTCAATTATAAATGTTTACCCGAATGAGTAAACCCTCGTGGTCGGAATAGTTCCAAAAATAGTATTAATATATACATATATACATAAAAATATAAACATTAGAAATACAATATAGAATTAAATGTATGAATACTAACTCATTCAATTCTAAACGGGGTCCAAAGTGACCCCAAGGTTAATCCAAGTAGAGTCCAAAGTGACCCCAAAGTTAATCCAAATGGGATCAAAAGTGACCCCAAAGTTAACAGGAACGGGTACCAAAGTGACCCCGAAGTTAATACAAATGGGTTCCAAAGTGACCCCAAAGTTAATGCAATTGGGGTTCAAAGTTACCCCAAAGTTAACCCAAATGGGTACCAAAGTGACCCCAAAGTTAATACAAGTGAGTTCCAAAGTGACCCCAAAATTAACAAATGGGTCAAAACTGACCCCAAAGTTATTCAAATGAGGTCAAAGATTACCCCACAATTATCCCAAAATGACCAAAAAGTTATCGCAAAATGAGATCTAAAGTGATTTCAATGTTATCCCAAAATGTAGCCCAAAGTGACTCCAAAGTAATCTCAAAATGAGGTCCTAAAACTAAATTCCGTGGCTCTATATCCCTGAAGGAACTTGTCCTATCAATAGTTAGTGGTGATTTATGAATATAAAATGATTATTGTAAGGTGAAATATTTAATTTTAATTATGTTTATTATTGTGGCAGGATTGGGGGGCATGTGGTCAGCATGCCAACGCCCACGGCCGTTAATGGTGGTTTCCGTGACCGGAGCCGCTACTTCTCTATGAAGTAGCTCCTCAGTTTGCATCACGAGACTGAGTGCACCCCGTTCTAGACTTTATTACCTCAGAAAAATAAGAGATCGAACCTGGGCAGACGAATCTGTAGTCAGCGACGCTAACCACAAGACCACGCCGACGGTCAAAGTGGCCCAACAGTAATCCCAAAATGAGGTCTAAAGAGTCCCGAATTATTATTAGCCAGCCAATATGACATTAATAGAGATGAAAAAAAGAAACATCGCATGTTGCCAGGCAACTAACTTAAGTGAGAGAACCAGGGATCATTTGTGAAATTTGTTCTAGACCACCTTTTAAATTGTTTTAAGCAGTTTTCAACAGCCAAAGCATACACTTATCAGTTATCACTAAGTAAGTGCACTTATATTTACTTATTTATATATTTAACTGACAGCTATGATAATAACATCCCTCTAAAATGTTGCAACTAACATACATATGAAACCCAAGTTTAAAAGTTAGGACAGATTATATTATCACATTCAAACTACACGTTCAGAAAAAGTTTGATATAGCTTTTTATGGCTCTAGAGGATGTAAAATTTTGCATCCTCTCGCTTCTACACACCAAGCCTAGTAGGAGTTGAAATAAGAAGAAACAGAAGTTCCGGTAACATAAAATTGTATTGTCTTTGCGGAATATTTTATTTCTCACTCTCATGTTACCATACGACCTTTTCGGGGATGAAATTAAAAAGAAATTCAATATCACTTTCACACTTCCCTCCCCAAAAACCTGGGATATAATAATATAGGCTACATATTATAGCCTATTCTCTATGTCCAGGGTAGAGAAGGTAATGTGACTCCATTATTTTCGTGGATATCATTCTTTAATATTTATTTATAACATGAATTATATTGATAGCTTCTCTAATTTGTCAAACTCCCATTTAATTTATTTCCAAGCCCATGCTAGACCACTGGAAACAATATGTTGTCACGTGAAGTGTGATTTGGATTTGATAATTATGTGTAAAAAGGGATTAAGTATTCTCAAAAACATTTAATTTTTGGCATTTAAAATAAAATGTTTTCAAAATCCATTCTTAGTGAGTACTTACATTATTAAACGAAGGTACTGTCAAAATTCGAAGTCCCTACCTATTATAGTTTAGGCTCTACGTTGATTCTCTGTCAGTCATTCATTAATTCAGTCAGTCAGGACAAAGCCTCTTATAGGCTATGTATAGAAATATAGAGATGTAATTTGCATGGAATTTAAATTAAAATCCACCCGTTGTGTTATGTATTTCTCAGTTGTACGGTCTAATTAGTTTATCCTATCACCACATGCTCCAAGTGGCAGTTAGATTAAGCCTTCGTTACTTGAGGGAATGTATCAAGTTTTATTGGTTCATAATGGACAGAGTTAAACACTAATATAATTAAATTTCTATTTTGTTACTCTTCAGGAATATGGGGTAGCATGAATTCAATTTCCAAATTAGAGAAATTGGGCAATAATGGAGATTTTCTTCTGCCGGCTACAAAAAGAGAAGTTGCAGATACTCAACACTGCGCATGCTCGTCACGTCATCGCCTGCATACACAAAATAACACGTAATTAAACTGTTGAAAGTACAATGCACGCCGCTTATTGTGATCACTTCGGGATGCAACTAATCTGATAACATTAACTGATTGATAACAGTAGCTGAGGGTTATTAATTCATATATAAGATAATACACTACAAAACACAATTAAAAGTTATTTATTCATAAAATAATTTGAACTGTGAATCATTGAACCACTCATAATAGTCTTCAAGCAATTATTTTTGCAACCAGTAACAAAGTTTTTAATTGTTTTTACTTTCCTTTAGGAGTCCATTAACCAATACTCCATATTCAGTTACGAGTGTTTTTGGAAGTCTAGACAGATAGTGTGCCATAGTGTCTGGCACTTTTTATATATCAGTTGACCTGTTTTTATGTTATTAAATGTTTTCATGTTTCATTTAATATACTTTATGTTTTTCTTTATTGATTTGCTTACATTTGAAGGATATTGGGTTCATTTGATCTTTTAATTGATTTTAATAATTACGGTTTAATTTATGTTCTGATTTTATTTGTCGTTTACATGTAAAAGACTATAACAGCGGTCGATGATGCAGAAACCACTTGCCTAAACCGAAAAATACGCCAACTCTGGACAAGTGAAAGTAGAAACCATGGCCTCCATAAAACACTACCTAAACAGAAGGCATTTGCAGTGTGAAACATTGAAAATGAACATTCCACAACAAAGAGAACGCTTATGCTGTTACTTAGATCCATTTTGCCTTAACTGAAATGTAAATATGTCAGTTACCAAGCAACGAGAATGTGTTGATTTATAAGGAATGAAGTTATTTGTGGCAAACAGAACAACAAGGCATGGATCAGACTTCAGCTGCTATTTAAATAGAGTCGAATTTAGTTAATTTGACTTAGGGTAAGTCGAAATATTCCATACTTCGGATGAAATTCGTTCCTCATGTAATCCCTGTACACGTTAATGTTTCACAAAATCTCCATTAATTCCAAATCGAATCCAGAATGCTAGAACTACTTTGATACTTCGAAACTTTCCAAGAATTCCTTATGTTTGCTGTGGTTTCGCTTATTTCATAAAAAAATTATTTCTTTCTGTGCTAAATGAAGCATTCGGAAATCAAAACTGAATTTTATATTCCTTAATGGTCATTTTCGTTTCAGATATTTGTAATTATTACTGTAATGAGATATGATGTATGTAGACCTGTCAGAATATGATTTGTTTCATTATTATGGCTTTTCAACTTTTTTACAGGACCTTCCAAAGAAAATTGTCTGTAACGCAGAAATTGCAACATGATGGCTGACGACATGAATGCGTGCGAAAGGTCGATAAAGAATAATCAAATGAAAGTTGATGGACAGCTATGAGCGAGGATCAAA
Source organism: Ectobius pallidus (assembly GCA_964059195.1). NCBI lineage: Eukaryota > Metazoa > Arthropoda > Insecta > Blattodea > Ectobiidae > Ectobius > Ectobius pallidus. The sequence goes on from CAXKWD010000007.1 coordinate 167,755,163, forward strand.
CGAAAGAAATACTGAAAACAAGCTAAGTATCACATATCGTACCATCGGAAACACAAATCTTTAAGCTAAGAACACGCAAAAAAAACATTCAGTAGGACAGAAAATTTAGAGTAGACTAAAAATGTTGATTGAAACATCCATATGTGCTCAATCTAGACTCAAAGCTTAGATGAAACCAACACTAAAATTTAAGCTAAATACCTTCAGAAACCTCTATTTGTTTTTTTAATTCCCCTGAGAAATCAGAAAAGTTACACCAAGTCTGGTCTAAAATTAGTGTTAAAGATTTGCGATTAAAATATTTATCAGATCACTCGAATATAAGAAATCGGACCTAGGAGACATTGTACATTAACTAGGGATCACATATCATTCCATTGGAAACACATATCTTTACGCTAAGAGCACCATAAAGGCATTCAGTAGTACTAAAAATTTAGTGTAGACTAAAACAAAATTAATGAATTGAATAACCATTGTGTTCAAGCTAGACCCAAACCTTAGATGAAACCAAAACTAAAATTTAAGTTAAATATTTTCAGAAACCCCTATTTGTATTTTAATTCCCCTGAGAAATCAGAAAGTTACACCAAGTCTGGTCTAAAATTAGTGTTAAAGATTTGCGATTAAAATATTTAACAGATCACTCGAATATAAGAAATCGGACCTAGGAGACATTGTACATTAGCTAGGAATCACTTATCATTCCATTGGAAACACATATCTTTAGGCTAAGAGCGCCAAAAAGGCATTCAGTAGTACTGAAAATTTAGAATAGACTAAAACAAAATTAATGAATTGAATAACCATCGTGCTCAATCAAGACCCAAACCTTAGATGAAACCAAAACTAAAATTTAACCTAAATATTTTCAGAAACCTCTATTTTTATTTTAACAGACCAGAAAGTTCACCAAGCATGGTCTAGAAATTAGTGTTAAAGATTTGTGATATCTCAGTAAGTTATGTGGAACTCAGCAATAACAAATTATGTTTTCCTTTTCACAGATTCTTCCGATGAATTCCAACTTTAGCATTGCTTCTTATTAATCAGATGAGGCTATGTTCTCTTTGCGGATATAACACTCTGGATACCGTAGATTTGAGGCGGGAAAGCCAAGAAAGTGGGGTTGGCAAGTCTGGAAGATGACGGGCCAGGAAGAGACTCACAAGGTATTCTGATTGCGCATATATTGAAATCAAGTATCCATTACCAGTACACATAAATCCCGGAGTTTTTAAATGTCTCCGGAAGTCACGAAATAATACAGAATATCAACGACGCCTGACCTTAAAGTGAGTTTTTGTCCCCCGTGGGAGTCTCTTTCTAACCTTTATTCCCAGTTCCGCAAGGGATATTTTATAGGTCAGTTATTAAGTGCCAGTATGGTACTTTATGAGATTTGGTGGTATAAATAAGACCAAGCCGCGGCTCAAAACTCACTAATTCATAGCAGCTGCTTGGTTTGGTATAAATAAAAGGCGGCTTCCTCAACCACCTGCCTAGCCGTTGCTCAACGACCTTGACAGCTCAGCCGCTGCTTAGGATTTGGTATAAATAAAACTAAGCCGCGGCTGTCTGTTGGTAGCAGCGGCTTGCTTTTTTCTGAGGCACCTCATTTGCGGACTCAGCTTGCTCAAGTGAAGTTTTTAATCGTATTGGCGGGGTTCATGGGGGTGATTTTTTAACCAATATGAGTAATTTATAAGGAACGTAAGGATTATGATGTGCACAGATGTAAAGAACCGGTTGTACAATAAAATTGTAAAACATGTGTAACTTAACTTTGTTACTTTTCTTTATTATTATAATAATAATAATCATGAAATAATACATCATTATAAGTCTAACACATTCTCATATTTTACCGTTATCAATATGAACTAAAATATTTCAAACGTGAATAATTCTTTTAACACTATTTCAAATTGTAATGCTGTAAACTAAATAACTTCAAATCTATTATGTAGCAAGTAGATTCAAAACGAACGTATTTTATGAATTAATTATGGAAAATAATTAAATATTAATAAAAGAACTACATATATATGTAGACCTACCTTCTTTACTAATAGCAAAACATATTGAAATAAAAATGGAAACTCCATCCTCTTACAAAGCTATTTTATGTGGGACAAAATAAGCTGATCTGAACAAATCTCACACCCTTAAAAGCTTATCCGGGTTTGTTTGTCTTGCTATCAATTTGACTATGCCCCCTCTTCAAACAAACATAAATACTTGGAGGGAATGAAAGAAACGGGGTAGAGCACCAGCTTTTAGACTCTTCAGTTGTACAGTCTGCACAAGAGCAAACTATTAAAACTGCTAAGATTATAAAATATCCTAATTATTTACCTAATAGGTACTAAGTATACTTGTGATTTTAGGACAATTGCCTACTCTGTTAAGTATTATTTAAAATGTTAAACTATAATACGTTTCTATGACGGTACAAGTAAGCAAAATATCGAAATGTGCTTATTAGTAAATGTTAACTTTTGTTTATTAAAATTAAGTAAAATTATATCTGTCTACTGTTTTAGTTAAATGCTTAATTCATTAATTTACAAGCCTAAACATAATTTTTAGTGCCCTAAAATCAAGGTTTTCTAATAAAACATGAATACTAGAGAATACTGTAGGATAAAAATTCCTCTGACACTGGGGCTTGAACCCAGGACCTTTTAATACTAGGCCTAGAGATGTAAAAACTACGAGGACATGTTCACACTCTCTTGTCTCTTTCCTTTCTCCCAAAGTAGCTTTTCTTTCTTTAAATTCAATACTTTTATACATTATATACTGAACTTTAAATTTTAAATCGGTCACAGACAGTCAAGTGGCATGTTTGTTTACACAGCTGTCATGTGTCGAGCGGTATGGGATGCAGGTGTCCAAGCACTTGCTACCAGTAGCCTGAGCCGCGGCTATGCAAGGAGGGGAAATTTTTTATTTATTTGAAACAGCCAGCCGTTGCTAGATTCTCAACCTTCTCATAAGCAACGGCTAGGTAGCAGTGGCTTTCTTTTATTTATATCACTCATTGTGTGGGGGACGAAAAATGTCTGTCCGTCTGTCTGTCTGTCTGTCCGTCCGTCCGTGTGTCTGTACGCGCTCTAACTCAAATACGCTTTTTCGGATTTTCATGAAACTTGGAAAACACATTTATAATGTCAATGGGAAGAACCCTATTGATATTGAACCAAATCGGTTCACCGGTACCGGAGTAATGCCCAATTTAGTGCCTATTTTAATAGATTATGGCGCCTTTCTAATAGAAAGGCGCCATAATTCAAATACGCTGTATCGGATTTCCATTAAACTTGGTATACGCATTTATGACATCCATGAAAAGTACTCTGTTAAATTTGAACCTAATCTGTTGACCGGTACGGGAGTAAAACCCAATTTAGTGTATATTTTAAAGGCGCAATAGCTCAAATACGCCTTATCGGATATTTATGAAACTTCGTATACGCATTTATACTATCCATGGAAAGACGTCTGTTGATGTTCAACCAAATCGGTTGGCCAGTACCGGAATAATGCCCAATTTATTGCCTTTTATGTTAATATATGAGAAGTCGCGATAACTCAAATATGCTTTATTGGATTTTCCTGAAACTTTGTATACCCATTTATAATGTACATGGGAAGACGTCTACCGATATTGGACCAAATCGGTAGACCGGTACCGGAGTAAAACCCAATTTAGTGTCTATTTTAAAAACGCGGTAACTCAAATACGCTTTACCGGATTTTTATGGAATTTGGTATACACATTTATAGTGTTCATGGGAAGAGGTCTACTGATACTGGATGAAATCGGTTCATCTGTTTCGGAGTAATGCTCAATTCGGTGCTTATTTTATGATAATATACGTATTCGAAAGAATTTATATAAAAAAAAAGCAAATCATTTATCATGACAACATAGTCAATTGTTTTACTGTGATATTTTACGGCTTTGGAAATTAAAATAGAGATAGCTATGACCAAAAACACTATTGTTTTACATGCGCTTATAACTTACAACTAGACCGTTAAACTGACCAGGTGACCGAGATGGTAACGTTTTGGCCTCACGTTATGGAGTTCCATGGTTCTAATCCCGAAACCAGCCAATTTCACTTTCTTTTTCGTATTTTTATGTGAGTGTGCGATTGTCAAGATATCAAAAATCTGTACAGTTCAGCTGATGCTGGAAGATTTTAATCTGATTAAAAAGAAAACTAGACCTTTGTTCTTCCCTAAGCCCTGCTTAATGAATAAATCTGGAGCTTAACTGGTAAATCAATTAAAAAAACATATTCTGCATATCATAATTGCAGTCATAACTGATTAAAAAAAACATACTGGCACTTTTTTACATCAGTTTACCTGATTTTATTTTTATTATAAATTCTGTTTGTTCAAAATATGATGCATTGGGTTAGTCTTTCTAATATTCCGGATCATAGGTATGAATTTTGATGTCTCACGTCAATTTTTACGTGACCTAGGCTAGAATCGAAATATATATATATATATATATATATATATATGCATTCATGAACCACAAATTATTGTCTCTGTTGGACATTTCATGAGAACATAATAGAATAAAAATTCGTCTGCCACTGGGATTTGAACCCAGACTTTTGGCTATCCGTGCCACTGCTCTACCAATTGAGCTAAGCCAAAGTTCCCTTAATATTGCCAGATGGACTCGATAGTAGTCAAAAGCGAAAGCTTTATCACTGCCTATATAAACCAATCAAAGAATAAAATGCTGGCTGGCTGGCCCTTAATGGTCTACCTCACTGGCAGACAAGTTATGTCATATGCAGTACTGTGAGGCCCACTAATTAGTGATTTTTGTGACCGGGCTTCCACTGTTATTGTTGAGTAACATTCAAGATGGATACATACATGCATATGACATAACTTGTCTGTCAGTGAGGAAGACCCTAAAGGTAAATCAGTCAAAGGAGAGAGGTTCCATCTGGCGTTGTGAAGTGAACGCTGGCTAGTCTCAGTTGGTAGAGCAGCGTTGGTCCTGGGTTCAAATCCCAGTCTCAGACGGATTTTTTTTCTATAATATTCTCATATAATCAAAATGTTATGATAAAAATAATTACTTTGCAGACATTCGTAAGCATTCTCTTAAACAGTTAAGTTTTGTATTGAAATTTTCATCCAAGTTAGATTGAAAATAATCTACTTGTTCTTTATGTTAAGCATTGTTACTATGATGTAAGTTACTAAGCAACAAGGAAGTGTTGATTTATAAGGAATGGAGTTATTTGTGGCCAACAGGACAAAAAGGCATGGATAATATGTTAGCTGCTTTTTAAATAAAGTCGAATTTAGTTAATTTGACTTAGGGTAAGTCGAAATATTCCATACTTCGGATGAAATTCGTTCCTATTGTAATCCCTGTACAGGTTAATGTTTCAAAAAATCTCCATTAATTCCAAATCAAATCCAGAATGCTAGAACTACTTTGATACTTCGAAACTTTCCAAGAATTCCTTATGTTTGCTGTGTTTCGCTTATTTCATAAATAATTATTTCTTTCTGTGCTAGATGTAGCATTCGGAAATGAAAACTGAATTATATGTTCCTAAATGGTCATTTTCGTTTAAGTTATATGTAAATATTATTGTAATGAGTTATGTTGTATGTAGCCCTGTCAGAATATGATTTGTTTCTATATTATGACTTTTTTAACTTTTTACAGGATCTTCCATTGGCCATTGTTTCCACTTTCATATATGCAGAAAACTGTCTGTAACGAAGGAATTACAGCATTATGGCTGATGACATGAATGCGTGCGAAAGGTCGATAAAGAATAATCAAATGAAAGTTGATGGACAGCTATGAGCGAGGATCAAACGAAGGAAATACTGAAAACAAGCTAAGTATCACATATCGTACCATCGGAAACACAAATCTTTAAGCTAAGAACACGCAAAAAAAACATTCAGTTGGACAGAAAATTTAGAGTAGACTAAAAATGTTGATTGAAACATCCATATGTGCTCAATCTAGACTCAAAGCTTAGATGAAACCAACACTAAAATTTAAGCTAAATACCTTCAGAAACCTATATTTGTTTTTTTAATTCCCCTGAGAAATCAAAAAAGTTACACCAAGTCTGGTCTAAAATTAGTGTTAAAGATTTGCGATTAAAATATTTATCAGATCACTCGACAATAAGAAATCGGACCTAGGAGATATTGTAAATTAGCTAGGGATCACATATCATTCCATTCGAAACACATATCTTTAGGCTAAGAGCGCCAAAAAGGCATTCAGTAGTACTGAAAATTTAGAATAGACTAAAACAAAATTAATGAATTGAATAACCATTGTGCTCAATCTAGACCCAAACCTTAGATGAAACCAAAACTAAAATTTAACCTAAATATTTTCAGAAACCTCTATTTTTATTTTAACAGACCAGAAAGTTCACCAAGCATGGTCTAGAAATTAGTGTTAAAGATTTGTGATATCTCAGTAAGTTATGTGGTAACTCAGCAATAACATATTACGTTTTCCTTTTCACAGGTTCTTCCGAAGTATTCCAACCTTAGCATTGCGTCTTAAAATCAGATGAGGCTATGTTCTCTGGGGATATAACACTCTGGATGCCGTAGATTTGATGCGGGAAAGCCAAGAAAGTGGGGTTGGCAGGACGGGAAGATGACGGGTAAGGAAGAGACTCACAAGGTATTCTGATTGCGCATATATTGAAAGAAAGTATTAATTACCAGTACATATAAATGCTGGAGTTTTTAAATGTCTCCAGAAGTCACGAAATAATATATAATATCAACGACGCCTGTCCTTAAGTGAGTTTTGTCCCCCGTGGGCGTCTAAATGTTAATGTTTCTAACCTTTATTCCTTGTTCCACAAAGGATATTTTATAGGTCAGTTATTTTTATTATAAAATCTGTTTATTCAAAATATGATGTATTGGGTTAGACTTCTACTATTCCAGATCATAGGTATGAATTTTGATATTTCACGTCAATTTTTACGTGACCTAGGCTATAATCGAAATATATATATATGCATACCACAAATTTTGTCTCTGTTGGACATTTCATGAGAATATAATAGAAGAAAAATTCGTCTGCCACTGGGATTTGAACCCAGACGTTTGGCTATCCGTGCCACTGCTCTACCAACTGAGCTAAGCCAAAGTTCCCTTAATATGGCCAGATTGACTCTTTAGGAGTCAAAAGACCTGTCAGAATATGAATTGTATCTTTACTATGTCTTTTTCAACTTTTTACAGGATGTTCCAAAGAAAATTGTCTGTAACGCACGAACTGCACCATTATGTTATGGCTGATGACATGAATGCGTGCGAAAGGTCGATAACAAAAATCAAATGAAAGTTGATGGACAGCTATGAGCCGAGGATCAAACCTAGGAAATACTGCAAACAAGCTAAGTATCACATATCGTACTATCAGATACATAAATTTTTACTCTAAGATCGCTACAAAGGCCATCAGTAGGACTGAAAATTTACAGTAGACTAAAATAGTTGATTGAACCATCCATCGTGCTCAACCTAGACTCAAAGCTTAGATGAAACCAAAATTAAAATTTAAGCTAAATATCTTCAGAAACCTCTATTTGTTTTTTAATTCCCCTGAGAAATCAGAAAGTTACACCAAGTCTGGTCTAAAATTAGTGTTAAAGATTTGCGATTAAAATATTTATCAGATCACTTCACAGTAAGAAATCGGACCTAGGAGATATTGCACATTAGCTAGGGATCACATATCATTCCATTGGAAACACATATCTTTAGGCTAAGAGCACCATAAAGGCATTCAGTAGGACTGCAAATTTAGAGTAGACTAAAACAAAATCAATTAATTGAATAACCATTGTGTTCAAGCTAGACCCAAATCTTAGATGAAACCAAAACTAAAATTTAAGCTAAATACCTTCAGAAACCTCTATTTTTATTTTAACAGACCAGAAAGTTCATCAAGCATGGTCTAGAAATTAGTGTTAAAGATTTGTGACATCTCGGTAAGTTATGTGGTAACTCAGCAATAACAAATAACGTCTTCTTTTCACAGGTTCGTCCGAAATATTCCAACCTTAGCATTGCGTCTTCTTAATCAGATGAGGCTATGTTCTCTGGGGATATAACACTCTGGATGCCGTAGAATTGATGCGGGAAAGCCTGGAAGATGACGGGGCAGGAAGAGACTCACTAAGGTATTCTGATTGCGCATATATTGAAAGAAAGTATTAATTACCAGTACATATAAATGTTGGAGTTTTTAAATGTCTCCAGAAGTGACGAAATAATACAGAATATCAACGACGCCTGTTTTTAAATGAGTTTTGTCCCCCGTGGGAGTCTAAATGTTAATGTTTCTAACCATTATCCCTTGTTCCACAAAGGATATTTTATAGATCAGTTATTTTTATTATAAATTCTGTTTATTCAAAATATGATATATTGGGTTAGTCTTCTACCATTCCGGATCATAGGTATGAATTTTGATATTTCACATCAATTTTTACGTGACCTAGGCTATAATCGAAATATATATATGCATACCACAAATTTTGTCTCTGTTGGACATTTCATGAGAATATAATAGAAGAAAAATTCGTCTGCCACTGGGATTTGAACCCAGACTTTTGGCTATCCGTGCCACTGCTCTACAAACTGAGCTAAGCCAAAGTTCCCTTAATATGGCCAGATTGACTCTATAGGAGTCAAAAGACCTGTCAGAATATGAATTGTATCTTTACTATGGCTTTTTCAACTTTTTACAGGATGTTCCAAAGAAAATTGTCTGTAACGCACGAACTGCACCATTATGGCTGATGACATGAATGCGTGCGAAAGGTCGATAACAAAAATCAAATGAAAGTTGATGGACAGATATGAGCCGAGGATCAAACCTAGGAAATACTGCAAACAAGCTAAGTATCACATATCGTACTATCAGATACATAAATTTTTACTCTAAGATCGCTACAAAGGCCATCAGTAGGACTGAAAATTTACAGTAGACTAAAATAGTTGATTGAACCATCCATCGTGCTCAACCTAGACTCAAAGCTTAGATGAAACCAAAATTAAAATTTAAGCTAAATATCTTCAGAAACCTCTATTTGTTTTTTAATTCCCCTGAGAAATCAGAAAGTTACACCAAGTCTGGTCTAAAATTAGTGTTAAAGATTTGCGATTAAAATATTTATCAGATCACTTCACAGTAAGAAATCGGACCTAGGAGATATTGCACATTAGCTAGGGATCACATATCATTCCATTGGAAAAACATATCTTTAGGCTAAGAGCACCATAAAGGCATTCAGTAGGACTGCAAATTTAGAGTAGACTAAAACAAAATCAATTAATTGAATAACCATTGTGTTCAAGCTAGACCCAAATCTTAGATGAAACCAAAATTAAAATTTAAGCTAAATACCTTCAGAAACCTCTATTTTTATTTTAACAGACCAGAAAGTTCACCAAGCATGATCTAGAAATTAGTGTTAAAGATTTGTGACATCTCGGTAAGTTATGTGGTAACTCAGCAATAACAAATAACGTCTTCTTTTCACAGGTTCGTCCGAAGTATTCCATCCTTAGCATTGCGTCTTCTTAATCAGATGAGGCTATGTTCTCTGGGGATATAACACTTGTATACCGTAGATTTGAGGCGGGAAAGCCAAGAAAGTGGGGTTGGCCAGCCTGGAAAATGACGAGTCAGGAAGAGACTCATAAGGTATTTTGATTGCGCATATTTTGAAAGAAAGTATCCATTACCAGTATACATAAATGTTGGAGTTTTTAAATGTCTCCAGAAGTCAGGAAATAACACAGCATTACATCTACGCCTGTCCTTATGTGATTTTTGTCCCCCGTGGGAGTCTAAATGTTAATGTTTCTAACCATTATTCGTTGTTCCACAAAGGATATTTTATAAGTCAGTTATTTCTATTATCATAAATACTATTTATTGAAAGTATTATGTATTGGGTTAGTCTTTCTAATATTCCGGATCATAAGCATGAATTTTAATGTATCACGTCAATTTTTATGTGACCTATGCTATAATTAAAGAAATCCCTTTAGGCAGGCCTACAGGCTGAGGTAGATTTCGAAGTGCTAAATCTCGCACTTTTTCAAACATTCAAATCTCGCCTTAAATGAGAGCTACCAAAAAAACAGTTATTGATTTGTAGAGTACTCTTCAAGAACTTTTCAATGATACCCCAAAAGATGTGGTTTCAAAAATTTCGAATATCTATCCCCCACCCCCACTCGTTCCCCCAAAACCCCCGAATCGTTGGTGTCACTGTGAACTCCATAGGGAGTACTCTAAATTATTCAAACGAAGTTTCCCTCTATATACTTCATAGGGACCGAGACATAAATTTTTCAAAATTTCAACCACCTCCCCCGAACATACCCTTGGGCCAATTTTGCTCATTAACGAACTTGTCCGAACTATTCGGCCTAGAAATAACAATCATTTTGGTTCAAATATATTCAAAATTATGACCGCTAGCGTGCAAAGAGATATATATATATATCACAATTTTTTTTCTTTTCTTTTTGAACGTACGGTGTTTCGTACTTAGGGAGGCATGAAACGTAAAGATATGAAAGAATTTTTCGAAAATCATGACATGGAATCGATTGCAATAGGTAGATTTTTCTTCGAAATCTACCTAAAAAATGGGTTTAACAAAAAATGTTCAATTTAGTTTTTTCTACAACTTTACTGTGGTAGGTTTTCGTGTATCGCCTACTGCAATGGAGATAATCTAGAATAATTAAAAATTGATACGAGTGAAGTACCCTCGAAGTCATTTTCCCTGAAAAACGGATATAGCTTTTTTTATTAGTCATACACAAGAGTTTCCAATTTTACATTTTTATTAAAATTGTTAGAGACAATTTTTCATGAATCAAAATTTTTCAAAAAACTTTCATGAAAAGTCCCCTTAACATTTCAGTTATAAAACTCAATTTCTGGGCGGTTCGATAAAATTCAGAAAAAGTCCTTAATTCAAAAAAATAAAGTAGGATACAATGAACCGTTTAGTCGCTGTGCTTGTCCACAGACAGACGGACATACGGACAGACGTCATTCCAAAAACATTTTTTTTCGGATTCTAGGCATCGTAAAACATGCTTTCCCGGTGTTTCAATTTTTTGTCACGATCACAATACTTTTTTTATAAGTATATGCGAGAAAGTAAAAACTTGTAGCCAGGTACCAAGTGAATTAATTTTTATGATATGTTTATCTTTGCTCAGAGTCTTTTGAAGAAAACTGATCGTAACCCAGGACAGGCTGACGAATGCAGACAAAGGTGCGATGAATCAAGTGGCTAAAAGGAGATCTGAGTATCACATATGTTTTCAAAAATATAGAAAATCTTGGTGCTTAGCCGGGGACATGCGAGATTCTTTTCTAAAGTTTGTTGAAAGGGAAAGTGATTTTCCAGGATGGTTTATTCGCAAAGTTGTCCCAAGATCGCTCTTCTACTTGCACTAAGGGCTTGGTAAAATATGTCCTTGCAAATTTCTATGAAGAGATATCTGATCACTCTGCAATAATAAACCGCCATCTTTTCACAGGTTCTTCCAAAGGCGACGCTGGAAAGAAGCCCAAAATGGCCTCCAAACAGAAGACTATTTCCCTGGCGTCCGCAGACGACTTAGTCATAGGCGCCGACTTGTTAAAGATTTTGGTGGAGCAGGATTGCACAATAAAATATTATACTACAAATAGAGTAAATGGTATTAGACTACTGATGCTAGTACACTACATATGCTTTTAATTGCTTGAAAATTAAATAAATAAACAAATTAAATATTTGATTAATTTAAAGTTTGAAGTAAAAAAAAATCTGATGTGAAAGTCACATAACTTCCTCTGCCCAAGAAAAAAAAGTTAGCAGTATTCACATATCCTTTTACAGAATCGCAAGACACAATTTTACGCTATTATTATCCTATAAATACCTCTTCTTTCAATGATGCGACTAAAAGCGCAGGCTAGCCTATATAACAAACTTAAAAAAAGAACAAGTGACTGCAGACGTTTATTGAACTTTCCGCCGTAAAGAATAATTTCCGGAATTATCGAATATTTCCCTCAGATACTTCTTTACTCCATACCGGGCCAACAATACATCTTTCTCACTTCACATTCTTATATAGAATAAGAGGGCGTGGAAGAGCGCGTATTCAGTTGTTCATCACGCAAGACAAAATTTCTACAGTGGGTGAACAGTGGGTGGCCTGTAACTACCCTCAGAGAATTTTTTCGAAAAAAAGTTTCAAATAAAAGTTTTAGCTCTCAGTAAAAGGAACACATGTGCAAATTTTAAAGAAAATCGTTAGAGCCGTTTTCGAGAAAATCGCGAAAAACGAAAATTTCTTCATGTAAAGTCCCCTTAAAAATAAGAGAAATTTGTCGCCAATCTTCGAATCACATCTTCAGAAGGTACCTGACCCAAATACGAAATTTTGTTTTCATACGATTCTCCGTTTCGTATCTCCACACAGACAGACAGACACACACACAGACACACACACAGACACACACACAGACGTTTCCAAATATACTATTTTTGGATTCAGGGGGCCTTGAAACGTGTATATATGCTAAAAACTCAACTTCGAATTTTAGGGTCGAAAACAATACTTCCTCTACCTTTAGTACCTATGGTAGGGAGAGGAAGTAATAATGTTAAATCTGTTTAGTCTTTCCTTACTTTTTTCCTTAGTTGCCATACTGCTCTACGAGTATTGTTAAAGTGTCAGGTTTATTTATGTTTATCGCCAGTGAATACAGTGATTAGTGATGAAATATATCGCAAACTGGGGTGAAAATCAGAAGTAAAGATAGGATTTCTCATCAAGTTCTGTGTTTATTTTCGGCTATTCACATAAAGCTCAGCTGAGGGAGGAACCGGCAACACAGCACACAGCTGGCGATAGCTGTCAGAATGGATCTTTAGATGTAACAAGACAGTTGATTTTATATTATTTTTAAAATACGGCAACGGTCACATTCGCATTTAAGTATCGTTCTTTCGTAACAAGTTAGAAATAATAAATAAATAAATAAATAAATAATATTAATAACTAGCTTAAAAGACCCGGCGTCGCCCGGGTTTTGTATTTTGTAATTGGAAATTAACTTATGAAGGATTTTCAATTTTAAATTCTAGGTCCTTATATAGACATTTATAATTTGAAATAGGAAGAACGACTTATTACACTCAAACTATTCCCTCATAAAACGCTTGATATAGTTTTTTATGGCTCATAGAGGATCTAGAATGTTGCATCCCATCGCTTGTACAGTGCACAGCAAGCCTGGTAGAGGTTTAAATAAGAAGAAACAGAAATTCCTGTAACATAAAATTGTAATACCGAGGCGGGAAATTTCCCACTCTTATGTTACCATAAAGCATTATCACTTTCATACTTTTCTCTCCAAAAACCTGCGATATAATATAATAATATGCACATTACCATACCTCGTTTTGTTTTCTCTATGTCCAGGTTAGAGAAAGTTATGTGATTCCATTATTTTAGTGGATTTCATTCTGTAATATTTATTAAAACATGAATTATTTTGACAACTTCTCTTATTTGTCAAAAGTGCATTTCAATTGTTTTTTCCAAGCCCATCCATATACCATTTGGCAACAATATATTCTGTGATTTGGAATTGATAATTCTATGTAAAAAGGGATTAAGTATTTTCAAAAACATTTAATTTTTGGCATTTAGAATCAGAATTTTTCAAAATCCTTTCTTAGTGAGCACCTACATTATGAAACGAAGGTACTGTCAAAATTCCAAGTCTCTACCTGTTATAGTTTAGGCTGTACGTTGATTCCTGTCATTCAGTCAGTCATTCATTCAGTCAGTCAGGACAAAGCCTTTTATATAGATAGAGATTACTGATTTTTCTAAATATCTTGGAATTTGCTGGGAGGGGGGGTTAGGCCCCTTCAGAAATTTCTTGGGGGGAGCGATGCCCCTGGCATTGTAACTTGTGGGGGGTGGGAGAAAGTGCCTTGCCCCCCCCCCTAAGTTGGCGCCTATGGACTTAGTACAAAATGGATATTTTCTGATTTCTCAACGCCTCAGTTCTATTCGGAACATGACTACTTCACAGCAAACCTATTTAGATTTAACCTAGCGGAGGATTGCCTCTGCTACTGTGAAGACTGTTAGCATGCTACTACAGTAGAGCCTCGGTAATTCGAGCCCCGGTATTTTGAGGTTCCGTGTAATTCGAGCTGGTCTTAAGAAAATTAAAATTTTCCATAAAAATAGAGTAAAATCCCGTTTTTATACGTTGTCCGCATGTAAGTTTTACGCACTTCCGAATGTGTTACATTTTGAGCTTTCTTTCAATTTTTCCATGCACAAAAATGCAGGTAAAACTGTCCCACTTAGTTAGGGTTTTCGTTCATAATACACAGAAATAACCTTGGCTTCAGACTGCTAATGCATTTCTATTACAGATTGACAGAAACCGTTAGGTTCGATCTTTCTTTGTCGGGACCTCGTGTCAATCAATTGTACAGTGCATACCATCCTTTCAGAAAAGAATACTGTATTGTTACAGTAATCCCTACTCAGCGACAATGGTAATTAAAAGTGTTTTCCTAGTAGCGTTTTTTAAAAGTGTTTTCCCGTTCCACTCCATTAAGGGTCAGACAATGACTTAATCCTTAAAGGATGCCGATGTACCAAATTGGAAATGTTTGACAATATATACATACAGGCGTAACACAGGCCTCCCATAGCCTATTGTTTATTTATTTATTTATTATTTAAACCATTAATGTGCTCATCAAATATTTATTTGCGATTTACCCATTGATTTAGTGATATTTCCGTATAATCCGAGTTTTTTGTAATTCGAGGTAGCCTCAGCCCCAATTAGCTCGAATTATCGGGGTTCTACTGTATTAGTACCACGTCCTATATACAGGGTCCGGCAGAGAAACCTGACGGTTTATAAATTGAAATTACGACAAAACTGTATCGTTTGCGTACATTATTTTATTTCAGAATTATCATACATCTCAAAGTATTTTACCTACATCAATTACTTTTTGAAAATTATGTCCCTACTTCAATCCACAAAGCTAAATAAGCCCATTACATCAAAATTATTATTATGGTTTCGTGAAAAGTTGGAATCAGCCGAAACGGCGTAGTGTCGTAACTCATTGTCGCCAGTACATCTCGCGTTTGCGCATTCAAGTAAAGAACAATTGCGACACTTAGTTACGAAACCTACGTCTAAACAAGATTGCAACAGTTTCGCCGCCATTTCAACATTAATCAAATAGAATATTCCATGTCGGAATACCATACTGTTGTGGGTAGGTATATATAAATATTACAAAACATTTTTTTGAACGGCCGGTGGTTTTGTAATTAGGGAGGCATGAAACGTAAAGATATGAAAGAAATTTTCGAAAGTCATGACATGGTATCGATTGCAATTTCTTCGAAATCTACCTAATACTCCAGTATAAAGTAGATGAATATATAGCGTGGTCTCAGCATCATTCAAAGTCGCATTATTTTTTAGGAAATTTATTTACGAAATGAATAGCTTATAACTACCCTTCAGAGAATATTTTTGGGCAGAATATTCAAATGAAGATGACAAGTCAGAAAGAGACTCACAAGGTACAGTATTCTGCTTGTGGGTATATTAAAAGAAAGTATTCATTACCAGTACATATAAATCTCGGCATTTTTAAATGTCTCCAGAAGTCTGGAAATAATACAGCATAACAAAGACGCCTGTCCTTAAGTGTTTTTTTTTTTAATTTAGCTGTATTTATACTCCCTTTAGCTACGAGGCCATATCAGGAGTTCGGGATCTGTATCTGTAGGGTAGGCCATGGAACTATTGCTTGTCAATTGCTTCTATTGTCGGTGAATTTAATGGAGTAAATTTTAACTGGTATTAATTTAAATGGATATGATACAGGATGAAATGGTGAGGATGATTCATGGTATGTAAATATTCAATTTGGCATTTGCCATTACAACTGGGGAAACCATGAAAACACCCATGTCAAATTGGAAGGCGACGGGATTTGAAACTGGGACCTCCCGAATGCGAGTCCAAGACGTTTCCATCTCGGCCACCTCGCTCGGTGGGAAGTGTTATTTGTCAAAGCTAACTTTATTGCATCTTCCAAAGCCGTATATGAATACTGTATAACAGCTAACTTTATTGCATCTTCCAAAGCCGTATATGAATACTGTACAACAGTATGCAATCATGAGAACTGATTTGCATTTGATAAATTCTTTCTAATATATTGCCATAAAATAGGCACTAAATTGGGCATTACTCCGGTACCGGTTAACCGATTTCGTCCAATGTCAATAGGCTTCTTTCCATGGACGTTATAAATGCATATACCAAGTTTCATGGAAATCGCGAATGACAGATTCGCGAATTGTTGTTATTACTATTGATAAAACAATAATCTTTTGTTTCAAACATTCCTACGTGGAATTATTGTCGGTTTTAACCGCGAAAAAACGCGAAATTTTGAGTTTATGCGAAATTGTCGTTTTTTGCGCAAAATTTATATTTTTTTAACGACTTTTTTTTTTTTACTTTCAAGGGAAATCTTGGGATTCAGAAAAAATAACTAAATAATTTGTGCTCATTAATACACCAAAATATTCAATAATCAATGTTAATGACAGTTCTTAAACATGTAGGCCTATGTTCTGAATATAAAAGCATTTTTATTCCGGTGAATAATGTAGATGCTGAGAGAACTTTCTCAGGATATTCAGACATTCTAACCGATAAGAGGACAAGACATCTTCCTCAAAATGTGGAGACTGCTTTAAGTTTGTACTTTGGGGATAGGCCTATAAAAATACTCTAAACTTTATTTTTTATGGGTAATGGTGCACATTTTCCATTCAGGTTTTCTTGATCATGCTCCTGTGCGGAAATGTACAATTATTTGCACCACAAAGGCTAAAAACGTATTTAGTTTTTATGCGAAATAACACCGAAATTTAGTTATTTTTGTGCGAAATAACACCGCAATTGACCCAATTTTTATACCGAAATTTATCATTTTTATTCATCGCAAAATAGCATCTCTACCGATAAAGCCTATTTGAGGTACACACTCTCAGAAAGTACCATTCTGGCATTTTATAACTTTTTTAAAAGTTATAATCAATAAGGCAATATGATTCCTACAGTGTGTTCTGCTGAAAATCATATGAGGAAGTTCAGGCTACCAGCACACTCTTCTTTTGTTCCCTGTAGCTCACCTGGATATCGGAAACCCTTGTTACTGAAAACCACAGTATTGGAGGTTTATTATGTGATTCTCTGTATAGGCCTAAACATGAAATCTCTCGAAAATACCCTTATTACATAGCATCCAGTATTCCTCGTTTACCACCCAATTTACCAATTAACATAAAGTACACGTACAAAATATCTTGTAGACCTGGGATTTTATGGCAAAAGCCTATTTTGTTCCTTATGAAATGACATGAAAATTTTTAAATATGTTGACATTTCATGATATATCACTTACATTTACAGAGTTTTATAGTGCCCAAAAATGCCTATTTTGACCTTTGGAGCCTATTTTTTACTATTTTAGTGCCTAAAATGCCTATTTTGTACATTTAAAATAAAATGAAACGTTGTAACTTTTACAATCATTTAATGGGCATCCCTGAATGAAGGGCAGAACAGCAGAGGGTGGGTTTTTCACAGAAACTTGATTTTCCCAAACAATTGTCGCCAAAGGAATGCTGACTGACATGTCTACCATGTTTCTTTCAGTTAAAAAAGATCACGTTACAGTTTAAGAGCAAATTGTAGTATTTTAAAGTCTATTTCCTGCCTATTTACATATTTTTAAAGCATATTTTAAGTGTCTATTTTTATTTAAAAGCCTATTTACTTGTTTTAAAAGTCTATTTTAGGTGCCTAAAACTAATATTTTTAGAACCTAAAATCCCCGGTCTACTTATGGCGTAGAATTAATGTGAAGTTGAAATCTGACCAACAAATATAGTTTTACGATATTTTATAATAGGTGAAGGTGGTGAGAGCGTCAGCCTTACGCACCGGCCGCCTTTATTCCCCAGGAAATCTCCTGGTACTTATTTATGTTAGAGGCTGAGTCGACTCTAGTCATAGTGCCACCAGAAGGATTAAGCCAATTGAAAAACTCCAGCGACCTCATCGGGGATCGAACCCGGAACGAAACTTACTTACTCAATGACAAATGACAATTCCTAAGCAAGCTAAAGGAATAATACCTATTTTATGGAACCCGAAGGTTCATTGCCGCGCTTACCTGAGCCCGCCATTCAACTCTATTCTGTGCTAACTCCATCCAACCATCATTCGCAAATCCTACTTCCCTTAAATCTATTCCAATATGTCCTCCCACGTACGTTTAGGTCTTCCAAGTGGTCTTTTCCCAGTCAATATTTTTGAGATATGTCTTTCCTCCTCCATGCGCGCAACATGCCCAGCCCATTTCATCCTCCGTGATTTAATTACCCTTACTATATCCGGTGAAGAGTAAAGATTATGAAGCTCGTCATTATGCAGTTTTCTCCAGTCCCAATTTTCATCTCTTTTAGGCCCAAATATTTTCCTAAGCCCCCTGTTTTCGAACACTCTCAAATTATGTAAGGGGTCATGTCTCACATCCATATAATACAACCGGCAAGATATTTGTCTTATAAATATTTATATTTACATTTCTAGGCAGAAGATGAGAAGATAAAAGTTTATGAATTGCATAAAAATAGGCGTTTCCTGATTTTAGTCGGCACTTCTGTCTTAATATTATTTGTTTCTGTAATTAATGCCCCCAGATATTTGAATTTATCCACTTGTTCGAATGCTTTATCTGCTTTTCTATGCAGGCAGACAACATGAATTATTATAGACTTTATCCTAATCATTGTATTAAATGTTTTCTGTGCAGTCGGGCTTGGGTTTGTATAAGGTATGAGGAATTGTGTCTTCCGCATTTAACGATTAAATTTTTGGTGTATATTCTGGACGGCAAATATCTCATGTGAAACATAACTTCCTCTACTCTTACTATATTCCTATACCGTTAGTGTGCATTCAGTTGTCTCCGTTTCATTCAATTAACGTTATTCGGTAGGCAAGATACTAAACCTAAGCTTGTGTATGAAATAAGTGGCTTATAGCTACCCTTTAAGGAATGTTTTTGGAAATTTTTTCAAATAAATATTTTAGCTCTCTAATGCCCGGTTTCTATAAACTCGCGAAATACCTATGGGTAAATTATCCAATGGTCTGAATTTACACAACAATAACATTTACAAACTCAAATAATTATAAAGGTAACAATCACATACACTTGTGGCGAGTTTCTAGATAAATGTCCTCTGGGTAAATATGAAAATGACAGAAAAAATGTTCCTACAAACTCGGGCTAGATCTTTCCAAGGGTAAATCTTCGGGTTAATTTATCCTTTCATGGATGGCTGGATAAAATTTAACCTTTCATAGGATCAATAGTAATATTTAAACAATGATAATCAAAGCCTTCTGAATTAAATTAACTGTACAACTCCAAGGCCTTGCTCATTATATCATTGTAGGTTAAATGGAACTAATTTGTCCATGGATAATTTACCCATAGGTAATTCACTAGTTTGTAGAAACCGGGAATAAGTCGATTTAGAAGAGTACAGTAAATGGTATCCTTATTTTTGACGAATAGCCTATAACTTGTAGGCATGACTACTTATGCAACAAAAAATCATCGGACTTACCGTTTTAGCTGGGATGTCACAAGTGCTGTGTCATAAGTTCCCACTCCTTGGAAGAACTGAAACAGAAAACGAGGACAGAAATTAACAAGAGGATATGGGAATGGTGTTCACCTGGAAGAAGAATCAGAGGCAGGCCTTGAAACTCATGGATGCAAAAGATCAGTACAGAAATAAAAGAAATAGAACTACAAGATATGGATTGGAGGAAAAAATTAAACTTTAGACGCAGAAATACATTCTTAACATTTAAGTTAGTATATAAATAACATGATTAGCCTATTGTTATTTGTATTATTATTATTATTATTATTATTATTATTATTATTATTATTATTATTATTATTAGGGAAAGTCATGTAATGACCATAAAAATAGTGAAAAAGTGCAAATTAAAAAATGCATTTATGACCTACAAAAGGGAAAAAATGACACATTAATAAAAATTACCAATAAATTTACCAATATTACTTTGCCTATATTTAGTCATTTAACTAATGATTTGCTAAAAGCAATTTAATGGATGACTGTGCGTTAAATAATAATTTACAATATAAAACACATTTATTATGTTATTAAAGAAGTAAGTAAATTTATATTACTTGGACACCCTTATCGAAAAAAAAAAATCTTTCCGAACTGGCAGGCCATCTAATTCCCCCTAGCAAATATGTACCATTTAAAGAGAAATAAATAATAATTCCTTATTGTTTACAACAAACCTGAATTAAAATGAACTATGAACACTTTACGGAGATTCTCAAATAAAAACAATTGTCTGTTGTCTGAAAGTAATGACCTGTACATGGAAAAGCTCCTCTCTACCTCCACTGAAACATGACCTAAAAATGACGAAAATGACCTGAAAAGGCGGAAAATGACCTAAAAATCGAAAAAGACCTAAAAATGCCGAAGTATCTTTCGAAAATGACGAAAAATACAAAATAAAGCAAAGAATGCAAAAAACAAATTGATTAATCAATTATTTCATGATACCCATTTATGTACATATATATACAGTATTCGAGTAACTTTTAAACTTCATATAACTCTCTCTCTCTCTCTCTCTTTACCTTAGTTTTACTTCTCCCTTTTTAGAGACTTTTTTAAGCGACCCAAGTCCCCCGAGCCTTCAAGAGCCGGGACCTGCCGGGAGAGGGATTATCTATGGATCACATACATACTTTCTTGATCAGACAAGGACAGGGAGGGCCTCCCCGGATGAGTCATCAGCCCAATCCCGGGGCCACCTCCGAGACAACACGAACACATAGGACGAGACACACCATTCTCACACACACTCACTCACTCAGAACAAGGCGAGGATGGGGATGAAGATGATAATGACGGCCAGATGATATCCGGGGACCACAAGGGCCTAAAGTTACCTGACATTTGTCTCACAGGTGAGGAAAAAACCCGGAAACCCCTCACTTAGGTAACTTGTCCCGACCAGGATTCGAACCCGGACCCTACGACATAGTGGTGGACAAACTTCATGTAACAAAAATGCAAAATAATCAAATGCTTTCCTTATTATTACTATTATTATTATTGTTGTTGTTGTTCAATTCCCGTAGCCAGCCAATTTGACATATCTTCTTTTTTTTTGTATCTTTATGTGAGTGTCCGATTGTCAAGATATCACAAATCTGTATAGTTCTGCTGATGCTGGACGATTTAAAGCTGATTAAAAAACTAGACCCCTGTTCTCCCTGAAGCTCTACTTAATGAATGAATCTGGAGCTTACCTCGGAAATCGATTTAAAAAAGTGTGCGTGGAACGGCACGCGAAAGAAGTGAAACTTGTTTTAATTTTTGGATTTTTCAATTTTGGATTATTGTATTTTTTGAATTTTGGAATGTTGTACTTTTTAATATTGAGTTTTTGAACTTTTAAATTTTTTATTAAATTTTTTATGTTGGTTTTTATTATTTTTTAAATTTTTATTTTTAAATTTTTTATTTTTTTATTTTTAAATGTTGGATACTTGAATTTTTTTTTTTTTTTTGAACTTTTGAATTTTGGATCTTTGAATGTTTTAATTTTTGAATTTTGGATCTTTTAATTTTGGATTTTTTTTTTAATTTTTTTAATTTTGGATTTTTTTATATTTTGGAATTTTTGGATTTTTAAATTTTTGGATAAGCCTAATCATAAGCTCTCGGTTTACCCCTACCACGGCTAAAGAAGTTTCACTTAAAAAATCTTTCTGCATATCATAATTGCAATTATAACTGATTAAACAAAACCATACTGGCACTTTGTTACATCAGTTTACCTGATTTTATTATTACTATTATTATTATTATTATTATTATTATTATTATTATTATTATTGTTGTTGTTGTTGTTGTTGTTGTTGCTCGTATCTTAATAAATGTCATTGTAGGCTCGTTTCATCATGTACTACTGTGAATGTTTGTCTCTGTGGTTTGTTGATGAAGTTTGCTAGACATGCTGTAAATATAACAGTTAAAACCAATCACCATGCATTACAGGGGCAATTAGTTCGCCATAGCACCGGATCATAACGTTCAATGGCAGCAACAAAACGCAATATGGACGCTGCATACCAAATAGTACGAATGAAACGGGGAGGGGTGTATTCCTAATTTGGCGATGAGGGTGCAACTTAAGTGAGGGGGTGCGTGAAGCAGAATTAAATTCGGACTGCTAGCGTCTATTTAGACTTTATGGGACGTGTAATGGGTCTGCATAAGGGTTGCTTCTCTGTAAAAAATGTCTGAGGGTGTGGGTGCGAAACTAAAATGAGGAGACCAATTAATGAGAAAAAGACTTTTTAAGAGGAGTTTGGGAGAAAGAAATTAATGTTTTGGAGTTGCCTGCATAACAGAGCTACATACTAAACATTGAACCAAAGCTGCTTGCGTATGGCTTCAACTCAATGTTCATTGCCTTTTATCAGAAACTCTTCGAAATTTACAATAAAAAAAACAGAATAGGCTATTCATTGTATTAGTCATTAATTTCTTAGCATTATTAGGCTGTATGTTATTAATTCTTTGGTGCACGGTCATAAGGGCTTAAGTCACTTTTTGGTCATTTTTAGTTTTTTATACAGTATTGACGAGGAAAACACAAGCTTTCGTTTGGTATTATGGGCTTATGTCTAGGTACAATACAAGTTATAATACATCAAGTGATCACTATGCCTTAAGTCATATTTTACAACATTTGTTTGGTATTTAGTTTGTTTTTGCTCTCCTGAAAAACTAATGATTTTGACTTAAGCCCTTATGACCGGGCAACAAAGAATTAGATTTAAGTTTATTAACGTTTTTTAATAAGAAATTTCTCACGCAAATTATAAACCTTTGGCGGACTGCGAAGAAAACAGTTAGCTCAACAAAATGTCAAATATTGTTAATTTGTTATCCTGAAAGTAATAAAATCAGGTAAACTGATATAACAAATTGCCAGAATGCTTTTGTTTAATCATTGATAATTGCAATTGTGATAATGCAGAATATAAGTTATTTTTGTAATCGATTTCCGAGTTAAGCTCCAGATCGATTCATTAAGCAGGGCTTACGGAAGAACAAAGGTCTGGTTTGGTAAGCCTATGAGAAGGAATATGTGGGTAGTATTATTTATCAAAGCTAACTCTATTGCAACTTGCAAAGCCGAACACTGTAAAACAATATGTTGTCATGAGAACTGATTTTGCATTTTATAAATTCTGTATAATAGATATTACTATCAAATAGACACCAAATTGGGCTTTACTCCAGTACTCGTCAACCGATTTGATCCAATATCAATAGGCTTCTTGCCATGGACGTTATAAATGCGTATACTAAGTTTCATGAAAATCCTATAAAGCGTATTTGAGTTATCGCGCGTACGGACACACGGACAGGCTTCCTGGACAATGTAATTCCTGACAGATTGATTTCTGGATGAATTTAATTCATCCATAACCTATACGGCTGCTTTAAACCTGAAACAAACATGTCAGCGAATCGTAGGCCAAAACTTACATAATTAATGTTATTGCCAGTGCATTTTGTGAAGTGTTGACATATTTTAAGATTCTCTTATATCAGTGTATACGACCATGAATTAATGTTAAGAATCAAACTTTAGACCTTTGTTCTTCCGTAAGCCCTGCTTAAGGGGACATAGTAGTTAACGCTAGTAAAATGATAGAAAATATAGCGTATGTTCAAGAAGCCATAACTCAGGTGTTAACGGTCAGATTTAGTTGAATTTTTTTATGATTTGCAAGTGCACTCTGTAATTTAAAATAACCAGAGAATGGTTGTTCTAGAACTCACTGTTTGGTAGGAAATAATTTTTTTAACACGTAGGTGATAATTTAGTTTTACAGTTACTTCCCTTGACATAGGTACGCTTTATTCAATTTCTGTAGCTTAGATTTTTGTGAAACTTCGGGAACTTACTAACAATAGGTACTACTATTTACTGAAACACAATCGGTCTAATATGTAAAATATTACTGCAAGAAAACTGCATGAAAACTTCACGACGAAAAAAAAAAGTTGAATATTCTGTATAGTCAAGACTTTTCCCATAATTCTGCTAAGGGAGATTTGTCATCCATCTATAATGAATTGCTGAAAATTTCATTATTTTAGCATTAATATATTTTCATAAAATGGTACCTGAAGTAGAAAAAATTTAATTTTACAGGAGAGCGAAAAGAAAATGGCATGCATGTTCTAACCTTAAGTTATTTTATCCATTTCAGAAAGCTCCAGGACTATTAATAATAACGCAACATACGACCTATATATAAGACCTATATATCAAAATGTTCAGAAAACTATACTCTATTACATGAGCCAAAGGGTAAAAAAATTGATTTTTGACGCTGATAACTACCATCTCCCCTTAATGAATCTATCTGGAGTTTAACTCGAAGATCTATTACAAAAATACCTTATAGCGTGGGGCTATCATAATTGCGATTTTCACTGATTAAAAAAGCTTACTGGCACTTTGTTTTATCAGTTTATCTTATTTTATTACTTTTAGAATAACAAATTAACAATATTTTACATTTTGCTGAGTTAACTGTTTTCTTTGCAGTCCGCCAAAGGTTTATAATTTGCGTGAGAAATTGAGTTTCGTGCATCTTCCTAAGGCTATTCATTTAAGGTTTTATCAGAGTTAGTCCTATTTGCAGACTATTTACATTTTTGTATAACTACCCTTATTTACAGTCTTAATACTATAGTTAGTCCTATTTACAGACTATTTACATTTTTGGTATAACTAAACTTATTTACAGTCTTAATCGCAAATTATATCAAACCATATAAATGTAGGGACAAGAGCCCAAATTGGGGTTCAAACCCTTGGAATAAAAGGGATATTTCCCTCGAAAATTAATGCCTTGCCTGCCTTGCCTTTCGTGCATCTAAGGGTTAAAATTTATCATCAGTTTTGTCATCATCATTAATTTATCATCATTAATTTGTGTTGATAAGAAGGGAAAGATATCAGGACAGATGGCCATCGATGCCTGCACAAAGATTATAAACACACGATATGACCTACATCAGTTAAACCGTACATAAATAAAGCCAAATGCAGAAAAAAAAGTTATGATGAGTTTCCATTGAAGATATGCTTGTGTATAATAATAGCATACATTAGGACCTCTGGCAATTGCGGACTATCTTCCATGTGTATTGTATGATGGATTGTAGCCCAGTCTGAAAATATGGCATATATATATTCCGTATGCATTCTTTTTTTTTTCACATTTAATTAAGCATAAATGAAATGAGCGATGAAAAGAGAGAGCTTGGCATTTCCTGCCGTATCGCGGCGCTGTATGCAATATTCAAATGTTGTATCACATAACAAAAGGCGCCCTGATACCCCCCCTCCAACTTTCATTCACTCTAGTTTAAAACAAAAAAAAATAATGCTAGACAGAGAATGAAAGCTTATAACTCATACTCTGTGATATATCGCTTACAATGAGGCAAACCGTTTATCTCCGTTGCCAACCAAAAAAAGTCGCAGGAAAATAAAAATGATTGTAATATGAGAAGAAAGAAAATGAAAGAGCTGCAGAATGAACAAAGAGGATAATGTAAAAAGCACCTTCTTCCTGTGTCTTTAAATTCATTCTTGTGGGGTAGGCCTTCCCCCGTAACTGCTTTATCTGTTAAAAAGAGATGACATATAGACTGTCAACCTAATATCAAAGTAGACATTTTCGCTTTCAAGCTACTTTTTTTCTTTCGCGATGACGTATAACGCGCCCTCTGTCCGTAAAAGAAGAATAATGCAATAGGATTATGCGTAGTTCTCTATTATTGCTATATACTTTCATCTATTTCTGGGAGGCAGTTCTCTGCAAAGATGATTCAGCTCAAAACTATAAGTTGCTGAAAAAACTGATTAGGGACATAATAATAATAATAATAATAATAATAAGAAGAAGAAGAAGAAGAAGAAGAAGAAGAACAAACTATGATAATAAAAGGAAGTGTCTGTCTGTGCGCGATGCCCAGCGAAATCTACTGAACGCAGAGATCTGAAATTTTAAACGTAGATGTACTGAAGGGTGGGGAATGCATCTCGAAGCCAGATTTTTAATTTTCACTTTCTTTCGCCAGTTATCAGTGAAAAACTATATATATATATATATCAAGTTATAATCATGAAAATTTATCATTTAAGGGTCAAGGCCTTTTTGAACTCAGGGGTCCTCCAAATGTGTATTAATGCAGAAAACCCGGCGGGGTCGAATACAAGCATTTTACATGAAAAAGGTCCAGAATGAAAAAGTAATTGCTGAATAATATACGAGAAAAGCAGAAGCCGTTATGTTGGTTGTTTTCTGTACAGTCCGTCGCCGAATTATAAGATACCGTGTGAGGAACTTAGTTTCAAAAAATTTAAGTGATGAAGGTTTGTGTTTTCTTTTATATATGTTTTAATTCAGCTGTGTTTATACTCCTTTCCTCTTCGGGGCCATATCAGGAGTTCAGGATCTGTGTCTGTAGGCCTACAGTAGGGTAGGCCGTGGAACTATTGTTTGTCAATTTTTTGTACGTCGGTGTATTTAATGCAGTAAATTTGAACTGATATTGATCTCATTGGATATGATACAGACTGAAATGAGGATGATTCATGGTATGTAAATATCCAATTTGTCATTTTCCTTTACGACTGGAGAAACCATGAAAAAACACATGTCAAATTGGCCAGCGCCGGGATTTGAACCTGGGACCACCCGAATGCGAGTTTAAGACGTTACCATCTCGGCCATATCGCTCGGTAAGGTCTG
The DNA here is from genome assembly GCA_964059195.1 of Ectobius pallidus. Classification (NCBI taxonomy): domain Eukaryota; kingdom Metazoa; phylum Arthropoda; class Insecta; order Blattodea; family Ectobiidae; genus Ectobius; species Ectobius pallidus. Next base: position 167,782,318 of record CAXKWD010000007.1, read on the forward strand.
TGTTGTTGTATTGAAAGAGCCATTTTTAAATTTGTAATGTTGAAAATCTGAATTTTGAAACAACTGAATTATGAAATTCTGTAATTTTAAAATTGTTTAATGTTTTTAATATTTTTTTATAAATTCATAACGTTTATATATATATGGATATTTAAAATTATTTTTTTTTTTCCAAAACTCTGAAATTTCGCGTAGTTTTTTAAATTTTAAACTGTTTATAAAGATTTTACAATAACATAAATTTTCAACAATGCCGTTTATCACAATAGAAGCTTATTCGCATGATGGCATGACTTCACTTGAATGTAGCCTATTTCACAAGGACAGAATCACGGCTTATAAATGCAAATTAATGAATCTGAAAAGCCCTACACTTGCGGCTGGCGATAGAGTATTTCTCCACATAGCTTTACAGCTTTCATAACACTGGTGGGCATTCCAATACCCCGGAGAGAGGAAAGGGACGAGAGAGAGAGAGTGAGTGAGAGAGAGAGAGAGAGTGAGTGAGTGAGAGAGAGAGAGAGAGAGAGAGAGAGAGAGAGAGAGAGAGAGTCCTAGTAATGCTGTTACGTATGAAATTCACAAAAAAAAATCAGTCTGCGAAGCAATAGATAGATCCCTAGATATGAGAGAGTTTATGTGGTTTGTGTAATGGTTGAGGGTGAGAGAGAGGAAAAAAAACGAAATAGTGGAAACGCTTAGACTACTTGTTTCATTGCCGACTCTAAAAGTTTATGGCTTACCGTTTCGCTGCTTCAATCAAATTTTATTTCCGAGAAATTGATGTAAGGACTTGAGTTGTACAAACGTTTATGATTTCATATGAGGGTTCATGGGTGGGATTTTGGTACCGATTCAACAAAACACTTTTCTGTATTCCTAAAACCACATCCAGTAGCTTATTGTTATAATTTAGTACGTAATGCATTAAGTATTGCTCGTAAATTGCCTTAAAATAATCTCGAAACACTGCACATCATAATGTATTACAGTATTTCTTTCTGATTTCTATCTATCTATATATCCATATATATTAATAAAAGGAAGTGTTTGTCTTTCTATCTGTCTCAAACAGAAGAAACAGAAATTCCGGTAACAGAGAATTTTTATTTCTTACTCTCATGTTACCATAAAACCGTTTTGGGGAAGAAATTAAACAGAAATGCAATATCACTTTCATATTTCTCTTCCCAAAATATATTACCTTACCTCTTATAACATTATTATATTGATAGCTTTTCTAAATTGTCAAAGTCACGTTTCATTTATTTCCAAACCCATCTGAGACCAGTGGCAACAAGACACTGTTGTGATTTGGACTTGATAATTCTGTGTAAAAAGGGATTAAGTATTCTCAAAAACATTTGATTTTTGGCATTTAAAATCAAAATTTTTCAAAATCCTTTCTTAGTGAGCACCTACATTATGAAACGAAGGTACTGTAAAAATTCCAAGTCTCTAACTGTTATAGTTTAGGCTCTACGTTGATTCCTGTCAGTCGGTCAGTCAGTCAAGACAAAGCCATCTATATATAGAGAGATAACTTGTTAGGAAATTGAAATAATATATATGTACATTGATTAAGAACACAAGTTCGATTCCGTGCAAGCCAGTTCGTGTGCTTTTATTCTGTTCTGCTGTTAGCTTACCTGAATGAAGTTAACTATGTCTTACATGCACCATTGATAGCACTGGTTACAACATGGTAATTCGAATCGATTCATGGATGGTTGATTCATAGTATGCCATGATCTCGCAGCTGTTAGTTTTGTTTTTATATAACAAAGCACGAAAGTAATTATTATTTGTATAATCCGTCACATTTTTATTCATGGAATATTCTTAACAAATCCAACTGGAGTTGACAAGATCCATCAGATAATTTCGTTCCTGCTTAGCTGCCGCAAATCTACGGATCTATGGATCGAGAAAAGAATTTTTTATATTTCCGAGATCCGTTATGCGCTTACGGAACGAGTATTGCATGCTATTTTTTGCACGATGATTATTTATATCAATTTAATTACATTAATTGAGATATTAGCTGAAAATATTATGTATATACATTACTGAAGATAGATGTTATATTTCAGAAAGTGATTCGAATGTGTTGGTTGTTATGGAAACGGAATATTTGTCCTTTTAAAGCCGCCACAAACTAGGGGCCTTGGTTCCGGCCTTCGATAAAGGCTTGTATTATGATGGTTTTACTTACGGCACTTGTGCTTTTTGTAATTTTTACCGCACGGAGATTTCTTTTGTTTTCACCGCAACCAGACTGCGTGCGGGAATGTTAAGTTACGATCCACGGCAACAATATTCGTAAGTACCAGTAATTAGTTACGTCGTGCAAAAAAGTAATTATTATTATTTGTATAGTCCGTCACATTTTTATTCATGGAATAGTCTTAATAAATCCAACTCTCGTGGGATTACCTATGATAATTGTGTTAAATTATCACAGTTAGCTAGCAAGGGAAAAAATAGTTAAAAACCTAGTCCTTGTATGAACATAACGGGAAAATAAGTGTAAATATTTGTTGTAGATGTGAGAGCTTTCTAGCTAAGTTGAAAAGTGCATGAAGTTAATCACAACGAACTGGAGCACGTTCAGAGCTTAATAGAGATTTTGTGAACACTATGATCATATAATCGGGTTTGATGCGTTTTTATTCTCTCAGCTGAGTGAAACTTGTCGAGAGAGTGAGAGAGTGAGTGAGAGAGGGAGAGAAATGATTACTTCTATGACAACTGCAGGGAAATATGAAAGACAAGTCTTTATTTCTCCCGCTCATTCCACTCTGAACTGAAATATTTTATTCCGGGTGCGAGTTTGGAAGAATGTTCGTTTTGTGTTGGCAGTTGTCAGGAGTATACAAAACAAGACTTAAAAATCTGATGTGAAATTCACATAACTTCCTCTGCCCAGAAAAATGTTAGCCTCTTAGTATTATATAATTATTATGTGTGACATTCTCTTCTTGTTAATTTATATTTTTATTAATGTACACATACATTTATTCGACATTCAATAAGTACATAATTTAAATCAATTTATAAAAATATACTTCTTAAAAACTCAGGATTTCCCTTGGAAAATAAAATATCGATGAAATAAGAAAAACATTCGCGCTAAAAACGAAAATCTCGCAAAATGACAAAATTTGTGCTTTTTCGCGAATGTAAAAGGACAATATTTCAGACTAGAAATCTTGAAAGAAAAGAATTTCACTTTATTAATGACTAGCAGCTTAGCCCGCGATAATTATTTCAAAAATTAAGAGCATAATAGTTAAATCATTATATTTATTAACACCTAAACCACGTGGACTACTTACCACGATTAGATAGCGTCGCCTGATAAAAGCGACCTCAGATTCGAGTTCCTTGGCCCAGAAAACCCCTGTATAGTGAGTTTCGTCCAAATCGAAAAATGTTTGGCCACATTTACCCCTATATTGATTATCCCTCTTCCGTGTAGGCTGAAAATGTCATAAGTCTGCGTGCCTTGACATTATAAACAAATGAATCGACCAGCGTGGGTTTTTGTTTCAAAGGTATGACAAAAATAGTCAAAGCCAACTGTAATTGATTTGATATTGAAATGTATTACTGAAAACTGATCCTTCGAAAACGCAAAAAAATGCACGTTTTCTGCCCGTTTTTCACTCATAATTCACGAACGAAAGCGAAAATTAAAATTCCGGCTTCGAGGTGCATTTTCCGACCCTTCAGTCCACCTATGTTTAAAATTTCAGATCTCTGCGTTCAGTATGATATCGCTGGGCATCGCGGACAGACAGGACGACAAGCATTTCCTTTTATTACTATAAAAAGACGTTAGTGGATCCGCTAGTTTCAGTTGGAAATTCGCTACTTGGGCACCCCTGAATGCTCCTTGGAAAGCTTCATTCTACTCTGGCACAGACGTTTGTAATGAACTGACATGATAGACCTTTCTTCTGTAAATACACCAGTCAGAATCATCATGAAAATTCACAACGTATTTATCACCGGTTGAAAGAACTGGAAGGAGTGGGGGAGCTTTTATTGTCAGAGAGAAAAGAAGAAAAAAGTAACAGAAGAAATAAGTTTTTTCTTCACACCTTTAGCGTCATAACAAGATTACAGAAACACGGAGGAGTAAATGCGCAAGTCGCATTTCTTGAAATTAAATTGGAAGAACACAAAAATAAATACTACATAAATACTGCCTTTTGTTGGTTTTCTTCTTTGAGAATAAGACTTTTCACTCAGTAATCTCTTTTGCTTTTCATGTTCAATTCTCAGAAGACTTCGTTCTGTCTTATTGCATTCTGTTCTTTGGAAGTTAACATAGAAATAGGCCTCTGAATGCTGTAGTATTCTTTAGGCAAGCATTTTGTGGATTCTCAGACCAGGGATGGTTTAGGGAATTTCGGGGACCTCTACAAGATTTTCTTCACATTTATCGCAGAATTATCATAGGTAATCCCACGAGAGTTGACGAGTTCATCGATTGAATCGCGACCGGCCAATTTTATTTTTATTATTATTATTATTAAGCTTATTATTATTTTTAGTTGAGTGTGCGATTGCCAAGATATCACAAAATCACAATTCTGTATAGTTCAGCTGATGCTGGACGATTTTAATCTGATTTTTTTAAACTAGAGCTTTGTTCTTCCGTAAGCCCTGCTTAATGAATCAATTGGAAATTAATTTTAAAAAAAACTTATATTCTGCAATATCACAATTGCAATTATAACTGATTAAAAAAAGCATTTTGGCACTTTGTCAAATCAGTTTACCTGTTGTTGTTGTTGTTATTATTGTTATTATTATTATTATTATTATTATGTACGCTCGCTTCTCCTCTGTTATAGCCTGGTATTTAGTTAATATCTTAGCATTAATGTAGCTATAAATTAGGATACATTCCTTATTAAGGGCCGGTATTATAATCATGGTTTAACCTCAGTTTTAGTTTAAACTTTAGTTTTTCAGATTTTTGCGTATTATAAACGATAACTACAAGTTAATCTTAAGTTTAACCTAACTGGACCTTTTCTACCGTTTAACCTACAGTTTAAGACGTAATAATTATTTTAATGAAAATGGCTATAGAAACAAGATTATAAGACAGCATTATGAGAAGATGAGACAAAACTCAAAGTAATTCTATTTGTTTACTTTCCGAAACGGAAAGAAAATAGATGGTTGTATTGTGAAACAAATGCTAATACAATATCATTTTTATGAGCAATGAATAGCTATTTATTTTAGCTGTGATTGAAATAAACTTGCACTGAGCAAAACTGAATTCAATTTTCATTTAACCGTTTCTTTAATAATAAAATTTCTAGCTTCAACTTCTCTTCATACAAACAAACAAATATAAGCGAATTAGCAGATCTTATTATTATTCGCACACTTTATCTTGAGCTTCACACTCCATAATGCTGAAAACCGTCCATATAAAGAAGGCCTCGCTCGAAAAAATGAAGATCGCGATCCGTCCCCAGTATTACCATACCCAAAAACTTCCCGTTGAGGCAATCTTGAGCTACCGTCAATTGTTTTATTTGTTTACATCATATTATTCTGAAAATGACAGAATAAATCCAGGGATATTAAAAGAACAGTACTGGTGTTGTGGAAATGGTCGATATAAGTGACAACGAAGTTAAAAATAAATATTCTTTAAACCAAGAAGTATCGGAAATCAGCGATATAAAGAACCAAATAAATGGAATGGAAGGAAAAGCAATTTAATGTGTTTCAAGCTGAATCTGTCGTTGGAGAAAAGAACAAGTCAAGTTTTATTATTTCGTTGTATGAATTGTGTTGTATTAATTATCTACAAACTTTCGCGAAAGGTATTTAGTTAAATTACATCAATTCAGGCATGTGAAACTGCGTATTCAAGTAGGCCTACATGTATAATGCTACGACTTTTAACCGATTTTCTATATTCTGAAGACCGGGAGAGAAATTGTCTAAATAGGCCTAAATATATTACTTTATTAATTTCTCCAGCGATATATTCTACTATAATATCTGAATCAAAATAAAATCTTTAGTTTGGTAGCGAGAGTTGAAAGTGCTACAGATTACAGTTAGTTCCATTGTGACCCAGCATAAAACTACACACGTTATATTTTCTGGTAATTGGCAACCCTTCAGAAACAACGTCAATTTCAACTCACCGCCTTCTGCAATAGTCAGTCTCTTATACTGCATGCAATATCAGCTCCCCTCACCCCCGCATTTTTTTGGCTCAAGATAAAGTGTGAGCATAATATTTTTCTTTTATTTCCAAGGCCAATTCGTCTTCTTTTTTCAGCCAACAGGTCTACCAACACCATTGCACTACGGTTTAACTTAACCAGAACATTATAAAACGGCAGCTACAGTTAAACTTTAGATTAGGTTTAACTTAATCTAAAGATCAACTTTGTTTATAATACCGGGCCTTAATGTTCACATCTAAAGCAAGGCTTCACATAACAGATTGACTGCATTGTAGTCATGGCCCTCTCCATTGAATATCAAAAAGGAATAAGCCTAATGAGAGGCCGTGGTTTCTACATTCATTTTTCCAGTCTTGACATATTATTTCCGTTACATTCAATTTTAGCAAGTGATCTCATAAGACCAATTTTAAATAAGTTTAAACGCCAGAATGCTCAATCTGAAAATGAATCTGATTGAATGACTTATTTTCTTTTTTGTTTTATTTAGCCTATGAGTTCTAGACCTGGGATTTTAAGGCAAATGCCTATTTTGTTCCTTATGAAATAACATGAAAATGTTTAAATATGTGGGCCTTTCATGATAAACCACTTACATTTATAGAGTTTTAAAACGCCTATTTGGACCTTTAGAGCCTATTTTACTATTTTAGTGCCTAAAAATGCCTATTTTGTACATTTAAAATAAAATTCAACTTCTGTAATTTTTACAATCTTATAATGGACATCCCTCAATGAAAAGCAAAAAAGCAGAGGTAGGTTTTTCATAGAAACTTGATTATTCCAAACAATTGTCGCTAAAGGAATGCTGACTTACGGGGGAGGGGGAGGATTAAGGGGGAAGAACTACTGTGTCAAGTCACCAGTGAAAGAACATCTGTTTAAGTGAATATAGTTCGTGATGGCTAATTTTGCAGTTAATTCTGTTAAGAATAGGTATACCATGTTTTCTTGCAGTAAAAAAAAGACCATGTTACAGTTTAAGTGTTCATCAGCTCAAACACGCAGTAGAACCACCCCCCCCTAACCAATTGAAGAGCCGGTCCGGGCATAGACCTATTTGTGTTTTAAGTAGTCGATGAGGAATAAAAGACAGAAAATGATTCAAGTACGGTTATAAATAAAGTTTACTTAAGCAGCCCTTCGTGGAAAGTTGTATTCAGGGACAGTAATCTGGTGCCAAATAAATACGCTAGAATTATTTTTTGTGGGACTCAGTAAGTTTCTTTCAAGCTATTAGATGACATCCTAAACCTAAAGCTTCCAGAAGGATGCAATCTAATTACCTATGCAGACGATGCTCTTCTATTGATTGATACTAGTAACATTAGTTCACTCAACACAACTGCAAACACAGCGCTAGATATATTATCTAAGTGGGGATGCGAAAACAAACTCAACTTCAACCCAAAGAAAACTACGGCAATGCTCGTCACAAGAAAACGTAAAGTCGAAGAACCAAAGATAAGAATGCACAGCGACAACATTCAAGTAGTGAAATCCATGAAATATCTTGGTGTTATTCTCGACAGTAAATCAACTTTCCGTGAACATTTCAACCACCTAGCCAGCAAGGGTAAAAAACTTTTAACGGGACTATCGTTAGCAACTCGGCCCACTTGGGGACTAGATTCAGATATTTTACAAGTTATCTACCGAGGAGCAGTGGAACCAGCAATTCTGTACTGTGTTTCTTCCTTTGAAAAGGTGCTGGAAAGAAAGTGGGCTCAGAAAAAACTGTTGCAGATACAACGGGGATTTTTGTTGAGTATCACACGTGCATATAGAACTATTTCCACAGATGCTGCCTTAATCATCGCAGGCATAGAACCACTATATCTAACAGCAAAATATAGAGCCGTACTATGCAATATAAAGAAGAAACGAACAAATATTGAAGGGACGGAAATAGAGACTAGAGCAAGTCATTTACATACTGGCCACCCCGCTCAACATTGCACTAATGTAACATTTACTGAATGCTCAGCACAACACAGACACCAGATCTTCACCGATGGCTCACGTTCCAGCACCGCTGAGGGTCAGGCCATAGTAGGCTGTGCATTTGTGGTTTTTGACGATGACACCGAACTATGCAATACCAGATTTAAACTGGCTAATCACTGCTCAGTGTTCCAAGCAGAACTATTTGCCATTCAAAAAGCCATAGAGTGGTGCAATGAGAATGACGTAAACGCTAAAATATGCAGCGACTCACAATCTGCACTATATGCTATACATAATAAATCCAATCTCCATCAAATTGCAGTTAATATCAGGAATCTTCTCAGAATATCAAATAAACACATATGCCTCACCTGGGTACGGGGTCATTCCGCAATTGAAGGAAATGAAAGAGCAGACTCACTTGCTAAAGAAGCTGCATCTCTACAAATAGCCCCAGCCTATATTAAGTGCCCCATTTCCTACTTCAAAAAGGAACTTCGAAGCAAAACCATTGACAACTGGAATCAAGAATGGCAAGCATCCACTTGTGGCTCTACTACAAGAGAAGTCTTCTTTCCAACGGTCTATGATCGCCAAAAATGCAAACTGTTGAAACCAAACTTTATTATAACCCAGTTCCTTTCGGGACACGGAAAATTTGGTGCTTATTTTGAACGATTTCACATAGAAACTCCGAGTAATAGTTATAACTGTATATGTTCTGAGTATCCACAGGATGTAAAACACTTGATTTTTGAGTGCCCTGTATTTTACAGGAAAAGACTAGAACTGGAACTTCATCCACACATCTGCTTTACAGTATCTAATAGGCAAGTCAAAACAGATACATTTACAAGCAGCTGCTGTTATAGCACATTTACTAAATTTATCATACATATATTTCATAGATTATGAAAGACATCAGGCTAGGCCAACAGTGAATCATATAATACAACTATACATACTTTGTAATTAAATATAACCCTAACATACCCGGTAAAGTAGGGTTTAGAAGATTCGGAGATTCAATAATATAATAATAATAATAAGCTATTAGAAATCTGTCTACTGTTCTTCATGGCTAGTAATTTCCTCACATATTGTAATATTTTAAAGTCTATTTTCTGTCTATCTACACATTTTTAAAGCATATTTTAAGTGCCTATTTTCTTTTTTTAAAAGCCTTTTTTTACTTGTTTTAAAAACCTATGTTAGGTGCCTAAAAATAATTTTTTAGAGCCTAAAAACCTAGGTCTATTTATAATGAAATGTCTATTGAGCGACACTCTTGGGGCGTGTAAAGTGCAAACAAGCTTCTAATTGGAATGTAACATGTGACGCAGAAGTTATACTCCACGTACAATAAAACAATTCACTTGCATACCAGCGGTAACTTTAGGGAGCCGGGGTTTTATAACGGTAATTCCCAGATAGTTTGAATAGTTGCCATACAACACTCTCCAGAATTCCTGGCAAAACTACAAGAAAAGTTACAACTAGTTACAACTAGTTTTAAGTGACACCTAGATCGTCGTTTTATTAACGATGTCTACAAATTACATCTCACTGCTGTTAGTCATATCCCGTGGCCGGCCGGGTTCTTTATCATGGTTTCCTCAGTCAAACGACTGAGCTAGTAATTTACCAATAAATGCAATGCAAAAGAAGTTTTATACACATGAGGTAATAGACTAATATTTAATTAATTTTCTACAAGTAATCTCAAAAGATATTACGAGTTCATCAATAGATTTGCGAGAACGAAGTTTGAGAAAATTTACCTGATGAAACTCGTAAACTCGAGTGGATTTATTGAGACTATTCCGTGAATAAAATGTAATGGATTATATAAATAATTATTTTATTTTATTATTTAGTTGTTAGTAGTTAGTTTAAAATTAAATCAATGTTCTTTCGCCACTGAGATCACGGCATATCCCTGCTAAATAAAATCAGGTAAACTGATGTAACAACGTGCCAGAATGATTTTGTTTAATCAGTTATAATTGCAATTATGATATGCAGAAAGGAAGTTATTTTTGTCATCGATTTCCGAGTTAAGCTCCAGATCAATTCATTAAGCAGGGCTTACGGAAGAACAAAGGTCAAAAGTTTGATAAACATATGTGGGTAGTGTTATTTGTCATAGCTTACTGTATTGAAACTTCCAAAGCTGTGTGTGAACATTGTAAAACAATATGTTGTCATGAGAAATGATTTAATAGATTATGTCAAGTAATATATTACCATAAAACAGGCACTAAATTGGACATTACTCCAGCACCGGTCAACCGATTTGGACCAAAATCAAAAGGCTTCTTCCCATAGACGATATAAATGAGTATACTACGTTTCATGAAAATCCGATAAACCGTATTTGAGTTATCGCGCGCACAGACACACGGTCATATTGCGCGCATAGACACACGGACGGACAGAGAGACAGACATTTTCCCGTCCAGCACACAATCTCAGAAATTACCATTCTGGCACTTAATAACACCTCCAAATTAATATTAAGAAAGAAGTGTTGACATTTTAAAACGACTTTTCTTTAAAAATAAACTCACTTTCAATTACCTCTACGGTTTGACCATTCTAAGAATGAAAACTGAATTAGGCCTAAACGAAAACCAGTAGCCTATATTTTCCTCATTCTTAGTCATCCGAGTAATGTCCTAGAGTGAGACAGCCATATATATATACATATTTTTTCAACTTACTTCAGGTTTCTTTCTCAGAATAGTTAGACTTTAGTCATAGAGGATCGAACCCACGACCTTTCGATTGGCAAACTCTTTCTTTAACGAACTGCACTCTAAGATGCAGGAAGGAAATGTACTGTAGCACCCCCCCCCCTGGTAGAAGTTCTAAGTTATTCCTGAAAGACTAAGAAACGCATTCTAGTCACTTGCTATTCCTAACTTTTGATTTGCGTGAACAGAGAACCGAAAGCAATTATTTATTTCCTCGCCCTTCCATTCCCTTAGAGTGACATTGTTCCCAGTCTTAAGACTAGATTCCATTTGTCTCTCACGAATTGTAGACGGCGTCCCTGACAGCTGCAATTAACTTCCAAATGTCACTTACCACTTACCAGTGACAAAAAAGTGAACTCTGATCATTCTTTTAGACAAGCAACATTTCACTCCCCTGGTAGATCAGAAATTAAGGGTAAATACATCACTGATCATCCAAACATGTCAATCTGTAATTAATTTTTTATTTTTAATCCTTGTTGGCCTACCCTATTCTGTATATTTTAAATCTTTAATATTATTTTATGTTATTTTATTACAGACTAGCAGGTGCCCGCGGCTTCGCCCGCGATTATTTACTCGACTGTTTTAGATGTTTTGCTTAAATAATTTATTTAACAGAAAAAATAATTAAAGCATTATGTTTATTATTACTGACATCGTTTTTATCGTCCCTAGGGCCCTATTTCATAAAACTCTATAGGTGTGACAAATAAAACAATTATGCCAAGCCTGGCAAATTTGTCAATATGTCGTGAGAATTGTATTTTTCATAAATAATACAACTGTTCCTTACATTACAGGCAAATTAATTTATTGTCAGACTAAAAGGAACTTCTTCATAAACGCGACAATTTTATGTCAAACCTAAAGATTACTTTAGTACACTGTAGATGGCTCTCATATACGCGTGCCATAGATCTCAAAAACGAATGTGATACCTAAGCAATCGATTATCACTATCGAAAATACAAAGTCACTGAAATTGAAAGTTGTTAATCCGTTGCCTAAAAACCCTGCGTGGTCTTATGTCTATTTCATCATCATTTACACTACTACCAGAATCACTACTACTAGTGTTCGTTATTAACAAGACAATTTAGCAAGTTTATTAACAACAAAGTTTAAATCACAAAAAAACAGTTTGCCAAGTTATGCCACCCATATACATAATGACAATTCTACATTTTATGTAAATTTGTAAATATCTCAACAAAAAGTAATGTTTTATAAATGGTAGGTACTGTAAGATTTGACATATTTGTCAGACTTTTACCTGTAAACTCAAAAGTTTTGAGAAACAACAATACGTAAAACTGTCAAACAAACACAAAAAAAAAATCATGGCATTTATGTAAAGTTGTCAGCTTTTATCAAAGAACACAATCGTCAAAATGTAAACCTGTAAAACAATTTATCTGTCACCAGTAAAATTGTAATTTTTATGAAATAGGGCCCTGGTATATCTAACCCAAGTACAAAATGTTTTTTTCGTACGATTTTGCGTTACAAGAGGCCCTATTGCAAAGAGCGCGTATTCAGAGTGGGTGGCTTATAGCTACCCTTCAGATAATTTTATTAATTGTTGATAATAGAAGGTTGTTTTTCGAAGATGAATACGTGCAGAAGTATCATTCCATATGTAGAATGTTCCTTTTATATGATTTGTTCGGAAAAACTGGAAACATAACATTTATGGTACCAGTTGCGATGAAGACGGAAACGCCTGCTGAATTTGTTTAGACTACCCGCACAACAACGTCTCGCTATCCCTTATAATGTGTGCAAGAGCGGCATAGATGGCAGGCTAGCTGTTATATGTGAGCTAACAGTATCTTAGTGACATTTTAAGCACTGCTGTTTATTAAGGGAGAAGGTACACATTTGACTAGCGTAAAATTAGGTAATTATACTTACTAACTGGCAATAGACAAGCAAGCTAAAGGAATATTAGGGCCTATCTATTTTATGGAACACGGAGGTTCATTGCTGCGCTTACCTGAGCCCGCCTTTCAACCCTCTCTCTCTCTGTAGTCATCAGTTTTACAACTGGTTTGATGCAATTCTCCAGTTCTTCCTATCTTGAGCCAGTCTCTTCATGTCTTCATATTTTTTACATCCAAAATCGCCAATAATCTGTTTTGCATATTCTAATCGTGGTCTTCCCTTACAATTTTTCCCCTCTATTGTTCCTTCTAATATAGTGTTGACCAAGCCTGGATGCCTCATAATGTGCCCCACTAGTCTGGCCCTTCTTCTAATGAGTGTCGTCCATAGACTTCTTTGCTCCTCTATTCTTTCTAAGACCTCTTCGTTAGATATTCTGTCAGTCCACCTGATTTTCAACATTCGTCTATAGCACCACATTTCAAAAGCTTCTATGTTATGCCTTTCACTTTTTCCTAAAGTCCACGTCTCACTGCCACTCACTCCTGTGCTAACTCCATCCAACCATCCCTCTCAAATCCTACTTCTCTTAAATCTATCCTAATATTGTCCTCCCACCTACGTCTACGTCTTCCAAGTGGTCTTTTCCCTTCGAGTCTCCCAGTCAATATTTTTGAGATATATCTTTCCTCCCCCATGTCCAGCCCATTTCATCTTCCGTGATTTAATAACCCCTACTATATCCGGTGACGAGTACAGGTTATGAATCTCGTCGTTATGCAGTTTTCTTCAGTCCCCGTTTTCATCTCTCTTAGGCCCAAATATTTTCGAACACTCTCAGATTATTAGGTAACTATAACATTTTATAATTCAAGATTATACAGATCCGTGGAAATAGTATAATGCGATACAAGTGCCGTAAGCGATGCATACGGATCGAGGAAATTTTCCGAGATCCGTTATGCGCTTACGGGACGAGTATTGCATGCTATTTTTTTTTGCACGATGATTATTTGTAACAGATACATCATTCTGATGAGAATGTAATATCCAAGCTTGAAAATACGATTAAGCCAAAGTTATTGATTTTGCACTACAAGTACCGGCATTCTAAAATAAAATCTTTAAAAAATGCTCCTTGAATAAACATATTCATCGCGAATTTATTCATTATTAATATTATAAGAATTTGCAACCAAGAATATGGCGGATGTGAGCCATATAGCCACAGCCTTCTATACATGTTTGTTTTGGAACAAAACTGACTAAATAATCAAGAAAATACATGGATAGACAAGAGGCGTGTGTGAACCTAACCTTAAGTCTTCCTGTACATGCGCATATGCTCGTTCGTGGTACTTTATCAAATACCGCCCGACGTTTTTTATTTGACCGACTATACATGAAATAAGCGTATTATAGTGTGATCGAACAAAAAGATCCAGTATCACATGAGACAGCCGTACTTTTCTGATCACCTCTTCTCTATACGGAGACGTGGGGTAATGGAAGCCTGGCTGGTGTATATCAGACTGTGATAGAGCCCCGAGCGACAGCTATTGTCACGAAGACAACATTGGAAGTACTGGTAAGGGAAATCAAGTGAGAACCCGGGGCTTTGCTACTAGATATACGGCCGGACTCTGGACTAGATAATGCTGCTTTATATGCCGGTAAGCCACTGCGCAAACTCTGTCTTCAGTTCACCTGCATTCGAGAAGGAAAAGCTCAGAAACTGGAGAGAAAATAAGGTTACTCTAGTAAACACTTTCTTGTAACATTTGTGCAGAGAAATTTAACCAGCAATGAATCAGTTTTTTAGAGAGTCGAAGGTAAAACAAGCATCTATCATTTAACGGTAGATGATATTAATTATAAGGACTATTCCACTCATATGCCGCGTGTTTGATATTGACCAATAACGTTTAGCAATTCCTCGGATATAGACCAATCACGATAGTGTAACTTACAAAATGCTTGCTGTTAATGTGAGGGTGCGATTTTATCTGATAAAACGTCAGTTCGTTACTGGAAATGTAGGTAGGCTGTAACGTGCAGTGACTAATACGTCACATGCTGCCAGCGATCGGAATAAAAACACATTATTTTTTTACTACATAACTTGTTTTGAAATTGAAATAATAGAAAAATGTACATCGATTAAAAACACAATTTCGATTCGGTGCAAGCCGGTTGGTGTGCTTTTGTTCTGATCTGTTGTTAGATTACCTGAATGAATTCAGCTATGTCTTATAAGCACCATTGGTAGCATTGATTACAACATGATCACTCTAATCGATTCATGGATGGTTGATTCATAGTAGCCTATGCTGTGATCTCGCTGCTGTTAGTTTTGTTTTTATACAACAAAGCATGAAAGTAATTATTATTTGTATAATCCGCTAAATTTATTCATGGAATAGTCTTAATAAATCAAACTCGCGTAGACGAGTTTCATAAGATAAATTCACTCCTGTTGCGCAGTCGCGAATCTATCGATAAACTCGTCAACTCTCGTGGGATTACCTATAATAAAATTAAGCCACTCAGGGGTAGGCTATAAAATTATTGTAACACTTCAGGTAGACCAACTTTGATTTCCTGTTTCACAAATTCCCCTACAAGGTCGATTGTTCTTAAAAGCAAACAACATAACAAATCACACATGCTAAAAAGAAAGAAGTTACTATCACAGCCGCGCTGAGCGTCACAGATACGAAATAGGTAAAAACAATCTAATTCATGACCTATAATTTGTCTATAAATATTGACGACTGTCTAAAAAATAGTCTGACATTCATCACAAAATGATTTTATTTTGGTCGTAGGGTTGCTTCACTCGCCCTTAAGGGCCCGTTTTGCTAACATATCTACTAGCGCAATAAAAATCCTTCTTTTAATCCTTATATATATATATAAATCCTTCTTTTAATCCTTATATATATAATATTTAAGTTTCCCCCCTAATTAGTACAAAATATTATTTTTAGACAGAAAGTTCATAGCTTAAGCAACGTAAATAAAAACTGAAAACATTATTTGAGGCCCCAGAATCTGAACAAAGAGGGCCCAAAAATAATATATCTAATCCATTTTCGAAAATAAATAAAATCGCTTTTTTTACACTTTACTTTTAAAAGCATTATTTTCAAATTGTCTAAAATGGAGTTTTGATATGGTAAAATAAGCAATTAAAATTTAAATTTTTTCTTTACTTAGAAAATAGAAATGCATGTTTTTACAATTAATTCAATTGCAGAATTCTCTTCTTTGAAAACTTTTTTAGTAAGTAGTTTAGAAAATGTGTGGCAATCAAATATAAAGTTTTATGTCCTCTGCAGTTAATTGCCTGTGCATTTAACTAGTAATTTGGCCAGCTCTAGTAGTTAGTCCATCAAACATCCTTATTTCATTAAGGGATTCGCTATTTTGGATTTATGAAGATAGCTATTCCCCAGTAAGCTGTAACATGAATACAATTTTAAAGGAACCTTTTTCATATAGACGCGTTGATATAGGAATGCTCTTATATATGATTCCCCAGGCATCTATAATGTTGGGAACAATTTTCTTTCGCTATAGTGATTAGAACTTAGGGAGCTGTAAAGTTCGCACAATGGATAGAAAAATGTAAAGAATAAAGAAGTCGAGAACGACAATCTATTCTCTCTTTTTTTGCAGGCTGAACACCTTCTCAAAAGTTCCAGATCTCGTTTACCTCAAATAAACAACTTTTATGTTATGTCTAATCGTAAACATTCTTGAACAGAACTCTCTCCTTCTATGTAAAGCTCCATTCTACGGGCTGAGCTTAAAAAAAAGGGTGCTAGCCCGTTAAATGTAAAGAAAAAGGTACTAACCCGTTATGATACGAGGGCCCTCCACAAAGTTAGTTTCCCTAGGGTTGTTTACAAAACCAAATAAAATTTCACGAAAATCTTAATTGCAATAGATGCAGCAAGCGTTCAGCTATTTTTCAACATATTCGCCAAAGGAATTGAGACATTTTTCATACCGTGGGACCAACTTTTGAACATTTGTGTCGTAGAAGTTTGCCGCCTGGGATTTGAACCACTGTGTGACAACCATCTCCGCTTCTCTGTAATTCTCTATCATTTATTGAGATTTATGAAAAGATGGCAATCACTGGGAGCGAGGCTCGGGCTTTAGGATGGATGTTGAAACACCTCCCAGCCGAACTTTTGCAGAAGACTTGCAGGGAGGTGTTACAGTCTCCACTCTATAGCTCGGACCGCGCACCCGAAGATTTTCATCTTTTCCTACCCCTCAAGAAATGACAGTGAAAGGCAGAGAATGGTAGAGATTGACAATTGGTAAATTATTGGTAACCCCACGAGAGTTGACGAGTTTATCGAAAGATTCGCTACACTGCACAGCAGGAGCGAATTTATCTGATGAAACTCGTCAACTCGAGTTTGATTTTATTAAGACTATTCCATGAATAAAAATTTAATGAATTATGCAAATAATAATTACTTTCGTGCTTTGTTGTATAAAAACAAAACTAACAGTTGTGAGATCACGGCATACTATGAATCAACCATCCATGAATCGATTCGAGTTACCATGCTGTGACCAGTGCTACCAATGGCGCATATAAGACGTAGTTAACTTCATTCAGGTAAGCTAACAGCAGAACAGAACAAAAGCACACGAACTAGCTTGCACCGAATCGAAATTGTGTTTTTAATTAATGTACATTTCTATTATTTAAATTTCCAAACAAATTATGTTGTATAAAATAATATGTTTTCGTGCTGCTTAATGGTAGCATGTGACGTATTATTTGCTGCACACTGATGCTTACGTGTCCAGTAAGGAGAAGACGTTTTTATCAGATAAAATAGCATATTAATAGCGAGCATTTTAGAAGATAAACGTTCGTGATTGGTCTACATCCGAGGAATTGGTAAACGTTATTGGTCAATATCAAACACGCGGCGTATGAGTGGAACAGTCTAATTAAAAAATTCAGATATGGAAATGTAACAGCCCGTTTAAGTTTTAACGACAAAATTATAATTACTATAAATTTTAAGGCAAAGTATTTATTCATAAACGATAGAAGTCTATGGACTGATATGCCTATCTGATTTATATATTCATTGCAGATTAATTCAAGCTAAAATTTCCTAATGCTACCTACAGGCTTACGGGGAAAATGAGACACAGTGCACTGATGTTATCTTCAATTCCCGTGTAAGGATGTAGTTCTTTGGAATCTGAAAGCGATCTCATAGAGGGAGAAGTCTAGTTTCTTGTATAGGGGATGTTCTATACACACCAGCTGATAGCGTATCGGGAGCCTACCTCTTTCATCATCAGCAACCCCTTGGTTTCTCATAAAAGGCATTTAGCTGGATAGCGAACAAAACACACGAGGGTTGCGGGAAGAAACAGCGGTAACGAACTTGAAATACTGAGGATTAATGGTGGAGAGGGAACCGTGAAATCCTTCTATACAGCTCCGGCCAGTCTCCGATTGCAAACCTTTCACTCCTTTGTGTACTTTCTGAACGATATGGTTCCAAGGTTTAAGTCGTAAAATTTCTAGCTTCTGAATTGAATGAGTAGGAGCTACAACACCTTCATCTATGCCTACCTTGCAATCTAGGAAAAGTATTTTCTAACTTCTATTTAAATGGATGAAGGCTTGGATGCAAGAATCAGGCAACTCACTTTTGTTATTTAATTTTACAAGAGGTAAAAAGCTATTTAAAAATCTGATGTGAATGTCACATAACTTCCTCTGCCCAAATAAAAGTTAGCAGCATTCACATATCCTTGTACAGAATCGCAAGACACAATTTTACGCTAATTATCCTATAAATACCTCTTCTTTCAATGATGCGACTAAAAGCGCAGTCTATATAACAAACTTAAAAAAAAAAAGAACAAATGACTGCAGACGTTTATTGAACTTTCTGCCGTAAAATATAATTTCCGAAATTTATCGAATATTTCCCTCAAATACATCTTTACTATATGCATGGCCAACAACACATCTTTCTCACTTCACATTCTTATATAGAATAAGAGGCCGTGAAAGAGCGCGAATTCAGTTGTTCATCACGTAAGACAAACTTTCTACAAACAGTGGGTGAACAGTGGGTGGCTTGTAACTACCCTCAGAGAATTTTCGCGAAAAAATGTTTCAAATAAAAGTTTTAGCTCTTAGTATAAGCAACCCATGTGCAAAATGTAAAGAAAATCGTTTGAGCCGTTTTCGAGAAAATCGCGAAAAACGACAATTTCTTCATGTAAAGTACCCTTAAAAATAAGGGAAATTTTTCGCCAATCTACGAATCACATCTTCAGAAGGTACCTGACCCAAATACGAAATTTTGTTTTCATACGATTTTCCGTTTTGGAGCTAGCTTGTTCACAGATATTCCACACAGACACACAGACACACAGACATGTTTCCAAAAATAGTATTTTTGGATTCAGGGGGCCTTGAAACGTGTATATATGCAAAAAACTCAACTTCGAATTTTGGGGTCGAAAACAATACTTCCTCTACCTATAGTACCTATGGTACGGGCAGAGGAAGTAAAAATATAACAAAGGATTGTATAAATAATTTCTTCTTTTGAGTGAGTGACTAATGCCTGGTTTCTATAAACTCGCGAAATACCTATGGGTAAATTATCCAATTGTCAGAATTTACACAAGAATAACACCATACAAACACAAACAATTTAAAGATAATAATAATTTGTGGTGAGTTTCTAGATTAATGTCCTCTGGGTAAATTTGAAAATGACAGAAAAAATGTTCCTACAAACTCGGGCTAGATCTTTCCAAGGGTAAATCGTCGGGTTAATTTATCCTTTCATGGATGGCTGGATAAAATATAACCTCTCATAGGATCAATAATAATTTTAACAATGAGAATCAAACCCTTCTGAATTAAATTAACTGTACAACTCCAAGGCCTTGCTCATTATATCATTGTAGGTTAAATGGAACTAATTTGTCCATGGGTAATTTACCCATAGGTATT
This sequence comes from Ectobius pallidus, assembly GCA_964059195.1. Lineage (NCBI taxonomy): Eukaryota > Metazoa > Arthropoda > Insecta > Blattodea > Ectobiidae > Ectobius > Ectobius pallidus. The sequence continues at coordinate 167,802,171 of CAXKWD010000007.1, forward strand.
TCACGAGTTTATAGAAACCGAGCATAATCGGCCGTCTTGGGAAATTTATCGTGTTTTGTAGCAAAATTACCTATTTTTGGTATAAAAATAGCAATACATAAATTTTGGAGCCATCTAGTTCTCGCAAATAAATTGTTAAATACGAAGCAACCTGTAATATTTTACATGAAAGAAATAACATTTGTACTATAAATAATTGTATTTATTTATTTAATATTCAAGACTAAAAACCCCTATTTTACCCTTGGGTATATTAGGATTATATTTTGCCATTTATATATGTACTAGCTGAAAAGGCCCGGCGTCGCCCGGGTTTTGTATTTTCTAATTTCAAACTAACTTATGGAGAACTTTCGATTTTGAATCTCTAGGTCCTTATATAATATGTTTTTATAATTTGAGATGAGGAAAAAAGGACTTATCACACTCAAACTATTCCCTCAGAAAACGCTTGATATAGCTTTTTATGGCTCACAGAGGATGTCGAATCTTGCATTCCGTTGCTTCTACATACCATTCCTGAGAGGGGTTGAAATAAGAAGAAACGGAAATTCCGGTTACTTGTCTTGACGGAAAATTTTATTTCTCACTCTCATGTTACCATACAACCGTTTCGGGGATGAAATAAAAAAGAAATTCAACATCACTTTTATACTTTTCTCCCCTAAAACCTGGGACATAATTTACTGCAGGCATAGGACTGAAAATGTACCATCCCATTTTATTTTTATTTTAGATGCCTTTCAGAGCCCTATGAACACTGTTTGTAAATACCGTTGCCATGGAAATAGAGCCCTTTTTCGGGGGGGTTTTAGGGCTAAAAATAAAAAAAATTAACTACCTGGAATTTCCCTGTGATTTACAGCCTAAAAGCTATATGTGTATCAAATTTCAAGTTTCTAGCTCATCTGGAAGTGGACAAACATTAATGTCAGTGAGTGAGTGAGCCATGTAGCTTTATATTACAGGGATATTATAAGAACTGTGAAAAGTGTATATATATATGCCCCCCTATCACAGATATAAATGACGGAATATGGCCCTGTTATACCCAGGGGTAAAATAGGATTTTTAGTTTTGTGTATTCAATAAATAAATAAAATGTGAAATGCATAGCTTCAGAGCTAGCAGCAACTTTCATAATGACTTCTAAAATCAATTTGAGAACTCAAACCAGCAGAATCTACATGTAAGTGAAGATAGGAAGTGAAATGGAAAAGAAAACCCGCAAAAAAATCCAATTTTAAGGTAACCCGTGTTGGAGTTGATGGATGGGTTCTTGTAAAATGTATAAGAAGTTTAAAAAAAAAAAGAGAATGAAAACTTTTCAAATGTCGACGTACAGAAGGAAAAGTTTGATTGTATGGTGACATAACCTTAATTTCGCCCTTGGCAGTTTTTCTATCCCACCCACCCACCCACGCTGACAGAGTTATTCATAACAACTTCTCTAACGAGAAGTAGAGAACAAAACCAATTCACTCCCAGTGACGTATTCACAGTCAAGTGATGAATGGCGGGTCAATAAAGCAAAGATAGAACAGTATTGTACTTTATATTAAGTGTTAGCGGCTTTGCCCATGATAATTAATTTAAAAATTAAAAATTAAGAGTATAATAACTATTAAAGCATTATATTTATTAACACTTGCACGCGAATTATTCATAAACTAAACCATTAATAATTAATGAAACAGCTAAAATTCCGGCTTCAGAGTACATTCCACGATTTGAAAGCGCCCCCTGGGAAAACTATCTCAGATTCGATTATGCAGTTCCAAAGGAACCTGTGAACACATAATACGTATTGTTTCTCAACTGTTTGTTGACAGATGAATATGATGTGAATTTTATTTGATCAAAGCAGTGCAATTTTCAGAAATTATATAATGTTTCAAGGGAAGGAATGGTTTGTTTGGATTTTTATTATCAGCGATATTTCAAGGGTTAAACCATCAATATTTTACAGCATGTGCCGGCGGTTTCGCCCGCCATTATTAATTGCACTGCCTTCTAGACTGTATTACTCGTGTACAAGGACTCGTGTAATTCTCGAGACGGCGGTGATTAATTGACTCCAGGATTTTAAAAAAAATTATACTGGCAGCTTATTAAAAATGTTTGTGGTTCAGAGCTATGAAAATTGTAAGTAAAAATAAAATTATAATATTTGTTTGTGTTCATTTCACTTAGGCCTTATATATTAAAGAAACGGTTTTCCTAATTTTGTACTCTTCGTGAAAGTTTAGACTGCGAGAGACGAACATCGCCGAGTATACCCGAAGCCTCACGAAGTGAGGGAGCGAGTGAGCACGCTATTTAGGGCCGTTGAATTGTATAAGAGTAGATATTAAGTGCTAGCAGGTGGCCGCGGCTTTGCCCACGATAATTAATTCGAAGTTTAACAATTAAGAGCACAATAATTAAAACATTTTTATTAACACTTACACGGGAATCATTAATAAACTAAACGATTAAAAACACAGCCCAACAAAAAATAACTTTTTGTTTGGTGTCTCAGATGATTTACCGGATTTTGGCTATACTTAGTGTGCTTATTCCAAAAATGTAAACAGTTTTTCTCTACCAGCTCTACTTTTATAACTTATAGATTTTATTCGTGAACTGTTAGTCTAGCGCAGGGGAAGTCAACTACGTCTTGTGATGACGTTTGTGGAGCAAGAGCATGCGGATCAAGGCTTGTAAACTACAGAGGTAGCGTATTCCGGCGAGTTTATAGGACAGGGGGTTGCGGCGAGCAGGCGAGTGTGTGACGTCACAAGATTCCAGATCTCGCAATTTTCAGTTTTTACTCAGTCTAGAAAATCTTACACCGCGTGATTAAACTCGTAACCTTTAATTAACCCGTGGTCGGATTCCTGTGAAATTTATACAGAAATAATCTACACACATCAGCCCTACTGATGGTTAAAACAGAGCCTTAAAAAAGCGGACACAAATGTTTTTATTTCATTTTATAAACATCACCCGTTACACAAAATTCATGGAGGGAGAAGCAAATTTCACTATGCGACAATTTTTTGTATTTTTGTGTCCCGAAAAAACTTCAAGCGAGAAAGTTTTAGTGAAATAATTGAATTTTAATACAAATGAAGTTCCAGCCCCATATCTCGAATGGTTTACGAGTAATTGAGTGGTAATTATTCCGGGCGCTTCAAGGTGTCAGAATGATTTGGCGCTTCAAGCACGACAGTAGAGAGCAGGGTGCCGCTGACAAAGCTTCTACTACTACTGATCTCGGCCGCAGTCTTTTAGGATAGATATTACCAGTACATACTGTTTTTAATAATACAAATGGAAGGTGCTTTAGAAAGTGCAATTAACTGAACCATTATGCCGGGCCAGATATGTGCTGTGGCAGTGTGTAACAGTAATTTTGTAGATTGTAGAAAACAGCTAAGATGTGAACTGTTCTGTTATTCAAGTTACTTAAAATGTTCTTCTGATTCTACAGCATTTGTCTTTAAAATCTTGTAAAAATCTCCCAAAGGATCTAGATTTGAATAGAAATTATATAATACAGGTAGGCCTATATAACAGCTAAAGGGTGATTTGTTCTAATATTTTGTTGCCTAGAAAATATTCCTCATTCTAGAGGTTATGTTAGTATAATTTGATGAAAATTTGTTAAAGAATGTATCCTATATTTGTATAGAAATTGTACCTTATAATAAGGGTAGAAAACAACTACGGGAATTTTTATGTATCAATATTAACATGTACAGTACTAATGTTATTATTACATTGCGTAGACTATTGTAGAGTATTAATTTGTGTTAATATTGTAATCAAAGCAATACATTTATATTAATAATAATTTTCTCCGGGTTATATGGGGTAAGTTATGTAGGTAATGATTGGTGAAACACGGCCAAAAGTGTACATCTGTATACAAATTATGTGACGACAGAGATAATATAGACCTAATAAACTAAGGGATGGTTTGTGAATTGCAGGGCAGGGAAACTTTCATGAGCAGCACAACGAAAAGAGGCACAGGATCTTTAAAATCGACGTCTCAACATAACAAAAAGGACACAAATTGCTTCGCAATGCATTCTACATAAATCACACAATATTTCAAAGGATTTTTCCATGAATTTTTCATTAAAAAGTATCATCGTCTTGCCCTAACTATAACCCGATAGCATGCTCTTAAAGCCTCGGCAATTCAATTTTAACTGTAATACGTTTTCATGTTGATAAATTATATTAAAATATGAAAAGGGCGTAACAAGATAGTAAACTAATAAGGCATTTGATAAGGTAATTAGAAATAAAAGTTACTAGCACAAAGGATCAAAAAATAAAATAAATAATTCAACAAATATCTAAATAACAGTAGTGCAGATTTACAAGATTAGGAAAAAGTTTAATTCATTCTTTTTCCCCAGCGGGTCAATCTTTCAGTATGGGTACAAGTAGCCAGTTAATATCCTTTATTATTGAGTCCACGATTAAAATATTTAAGGATTTTTACGTAATTGCTAGTAGGCCTATTTTATAGAATAAAAAAGACCTCTGTACCGTTCCGATAGCTATATCGCCTTGAGTAATTACCACTCTATTACTCGTAAACCATTCAAAATATAAACGTGGTACTTGATGTATAATAAAATTCAAATATTTCCCTAAAGCTCACATGCTGGAATCATTTTCTGGTCACAGAAATAAAATAAGCTCACATGCTTGAATCATTTTCTGGTCACAGAAATAAAAAAATTGTCGCATAGTCAAATATGCTTCTTCCTGAACATTTCACGGTCGTCACAAATCACTCCGACACTGAAGCGCATGGAATAATTACCACTTAATTACTCGTAAACCATTCGAGATATGGGGCTGGAACTTCATTTGTATTAAAATTCAATTATTTCACTAAAACTTTCTCGCTTGAAGTTTTTTCGGGACACAAAAATACAAAAAATTGTCGCATAGTGAAATTTGCTTCTCCCTCCATGAATTTTGTGTAACGGGTGATGTTTATAAAATGAAATAAAAACATTTGTATCCGCTTTTTTAAGGCTCTGTTTTAACCATCAGTAGGGCTGATGTGTGTAGATTATTTCTGTATAAATTTCACAGGAATCCGACCACGGGTTAATTAAAGGTTACGAGTTTAATCACGCGGTGTAAGATTTTCTAGACTGAGTAAAATCTGAAAATTGCGAGATCTGGAATCTTGTGACGTCACACACTCAAGTGCTGCGATTGGTCTATCCCGGAATACGCAACCTGTATAGTTTACTGATCTTGCATGCGGATCCCATGTGTGTGACGTCAGCAAGAGCGCACGGTAGTAGGGGTGTTTAGAGTACGCTAGATTTAGGTACTAGAGGACCTATTCACTTTAGCTCTGTGGGTAGAACAACTTCTGGTTGGAAATACGGAGCATTTTTCAAAGTTAATGCAAGATGCGATCCTGATAGTGTTCTCTCTGCAGAACATGTGTTAGTTCTGCAAAACATTCTTCTTCAGTTCGAATCGAGGTTTCAGGATGTGGAAAACCTTTCTCCAATATTTAAACTTTTTGCTACCCCATATTTAGTTAATGTCAAAGACGTTCCTTGCCCGTATCAGTTGGAACTGCTAAACTTACAATGCGACGATCTGTTAAAGGACAAATACGAACGTAAAGTGGTCTTGGGTAACTTTTACAGAAATTTCTCTGAAACCAGATTCCCGAAACTTGCCGCAAGAATATTATGTAATTTTGGATCGACATATGTGGCCGAACAATTTTTTTCACTAATGAAATGTGCAAAGCTCAAATCAAGAAGTACATTGTCAAATCACAACCTAAATGTAGTCTTCGATTAAATATTGCTCAAACATTACGTCCCAACATTGATAAACTTGTTAAAGAAAAAAGAGACAGGAAAGTCAGAAAATTGTTACTGTAATCTTGTATCATCTAAGGTGCAGACGAGCTTGTATGGTAATTAATTCAGTTCATTTTTTTAATTATTTTTATAGTAGTGAATTATGTTAATTCAAATGATAGTATTGTCTATTTTTGTCAAAGAACATAGATTTTGTGGAAAGGCAATTGTTCTCACAGAATAGAAAAATAGAATCATTTATAATATGTTAAACTACTGTGCTGTAATTAACCGATAAACTATCAAGAAAATCGATTGATGTTTCATTAACTCGGAAACACGTATTACGTAAGTTCTAACCCCCTAAATTCCCCCTGCCCGCAATACTAATACCCCTCTCTTCCCCCCTGTTCACTGATGCCTACATTTCACATACTCCTCGCAGAGGTACAACGCGAGCAGTGAGAGCAGAAAGCAGTGACGTCACAGAGCAACCTTCTGTCTTCCCCTGGTCTAGCGAAACAAAATCTTGCTTGATAATATAGTTAGTGAAGGTTCTTGACCATATTTTGGACACGTAGGGCGAAAACTGTACAGAAAAACTAAAACCTGGATTATTTTTTGGCCCTCAAATTGACAGCTCAAAAGTCATAAACGACCGTACAATATGTGATAATATCAATTTTTTGAAAGACCCCATGTTATATTGTTAATGTAATGTTAGTGTGTTGCTTTTTTTCTTCACATGATTTAGAAGCTAAAAATAGGCACTGTTTTTTATTTATATCAAACGTAAAATGGGATAATATGCATAATGGCAATACCATATCTCAAAAACTAAAGCTGATAAGGCAAAACTAATGGCACATTTGGCATCATCGACCTAAGTATACCCAAGAATGGGTATAAATTCTAAGGCACCAGATTTTGCTTATTTCTGTTGTCTATTAAAACTTGATATATTATTTTGGGGGAATAAACATTTCTGACCAAGTTCTCAGAATAGAAAAAAGTGTTTGTATGCATATATTGTATGGTATTCAGTTGAACAAAATTTCCACTAGGAGTGATTTAGGTACGTTATTTAACGGTAATTTAACTTCCTCGAATCACATTAATAATAATATTTGTAAAAATCTTGGACTTATTAAGAGGAAATCTAAATATTGTAGTATAAGTACACTACTTAGACTATATAGAACCACTGCCAGGCCAAAATTAGAATATTTTTCATTAATTTGGAATCCTGCTACCATTAAATACAGGAAACTGGTAGAATCCATTCAAAATAAATTTCTAAAATATACGTATTGCAAACACTTTTTACTATTACCCTAAATCTGAATCATATTCAACTATGGTACAGTATTTCAATGTCCCAGAATTATCAGACAGAAGAAATTGTCATGCATTGTTATTTTTGTACAAATTATTTAATAACGAAATTGATTATATTAATATTCTTGAAGAAATATCTTTTTATGTTCCACGTTATAGATCTTATAAATTGCATAATCTATTTTTTGCACTCCTTAGCTAGTAAGTGTTACTTACGAAAGTTGTTTACATGGATCGTAACTTGACATAACCACACGCAATCTTGTTGCTAGGGGCGACGGGCAGAAAGTGACTTGTTGCTAGGGGCGACGGGCGGAAAGTTACTTTACCGCCCGCAAATGCTTATTTGCGAGCAGAAATGACCAAGGCCTCCCCGCTTTATAAATATACGGTTGCCATAAACAATAACAAATGCGAATCCCTTTCTGAAATAAGCACCATTCTTCAAGACTGTATATACATAATATTTTCAGGTAATATAACAATTAATATAATTAAATTTATATAAGTAACCGTCGTGCAAAAAATAGCATGCAACACACGGACCGTAAAGGCATTTACGGGTCTCGAAAACTTAATCTGTTTCGTCGACCCGTAAACGTGCCTTTCCGCCCTTGTGTCGCAATATACTATTTCATCCCAAAAGCAAACACTGACTCCCATAATAATTCTCCTCATTATAATGTGCTCCGTCTTTGCAATTCGACATTTGCCTTTACGACTGGGGAAACCATGAAAAAAACTCATGTCAAATTGACCGGCCACGGGATTTGAATCTGGGACCTCCCGAATGCGAGTCCAAAACCATCTCAGCCACCTCGCTCGGAAATGTGTATCTTGTATTTAATAAAGTGCAACTTAAAACCTTTTATTAAAATAGTAAAAAATAAAATAAATAATAATAATAATAATAATAATAATAATAATATTAATAAAATAAAACTATTTTAATTTCATTAAAAAAACAGGGTTTATAAAAACTTACAAATCTTAGTTATAATCATCGCTCTATACATTCAGAATGTGAAGTAGACATTTTGGAAGCTAAATATTGGTCCTGAATGTAACCTTAACCACGCCCGTATGGCAGTGAAGGTGGTGTGAGATCTATACGGAGGTTTACCTTCTTTACGACCTCCCCATAGGTTCCTGTGATACAGTTTTCTATATTATTGATGGCTTCGTATTACAAGGCACCTTGCTACGTATGCCATGAGACAGCATCTTAGTGTTCATGGAGGAAACTAATAAATTCCCAACATTACGATCCTCTTCCGACAACAAAGCAAAAATATGGCCACTATGCCTTCAATGCAACAGGGTGTGTTCTATAGGCCTATGTTACTGGGAAAGTTTGAAATCCAGGCACTGTATAAAATACCTAGGAATTATATAAAATGCTGGGTAATTTTTGGAAATGTATAAAATTAAGTACTTTTTAAAATAGTGTTTCACAGTGTTCCTAGTAAACGAGCGAGGTGGCCGAGATGGTAATGTCTTGGACTCGCATTCGGGAGGTCCCACATTCAAATCCCGTGGCCGGCCAATATGACATGGGTTTTTTCATGGTTTCCCCAGTCGTAAAGGCAAATGCCGAAATTGATATTTACATTTCATGTTGTATCATATTTCATATCCATTTAAATTAATATCAGTTGAAATTCACTCCATAAAAGTGCACCAATAATAGAAACAATTGACAAGCAATAGTTCCATGGCCTTCCCTACTACACAGACACAGATCCCAAACTCCTGATATAGCCTAGTAGCTAAAAGGATTATAAATACAGCTGAATTTAAATAAATAAATAAATATATATAGGCCTACTGTACATATATTCCTAGTCTTTGTATTATACCAAGGCAAAAACTTATATGCAATGTCAAACTCTATCATGGTAATGTGTCTAAATGAAGAAATCTTATTTTAAAGAAGATGTTTAAAGTTTCACACAAAATTTAATAATTTGTTTTAAAGCACAAACAATATGGGGGATATCCTCAAAAAATTCGAGATTTTTGAAAAGTTATTTAAAAAATATGAATAGCCATTTGAGTCCTGTTTTTTTCCCAACAATGGAGAATTTGTGGCACTTACGATTCCAGAAGTTAGAAATTTTTCAGAAACAGTTCTACAAATACGGATTTTATAATATACAAAATATAAATTTAAAGGAATGAAAGGCTTGAAAACAATAAATTATTAAATGAAATGTTCAAGAATAAAACGCTTCAGTTTTGTAATTCTATAAAATGCCTAGGAAATGTGTAAAGTAATGTATTATATATCATACTTGACTTATAGAGTTATTATAGTCATTCCATAGAGTGCCTATCATTTAATAGAATGTCTCATTTGAAAAGACTGTCGGTAACCTATGACGTTTCCGTAATATATATTATTAATATTGCTTTTGACATATTATGCCAAGCTTTATTTATACGTTATTTTCGTATAATTCCTTCGGCGAGTTTTGGGGTAATAAAGATCCGCTATAATTTAACGTTTAAAAAAATTTGAAAAACAATATTTTAGTCAAGCTAGTATAATAATTTTCACCATATAAAATTAGAGAATTCTTAAATTTTTAAATTAGTAGATAAAATTATACCGTAATTAACACATAATTATAACGAATTTTAACTTAAGGCTTCGCAGGTAATCAGTCGTTGAAGATGATATGATTATATGTCCTGTCTACTATAATAAATGCATCAGACCTTAGAATAATAATAATAATAATAATAATAATAATAATAATAATAATAATAATAATATTTTATTGTCGTTAAGCCAGAAGCAATAGACAAAGTCACAGTACAAGAAGATAGAAGATTTCATATTCTGATAGGCAGCGTGCGGTAACGTGTGGAAACTTACTTACCGTACGGCACAATGTGCTGGAAACTATAATAGCATGAACCGAAAAAGTATATTGCGATACTAGTTCCGTAAGCGGTGCATACGGATCGAGGAAAGAGTTTTTTCAATTTCCGAGATCCGTTATACGCTTACGGAACGAGTATTGCATGCTATTTTTTGCACGATGATTATTTATATCAATTTAATTATATTAATTGAGGTATTAGCTGAAAATATTATGTACATACATTATTGACGATAGATGTTATACAGGGTGTTAATAAATAACACCGAAATATTTTACCTGTGTATAGAGGGGACATAGACAAGCAACTTTTATTAGGAGATTTTTGCTTTATGGATTCAATTCTTCCTGTTATAACATAAAATCTCCCAAGGATATGCACGCCACTGACTTCTAATACTTGAAACGATGGGAAACAAAGGAACAGTGAATATTGTGTAGTGGTCGGGAAAATTGTAAAAAATGACGATCGATTTCTTGCAACACTGAGGGAAAAAAAAGACAAACGAAACATTTTTGTTAGGTCTGGAATTAGGAATAAAAACATAATGCAGTGGCGGGCAATCATGTGATTAGTCAGTAAATTTTGCAGATTATGAAAATTCTAAATTATGATATAGCTGTTGATGAATTATTAAGAATCAGGTTTTTATCGACCACTAGGAAGGCATGAAGTCAATTTAATGAAAATGTTAACCCTATTTCACTCCATTATTGACTTATGAGCACCAAATTTTAAGGACTTTAATGCCCTGTAGCATACACATTTTACGTCATAGAGCAAAAATCTCCTAATAAAAGTTGCTTGTCTAAGTCCCCTCTATATACAGGTAGAATATTTCGGTGTTATTTATTAACACCCTGTATTTCAGAAAGTGATTCGCATGTGTTGGTTGTTATGGGGACTGAATATTTGTCCTTTTAAAGCCGCCACAAACTGGGGGGGGGGGGCCTTGGTTCTGGTCTTCCATAAAGGCTTTTATTATGATGATTCTACTTACGGCACTTGTGCTTTTTGTAATTTTTACCGCACGGAGATTTATTTTATTTAGACAGCAACCAGATTGTGTGCGGGAATGTCAAGTTACGATCCACGGCAACAATATTCGTAAGTACCACTAATTAGTTACGTCGTGCAAAAATGGATTAATAGTAGGCTATATTGCGATACAAGTGCCGTAAGCGATGCATACGGATCGAAGAAATAGTTTGAAAAATCGAGGCGCTCGCGCCGAGTTTTTTTCAATTTTCTGAGATCCGTTATGCGCTTACGGCACGAGTATTGCGTGCTATTTTTTGCACAATGATTATTTATATCAATTTAATTATATTATTTGTGATATTACCTGAAAATATTATGTATATACATTCTTATAGATAGATGATTATTTCAGAAAGTGATTCGCATGTGTTTGTTGTTATGGGAACCGAATATTTGTCCTGGGGGGCCTTGTCCATTAAGGCTTGTATTATGATGTGCCGTAAGTAAATTCATAACAGCACGGAAACACTTACCGCACATAGCAACAAGATTGCGTGTGGGAATGTCAACTTACGATCCACGGCAACAACATTCGTAAGTACCACTAATTAGTTAATTCGTACAAAAAAAATAATTCAATGCTTTCAAAATTTCCCTAGATCTAGGTTACTTTTTGAACTATTTCATAGAAAATAACGACGGAAGCAGAACGTAACACTTGAGACGTCTCTCATTACTTTAATTTTCCACCCCCTAGGCGAAGCACACAGTTCAAAACTGAAACATTTACAAATTTATTGTGCAAGCTCAGAGAAAGTTGTATCGTCATTATGAGTTTGAGCGAGCGTGTCTACCAGAGAACTCATGAGATGTGTTTTCCTTGTGGCAGAAGTGACTTTCTCATTTCGCTTCCTACTAGATTTATCATGCGATGGTTACAGGAACTTTCACAATGCAAATGTTAACATATAAATGTATGACACCATTATAATTTCAATGCACAGAGAAAGTCATTTCGATGCCTGCAGGAATGTTGAACTGGAAATTAACACAGAATAAATTATAAATAAAATTCGAGCCCATAAAAAATTTCATCCCCTATTTTTCATGCTTATTTCACCCTTAGGGGTGGTTTTTCTTTCTTCAGATTTAAATGGGACCAAACGGGAAGTATACCCTCTCCCTCCCAAAAAAAAATCCAAATCGGTTCATAAATGACGGAGTTCTGAGATAAAAAAATAGATATATATATACACACAACCTAATTGAGTACCTCCTTTTTTCGAAGTCGGTTAAAAACTAAGTAAATGGTCATGAAAAGTCAAAATAACGCGTTAGAAAATATTAGACAGAAGATAAACCATTCGAAAAGATAGTGCAATTCTAATATCTGGGAGCAATGATTAAAAACACAAATAAAATTAAGGTAGAAATTTACACTTAAATCAGGAAATGCCTGTTTTTATGCAATTCAGAAACTTTTATCATCTCGACTTCTGTTCAGAAATCTAAAAATAAAGATTTATAAGACAATTATCCTGCCGGTTATATTATATGGATGTGAGACATGGTCCCTTACTCTTCGGGAAGAACATAATCTGAGAGTGTTCGAAAACAGGGGGCTTAGGAAAATATTTGGGCCTAAGAGAGATGAAAATGGGAACTGGAGAAAACTGCACAACGACGAGCTTCATAACCTGTACTCTTCACCGGATATAGTAAGGGTAATTAAATCACGGAGGATGAAATGGGCTGGACATGTTGCACGCATGGGGAGGAAAGATACATCTCAAAAGTATTGACTGGGAGACCCGAAGGGAAAAGACAACTTGGAAGACCTAGACGTAGGTGGGAGGACAATATTAGGATAGACTTAAAGGAAGTAGGATTTGCAAGGGATGACTAGATGGAGATAGCACAGAATAGGGTTGAATGGCGGGCACAGGCAAGCGCGGCAATGGACCTTCGGGTTCCATAAAATAGATAATATTCCTTTAGCTTGCTTATGAATTGTCTATTGCCATGGAGTAAGTAAGTCGAAAGTTATGGTTCTTGGTAATAATAGGGTATATGCTCGTTTGGGTACATAGCCGAAATTCATTGTTTTTTATGATCATCTAGCTGAAAAGGCCCGGCGTCGGCCGGGCTTTGAATTTTTTAATTTGAAATTAACTTATGAAGGACTTTATGTATGTAGAACTTGAAATGAAGAAAAAGAAATATCACACTCCAACTATTCCATCAGAAAATGCCAGATATAGCTTTTTATGGCTCATAGAGGATGTCGAATGCTGCATTCCGTTGCTTCTACACATCATGCTTGGGAGGGGTTGAAATAAGAAGAAACATAAATTACATAAGATTGTATGGACTTGACGGAAAATTTTATTTCTCATTCTCATGTTACCATACAACCGTTTCGGTTCTGAAATAAAAGAGAAATGCAGTATCACTTTCATACTTTCCTCCCCTAAAACCCGGGACATAATATACTGCGAGCATAGGACTCAAAATGTTCCATTCCATGCTTAGGGGCTATGATAAACATCCATATTTCTCAAATAATACAAAGCCTATAGCTATGGATAACGTATAAGCGGAACGGATTATTTACAGACTTCTGATATAGCATACTCACACACTTAAGTCGTCCCTGCAATAAGACCTCTTATTCTACATCAAAATGTGAAGTGAGAAAATATTTCTTATGTTGAGGGTAGAGAAAGTTATGTGACTACATCACACTGTGCTTTATTTTCGTGGATTTCATTTTCAGTAATTATTTTCGCCAATATATTACATCGATGAAATCATAATTCGTTCAAGTCCAGCATTATATTATAGTCGCCAAAGCCCAATGTTATCAAAGTAAACAATACACTGTTGTCATGTGAACTGAACAACATTTCATTTTTTTCAGTAGAATATTCACAGAAATTATATAATTTTCAAGGGAAGGACTGATTTGTTTTAATTTTAATGTTGACAGCTTTACTTCCCGGGCTAAACTGGGTATGTGTGCAAAATGTCGTGTAAATTGGCAAAGAAATGTAGATTTGTATAAGGAACATACATACATACATACATACATACATACACACTTTCGATTTTATATATTAGATGAATAGTTGTTCTATAACCTCGTAAATCTGGCCTGTTCTTTAACGACAACTTCTACAATTACATACTATTTTTGGAATTAATCAAACTGTTACAGTTAAGGGTGATTATCGTTACAAAATGAAGGCACGTTTCGTACACTGAAATGCCGTTTTATAATTTCCACAAATATCAAAATTTCTTAGCGATTGTTTTTTCTTACTATTTCCACATATCATATGAACAACATTATGAACAAACTTTATAATATCTACAGCACAAGTGCATGCAAAAATAAATTCATGAATTAATTTTTCACACTTTCTTTTACATAAAAAATGTTTTAATAATAAACTATAAATATTAAATCAGTGATTCTAGATAATGTCTTTCAAACGATATTAATAGCAGAAACAATCACTCATAAATATTGACATTTGTGGAAGTTACCAAAATAGTTTTTAATTAAAACATTTTGCTCTTTTCGTCCTTACAAACATATTGTTTATGATTTAAACTTAACAAAAAAAAGTTTCATTCTTTCTTTTAAATAAAGAGGTAATTCAATTGCAAAATAATTAGTTACTTTTTTGGTTTGAAATGTCTAGATATCAAAATTGTAATTCAGTTCAAAAAAATTAGAAAATAACTTATATGTTTATCTGAAAATCCAGTAAATTTACAACTAAATATAATTTAATCTAGAATGAGGTAACAATGATGAAAATACCATGAAAAACGTAGAATTTCTAAATTTCAGAGGCCAGTCCTCTTAATAGTATATTGCGACACAAGGGCGGAAAGGCACGTTTACGGGTCGAGGGAACAGATTGAAGTTTTCGAGACCCGTAAATGCCTTTACGGCCCGTGTGTTGCATGCTATTTTTTGCACGACGGTTACTTATATCAATTTAATTATATTAATTGTGATATTACCTGAATATATTATGTAAATACAGACTTGAAGAATGGTGCTTATTTCAGAAAGGGATTCGCATTTGTTATTGTTTATGGCAACCGAATATTTATAAAGCGGGGAGGCCTTGGTCATTTCTGCTCGCAAATAAGCATTTGAGGGCGGTAAAGTAACTTTCCGCCCGTCGCCCCTAGCAACAAGCCACTTTCTGCCCGTCGCCCCTAGCAACAAGATTGCGTGTGGTAATGTCAAGTTACGATCCATGTAAACAACTTTCGTAAGTAACACTTACTAGCTAAGGAGTGCAAAAATATAGTTTCTGGGAATGTCACATTGTGACGCCTTGCCAGAGTAGGTACGTGGACCACTGGTTGCCAACTTAAGTGATATATGACTGTTGTTACACATCAATACTAGGAAGTAGGCAGGCGATCTCTACGCCAGTGCGTCAGACACACTCCCTGACCGGTCCAGTTTGCCGCAGTAAATCCAACACACTCATTGCCTTCATTTATTAAAGACGTCAGGACGAACAAGCTCAAACTTCTCTGCGGTCACATGTGACTAAAGTTTTTGGACGAAAAAACATACTATGTTGACCTTATGCTGTATGTTGCTACGTATTCATGAAAGTAGAATATATTTATTCATTTATTTATTATTTTTTCAGCTTTGTTCATACTCTTTTCAGCTTCGAGGCTAAATCAAGTAGTTCGAGATCTGTGTCTATACAGTAGGGTAGGCCATGGAACTATTGCTTGTCAATTGTTTCTATTGTCGGTGTATTTTAATGGAGTAAATTTACGAGAAGCGTGTTTATGAACTGTCTTTCCTATTTATTGCAAGTACAATTTTTTTTTCTAGGTATTGATTTTAAGTTTGAGTTATATTTTGATTTATAAATACATATATATATATATATATACATAGTCCGCCGTCGTGGTCTTGTGGTTAGCGTTGCTGACTACAGATCCGTCGGCCCGGGTTCGATTCCCGGTACCTCCTCGGATTTTTCTGAGGTTGGGAGGTCTGGTAGGGGTGCACTCAGCCTCGTGATTCCAAACTGAGGAGCTACTTGATAGAGAAGTAGCGGCTCCGGTCCAGAAAACCACCATTAACGGCCGTGGGTGTCGGCATGCTGACCACATGCCCCCCAATCCTGCCATCTGCCTACGGGAGATGATGCAGCGGTCGGGTGGTAGGCCAAGTCCTTCCGGGGATGTAGCGCCACGGAGTTTAGTTTTATATATACATATATACATATACATATATATACATATATATATGTATATATATAATTGCGTATTAATTTTTTTAATATAAACGAAAACGTTCACTTGCTCATTCGGGTATCATTTTAAGTATTTCTGATGATGTATGTAATAAAAATGAAATGAAAACGAAAAAACGAACACTTACTTGGAGCTCCCTTGATTTAGTCAGCAAGAATAAGACGTTTTAGGTAGGCTACACGGTTCCGTCTCCAATACATTCAACTCGACTTGGGGGGGGGGGGGGGGGGTCATATAGCTTTCGATGCTGAAAAATAGGTGAAGTTCATTATTTTTTCAGCAATGAATTGTTCTGTAGCCTTCTATTACTCTATAATGACTATTTCTGCAATTGCATACTATTTTCAGAATTAATTTAACTATTGCAGTTATGGGTAGTTATCATTACAAAATGGCAGCCAAATTTTGTGCACTGAAGTACCGCGTCCCTGACAACTTTCAAAAATACCAATATTTCTGAGTGAGTCTTTTTCTATCTATTTTTAAAAAAATCATATGAACAACATAATCTAGAATCTTTGGTTTATCTGCAGTATAAATACTATTTAAAAATAATTCATCACTTGTTAATTTTTTTACCATTTTTACATCAGAAATATATTATATATTTTTTAAAATAAAATATTAAAGTTACATAAATTATTCTAGATAGTGTTGTTCACTAATATCAAATATACTTGCATGCAAAATTTCACTGCAATATGTTAATAAATGTTTGAGTTATGAAGGAAACGGCAAAAAATTTGGCTGCCATTTTGTAATGATAATTACCCATAACTGTAACAGTTTAATTAATTCTGAAAATAGAATGCAATTGTAGAACTAGTCAATATAGAGCATGCCAGATTACAAGGGTACAGAACAATTCATTGCTGAGAAAAAAATAATGAAACTTCACCTATTTTCCAACATCGAAAGCTGTAGTTTTTTTGAACCTTTAAACCAGGGTTGCCATACGTACGACTATAGTCGTACAATACGACTATTTCATAGATTTGTACGACGTACGACGCAATCACGAGTCGTACGCCTATTTGTACGCCTATTTTTAACTTAGGGGTTTTATATTTTTGTAATTAATCTACTGACGAATTTTAAATTTTGATATGTTTTCTCATAATTTTTGTTGTAGGGATGCTGTTAAAATTAATATGTTTGGAAAAGAGTCCTGTGCCTTTTGCAATAATAACAACACTATGGCAAATACAGTTTATTTGATCAAATTTTGGCTCATCGGAAGATAATGAAACACGCCTAATCATTTATAATTTAGATGACTTATTAACGATAAGGTGCATAATACTGATTATTTTTTATTATTATTTTTTATTATTATTATTATTATTATTATTATTATTATTAACGCTATACGTTCATTACAATGAAAAATCACATAGTATACGACAGTTTTAACTAGCATACGACTATTTTCGGGTATTGATACGACTGTTTTACGTTTCTGATCTGGCAAACCTGCTTTAAACATACTTAGTTTTTTCCCCCACCCTGTATAATATGGGTAATGGGGCATATTGTTACTGCTGCAGGTGCATATGCGTATGTAATGAATTCACTGCTATGGATACAGTTCTAAGATGATCCTGCTGTTTCTTGCTGGGGTTCACTCGCTCGGAAAATACCCAGCAAGCAACAATATCTGCAGCAGGCAGGTTGTGAGTGTTATGCATGGAGGAGTTAAGAGGAAAGAGACACGACGCTATGTCTCCAAAATATAAGGCGACACCAATTTTAACTATTGAGATTTCAGGGTCTTCCAACGCAATGGTATTGGTGCAATGGTGCAAATCTTATTTTTTGCACGATTAACTAATTAGTGGTACTTACGAATATTGTTGCCGTGGATCGTAACTTGCCATTCACACACGCAATCTAGTTGCTATGAAAACAAAAGAATTCTCAGTGCTGTAAAAATGACAAAAAGCACACGTGCCGTGAGTAAATCCATCATAATACAAGCCTTTATGGAAGACCGGAACCAAGGCCCCCCAGTTTGTGGCGACTTTAACAGGACAAATATTCTGTCCCCATAACAACCAACATATGCGAATCACTTTCTGAAATATAACATCCATCTTCAATCTTCTCTATGTATATAAAAGGCTTTTTCCTGACTGACTGACTGACAGGAATCAACGTACAGCCTAAACTATAACAGGTAGAGACTTGGAATTTTGACAGTACCTTCGTTTCATAATGTAGGAGCTCACTAAGAAAGGATTAAGCAAAATTTTGATTTGAATGCCAAAAATCAAATGTTTTTGAGTATATTTAATCCCTTTTTACACAGAATTATGAAATCCAATTGACAGTTGGCATGGCAACATATTGTTTCCAGTTGTTTCTCAGATGGGTTTGGAAATAATTGAAGTGGGACTTTTAGAAAAGCTATCAATATCATTCATGTTATAAATGAATATTAAATTATGTAATCCACTAAAATAATGCAGTCACATAACTTTCTCTACCCTGGGCATAGAGAAAACAGTACGAGGTATGGTTATATGTATATTATTTTATCGCATGTTTTTGGGGAGGGATGTATGGAAGTAATATTGCATGTGTGTTTAATTTCATTTCCAAAACGGTTTTATGGTAACATTAGAGTGAGAAATAAAATATTCCGCAAAAACAATACAATTTTACGTCACCGGAATTACTGTTTCTTCTTATTTGAACCCCTACCAGGCTTGCTGTGTACAAGCAATGGGATTCAAAATTCTACTTCCTCTATTAGCCGTAAAAAGCTGTATCAAGCGTTTTCTGAGCGAATAGTTTGAGTGTAATAAGTCTTTCTTCCTATTTCAAATTATAAATGCCTATATAAGGACCTAGAATTTAAAAATCGAAAGTCCTTCATAAGTTAATTTCCAATTACAAAATGAAAAACCCGGGCGACGCCGGGCCTTTAAAGCTAGTCAACTATATTTATACTCCTTTCAGCTACGAGGCCATATTAGGAGTACCGGATGTGTGTCTACACAGTAGGGTAGGCCATGGAACTATTGATTGTCAATTGTTTTATTGGTGTAGAAAATTATAAAATTACATAAATACTTAAACCATGGCCATTGTTGAGTTATATGTCATAGTCATATATGAGATTTGAAAAGCTAGATTGTGACACGCCAAGGCAATGAAGTCATGTTGCATGTTTGATAGGTGAGATTGTAATATCAGACGACAGGGAGTGCTGCACTTTATAGCTGACTGTTATTAAGTCATTAAGTTCAGTCTAATTACAGTATATAACTCTGAGTTTTTAAAATGCGTGTTCAGAAAACTCCTATAGACTCTTATCAGCCAATGTAAGCCAATGCTTATTTTTGGATATGTACCCTATGGCTGTAAAGGTTACATATAAAAATGCCTGCAGTATTATTCTTGTAATTAGGTCTGAGTTTAACGAATTTCGCTCTTGTAAAGAAGTATATTCGAGCAAATTGTCTAGCAAATTACTGATCAAATATTATACAGGGTGTTAATGAATAACACCGAAATATTTTGCCTATGTGTAGAGGGGACATAGACAAGCAACTTTTATCAGGAGATGTTTGCTCTAAGACGTAAAATGAGTATGCCACAGGGCATTATAGTCATTGCAATTTGCTCATAAGTCAATAATTACGCGAAATAGGGTTAAAAAGTCATTAAATTGACTTCCTGCGTTCTTAGTGATCGATAAAATCCTGATTCTTAATCATTCATCCACAGCTATAGCCTATCATAATTTAGTGTTTCCATAATCTGCAAAATTTACAGACTAATCACGTGACTGCCCGCCACTGCATTAGTTCTTTTATTCGTATCTCCAGTGTTAACAGCGAAGTTCCTTTGTTTTGCTTTTTTTTCGAATTTTAGAAGTCATTGGCGGCCATGCTCTGGGAGATTTTATGTTATAACAGCAAAAATTTAATCCACAGAGCAAAAATCTCCTAATAAAAGTTGCTTGTCTATGTCCCCTCTATACACAGGTGAAATATTTCGGTGTTATTCATTAACACTCTACAATACGAGACGCGTCCACAAAGTAAGATTCCCTGGGTCCGTTTACCAAAAGAAAAATTCAAGTAAATAGTTATTCTAACAGACACAGACAGTATTCATCTATTTTCCAATACATTCGCCACCGGAATTGAAACATTTGTCATACCGTGGCACCAACTTTTGAATACCTGTGTCGTACAAGTCTGGCGCCTGGGATTTGAACCACTGTGTGACAAACATCTCCTCCTCTCTGTCATTCTCTGTCATTCCCTGTCATTTCTTGAGGTGTAGGAAAAGATGGAAATTACTGGGACCGAGGTCCGGGCTGTAGGGTGGATGTTTAAACACCTCGTAGCAAGTCTCATGCAGAATGAAATTCGATATAGAGTTTTTAACATAAATAGACGTTTTAAGGTGCATTGAATCCAAAAATACTATTTTCAGAAACATATGTCAGTTATCAGGATAGTTCGAGAAAGCGAAATCTTTCAAAAAACACTATGCTGTTTTTGTTGTTGTTTTGTTTTGTTGTTGTTTTGTTTTGTTGTTGTTTTGTTTTGTTGTTGTTTTTTGTTTTGTTTTTTTTGTTGTTTTTTTTAACCTAGGAAACTCGAGTCTGAGGTATTTTCTCCCCCGGGCGGTGTACTTTAATTCTTGAAAAGTATGTCGAAGCAGACTTTTTTGTTTTTTAATTATCAATCGTTATAATAAAATAGTTTATCCATGATTTTGGTAAGGTTCATGAATCTATGGTTCTTTTTAAGCGTTTCATTTCGAATTTTTATGCCCATATGGCAGCATAAGATTAGTTTTGTTTTTTTAATTATTCATATTTTTAATGTTAAACAATATAATTAAGAATAAAATTATGTAAATCCTGCAATTTTTTAAAAAACGATCTTAATGTTAACAAAAATATAAAGTTGAATTATTTTTATGTTATATAAATGATTCACACAAAACACCTATCAGTTGAGTAAATAATCGCGGGCGAAGCCGCGGGCACCTGCTAGTCTATTATACTATGAGCTAAAGCTTTTATTTGTGCAGAGGAAGTTGGTTTCATGTTAGATTTTTTAGTAATAGGATACACGTTCTGTTCTTTTATTTTTAATCTGATTGTACGACAAACAACAGAACAACAGTCAGGTTGATGAACGGAAGCAGTGACCGGGAGGGGCAAGGGTAGTGGCATGGAAGGAACTTGAATGTAGCCGCTCATGTGCACGTCGTGTGATAACGTGGACCTTGCGATTGTTATAAATTACAACGATGTCTGTGGCCACGTTGCGTTCTTCAAATAGGCCTAAGTGATTCACAATCATTAAAATACAACTCTTGTATTGAGTTATTGTATTAAATCAAGCCTACAATCAAATTTGCCGCGGCACAGAGGATTATGGGTAATAGCAAATACTATAGAGACAATACAGGACACTTTGCGATATATCGGGGGACAATATTTTGAACACCATCTAGCGGCCCAACCTGCTACTACTGAATACAATTGCAGTATCTAGATACATAATATGTTAAACAGTTTTTAATAGAAGAGCCGAAATAGCCAGACTCGGCATGTTATGTATAAGGGGTATCTACCTATGGCTCAGAATAGCATATTACAGTTTATATATGTTTTGAATATTTTAATTTTGCCCCAAGTTTCTAGGTTGTGCCACTAGGAGTGCTGCAAAATCTGTCCCCCATTTTTCTACCAGTAAGTGTCCGGTATTGTCTTTATAGTATTTGGTAATAGTGA
The DNA here is from genome assembly GCA_964059195.1 of Ectobius pallidus. NCBI lineage: Eukaryota > Metazoa > Arthropoda > Insecta > Blattodea > Ectobiidae > Ectobius > Ectobius pallidus. Next base: position 167,824,293 of record CAXKWD010000007.1, read on the forward strand.
AGATGCAGTATGGTTTTCGACTTCATAGCAGCACAGAATGAGGGAAATAAGCAAAGCCCCCTATGTGCAACTATTTCATCGCCATGATCTTTTCCGTTGTCCACCTTCTTGTATACTAAATCTCGGATGGGCTGTTGGGGGACGCAGCCCTAGGTAACGTAAAAGTTTTGTGCATGCTGCCTAAATATAGCGCGCTCCGTCTGTTATGATTTCTTTAAATCTTTGTAATAATAGAAGAGGCAGTCTGAAAACTCGCTTTTCAAGTCTTGTAAGTAGACCTGGGATTTTAAGGCAAATGCCTATTTTGTTCCTTAAGAAATAACGTGAAAATGTTTAGATACGTTGACATTTCATGATAAATCACTTATATTTATAGAGTTTTTTAGTGCCTTAAAATGCCTATTTGGACCTTTGCAGCCTATTTTTACTATTTTAGTGACTAAAATGCGTATTTTGTACATTTAAAATAAAATTCAACTTCTGTAACTTTTACAATCATTTAATGGACATCCCTGAATGAAGAGCAGAACAGCAGAGGGTGGGGTTTTCACAGAAACTTTATTTTTCCAAACAATTGTCGCCAAAGGAATTCTGACTGACGGGGAGTATTCGCTCAAAACAACAAATAGCAGGTATATATAGTAAGAAGGGGCATACTGTGTCAATTTTTCATATAATCCAAAACTGTTTTTGATAAATGTATTTTTAATTTTGTCTTAATTTTGCAATTATTTCTGTTGAGATTAGGTATACCACGTTTTTTACAGTAAAAACAGATCACGTTACAGTTTAAGAACATATTCTAGTATTTTGAAGTCTATTTTCTATTTATACATTTTAAAGCATATTTTAAGTGCCTATTTACTTGTTTTAAAAGCCTATTTTAGGTGCCTAAAACTAATTTCTTTAGAACCTAAAATCCGAGGTCTAATTATGAACCAAAAATCCTAAATATGAGCTGATAATATAACGTATTTTCAAAAAATAAACGTTCCAATTTAAAACTTTTAATGACACTAAATTTTCACATCACATGAATTCAATTAGAGAATCGCTTTTTAACAATATTGGTTATTTACAGTTTTACTTGTAATGAACTTCTTTTTTTTTTTAAAGAAATTGCTCCTGTTTGGTTACGTCATCAGCTCTAAATAATCGTAATATTTTGTAGACCTTGCGTGTCTCTGAACAACTGCATTCATTTTAAAATTTAAGTTACCTATTAATTTGCCATAAACATTACATTAATTAATTAAATAAATTTCAAATTTAAGTCGACCATGTAGTTCATACACTATATAATTGTGCTATTTTACCGAATTTATAACTGAAAAATGATATTAAATTACAAATTTGGCCAAAATATGCCCAAGACAAAAAAAAATGAATAAAAAAAAATAAAAAATATAATAAATAAATAAAAAAACGGTCCGATTAGGATAGGAAGCGTGCAATTCGGGTTTAATTTGTGTTTGCGGCTAGAATGGAGGTCAGGATAAAAATATGACACGTCATAAACATCAGAACCCTAGTTTCATATAGTAAATTATTTACAATAATAATCTGACTCCAATGCATTAATATTTAAATTTAAAGAATGGAATAAGACAAGAAGGCCGTGTATTCTACATTCATTTGTCAACAATCAACGTATTCCTGTTATATCCGTTAAGCTTTCACATAATATATTCTCCTTAACTCAAAGATGCAGCTTAACCAGAATAATAGTAGGCCATACTCTAAAAATAGAGGAGGTCATGGCATTATGAAACAAAAGGAATGCATAAAAATGGCTTGGAACGGACACTACATCATGAGTTGTTTGATGTACACAAAGCCCATTGTATTGCCATAATGACAAAGGTAATTCCTGGAGTTGCATATTGTGCGACCTGCCATTTTTGTTGATCCTTTAGAGCCTATGATACATTTAGTCGCAGAGTTATACATTCATGGAACCATGCAATAAATAGCTGTGTTAAATATTGTTGCAGGGATAAATGTATTGTTATTAGCTATAATGTTATAGATTAAAATTGTAAACATTCAGCTGTGTTTACACTCCTTTTAGCTGCGAGGCCATATCAGGAGTTCGGGTTCTGTGTCTATACAGTAGGGTAGGCCATGGAACTATTGGTTTTCAATTGTTTCTATTGTCGGTGTAATTTTATGGAGTAAATTTCAACTGATATTAATTTAAATGGATATGATACAGGATGAAATGGTGAGGATGATTCATGGTATATAAATATCCAATTCGGCATTTGCCTTTACGACTGGGGAAACCACGAAAAAACCCATGTCAAATTGGCCGGCCACAGGATTCTTACCTGGTACCTCCCGGATACTATTTATTCTTGTCTGTACAGTAGGGTAGGCCATGGAACTATTGACTGTCAATTGTTTTTATTGTCGGTGTATTTAATGGAGTAAATTTCAACTGATATTACTTTTAAATGGCTATGACACAGGATGAAATGGTAAGGATGATTCATGGTAAGTAAATATCCAATTCGGTATTTTCCTTTACGACTGGGGAAACCATGAAAAATCTCATGTCGAATGGGCTGGCCACGGGATTTGAACCTGGGACCTTTCAACTGATGTTAATTTAAATGGATATGAAACAGGATGAAATGGTGAGGATGATTCATAATATGTAAATATCCAATTCGGCATTTTCCTTTACGATTGGGGAAACCATAAAAAATCCCACGTCGAATTGGCTGGCCACGGGAATTGAACCTAGGACCCCAAAACATGTATTTGTGTTAAAAACTCAACTTCGAATTTGGGGGTCGAAAACAATACTTCCTCTACCAATAGTGCCTATGGTACGGGCAGAGGAAATAAAAATAGGCTCTTATTTACCGACGATTCTTTGTACAAACGTAGGCTAAAATAAATTCACTATATTATTTGGTAAGGGTGGATCTGACACATGGCTTATAGGCCTATTTTGTACGGCGGAATAGAAATAGCGTACATCAGCTCTTATTCCACCAAGATGGTGTTATTGTTCTGACACCTCCAGCGCTATTCTTGGATTCTATTTTCAGTTACTCTTACTTCGAGGGAATGGGAAAATTCAAAACGCAAAGAAAAATATAACGAATAAACGAAAAAGAAAACTAGAAGGGATCTTTCTAAGGAGGAAGAAATGGGGAGAATAAGTTGGCTTCAGGACGCTATGGTGGAAGGGGGGGGGGATTTTGTATTGGAATAGAATTTCCAGAGAAATGGAAAGGAAGAGGTAATGACACTTAGATATGAGAAAGTTTCTGACATGAATCTGTACTCCAACCCCGATTCCGTGAGATATAATAATTCTTATATACGGCTTGTAAGCTGTATGTCAGAGATACTGTTTTCTTTCTTACTGAAAATATTCTCAAAGTTTATCTAGCTTCTAGGTGAAATGGAAGTCTCTGACGCAACATAACACTCATTACTAGGGGGCGGATTTCTATGACATATAATAATAAAATCAGGTAAACTGATGTAAAAAAGTGCCAGTATGTTTTTGTTTAATCAGTTATGACTGCAATTATGATATGCAGAATATGTTTGTTTTAAATAGATTTCCAAGTTAAGCTCCAGATTTATTCATTAAGCAGGGCTTACGGAAGAAGAAAGTCTACCATCTCAGCCACCTGGGTTATTTTAACGGTCTAGTTGCATAAGCGCATGTAAAACAATAGTGTTTTTGTCATAGCTACCTGTATTTTAATTTCCAAGGCCTTATAAGATCACAGTAAAACAATAGGCTATGTTGTCAAGATAACTGATTTTCATTTTTTTTATAAATTCTTTCGAATACGTATATTGCCATAAAATAGGCACTAAATTGAGCATTACTCCGAAACAGATCAACCGATTTTATCCATTATGAATAGACGTCTTCCCATGGACATTGTAAATGTGTATACCAAGTTTCATAAAAATCCGGTAAAGCGTATTTGAGTTACCGCGTCTTTAAAATATACACTAAATTGGGTTTTACTCCGGTACCGGTCAACAGATTAGGTTCAAATTCAATAGAGCACTTCTCATGGACGTCATAAATGGGTATACCACGTTTCATGGAAATCCGTTACAGCATATTTGAGTTATGGCGCCTTTCTATGAGAAAGGCGCCATAATCTATTAAAATAGGCACTAAATTGGGCATTACTCCGGTACCGGTGAACCGATTTGGTTCAATATCAATAGGGTTCTTCCCATCGACATTATGAATGTTTATACCAAGTTTCATGAAAATCTGAAAAAGCGTACTTGAGTTATGGTGCGTACAGACGCACGGACAGACAGACAGACGGACAGACATTTTTTCGTCCCCCACACAATCTCATAAAGTACCATACTGGCACTTAATAATCGTCTGTTTGAGCATAAAGCCATAAGACTTGTCACTATATCTAAGATTAAATATAAATCATACATTACCCACATTTACTTCATTAATACTTCATTAATATTTTTCCCCATTGCATTATTTCAGGTTTCCGACTAATTCCGGGGTGCGCGGGCAAAGAGAGTTAAGTCCACTTTCTTGTTACTGAGAATTAGAGTGACTTAACACACTTTACCAGCCCAACATAGCTTTAGAGATGGATGAACCCATGAGGTACACATCCATAACTACCATACGTTTCTGAATATGACTTACTGGACTTAACACACATGTAGAGAACATTTTTATCTATAACTCTATGGATGTATCTCAATTTTTTAGGATGGTGGACTTAACTCTCTTTGCCCGCGCACCCCGGAATTTAAACCCGATTCCAAGCATCCTGGTCAAAATGGAACGGCTTTTATTGTGCATATAACTGAATATTTAGGAATGTTCAACTATTGTAGTATATTTAGTACGAATATGCATATTTAGGTCATATTTTTTGCATATTTGTATGCATATTACAGAAATTTTGAAGTTTCATATCATATTTTGTAAATTTTGCATTATAATGATACTTTTTGAGAATTTCTAATATGAAAATGCATTTATTCAAACCATAACGAGCTGAGACGAAATATGATAAACTGCAAATATTTTCAGTATATACAGCTATTTTAAATAATTAACACTCTACATTAATAAAATGTATTGTAATAAAACTTTAAAAAAATATACGCAATGTGTAAGTGGTAAAGTCATTAAAAAAGAAAGAAAAATATATTTATTTCTACAAGACAAACTGCTGTGGTGTTTACAATAAACCTGAATTAAAATGAACTACGAACACTTGGCGGAAATTCTCAAATAAAAACGATTGTCTACTGTCTGAAAGTAACGATTTGTACATGGAAAAGCACCTCTCTACTGAAACAAGACCTAAAAATATCGAAAGTGACCTAAAAATTGCCAAAAAAAAAGACCTATCTGTTGAAAGTGATGAAAAACGGAAGATAAAGCAAAATAAAGTGTGCGTGGAACGCCACGCGACAGAAGTGAAACTTGTTTTAATTTGTGGATTTTTTCAATTTTGGAATATTCGATTTTTTTCAATTTTGGATTGTTGAACTTTTAATATTGGGTTTTTAGACTTTTTTAATTTGCGACTTTTTTAAATATTTGATCTTTTAATTTTTTAATTTTGGATTTTTTAAATTTTAGGCCTTTAAAATTTTTATTTTTTGGATTTTTAATTTTCGATTTTTTAATTTTGTATTTTCTTATTTTTAAATTTTGTACTTTTCAATTTTGGATTTTTTATTTTTAAATTTTGAATTTTTGAATTTTTTTATGTTTTAAATTTTGGATATTTAGACTTTTTAATTTTGGATATATTATTTTTTAAATTTTACATTTTTTTACTTTTTAATTTTGCATCTTAGGATTTTTTAATTTTGAAAATTTGGTATTGGTTTTTTAACTTTGGATTTTTTAATTTTGTATCGTTGGATTTTTTTATTTTTTAAATTTTGTATAAGCCTAATCATTGAGTTGACTGTTTTCTGTGCAGTCCGTTCCGTCACACCTCACTAATTTCGTGACGATTTTGAACGTGACACTAATTTCGTGACGATTTTGAGCGTTACACAAGCTCCCGATTTACCCCTACCGCGGCTAAAGAAGTTTTACTTCAAAAATGCAAAAGCAATTGCCCTTTTTTAATAAATTATTTCATTATACAGATTTATATATATTCGAGCTATCTTTTAACCTTCCTATAAAAATGATGCATAATGATCAAATGCCTTGCCCTAGTTTTAACTCTATGCATAGGCGTACCGAGGGGGGGGTTTAAGTCTGCCCATAAATTATCTATACAAGTATAAAGCGTGGGAAGCTTAAAACTCGTTATTTTGCGTCTTAATTTTTAAAATTTTCCGGAGGAGGACCCCCGGAAGCTTAAAACTCGTTATTTTGGATCTTAATTTTTTTTAATTTTTCGGGGAAGGACCCCCGGAAGCTTAAAACTCGTTATTTTGAGTCTTAATTTTTAAAATTTTCCGGGGGAGGACCCCCGGAACCTTAAAACTCGTTATTTTGGATCTTAATTTTTTTAAATTTTCCGGGGAAGGACCCCCGGAATCTTAAAACTCGTTATTTTGCGTCCTAATTTTGAAAATTTTCCGGGGGCCCTCTCCCTGGGGGGTATTCCATACCCCCCAGATATTATGACCCCCACCCATATGGTCGGCCTGGTTACGCCTATGACTCTACGCAAATTCGGCAATACGCAAATGCACTTGCAACGAAACTCTCAGAATATTTTGCAGAAAATGTTGCCTATACTAAAATATTCAGGGTATATCTCAGCTAGGCATAATTTTAACACATATGAACGTTCATGAATAGCCTGTAATAATACTCACGTAATTGCAACACAATTGTAATAATATCTAAATTAAAAAGGTGGGGACACAATCACCGTGCGATTGAATTTGCGGTATCCAGGAAGTGTATAAAATGCAATAAACGTTTTACAACGCATTCGTTTTGAAATTAGGCTATTCCATTTCACATTATGGAATTTTATGTAATTAAATTTTAAACAAAAATGTTATCAATATGTTTTACACACGTTCAATTCGGAATATGCAAATGAGAAATGTTCACAATTAAAACTGCGGTAAAATAGCCTGTGGTTCAGAACAGTGAGAAATTATAAAATTCATTTCATTAATACAAAATATTTGAAATGTATTCCTCAAAATACACTAAAAGTCTATATTAATAAAAGGAAGTGTCTGTCCTCCGTCTGTCTGTCTGTCTGTCCGCGATGCCCAGCGAAATCTACTCAACGCAGAGATCTGAAATTTTATACATAGGCGGACTAAAGGGTCGGAATGTGCACCTCGAAGCCGGAATTTTAATTTTCGCTTTCCTTCGAGAGTTATGAGTGAAAAACGGGCAGAAAACGTGTATTTATTGAGTTTTTGAAGCATGAGTTTTCAGTAATACAAATCAATTACACTAGGCTTTGGCTATTTTTGTCATTCTTTCGACATAAAAGCATCGCGATCTCTTGAATGTTGTAGCTCACGCTGGTCGATTCATTTGTTTAGAATGTGAAGGCCCGTAGACATATGAAATTTTCAACCTACACGGAAGAGGGATAGGCCTAAATATGGTCAAACATTGTTCGATTTGGACGAAACTCACTGTACAGGGGTATTCTGGGCCAAGGAAATCGAATCTGAGGTCGCTTTTACCAGGCGACGCTATCTAATCGTGGTATGTAGTCCACGTGATTTAGGTGTTAATAAATATAATGATTTAACTATTATGCTCTTAATTTTTAATTTTTGAAATAATTATCGCGTGCGAAGCCGCGGGCACACGCTAGTAGAAAATAATTGACAGTCAGTAGTTTCATGGCCTACCCTAATGTAGCTAAAAGGAGTATAATTACAGATGAAATAACAAAAGAGTTTAATTTACACCTTATATGAAGGCTTTGATATAATTTTAAATAATAAAAGTGCAGCATATGAAGAATATGAAGAATCTAATTCAGCATATAATGAAAAACACCGAAATATTTTGCATGTGTATAGAGGGGACATAGACAAGGAACATTTATTATTAGGAGATTTTCCCTCTATGGATTCAATTTTTCCTGTTACAGCATAAAATCTTTTAGAGCATGGCCGACACTGACTTCTAACATTTGATGAAAAAATTCAAAACAAAGGAACTTTGTTGTTAACACTGTAGTTACGAATAATAAAAAAAACTAATGCATTGGCGAACAGTCATGTGATTAGTCTATAAATTTTCAAAATAATTAAATTCTAAATTATGATATACCTGTTGATGAATGATTAAGAATAAGATTTTTATCGATCACTAAGAAAGCATGAAATCAATTTAATGAAATGTTTAACCCTATTTCGCTTCATTATTGACTTATAAGCTCAAAATATAAATACTTTAATGCCCTGTAGCATACACATTTTACGTCATAGAGCAAAAATCTCCTAACAAAAATTGCTTGTCTATGTCTCCTCTATACACAGGTAAAATATTTCGGTGTTATTCATTAACACTCTGTATAAAAAATTTCGTTTAAGCTCAATAAAACAGGAAAACATATAAACATACAGGACGGTGAAAATTCACACAGTAGGCCTATAGCGTTGGAGAGAGTTCATACAAGTTTATCCTTTACGGGTTAAACTCTAAGATAGTTATTATCAGGGCCCGGTTTCTAATGACATGTCATCTTTTTATTGATGCTGGACAGACATTGCCAACTTGTAGATAAATCCTAATCATGGTCTCTAGATTATAGAAATGCATTTTTTCTAGGTAATTTTTTGTCATTTTATACAATTTCATATTTTTAGGGCATTTATTTCAATTTTACGTCCTTATTATGTCATTTTCGTGTCATTTGCTTCCTTATTTAGTCGTTTTCATGCATCTACATTGAGTACATTAAATAAATCACTAGGTTAGTATAATGCAACATTTTTGTGGGATCTACTTTAAAAAGAATTTTCCTACTTTTCTTTTAAAATGCTCCAACCAAGAACATAGAGCATAGTTTTTACAGCATTTACAGTTTTTTCAATGATGTAGGCCTACAAATTAGTCTATAACTTTGTGTGTAGAAAAAAATATAAATAAAATATCAGTTTTTAGGTCATTCTTTATGATTATTAAGTCATTTTCTTTAAAATTCAGGATCATTTTATAGGTCGGGCCCTGGTTATTATAATGACCCTTTCCTATAAGAATCTATTCCATACAAACTATCACCTTAAAAAGGATATTGAAATGACAAGTAAAAATTCTGGTGTTGAAATTTAATGTAACAAGTTGCGTCGTTTTCACGTTAACAATAAAACGCGTCGGGGATTTGTACGAGAAGGGATATGCATAAAGACCATAAATGAAGGAAGAGATGCCGATTTAAGGGGAAAGGGAGTTTCAATGACGTCATTACTGTATCTAAATGCTTGTGAGTTTGCTTCCAGTTTATTCCTCTTTTAAAGCTTTGGGGCAGGTCTTAAAAACGATCTAAAAGGAAATTACACCAGACATTTTAGTAGCAGAGTAGGCCTATAGTGTAAGGGTTTTTACCCGCCCATCATGTCTGTAACAGATTCTGTTGTGACGATAACATCAGAAATGTGATTTTATTTGAGGAATTTTCATAAAACTCGCAATGTATAAATACAGTGAACGCCACTTAATGTAATCGCGGGTAATGTTATCACTAGGGGGCGGATTTTTATGACCTAAAAAATAGGATATATACACGCATTTATGACCTAAAAAACATTAAAATAAGACCAATAAAATTTAAAATATGACTTTACCACTTACACCTTGTGTGAATTTTTTTAAAGTTTAATTACAGTACATTTTATTGAAAGATAGTGTTAATTACTTAAAATATCTGTAAATTCTCAAAAAGTGTCATTGTAATGCAAAATTTACAAAATATGATATGGAACTTCAAAATTACTTTAATATGCACACAAATATGCAAAAAATATGACCTAAATATGCATATTCATACTAAATATGCTACAATAGTTTAAAATTTCCTAAATATGCAGTTATATGCACAATAAAAGCCGTTCCATTTTCACCAGGATGCTTGGAATCGAGTTTAAATTATTCAGAAACCTGAAATAATGCAAGGGGGGAAAATATGCAATGTCATATAAATCCGCCCCCTAGTTATCACTTTTATGAAATCCCGTACGGATTAATACTGATACATTGAAAAAATGCTGTTTATTGTGGTCAATGCTTCGGTTTATGTTATCACATTTTCCTTTTTGCGGATTTATTTCCAAGTACTGTGCGTCATTCAAAATTTCGTTTTTAAGGTTTTTCTTTCTAACTCAACTGTATTGTCTTGTACTGGAGGAAGCAACCCTGTTCCCAGCTCACAGGATGACCTGTTCGAGGGGGTGGCATTACCTAATTTTCTCTTTTAAGCAATAAAACTTGTTTCACCCCACAGTTAAGCTACAGCTTTTGATTTATGAAGATAACAGTGTTGACATGCAGTGGTGACTAGTGTAAAATGAAAAGACTTGAACGGATAGGCATTGTTTTGCTATGCGGTGTTCACCACAGATCAATGTAAACTTCCAAAAACACTCGTAAATTGTAACTGAGTATGGAGTATTGGTTAATGGACTCCTAAAGGGAAGTAATAAGAATAAAAGAAAGGCCTCAGGGACTTTAAAGCTGCGTCCGCCATTCTGAAAGTTTTTTTAGGAGTAAAAAATTGAAAATTGAAGATTTTGGAATTTTCCATCGGTTCTAAGCTAAAGCGTATAAGTGTGCCATATTTCAAGTTTCTAGCTTTTCTGGAATGATAATTCTTTCACACTGGCCGCATATAGGATCAGGTGGAAAGGTGAAGCAGACTGAAAAATTCAATGCCATAGCCGAGATCTGAACCAGGATCTCTGAGTACTGGAATATGTGAGTCAGAGAATTTAATGTTGTACCGGCATTTTGCCATGGTAGCTCGATTGGTAAGAGCAAGGGCACGGAGAACCGAAGATCCTGGTTCAAATCCCGGCTATGGCATTTAATTTTTCAGTCTGACTTCACCTTTCCAAAAATGTTATAGCCTATCAAAGCCGGGGCTGCACATAGAGTGGTAGTAAAATCAATGCATTATATTATATTGCGATACAAGTGCCGTAAGCGGTGCATACGGATCGAGGAGAGTTTTTTCAATTTCCGAGATCCGTTATGCGCTTACGGCACGAGTATTGCATGCTATTTTTTGCACGATGATTATTTATATCAATTTAACTATATTAATTGAGACATCAGCTGAAAATATTATGTATATACATTATTGGAAATAGATGTTTATTTCAGAAAGTGATTCGCGTGTGTTCGTTGTTTTGGGAACCGAATATTTGTCCTGTTAAAGTCGTCACAAACTGGGGGGCCTTGGTTCCGGTTTTCCATAAAGGCTTGTATTATGAAGATTTTACTTATGGCATTTGTGCTTTTTGAAATTTTTACCGTACGGAGATTTCTTTTGTTTTCATAGCAACCAGATTGCGTGCGGGAATATCAAGTTACGATCCACGGCAACAATATTCGTAAGTACCACTAATTAGTTACGTCGTGCAAAAAAATATTATAGCCTATCAACTCCGGGGCTGCACATAGAGTGGCTTTAAAATCAATACAGTTATAGTTTGATGTAATTTATAAGGCAGTAAGTTGTGGATGATTTTTACAACTCTTTGAAATGAAGGCGTGAAATGTGACACATCCTGTAGTATCGATGCATGTCAAGGCGGTAATGAAGGTAATTGGAAGCTCGGACGGGTCATTCCCTTGTCGATACGGCATGAAGTACGTGAAGATTGATAGTCTGTCGGTACATGGGGTCTCCTTTACGCATTCTATAATGATACCAGAGATCACCCCTGCCTGTAACTTCTCCTGTGGTCATCCAGCCATCAGCTGTGATGGGAACTTCTCTGACCTAGCTGGGCCTCACACACACATACGTACTTATCTATAATAATAAGAGAAAGTATTTGTCTGTCTGTGCGCGATACCCAGCGAATCTACTGAACGCAGAGATCTGAAATTTTAAATGTAGATGGACTGAAGGGTGACCGAATGCACCTTGAAGCCGGATTTTTTATATTCGCTTTGGCTCGCGAGCTATACGTAAACAAATTGTCAGAAAACGTGCATTTTTTTCGCTATAACAGCATAAGTTTTCAGTAATTCATTTCATTTGTCAAATCAATTGCCGGTGGCTTTTCCCCCTTTTTTTTTTTTTTCATAACTTAGGCTTAACTCGGAAATAAAATCGTCGCTATTTTTTTCGATATATCGCATGAAATTGTCGGTCGCTTCGATTTTGTGAGCTCACCCTGGTCGATTAGTTTGTTTATAATGTCAAGGCAAGCAGACATCTTATAAGTCTCAATATAGTCGGAAGAGGGATAATGAATATAGGCCTAAATAGGCAAACATTGATCGACTTAGATGGAACTCACTATGCAGGTCTTTTTGGGGGGCAGGGAACTCGAATCTGAGGTCATTTTTTCCAGGCGGCGCTTTCTAATCGTGGAATGCACTCCAAAGCCGGATTTTTAGCTATTTCATTATAATTATTATTCGTTTAGTTTAAGAATGATTCGCGTGTTTGTGTTAATAAATATAGTGCATTATTAATTGTGCTCTTAATTTTTAACCCTCCACTTAATTATCGAAGCTGCGGGGTTCTGCTAGTCTGCAGTCTGCAGAAGTCTGAAATTTTAAACATAGATGGACTGAAGGGTGGCCACCTAATATTTAATTTTAGCTTTCGTTCGCGAGTTATGAGTGAAAAACTGGCAGAAAATGTGAATTTTTTTTGCGCTATCGATGGATCAGTTTTCGGTAATACATTTCAATTGTCAAATCAATTGCAGGCTTTGCCTTTTTTTGTCATACCTTGGATTGTTTTCAATATAATATAAAATAATATACATGATTAATAAGCAATTGTGATTATCTGAGGTGCAGAACTAGTATTAGTAACTGACATTCTGAGTGAAGGTCTTTACACAAATAACAGCATTATGAGAATTATTTATGCAGCCGGCGATCCCATAGCGATGTTTAGCTCCAGCTGTTTCTCTAGGGGACGGAATGATACTATCAGAAATCCTGGTGACATAGCAGCTATCAGGGGAGCGTTTGAGACCAGTCATGCCTTTGGGAAATCTTCAATTCTAACATCAGTGAAATGGTTCTAATTCCACAAACTGCCGGACTGCTTGTAGATGTAAGCCTACGTATTCAGATTATGTATTTATACAAGTAGGTCCGAAATTTGTGTACCACAATATGTGCGTATGACCAAACATAGAGACTGGAGAAAACTGCAAAATGACCAGGGTCCTAAAACTGCATAATGACCTAATAGTATATTGCGATACAAGTGCCGTAAGCGGTGCATACGGATCGAGGAAAGAGTTTTTCTCAATTTCCGAGATCGGTTATGCGCTTACGGCACGATTATTGCATGCTATTTTTTGCACGATTATTATTTATATCAAATTAATTGTATTAATTGAGATATTAGCTGAACATATTATGTAGCCTATATACATTATTGAAGATAGATGTTTATTTCAGAAAGTGATTCGCATGTGTTGGTTGATATGGGAACCGAATATTTGTCCTGTTAAAATCGCCACAAACTATGGGGCCTTGGTTCCAGTCTTCCATAAAGGCTTGTATTATGATGATTTTACTTACGGCACTTGTGCTTTTTGTAATTTATACCTCACGGAGATTTCTTTTGCTATCATAGCAACCAGATTGCGTGCGGGAATGTCAAGTTACGATCCACGGCAACAATATTCGTAAGTACCACTAATTAGTTACGTCGTGCAAAAAATACTTAAAATATGAGCTACGAAGATACTACAAAAGTACAAGAAAATGACTGGGAAACTAACAAAAATTACAACAAGAAAATTTATATGAAAATAGTTTATTCATCAATTTGTGTCTATGCTAAATTTATGTTACTGACCCAATTATAGGCTTATAACGGGTCTTCCAATAGGGACTTCCGAACTTTGACAGTTCGTAGCGGTCATATTGTTGAAGCTACAACTGTCGAATTGGCTGTCATTTATTCAGTCTCTTTTGCCAAATCACCATGGACAGATATAACGTTCAACAACACGTGCACATGATAAAATTGTTTTATCAAAATGGATGTTCTGTTCGGGCAACGTTCCGCGCGCTTCGCCAATTTACGGTCACCATAATCGTCCTACCGAGAGGACTATTCGTAGTGTGGTGGATCAATTTGAGTCCATTGGTTCAGTAACCAATCAACCAACACCCGTACGACAACGAAACCGAAGATCTGCCGAAAACATCGCCGCTGTCCGTGAGAGTGTGCAGGAGAATCCGAGGCAGTCGATTTCGCGTCGCTCACAAGAACTAGGCCTTTCGGAGAACACAACTTGGCGAATTTTGCGTCGTGACTTGGGCCTGCACCCGTAAAAAATTCAACCTACCCAGGAGCTGAAGGTAAACGACTCTAGACATCGACGTGTGTTCGATGAATGGGCTCTCGAGCAGTTGGAAACTGACCCTAATTTTCATCGAAAAATCATCTTCAGCAATGTGGCCCATTTCTGGATGAATGGGTACGTCCGCAAACAAAACTGTCGAATTTGGGACGATACCAGTCCATATGAGATCCAAGAGCGTCCAATGCATCCCAAAAAAGTCACTGCTTGGTGTGGATTTTGGGCTGGCGGCCTCATTGGTCCATATTTCTTTCAGAACGATGTTGGCCAGGCCATCACCGTCAACAGCGAGCACTATAGGTCGATGATTAACAACTTCTTTTGGCCTAAATTGGATGATACGGACACCAACGAGATGTGCTTTCAACAGAATGGCGCTACGTGCCACACGGCTCATGCCATATTGGACATTCTGCACGAGCGATTTGAGGGCATGGTCATCTCACGTGGAGGTGATGTGAACTTGCCACCGAGGTCATGCGATTTGACCCCGTTAGACTTTTTCTTATGGGGCTTTCTTAAGTCGCAGGTCTAGGCGAATAAGCCATAAACCACAGCGGCCCTCAAAGGCAATATAACTCATGCCATCGGTCAAATTTAGCCTGATTTATGCGCCAGAGTCATGGAAAATTGGACATTTCGGTTGCGCGCCCTCCAGCGAAGTCGCGGCGGACATTTGCAGGATGTTATATTCCATACATAATGGCATCGATAGGCCTTTCGAATAAAAAATTTCGATGATATCTCACACATACTTTGTTTTATTTAAATTTAAAGATAGGAAGCGCTTAATGAAATACCCTATAATTAGTTATTTACATACGGTTAAATGCAAGCGGCAAACACCGTCTTTCTGTAACCAAATTAAAATTATAACAAGATATATCTATTTAGGCCCTATGCTTATTTAGAGTTCCTGTTATATTCATTCAAAGAAAATGCACCAAAACTCTCTATACTGCAAGAAACAACAAAAAATTAGAAAATAATGATAAAAGAGTGACTTTAAATTTAAAAAAAAAATACCTATAAATATGAAATGTGGGAAAAAGCCATAAAATGGCCAAAAATGGCCAAATACTGATACTGAAATTTAAAAAAATTACTTAAAAATGAAAAGATGGGAAAATGACCAAAAAAATTACCCTAAAAATTTTCATTTTTATAATCTAGAAGTCATGATCAGAATATCTGCATTAGTGAGCAGCGTCCATGATGTACCAGTTAAAAGATGACATGTCTTCGAAATCCGGGCCCTGATAATGACGAACTTCATAATCTGTATTTTTCACCAAACATAGTAATGGTAATTAAATCTCGATCGGTTACTAAGTGCCAGTATGGTAGCATACTTATGAGATTTTAATGGTGGAAGTCAAATGTCTGTCCGTCCGTGTATCCGTAAGCGCGATAACTCGGATACGCTTTATCGGATTTTCATGAAATTTGGTATACACATTTATAGCGTACATGGGACGAAGCCTGTTGATATTAGACCAAATTGATTGACCAGAGTAATGCCCAAGATAGCACCTATTTTGCGATAATATTATTCAGAATTTATGAAATGCAAATCATTTCTCATGACAACATATTGTTTTACACTATTCGTATATGGCATTGGAAGCTGCAATACACTGGGCTTAGACAAATAACACTGCCCACATATTCCTTTGTTTTTCCATAAGCCCTGCCAAATACTATAGAGATAATACCGGACACTTACTGGTAGAGAAATGGGGGACAGATTTTGCAGCACTCCTGGTGGCACAACCTAGAAACTTGGGGCAAAATTAATATATTCAAAACAAATATAAACTTTAATATGCTATTCTGAGCCATTAGGTAGATACCCCTTATACATAACATGCCGAGTCTGGCTATTTCGGCTCTTCTATTAAATAGTATATTGCGACACAAGGGCGGAAAGGCACGTTTACGGGTCGAGGAAACAGCCGAGGGTTTTTAAGTTTTCGAGACCCGTAAATGCCTTTACGGTCCGTGTGTTGCATGCTATTTTTTGCACGACGGTTACTTATATCAATTTAATTATATTAATTGTGATATTACCTGAAAATATTATGTAAATACAGACTTGAAGAATGGTGCTTATTTCAGAAAGGGATTCGCATTTGTTATTGTTTATGGCAACCGAATATTTATAAAGCGGGGAGGCCTTGGTCATTTCTGCTCGCAAATAAGCATTTGCGGGCGGTAAAGTAACTTTCCGCCCGTCGCCCCTAGCAACAATTCACTTTCCGCCCGTCGCCCCTAGCAACAAGATTGCGTGTGGTAATGTCAAGTTACGAGCCATGTAAACAACTTTCGTAAGAAACACTTACTAGCTAAGGAGTGCAAAAAACTGTTTAACATACTGTATATGTATCTAGATACTGCAATTGTATTCAGTAGTAGCAGGTTGGGTCGCTAGATGGTGCTCAAAATATTGTCCCCCGATATATCGCAAAGTGTCCTGTATTGGTCTAGATTGTATTTGGCCCTGCTTAATGAATCGATCCTGAGCTTAACTCGAAGATCGATTACAAAAATTTCACATTATCTTCCGATTAATGGTGCGACTTGCGTGATAAAACAAAAGCAGGACATATAAAGTAAATAATACAAGACTTCAACTCTGAGATATGACTATAAAATACAAGTTTTCAGATTTATTTGATAAAGATAGGAGAAAACTTTGTTATTTATAGTCAAGAAATATTAATTGCAGTGAATTCGTGTAAATGTTCCAATTTTATCTTCTTTTTTCAATTATTAATATCGAAAAACTTTTGCGCCGAGGTTTGTGTGTGCCACGTACATGAACTCTATTTTATAATCTATCGCACGAACTCTACCAAAAGCACCCACTTCAGCAGTTAGTGGTATCGAAGTCCCCTGAGATAATGTGCTATTTTGCGGGAGCCTAACAATTTCTTTTTAGTACACGCTGTCTAAAACAGCTGCTTTGTCTTACTGTTAACACGCCGAAAAATATGAGCTTTCATTTCAATATTACTTTCACAATGCCTTAGGGGGTTTTCTTTCTTTTAGTTACAGATTCCACAGCGCATTCCATCTACCATCATAAATATTAGGGCAACGCATTTAATGACTATAAAATAGTGAAAGAAAATGCTAGATAAAAAAAATGCATTTATGACCCAAAAATTGTGAAAAAATTACACAAATTTTAAAAAATGACCAATAAATTTTCCATTATTACTTATAATTAGATTTTTAAAGCAATTTAGTGGATGGCAGTGCGTTATATATGAATTTACAATACATAAAACACTTATTTTATTACTAAAGAAGTAACTAAATGTATACTACTTGGACACCTTTAGCGAAAAAAAATCCTTTCTGAAATGTCATACTCATCAAATTGCCCCGAGTAAATATGTATCATTTAAAAAGAAAGAAAAAATTATTCTTTATTGCTATAGGAAAAACTGCTATGATGCTTACAATAAACCTGAATTAAAATGAACTATGAACACTTGGCGGAGATTCTCAAATAAAAACGATTGCCTAATTCTACTACTATTCTACTACAAATTCTACTATTTCTACATGGAAAAGCTCCTCTCTACCTCCACTGAAACATGACGTAAAATGCCGAAAATGACCTAAAAATTCAGAAAATGACTAAGCAATTGACAACAGATTACCTAGGCCTATATCTTGAAAATGACGAAAAAAGCAAACTAAAGCAAAAAAAAAAAATACAAAAACAAATTGTCCTTATTTAATCAATTATTTCATGATACACATTCATTTATATTCGAGCTATCTTTTATCGTGCATAAAAAAAGATGCAAAATCATCAAATACCTTGCCCTAATAAATATGTTTTGATCGGTTCAGTAGATTTGTCATAGGCCTATTATTAATAGATATATAAGCATTCATGAACCACAGATTATTGTCTCTGCTGGACATTACATGAGAATATTATAGGAGAAAAATTCCTCCGACACTGGGACTTGACCCAGGACCTTTGGCTATTCGCGTCAATGCCAATAATATTCTCTATTATTAATACATCACCCCCTGCTTCAAATGTGAGGCATTTGTTATAAATTCGTTCTGTTAATATTCTAGCTATCCCACTTAGGGAGCATTCACACCGAAGTAGCATGCCACTTGCGACGTGCTACCTTGATGCACGCTGCACGTTACTTATTTTAAATCCCAAATAAACAAGTTCAAGTCTTCACACCAAAGTAGCGTGGCAATAATGAATCTCGCAGAGTGCGACATTCATTTCTTCAGATAGATCTGGACTTATTTCATGCGACGCATGCGTACTGTTGCCTTTTCAGCTGTTTTCTAATTGTTAAGAAAATTCAACACATATTCGCTTGTGTAGCGGTAGATTATGGCAAAGATGTCATGAAAACTGCTAGAAAGAGAGGTATTTAACATACAATGTACAATTTGTACATGCGTCGACTGTACATTATTTTAAATGGGTTTCTGAAAGGTTCAAGTGAAAATATATAATGTACGCTAAACTGCAGATCGCATTCGCTACTTCGGTATGAATGCAAAACTACTCGATGTGCAGCCTGCATCCAGGTAGTGCGATTCGCATGCTATCCTACTTCGGTGTGAATGCTCACTTAATCTTTCATGCTTATAAAACTTTCTCAAGAAACCGTGGTCTAAAACTCAACAGTTTCTGAAATGGGTCTATAGCTTATTAACTCCATTTTACACTATGTTATATCAGTTTACCTGTTGTTTGTTTTTTAATTAGCCTTCGTTACATCATGTGACATTGAAAGATAATTTTCCCCCTATAAGAACATTCTTTCTGATAGACCTTAGAGTATTTAAAAAATATGTAATTGATCTCAATGTAGAAAGATATAATGAATGATTGTCTCTATTATCATCATCATAAATAAATAAATGGTATGAAATATATTATGACACCGCTTATTGCATATTTTTTTATGAATTTGAATACTTTGATACATATTCCAGAATGTACAGGTAGGGGGGAAAAAGCGGAACGACCCTTGTAGCTGAACATAATATAATTTGTGTTAGTATTTTATAATAATATTAATAATCTTTTTTTTTTATCCCAAAAGCCAACACTGACTCTCATAATAATTCTCCTCTTTATAATGTACTCTGACTATACAATCAATTGCACAAAATGAACAATATAGATATTTTTAATGCTAACAATAAGCGGTTTAAAAATATATGTGAATAAAATTTCAAAATTTCAAAATAATAATTATTAAAATTTGCTCCATGTCATTTTCTTTATTTAAATCTTTCTGATATATTCCTCCAAAACTATTATATTATTATTTATATTATTATTTGTTTTTCATATTATGTTCCCTTGTGTAATTGTCATATTGTTTGTGTTTCTGTTTTTCTTTTCTGTGTGTGGTTTTTTTTTTTTTTTTTTTTTTTTGTAGCATTAGCTTAATTATTTTGAACATCACTTTAATTTTTTAATCTGGTGTATTACTGTAAGCGAGAATATTGTAATTGGGCATTAGCCTGTAATATTCTTAGCACAATAAATAAATAAACAATAAGTAAATAATATATTGAGTTATGAAACAATACGGTTAGAAACCATATTCTGGATTTCGAAATGGGCTAAGTCAACAGTCGACACTAGATCAAATTTCAATACATTCCCTGCTATCGTGTGAATGCCGCTAGGCATGCGCAGTAGCTCATATCGGCAACTTAGGTATTTTAGTCAGTCCGCTTTTTTCACCTACCTGTAGGCCTACGTATTTTCCAAATGAAACTTCTTGAAAGTTCTAACTTTAGCCGCAACAGTAAAACTAATGTGTAAGGTAAATGAGATTTATATTGAGTGTATGCTAGATTGTAAACGATGAAAACTGAAAGAATATAAAAGATCGTTAAAGTATACGCAAACGAATATAATTTGCTACTTACTGGTCCAGCCCTCGGTTGAAGTCCTGATGTACGTACCTGCAAAGAAAGAAGATGAATTAAATTGTGTTGTAACACGGAAAAACATAGCATTTATTGTGGGTGTCATTTCTTAAAGACTTTCTTTCCAAGAACTTGCCTCTACCTGCTACCACCCTAATCCTCTTCGACCTGTCAATCGGTGAATAGAAAGCAGGGTGTCCAGCGAGGCAAGCCGAAGAAATTCAAGCATAATTCAAGTATTTCAAGGCTTGAATTTCCAAAATTTAAAACAATAGCTTCATTTACTAATATTAATAAATATATGAACATAGGACACAATTAATGACTAATATTTCTGAAAATGGTAAAATTTTCGTAAAAACTATCAACTTAAAAAACATTAATGAATAATATTTCTGTAAATGGTAGAATTTTCGTAAAAACTATCAACTTAAAAAAAATATATATATTCTCTCCTACGCGATTTTTCCCGACGGTTCACAAAATTCAAGCATAAATCAAGGATTTTTCCCCGACATGGAAAATTCAAGCATAATTCCCGATTTTCAAGGCTGCTGGACACCCTGGAAAGGTAATTAGGCATTCACACTTGTCTGTAATCCAGTACAATGCTGCCAAATTCTTACACAGCACGTTTACTTCACTTGAGAAGTGGTGAATGACAAACAAAATAATTTTCCTCAGGCGGTATCGAAGCACTTCCTATCCGATGGCTTAAGTGCATTGAACTGGGAGGGGAATAAGTAGAAAAAATATATACAAGCAAACATTCTTCCCGCAGTAAAATAGTGGGGGAAAAATTAACTACAATAACCTTACCACCTTCATGTTCCGAATGCCAAAAACCTGGGAGCCTCAACCTCCTGGAACCCTCTGGACCTCCATGGCCTGTATAGGGATTACTTTACTTTTTATTTGGTGGTGCCCAGCAACAAAACGTTAGGCCACTGCCTTGAATCATATTCCAACTGTCATTTTTTATGAGCATTTTCTAGTGTTATTTCTATCCCTCCTTCATTTATCATGTGATTATTTTCCTTTCCTGCTCTCCCATCCCCCAGAAAGCAACAGTCGATATTCCGGCTTCCTTATGGGTTTCGTAGGATTAAGACAAATGACGGGCAGTTAGCGTCGGTTTCCCTAGTAACCACAGTCAATATCACTATCAAAATGTATTAAGGAATACCAAGACAGAACAGAGCAAAGGAAAGGACATGGCTGACAGGGGATCAAAGAGAAATAGTTCGAGACCTGCTGTAAAATGGGGGAAGATTGGTATGTATTTTGGAGCTTTTTAAGATTACCCAAACAAAATAATACTTTTTTGCACGACTTAACTAATTAGTGGTAGCCTACTTACGAATATTGTTGCCGTGGATCGTAAGCTGCCATTCCCGCACGCAATCTTGATGCTATGGAAACAAAACAAATTTCCGTCCGGTAAGAGCTTCCGTGCGGTAAGAATTTACTTACGCCACACATCATAATACAAGCCTTTAAGGACAAGGGCCCCCAGGACAAATATTCGGTTCCCATAACAAAAAACACATGATAATCACTTTCTGAAATAAACATCTATCTTCAATAGTGTATATACACTAGGAGGTGCCCGCGGCTTCGCCCACGATAATTAATTGAAACATTAAAAATTAAGAGTATAATAATTATTAAAGCATTATTTTTATTAACACCTGCACGCGAATCATTCATAAACTAAACCATTAGTAATTAATGAAACAGCTAAAATTCCGGCTTCAGAGTACATTCCACGATTAGAAAGCGCCGCCTGGGAAAACTATCTCAGATTCGATTATGCAGTTCCAAAGGAACCTGTGAACACATAATACGTATTATTTCTCAACTGTTTGTTAACAGATGAATATGATGTGAATTTTTTTGGATAAATTTAGTGTAATTTTCAGAAATTGTATAATTTTTCAAGGGAAGGAATGGTTTGTTTGGATTTTTATTGTACGCGATACTTCCTTGGTTAAACTATCAATATTTTACAGCTGGTGCCTGCGGTTTCGCCCGCCATTATTAATTGACTCCAGGATTTTTAAGAAATTTATACTGGCAGCTTATTAGAAATGTTTGTGGTTCAGAGCTATGAAAATTGTAAGTAAAAATAAAATTAGAATATTTATTTGTTCATTGTGTTCATTTCACTTAGGCCTTATATAATAAAGAAACAGTTTTCCTAAGTTTAGACTGGGAGAGACGAACATCGCCGAGTATGCCCGATGTTTCACGAAGCGGGTGAGTGAGTGAGCACGCTATTTAGGGCCGTTGAACTGTATAAGAGTAGATAATATTTTCAGGTAATATCTCAATTAATATAAATAAATTGATATAAATAATCATCGTGCAAAAAATATCATGCAATACTCGTGCCGTAAGCGCATAACGGATCTCGGAAATTTAAAAAACTCAGCGCAAGCGCCTCGTTTTTTCAAACTCTTTCCTCGATCCGTATGCACCGCTTACGGCACTTGTATCGCAATATACTATTACGATTAAACTTACAACTAACGCGCATGGTGGAGGAAAGACACATCTCAAAAGTACTGACTGAGAGACCCGAAGGGAAAAGCCCACCTGGAAGACCTAGACAT
Source organism: Ectobius pallidus (assembly GCA_964059195.1). Lineage (NCBI taxonomy): Eukaryota > Metazoa > Arthropoda > Insecta > Blattodea > Ectobiidae > Ectobius > Ectobius pallidus. Next base: position 167,847,353 of record CAXKWD010000007.1, read on the forward strand.
AGGTGGGAGAACAATATTAGGATATATTTAAGGGAAGTAGGATTTGAGAGGGATGGTTGGATGGAGTTAGGCCCAAATATTTTTCCTAAGCACCCTGTTTTTGAACACTCTCAGATTATGTTCTTAGTAAGGTAAGAATATCCCTCAAAAATGGTTTATTTGTTTTTTCATTTATTTCTGCATATAATGGTGCATATATTTTTAAAATTATTTAATGCATACTTGCATGCATATTTTATTATTTGATTATGCATACAAATCCGGGATCTAACTATTATTATTACCAATTACACATGAGGTTCAGGTGGCAAACCTGTCAAGCAGCCTGGCTGTACCGGAAATTACTGGATAATTTCATTTCATAGCAGGTAATCAGTGCGATAATGTATTGACGGATTGTATTAATGTATACCAGAAGGGGACCTGTAATTCCTTGTATCAACATGACAAGGCGTGTTAGAGTAGAGAACAACGGAGATTTGACTTCCGACTAGCTGAACCAATGAAGACATCCTTAGTTATTTAACTTGTAGATCAAATTAGGAAAGTTTTATTTAAATCTCTGTGCTTAATGAGTTTCTATGGGTCCAAAAACAACAAATTTGCAAACAAACAAACAAAAACAAAAACATAAAAAACAAAAACAAAAAAAACAAAAAAGTTTGAGAGGGGCTTTTGGGAGGTCTAAAATCAGATTTAGACAGCTATACATTTTAATCTGTTGATTGATATGTGTTATTATTGACCAAAACAACATCTTTGTATTGCATTACTATATTATAAATCGTATTATATTGTATTGTATTATTAGTGTTACATTTCTCTTTCTTTGTCTTGTACATAGTAAAATCACGAACGCCATATAGGAGAGACTTATGAGACTTCGTCCTGACTGACTGACTGATTGACAGAGAATCAACGTAGAGCCTAAACTATAAAAACTTAGGTAGAGATTTGGAATTTTGACAGTCCCTTCGTTTCATAATGTAAGTACTCAATAGGACAGAATTTTGAAAATTTTTTATTTATATGTCAAAAATCCAATGTTTTTGAGGAGACATAATACTTTTTGCACAGAATTATCAAATCCAATTACATTCCATGACAACAGTGTATTGTTGGCAGTGGTCACAGGTAGGTTTGGAAATAAATGAAACGGAACTTTGACAAATTAGAGAAGCTATCGATATAATTCATGCTATAAATAAATATTGAAGAATGAAATCCACGAAAATAATGCAGTCACATAACTTTCTCAACCCTGGACATAGAAAATGCCGTACGAGGAGTGGTAATGTGTATATTATTATATCGCAGGTTTTTGGGGAGGGAAATATGAAAGTGATATTGGATTTCTTTTTAATTTCATCCCTGAAACAGTTCTATGGTAACATGAGAGTGAGAAATAAATATTCCGTCAAGACAAAACAATTTTATGTTACCGGAATTTCTGTTTCTTCTTATTTCAACTCCTACTAGGCTTGGTGTGTAGAAGCGATGGGATGCAAAATTCTACATCCTCTATGAGCCATGGAAAGCTATATCAATCGTTTTCTGAGCGAATAGTTTGAATGTGATAAGTCGTTCTTCCACATTTCAAATTTTAAATACCTATATAAGGACCTATAATTTGAAAATAGCAAGTCCTTCATAAGTTAATTTAGAATTACAAAATACAAAACCCGGGCGACGCCGGACCTTTTAAGCTAGTATATACAGGGTGTTAATGAATAACACCGAAATAGTTTACCTGTGTATAGAGGGGACATAGACATCAAGTTTTATTAGGAGATTTTCGCTCTATGGATTCAATTTTTCCTGTTACAGCATAAAATCTCTCAGGACATGACCGCCACTGAGTTCTAAGAATAGAAAAAAATGCAAAACACAGGAACCTCGGTGTTAACACTGTAGTCAGTAGTTATGAATAAATTAAAAAAAAAAGGACTAATGCAGTGGCGACCAGTCATGTGATTAGTCTGTAAATTTTGCAGTTTAAGGAAGAAACTGAATTATAATATAGCTGTTGATGAATGATTAAGATTCAGGATTTTACCGATCATTAAGAAGGCATTAAGTCAATTTAATGAAAATTTTAACCCTATTTAGCTTCATTATTGACTTATGAGCACCAAATTGTAATGACTTTAATGCCCTGTAGCATACACATTTTATTATTATTATTATTATTATTATTATTATTATTATTATTATTATTATTATTATTGAATTTCCAAAAATACAGAACCCTATTTTACCAGATAGTATATTAGGGTTATAGATTAAACATATATACAGAGTATACAAACTATATATATATGCATTTACAATTTGCATACACATGTTAAGTCATAGAGGAAAAGTCTCCTAATAAAAGTTACTTCTTTATATCCCCTCTATACACAGGTAAAATATTTCGGTGTTATTTTATTAACACCCTGTATATAAGAAAAAGATGCACCTTACCATACCATATAATTCAAGTTGGGCATAGTGGGCTCTGACAAGGAAGCGTGGTCCTCTGAAGATTACGAACGCTCTAAGCTACTCACAATGGCTGGCAATATTCGCCAGGAAAACTTCAAGTCGTGTTGTTCTTTATTTAATTGTGTGTGAGGTTCGTGTTGGATGCGAACATGAATGTTTGACGGGGACACGCTCGCATCTCGTTGCCTTTACTTCTATTATTTACCACCACACGGTTTAGTTTCCGCCATAATGGCTTCTGTAGCAGTCCATTGTGAAAAATGTAACACTCCAGATTACGAAACGAGTAGAACTTAGCCTACTTCAGCACTCAACTATCCTCTACACGAAATAGGAATCACACGACCAAATATTAAATGAGGAAAATATGTATTACTAACTTTAAAGGCTCGTCGTCGCCCGAGTTTTGTATTTTGCAATTCGAAATTAACTTATGAACGACTAGCATGTGCCCGCGGCTTCGCCCGCGATAATTATTTCAAAAATTAAAAATTAAGAGCATAATAGTAAAATCATTATATTTATTAACACCTATATCACGTGGACGTCTGGTAAAAGCGACCTCAGATTCGAGTTTCTTGGCCCAGAAAACCTCTGTATAGTGAGATTCGTTCAAATAAAACAACGTTTGACCATATTTAGGGCTTACAACATTCAAGCGATCGCGAAAGTTTTATTTTCAAGGTATGACAAAATCAGCCAAAGCCAACTGTAATTGATTTGACATTGAAATGTATAACTGAAAACTTATGTTTTGAAAACGCACAAAATGCACGTTTTTTGCCCGTTTTTCACTCATAACTCATGAACGAAAACTAAAATTAAAATTCCGGCTTAGAGGTGCATTTTCCGACCCTTCAGCCCACCTATGTTTAAAATTTCAGATCTCTGCGTTCAGTAGATTTCGCTGGACATCGAGGACAATTCCTTTTATTAATACAGATAATATGAATTATAATGATACCTTCTCTAATTTGTCAAACATCCATTTAATTTAATCCAAACCCACCTGATACAACTGGCAACAATATGTTCTGTGAAATTCTTTGGATAATTCTGTGTAAAAAGGGGTTAAGTATTTTCAAAAACATTTAATTTTTGGCAGTTAAAATCAGAATTTTTCAAAATCCTTTCTTAGTGAGCACGTACATTATGAAACGAAGGTACTGTCAAAATTCCAAGTCTCTACCTGTTATAGTTTAGGCTGTACGTTGATTCCTGTCAGTCAGTCATTCATTCAGTCAGTCAGGACAAAGCCTTTTAGGCCTATATATATAGAGATTTTCGATTTTCAAGCTCTAGGTCCTTAAGTAGTATTTGAAATTAGTAACAACCACTTAAAACTCAAACTATTCCATCAGAAAACGCTTTACATAGCTTTTCATGCCTCATAGAGGACTTCCAATTTTGCAACCCATTGCTTCTACACACCAAGCCTGGTAGGGGTTGAAATAAGAAGAAACAGAAATTTAATATCGCTTTCATACTTTTCTCCCCCAAAATCTGGGATATAATAATTTACTCGGCGCATGGGACTAAAAACGTTTCATCCTATTTTTTTTCTCCGTTCACATGCTTAGAGCCCAAGATAATAGTATATCGCGACACAAGGGCGGAAAGGCACGTTTACGGGTCGAGGAAACAGATTGAAAACCCGAGGCGCAGCCGAGGGTTTTTAAGTTTTCGAGACCCGTAAATACCTTTACGGTCCGTGTGGTGCATGCTATTTTTTGAACGACGGTTACTTATATCAATTTAATTATATTAATTGTGATATTACCTGAAAATATTATGTATATACAGTCTTGAAGAATGGTGCTTATTTCAGAAAGGGATTCGCATTTGTTATTGTTTATGGCAACCGAATATTTATAAAGCGAGGAGGCCTTGGTAATTTCTGCTCGCAAATAAGCATTTGCGGGCGGTAAAGTAACTTTCCGCCCGTCGCCCCTAGCAACAAGTCACTTTCTGCCCGTCGCCTAAAGCAACAAGATTGCGTGTGGTAATGTCAAGTTACGACCCATGTAAACAACTTTCGTAAGTAACACTTACTAGCTAAGGAGTGCAAAAACATCTATATTTCTCAACTAAAAATACAAAGCCTACGGCTAGGAATAATACATCAGAGGATAGGATTTTTTTACCGATTTCTGATATAGCTAGCATACACCTATTCGTTGGCACACACTCAGGCTGAAATAACTGGATAGACTACGCTGTCCCCGCAATACGACCTCTTATTTTACATCAAAATGCGAAGTGAGAAAAATATATTCCCCATGTCCAAGGTAGAGAAGGTTATGTGACTGTATCACATTGTGCATTATTTTCGTGTATTTCAATCTTCATTATTTATTTACACCAATGAATTATATCAATAGCCTCTCCAATTTGTCAAAGTCCCGAATCATGCACTTCCAAAGCCCTATGTGAACACTGCCAACAATACATGTTGTCAGGAGAACTGTACATGCACTGTAATTTGTATCTGATGAATGCAGTGTAATGTTTAATAAAATATAAAAGAAAACTAGAATTAATTTCTTGGTTGTGAAATGCAGTATACTTCAGTCGTAATGTTCACACAAAAAGCAATCAGAGTGATGTGGCCGAGGTATGAAGTTTTGGCTTAAAATCTTACACCGTCTTTCCGGCCAATTTGACTTGGATTTTTCATCCCTCGCAAAAATATATTTAAAGTGGAGATTGTACATTTTTAATGGTATTACATACCGGTTTTTTCTGTCAGTCTAAAACACTTAGTAATTCAATATTAAAACGTGTAATGTGAGAAAGTTTGTCCAACATATTTTGCAGTGTTCATTATCGGATTTTCATGAAACTTGGTATACACATTTATGACATCCATGGGAAGAAGCCTTGATATTGGACAAAATCGGTTGACCGGTACCGGAGTAATGCCCAATTTAGTGCCTATTTTATAATAATATATTAGAAAGAATTTATGAAATGCAAACAAGTCCTCATGACAACATATTGTTTTACAGTGTTCATATACAACTTTGGAAGCTTTGACAAATAACACTACCCATATATGGTACTTTATGAGATTGTGTGGTGGACGGGAAAATGTCTGTCCGTCAGTGTGTCTGTACACGCAATAACTTAAATACGCTTTATCGGATTTTTATTAAACTTGGTATACACATTTATGACGTCCATGGGAAGACGCCTGTTGATATTGGACCAAATTGGTTGACCGGTACCGGAGGAAAGCACACTTTAGTATCTATTTTATGGCAATATATTAGAAATAATGTATCAAATGCAAATCAGTTATCATGATAACATATTTTTGCATAGTGTTCATATATGGCTTTGGAAGTTGCAATACAGGAAGCTTTGACAAATAACACTACCCACATATTCCTTCACATTTGCTTATCAAACTAGATCTTTGTTCTTCCGTAAGCCCTGCTTAATGAATCGATCTGGAGCTTAACTTATTTTCTGCATACATTAATTGCTATTATCACTAAGCATTCTGGCACTTTGTTACATCAGTTTACCTGATTTTATTTTATGTTTGTTATAGTGCACTGAATTCCTTGCAAGGAAAGGCGGTCAGCACTTCTTCTCATGCATGTGGAAAGGCATTACGTCTGGGTCTAATAGAAAACAGGAGCTTGTCAGCACACCACTTGCTGAGGCAGCTACTGACTGCCCAGTAACAACTCGAGCGAGGAAATGTAGTTTTCTGCAGACACAAGAGTTTCATGCGATTGCAAAGAGAGAATATATTGCTAATTTTATTTGCGAATACGATTTCAATGCAGTCGAATGCATGAAACTTTGTGATGCTTCTGGTTTCAACTTTGTGATCCTTCTGGTTTCTTCTAGTCTCTTTTTTATTGAAAGTTGGAATTGAATATCCTTACCTTACTCTTATTGGTTTGAATTCAAGTCCGACCATACGCATTATACGCCTATGAAAAACGCTCAGGTCCCTGAAATCTATAACAACAAAAATCTGAATTGATAGTCACATACCTTCCTCTGCTCAAATAAAAGTTAGCAGTATTCTCATATCCTTGTACAGAAATGCAAGACACAATTTTACGATAAATACCTTATAGCCTCTTCTTTGAATATTGCGACTAAAACAGAGGCAATATAACAAACTAAAAAAGCAAGTGACTGCAGACTTTATTGAAATTTCCGTCATTCAGAATAATTTCCGAAATTGATCGAATTTTACTCTATGCATGGCCAACAATACATCTTTCTCATCATTTATTTATATTAATTGGGATATTAGCTGAAAATGTTATGTATATACATTATTGAAGATAGATAGGGGGAGCTTTGGTTCCGGAACCAAATACAATAAAGGAATATACAATATTATAGGAATACAATAAAGGTTTGTATTATGATGGTTTTACTTACGGTACTTGTACTTTTTGTAATTTTTACCGCACGGAGATTTCTTTTGTTTTCATAGCAACCAGATTGCGTGCGGGAATGTCAAGTTACGATCCACGGCAACAATATTCGTAAATACCACTAATTAGTTACGTCGTGCAAAGAATGCTGAAAGGCCGAGTAAAACCAGGACCTCTCTTGGCTCGGTCAATTAGTCTTTATTGCAAAGGAACAAAAATTGCTTCATCAGAAAAACGCTTTTAAACATAATTGGTAAGTCAGAGTTCATTTGTATTAAGAACCTTCCAGAAGAGAGCAATCCCTATTAACACAAGAAACTAGGAGCTGAAAATTCTACTGTAGTTGAATGCAAATTTATGCATAATCTCTTGGAAGAAAGATAAAAAAAGCAACAGATTAAAAATGTAAGACGGCAAGATTTGTTTTCTCAACCGTAAGGAAATTGATAAGAAATAGAATTCAATTGTGAAGCGGAAAGTCAACAGGAAGAAAGTTGTGGTTATTGGAAACCGAACGTGAGCGAAATATAATTTATATTTGATAATTGAAACCTTTTTCAAGCGGAAATTGTGCACAACTCCACGTACCAGTAATTGAAATTGTGAGAAAGAGAGCTCCTTGCATTTTAATGTAATCAAAAGATATGAAATTGCTGTAACAGCAAGATTGGATTCCAGCAAGTAAATTGAGCGAGAAAGTCAAAAGGTCGAAACAACAGGTAGGCCAAGAAATATTGTTCAGTTCAAGAAATTATACTTGATCCAAGATGTGTAAGTTACGGGGCAAAAGTTAGGTTGTTTAACCTAATGTGAAAGTACAAAGCACAGTTCACAAGAGTTCTCTTTTGAGACTGTTTCATCGATTTCCGAGTTAAGCTCCAGATCGATTCATTAAGCAGGGCTTACGGAAGAACTAAGGTCTAGTTTGATAAGTATACGTGAAGGAATATGTGGGTAGTGTTATATGTCATACCTAACTGTATTGCAACTTCCAAAGCCGTATATGAATACTGTAAAACAATATGTTGTCATGGTAACTGATTCGCATTTGATAAATTCATTGTAATATTTTATCATAAATAGGCACTAAATTGGGCATTACTCCGGTACAGGTGAACCGATTTGGTCCAATATCAATAGGCTTCTTCCCATGGACGTTATAAATGCGTATACCAAGTTTCATTAAAATCCGATAAAGCGTATTCCAGTTATCGCACGTACAGACACGCCGAGACAAACGGACAGACATTTTCCCGTCCACCACACAGTCTCATAGAGTATCATTCTGGCACTTAATAATAATCCCAAAACACTGAAATACAGGAGAATAATTTTTCTTCTATATTGAAGAGCGACTTTCAAACACTGGGCAAAACTCCAACATAAGCGGCTGTATAGGAACTTGCTTACTTACTTAGGCTACTTACTAAATGGCAATAGACAATAATTCCTCAGCAAGCTAAAGGAATATTATCCATTTTATGGAACCCGAATGTACATTGCCGCGCTTACATGAGCCAGCCATTCAACCCTATTCTGTGCTAACTCTATCCAATCATCCTTTGCAAATCCTACTTTCCTTAAATCTATCCTAATATTGTCCTCCTACCTACGTCTAGGTCTTCCAGGTGGTCTTTTCCCTTCGGATCTCCCAGTCACTTTTGAGATATGTCTTTCCTCCCCTAATGTCCAGCCCATTTAATCCTCCGTGATTTAATTACCCTTACTATATCCGGTGACGAGTACAGGTTATGAAGCTTGTCGTTGGAATTTAGAAATAAAATTTAAAATACAAGCAGATCTTCCTGCTAGAAGGAGTATGTACCCCCTTAAGGAAAAAATATACAGAGTGTTAATGAATAACACCGAAATATTTTACCAGTGTATAGAGGGGACATAGACAAGCAACTTTTATTAGGAGATTTTTGCTCAATGGATGCAATTTTTCCTGTTACAGCTAAAAATCTCCCAGGGCATGGCCGCCACTGACTTCTAATATTAGAAATAAATTCAAAGAAAGGAACTTCTTTGTTAACACTGTAGTCAGTAGTTATGAATTAAAAAAAGACTAATTCAGTGGCGACCAGTCATGTGATTAGTCTGTAAATTTTCCAGATTATGTAAACACTAAATTATGATACAGGTGTTGACGATTGATTAAGAGTCAGGATTTTATCGATCACTAGGAAGGCATGAAATCAATTTAATAAACATTTTAACCCAATTTCGCGTAATTACTGATTTATGAGCACCAAATTATAATGACTTTAATGCCCTGTAGCATACACATTTTACGTCATAGAGCAAAAATCTTCTAATGGTTGCGTGTCTAAGTCCCCTCTATATATACAGGTAGAATATTTCGGTGTTATTTATTAACACCCTGTATAAGGCTGAATATATAGCCTGTGTAATTTGGCTCAAATTTGAGGAGAAAAGAGCCTAATCTGCATTATAATTGTTTTCATTCTACAGGCTAGCATCTAAACCATACATTTTCCTTCAGGTAGCAATTTCAAACTGACAGATACATGTAATACATGGCAGAACATGTCGTAAACAAGCATGTTCTCCTACATAATCTACAATAATTCGCGTAGTACCTGTATATATGTATATATTAATGGTCGGCCAGCTTCCATTAGTTCAAATTAATATGGAAACGACCCCTCTTCCGTCACGGGATATAATAATTCAGGAGCTCAGGTGGACAATATCGATATATATCGAGTTATAATGCTCATCGAATGACACAGGCTGTAGTGGGAATGTGCCATATTAAGTTACTTTATTAAATAGGCATTGCATTCTGCTGGGGTTACCGTGAAAGCCTGCGGTTGGAATTAGGGGTTTCTGCTCTGCGTCAATACGAGACTGTTAAACAATGCATACGTTGCACTTTGCCACCGTCACATCAGAGAAATGGCGCCACTGTAGCTAACAAAGAGAAAAGCCTAATGAGAAATCCCCCACATGACTTTCTCTAGTTTCATAAATAGGGCCTAGCTGTCTGCCTGCGGGCCTAATTCGGTCCTTGGAAGTTGTTATTGCTGCCCGCTGAGCGAAAAACTATACAGGGTGTTCACGAATAACCTCGAAATATTTTACCTGTGTATAGAGGAGACATAGGCAAGCAACTTTTGTTAGAAGCTTTTTGCTCTATGGATTCAATTTTTCCTGTTACTGCATAAAATCTCCCAGGGCATGGCCACCACTGACTTCTAACATTTGAAACAAATGGAAAATAAAGAAGAAGAAAAAAAGGGAACTTCGTTGTTAACGCTGCTGTTATGAATAAAAAAAAACTAATGCAGTGGCGGCCAGTCACGTGATTAGTCTGTAAATTTTGAAAATTATGAAAACTCTAAATCATGATATAGGCCTAGCTGTTGATGAATGATTAGTAATAATGTTTTTATCGATCATTAAGAAGGCAAGAAGTCAATTTAATGGTAATCTTAACCCTATTTCACTTAATTATTGACTTATGAGCACCAAATTGTAATGACTTTAATGCCGTGTAATATAAACATTTTACGTCTTAGACCAAAAATCTCCTGATAAAAGTTGCTCGTCTATGTCCCCTCTTTACACAGGTAAAATATTTCGGTGTTATTCATTAACACCATGTATAAATAGATCAACAGTCTCTCCGCAGCTCTGGCCCCGTTTTCACAGAACTTGCTAATAATATTAGTTAATAATATTATAATTCATAACAAAATCTTGTTAACAAAATTAATAAAATCTTAGTTAACAAAATCTTGTTTCATGGAGATATATGAGATTGCTTTGTATGTAGCCTATAAGTTGGAAAAGTTCTTAATTATATATATGAAAGCTGTATCATTTGTAGATTTTTGTAATAAATTAAGAAAGATTGTTACCGGACTTTACGAACACGCTGTATTAATATTCGAAATTTTGAATATGCCATTAGTGTATGACGTCTCCCTTTTTCGTAACTCGTTAGATCGTGTTTTATTGTAATTTTAAATAGAACGAGGGAAGTAAAAGAAGAGTGGATGTTAACCTTTAAATAAATGAAAAGCAGAGGGAGTGAATGCTGTTTTGTTCAATTGTTCAACCCAACACCGTGTGGGGAGGGGGGGGGGGAGAATGCTAGTACACACACATACGCACGACTTGTCACAGAACGAAGCCGACTTTTCTGCTTTCCTGCTTTAATGAATCCAGGAAACTCGGCATAATACAGGGAGACTTGATTGATGTCGACTGTGGTACATACAGAAGACCTCAATTAGGAAATCCAATATATATCGACTGGTTAGAAAATTTCTTACAACACGCTATAAATCTGTTACAGCGGAATAGTTCCATGGATTATGGAGAAGCTATAGTGACTAAAAAAAAAATTAATATTTCAGGGGAGTTTGGAGATGGATATTTATACAGCGTTACAAAACACAAATTATTATCAAAATATAAACTACACATGATAAGGAACTCTTCATCTGCAAAAGTAAATAGACAGGTCTTTTGCAAAACTATGCGCGATCTGGTAAAAATTAAAAACATATAAACAAAACAAAAAATCCCTTTAGGCAGACCTACAGGCTGAGGTAGATTTCGAAGTGCTTTAGGTTTAATTTATTGTCGCTGCGCAGCACTCTTCTTCTTTAGCCTTGGCATGAGAAACCCACAATAATAACTGCAAAAAAAGAGGAAAGAGCACTTTTACAAACATTAAAATCTCCCCTTATATGAGAGCTATAGAGAAATTAGTTATTGATTTGTAGAGTACTCATGAAAAGCTTTTCAACGATGCCTCACAAGACGTGGTTTCAAAACTTTCGAATTTCCATCCCCCCACCCCCAAAACCCCCGAATCGTTGTTGTCACTGTGAGCTCCATACGGAGTAATGTAATTTATTCAAACAAAATTTCCCTCTGTACTTCATAGGGGCCGAGACATAAGGTTTTCAAAATTTCAACCCCCTCCCCCGACCCCCCCCCCTTGGGCCAATTTTGCTCATTAACGTGCTTGTCCGAACTATTGGACCTAGAAATAACGGCATCGATTGCAATAGGTAGATTTTTCTTCGAAATCCACCTAAAATTACCTTCTACTACATAATATTTTGAGAGAAGATTTCCTCTCCGGCTTAATGTGTTTCGTCCAAATCATTCAATTTTTTCCAAATAAGGCGGGCATTTATGTTCCAGTAGGCCTAATACCATACTGAATAATGGATTAGACTTGGGCTAAATAAATTACCTTTTTACTGTTCAACACAACGGTGATTTACAAAATTTATAAATTGTTTCTCTGATTTTATTGTTTGTATAAGAAATGTCTTTATCCAATTTCAAATGTTGGTCATAAACCCCAAATATTCCACTTCAACAGAATTATCCAGAGAAGGACATTTACCACCCTTAACGTCTCCACAATCCGAATTATGAATAATTAATTTTAAACGCTCGAATGAATTTAATCGTTGTAATCAAGAAATTGTAAAGCAGAAAAATATCAAATTAGTTTTAGTAGCATTAAGAGAGAGTAAGTTGCCATCTGACCACTTTATTATGAGAATTATCCGCACATACAATTGCAATGACCGTAAGATACTTAACCGTCTATTTGGCGGAACTCAATTTCTCACACAATATATAAACTCGTGTCGGACCGCAAAGAAAACAGTTAACATAATGATAAGGCTAGAAGTTTATTTTTTGCTTTCTTATTATGTAATTTATATGAAATTAAAATGTTCCTTTCAATTTCTTTCCAGTATTTTTAATACAAATTTAACAGAAACTACTCTATCCTATAGGATACATTATCAATATGAGAGTTAATCCACTGAATGTGGCAACTGGCTCATGAGCGTAGGAATATGAGGCACCATTATGCTTCTTTAGGTCTATTTTAATAAAATCAGGTAAACTGATGTAACAAAGTGCCAGAATGATTTTGTTTAATCAGTGACATTTGCAATTATGATATGCATAAAATATATATATATTTTTTTAAATTGATCTCCGAGTTAAGCTCCAGATCGATTCATTAAGCAGGGCTTACGGAAGAACAAAGGTCTAGTTTGATAAGCATATGTGAAGGAATATGTGGGTAGTGTTATTTGTCAAAGCTACCTGTATTGCAACTTCCAAAGCCGTATATGAGCAGTGTAAAACAATATGTTGTCATGAGAACGGATTTGCATTTGATAAATTTTTTCTAATTAATTAACATAAAATAGACACTAAATTGGGCATTACTCCGGTACCTTTCAACCGATTTGGTCCAAGTCCAACTGCAGGACTTCATTTCATGGGCGTTATAAATGCGTATACAAGGTTTCATAAAAATCCGATAAAGCGTATTTGAGTTATCGCGCGTACAAACAGACGGACAGACATTTTCCCGTCCACGACACAGAAAGTGCCAGAATATAAAGTTAATGCCACTGGTATGATATGTTTTGGTGTTAATGTTACTTGGTGTTAAGAATTTCCTGCAGGACCACGAAACACGTATGGAATGCATAACATGACGTGGATAGAGTAAAATAAGTTATTTTCTATATACGGGAGAAATTTGATTCCAATAAAATGAAAATATCGTCAGTATGTTGAAAACTCAATTTAAAATTTTATTCAATTATTTGCATGCGAAAGCTAGGCAACGAAGGTCTGAGGAATGTGGTAAAAAAAATCCACACTAATATCTGAAGAGCGTGTGGAATGCATAAACCAATTAAACCCGTTCATCTTCCACGCCTCGTTGTCTGCCGCCCCCCCCCCCCCCAACACCCCCATTCCTGTTTTAAAATATTTTCCTTTAAATAAATAACCAACTCAATTAGAAACATGTTCAGTTATGTATTTTTTAAAGTCTGTATTTGGTTTGTTTATTGAATAAATTGGTTTACTTGTTTCTAAAAATATTCCTGTGGTTATAATTTTTCCTGTATAACGCTTACGCAGTCTCCCGTATATTTTGCGGTAATTTCGGAAGTATGATTTGAATCTTCAAGACTATTTCACGAATATAATGGAAGAAATCATTGGACAGATTTATCCAACAATAGACCAGCTAACATTAGTTTTTGAAGTGAAACTTCTTTAGCCGCGGTAGGGGGTAAATCGAGAAATGTTGCAAAACGATTTAGGCTAAAGGACAAAATAAAATACTCAAAGGGGATTCAAAAATCAAAAATTAAAAAATTAAATATCCAAAATTGAAAAAATCTAAACACCCAAAATTTAAAAATCGATAATCCCAAATTAAAAAATTTAAAAAAATTCATAGATACAAAATTTTTAAAAAAATCCAAAATTAAAAAACCCAAAATTTAAAAATCCATAATTCCAAAATTAAAAAATTAAAAGATCCAAAAATACAAAATTTAAAGAATAAAAAATCTAGAGTAAAAAATCCAATTATCCAAAATTTAAAAAAAATGTAAAATTTAAATTTAAATTTAAAAATCCCAAAATCCAAAATTTAAAAATCCAAAAAATTAAAAATTCAAAGATCCAAAATTTAAAAAATCCAAAATTAAAATATTCAAAGATCCAAAATTAAAAAATCCAAAAATCCAAGATTAAAAAATCCAAAACCCCAATAATAAAAAGTGCAATAATCAAAATTGAAATCCAATAATCAAAAATTGAAGTCCAATAATCAAGAATCGAAAAAGTAAAAAAATTTTAAAAAACAAGCTTCACTTCTGTCGCGTGGCGTTCCACGCAGCGTTTAACAGCAGCATATTGAATATCGCGTGTTTCTTTATATGCCATATTAAATCTCCTTATGCGCAGGGAAATTACATCACTAGGGCCCGGTTTCTTATGTTGTAAACTATTTTGTTTCTTGCTATTTAACTGTCATACTTTAACATAATTATCCATTTCACTGCCGTGGCAATCACATAGTCCAATCTTATAAAACCTAAAATGGCTAAATAAGATGTTAGAAACTAAAAGTGACTAAAACTGCTTTTCAAGTAAAATACGATAAAATAACAATAATAATCATAATAATTAATCTAATTATTATTGTTCCACTAAAAATTATTTTTTAAATTTTTGCCTACATTTTGAATCTTGCTCATTGTGGCCAGTAAATTATTTTCAAAGATTAAATAGGCCAAATAGCTTGTGTCTTGTTATCTTGTACCCCATTGTCCCGGTAAAGGAAATCTTAAGTGAACCGAAATCTTAAGTCTGTTTCTTTAGAAGCAAATTAAATGTATTCTTAAGAATCTTACACTTGCAGTTTATTCACAGTATTTGCTCCAGCAAGACGCCGATAGTAAATTATTCTAAAAGTTGATTGATTGATTAATGGAAAAACGTTCTTCTTGAGTTTTTGTGGTAGAGATAGAAATGACGGGGTAGTTCTAAAAGTAAGCAAAAAGTATTCCTAAAGTTTTGTGGTTGATAGACATGGAAATTTAAGTAAAAATTAAATGAATAGATAGGCTATACTTTTCAATGTGTTTATTGCACTTGAAAGTGAAAATTTAAAAAATTGGCTGGAAATTGGTAAACAAAACTGAAATAAAACTATTTTAAATAGCCTATGTTTAAGAAAACTAAAACAGGGTTTATAAAAAATTTGGGCCCTATTTATCAGCCTACATATTCTGCTTTTCTTACATTTTACCATGTTTTACCACATTTAGGTTTATGTTGATTATCCTTCTTCCGTGTAGGTTGAACATTTCATAGGTCTACGGGGCTTGACATTCTAAACAAATGAATCTACCAGAATGGACTTACAGGATCAAGCGATCGCGATGCTTTTGTTTCAAAGGTATGACAAAAATAGGCAAAGCCAACTGTAACTGATTTGACACTGAAATGTATTACTGAAAACTGATGCTTCGAAAACGCAAAAAATGCATGTTTTCTGCCAGTTTTTCACTCATAACTCACGAACGAAAGCTAAAATTAAAATTCCGGCTTCGAGATGCATTTTCCGACCCTTCAGTCCACCTATATTTAAAATTTCAGATCTCTGCGTTCAGTAGATTTCGCTGGGCATCGCGGACAGACAGGCAAACACTTCCTTTTATTAATATAGATAAGATAGATAAATACGAACATATTTCCCACCTTCATATAACATAAAAATCCAATCCCCAGTTATTAATAAGACAATGAATGTAGTTGAAGCAATCACGAAGGAGACATTTCGGAAGGTCAGATCACAACAAAGCGGTCCATGTATGTAAGCACACACAGACACACAGACATACGAACAATTGGGGAGAAGGGTTTCCCTCACATGTGAACCGCATTGTGCACATTCAGCGCGCCCTGTGGCGGTTTACACAACTACTATACACGCCAAATGCAATCCGAATAATACAGGCCCAGAGGTCGAGCGTGTATTTACATTATGTCTTGGTGTACCTAGTGAAGCATTTCTTCATACAATGGCTAACATAACTGTTTATAACAACAGAATCTAAAATCTCTCGTTATTAGGGTTGACACATTTGAAAATTAAAATAAAATCAGGTAAAGTGATGTAACAAAGTGCCAGAATGCTTTTGTTGAATCAATTATAATTGCAATTATGATATGCAAAAAATCAGTTATTTTGTAATAGATTTCTGGAGTTAAGCTCCAGATTGATTCATTAAGCAGGGCTTACGGAAGAACAAAGGCCTAGTTTGATAAGGATATCTGAAGGAATATGTGGGTAGTATTATTTGTCAAAGCTACATGTATTGCCACTTCCAAAGCCGTATGTGAACACTGTAAAACAAGATGTCATGAGAACTGATTTGCATTTGATAAATTCTTACTAATATAGGTCTATTGACTTAAAATAGACACTAAATTGGGTTTTACTAGGATACCGGTCAACCGATTTGGTCCAAAATCAATATGTATGCTTCTTCCCATGGACGATATAAATGCGTATACCAAGTTTCATGAAAATCCGATTTTATTTTTTTATTTTTTTTATTTTTGATTATTGGATTTTTTCAATTTTACATTATTGGACTTTTTAATATTGGGTTTTTGGACTTTTTTAATTTTGGATTTTGGACTTTTTAATTTAGGATCTTTGAATTTTTAATTTTGGGTTTTTTAAATTTTCGATCTTTGAATTGTTTATTTATTTTATTTTTAATTTTTTTATTTTATTTTTTTCAATTTTGGATTTTTGGATGTTATAATTTTTAATTTTGTTTTTTTTTTTAATTTTGGAAATTTGTATTTTTTAATTTTTAATTTTGGATTTGCGCGGTAATGAACCTCCGGGTTCTATAAAATAGATAATACTAGGAGGTGCCGGTGGCTTCGCCACGATAATTCTTTTAAAAATTAAAAATTAAGAGTATAATAATTATTAAAGCATTATATTTATTAACACTTGCACGCGAATCATTCATAAACTAAGCCATTAATAATTAATGAAACAGCTAAAATTCCGGCTTTAAAGCGCCCCCTGGGAAAACTATATCAGAATCGATTATGCAGTTCCAAAGAACCTGTGAACACATAATACGTATTGTTTCTCAACTGTTTATTGACATGAATATGATGTGAATTTTATTTTATCAATTCAGTGTAATTTTCAGAAATTATATAATGTTTCAAGGGAAGGAATGGTTTGTTTGGATTATTATTATCATCAGCGATATTTCAAGAGATAAAACCATCAATATTTTACAGCTGTTGCCCCCGGCTTCGCCCGCCATTATTCATTGACTCCAGGATTTTTAAGAAATTTACACTGGTAGATTATTAAAAATGTTTGTGGTTCGAGCTATGAAAATTGTAAGTAAAAATAAAATTAGAATATTTGTTCATTGTGTTCATTTCACTTAGGTCTTATATAATAAAGAAACGGTTTTCCTTCCTAATTTTGTAATCGTCATGAAAGTTTACACTGCGAGAGACGAACATCGCCGTGTATACCCGATGTCTCACGAAGCGGGCGAGCAAGCACGCTATTTAGGGCCGTTGAATTGTATAAGAGTAGATACCTTTAGATTGCTTAGGAATTGTCTATTGCCATTGTGGAAGTAAGGTCTGAAAAATTTCCTTTGATTACTCCTATTCATTGAGTTGATTGTTTTCTGTGCAGTCCGCACCGAAACAAGTAAGAGTGTGACTGATTTCGTGACGGTTTTAGTGTGACTGATTTTCCAGATTTACGCTCTACCGCCACTAAAGAAGTTTTACTTCAAAAATTGCATAAAAAAGTTTAGCGACTACTCTACAAAATTATAATACTCTGAATTCAAGGTTTTGACAGTCGAACAGCTTTAAATGTTTTCTTTATTGTCTTATTACCATTAAAACTATCAATATTTATTTCCTTCAAACATTGTCAAAATAATAAAAAATAAAACTTATGTTCATACAGAATGTCTACTGGGTTAGTAAGCGACAAATCGGGACATTCGCCTGTCTGAACTGTTTAGACTACCCGCAAAACCTTGTTAAGGAAGGTAGAGTGCAAAGAGGTGAAATGGAATTTTATAGCTTGTATAGTTTAGCTATTTCATGAAAGGTTCAATTGTTATAATTCATTATCTTAAAAACTACTTTCTTTCACCCGTTAAATTGTCAGAAAACTTACGAAATTCAACAAACAAAACCACACAATTCGGTAGACACCATCCATTGTGAATTGCGATTGTCAGTTGTGTTATGTCGATTTTACTTGTATGGTATGTCGAGACATTCTGATAGCGAGTTTACTGTTTTAATGTTCTCCAAATCATTTTTAACATTAAAACAAGACAAATGATAAACATTTTAAAACATAACATAATAATCTCCATGAGAAGAGGTAAGAAAAAACTAGAACATTTCTACTACTTTCTTGAAAATTAATATGAACGCAAACTGTAAACTTCACATTTTTTTGCAATTCTCTTCAAAACGACCAGCGAATGTTTTTACCTTAATATTAACTGTGTGACATTTTTACTTGGAAATGAATTGAGATTTATCAGATTTTAGGACGAGACAAAATACAATTAATTTAAATAATAATTGCAAGCACTGTAATTAAATTAAATCGAAAAAATACTAAAATAGTAAAAAAAAAAATCAGGTAAACTGATGTAACGAAGTGCCAGTATGTTTTTTTAATCAGTTATGATTGCAGTTATAATATGCAGAATACAAAAAGAAAAAGTCAAATTAGCCGGTTTCGGGATTTGAACCATGGAACTCCAGAATGTGAGGTCAAGACGTTACCATCTCAGCCACCAGGGTCAGTTTAAAAGTCTAGTTGGATAAGTGCATGTAAAGCAATAGTGTTATTTGTCACAGCTAACAGTATTTTAATTGCCAAAGCCTTATAAGATCACAGTAAAACAATTGAATATGTTGTCATGATAACTGATTTGTATTTCATAAATTATTTCCATAAAATAGGCACTAAATTGAGCATTACTCCGAAACAGGTCAACCGGTTTTATCCAAAATCAATAGACGTCTTCCCATGGACATTATGGATGTGTATACCAAGTTTCATAAAAATCCGGTAAAGCGTATTAGAGTTACCGCGTCTTTAAAATAGACACTAAATTGGGTTTTACTCCGGCATCGGTCTACCGATTTGGTCCGATATCAGTAGACATCTTCCCATGTACATTATAAATGGGTATACAAAGTTTCAGGAATATCCAATAAAGCATATCTGAATTATCGCGACTTCTTATATATTAACATAAAAGGCACTAAATTGGCCAACCGATTCGGTCGAATATCAACAGATGTCTTCCCATGGACATTATAAATGCGTATACGAAGTTTCATAAAAGTCCTATAAAGCGTATTTGAGTTATTGCGCCTTTAAAATAGACACTAAATTGGGTTTTACTCAAGTACCGGTCAACAGATTAGGTTCAAATTGAATAGGGTACTTTTCATGGGCGTCTCAAATGCGTATACCGAGTTTCATGGAAATCCGATACAGCGTATTTGAGCTATGGCGCCTTTCTAATATAATCTATTTAAAATAGGCACTAACTTGGGCATTACTCCGGTACCGGTGAACCGATTTGGTTCAATATTAATAGGATTCTTCCCGTGGACATTATAAATGTGTTTTCCAAGTTTCATGAATATCCGGAAAACCGTATTTGAGTTATGGTGCGTACAGACACACGGACAGACGGACGGACAGACGGACGGACAGACATTTTTTCGTCCCCCACACAATCTCATAAAGTACCATACTGGCACTCAATAACTAGTTTAAAAGGCCCGGGTTTTTTTATTTTGTAATTGGAAATTAACTTATGAAGGACTTCAGATTTTTAAATTCTAGGTCCTAATATAGGTATTTATAATTTTAAATAGGAAGAACGACTTATTCTTACTAACAAGATGTGATAGAGAAAAACGAAATGCATTTTCGGATTCAGCAAAGCGAAATTAATCAAAAACGCCTATTTACATTTTTACCGCAGAAAATTTTGTCTTTTTTTGAAGGCGAGTGTTATTCATTCATGCTTCATCCTATGAGTATTCGATAAATAGTCATAATAAATGTAACTCTAAGGTAAATCCTGACCTCTCTCTTTATTCCTTATGATAAAAACTCACGCTGGTATGCACAAAGCTTTATGCATCGGAAATACAGGATAGATGCAGACTATACTTGAGAACAAAAGGAAATATCGACCCGGAAAAAAGGCTGGCGTTCCATTACCCAGTGACGTAATAATAAGGGACAACACATGCATTAAGGCGCATCATTTAGTTAGACAGTTTAATTCACAAGGGCTCCATATCATTAGAGAACTGATGTACCTCAATCCATCTTACATTCTCATAAAAAACAAACAAGAAAACTACATTAGTGCATGTGATATTAGAAGGGTGCTTAAACGATCCCCTCTGAGGAGAAGCAGTGGTATAAATATTTCAGAAGCGGCTACGAATTGATAACCTATAATAGCTACTTCATGCAGGGACTGTCCCTGTTTTACATTCGTTATTACTAGGGGGTCGGATTTCTATGACCTAAAAAATAGGATATATGCATGCATTTATGACATTAAAATATGACAAATAAAATTAAATATATGACTTTACCACTTACACACTGTGTGTATATTTTTAAGTCTCATTACAATTCATTTTATTAAAATATAATGTTAATCATTTAAAATACCTGTAAATTCTCAGAAAGTATCATTATAATGCAAAATTTACAAAATATGATAAAAAAAAACTTCAAAATTTCTTTAATATGCACACAAATAAGCCAAAAATGAGACCTAAATATGTTACAATAGTTGAACATTTCCTAAATATGCAGTTATACGCACAATAAAAGCCGTTCCATTTTCACCAGGATGCTTGGGATCGGGTTTAAATTAGTCATAAACCTGAAATAATGCAAAGGGGAAAAATATGGCATGTCATAGAAATTCGCCCCCTAGTTATTACCAAACTAAACACAGGGTGTTAATTATTAACATGAAATATTTTACCTGTGTATAGAGGGGACATGGACAAGCAACTTTTATCAGGAGAATTTCACTCTATGACGTAAAACCTGTATGCTACAGGGCATTAAAGGCATTATAATATGATGCTCATAAGTCAATAATTAAGCAAAATAGGGTTAAATTGACATTAATTTGACTTCATGTAATCTTAGTGACCGATAAAAACCTTATTCTTAGTCATTCATCAACAGCTATATCATAATTTAGTGTTTCTATAATCTGCAAAATTTACAGACTAATCACATGACTGGCCGCCACTGCATTAGTTATTTTATTCATAACTCCATTGTTAACAGCGAAGTTCCTTTGTTTGTATTTTTTTTCAAATGTTAGAAGTCAGTGGCGGCCATGCCCTGGGAGATTTTGTGCTGTAACAGGAAAAATTGAATCCATAGAGCGAAAGTCTCCTAATAAAAGTTTCTTGTCTATGTCCCTTCTATACAAAGGTAAAATAATTTCGGTGTTATTCATTAACACCCTGAATATAAGAGATACTCTGAATAAATGTTCTGCATTATGGCCTATTAATAGCATCTGGCACTTTACTTTATCAGTGTAGGCCTAACTGATTTTTATTCACCACGCTAGGACGAACAAACAGTTGAGTGAGAACAATATGAAATCCTAAAAAATGAATATTACAGCCATGAAGAGAAAATAGCAGGAAATATGTACGCCAGATAATGCGCTCAAGAAAGCTACGCCGAATGAATGTGAAGAGAAGGCACAGGAGAAAATGACAGGGAGAAAGAAAAGTAAATTGGGAAAAGAAAGGATGAAATCAGTGAAAAGTTGGGATTAACTTACCAATAGCATTGATTTCGTTACACATGATATATAAAAGTTTCGCTCTGTCTGGGAGAAAACCCCAGGCGTAATCCGTGGACCAATTTCCCTGCAGCATCCAACTTCCCTCGTCATTCCTGCTCTCATTTCCTGCTTCAAAAAAGCGAATAAGTCCTAAATTCATGGATTATTATCATAGGTAATGCCACCAGTGATTGGAAAGCGCAGATAAATTCCGCAGCGACGAAGTCTAGGCTCGCTCCAAATCACGCGTTTCATTAATAAAAGGAAGTGTGTGTGTCTTTCCTTCTGTCTGTCTGTCTGTCCGCGATGCCCAGCGAAATCTACTCAACGCAGAGATCTGAATTTTTAAACATAGGTTGACTGATGGGTCGTAAAATGCACCTCGAAGCCGGAATTTTAATATTCGCTTTCGTTCGTGAGTTATGAGTGAAAAACGGGCAGAAAACGGACATTTTTCGAAGCATCAGTTCTCAGTAATACATTTCAATGTCAAATCAATTACAGTTGGCTTTGGCTATTTTTGTCATACCTTGGACATAAAACCATCGCGATCGCTTGAATGTTGTAAGCCCACACTGGTAGATTCATTTGTTTATAAAGTCAAGGCACTCATATTTCTGAAATGTTCAAGATAGACGGAAGAGGGATAATCAATATAGGCCTAAATATGGTCAAACATTGTTCGATTTGGACGAAACTCACTATACAGGGGTTTTCTGGGCCAAGGAACTCGAATCTGAGGTCGCTTTTACCAGGCGACGCTATCTAATCGTGGTATGTAGTCCACGTGATTTAGGTATTAACTATTATGCTCTTAATTTTTAATTTTTAATTTTTCAAATAGTTATCGCGAGCGAAGCCGCGGGCACATGCTAGTAATTAATAAAATGTATTGAAATTGAATTATCTGAATAGCATTTTAGAATTACACTGTTTTCTGTGAACAAAACTCGATCATTTATTGAACTTTAGTTGCTGAAATTTAGGCTAATATTGAAGATATCTTGAAGTTATATTCTTGTTATAAATATATGCTAAAACTATAAAATGTTGACGAAAATTTATATCTCGTCTCAGCCGAAGGTAGCCTTATCATAGGTAGGCCTAATCCCACAAGTGTTGACGAGTTTATCGTAAGATTCGTGACTGCGCAGCGAATTTATCCGATGAAACTCGTAAACTCGAGTTGGATTTATTGAGACCATTCCATGAATGAAAATGTAACGCATTATACAAATAACAATTATGTTCTTTGTTATAAAAAAAAAAAAAACTAACAGCTGCGAGATCACGGCATACTATGAATCAACCATCCATGAATCGATTCCAGTTACCATGTTGTGACCAATGTATCAGTGGTGCATATAAGACATAGTTAACCTAATTCAGGTAAGCTAACAGCAGAACAGAATAAAAGCACAGTAACTGACTTGCACCGAATTGAAATTGTGCTTTTAATCAATGTAAGCTACATTTATATTATTTCAATTTCCAAACAAGTTATGTTGTATAAAATAATATTTTTTTCGCGCTGTTTAATGGCATCATGTGACGTATTAATCACGGCGCGTTGATGTCTTACGTGTCCAGTAACGAGCTGACGTTTTATCAGATAAAATCTCAACCTCATATTAAAGCTGGCATTTTATAAGATAAACGATCGTGATTTTCCTTTATTTGAGGAATTGTTAAACGTTATTGGTCAATATCATACACGCGGCGTATGAGTGGAATATTCAGAATCATACCCACATGGAGGCACTACAACGTTCAAAATTAATCGTCCATTTGGCTAGACTCAATTTCTCACACAATAAATAAACTTGTGTCGGACCGCATAGAAAACAGTTAACATAATGGCTTGTAGTTTATTTCTTGCTTCCTTATCGTGCATTTAATATGAAATTTAAATGATCCTTCCAATTTTAGAGTTGTGAGACTCATAGAACTGTGCGTCTATGTGTGTGTAATACAGCTGTATTGTAAATGCAAACTCTTGTAGCAGCTCATCTCAGCAGAGTTGCTCAAGTGCTCGATGCTGATTGGATCACGAAATTTTCACTGTAGTGTACTTCTTCTTTTCTAACTTGGTTGAAAATGTGTTGATTGAAAATGGCCTGAAGGATTTCTCTGTCCCTCTGCCGAGTC
The DNA here is from genome assembly GCA_964059195.1 of Ectobius pallidus. NCBI lineage: Eukaryota > Metazoa > Arthropoda > Insecta > Blattodea > Ectobiidae > Ectobius > Ectobius pallidus. Next base: position 167,871,672 of record CAXKWD010000007.1, read on the forward strand.
CCACGTCTCAGTTCATTGCCAGAAGCCCCTTTCTCCCTCCTCCCCCTCTATCCCATCATCCTTAATGATGTTGCAGAGGAACTCGCAGATAATAGAAACAAAGGAGATGGCGAAGGGAATAGAAGTATACCAAGCCAAGCGAAAAGAAAAAAAGACAGGATGGAAAATTGACAATGCTAGAACGATGAGTTGTGAATGCGAATGAGTAGTTAGAGAATTATGAGTTGTGCCACTTGGCTTTTCCTTATTTCTATTCTGTTTTTAAGCTTTTTCTCTCCTTCGTTCATGTACGTTTAAGCCATCGTTGTGCATTTTTTACTGACAATAAAACATATCTCCTGTTTGGAGAATTTAAAAGATTGTACATCAGGATGTTTACAACACTCGTTGTTTATGTGTGCAATGAAATCTATAAAACCAATACTGACTGCTCTTCTTCTAATGTATGGAAAATTGACCTATATACTTTATTTTTCAAGTTTCCCCATAAATAATATTCATATACTATTAGAAGAACTTAAAGATAATATCACATAACTTAGGCCTATCACAAGAGAAATTAACTCTGTCTCGGAAGCTGAACTTACACGCGTGAAAGAAAATTTCCTAAAAAGGTGCCAGTATTGTGTGGATGCAAGAGGAGAAAATTTCTAACATCTCTTGTGATGAGGTACGTGGTTACTTTCATTGTAATTTTAACTGTAAAACTGAGAACCTGAATCATTACACCGATCGCGGCTTTATTTGCGTAGATATTTCACCCGATCGCTCGGGAGTTGGAGCTGTGTCCGCCGCGACGCAGGAACCCGCGTCATTGGCCAACTCTTGCGTGGGACTTACTGTAGTTTAGTCCAACAAAATAGCCACTATACAGTGTTCTTCTTTATTATTCCGTGGGCCACAATAATAACTTGCAAAGGGCCACCAGTTGGACATGCCTGGTCTACATGCTCACCACCGCATCGTTATATTAAGTTATATATTAGAGATTTTCTAGTAGAAGCTCATATCAAAGGGATACAGAAACGCGGAATGTTTTTTTCAGAATGTAACATCACACACGACAAACTAATCCTTCCCAAATTAATGTTTTTCAGGCTCAGACTGATTAATGAGAAATATAATCTCCGCGTCTCTTTTATTCGTGTCCTGGCTTTAAAATATTATATGAGAAATGCAACAGCTCATTTGCTTGAATAGCGAATATCAGCTGAAGTCTGTACCCGTAGATAGTTAGATATCCCTAACTAGACCACAAATCTTTTGGTTAAAACATATTTTTTTCCTGAGTTTCTAGTTGCAGATAAATTGTACTTACGCGATTCATTCAACCAGAAAATGTTCACTTTATTGAAGCTAAAACAGCCTAGTTTGACGTTAGGACCTATTTTTACTTTTAATCTATACTGTATTAAGAGGGAACATACAGCTTTGGGTGAAATTCATTGGTGAGAAATAGGTGAACTTCTATACTTTTTTCCTCAGCAATGAATTGCTCTACAATCTTGCAATCTGACATACTCTTTATTGACTACTTCTACAATTGCATGTTATTTTCAAAATTAATCAAATTGTTACAGTTACGGGTAATTTTCATTTTCAAAATGGCAGCTATGTTTCGTGCACTAAAATGCCGTTTCCCTGATAACTTCTACAAATATCAATATTTCTGAGTGATTATTTTTTTGTGTATTTGTTAATATCATATAAACAACACTATCTACAATCATTCATTTAATATTAATAGTTTGTTTTTTAATATATACATTTTAATGAAAAGGAATTTTAAAAATTTGATTTTTTAAAATACTTATAGGCCTACTGAAGATATTCCAAAGATTGTCGATCATGATGTTCATGTGATGTTTAGAAATAGATAGAAAAATAATCACTCAAAAATACTACCATTTCATAGTCGCTTAGTTACCTGATTTTATTATCGTTATTAAATTATTATTATTATTATTATTATTATTATTATTATTATTATTATTATTATTATTCTCCATTTCACCCAACTTTGGGGTACGTTGAATCAATCACTTCTTTGTGTTTTCTGTTTTAATTTTAGCCCAGTATTGCTTCATTCTTTCTGATCTTGCTTTTCTTACGTCTTCACTGATCTGGATCATTCGTTTGGTTTTGAATTTGACTTGGAACCTCCCTTTTTTGACTTTTGGTTTTTTTTCAGTTGTATCTATGAGCATTTTTTCTGTGATTTTGAGTTCTTTTAAGTCCTTCTCTGTTTCCTTAAACGAATTTGGTTTGGTCGTTTTGTTGCGGAAATATTCAAAGATTTTTTTGGTCAGTCTATTTGGGTTCATTCTGAGGATGTGTCCACAAAAATCAATTTGTTCTTAGTTTCTTCATACTGTCTGAGAGTTTTTCAGTCTTTTGGTAGATTATTATTATTATTATTATTATTATTATTATTATTATTATTATTAGTAGTAGTAGTAGTAGTAGTAGTAGTAGTAGTAGTAGTATTAGTATTATTAGTATTGTTACTATTGTTATTGTTATTATTATTATTATTATTATTATTATTATTATTATTATTATTATTATGTTCAAGGAGTAGATTCCTATGAATCCTGATCTGATGATATCTCAAACTTGTGTCTGATGAAATCAATGCAGTTATAAGCTTACGTAAATCTTCAAGTGGCTCAGTCTGCAGGTTGTTACAGTAATGAGGATGGACAAGTTGCCTCTCACATACAGTCATGCTCAAATATCATTTCACAACCTGGAGTGGATGTATAGCACGTGTCTCTCTCTCTTTCCTCAAATTCAGCAAGGAATGTCGCAGGGCCCTATTTCATAAACACTGGAAATTGTAAGACAAATGCTGATAACTTAGCAAAAATACAGGGTATCCATGGAAGGACTCCGGGGTTTTGAAATTAGATATTTTAGTGAAACCAAAAATTAATAGAAATGTTTTATACATGGTTTGAAAGGTAATATTTTCAAGTTTTGTAATTTGTTTGCGAAAAGTGGACTTTGTTTGTTTGTTACTATATATATATATCCGTGGCGCTACATCCCTAGAGGGACAAGGCCTACCACCCGACCTCTGCGTCATCTACCGTAGGCAAATGGCAGGATTGGGGGGACATGTGGTCAGTATGTCGACACCCACGGTCGTTAATGGTGGTTTCCATTAATGAACTTTATTTTGAAGTTTTGGTAGAAATTCCTTTAGTACAATTTGTAATGAAATTTAATATAAATTTTTTCAGCCTCTGTACTAGTTTCCATGAGCGTAGCCGCTACTTCTCTATCAAGTAGCTCCTCAATTTGAATCACGAGGCTGATTGCACCCCTATATATATATATATATATATATATATACACACATATATATATATATATATATACACACACACACACGAGGGAGAATCAAATGAAAACCGCAATTATTTTTTTCCACTATTTTACTGCAGGAAGAATGCTTGCTTGTGCATTATTTTCTACATAGTCCCCTCCCAGTTCAATGCACTTACGCCATTGGATAGGAAGAGCTTCGATACCGCATGAGAAAAATATTTTGGTTGACGCTGTAGCCACTCCTGCGCCATCGATTGGACGTCTTCATCAGATTTGAACTTCTGCCCTCCAAGGAGCTCCTTTAACGGACCAAAGATTTGGAATTCCGATGGTGACAAAGCGAAGGGGGTTGCTGAGAGCAGGTGTTTTACTTCAACATGATAACGCCCGTCCTTATGCTGCTGAAAACCATCGACGGCATATGCTTCAAGTGCCTCCCACATCTGCCATACTTGCCAGGTTTGACACCATCAGATTTCCACATCTTTAGTCCATTCAAGGAGCTCCTTGGAGGGCAGAAGTTCAAGTCTGATGAAGACATCCAATCGGCGGTGCATGAGTGCCTACAGTGTCAAACAGAATATTTTGTCTCATGTGGTATCGAAGCGCTTCCTATCCATTGGCGCAAATGCATTGAACTGAGAGGGGACTATGTGGAAAAATAATGTTCAAGCAAGCATTCTTCCTGCAGTAAAATTGTGGGGAAAAAATTAATTGCAGTTTTCATTAATTCTCCCTCGTGTGTGTGTATATATATAATATTAAATAGCACCGCCAAAATAAAAATAACACCAAAATATTGAAAGTTTAAAACCGATTTTTCCTAAAAAATAAACTCCCTTACTTTCACGGACTTCTTTATTAAATAATGTTAGAATTCCGATATTATTAGGTAATAATAGTGTATGTTCTGGTATCTGGTAGCATTCTGATGGGATGATGAGAAAATCCCTCCGGCTGGTCATGTGGTTGTCCAGTTGTCCGGTTCAACGTATTGGAAACCACTGTTTAGCTGGCCCAGTAGGAAATTAAATCCAATATCTACATCAACAAAAAGTTGAAAGCGGTTTCCTGTGTTGTTAGTAATCAGATACGATATCGCTTGCCCGCAAGTACTCAAAGGCCTATTTGGGGACTACAAAATATACGCTCCTACTAGAGTCTCAGCCTCAAATTCGGGAGACAGCAGACTCAAATCCCGAGGCCGGCAAACCAGAGATTTTTCGGGAATTTCTTCAGTTGACAACACAAATGCTGGTTGGAATTTTCATCATCCACGGCTCTTACGTTTCGTGTTATAGTCGTCCCCAGAGGTGCTGTCTTTGAAGTGTTGTTTGTTTAATACAAGAAGGACATAGGCTACTTGTTAATAGCCGCGTGTTGAAATGTTGTCATTTCTCAGTCGGAAACGAGAATCAAAGAAACACCAGAATTTTGTAATTATATTGTATTATTATTGTCATATCTTTTCTGTCATTAGTACAATTTTTTTCTTCTTTCTTTTCTTCATCTTTATATAGCACTAGCTTAAAAGGCCCGGCGTCGCTCGGGTTTTGTATTTTGTAAATGCGAAAATAACTTATGAAGGACTTTCGATTTTCAAACTCTAGGTCTTTAAGGTCTTTATATAGGTATTAAGAATTTGAAATGGGGAAGAACGACTTATCACACACAAACTATTCCCTCAGAAAACGCTAGATAGGCTATAGCTTATTATAGCTTATAGCAGATCCCCACGGCTTCTCCCAAGATAATTAATCGAAAGATTAACAATTAAGAGCATCACTATTACATAGAATTGCAAATACAAATACAAATACATATTTATAGAAGTAAAATAAAACTATTTTCAAAATTCAAAATTAACTACAACTACTATTTAAAAAGAGTAAATGAAACATAGGCTATATCTTCACAAGAAGTATTAAATTTAGTAATACACCCGAATGAGCAAGACTGCTCGTGCTCGGGTGCCGTTTCAAAAATATCAAAGTGAAGAAAGAGGAGAGACAAAGAAATAGAGTGTATAATGTGCTTAACTAAAAAAGAATATATATATATATTAAACATAAATACATAAAAGGAGTGAAACAAAAATTACTTAAAAGCTAAAAAAATTACAAAAAATTCTTTACATATCTAAATATTATAAAATATTATATTTATTAATACTTTGCACGCGAAACATTCATAGGTGTAAACTAAACGATTGATAGGCCTAATTAATGAAACAGCTATAAATCCGGCTTTAAGTGAATTTCACGATTAGAAAATAAATGGAAAAATGCAGTATTCGAAAGATTATGAAAATTGAAATCGATTAAACTCACGATAAAAAAAAAGTGTGTAAATGTATTTGACAGACATAGTACATTAGTTTTTATTTATATAGGTGAAGAATGGAATAAGCCTACTGAGGCCGTGATTTCTATATTCATTTGTCCAGACTTATAATTCCGTTACATTTCAGGCAGATTTAACGACCCTACATAAGATATTTTAATTACGATTACATATAAAAACGTTGTAGCCAGGACCCCGAACTAAGCAACTTCCCCGTAATTTTCTGTAAACTATATTCCATGTCAAATAAAATATGTTTAACATTACCTTATCGACATCTCTAGCTTTTATAATAACACGAGATATCCACTGCCTTCCATAGCGATCGCGACGATATTATTTCCAAGGTATGACAAAAATAGACAAAGCCTTCTGCAATTGATTTGACAACTGAAATGAATAACTGAAAACTGATGCTTCGAAAGCGTTAAAAATGCACGTTTTCTTGCCGTTTTTCACTCATAACTCGCGAACGAAGGCTAAAATTAAAAATGTAGTATGACAGAAACCTTCCCAGGAATGTACCCAACAACTTCCCAAAGTTTCATGGCGATCGGATGAATGGTGTGGTAATGCATAAAGGACACACACACATACATTCATTTTTATATATATAGATTATTATATAAGTTATCGTATTATATTGTTTGGTATTATTAGTGTTACATTTCTCTTTCTTTGTCTTGTGCATAGTAAAAGCACGAATGGCCGTCCAGGCCCGTGCGTTGGATTTATTCTATGGATAATGTATTTAGTATTATATAAGAACTAGCTTAAAAGGTCCGGTGTCACCCGGCTTTTGTATTTTGTAATATGAAATTAACTAATGGAGGACTTTCGATGTTGAAACCCTAGGTCCTTATATAATATGTTTGTAGAATTAGAAATGACGAAGAACGACATATGACACTCAGACTATTCCCTCAGAAAACGCTAGATATAGCTTTTTATGGCTCTCAGAGGTTGTCGAATGTTGAATTCCATTGCTTCTACACACCATGCCTGGGAGGAGTGCAAATAAGAAGAAAAAGAAATTCCGGTTACATAAGATTGTATTGTCTTGACAGAAAATTGTATTTCTCACTCTCATATTACCATACAACCGTTTCGGGGCTGAAGTAAAAAAGAAATTCAATATCACTTTCATACTTTCCTTCCCAAAAACCTGGGACACAATATACTGCGCGCGTAGGACCGAAAATGTTCCATCCCATTTTGTCTTCTTTTAGATGCTTGGGGCCTCTGATAAACATCCCTAGGCCTATTTCTCAACTAATACAAAGGCTACAGCTATGAGTGACGTATCAGTGTATAGGATTTTTTACCAACTTCTGATATAGCATACTCACTGGCATACACTTAAGGTGTCCCTGCAATACGACCGCTTATTCTAGATCAAAATGTGAAGTAAGAAAATGATATTTCCCATATCGAGGGTAGAGAGGGTTATGTGACTGCTTTATTTTCGTGGATTTTATTCTTCAAGAATTATTTTCACAAATGTATTAATTACATCGATTGTATCAGAATTTGTTAGAGCCCAGTGTTATAATATAGTTTCCAAAGCCCTATGTGAACACCGTAAACACTACTTTCGATATGTAAACAATTGACAGCAGAACTCTCTAACTGTGCCTCATTACACATTTCCGACTTTTCCCGTGGATTTTCCAAAAAAATTCTTTCATACAAACCTTGTCCTGACAATTACGAACAAAACAAAAAAGAAATCAGCCGTTCTCAAGTGATGCGGCAACAACCCTTTTGTAAATTAATTTTTATTAATATAGATAAAGATTCACCTTACCATTATATTACTTCCGATATAGCATAATGCGCTCAATAAACAGTAATATAATCTGGCAGACCGCAAAAGAAAATGCTGACTCGCCGAGTGGGGACGATGAAAATGAGAGCAATATACTCGCCATTATCGTAGATTATTATTATTATCATCATCATCATCATCATCATCATCATCATCATCATCATCATCATCATCATTACCTGATCTGCTCATTGGCAGGTCCTAGGAATTGGTGTACAAGTTTTTCTCTCCATTCATACAGGAAATTTTTAATGTTTATTGTAAGTCGTAAATGCATAATGGATCTTGCACCGTGCAATGATTTGTCTTAAATTTTTGATAAAATAATCTAAAGTAACTCGAAATAGAATTTAAAATTCGAAAATTTTGCAGAATTTTGTACAAGAAATAACCTATGAGCCTAATCATTGTGTTAAGCGTTTTCTTCGCAGTCCGGCACAAATTTATAATTTGCGTGATGAATTGTGTGTCGTGCATTAATTAACAGTAGAATGGAATGAACAAGTTGATCTTCCTCTATATCCAGAAGCTGTGAAATACACAAAGAATATCGGCTTACAATATTCATTTTGTGTAGCATTTAATAAATGGCTTTGTCGGTTGGTTACAAATAGGGTCCGTAATATTTTAGCATAATTACGTTTCATTGCCATGGCAAATCTTATATAAAACCTAAACATAGCTAAATAAAACGTTAAAAACTTAAAATGGCAAAATAGCTATTTATGTATGAAGTACGCAAAATAACGCTTTAGCGGACGAATCTAGTATAGCGGCCGAGGCGAAAGCCGAGGCTGAAATACTGGATGAGTCCGATAAAGCTTTTGCGAACGTGGTGCATACAATATTTTTTAGCTAAAATCTCTCTAAATTATATGAAATAAAACAAAAATACCGTATAATTAATTATAATGAAAGGCAGTCAGCCACTTGCTAAAGTTATATTCTCATGGCCGTCTGCATCATAAAACAACAATGACCGTACGTACCAATACCAAATGTGGTAGTATAGGTACATAGTAATTATATTCAGTTATTTTAAATAACATATTCAGTTATAAACAAGGAGGTTAAACAAGCCAACATATTTTAATCAAAAAATTATACATAAATTAATTATAAACACTAATTTTATTGTATGAATAATATTACTGTAATTTGTATGGAATATAAGAGTGACATATATGTACTGTTTGCAAAACATACTGTGTATAGAAATTACGTATAGATAAAGAAATTGACTGAATTTGTATATTAAAGGGTAATTTATTAATCTGTAAAATTTATCAGAATAAATTAATAGCTTATACTAAATATTAAATAGAAAGTTTGTTCATACATTCCCCAAATTCTTTCATATTCGGTTAAGACACGTTATTTGTGGTATAAGTTTACTAGTAGCCTAGATAGGCTGAAAATTCTCACCAAATTATAGGCCTACCATGAAGGGAAGAAAACCTCTGTCAAATCTAATCCTCGGGGTTCGAACCTTCGACCTTACGATTCCGGGGCTCAGTTAGATACTTTACCTCTGAAATATTTTATGTCCGATCTGTTTCTGTTTCTTTTAGAACAGCATAATGACTGATTACTTTAGTAACCATAATCAATTACCCGATATGCCAGGCTATCAATCAAGCAACCAGGCACTCAGCCGGGAAATAGATTAGCCTTAATGTCTACTACTTTGCGTGTAAGTTTGGTCCCTGGACATTTATTTCATGTCATTCCCCTACGAGAAATAAGGGCCTACGTGTCCCTCTCGATTATATTATAAAACTGTCAATCTTCTATGACAGTTATAAATTTTATATTATTTTGAATCGTAAACGTTGTTTAACAGAATTCTCTCCTTCTACGTAATGTTTCATTTTAAGGGCTGTGCCCTTCTGGTAAAAGATAAAGTGCTAGCACGTTATAGAGATTATAGAGGTTATCGCCAGATGTCACTGTCGTTCTCTTTTCTTTCGTACAAATTAATGATTATCAATTTCCTTCGTTTTGACCACTACAGATACTATTATTCCTGTTACTACTATTGTCGTGTACCTATTAATCATTTTACAATATTCAAAATAACATAAATAACTATTTCGGCAATAAAATTTGAACTATAAATTAGATGCAGTGTGTCCAACTGAAAAGTTTTAAAATAAAGGACAGACGCACCGAGTGAAAAGGGGGGGGCGTGGGGGGAGGGAAGCTAAATACAACACATTATACTGATATACCGTTAATAACAATATGGTACAGTTTGGAGTTTGTTTTTATCACAGCTTTCATCTGTAGCAACTGAAAACGGACCTTGAATAAGAGTCTGAACAATCTGAAAACCTGCAGAGTTCTTTGGAGGAAAAGTTCAGCTTAAATTTAAGTTTTTCAACGTATTATCTATTAAATAAAGGAAATAGTATATTATTTTTTCACCCCATATAGCCATTCCGTTCCTCCCACAGTCTAACGTTTTTACTTTTTATTTTTATAAGTTTATATTTTCTACATTTATAATTGATTGTACATTGTACATCTGCCTGTGGTAGATGAAGCAGCGGTCGGGTGGTAGGCAAAGTCCCTCCAGGGATGTAGCGCCACGGAGTTTAGTATTTGTATAAAATAAATAAATAAACCTAAAAAATACATAAATAAGAAACACATACGACATGAAAATTACAAAATGAAGGGAATATATCGGAACATAATTAATAAGTTAGTTTTGGAAGATACGAAAGGCTTAAATAATGAAAATGACATGGAGCATATTTTAACTATCATTTTTTAAATATTACTATTTTAAAGTTTTCAAATTTTATTTAAGACTAGCGTAAAAGGCCCGGCGTCGCAAGGGTTTTGTATTTTGTAATATGAAATTAACTTATGGAGGATTTTCAATTTTAAATTCTAGGTCCTTATATGGGCATTTATAATTTGAAATAGGAAGAACGACTTATTACACTCAAACTATTCCCTCAGAAAACGCTTGATATAGTTTTTTATGGCTCATAGAGGATCTAGAATTTTGCATCCCATCGCTTGTACAGTGCACAGCAAGCCTGGTAGAGGTTTAAATAAGAAGAAACAGAAATTCCTGTAACATAAAATTGTAATATCGAGGCGGGAAATTTCCCACTCTTATGTTACCATAAAGCCTTCATACTTTTCTCTCCAAAAACCTGCGATATAATGTAATAATATACACATTACCATACCTCGTTTTGTTTTCTCTATGTCCAGGGTAGAGAAAGTTAAGTGATTCCATTATTTTAGTGGATTTCATTCTGTAATATTTATTTATAACATGAATTATTTTGATAACTTCTCTTATTTGTCAAAAGTGCATTTCATTTGTCTTTTTCCAAGCCCACCTGATACCATTTGGCAACAATATATTCTGTGATTTGGAATTGATAATTCTATGTAAAAAGGGATTAAGTATTTTCAAAAACATTTAATTTTTGGCAATTAGAATCAGAATTTTTCAAAATCCTTTCTTAGTGAGCACCTACATTATGAAACGAAGGTACTGTCAAAATTCCAAGTCTCTACCTGTTATAGTTTAGGCTGTACGTTGATTCCTGTCATTCAGTCAATCAGTCAGTCAGTCATTCATTCAGTCAGTGAGGACAAAGCCTTTTATATATAGAGAGATGTATGTAGAATTCGAAATGAGGAAAACACTCAGACTATTCCCTCAGAAAACGCTAGATATAGCTTTTTATGGCTCATAGAGGATGTCGAATGTTGCATTCCTTTGCTTCTACACACCATGCCTGGGAAGAGGGCAAATAAGAAGAAAAAGAAATTCCGGTTACAGAAGATTGCATTGTCTTGACAGAAAATTGTATTTCTACTCTCATATTACCATACAACCGTTTCGGGGCTGAAGTAAAAAAATAAATTCAATATCACTTTCATACTATCCTTCCCAAACACCTGGGACATAATGTACTGCACGCGTAGGACTGAAAATGTTCCATCCCATTTTGTCTTCTTTTAGATGCTTAGGGCCTCTGATAAACATCCCTAGGCCTATTTCTCAACTAATCCAAGCCTACAGCTATGAGTGACGTATCAGTCGATAGGATTTGTTACCGACTTCCGATATAGCATACTCACTGGCACACACTTAAGTTGTCCCTGCAATACGACCGCCTACATCATAATGTGAAGTGAGAAAATATTTTTCATGTCGAGTTATGTGACTGCTTTATTTTCGTGGATTTTATTCTTCAAGAATTATTTTCACAAATGTATTAATTACACCGATAGTATCAGAATTTGTTAAAGCCCAGTATCACAATATAGTTACCAAAGCCCTATGTGAACACCGTAAACAACACTTTCGTTATGTAAACAATTGACAGCAGAACTCTCTAACTGTGCCTCATTTCACATTCCGACTTTTCCCGTAGATTTTCCAAAAAATTTCTTTCATACAAACCTTGTCCTGACAATTACGAACACAACAAAACAAGAATTAGCCAAATCGGTTGAGCCGTTCTCAAGTGATGCTCCGTCATACATTTTGGAAATTCATTTTTATTAATATAGATATTTTTAAACCGCTTATTCTTAGTATTAAATGTATCTACAATTATCCGTCATAAGCTCTGACCATGAGGCCGTTTGCTTTTACTTGATCTCTCTGGCCTCGGCACGAACTGAACTGGGCCACATTTGACAGCGAAGCTCGTTAGCGGGCGCAATCGTTCACTTGTTACGAGAGACGTCAATGTATTGCATCCCATACTTGTTCAATTATACATTCCTCTTCGCCCACGTCAATTACCGTAATTAGAGCATTGATACTCTGTTGTGTCTGACTGTATCCCCTAATTATGTATGAAAAATGCTTGCATTTCAACATTTCATTAATACAAAATTAATTAATAATTACTCCCATAATATGACTCATGCACCAATTTAGTCAATTTAAAAAATTGATAATGATAATGGGAACAATTTATTCAATTTGGAGGTCTATATTTTGTACAAAACAATTAATTTACCATCTAACATAATTGCATAGCTTGTTAATAAAATATATTAACAATTATAATAAATCTAATTACTTTATTTCTTTCTTTCTTTCTTTTTCGTAGTTTTACCTCTCCCATTTAGGATTTAAGCGACCCATGCCGCCCGGGCCTTACAGGGCCACGACCTGTCGGGAGAGGGATTACCTTTGGATCACATACATACTTTTTTGACCAGACAAGGACATGGAGGGCCTCCCCGGATGAGTGATCAGCCCAATGCCGGGGCCACCTCCGAGACAACACGAACACATAGGACGATACACACCATTCACACACACACTCACTCAGAACAAGGCGAGGATGAGGATGAAGATGATAATGACGGCCAGATGATATCCGGGGACCACAAGGGCCTAAAGTTACCTGACATTTGTCTCATAGGTGAGGGAAAACCCCGGAAAAAACCTCACCTAGGTAACTTGTCCCGACCAGGAATCGAACCCGGGCCCGCTGCGTGAGAGGATTGGACGCATCCCCTGAGCCACAGCGGTGGACAATTACTTTATTAAGCGCCAGAATAGTATTTTATGAGATTATGTGGTGGAAGGGGAAATGTCTGTCTGTCTGTATGTCCGTCCGTGTGTCTGTACGCGCGATAACTCAAATACGCTTTATCGGATTTTCATAAAATTTGGTATACGCATTTATAACGTCCATGGGAAGAAGCCTACTGATATTGGACCAAATCGGTTGACCGATACCGGAGTGAAGCCCAATTGATTGCCTATTTTATGGTAATACATTAGAAAGAATTTATCAAATTATGCAAATCAGTTATCTTGACAGCCTATTATTTTGTAGTGTTCATATACGGCTTTGGAAATCGCAATACAGTTAGCTATGACAAATAAGACAATTCCTTCACATAAGCTTATCAAACTAGACCGTTAAGGTGGTCCAGGTGGTAATGTCTTGTACTCACATTCTGGAGGTCCAAGGTTCAAAGTCCCGTAGCCAGCCAATTTGACTTTTTTTTTCTATTTTTATGTGAGTGTGCGATTGTCAAGATATCACAAATCTGTACAGTTCAGCTGATGCTGGACGATTTTAATCTGATTTTCTTTTAAACTAGACCTTTGTTCTTCTGTAAGTCCTGATTAATGAATCAATCTGAAGCTTAACTAGGAAACAGATACCAAAAAAAAACTTAGTTTTCTGCATATCATAATTGCAGTTATAAGTGATTAAACAAAAGCATTCTGTCACTTTTTTACATCACTTTACCTGATTTTATTTCGTTCCTATAGAGCTGTTGGTCATGTGCACCAAGTTCGGTTATTTTCATATGATAAGTGACAACTGTTAACTTTTAATCAGCATTAATTTCGAGCATTAGTTTAAATATTTTAGTATTACATTAAATATCTAATATTAGTATTATAAAACTTATATGGAAGTGAGACATGGTCGCTTATTCTTCGGAAAGAACATGATCTGAGTGTTCGAAAACAGGGGGCTTAGGAAAATATTTCAATCTAAGAGAGATGAAAACTGCATAACGATGAGCTTCATAACCTGTACTCGTCACCGGAAACAGTAAGGGTAATTAAATCACGGAGGATGAAATGGGCTGGACATGGGGGAGGAAAGACATATCTAAAATATATTGACTGGGAGACCCGAAGGGAGAAGACCACTTGGAAGACCTAGACGCAATATTAGGACAATATTAGAATAGATTTAAAGGAAGTAGGATTCGCAAGAGATGGTTGGATGGACTTAGCACAGAAAAGGGTTGAATGGCGGGCTCAGGTAAGCGCGGCAATGAATCTTCGGGTTCCATAAAATAGATAATATTCCTTTAGCTTGCTGAGGAATTGTCTATTGCCATTGAATGAGTAAGTAAGTAAGTAAGTAAGTAAGTAAGTAAGTAAGTAGGCCTAAGTAACTAAGTATTAGTTTAAATATTTTTAGTATTACATTAAATATCTAATACTAGTATTGTAAAACTGGTGTAATTATAAAAATTATAAATTATTACTAATTATAGGCTAGTAGAAGAGAATATTGTAATTGGGAAATTCGCCATTACTCTTCAAAAACAAAATTCACACGTCATAACATCGGTATTATGTAAAAATTTCAAGTAACTTATGAATTGCCTGAAGTCATCTGTGATTTTGCATTTTCTACTTCTAACACAGGCACAGTAAAATATCTTCACGACGACAAAAAAAAAAAGAATAAACATTTGAATTCAGAAGAGAATACTGGTATCTTCTGTAATACAATTCTTCTTTATAAAAAAAGAAAACACCAAAAAACTTAACTGAATGCATAAAAGCAACAGCAGGAGTGGAATGGGGAGGCTTTTGCACGTTTGCGGAAATGTTCTGGCATGGCCGAACGAAGGAGGCCATGGACGCTATCCGCATGCTAATGATAGAGCAGGCCCAAGCTATACATTCTCTTAATGAAACAAACTTTCATAATAATGAAAAAGTTTTTGTTGTTTCACCTATACTGGGGTAATGCAATTCCGGGGGAACAAGACCAAATGATAAATCATTACGGCGGAAGAATCTTGTGAGGTTTTAAAAAGAGGAAATTCTCATGTTCATAGAGCGGTACATAATTTAATGTATTGCCAGCAAAAACCATATGCAAACACGTATTTCTTTGAAATGAAGTAGTTCGTAATCCTCCCACGTCCGCTGTTTTAGTTACGTGAAAGAAAGAGTTTGTGAATTTAAGCATTACTTGAATTGAAAAGAGGGATTAACTCACTTCTTGATTTTGGTGGAGGAAAATAAGAATTAGGGTTGACCATCGATGACCGATGTTTTCAAAACATCGATGGTTTCATGTCGATGATCGATGTTTTCTACATCGATGGAAAACAACCGATGTTTTTAAATACCGATTAAAACCGATGCTACATCGATGTTTTTAAATATTTACAGTACTGAAATAAAATTAATAGGCCTACCTTGGTCCTAAGATATTTTATTTACAGCAGCATAATTTCCTAAAACATCGATTTTTAACATCGATAGTTTTCATGGAAATATTTCAGTTTATTTATGAATTTTGCCTAATTTTCTGAAACCACGACTTTTTTTTCATATACATCGATGTTTTCCGTCAAAATATATCAATGTTTTCAGGTCAATATTATCGGCATATGGATGGTTACCGCCGATTTTAGCATCGATAGTGAACATCGATGTTTTAACGATCGATGCTCATCCCCAGTAAGAATATTTTGCCTTGCTTTGATAACAAAAGAAAGTCTGACTTTTATCTCTTCTCTATATATATAAAAGGCCTGACTGACTGAATGACAGGAATCAACGTATAGCCTAAACTATAACAGGTAGAGACTTGGAATTTTGACAGTACCTTCGTTTCATAATGTAGGTGCTCACTAAGAAAGGATTTTGAAAAATTCTGATTCTAAATGCCAAAAATTAAATGTTTTTGAAAATACTTAATCCCTTTTTACATAGAATTATCAATTCCAAATCACAGAATATATTGTTGCCAAATGGTATATGATGGGCTTGGAAAAAACAATTGAAATGCACTCTTGACAAATAAGAGAAGTTATGAAAATAATTCATGTTATAAATAAATATTACAGAATGAAATCCACTAAAATAATGGAATCACATAACTTTCTCTACCCTGGACATAGAGAAAACAAAACGAGGTATGGTAATGTCAGTGCTTTAGTTGGGCCGGTACGCACCGGTATTGCGTACCGGTATAAAATTATTTTCCTTCTACCATACCGGGAAAAATATGTGCTCCGGTACGTCGTACTGGCAGTACAGGAACGATATTGTCCTAAAATACTTATTAAATGTCCAATTCACGAGAGTGTATTTGTTAATAATGACAAACACTATTAAATTCGCAATAGATATGCGTTCTATGAAAGGTGAGTACCCCCATAAAATATTTTCCAACTAAAGCACTGGGTAATGTGTATATTATTATATTATATCGCAGGTTTTTGGAGAGAAAAGTATGAAAGTGATAATGCTTTCTGTTTAATTTCATCTCCAAAACGGCTTTATGGTAACATAGAGTGGGAAATTTCCCGCCTCGATATTACAATTTTATGTTACAGGAATTTCTGTTTCTTCTTATTTAAACCTCTACCAGGCTTGCTGTGCACTGTACAAGCGATGGGATGCAAAATTCTAGGTCCTCTATGAGCCATAAAAAACTATATCAAGCGTTTTCTGAGGGAATAGTTTGAGTGTAATAAGTCGTTCTTCCTATTTCAAATTATAAATGCCTATATAAGGACCTAGAATTTAAAATCGAAAATCCTTCATAAGCTAATTTCCAATTACAAAATACAAAACCCGGGCGACGCCGGGTCTTTTAAGCTAGTAGTTTATATTGGTGATGTATAAAGAAGAATCACAGCAATTAAATAGTAAGGAAATGGCGAAATACGGAAGCGTTGCCGATTTAAACATTTGTATAATGATACCTTTTGTTGTGCCTTGGCCTTAGAGGCGGCACATGTCAGGAAATTTTAACGGTCGGCTCTGCGTTCATTAACTTCTTCTTTTACTTACCTTAATATACTTCTAAAATAAACATTATATCTAACACGTAAAATGATGGTTTTACTCTTTTAGTTATTTACCTAAATAAAAACTATAAGTTCTGATGGATCAGGATCCTATACTCTCGAAAGAAAAACAACTGGAAAATAAGTTACAATCGCGAGCGATCCTTAGCGATCCGTGGATATTCTCGGCAGAAGGGTGCCAGCCATGTGAAATGTGAAACACAAAGTCAAACACGTATTGCTTTTGGCAGTGATATTTGAATGTATATTTTCTTGAATTTACATTTTATGAAGTTTTCCACCAACTATCCAATTAGATTTACCCTTTCAGAGCTTAACTTTGTATATTTATATATGTAATCGTAAAGTAAAATCGTCAGCGGGATCTAAGCTTAGAATCGATTATGACAATTTTAGTAAAAGAGCTAGTATCAATGAATGACAATTATAACAAGAGCTTAAAAATCTTAACATTTTGCAGAAAAGAATAATCTATTAAAATTATATATCTGCTATTATACAATATTTTTTGATAAATAATTTATACGCAGCGAAAAAGCACAGATAAAAAGGTTTCCTCAATATAGAATCTTTATTTATAACTAGCGTGTGCCCGCGGCTTCGCACGCGATAATTATTTGAAAAATTAAAAATGAAGAGCATAATAGTTAAATCATTATATTTATTAACACCTAAATCACGTGGACTACATACCACGATTATATAGCGTCGCCTGGTAAAAGCGACCTCAGATTAGAGTTCCCTGGCCCAGAAAACCCCTGCATAGTGAGTTTCGTCCAAGTCGAACGATGTTTGACCATATTTAGGCCTATATTGAATATCCCTCTTCCGTGTAGGTTGAAAATTTCATACGTCTGCGCGCCTTGATATTCTAAACAAATGAATCGTCAAGGATGAACTTACAAAATCAAGCGATTGCCCGCGATAATTATTTCAAAAATTAAAAACTAAGAGCATAATAGTTAAATCATTATATTTATTAACACCTAAATCACGTGGACTACATACCAAGATTAGATAGAGTCGCCTGGTAAAAGCGACCTCAGATTCGAGTTCCCTGGCCCAGAAAACCCCTGCATAGTGAGTTTCGTCCAAGTCGAACAATGTTTGACCATATTTAGGCCTATATTGAATATCCCTCTTCCGTGTAGGTTGAAAATTTCATACGTCTGCGCGCCTTGATATTCTAAACAAATGAATCGTCAAGGATGAACTTACAAAATCAAGCGATTGCCCGCGATAATTATTTCAAAAATTAAAAACTAAGAGCATAATAGTTAAATCATTATATTTATTAACACCTAAATCACGTGGACTACATACCAAGATTAGATAGAGTCGCCTGGTAAAAGCGACCTCAGATTCGAGTTCCCTGGCCCAGAAAACCCCTGCATAGTGAGTTTCGTCCAAGTCGAACAATGTTTGACCATATTTAGGCCTATATTGAATATCCCTCTTCCGTGTAGGCTGAAAATTTCATACGTCTGCGCGCCTTGATATTCTAAACAAATGAATCGTCAAGGATGAACTTACAAAATCAAGCGATTGCCCGCGATAATTATTTCAAAAATTAAAAACTAAGAGCATAATAGTTAAATCATTATATTTATTAACACCTAAATCACGTGAATTACATACCACGATTAGATAGCGTCGCCTGGTAAAAGCGACCTCAGATTCGAGGTCCTTGGCCCAAAAAACCCCTGTATAGCGAGTTTCGTCCAAATCGGACAACGTTTGACACCATATTTAGGCCTATATTGATTATCCCACTTATAATAATAATAATAATAATAATAATAATAATAACCCTCTAAGGGATAGGTTAAAAATTTCATATGTATGCGTGCCTTGACATAATAAACAAATGAATCGATCAGCGTGAGCTACAACATTCAAGCGATCGCGAAAGTTTCATTTCCAAGGTTTGACAAAAATAGCCAAAGCCAGCTGTAATTGATTTGACATTGAATGGTATTACTGAAAACTAATGCTTCGAAAAGGGAAAAAATACACGTTTTTTGCCCGTTTTTCACTCATAACTCACGAACGATAGGAAAAATTAAAAATGTAATATGCCAGAAACCTTCCCGAGAATGCACTCAACAACTTCCCAAAGTTTCATGGCGATCGGATGAATGGTGTAGTAATGCATAAAGGACACACATACACACACACATACACACACACACACATACATTCATTTTTATATATATAGATATACTAGCTTAAAAGGCCCGCCGTCGTCCAGGTTTTTTTATTTTGTAATTGAAAATTATAGGTCCTTATATAGGTATTTATAATTTGAAATAGGAAGAACGACTTATCACACTCCAACTATTCCCTCAGAAAACGCTTGATATAGCTTTTTATGGCTCATAGAGGATGTAGAATTTTGCATCCCATCATCGCTTGTACAGTACACAGCAAGCCTGGTAGGGGTTCAAATAAGAAGAAACAGAAATTCCGGTTACATAAAACTGTATTGTCTTTGCGGAATATTTTATTTCTTACTCTCATGTTACCATAAAACCGTTTTGGGGATGAAATTAAACAGCAATGCAATATTAATTTCATACTTCTCTCCCCAAAACATATTACCTTACCTCCTATTATTTTCTCTAGGTCCAGTTTAGAGAAAGTTATGTGACTGCATTATTTAGTATTTCATTCTTTAATATTTATTCATAACATGAATTATATTGATAGCTTCTCTAATTTCTCGAAGTCCCATTTCATTCATTTCCAAACCCATCTGAGACCACTGGCAATAATATGTTGTTATGTGACCTGTGATTTGGATTTGATTCTGTGTAAAAAGTGATTAAGTAACATATGATGTTATGTTATGTACATATGTCATATGTAAAAACATGATTTTTCGCATTTAAAATCAAAATTTTGCAAAAACCTTTCTTAGTGAGCACTTACATTATGAAACGAAGGTACTGTCAAAATTTCAAGTCTCTACCTATTATAGTTTAGGCTCTACGTTGATTCTCTGTCATTAAGTTAGTCAGTCAGGACAAAGCCTTTTATATATGTAGAGATTTTACAAGGCCTGAAGGTAAAGATTTGGCAACGGATTGATAGGTAAATAAGGTATTCCTCAGGTTCGCGATCGACCCCTGGTGATCTCGTTAAGGGGATATTCTCAGCGGATTTGTTACCGGAGTGCGCCAGTCCACTACCTATTTAAACCTAAGGACACACTCAGTCCTGAACCCGGGAAAGGAATTTTCCACTATCGATTCGCTATCGGGGAATCGAACCCGGGCTGCCGGAGTGGAAGGCAGGCTCGCTACCGACTCATCCACGGGTACTAATGGCTAATATAAGAAATTGAAAGGGTCAGTGCAACGGTGGTCTAAAGTTTACAGAAAAAGCTAGTTCAAGCTATACAATTGTGGATATTCATCTAGTTTTCAAAATCCAGTTTTGTTGGGAGTAGAGTGTTCCAACTTAACTGCAAAGCTGTATCGTATATTGTTCAAAATGTTACCCATGGAGGTGATTATTGTATTACGCTAACATGGATGTGAGATCTGAGTGACCGCTCACAGTTAATGAACTTTTAACAATGAAAAAATTTACGAAATGTTAATTTTAATTATTATTCAAGCGAATTGGTCTCTAGAAGATTTATTAACGAACCATTATTCTTACACCATAATTTTACGGGGTTTTTCAGGGCACACATCTGAGTCACTGCGTCACAAATGCAATGAAATGCACAGTTTCGAAGATATGATAATATTTTTCAAATGAATAGTTAATATACACAAAAACTTATTTAGTATCTTCATTCACATCAGATATTAATCACAGTTCAACATAATAAGTGCAGTAGCTTAACTTACAACATTTTCCCTTAGAAATGAGACATACAGTCATTCTCTCAAAACATTCACTGCAAAATTTCATCATAACTGTCATCATGTAGTCTTAAAACTCTCGGCCTAACAGTTTTTTTATGGTTGCGAACATTCACGCATTGTCATACATAAAATAATAAACTGAGAAAAACCTATGTAACCATTAACTTGAGGTCTGAGAGACCTCTACAAAGATAAGCTGTTTTTACCACGGCTCTACTAACACTGATGGATAATTCACAAATATGAGGTCACAAAGGGCCTTGAAAAGAGAAGGTAGTGTAAATAACACATCTGTGGAGACGATATCCACATAGTAGCCATGGTTATGAGTTTATGGTTTTACTGGGGTCACACAGACCTCATGCCCGTGGTTATGGGTTGAACTGTGTGTGAAATATATAAAATTAAACGAGGCTAATAGTAGTAAGACAGCCATTTCATAATTTCGGGTGGGACATTCTAGCAAATTATAACAACTATTTTTGTTTATTACATGTCATAAATAATGAATTAGAACTTGTTCTGCACATTCTGTAAAATCTACTATGGCTTCTCCTTCGTTCTACATGCAAAGCATTATTAAAAATTTATTTTAAATATTTTAAATTTGTTTTTCAAAATCTGTTACGGGTGGGACATAATTTGGACACTGATTTTAATGATGAAAAACAAAAGGTCATTTTCTGTTCTGCTATTACTGTTAGGGGTCTTAATGTTTTTATTAATGAAGGTATGAGGGATTCAATACAAATTATAAACTGTTTCCAGGTTGTCAGAACATTTATTTAACTCATCAATAATAATTTAACAAAACTATCACTGTTACGGGTGGGACAAAAAGTCACTTGTTTGTTATTTTACATAGTAATTAACCACACATATTTTTTGAAGTTAATCTTAAACCAAATTGTACCTTAAGATGTATATTTTCTCAAATGAATAACATAGCTGATTACTCTTGACTACTTGGTATTAAAGGGTGTTAAAATCATGCTAAAAATGGCAGAAAAAAGTAACTCAACGCAATAAATAAGTAAATCGACAGATTTTACACATGAAACCACTTCAAATACACCCAAGTACTTAAAATTCAGATAATTTGAGGTTTTAAACTTATTTTTGACCACCCATTTACAATAATTTTATAACTTCTCTCTTTGAGAGAAAAATTTCCATATTTTATGAAATGGCTGAAGAGGTATTTCTACGTATTTTACGTTTATTACGTTAGTTACTCGTTTCTTATGCGTATTTTACACGTCACGATGAAAACCTTTTTTACCCGTCAAGTTGCAACCCTGGCTCATACAGATATAATTCAGGAAATGCCAGTATTTCCATCTTTATTTTCGCAGTAACGCTGTTTATATTAAAACTTTAAGCCGCTTACTACTTATGCATCAGTTCCTGGAGCTCATAATCCAGTGTTGAATGAGACAGAGACGGACACTGGGCTTAACTCTAAAAACTGTCGCATTCATCTGAGTTATTAACTCCATGGAGAAGTAAGTTTCCTCAGCTAGACAAAATCCCGATAAAAAGAGGAGCAAGAAAGGGTTATGCCCTCAAAATGGCTGCCCATTACACGTCCTATAGCGTTACAAGAGGCGATATTAATCTCTGAGAAGTTGTAAAAAGTGAAATATTACTAGGCACATGGGAGTCTCAGTGCGTGCTTCTGATGATTAACTGTTCAGATCCAACATGTTCTTCTCTAGCTGTGGATTGTAACTCTGAAGACAGCCTAGTTAAAAAGTACGAATATATAAACAGCTCTAATTGAATATCCGAGCGGAAAAACGATGCGATATTTTCTTTCCCTTTTGCGATATTTTAAGGAAACAAGGAAGGCTGCTATGAGTAGTTCAGAATTCGCTTTTTAGCGTAAAATATTATGAATCTTCCTGAAGAAGAATATATGTATACTTCTAGTGTTATGGAATATTTACCCACTTAAAAATATATAGGGTGTAAAGACATCCGTATACAAACTTCGAAGGTTTGATTAGGAGATGAAATAAAAAAAAAATATGTGACAAATATCTGACAGGTTCTCCACTGGGAGGGGTGGGCCAGTACAGTGGCCACCACGTTCTCCTGATCTATGGATTTCTTTTTGTGGGAGGAGATGAAGCGTTTGGTGTACGAAACACCAATAGATACTGTACTCCAGAAGAGCTGGTTGTCCGTGTGGCTGAAGCTGCAGCAATTATTCGTGAGGCACCTAGTTGTTTTGAACGTGTGAGACAATCATTTGCACGCAGATGCCAGCTGTGCATTAATGTAAACAAACGACTTTTCAACAAAATCTGTAAAACATTCATCATACGGCAAGTTGAATACAGTCACACCATCCACTGGCAAACCCTTTAAGGACACCTAGCGGGGAAACAGAGAACCTGTCAGAACTTTGTCACATAAAGAAAAGAGTTTTATTTTATCTCCTCTACAAACCCTCCAAGTTTGTATAAGGGTTTTTTTATACCCTGCATTTAAACGGAATCTGCATCCCTTTAAAATCAGAAACAATTGATGGCCAAGAACTACAACCACCTTACACTAGGAGCTACCCAGGAAAGTACATAGGAAGTACATAGGAAGGTAGGATGAAGAGAAGGTAATGTATGAGGAAGAGGGAGGCAGAGAGTGAAGATGACTATTCCAGTCAAATGCCGCGTGTTTGATACTGACCAATAACGAATAGAAATTCCTTGGATACAGACCAATCACGATAGTTTATCTTATAAAATTCTTGCTATTCATATGAGGAAGGGATTTTACCTGATAAAATTATCAGCTCGTTACTGGACACGCAAGTATCAATGTGCAGTGATTATTACGTCACGTATAGCCATTAAACAGCAAAAAAACATACTATTTTATACAACATAACTTCTTTAGAAACTGAAATAATATAAATGTACAATGATTAAAAACACAATTTCAACTCGGTGCAAGACAGTTCGTGTGCTTTTATTCTTTCTGCTGTTAGCTTACATTACCAGAATGAAGTTAACTATGTATTATATGCACCATTGGTAGCACTGGTCACAACATGGTAACTCGAATCGATTCATGGATGGCTGATTCAAAGCATGCCATGATCTCGCAGCTGTTAGTTTTGTTTTTATACAACAAAGCATGAAAGTAATTTTTATTTGTATAATCCGTTACATTTTTATTCATAGAATAGTCTTAATAAATCCAACTCGAGTTGACGAGTTGCATCAGATAAATTCGCTCCTGGTGCGCAGTCGCGAATCTATCGATAAACTCGTAAACTCTCGTGGGACTACCTCCGATAATTATTAAGATCCTGGAATGAATTGATGTAAAGCAGAAAATTACATTTTTAAACGCAAGTAACTCAGAACTAAATTTTCAATACGTTTAAACCTTTATCTGACAATGTACCTGAAAGTTTTCAGATTGCTCTAATAACTTACTTAATAAGAGTTAAGGCCTTAAGGCAACAAATAAAGCACGTGTTTAGCTATTTTTCAACATATTCACCACTGGAATTAAGACATCTGCGTTACTGTGGCACCAACGTTTGATCACTTGTGTCGTAGAAATCTGTTGCCTGGGATTTGAACCACTATGTGACAACCATCTCCGCTTCTCTGTCATTCTCTATCCTTTATTGAGGTGTAGGAAAAGATGGAAATCACTGGGAGCGAGGTCCGGGTTGTAAGGTGGATGTTTAAACATCGCCTAGCCGAACTTCTGCAGGAGACTCGCAAGGAGGTGTTTAAAAATCCACCCTACAGCCCGGACCGCGCTCCCCGTGAATTCTATTTTTCTCTGCACTTTAAGAAATGACAGCTAATGACAAAGAGGCGGGGATGGTTGCCACACAGTGGTTCAAATCCCAGGCGGCAAGACTTCTACGACACAGGTATTCATACGTAGTCAAATGTGTCAATACCGGTGGCAAATATGTTGAAAAATAGCTGAACACTTGCTTCATCTGACGCAATAAACATTTCCATGAAACTGTGTTTTGTTTCTGTAAACGGCCCGAGGGAAACTTACTTTATGGACGGCCCTCTTATATCCTATCTGGTATCATCACTTGAGCCGGTATTGCAGGATGAATGGAGAGTTGATTGAGAACCCGCCGACAGGTGCCTCCACTGTCGGGTTTAACCGCCCGTTATAATAGGACGTCAGAGGTTGTGACCAGAAAAAGTGAACTTGTGCTTTGGTTTCCTTGCTCCATTTGTTGTTTCCGTCATCCCGTTTCCCACAACTGCATTGATTCAGATGCTGGCACAATCCATTATAATACCTGATTTATACTGTGGTAAGAAAGCGAATTATACGTCATGTGACGACTTAATACCCCCCCCCCCCGGATCTAAATACTGAGAAGATAAATCAAACGTATTTCCTATGAGCTGTCTCTAAGCTCGTTTTGTTAAATTCGTGCTCGCATGTTAAGTTACAACGTTTTATGTTATTTTAAATCGAAGATTAAATATTAGAGCAAAATACTGTAATTAAAACATTATATTTATTTTTGCACTCCTTAGCTAGTAAGTGGTACTTACGAACTTTGTTTACATGGATCGTAAGTTGACATTCCCACACAGTCTTGTTGCTAAGGCCGGTTGCGATGAGGTTAAAACACTTACGGTCCAAGCGCTACGTCATAATTCATTACGATACACTTCATAATACAAGCCTTTATGGCCACGGCCCCCAGGACAAATATTCGGTTCCCATAACAACAAACACATGCGAATCACTTTTTGAAATAAACATCTATTTTCAAGAATGTATTTACATATTTTCAGGTAATATCGCAATTAATATAATTAAATTGATATAAATAATCATCGTGCAAAAAATAGCATAGCAAAGGCATTTACGGGTCTCGAAAACTTAAAAACCCTCGGCTGCGCCTCGGGTTTTCAATCTGTTTCCTCGACCCGTAAACGTGCCTTACGGCACTTGTATCGCAATATACTATAACACTTTGCACGCGAAACATTCATTGAAGTTTTGAGATTTTAGAATCATCAATCATTACATTAAGGTATTCATCTACCCCTAAAATCAGAATATTTTTAACAAAAAATTAATTTTTTCTTTGTCTCATTAGAAATCTTGAATTCTGTAATTTTCAAATATATATATATATATATATATATATATATATATAACATGTTTGGGTTTTCTCTATTATTGATTGACTAGGCGCGTCCTCCTGCAAGTTGAGAAATGTCCAAATACAGGATTACTCAAAGTTTAACTTCATTTTTCTCTTATTTCAAAATTTTCGGCATTTCTTAACTTCCGGCTTAAGAAAACTGCACTTAGAATTGAGCTATTGACTTCATCCAAACACCAAAATGAAGCTTAAACATATAGCTAGTCTGTATACTAGAATCAAATAAATGAGCCTATGGTAAGGATCCTGACCCCTTATCAAAGGAAAAATAGACTAATTATTTTTTTAGACATCAGGGAGAAAAAAATTAAACTACCTTTGATAACCACTACAAAGATGATGTATGAAATGGGGAACATTTTAGTGTAAGAATCACTGTTTTAGCTTAATTGGAAGTGGAGATATGCTTGCCGAAAAAAATACATAATTTTTTTTAAAATCTCCCCTTGGTACCCCCAAATTTTTAATTTTTAGTTTTTATTATTGAAACTCTTTCATTTTATGATAAACTAGCATGTGCCCGCGGCTTCGCACGCGATAATTATTTTAAAAATTAAAAATTAAGAGCATAATAGTAAAATCATTAGACTATAAGTTATTTATTAACACCTAAATCACGTGGAGTGCATTCCACGATTAGATAGCGTCGCCTGGTAAAAGCGACCTCAAATTCGAGTTCCTTGGCCCAGGAAACCCCTGTATAGTGAGTTTCGTCCAAATCGAACAACGTTTGACCATATTTAGGCCTATATCGATTGTCCCTCTTCGGTGTAGGTTGAAAATTTCAGAAATATGGGTTCCTTGACTTTATAAACAAATGAATCTACCAGTGTGGGCTTACAACATTCAAGCGATCGCGATGGTTTTATGTCCAAGGTATGACAAAAATAGCCAAAGCCTACTGTAATTGATTTGACATTGAAATGCATTACTCAAAATCGATGCTTCGAAAACGCAAAAAATGCACGTTTTCTGCGCGTTTTTCACTCATAAGTCATAACTCACGAACGAAAACGAAAATTTAAATTCCGGCTCCGAGGTGCATTTTCCGACCCTTCAGTCCACCTATGTTTAAAAATTCAGATCTCTGCGTTGAGTAGATTTCGCTGGGCATCGCGGACAGACAGACAGACAGACAGACAGAAGGAATGACAGACACTTCCTCTTATTAATAGCCTATAGATAAACTAGCATGTGCCCGCGGCTTCGCCCGCGATAATTATTTCAAAAATTAAAAATTAAGAGCATAATAGTAAAATCATTATATTTATTAACTCCTAAATCACGTGGACTACAAACCACGATTAGATAGCATCATCTGGTAAAAGCGACCTCAGATTCGAGTTTCTTGGCCCAGAAAACCTCTGTATAGTGAGATTCGTCCAAATAAAACAACGTTTGACCATATTTATGGCTTACAACATTCAAGTGATCGCGAAAGTTTTATTTTCAAGGTATGACAAAAATAGCCAAAGCCAACTGTAATTGATTTGACATTGAAATGTATAACTGAAAACTTATGTTTTGAAAACGCACAAAATGCACGTTTTTTGCCCGTTTTTCTCTCACAACTCACGAACGAAAATTAAAATTCCGGCTTGGAGGTGCATTTTCCGACCCTTCAACCCACCTATGTTTAAAATTTCAGATCTCTGCGTTCAATAGATTTCGCTGGACATCGAGGACAATTCCTTTTATTAATACAGATAATATGAATTATAATGATACCTTCTCTAATTTGTCAAACATTCATTTCATTTAATCCAAACCCACCTGATACAACTGGCAACAATATGTTCTGTGAATTTGTTTGGATAATTCTGTGTAAAAAGGGGTTAAGTATTTTCAAAAACATTTAATTTTTGGCAGTTAAAATCAGAATTTTTCAAAATCCTTTCTTAGTGAGCACCTACATTATGAAACGAAGGTACTGTCAAAATTCCAAGTTTCTTCCTGTTATAGTTTAGGCTGTACGATGATTCCTGTCAGTCAGTCAGTCATTCATTCAGTCAGTCAGGACAAAGCCTTTTATATATATAGAGATAACATGTGATCAATTTTTTTAAGTGATGAAGAGGAAATTGTAATTTTATATAACTAGGGTTGATGGATACATTAAACACTAATTAGGTACCATAGACTTTTGGTGTAGTTACCTAAAATCCTACTGGAGAGTGAAAGACATGGGCGAATGTCGTATTGAACAAGAGACTTTGATTGATTGGATGTGTTTGGACAATGAACAGGGTTCCGTTGAAAAGCCATGGCTTCGATTCCCTGTATGGTTCATGTTCCTTCATCGGTTTCTGGTGTAGTTTGCACAGCTGTTATTGTGCTCTATCCAGAATGGAACCATTAATTAATCCTAGTGTTTGCTCCCTTATTCATTTCGTTTCAATGGACGCATACCCTTCTCCCTAACAAATATACATGCAATCAAACGTAATTAACAGGTACTTATGAAATTACAAGTTGGATTGATGTTCTTTTCTTTGCCCCAGAAAGCATGGCCAACTATAATCATATAAAATAATCATAATATAATTCTGTCAGTACGCAGGATAACTCAAATTGGCTTTATAGGATTTTCATGAAACTTGGTATACGCATTTATAACGTCCATGGAAAGAAGCCTATTTATTTTGTACCAAATCGGTTGACCGGTACCGCCTAACGCCTAATTAAAAGTCACGTGTTTTTAAATGGTAAATCATCACTATACTACGACAAAACCGCGTTGCTAGCCATAATCACGGCTTCCCACCTGCCAATAATTATGTTTTAGATAGGCCAATGTAACAATATTAATTGTACACGTATATCAGAAGCATCTGAAATAAGGCCTCTGCCACTTTCTTATGTCAGTTTTCCCGATTTTCTTTTTAGAGAAAATTCATTTTAAAATAATTTTCAATAATTCGTTCTTAAAATTAATTTGGCTGTTTTATTTGTTATTAATAGGCCTGTATATTATCTTCCATCACAGAATTCTGTCCGGGCTTCTAGATTAAATGCCAACTAATGAAAGAAAATAGAGGCATCTGCTTTTTCACATTTGTTTGGGCAATTGTTTAATCCGAAGGGCACGGTTTACTATAATCATATAAAATAATAATAAAATAATCATAATATAATTGTCAATACGTACGATAACTCAAATATATTTAATCGAATTTTCATCAAACTTGGTATACGCATTTATAACGTCCTTGAGAAGAAGCCTTATGATATTGAACCAATTCGGTTGACCAGTACCGGAGTAATGCCCAATTTAGAGTATATTTTATGGTAACATATTAGAAAGAATTTATCAAATGCAAATCAGTTCTCATGACAACATATTCTGACTGGCTTGCACTGAATCGAAATTGTGTTTTTAATCAATATACATTAAAATGATTTCAATTTCCAAACAAGTTATGTTGTATAAATTAATGTGTTTTTATTCTGCTCAATAACAGCATGCGAAATATTAATCACCGCACGTTGATGCATTACGTGTCCAGTAACGTTTTATCAGATAAAATTGAATCCTTGCGATCCGATATGATAAACGATTGGTCCATAGGCCTATATATCCGAGGAACTGCTAAACATTATTGGTTAATATCAAACACGCGCCGTATGAATCTCTCTCTCTCTCTCTCTTGAATCCTATGCCCCCATGTTGGGGCGAAGGGCTTCCAAGTGGAGGTTTCTGTTTACCGATGTGAATTTTGTTACGCTTATTTTCCTAGAGAGGGCAGAGGGACAGGTGGTAAGCCCATCGCCTCTCAACCCCCCTCCGGAAACTAAGGTATTACTCAGACGTGAAAGGGCCGAGAAATTTTGTCCAGAGGCTCTAATTTAGGCTTGGAGTTCTTTTACGTGCCGTAAATCTACGACACGGGCCCCCCACCTTAAAGTCTCTCCCGGAGGGCTCCGTGCCCAGGATTTTTACCGGGTTTGGGGCCGGGTTTGATCCCGCGACCTTCGGATCTAGAGGCGGGCACGCTACCTATAGACCACCGCAGCCCCCACTCGAGACTACGAGTCTTATCAGATAAATTCTTAATTTATGGTGGGATTAGCTATGCTTATTTATAAATTTGTTCAATAGGCATAGCATTAAGTTCCGGAAAAAGTAGACTTCTTAGATAATATAGTATATTGCGATACAAGTGCCGTAAGCGCTGGATACGGATCTAGGAAAGTTTGAAAAAACGAGGCGCTTGCGCCGAGATTTTTCAATTTCCGAGATCCGTTGTGCGCTTACGGCACGAGTATTGCATGCTATTTTTTGCACGATGATTATTTATATCAATTTATTTATATTAATTGAGATATTAGCTGAAAACATCATGTATATACACCATTGAAGATGGATGTTATATTTCAGAAAGTGATTCGCATGTGTTGGTTGTTATGGGGACCGAATATTTGTCCTGTTAAAGTCGTCACAAACTGGGGGTCTTGGTTCCGGTCTTCCATAAAGGCTTGTATTATGATGATTTTACTTACGGCACTTGTGCTTTTTGTATCTTTTACCGCACGGAGATTTCTTTTGTTTTCGTAGCAACCAGATTGCGTGCGGGAATGTCAACTTACGATCCACGGCAACAATATTCGTAAGTACCTCTAATTAGTTATGTCGTGCAAAATAGTAGGCCCCATATTGCGATACAAGTGCATACGGATCGAGGAAAGAGTGTGAAAAAACTCGCGCCGAGTTTTTTCAATTTTCCGAGATCCGTTATGCGCTTACGGCAAGAGTATTGCATGCTATTTTTTGCACGATGATTATTTATATCAATTTAATTATATTAATTGTGATATTACCTGAAAATATTATGTATATACATTCTTGAAGATAGATGTTTATTTTAGAAAGTGATTCGCATGCGTTTGTTGTTATGGGAACCGAATATTTGTCCTGGGGGGCCTTGTCCATAAAGGCTTGTATTATGATGTGTGCCGTAAGTAAATTTTTCCCGCACGGAAACTCTTACCGCACATAGCAACAAGATTGCGTGTGGGAATGTCAAGTTACGATCCACGGCAACAACATTCGTAAGTAAGTACCACTAATTAGTTAAGTCGTGCAAAAAATATTTAAACATACTGTTATTGATTTCCCACTGTAATCAATAGCATCAGACGAATGAGTTATGTGTAAAGGGAAGCTCTGCTGTTGCTTCTATTCAATATAAAGTGGCACGGAACTGAGGTCATAAAAACCTATAGGCAAGAGCTAGTTAAAAACGAAGGGGGTTGAAGTGAACGAGGGTGTGGAAGCTGCCTTGTTGGCTGGAATGTCTCCTTAGGGAAAATGAACGGCTAAAGTTTTGCGCCCCTTAATTCCCTCCAGTTAATCACCTAACAGACGTTACTTACAGTACCTAATGGTTTTCGTTCACCCTCATATGTATGCTCAACTCGGCCTCCTGATACCACCTACTCCTGCTTTCTTCTGTTTAAACAAAGCCCCTAAATAAAGAAACGTGGGCTACCTATTGACTACTGCATATTGTAGGTCACGGATGAAAGAACAAAACGTACATTATTCAAGTCTCCATTAACCGGAGACCGGTATTATCCAGAATATATATAATAAAGAAAATCAGTAAGTTTATTTATTATGTCCTACAATGGTACTTTATAAGATTGTATGGAGGGCAGGGAAATGTCTGTCCGTGTGTCTGTTTGCGCTGTAACTCAAACACGCTTTATCGGATTTTCGTAAAACTTGCTATACGCATTTATAACGTCCATGGAAAGAAGCCTATTGATATTGGACCAAATCAGTTGACCGGTACCGGGGTAAAGCCCAATTTAGTGGCTATTTTATGGTAATATATTAGAAAGAATTTATGAAATGCAAATCAGTAATCATGACAACATGTTGTTTTACAGTATTCATGTACGGCTTTGGAAGTTGCAATACAGTTAGCTAAGGCAAATAACACTACTCACATATCCCTTCACATATGCTTATCAAACTAGACCTTTATTCTTCCATAAGCACTGCTTAATGAATCGTTCTGGAGCTTAATCGGAAATCGATTGAAAAAATAACTTATTTTCTGCGTATCATAATTGCAATTCTAAATTATTTAAAAAAGCATTCTGTCACTTTGTTACAACAGTTCACCTGATTTTATTAAAAACTAGCATGTGCCCGCGGCTTCGCCCGCAATAATTATTTCAAAAATTAAAAATTAAGAGCATAATAGTTAAATCATTATATTTATTAACACCCAAATGACGTGGACTACGATTAGATAGCGTCGCCTGGTAAAAGCGACCTCAGATTCGAGTTCCTTGGCCCAGAAAACCCCTCTATAGTGAGTTCCGTCCAAATCAAACAACGTTTGACCATATTTAGCCCTAGTAGGTTGAAAATTTCATGTTTGCGTGCCTTGACATTATAAACAAATGAATCGACCAGCGTGAGCTTACAACATTCACGCGATCGCGATGGTTTTATGTCCAATGTATGACAAAAATAGCCAAAGCCTACTGTAAATGATTTGACATTGAAATGTATTACTCAAAACCGATGCTTCGAAAACGCAAAAAGTGCACGTTTTTTGCCAGTTTTTCACTCATAACTCACGGACGAAAGCGAAATTTAAAATTCCGGCTTCTAGGTGCATTTTCCGACCCTTCAGTCCACCTATGTTTAAAATTTTAGATCTCTGCGTTGAGTAGATTTCGCTGGGCATCGCGGACAGACAGACAGAGATACAGACACTTCCTTTTATTAATATAGATAGACTAGCATGTGCCCGCGGCTTCGCCCGCGATAATTATTTCAAATTAAGAGCATAATAGTTAAATCATTATATTTATTAACACCTAAATCGCGTGGACTACATACCACGATTAGATAGCATCGACTGGTAAAAGCGACCTCAGATTCGAGTTCCTTGGCCCAGAAAACCCCTCTATAGCGAGTTTCGTCCAAATCGAACAATGTTTAACCATATTTAGGACTATAATGATTATCCTTCTTCCGTGTAGGTTGAAAA
This sequence comes from Ectobius pallidus, assembly GCA_964059195.1. Classification (NCBI taxonomy): domain Eukaryota; kingdom Metazoa; phylum Arthropoda; class Insecta; order Blattodea; family Ectobiidae; genus Ectobius; species Ectobius pallidus. The sequence continues at coordinate 167,904,828 of CAXKWD010000007.1, forward strand.
TTTCATGTCTACGGGCCTTGATATTCTAAACAAGTGAATCGTCCAGGATGGACTTACAAAATCAAGCGATGACCCGCGACAATTCCTTTTATTAATATAGATGATCACGGCCTCCTAAAGGAGGCGTACAATAAAGGAGGCCGTGTATTGATACCTTCTCTAATTTGTCAAACTTCCATTTCATTTAATCCAAATCCATCTGATAAAACTGGCAACAATATATTCTGTGATTTTGTTTCGATAATTCTGTGAAAAAAAAGGGATTAAGTACTCTCAAAAACATTTAATTTTTGGCATTTAGAATCAGAATTTTTCAAAATCCTTTCTTAGTGAGCACCTACATTATGAAACGAAGTTACTGTCAAAATTCCAAGTCTCTACCTGTTATAGTTTAGACTCTACGTTGATTCCTGTCAGTCAGTCAGTCAGTCAGGACAGAGCCTTTTATATATATAAAGATTTAAAAGAGCCTCATTTTCGTACGAACGCCATTAATGTTAATTCCTGTATCTAATACCGATGGTTCTGTTAGAGAAAGAGGGTCGATGGAATTAGACTTCTCAAGGAGCTTATAGTGAATTCTATCTCCAGTTTCGATACAGCTTCCACTCGATAAAATGCATTAAATGCTACAAGGATGTAGGAAATCAGGCCTTATCTGAAATGCGTTGCTTGTATTCCTCACTTAACAATGGAGAACTAGACCGCGGGGCTTGCTTGGTATTGTGGCCACATACAAAAGTAGACAGACAGCTGAAGAGTGGATACTCCTGCGAGAGAAGCACTCTTACGTGAGAACCGAGAGCGGCGTGCAAGAGCGAACCAACCTCAAGCTCTCATGAGAATTCTTAAGAACAATGCACATCTGTCTTCCCTACAATAGGTTTGACCTACTTTTCTTAACACGTCATGAGAATGCAGACAGTGTCATCTTGCGAGACTTTGAGATTAGCAAACACCCCTCTTCACTCGGATTAGAAACGGCGACATTTCAGAAACATTACAATAGGAACTTAAGTTGGTGTTTTATATCATTGTATCCTTTTAGTAGTAGAGGGAAATTGCATTGCTAATTTATGTAATTGTACAAATAATACTTTTTGAAAATATGTTAATAAAATTTCAGAATTTAATAGAAAGAACATAATAATAATTAGGGCAAGGCATTTGATGATTTTGCATCTTTTTCATATGAAAGTTAAAAGATAGCTCGAATATATATATATATATGTATCATGAAATACTTGATTAAATAAGGGCAATTTGTTTTTGCATTTTTTTTTTTTTTTTTTTTTTTTTTTTTGCTTTATTTTGCATTTTTCGTCTTTTCAAAAGATAGGTCATTTTTTGGCAATTTTGGCATTTTAGGTCTTTTTTCGGCATTTTAGGTCATGTTTCAGTGGAGGTATAGAGGAGATTTTCCATGTACAATTCGTTACTTTCCGACAACAGACAATCGGTTTTATTTGAGAATCTCAGCCAAGTGTTCGTAGTTCATTCTAATTCAGGTTTATTGTAAACGCCATAGCAGTTTGTCCTGTAGCAATAAGGAATTATTTTTTGTTTCTTTTAATTGGCATATTATATTTGCTAGGGGCAATTTGATGGACATGCCAGATCAGAAAGAATTTCTTAGTTGCTAAGGGTGTTCAAGTAGTATAAGTTTTCTTACTTCCATAGTAAAATAAGTGTGTTTTATATTGGAAATTCATATATAACGCACTGTCATCCGTTAAATTTCTTTTATCAATTCTTCACTTAAAGAAAACTAAAATATAAGAAATAATGGGAAAATTTATTTGTCATTTTTTTTTTAATTTCTGTAATTTATTCACTATTTTTAGGTCATAAATGCATTTTTTATTTTGCATTTTTTCACTATTTTATGGTTACTAAACGCCTTGCCCTAATACTAATAATAATAAATAATAATAATAATGTTTTATTTAACCGAATGAAAGTTAAATAAAATCAGGTAAACTGATGTAAAAAAGTGCCAGTATGTTTTTGTTTAATCAGTTATGACTGCAATTATGATATGCAGAATATGTTCGTTTTAAATAGATTTCCAAGTTAAGCTCCAGATTTATTCATTAAGCAGGGCTTACGGAAGAAGAAAGTCTACCATCTCAGCCACCTGGGTTATTTTAACGGTCTAGTTGCATAAGCGCATGTAAAACAATAGTGTTTTTTGTCATAGCTACCTATATTTTAATTTCCAAGGCCTCATAAGATCACAGTAAAACAATAGGCTATGTTGTCAAGATAACTGATTTTCATTTTTTTTATAAATTCTTTCGAATACGTATATTGCCATAAAATAGGCACTAAATTGAGCATTACTCCGAAACAGATCAACCGATTTTATCCATTATGAATAGACGTCTTCCCATGGACATTGTAAATGTGTATACCAAGTTTCATAAAAATCCGGTAAAGCGTATTTGAGTTACCGCGTCTTTAAAATATACACTAAATTGGGTTTTACTCCGGTACCGGTCAACAGATTAGGTTCAAATTCAATAGGGCACTTCTCATGGACGTCATAAATGGGTATACCACGTTTCATGGAAATCCGTTACAGCGTATTTGAGTGATGGCGCCTTTCTATGAGAAAGGCGCCATAATCTATTAAAATAGGCACTAAATTGGGCATTACTCCGGTACCGGTGAACCGATTTGGTTCAATATCAATAGGGTTCTTCCCATCGACATTATGAATGTTTATACCAAGTTTCATGAAAATCCGAAAAAGCGTACTTGAGTTATGGTGCGTACAGACGCACGGACAGACAGACAGAGAGACAGACGGACAGACAGACAGAGAGACAGAGGAACAGACATATTTTCGTCCCCCACACAATCTCATAAAGTACCATACTGGCACTTAATAAACATATTACGGCTTTTCTTCCACTTTACCAGCGACTAATAACAACAAATAGTAATACAGACGTTTCTCAAGGAACTATTCTGGGACCAATTCTGCCTCGCCTTTATCTCATTGCAAACCACTTTTCATTAAACTTCGCATCTTAACTCTGTCATCAGATGTTATGTAGGTAGGGTGGCCATTTCTAAATTATCAGAAAGGAGGACACACTTCTTCGGTAATCTAGCATAGTATAAAACTTCGGGCATGGACGGCTGGACAGCAGATATTACATGGTATAACCCTGACAAATTTTACTTAATAACTGCATTTATATATAAAATTATAGTACGCTTTCATCGTATGGACAAGCGTGCCAACCTTAGGAATAGATTCAGATTTTTCCGCGGCACCAACTAAACAAATAATAGCATCGACAAGCGTGCAAACCTTAGGATTGGCAGGAACATACGGGAAAATACAAATTTTATTAATATGCTTTACCGAACCATCAGAGTCTCGAAAAGGGGGACAAATCAACGTCCGGCATAAAGCCGCGCCGGATGGAGGACTGCGTAGCAAAAGGCCTTACAGTCCGGCCAAAAGCCGGACGTCTGGCCACCCTATATGTAGGTCTACATTAACAACTGGAAAATCTATTTAAAAATCGCGTTTTTCAGCGAAAGTTCTCTTTAGCCCCCAGTTTGTCAGCAAAAGTCATCTTAGCCCCTTTTAGGCCCTTTAGTCCGATTTAGTCTTTTTTAGGTTCTCTAAGATTCATATATTTGGAAGCATGGAACTAACAAGTACGTTAAAATGTTCTAATTAGGAAGCTGGGGAAAAAATAGGATAAAACCTTCAAATCCGGGCCCTACTTATTAGAGTTCTGTAGGCCTACTCTCATTATATTAGAGAAGACTTTATGAGTAGTGTTCACAAAACTTTGCTAATCAATAAATAACGTTATGAGTAGACTTCGGATTTTAGGTAAAAACCTATTTTAATCCTTAAGTGGTATATGGACGAAAACTTGTAGAGGCCTATGTATGTTTCATAAGTGACTATGCCTAAAATTGATATTTTTATAGGACCTAAAACAGCCTATTTTTACGTTAGAGCCTTATATTGCCTTCCTGCTTGTTTTTCCTCTAAAGTTCAAAATGAGTTATTTCTTGTTATAAATTCTAGCATTTATTTTCAGTTCGTACTAATTCTTAGCTCGGAATGTGTAGTACATGACACATTTGTGACGTGGTTAAATAGTGAGGAATGTTTCGCCTTCAGTAGAAAAATTCCTTGGAATTCCCAAGAAAATGTAATGTTTTTCTCCCGACTCCCACATCCAGAAAAAGAAAAAAAAGAAGAAAAAAAGTAGTTCTCTGAATCACTGAGGGATACAAGGGGTTGAATATGCTAGCGTGCGTAAGCTTCTGGGCGCAGGTATTAGGTTTTCACTGTTATGGTAGTAATAGGCCCTAGTAGGTCTATATAATTGTGTACCATAGGCATATATCTGTGTTTTATCATGATTATTGATTAATGGTGACTTTAATGAATATAATATTCTGCATTGCAATTGAGATATTTCAGAAAATTGGCAACTTAACGATTTTATAAGAGACTATTTTACAATTTTTAGAACCTATTTTCCAATTTTTAGAGCCTGTTTTAGATACATTACCTGCCAGTTCTATGAAGCAGGGCATAGTCTCTATGCACAGTAAAATAATTCTTTCAGTCACCCAAGATTCAAGTACTGAATATCAAAAGAGATCTTACCCTCTCCTTTTTAAAGCAAAAAGTAAATCTTTTGAACTGCTTCGTCCTTATACTTTAATGGCAGTTGTTGATAATTTATAATTAAGACTTGGCTATATTTAAAGTTGTTATTATAAGAGGAATTCTGTTCTAGTTACGACAAAACTCTCAACTCTAACTTCCCCCTCAACTCATCCGTGTATCCCCCCCCCCAACTTGCTCCTGTTATTTCAATAATAACTGAAAACTTTAGGGAGAGAAGGGTTGTTTTAATTATTGCGTGTATTTGGAATGAAAATAATAGCTGGTACAAATGTGCCAGGAATCTTGAAGAGATCTTGTACCATATGGTTGGAAACTCTGAACTTTATACACGAAAGCACGTTTTATGCTCAAGAAACTGGATTTAAAACTTTTTAAGCAAATCCGAGGCTAAAGCAAACTTCTCTCAAAGTTCAATCATTTTACACTTCACGTACAATGACTTTAAGGTCCTTTTAATACAAAAAATCCCTTTAGGCAAGCCTACAGGCTGAGGTAGATTTCAAAGTGGTTTTGGTTTAATTTATTATCGCTGCGCAGCACTCTTCTTTTTTAGCCTTGGCATGGCCAACCTGCAGTTCAGAGGAAGAGCCTACAATCATTTGTTTTGACAACAAGAAAAGGATATAATATTCTGGGAGGCCGTGCGCAAGATTAGCAATGAATAAAATTAGCAAAGCCGCAAAACAAGACAAAATTATGATATTATAATAATTCTTTTAAGTGTTATTATTTTCAAACATTAAAATCTCGCGTCATATGAGAGCTATCAAGAAACTATTTATTGATTTGTAGAGTGCTCATCAAGAGCTTTTCGACGATACCCCACAAGACGTGGTTTCAAAAGTTTCTATTTTTCTTAACTTTTCTGATGGTTTATTCGATGGTTTCTGATAGTTTTAGGATCGAGTCGCGACCCACCCGTAACCCTTCCGCGACCCACCGGTTGGGAACCGCTGCAATAGATGATAAGCAAACCAATCCCTTAATTACCCTTACTATATCCGGTGACGAGTAGCTATAACAAATTTACGATTCAGAATAACATAGAACTTCGTTCGATGCCTGTTAAATTTTATTTAACGGTCTTACATCTCAAATCTGTTTTTTACAAGTATTTTAATGTAAAAAAAGGAAGCCTTTCTTTAGACGTCAAACCTCAGCCCTGACAAGGGTAGAAACAATGCTCGTCAGGGATTGATCAAGTGTCTTCTACCAATGTATTTCTACACAAGACTTTAATTTGAGAACAAAGCAAGACCCCGAGACTCATTAGTGCGGCTTGCTAAGACTTCTCCTTGCGATTTCTTTACAAGGAAACTCATTCGGGGGTTTAAAAGGAAGAAAATTAAAGTTTGAAAGCAGAGAGACGCCAGTTCATCAAGTAATTACTATTTGCCATGAAAGTGACGAGCAATTTGGAGTGAATAAGCCAAGCATTGTGCTTTGAGACAAAGAAATGGTGATCCAGTGTCGCAAAGCTATATTGAATTTACAGCTCAACCTCGTCATATTGTTATCAGCATCACACAACCTCGTCTTGTGAACACAGCGCACTAATGAATCAGACACAAAAACAATACATTCGTGGCATAGTTGTCAGCTTATTGTAGTCTTACCAAGTGGGGTGCCTATCACCCCAAATAAACTAATGTCGTCATATTCTAATATATATAGTCGAATGTGTGTTTGTGGGTATGTATGTATGTATGTATGTATGTATGTATGTATGTTCCTTATACAAATCCACATTTCTTCACCAATTTGAACAAAATTTTGCACACATACCCAGTTAAGCCCGGGAAGTAACGCGGTCAACATTAAAATTGAAATAAATCAGTCCTTCCCTTGAAATTTATATAATTTCTGACAATACTATACTGAAAAAAATGAAATCCTGTTCAGTTCACATGACAACAGTGTATTGTTTACTCTGATCACATAGGGCCTTGACAACTGGACTTTAACGAATTATGATTGAATCGATGCAATATATTGGCGAAAATAATTACTGAAAAATGAATTACACGAAAATAAAGCACAGTGTGATGCAGTCACACAACTTTCTCTACCCTCGACATAAGAAATATTTTCTCACTTCACATTTTGATGTAGAATAAGAGGTCGTATTGCAGGGACAACTTAAGTGTGTGAGTATGCTATATCAGAAGTCGGTAAATAGTCGGTTATCCATAGCTGTAGGCTTTGTATTAGTTGAGATTTATCATGGGCCCTAAGCATGGGATGGAACATTTTGAGTCCTATACTCGCAGTATATTATGTCCCGGGTTTTAGGGGAGGAAAGTATGAAAGTGATACTGCATTTCTATTTTATTTCAGCCCCGAAACGGTTGTAACATGAGAATGAGAAATAAAATTTTCCGTCAAGTCAATACAATCTTATGTAATTTATGTTTCATCTTATTTCAACCCCTCCCAGGCATGATGTGTAGAAGCAACGGAATGCGGCATTCGACATCCTCTATGAGCCATAAAAAGCTAGGCCTATATCTAGCGTTTTCTGATGAAATAGTTTGAGTGTGATAAATCTTTTTCTTCATTTCAAGTTTTACATACATATTATATAAGGACCTAGAGTTTCAAAATCGAAAGTCCTCCATAAGTTAATTTCAAATTACAAAATACAAAGCCCGGGCGACGCCGGGCTTTTTCAGCTAGTAAAACATAAATATAAGTTAATTGCTTTGTCTTATCTTAAAATCTGTTTAACAATATATTATTGTATTTATTAGTACATTTCCGTTGTTGTAAATATAGCATGCTCTGTCCTTACTGTAAATAATATCAACTTATACTTTTCTATGTTTTGTAAATCAATTTTTTCAATTAGTGTAAATAATTATTTTAGTCTAAGTTGCTTTATTGTATTGGACTGTACCGCCCCAGATCACAAGCTTTGCTTCTTCGGGTGGCGTTCGAAACCACATTTGTATACACTTATACTGTAATTTGTAGCAATAAATTAAATTTTAAAAAAAGTGTTGTGTCTCAGTCGGATATGAGGATCAAAGAAACGCCAAAATTTGTTATTATATTACTTACTATTTTTATTAGATTGACTTGGCACCTACTGGGATTTGAGAGTGCCAAGTACTGTTTACCCTCAATAAACAATAATATAATCCGGCAGATCACAAAAGGAAATGTTGAATTTTGACTCTCCAGTGCCTCAGTGCCAGTATAAATTTCCGTGAGAAAAGAACATTCACAACATTACAGTTATTTACAGTTTTTACAATTATGTACAAATTAGTCTATAACTTTGTGTACAATAATAATTTTTTATAAATAAAATATCAGTTTTTAAGTCATTTTTTGTAATTATTAAGTCATTTTCTTTAAAATTCAGAGTCATTTTATAGGTCATTTTTCAAACAATTTTAGGTCATCAGAATCCTGGCCCTGATTATAAGCATATCAACTGAATTCCGTTTTTTAGCGGATTTTCGCGAGTGCACGAGTGCTCCGGAGCGACTTCTTGTTGGCACTGCCTTCTACATATTTATATTCATTAAGACATTACGCACACTTAAGTACCGCATTTCTGGTAACAATAATTGGGAAGAATCTTACAGGCATCAATCAGTAATCATGTCGTACGGGAGATTCTTAATTTCCTGTCTGCAATTCGTATCCAGCGCATGTCATGGGGTCCATTGTTCCTGTCCATTCAGTTTGATAATGGCATATACAACCAGAACTCCATTGTCTAGCGTTTGGTCACCTGCTGATTGCTACATCACACATGTTTCCCATTCTCAGAACGTCAGAGATTACTGGATTCGGGCTTCCAGGAATTCCCCCAGCAATGTTAGGGATCTAGCCCTTTAAAACGATTTTGATTATCTATACTCTAACTTGCGATGTTTAAAGCCCCCAGGCATTTTATTGACTGCCACAAACCAGGTAATTTTTTAAAAAAAACTTACTATAGACTTTAATGAAAATTTATAGGTATTAATTGCATGTCCCTTAAAATGGCAAAGTGTCATATAGGATACAGTCGTTTTTCGTATATCCTACTTCCTAGGCGGTGTCAGTCAACGCGCAGTCAACGCCACCTATTAACAAGACAGTATTCAATTGTGAGATTAATCATAGGCGTAACCAGGCCAGAGGTGTACATATTCTGATTTTAGCTTGCCTGCCCCTTTGAAATTCTGCAACCAGTCACAGCTTTTAACTTGCTTGACTTGAAAGCAAGCCAGATTACAACGATGATAAGAAATACTGTCGCTATGAGTCACAAGCTCTTCATAACCTGATGGGTTGCACAGGACCTAAGGAAACTGCAAGGCCTGGCGGAAAGAATATGAAACTGGGTATAGCAGTGCACTGGTAAGTCGTGCAGTTACGTAGTTGAGGAACTTCAGTTGTGTTTAGAGAATTTTACCCTGAAGGAAGCCGAGGAGAAACTAAAATGTGGACAGTTTGAATTATCAATGAACAAAGGTAGTACTAGACCGGCATGGGAAAAATTTTCAAACATTTTCGAGAAAACATCATAAAATCATTAATAACCATAACAAAAATCCCTTTAGGCAAGCCTACAAGCTGAGGTAGATTTCGAAGTGCTTTTGTTTTAATTTACTGTCGCTGCGTAGCATTCTTCTTCTTTAGCCTTGGCATGACAAACCCGCAATAATAACTGCAAAAAAGAGGAAAGAGAACTTTTTCAAACATTCAAATCTCGCCTTATATGAGAACTATCAAGAAACTAGTTATTGATTTGCAGAGTACTCATCAAGAGCTTTTCAACGATACCCCACAAGACGTAGTTTCGAAAATTTCGAATTTCCATCCCCATACCCCCACCCCCACTCGTACTCCCAAAACCCCCGAATCGTTGGTGTCACTGTGAACTCCATAAGGAGTACACTAATTTATTCAATCCAAGTTTCCCTCTATACTTCATAGGGGCCGAGATATAAATGTTTTAAAATTTCAACCCCCTCCCCCGACCACCCTCTTGCTCCAATTTTGCTCATTAACGAACTTGTGGTTGCTAACAACAACTCTCTCTTTTTTCAATGTTGCTTTTTTGTTTAATTTTTTAGGTCATTTATTTTCAAACAGCATTTTTTTCCTGGGCCATAGATAGATAGGAAAATCATATCCCTTAAACATAACATGCCGAGGTTGGCTACTTCGGCTCCTCTGATAGAAATTGGCTGATATCTTTGTATCTAGTTATTTTAAAAACACTTAATAGCTATGAGACAATTGGACATAAATTATATAACAAGCTTCCACCAACATTACAAAATCAAGATAAACCCTTTCCCATTTTTAAACGTACTCTGTTTGAATGGTTAGTCAAGCATCCATTCTATGAATTGAAGGAATTTTACGATAGTATAAATAAATAATTGATCTGCTACATTTTAATGTAAGTGGTGCAATAGTCTAATCTATTTATTGTATAGTGTATTGTATATTTTTATTTGTCTTATAATTTGACTTTGCCTATTGTTAAAACGACCTAATGGCAATAAAATTGATTATTATTATTATTATTGCATCTGTATTCAGTAGTAGCAGGTTGGGCCGCTAGATGGTGCTCAAAATATTGTCCCTCGATATATCGCAAAGTGTCCTGTATTGTCCTCTATAGTATTTGACGAAACTCACTACGCGGGTTTTTTTGGCAGGGGGCTATGATAGTCGAATCTCAGATCGTCTTTTTTCTTCGTTCTATTCGCTTAATTATTTATATTTGTTACGGAAAAACAATGCAATTAAGAATAAAATTATGTAATTCATGAAATTTATGTAAAAACGATGTACGTGTAAATAAATATGTATCTAGCAGTTAAGCAAGTAATTGCGGGCACATTTTTCATTGGAGAATGATTACTGATATATTTTTTTATGTTCCTATTAGTGTATATATGCATGAATTGTATATATTCCTCATATTAATTGTATTAAAGCAATATAGCGACGTAGTAAAGCTGTACAGATGATTTAATGATTTCTTATTTTCTAGGGTTTGTTATATAATTCACAATAGCTTTTCTAGAGGCCAGGCAATTGTATGCTGGCAGTTTCTATAGGTAGTTTATATTAAAATGAAGTAAAAGAAATTGGATGAAAAATTAAATTTCATATTTAATAAAGTACCAAGAAATGAACTATGAGCGTAATCATTATGTTAACTGTTTTCTTTGCGGTCCGGCACGGGTTTATACATTCCGTGAGGAAGTGAGGCCTAGAGAGTCCATCGGCTATCCTCTTCATGGCGTTTGTATCATCTAGAAGTGAAATATTTATGTAATGTACACAAGTTTGTAAATGTAATGTAACTAGACAAGTGCTTTATCCGATTTTTAGCCTATATCTCGAGAAGTGTCGATATTCTAAATAATTACACAATGAAGAGGGCAGTACCAAGAACTACATTAAAAAATCTGATGTGAAAGTCACATAACTTCCTCTGCCCAAATAAAAGTTAGCAGTATTCACATATCCTTTTACAGAATCGCAAGACACAATTTTACGCTAATTATCCTATAAATATCTCTTCTTTCAATGATGCGACTAAAAGCGCAAGGCTATATAACAAACTTTAAAAAAAAAGAACAAGTGACTGCAGACTTTCCGCCGTAAAGAATAATTTCCGAAATTTATCGAATATTTCCCTCAGATACTTCTTTACTCTATGCATGGCCAACAATACATCTTTCTCACTTCACATTGTTATATAGAATAAGAGGCCGTGAAAGAGCGCTATTCAGTTGTTCATCACACAAGACAAAATTTCTACAAATAGTGGGTGAACAGTGGGTGGCTTGTAACTACCCTCAGAGAATTTTTTCGAAAAAAGTTTCAAATAAAAGTTTTAGCTCTCAGTAAAAGGAACACATGTGCAAATTTTTAAAAACATCGTTAGAGCCGTTTTCGAGAAAATCGCGAAAAACGAAAATTTCTTCATGTAAAGTCCCCTTAAAAATAAGATAAATTTGTCGCCAATCTTCGAATCACATCTTCAGAAGGTACCTGACCCAAATACGAAATTTTGTTTTCATACGATTCTCCGTTTCGGAGCTAGCCTGTTCACAAACTTCCACACAGACACACACACAGACACACAGACATGTTTCCAAAAATACTATTTTTGGATTCAGGGGGCCTTGAAACGTGTATATATGCTAAAAACTCAACTTCGAATTTTAGGGTCGAAAACAATACTTCCTCTACCTATAGTACCTATGGTACGGGCAGAGGAAGTAAAAATGTTATAATTTCACATGGAAGGGCCTACCTCTTACAAATATTTCTGCGAAGATTTGTTGCAGGGGTTTCAGCTTACCTAGAAAAACAAAGAAAAAAGAAAAATAAATTTCTCACAATACACTGGATTTTCAATTGCTCTGTTTGTGGCAAGAGCTAAACACATTAAATTCTCATTATCAAATTCATATTTGATTTTGAAAACAGAGTATTTTTTGGAAAAGAGTAAAAAAATCCACCTTTCCTGTTTACTCGGGTAGGTTGTATCGGGGAAACAGGACCGCGGTTTCTACACTCATTTGTCCAGACTTGACGTGTTTCCGTTACATGCGGTATTGGCAAGAGACTCCCCCACCTCCAAAAAATATACATATTATAGGACAAAATATAGCAATCCAAACAACAATACATTCAACCAATAAAAAATGAAAGGTGGAACATATGTTGCTCAAACTTTCTCACATATACTTAAAATTTTGTATTACTGAGCTTTAAGTTGACAAAAGAATCCGGTATGTACCCTTCAAAAATTAGCAGTCTCCTGCATAAGTTCGGGTGGAAGGTGTTTAAACATCCACCCTACAGCCCGGACTTCGCACCCAGTGATTTCAATCTTTCCCTATACCTCAAGAAATGACAGTGAATGACAGGGAATGACAGAGAGAAGGAGATGTTTGTCACACAGTGGTTCAAATCGCTGGCGGCAGATTTCTACGACACAGGTATTCAAAAGTTGGTGCCACGGTAAGACAAAGTTTCAATTCCGGTGTCGAATATGTTAAAAAAAACTGAACACTTGCTGTATCTGTTGGAATATAAATGTCCATTAAATTGTGTTTTGTTTCTGTAAACGGCCCCAGGGAAAATTACTTTATGGAGGTGCCTCGTATGAGCTAAGTAGTCTAATGCCCGGTTTCTATAAACTCGTGAAATACCTATGGATAAATTACCCAATGGACAGAATTTATACAAGAATAACACCATATAAACACAAATAATTTAAAGATAATAACAATTTGTGGCGAGTTTCTAGATAAATGTCCTCTGGGTAAACATGAAAATGACAGAAAAAATGTTCCTACAAACTTGGGTTAGATCTTTCCAAGGGTAAATCGTCGGGTTAATTTATCATTTCATGGATGGCTGGATAAAATTTAACCTCTCATAGGATCAATAATAATTTAAACAATGAGAGTCAAAGCCTTCTGAATTAAATTAACTGTACAACTCCAAGGCCTTCCTCATTAAATCATTGTGTGTGATTAGGAACTAAATTGCCCATGGATAATTTACCCATGGATATTTCACGAGTTTATAGAAACCGGGTATAAGTAACTAAGTAATTCGTCATAGAAAAACTTCTATGTTAAGCCAATGACATAGTTCAGTAGAAGACGTTATCTCACCCTTTCCAAATAACCTACAGCTCATTCGAAAGGCTCTTTGGTACAAATCGCCCACAAAAAACCTCAATTCTGCCCACTAAGCTAGCTATAATACACGCAATTTGTATACCCGGCTTGCATTTCAATAAATGGGATAACAAAGGAAACGCTCTGCATTCTTGTCGGCCAGGAAGGCTTACAGTTGTAACAAACTCCGCCAGCAAATGGCTGAAGAGAACGACGGCCGTAATTAAGCAAACCCTCTACTAGAGGTCAGAATAGATGTCCACATATTTCTCAGCTGTTTGCGTTTCCTGAATGGGTTAGCTAGGTTTTGTCTGCAATGTTTCTCTATACAGTGAGATTAATCTACGATCAAGGCTATCTAACATTGTAAAGTTGTTATTCTGGACTCAGTGGCGGTTTCTGGTTGCATCAGAAACTAGTTGCTGGTTTATTCTTTAAGGGGAGATGGTAGTTATCAGTAGGGACCGGATTCTTAGGTTTTTACCTATTTTTTTCCTTACTTCCAAAACAAAAAGCGCTTATACACTTTTTCGAATCATGTCCATAGGATTCACCCACATTCATTTTGTGGCACCTAAAAATACCTAAATGGGGTATAAAAACCTAAATCTACCTAAACGGGATATAAAACCTAAAATATCTAATTTGGACTACTTTTTTTGTCTTTTTTGTTTGCCAGTTGAGAAATCGATATTTTGCGGAGAGACAATTTTTGTCGGGTTGAAATTAATACCACCACCGTTTCATTCAACCCATTGTCGTCTAGGATGGACAGTATCAAGAGAGGAAAAGAGTACCGGCGCATTCCTTTTAAAATAGTCGTAAGAACAACCATTGTTGCCGTGTATGAACAAAGATAAAGATTTCTGTGTTTTAAAGCGCTTGTTTTTTGTTTGCCATTAGTTGGCCTGGACCCTCTTTTCTAACCCACTGTGGATTCTGCTTCAATGTTGTCGATTTCGTAAAACTTCTGCAAACTTTTTATGTCTGTACTGACATATATATAATTGTCCTGACTATAGAAAGAAAAAAGAAAAACACCTGACAATAAATATTAATATACATTTTTCCTTTCCCTGAGACCTGGGGGGGGGGGGCTTACCCCCGGGTATGGGCGCCCATGGTTGAGAATCTTGAAAGATATTTAGTGATACACTGTAACCAGGAAATGTGAGGCAATCTTATTTTCACTGCTTCTTTTGATTGTTTATGCTTTCTTTCAATTGTATAATATTGTCTTAAAGCAAGTTTACACAAATTTAAGTCAATTTTGTTAAGTTAAACTTCACAAGTATTATGTATTCAATCCTATGTAGCACATTCAAATTCATTAAACCAATTATTCTACCCGAAAACTATATTTTGGACAAAAAACCTAAAAAAAACTATTTCACCTAACGGAAAACCTAAAACAGTGTTTTTAAAAACCTAAAAATCCGGTCCCTAGTTATCAGTGTCAAAAAATCGATTTTTTTTTCTTTGGCTTATATAATAGAGCACAGTTTTCTGAACATTTTGAAATATAGGTATTTTATGTTGCGTTATTGTTAAGCCAAGCAGAGCGTCAGTTATAGTCCTGGAGCTTTCTAAAATGGATGAAATAACTTAAGGTTAGAACATACATGTCATTTCCTTTTCGCTCTCCTGTAAAATTACATTTTTTGTACTTCAGGTACCATTTTCTGAAAAGCTATTCGTATAAAATAATGAAACTTTCAGAAACTTATTATAGTATGGCAGAATTATGGGAAAAGTCTTGACTGTACAGAATGTTCAACTATTTTTATTTAAAAAAACAAAGTATTTTTTTAGTCGTGAAGTTTTCATGCAGTTTTCGTGCAGTAGTATTGCACACATTAGACTGATTTTGTTAGGGTAAATAGTAGTACCTATTGTTAGTAAGTTCCCAAAGTTTCACAAAAATCTAAGCTACAGAAATCGAATAAAACGTACCTATGTCAAGGGAAGTAACTGTAAAACTAAATTATCACTTATGCTTTAAAGAATTCTTTCCTACCAAACAGTGGAATCTAGAACAACCATTCTCTGCTTATTTTAAACTAGAGTGCACTTGCAAAGCATAAAAAAAATTCAACTAAATCTGACTGTTAAAACCTGAGTTATGGCTTCTTGAACATACGCTATATTTTCTATCATTTTGCTAGCATTAACTACCATCTCCCCTTAACTATTCCTACCTAGATGGATATACAACCCTTTACAGTGCCACCCTCGCATTGCGCCATTAAATGCAAGTGAACGGGACTTCTCCCATATAAAATACATAAGAACCTCGTTACTGTGCCAATTCATTTAATGCCAGTGAATATAAGACAAGATTTTTACAAAATATAGCTTGCAGTGATTTTTTTCGGTTGCAGAATTCTTTTAAAACTGGCGTGAATGTTTGGAAGATTACTTAAGAAACCTCTGCTCGTTAGGCCTACTTGACACATAAGGCGTCAACGTGCGGTGATTAATATGTCACACGCTGTCACTGAGCAGAATGAAAACATACAATAACTAACAGACTTAAAAATATATATAATAATTAAATAAATAAATAAATAAATAAATAAATAAAGGAAGTTCTCAATTCGGTTGTATTTTTTTTTTTTTTTTTTTTTTTTTTGTTACCTCAGAACTCCGTCATTCATGAACCGATTTGGAAAATTACTTTTTTGTTTGGGAGGGTATACTTCCCGCTTGGTCCCATTTAAATTTGAAGGAAAAATACCACCCCTAAGAGTGAAATAATGATGCAAAAATAGGAGATGAAATATTTTATGGTCTCGAATTTTATTTATAATTTAGTAATGTATCTATGGGAAAATATACATATAAATAAATACATATTATGAAGACAAATTACCACCCCTAAGGGTGGACAAATGGAAGATGAAGCAATTTTTTAAAAATATAAATAAATAAAGGGTTCTAACTTCTAATAAAAGGGCACCGTCGAACTGATCTGATGATGAAGTCATCGAAAACATCTCATCCTAGTCGTGTTTGGGATTATTTGAAGTCGGTTTTCTTTGTTAAAATTTTCTATTATTTTATACAACATAACTTGTTTAGGAATTGAAACAATACAAATGTACATTGATTAAAAACACAATTAGATTAGGTGCAAGCCAGTTCATGTGTTTTCATCTTGTTCTGCTGTTAGTTTACCTGCATTAGGTTAACTATGTCTTATATGCACCATTGGTAGCATTGGTTACAACACGGTAGCTCGAATCGATTCATGGATGGATGATTCATAATATGCCGTGATCTCGCAAAGGTTAGTTTTGTTTTTATATTATAAAGCACGAAAGTAATTATTATTTGTATAGGCCTAATCCGTTAAATTTTATTCGTGAAATAGTCTTAATAAATCCAACTCTAGTTCACGAATTTCATCAGATAAATTCGCTCCTGCTGCACAGTCACGAATCTATCGATAAACTCGTCAACTATCGTGGGATTACCTATGACATTTGCTTTACTACAAATGAACTCCATGAAAGGCACGATTTAGCTAGGAACGGAGAACACCAGCCGCCACTGCTTGTATGGGAGATTTATTGAGAGCTTGCCAGCGCTGTTGTACGTACTCCACTATAGTGAATGTACTATTGTTTCCTCGGGAAGTGTTAGCCTACTTCACTAAGTAATTACGCACTTGTTTTTATCGCATCTTGAATAGGCTTTCATGGATTTTGTAGCTAGTTTTACAAGGATGTGTATGTAACCGCGTATTAGCGTTGTTTAATTTAACTAAGACCCTTGAACTGTAATCACACTAAACAGAGATTATAAGTTAAACGCGATTACACACACTTATACTTTCTCTACCCATATACAAAGTTATATGTATTATAGGCAGTGGTGTAGTCGAGGGTATACTCAGGTATACTCATGCCTAATCTTACTCGACTGCATATGAATATAGTGCACGCCGTTTATTGTGATCACTTCGGGACGCAGCTAATCTGATAATAACAAGCCATAACACATCAACAATAGCAAACAGATGCAAATCAATAGTTACATGGCCTACTCTGGTATACCTACAAAACCTGAACTCGTTGTCCAGCTGAATTAATTTTTTTTAAATATAAAAAAATATTTAAAAAACCTCTTAAGGTCTGTAGAACCAACCTTCTCTTATATTTTGGGTGGCCATAATATATTGAGCTGAAAGCTGGACACCCCTAGGAAGTCAGATTAACCCCCTACCCCCCCAAAAAAATATATTTATATACAGTGCACGCTGCTTATTGTGATCACTTCGGGACGCAGCTAATTTGATAATATTAACCGATTGATAAGAGTAGCCGAAAGTATTAAATGAAGGTTATTTATTCATATATAAGACAATACACTACAAAACAAAATTTAAAATATTTATTCAGCTTACTGATTCAAATTGAGAAGCTACTCAATAGTGAAGTAGCGGCTCCGGTCATGGAAACCACCATTAACGACGGCGGGTGTCGGCATGCTGACCACATGCCCCCCAATCCTGCCATCTGCATATGGTAGATGACGCAGCGGTCGGGTGGTAGGACTTGTCCCTTCACGGATGTAGCGCCACGGAGATATACTGTATATGTAAGGCGACTACTTTCTCTTACTTTTACTACCACTTTATACTATGAAAAAGAATTCACTTCTCACTATTTTTCGAAAAAGGCACTGACGAAGTTGAATAAACAACCCTGAGGAATGTAAAGAAAATTCAAAGAGGTGGAGTGTGAGGAATAGGAAGAAGAAAATCATTGAAATGTAAATGATGAGTTTGAGGCACACGAAAAAGAAAATAAGAGGATTAATAAAAGACAAAGGAAAAGGAAGAAAAAAGTAGGAATAATCTCTATATATACAAAGGCTTTGTCCTGACTGAATGACAGGAATCAACGTACAGCCTAAACTATAACAGGTAGAGACTTGGAATTTTGACAGTACCTTCGTTTCATAATGTAGGTGCTCACTAAGAAAGGATTTTGAAAAATTCTTATTCTAAATGCCAAAAATTAAATGTTTTTGAAAATACTTAATCCCTTTTTACATAGAATTATCAATTCCAAATCACAGAATATATTGTTGCCAAATGGTATCAGGTGGGCTTGGAAAAAACAAATGAAATGCACTTTTGACAAATAAGAGAAGTTATCAAAATAATTCATGTTATAAATAAATATTACAGAATGAAATCCACTAAAATAATGGAATCACATATCTTTCTCTACCCTGGACATAGAGAAAACAAAACGAGGTATGGTAATGTGTATATTATTATATTATATCGCAGGTTTTTGGAGAGAAAAGTATGAAGGCTTTATGGTAACATAAGAGTGAGAAATTTCCCGTCTCGATATTACAATTTTATGTTACAGGAATTTCTGTTTCTTCTTATTTAAACCTCTACCAGGCTTGCTGTGCACTGTACAAGCGATGGGATGCAAAATTCTAGATCCTCTATGAGCCATAAAAAACTATATCAAGCGTTTTCTGAGGGAATAGTTTGAGTGTAATAAGTCGTTCTTCCTATTTCAAATTATAAATGCCTATATAAGGACCTAGAATTTAAAATTGAAAATCCTTCATAAGCTAATTTCCAATTACAAAATACAAAACCCGAGCGACGCCGGGTCTTTTAAGCTAGTGAAATAATATGACAAGAAGATGAAGAAAAGAGTAAAAAGCGAACAGAAACAAGAAAGTAAAAAGGTCAATGCAGGAGATAAAACGACAAAAGGATGAAGAGGAAAAGGGAAGGAAATACGAGAAGAGGAGGACGATAAGAAAATAGAAAGAAAGTGGAAGAACAAGAAAAAAAATCCCTTTAGGCAGGCCTATAGGCGGAGGTAGATTTCGAAGTGCTTTTGGTTTAATTTATTGTCGCTGCATAGCACTCTTCTTCTTTAGCCTTGGCATGGTAAACCTGCAGTAATAAGAACTGAATTCGGTAAAGAGGAAGAGACTACAATCATTTGTTTTGACAACAAGAATAGGATATAATATTCTGGGATGCCGTGCGCAAGATCAGCAATGAATAAAATTAGCAAAGCCGCTAAACAAGACAAAATTATGATATTATAATAATTCTTTTAAGTGTTATTATTTTCAAATATTAAAATCTCGCGTCATATGAGAGCTATCAAGAAACTATTTATTGATTTGTAGAGTACTCATCAAGAGCTTTTCAACGATACCCCACAAGACGTGGTTTCAAAAGTTTCGAATTTTCATCCCCCACCCCACCCCCACCCCCACCCTCACTCGAACCCCCGAATCGTTGGTGTCACTGTGAACTCCATAGGGAGTAGGCTACTCTAATTTATTCAAACAAAGTTTCCCTCTATACTTCATAGGGGCCGAGATATACATTTTTTAAAATTTCAACCCCCTCCCCCGACCACCCCCTTGGGCCAATTTTGCTCATTAACGAACTTGTCCGAACTATTGGGCCTAGAAATAACATATAAAAATTTGGTTCAAATATCTTCAAAATTACGGCCGCTATCGTGTAAAGATATATATATATATATAAATATCACAATTTTTTTTTTTTGAACGGGCGGTGGTTTCCTACTTAGGGGAGCATGAAACGTAAAGATATGAAAGAATTTTTCGAAAATCATGACATGGTATCCATTGCAATAGGTAGATTTTTCTTCGAAATCTACCTAAAAGGGATGAATTACAGGAAAAGAACTATACAAATAACATAAGACAATATAAAAATAGAAAGAAGCATAAAAGAGGTTAACGAAAATATGCATAAGAAGAAAAGAGACGGGAAAGGAAGAAGAATTCTCCTCGGTAGTTGTTTATGGGAAGAGAAGATGTCTTTGATATAATTAGCCAACTTGTTGTATACAGAATTAACCCAGCCGTTGTAATTATACTAACTAACTTTCCGATATCTCCATTCTCACAGCCAAGCTGTATGTGGTGAGCCCTCCCCACTCTAGTGTTTGCCTTGCTCATAACCTATCTTTATACCCTTCAGTTAATCTCACTAACTTAGAACATAGCCCAAGTCTGGCTCGAATTTTGTGATATGTTAAAAACTAGGAGGCGCCAGCGGCTTCCCCCACGATAATTAATTGAAAAATTAAAAATTAAAAGTATAATAATTATTAAAGCATTATATTAATTAACACTTGCACTCGAATCATTCATATACTACATAATTAATAATTAATGAAACAGCTATAATTCCGGCTTTAGAGTACATTCTACGATTAGCAAGCGCCGCCTGGGAAAACGATCTCAGATTCGATTATGCAGTTCCAAAGCTAACTGTGAACACATAATACGTATTGTTTCTCAACTGTTTGTTGACAGATGAATATGATGTGAATTTTATTTGATAAATTCAGTGAAGTTTTCAGAAATTACATAATTTTTCAAGGGAAGGAATGGTTTGTTTGGATCTGTATTGTCCGCGGTACTTCCATGGTTAAACTATCAATAATAGTTTGGCTGGTGCCCGCGGCTTCGCCCGCCATTATTAATTGAATCCAGGATTTTTAAGAAATTTACACTGGCAGTTTATTAAAAATGTTTGTGGTTCAGAACTATGAAAATTGTAAGTAAAAATAAAATTAGAATATTTGTTCACTGTGTTCATTTCACTTAGGCCTTATATAATAAAGAGACGAACATAGCCGAGTATACCCGATGTCTCACGAAGCGGGCGAGCGTATACGCATTTATAACGTCCATGGGAAGAAGCCTATTGATATTGATATTGAACTAAATCGGTTGACCGGTACCGGAGTAATGCCCAATTTAATGCCTATTTTATGGTAATATAACATTAGAAAGAATTTATCAAATGCAATTGTTAATAAATATGAACAATTATAATCAATCTAATTACTTTATTAATACCTGAAGGCTATTTTATAAGATTGTGTGGGAGACGGGAAATGTCTGTCCGTCTGTCCGTGTGCCTGTACGCGCGATAATTCAAATTCGCTCCATCGGATTTACATCAAATTTGGTATACACATTTATAACGTCCATGGGAAGAAGCCTATTGATATTGGACCAAATCGGTTAACCGGTGTCGGAGTAATGCCCAATTTAGTGCCTATTTTATGGTTATATATTAAAAAGAATTTATCAAATGCAATTCAGTTTTCATGACAACATATTGTTTTACAGTCTTCAAATACGGCTTTGGAAGTAGCAATATAGTTAGATTTGACAAATAACACTACCCATATATTCCTTCACATATAAGTTACTTATCAAACTTTAGACCTTTGTTCTTCCGTAAGCCCTGCTTAATGAATCGATGTGGAGCTTAACTCGGAAATCGATTAACAAAAATAACTTATTTTCTGGACGGAACTCAATATGCAGGGGTTTTCTGGGCCAGGGAACTCGAATCTAAGTAGTTTTTCCCAAGCTGCGCTTTCTAATCGTGGAAAGCCGAAAGTCGGATTTTTAGCGAACGTTTAGTTTATGAATGATTTTCGTGTAAGTGTTAATTAATTTTCTTGTAATTTTTAATCTTCGAATTAATTAACGTGGGCGAAGCCGCGGGCACCTGCTAGTAATAAATAAATCTTATTAAATATGTGATACTACATATTTTTGTAAATATAAATATTTTTCAGTACATATTTGTGTACATATGAGGCTACATACTAATCCTTGTGGCAGTGCGCGCAGCCATTCTTCCGCATGAGATGTCCATAATCCACGCTGCAGCTGGTAGTGCTTATCTCCAGTTTGACACTGACCGCAGAATGACATAGTGATCCCATGCACGTCATTCCTAATGTCACTTGTGTCATACGGATCGAAATTAATCACACAATTCACCGGTTAAAATGTCCCTGGTTCCATGGGGACATGTATGAAATAGTACACTCAGTCAGACCGAAACTGGTCCCGTCTTGTGCATTTATGAATAATTGTTTCTTCACCCAGAAAAAAAAAAATATATATATATATATATACAGTGTTTTAATGAATAACACCGAAATATTCTACCTGTATATAGAGGGAACATAGACAAGCAACTTTTATTATGAGATTTTTGTTCTATGACGTAAAATGTGTATGTTACAGGGCAATAAAGCCTTTACAATCTGGTGCTCATAAGTCAATAATTATGCGAAATAGGGTTGAAATTTTCATTAAATTGACTTCATTCCTTCCTAATGATCGATGAAAACCTGATTGTTAATCATTCGTCCACAGCTATTACATAATTTAGAGTTTTCATAAACTGCAAAATTTACAGACTAATCACATGACTGGCCGTCACTGCATTATTCTTTTTTTTATTCATAACAACTGACTACAGTGTTAACAACGAAGTTAGTTTATTTTTCTAATGTTAGAAGTCAGTGGCGGCCATGCCCTGTGAGATTTTATGCTGTTACAGGAAAAATTGAATCCACAGAGCAAAAGTCTCCTAATAAAAGTTTCTTGTCTATGTCCCCTCCATACACAGGTAAAATATTTCGGTGTTATTCATTAACACCCTGTATATATATAGGAGGCCCGTCCAGAAAGTAAATTTCCCTGGGACCGTTTACAGAAACAAAACACAATTTCAGGGAAATATTTATTGCAACATACACAGCAAGTGTTCAGCTATTTTTCAACATATTCGCCGCCGGAATTGAGACATTTGCCATACCGTGTGACCAACTTCTTAATGATTGTGTCGTAGAAGTCTGCTGCCTGGGATTTGAACCACTGTGCGACAACCACCTCTACCTCCTGCATTCTCTGTCATTTCTTGAGGTGTAGGAAAAGATGAAAATCACTGGGAACTTCTGCGGGAGACTTGCTGGGAGGTGTTTAAAAATCCACTCTACAACCCTAATTTCCTTCCCAGTGATACTCATCTATTCCTACACCTCAAGAAATGACAGAGAATGGAGGAGGCAGACATGGTTTTCACACAATGGTTCAAATCCCAGGCGGCAGACTTCTACAATACAAGCATTAAAACGTTGGTCCCACGGTATGGCAAATGTCTCAATTCCGGTGGCGAATATGTTGAAAAATAGCTTGCTGTAGCTGTTGCAATAAATATTTTCATGAAATTGTGATTTGATTCTGCAAACGGTCCCAGGGAAACCTATTTCTGGACGTGTCTCGTGTATATATATATATATATATATATATATATATATATATATTCTTTCTAATATATTACCATAAAATAAGCACTAAATTGTGCATTACTCTAGTACCGGTAAACCGATCTGGTCCAATATCAATAGGCTTCTTCTAATGGACATTATAAATGCGTATACCAAGTTTCATGAAAATCCTTTAAAGCGTATTTAGGTTATCGCGCGTACACACGGACTGACAGACATTTTCCCGTCCCCCACATAATTTCATAAAGTACCATTCTGGCGCTTAATAAAGAATAATTACAAATTAAGAAACCTCTAATAGTATATATATTGCGATACAAGTGCCGTAAACGGTGCATACGGATCGAGGAAAGAGTTTGAATCAACGAGGCGCTTGCGCCGAGTTTTTTTCTATTTCCGAGATCCGTTATGCGCTTACGGAACGAGTATTGCATGCTATTTTTTGCACGATGATTGTTTATATCAATTTAATTATATTAATTGAGATATTAGCTGAAAATATTATGTATATACATTATTGAAGATAGATGTTTATTTCAGAAAGTGATTCGCAAGTGTTTGTTGTTATGGGAACCGAATATTTGTCCTGTTAAAGTCGCCACAAACTGGGGGGCCTTGGTTCCGGTCTTCCATAAAGGCTTGTATTATGATGGTTTTACTTACGGCACTTGCGTTTTTTTGTAATTTTTACCGCACGGAGATTTCTGTTGTTTTCATAGCAACCAGATTGCGGCGGGAATGTCAAGTTACGATCCACGGCAACAATATTCGTAAGTACCACTAATTAGTTACGTCCAGGGCCGTCGCGTGGGCGGGGCGAGCGGGGCGATCGCCCCGGGCGCCGCGACCACGGGGGCGCCGTGGCAACGGCAAAAATAAAACAACAAAATTTGAAACAATAAGTAGGATGTACATAACATATTTTTTAAAGTTAGGTATAACTGAATTTTGAATATTACGTTGTATGTTTTTATTGAACAAATAAATATTTGACACCAATAACTTTAGGCCTATATTTGCTAAGTTATCCCAAAATAAATATTTCCTTATAAAGACATTTTTACGATCAACTACGTCACAGGAGAGACTGAATTATCTGGCCATCTTGTCCATTGAAAACAATGAAGCCCAAAAAATAGACTTGAAGGAAATTCTAACGACATTTGCTCGGGCAAAAACCAGGCGAATGCCATTTAATGTTTAGTACCTTATCTTAATTTGATAAATGCGGTTCCCTTTTCTATATGCTATTCAATGTATATATCGAGGTGTCCCACACTATTAATTTGTAGTCCATTAATAACGCCTATAGTGTTTTTTATGATTGTTAAGATTTTCTAACATTACTAAACTTGTATGAATTTGATTTTCAATACAATCTTATTTTAAAAAATTAAATAATTTTATTTCTGGTATTTTTGTAAGGTAATTCGATTAGGTGTCTCTTTTGGGAACAAGAACACAGACAGTGACGCAACCCGACGCTCAATTTTGCTTACGAGCGACTGGACGCGATGCGGCTTGGAACTTGTCCAGTCCACGTCGCACCAAGTCGCGTCGCTCATTGCGTGTTTAATCCCAAATGTTTATATGTATTTGATAGTGTCGCGTCACGTCGCTCGCTTTGTGTTTGTGTTTGAATCCTTACAGATAGGTGGAATGTCGGGTGGGTGCACGTGGGATTGAGTTTGGGGAGGGGGGCGCCTGACGAAATCTTGCCCCGGGCGCCAACAAACCACGCGACGGCCCTGGTTACGTCGTGCATAAAGTAATAAAAATTATATATAAATTACGCTATCCATTATTAATAGACAGGATAGAGAAGGTCATGCGAGTGTTTCCCGTTTAAGTAAGCCTTAAAAATGACAATAAAACTAACCTAGGCTTCTCTTGTTTAGCGTATGTTGTGAACGAAATCGAAATCACGAAATAGCTGGTATCCAGACCCTCTCTAATCCGAATGTAAAAGGGGATTCAACAAAGCTTAATTAAATAGTTCAAAAAGCCGCCACAAGATTGACTTTACGGGTGACCTCCATTTTAGCGTAGGAACCCTACCCTTGCAGCTAATCTCTGGTGGGGGTTGAGGGAGAATTACAAATTTGAGGGTAGGTTGGGGTACATCAAAGGGATGCCTTCAACCGAGTCCCGTTTCATGAGGGGAGAACTCAGAGGAAATCTTGTTAACCTTTCCCTAATTCAATTTCGAGAAATCATCATCGTTTTGTGTAGTTTACAAGTTCAAGAGCATCCCGCTAGAGGCGCTCTGATCAACAGAATTCTACAGATTTGCTCAATATATAAGTTATTCTGCATCGTGCATTCGTCTATCTTTGTGGTTAATTTGAAAAATGTTTCAGAAGGCCTTTATAGATAATAACTTTGCAGATAAGAACTGTATATAAGAATTTATTTTTACAGATAATAACGCCGTATAATTTTATATATGATGAATTATTTTACTATTAAAAGTTTGTATTTTTTTTCTGAGAATTTCAAAAACACATAATAATTTATTTTATATATGACGTAACCGTTGGCACTGCCTTCTTCCAAAGCTACCCGTGAACACTGCCAATACACTGTTGTCATGAGAACTGTACATGGAATGTGATTTGGATTTGATAATTCTGTGTAAAAAGATATTAAGTATCCTCGAAAAATTTGATTTTTTACATTTAAAATCAAATTTGTATACCCTTTCTGAGTGAGCACTTACATTATTAAACGAAGGTACTGTCAAAATTCCAAGCAGCTGCCTATTATAGTTTATGCTCTGCGTTGATTCTGTCAGCCATTAAGACAGTCAGTCAGGACAAAGCATCTTAAACAGGGTGTTAATGAATAACACCGAAATATTTTACCTGTGTATAGAGGGGACATAGACAACCAACTTTTATTAAGATATTTTTGCTCTATGGATTCAATTTTTCCTGTTACAGCATAAAATCTCCCAAAGCATGGCCGCCACTGACTTCTAACATTAGACAAAAATGCAAAGCAAAGGAGCTTCGCTGTTAACACTGTAGTCAGTAGTTATGAATAAAAAAAAAAAGACTAATGCAGTGGCGACCAGTCGTGTGATTAGTCTGTAAATTTTGCAGATTATGGAAACATTAAATTATGATATAGCTATTGACGAATGATTAAGAGTCAGGTTTTTATCGATCACTAGGAAGGCATGAAGTCAATTTAGACATTTTAACCCTATTTCGCGAAATTATTGACTTATGAGCAACAAATTGTATTGAATTTAATGCCATGTAAGCATACACATTTTACGTCATAGAGCAAAAATTTCTTAATAAAAGTTGTTTGTCTAAGTCTCCTCTATATACAGGTAAAATATTTCGGTGTTATTTATTAACACCCTGTATATAGAAGAGAATAGATATATGATTGTGATTTGAATAAGTTTGAAAATACTCTGCACTTTTTTTATTGATGTTAATAAACAATATAGCTGTATTTAATGATATCCTGAGGTGTGTTTGAAATCCTCACGTCTGTCTATTTTTAGTTAGGTGGGTTTAAAAACGCATTTATTGTTGAATTTTAGTGCCTTTAAGAATATTATACTGTTTTGTTGATGTCTTTTGGGTAAGTTTAATGATAATAATCCTCTATTTTATTGCTGAAAGTATTAAGTATATTGAAATTGTCATTTCCTCAGCATTATTACCCCAGCATCGTTTTCACAATGCGACTTTATTTCACAAAGAGAATGGAATGAGATAGCATAAATGTGTTTAGACCTGCAGAGAGATATAAACATTAGAACCCAACAGACTGTAACTAGAAACTTCCCTCTTTATTTCCATCTTTCTCTTTTCACTACGTAAACTTTAAAACTTACATAACACAGGAGACCGTGTTTTTGTTTGTTGCAAGTTGACTGTTTCACATTAAGTCTGGTATAACAAAACACTGCATTATTGCGTTAGATCCTTCTTACAGAATCAACTTTCTCAAAATGAGGACAACGGATGCAGGAAATATAAGCTGAAATGAAAAATGGTAACTGGAAATATGAAACCGTGAGTTTTTTTTGAAAATGCACCAATGGAACGAGTATAGAACTAGTAGCCTACTCTATTTTATCAGCACTTATATATGACGCAATAATAGAAATACAGACTCCACCTCGATATTTTCCCCCACACCACGCTGGCGTTTAGAAATCAATGAAAGTGTATATCCTGCGTCTAATAGTTGTAGCATTGGTAGGCTATAAATTCTGTGAGAGCTAACTCGCAAAGGAGGGAATTGAAGTGAAGTGCTTTGTATCGGAAACTGAAGGGGCTTTTTAAACACAACGAAAGGCGAAATATTTATTTATGGAATTCAAAAACAGGAACTAGCAGTGTTTTATAACTATAGGCCTATTTAAGGGGTAAGGAGTAAATTTGATTTGTATTAAAAATACCATTTGTATTTTAAAAAATTAGAAAAAAAAATTATTATAAAAGAAAATGTAATTAAATCGCGAAGGATGGAATGGGCTGGACATGTTGCAAGCATGGGGGAGGAAAGACACATCTCAAAAGTATTGACTGGGAGACCCGAAGGGAAAAGACCACGTGGAAGACCTAGACGTAGGTGGGAGGACAATCTTAGAACGGATTTATGGGAAGTAGGATTTGTGGGGGATGACTGGATGGAGTTAGCACAGAATAGGGTTGAATGGCGGACTCAGGTAAGCGTGGCAATGAACCTTCGGGCTCCATAAAATAGATAATATCCCTTTAGCTTGTTTAGGAATTGTCTATTGCCATTGAGTAAGTAAGTAAGTAAAAGAAAATGTAATATATATACACATATACGCCTACTCTTCATGGACTTTTTTAACACTTACACTGAAGATATTTCACACATTGTAGATTATGTTCTTCGTATGATGTATACATGTAGATAGACAAAATAATTGCTGAGAAATAATGACATTTGTGTGAATTATCATGTTAACGGCATTTCAGTGCACAAATCGTGGCTGCCATTTTGTAACGACTATTCCACTCATACGCCGCGTGTTTGATATTGACCAATAACGTTTAGCAATTCCTCGGATGTAGACCAATCACGATCGCTTATCTTATAAAATGCTTGCTATTAATATGAGGATGGGATTTTACCTGATAAAATCGTCAGTTCGTTACTGGACTCGTAAGCATCAATGTGCAGTGATTAATAGTCGCATGCTGCCATTAAGCACTACGAGAACAGATTATTTTATAATATAACATTATTTGTTTGGAAAATGAAATAATAAAATGTACAATGATTAAAAACACAACTTCGATTCGGTGCAAGCCAGTTCGTGTGCTTATATACAGTGGTCTTATATGCACCACTGGTAGCACTGGCTACGACATGATAACTCGAATCGATTCATGGATGGTTGATTCATAGTAAGCCATGATCTCCCAGCTGTTAGTTTTGTTTTATACAACAAAGCACGAAAGTAATTATTATTTGTATAATCCGTTACATTTTTATTCATGGAATAGTCTTCATAAATCCAACTCGAGTTGACGAGTTACATCAGATAAATTCGCGAATCTATTGATAAACTCAACTCTGTTCATTCGTCTAAGTTAGTAAGCTGTGATCTCATAACGGGCAGAATATTGACAACAAAGTAAAACAATAATTATTATTTACAAAATCCGTTGGGGGTACGCCGTAGCGTAGTGGTTGAGGCGCTGCGCTACAAACCGGAAGGTCGCGGGTTCGATCCCCGATGAGGTCGTTGGAGTTTTTCAATTGGCCTAATCCTTCTGGTGGCACTATGGCCCTGGGGTCGACTCAGCCTCCAACAGAAATGAGTACCAGGAGCAATCCTGGGGGTAAAGGCGGCCGGTGCGTAAGGCTGACAACCGTACCACCTTCATGTGCCGATGTCTAAAAATCTGGGAGCCTCAACCTCCTGGAACCCTCTGGGCCTCCATGTAATAGGGAACACTTTACTTTACTTTTTTACAAAATCCGTTACAGTTAATTCATGGAATAGTCTTGATAAATCCAACTCGAGTTGACGAGTTTCATCAGACAAATTCACTCCTGCTGCGCTATCGCGAATCTATCGATAAACTCGTCAACTCTCGTGGGATTGCCTATGATAATTACCCATAATTGTAATAGTTCAATTAATTCTGAAAATAGTATGGAATTCTAGAAGTAGGCTACAAGGTTACAAGACAATTGCTGAGAAAGAAAAATGCATAATCAGCTTATTCTGTATTAGCACTTACTTTATGCATCTGGAAAGCACATTTTGAGAACCAAAGATTAACTTCAATGCTTCTAACAACTGCAACTTTAGTTTTAAATTATTCTCCCTGTAAATTCAAAACATCTTTTTTTAAATGTTTTATTAAAAACAAGGGACCTTTTCATTTTAAAGGTTCCGGATCATAATGGACTTCCCTATGCCATAAAACCCATAAACGTGATTAAAATACTCTAATCTGGTGTTTGAATGCCTCTCTTGTAACATTTTAGATAGAGCTATCTGATAGAGGGGGTGCCTATTTCCTCTTTCCCTAACGCAGCGCAGAGGTTTTATATTCGCGATAAGGGGGAACTTCCTAAGACAGTCTTGGCTTGATGCTTCCCATAAAATCACCCTCCATACTTCAAGTACACAGCCTCTCTCTGGTAATGGCGTTATTAAAACCAGCAAACTTGAAATCTCTCCCAGTAGAGATTTTTTTTTTAAGGTGAAGATACTTATGAAGTGTGTTGTTAGTATATCTCAAGCTGAAGTGCTTAGCATATCTTAATCAAGTTATCCTATCTCTTTGATGAAACCTCGTGAAACCCAGTAGTGATCCTTGTGTGAAAATAACAATCATTAGTAGACTTCGGATTTTAGGTAAAAACCTATTTTAATCCTTAAGTGATATATGGACGAAAACTTTTATATGCATGTTTCATAAGTAGGGACCGGATTCTTAGGTTTTTACCTATTTTTTTCCTTGCTTCCAAAACAAAAAGCGCTCATACACTTTTTTGAATCATGTCCATAGGATTCACCCACATTAATTCTGTGACACCTAAAAATACCTAAATGGGGTATAAAAACCTAAATATACCTAAACGGGATATAAAACCTAAAATATCTAATTTAGGCTACTTTTCGTCTTTTTTGTTAAATTTCTCAGTTGTGAAATCGATATTTTGCGGAGAGACAATTTTTGTCGTGTTGAAATTCATACCACCAGCGTTTCGTTCAACCCAATGTCGTCTAGGATGACAGTATCAAGAGAGGAAGTGTAACTTAAGAGTACCGGCGTATTCCTTTTAAAATATTCGTACGAACAACCATTGTTGCCGTGTATGAACAAGGATATAGATTTCGGTGTTTTAAAGCGTTTGTTTGCCTTAAGCCTTTAGCACTGTCCTGTTATTCACACTGGGTTTTAAGAAGACGTGTTAATTATGTATTGAATCCTATGTAGCAAATTCAAATTCATTATACCAATTATTCTACCCGAAAACAATATTTTGAACAAAAAACCTAAAAAAAAACTATTTCATCTAATGGAAAACCTAAAACAGTGTTTTTAAAAACCTAAAAATCCGGTCCCTATTCATAAGTGACTATGCCTAAAACTGATAATTTTATAGGACCTAAAACAACCTATTTCTACGTTAGAGCCTAATATTGCCTTTTGGCTTGTTTTTCCTCTAAAGTTCAAAATAAGTTAATTTTTTTTATAAATTCTAGCATTTATTTTCAGTTCGTACTAAATTTTTGGCTCGGAATGTGCAGTACACGACACATTGGTGACGTGGTTAAATAGTAAGGAATGTTTCGTCTTCAGTAGAAAAATTTCTTGGAATTCCCAAGAAATGTAGTGTTTTTCTCCAGACTCCCACACCCAGTAAAAAAAAGTAGTTATGGTAGTAATACAGGCTCTAGTACTAGGGTCTATATAATTCTGTGTACCATAGGCCTATATCTGTTTTTTATCATGATCACTGATGAATGGTGACTTCAATAAATATAATATTCTGCATTGTAATTGAGATATTTTAGAAAACTGGCAACTTAACGATTTTATAAGAGACTATTTTAGGTACCTAAAACAGCATTTTTAGCGACCTAAAAGTCCGAAGTCTAATCATTACTAATAATCAGGGCCCGGATTCTAATGAAATGTAATATTTTTATTGATGCTGCATAGACATTGCCAACTTGTAGATAAATCCTAATCATGGCCTCTAGATTATAGAAATACAATTTTATTAGGTCATTTCTTGTCATTTTCGGGTCATTTGCTTCCTTATTTAGTCATTTTCATGTATTTACATTGAGTGTGTTAACTTTTTTTCGTCGCTAGCAGTGCTGTCTTTGAAGTGTTGTTTATTTAATGCAAGAAGGAAAAATTCACCGTTACAGTGTTGTCATGTCTAGTCGGAAATGAGAATCAAAGAAACGCCAAAATGTTGTATTATATTACTATTGTTATTAGATTGACTTGGCACCTGCTTGGATTTGAGAGTGCAAACTACTGTTTACCCTTAATAAACAATAATAGCCTATAATCCGGCAGACCACAAAAGGAAATGCCGAATTTTGACTCGTCAGTACCTCAGTGCCAGTATAAATTTCCGTGAGAAATTAACATTCACAATATTACAGTTATTTACGTACAGTTTTTACAATTATGTATAAGCTAGTCTATAACTTTGTGTGTACAATAATAATTTTTTATGAATAAAATATCAGTTTTTAGGTCATTTTTTATAATTATTAAGTCATTTTCTTTAAAATTTAGGGTCATTGTATAGGTCATTTTTCGAACAATTTTAGGTCATCAGAATCCGGGCCCTGTTAATAAGTAATAATTGTTATAGGTAAACTGATGTAACAACCTTCCAGAATGCTTTTGTTTAATCAGTGATAATTGCAATTATGATGTGCAGAAAATAAGTTATTTTTGAGAATATTATAGGAGAAAAATTCCTCCGACACTAGGACTTGAACCCAGGACCTTTGGTGAAGATACTTATGAAGTGTGTTGTTAGTATATCTCAAGCTGAAGTGCTTAGCATATCTTAATCAAGTTATCCTATCTCTTTGATGAAACCTCGTGAAACCCAGCAGTGTTCCTTGTGTGAAAATAACAATCATTACTAGGGACCGGATTTTTAGGTTTTTAAAAACACTGTTTTAGGTTTTCCATTAGGTGAAATAGTTTTTTTTAGGTTTTTGTCCAAAATATCGTTTTCGGGTAGAATAATTGGTTTAATGAATTTGAATGTGCTACATAGGATTCAATACATAATACTTAAATATCTTTCAAGATTCTCAACTGTGAAGTTCTTCCTGTTATCTCTTAGAATACATTTGAAGGCAGAAAATGTCCTTTCAACCTCACATGACGTCAACAATGGTTGTTCGTACGAATATTTTAAAAGGAATACGCCGGTACTCTTATACTTCCTCTCTTGATACTGTCATCCTAGATGACATTGGGTTGAACGAAACGCTGCTGGTGGTATTAATTTCAACCCGACAAAAATTGTCTCTCCGCAAAATATCGATTTATCAACTGACAAACAAAAAAGACAAAAAAGTAGCCTAAATTAGATATTTTAGGTTTTATATCCCGTTTAGGTACATTTAGGTTTTTATACCCCATTTAGGTATTTTTAAGTGCCACAAAATTAATGTGGGTGAATCCTATGGACATGATTCGAAAAAGTGTATGATCGCTTTTTGTTTTGGAAGTAAGGAAAAAAATAGGTAAAAACCTAAGAATCCGGTCCCTAATCATTACTAGACTTCGGATTTTAGGTAAAAACCTATTTTAATCCTTAAGTGATATATGGACGAAAACTTTTATATGCATGTTTCATAAGTGACTATGCCTAAAACTGATACTTTTATAGCACCTAAAACAGCCTATTTTTACGTTAGAGCCTAATATTGCCTTTTTGCTTGTTTTTCCTCTAAAGTTCAAAATAAGTCATTTTTTGTTATAAATTCTAGCATTTATTGTCAGTTCGTACTAAATTATTAGTTCGGAATGTGCAGTAGGCCTACATGACACATTTATGACGTGGTTAAATAGTAAGGAATGGTTCGTCTTCAGTAGAAAAATTTCTTGGAATTCCCAAGAAATGTAGTGTTTTTCTCCCGACTACCACACCCAGTAAAAAAAAAGTAGTTATGGTAGTAATACAGGCTCTAGTACTAGGGTCTATATAATTCTGTGTACCATACGCCTATATCTGTTTTTTATCATGATTACTAATGAATGGTGACTTCAATAAATATAATATTCTGCATTGTAATTAAGATATTTTAGAAAACTGGCAACTTAACGATTTTATAAGAGACTATTTTAGGTACCTAAAACAGCATTTTTAGCGACCTAAAAGTCCGAAGTCTAATCATTACTAATAATCAGGGCCCGGATTCTAATGAAATGTAATATTTTTATTGATGCTGCATAGACATTGCCAACTTGTAGATAAATCCTAATCATGGCCTCTAGATTATAGAAATACAATTTTATTAGGTCATTTCTTGTCATTTTCGGGTCATTTGCTTCCTTATTTAGTCATTTTCATGTATTTACATTGAGTGTGTTAACTTTTTTTCGTCGCTAGCGATGCTGTCTTTGAAGTGTTGTTTATTTAATGCAAGAAGGAAAAATTCACCGTTACAGGGTTGTCATGTCTAGTCGGAAATGAGAATCAAAGAAACGCCAAAATGTTGTATTATATTACTATTGTTATTAGATTGACTTGGCACCTGCTTGGATTTGAGAGTGCAAACTACTGTTTACCCTCAATTAAATAACATAATCCAGCAGACCACAAAAGGAAATGCCGAATTTTGACTCGCCAGTACCTCAGTGCCAGTATAAATTTCCGTGAGAAATTAACATTCACAATATTACAGTTATTTACGTACAGTTTTTACAATTATGTACAAGCTAGTCTATAACTTTGTGTGTACAATAATAATTTTTTATGAATAAAATATCAGTTTTTAGGTCATTTTTTATAATTATTAAGTCATTTTCTTTAAAATTTAGGGTCATTTTATAGGTCATTTTTCGAACAATTTTAGGTCATCAGAATCCGGGCCCTGCAAATAAGTAATAATTATTATACGTAAACTGATGTAACAACCTTCCAGAATGCTTTTGTTTAATCAGTAATAATTGCAATTATGATGTGTAGAAAATAAGTTATTTTTGAGAATATTATAGGAAAAAAATTCCTCCGACACTAGGACTTGAACCCAGGACCTTTGGGTTCAAGTCCCAGTGTCGGAGGAATTTTTCTCCTATAATATTCTCATGTAATGTCCAACAGAGACAATAATTCTGTGTCAGAATAAAGATCTAGTTTGATAAGCATGTGTGAAGGAATATGTGGGTTGTGTTATTTGCCAAAGCTAACTGTATTGCAACTTCCAAAGCCTTATATGAACACTGTAAAACAATTTGTTGTCATGTGAATTGATTTTCATTTGATAAATTCTAATATATTACCATAAAATAGGCACTGAATTGGGCATTACTCCGGTAACGGCCAACCTAGTTGGTCCAAAATCAATAGACTTCTTCCCATGGACGTTATAAATGCGTATACCAAATTTCATGAAAATCAGACAGAGTGTATTTGAGTTATCGAGCGTACAGACACATGGACAGACATTTTCCCGTCCACCATATAATTATAGGTAGACTATCAGGTGAATTCGGATCAAATCGATCAATGTTTTCACATTTATGTTTGCTTTCATGATATCCCTTTCGTCCACCTATGTAAAAAATATCGGATCTCTGCGCGCCATAATGTTATAAACCACTGAATCAAGCAGAGCGGGCTAACAAACCGAATGATCGACCATTCCTTGCGTTATGTTGAAAAATATATATTTCAGCGAAGCTCTTTCTTCCCGGTCTATGGCGGAAGAGCAAGGTCACCTCAATTAGTTTCACATGTGAAATGTAACAGCGAAAACTGATGCTTCCATAACTAAAAAAACTTTTCTGCCAGTTTTTCGCCCATAACTTGCGAACAAAAGCGAAAATTTAAGATCTGGCTTTGAAGTGCATTAGGAAATTTTCCAGTCCACCTATGTTAAATATTTCAGATCTCTGCCTACCTTAGATTTGACTGGGTATCGCACACAGACAGACAGAAAAACAGACAGACAAATACTTCCGCTTACTATGTGGTAGAATTCGTAGATAGACTTTCAATAATTGAGGAGCTGTTTTTAACTCATTATCTCCAAAAAATCAAAATACGGTTTTTCGTTGTTTCTGTGTGACTTTCCTGAGCTCTTTCAAAATTAAAAATTAAATATTTTCTTTCAAATCGCAATACTTCACTGTGAAATTGTACACAGAATTTCCACTTTAGAATCAAAACTCTATACGTTTTCCCACCTTCATTGTTTTCCGAAAGCAATCAACCCTCAATCAAACAGCACAAAGTACTCTATTTTGTTTTACATTAACCCTTAAATTGATCATGTATCCTATGGGATACAGTCATTTGTCTTAAAATTATATTTAAAAAAACGGAAAAGAAACTGGAAGAAAAATTTAAATTTCATGTAGCAAGAAAATAACTGAGGGCCTAGTCATTGTGTTAGCTGTTTTCTTCGCAGTCCGGCACGGATTTGTATATTCTGAGAGAAATTCTCTCACGCCTAATTAAGGGTTAATATATCACTGTGTCCATTATGTTTTTAAAATAAAATCAGGTAAACTGATGTAACAAAGTGCCAGTATGTTTTTGTTTAATCAGTTAAGACTGCAATTATGATATGCAGAATATATATTTTTTTTTAATTGATTTCCAAGTTAAGCTCCAGATTTATTCATTAAGCAGGGCTTACGGAAGAAGAAAGGTCTACCATCTCGGCCACCTGGGTCATTTTAACGGTCTAGTTGGATAAGCGCATGTAAATCAATATGTTTTTTGTCATAGCTACCTGTATTTTAATTTCCAAGGCCTTATAAGATTACAGTAAAACAATAGGCTATGTTGTCAAGATAACTGATTTTCATTTTTTTTTTATAAATTCTTTCGAATACGTATATTACCATAAAATAGGCACTAAATTGAGCATTACTCCGAAACAGGTCAACCGATTTTATCCATTATGAATAGACGTCTTCCTACGGACATTATAAATGTGTATACCAAGTTTCATAAAAATCCGGTAAAGCGTATTTGAGTTACCGCGTCTTTAAAATATACACTAAATTGGGTTTTACTCCGGTACCGGTCTACCGATTTGGTCCAATATCAGTAGACGTCTTTCCACGTACATTATAAATGGGTATACAAAATTTCAGGAAAATCCAATAAAGCATATTTGAGTTATCGCGACTTCTTATATATTAACATAAAAACACTAAATTGGGCATTATTCCGGTACTGGCCAACCGATTTGGTCCAATATCAATAAACATCTTCCCATGGACATTATAAATGCGTATACGAAGTTTCATAAATATCCGATAAAGCGTATTTGAGTTATTGCGCCTTTAAAGTAGACACTAAATTGGGTTTTACTCCGGTACCGGTCAACAGATTAGGTTCAAATTCAATAGGGCACTTTTCATGGACGTCATAAATGGGTATACCAAGTTTCATGGAAATCCGATACAGCGTATTTGAGTTATGGTGCGTACAGACACACGGACAGACGGACAGACAGACGGACATACATTTTTTCGTCCACCACACAATCTCATAAAGTACCATACTGGCACTTAATAAAGAAAATCGTGCTAAATGTAATTATTTTTCATTTTGATATGTTAAAAAGTTATTCAACACCTTCAACGGCATCTACCTGAGTCTTTCAATGGTCACCTTGCGACATAGATTTTTTGAAGCGGTGGGGAAATTTATATCCAAAATGAGACAGCTTAAGATAGAACTGGCCGAGGGGGTGGGACCAAAGGAGTAAGGGGAGTATTCCACTGTAGCTATACGGCTGTATATAGAGTGGTGTGTTGTGTATCTACGTTTGCTGGATAGTTATGTCTGTGTGTTTTATTGGTGTGTTGGTTAGTCTGGGTGGTGTGTTTGTAAGATTTGTTTGTTTGTTAGTTTTAATTGTATGTTCTAGGGTTGGTTTGTTTTAATAATGTACATTTGTGTATTTGTTTTACTTAATTGTGTGTTATATTTTTGCTTGTGCAGAGCTGTAGCATAATGGCTCGTGCACAAACTTATTTAATTTTTATTGTGCCAATAAAAGCGCATAATTAATACATTCATATTTTTAATTGCTTTGCACCCTCTCTTTGCCATATGGCAACGGCTGCTCCGCGTATGTGGGGGCCTTGGAGTAGAGAAAGTAATAAGTTAATAACATATGCTTAGACACATGTGTTTTAAATTGTTTCTTATGTAGTATTTCCTAGGCCCACTGGAACGTCCACAATAAAGAACAAGACGTAAAATACATGCTAATAGAGTAGGCTATGTAAAACATTTCAACTGCACATCAAGATGTTTAGAGATTTCAATACCACTGCACTTCATTTTTATAACTGCAGCGTGCATGGACATAAAACGCGTCTGGCTGGGGAAACTATAACATAAAAGCTTCCTCTTCTCTTTCTACGTAGAACCTGAGAAGATAAGTTGTCGCCATTTTTACTTGTTTTATGGCGGAATGAAAATGTGTATAGTCGAAAAAAAGAAGGAAGTATATCTAGAAATAAAAGGAGTGACGAAAGAAGAAAAATACACTTAGAAGGTTCCTTTAGAAAGAGAAAATATTACTTCATGAAACAAAACCTTTCTATACACTCAGACGTATCTCTGTGCAGTGATTTACAAGGGACGGAGGTTTATTGAAGCATGTATGATATAGGGACACTAGCGAGAATTTTTGTATGAAATATCACGGCCCGGTGAATACACCACGGCCTCATTTGTCTACGGTAACGACGTGTCGATGGCGTTCTGACGTAACAGGAAGAAACGACACGCTATTAATTGCCCAACGCCTGCTGTGGTTTTTTTCTTTCCTACAATGAGTTTCATGTTTATTATTTTGAAATTCTAGAAACCAAGGCCGCTCTCCATGCTGTAATTAATGAAGCTGCCGTGTGTCAACTGTCTGCATCATTTTAGCGTAGGTACTGTTATTCGTTTGTTAATTCCATGTAATAATAATTATCATCTTTTCGCTTTCAGAAGGAAAATGCAGGTATACATTATGCTACAAGACAAAATAGTCACAAAGTATAACTAGAGTGGCACAATGCCATCGTGTATGCAAATTTATGTTTGCTCTCTACCCTATCCTACATCCAGCACCCATAATCTGCCGCGTATTCGATACTAACCAATAATGTTTAGCAATTCCTCGTATATTATCCACCAATCAAAGTCGTTTATCTTACAATAGGGTCGCAAAGATGCAATTTTAGCTGATAAAACGTCAGCTCGTTACTGGATGCGTAAGGCATCGCTGTAGAGTGACTAATACGTCACAAACTGCCAGTGAGCAGAATAAAAACACATTATTTTATGCAACATGCATCCCTCTGTTTTTTAATATCAGCTCTGTTTATACTCCTTTCAGCTGCGAGGTCATATCAGTATTCGGGATCTGTGTCTACACAGTAGAGTAGACCATGGAACTATTGCTTGTCAATTGTTTCTATTGTTAGGCTACTTTATGGAGTAAATTTCAACTGATATTAATTTAAATGAATATGATAAAGGATGAAATAGCTATGATGATTCATGGTATGTAAATATCCAATTCGGCATTTGCCTTTACGACTGGGGAAAACACGAAAAAAATGTAAAATTGGCCCGAATGCGAGTCCATCCCTCTTATACAGGGTGTTAATTAATAACACCGAAGTATTTTACCTGTGAATAGAAGGGGCATAGACAAGCAACTTTTATTAGTAGATTTTTGCTCTATGGATTCAATTTTTCCTGTTACAGCTTAAAATCTCCCAGGACATGGCCGCCACTGACTTCTAACATTTGAAAAAATGCAAAACAAACGAGCTTCGTTGTTAACACTGCAGTTATGAATAAAAGAACTATTGCAGTGGTGGCCAGTCAAGTGATTAATCTGTCAATTTGGCAGATTATGAAAACTCTAAATTATTATATAGCTGTTGATGAATGATTAAGAATAAGATTTTTGTCGATCACTAAGAAGGCATGAAGTCAATTTAATTAAAATTTCAAATCTATTTTGCTTCATTATTGACTTATGAGCACCAAATTATAATGATTTTAATGCCCTGTAGCATAGGCCTACACATTTTACGTCATAGAGCAAACATCTCCGAATAAAAGTTGCTTGTCTATGTCCCCTCTATACACAGGTAAAATATTTCGGTGTTATTCATTAACACTCTGTATATGGTAAGTGTGTGTATTTACTTGTACTTCGGATCTATGTAATGCAATACATTCGTCTTATCTTCCCGTATCATAAGATATTTGGTAGACAGATGCTGAGGCAATCACTATCAGGTAATTTGCGTACAGAAATGCAAATCCACTGCTACGACATGGAAGAGTAAAGCCCTACAAGAGAAAACCGTTTGAGCGAAGTATTGGTGACCACAGAGGATTTAGGTGCTCACTGTCCCTATAATAAGCTTATGGTCTTAATGGACGCCGTGTGTCGATACAAGTGACCCGCCGTTCTTACTTGCTACCTTAGGGCCATAGCGACACATGTAGAGCTTCAGTGCTCAGCAAACTTTGTAATTATTGACGACCTTACAAACAATAGGACAGTAGACCTCTTCATCTTTGAAAGTGAATAAAAATAAAATCAGGTAAACTGATGTAACAAAGTTCTAGAATGCATTTCTTTAATCAGTTATAATTAGGGGGCGGATTTCTATGACATGTCATATTTTTCCCCTTTGCATTATTTCAGGTTTCCAACTAATTTAAACCCGATTCCAAGCATCCTGGTGAAAATGGAATGGCTTTTAATGTTCATATAACTGCATATTTAGGAAATTTTCAACTATTGTAGCATATTTAGTATAAATATGCATATTTAGGTCATATTTTTGCATATTTCTGTGCATATTAAAGAAATTTTGAACTTTCATATCATCATTTGTAAATTTTGCATTATAAGTTACTGATACTTTTTGTGAATTTACAGAAATTTTAAATAATTAATATTATATTCTAATAAAATGGATTGTAATGAAACTTAAAAAAATATATAAACAATGTGTAAGTGGTAAAGTCATATTTTAAATTTTATTGGTCATATTTTAATGTTTTTAGGTCATAAATGCATGCATATATCATATTTTTTAGGTCATAGAAATCCGCCCCTAGTTAAAATATACAGAATTTTAGTGTTCTTTAATTGCTTTCCAAGCTAAGCTCCATATTAATTCATTAAGTTAAGCAGGGCTTATGGAAGAACAAAGGTCTAGTTTTATTTTTAAATCAGATTAAAATCGTCCAGCGTCAGCTGAACTATACAGATTCGTGACACAAAAATACCAACAACAAAAAATGTCAAATTGGCCGGTATCGGGATTTGAACACATGAGTCGTAGAACTCTGCCGCAAGGAATTTGAACCACTATGTGACAAACTTCTCCTCCTCTCTGTAATTCCCTGTCATTTCTTGAGGTGTAGAAAAAGATGGAAATCACTGGGACGAAAACCGGGCTGTAGGGTGAATGTTTCAACACCTCCCAGCCGAACTTCTGCAGGAGACTTGCTATTCTCTATCCCATTTAAGAACGATCCTGTTTAAAACAGGCTATGACAGCGTGGATGTCATAGCCCGCACGTGAGAACGCAAGTGTTCACCGTGTTTAATGTTAGTTTGTTTATTCTCAGTACAACTCACCCGCAGGGTCGTCGTGAACAATGAATCCTTTTGTTTGCTAATTGATATACTATAATGATGACGATGCCAGTGAGAGTTCGTTATTTCACGTGTAAATGTTGATATTATTGTTGCATGAACTTGCGAACACTCGTTAGCCACACCCTGCTAATGGCGCATGCTAATGACATTAACCAATCACGTTTTGTCACATAATACGAATTTTCCGCGAACTCTCTGTGAGTTCTCCTCCCCTTTGTTTTGACTAGGATCAAACTAGAATGGGATCAATTATAGTAAGTGTTTAAACACCCACAGTACAGGCCGGACTTTGCTCCCAGTGATTTCCATCTTTTCCCACACCTAAAGAAATGATAGATAATGACAGAGAGGCGGAGATGTTTGTCACACAGTGGTTCATCCCTCGCGGCCGACTTCTACAATACAGGTGTTTAAAACTTGGTTCAAAAGTATGACAAATGTTTCAGTTCCGGTGGCGATGTTGAAAAATAGCTGAACACTTGCTGTATCGGTTGGAATATAAATGTCCATGAAATTGTGTTCTGTTTCTGTAAACGACCGCAGGGAAACTTACTTTATGGACGCACCTCGTATTAAAAATACAAACTAAATTTGTTTGTGTTAGAATTTAGTTAGTGTAAGATATCCTTTGGGGATGTGAAGAATGCAGAATCGCTTCAATAATAGCATGGGCGTACGGTGAAATTTTGTTCGGGAGGGGTTCAATGTAAAGTCGTCTCAGCTCCATGTCCTTGCGCACATTGTGAATTATTACCTTTTTTAATTACTAAACACTTGTATTGTGATAATGAATACACTGTAATAAATTAATATACAGCTCAGTCTTTGAAACGGTTTTTCTTGAGATTTCTATCCATTTCTCGTTTAAGCTAGAGAATATATATAAAAACTTTCTTTTGAAAAATTATCATAATACTGTATGGTGCATAGAACACGTTTTTAAAGTCATCTGTAAATCCACCGGTGGAAAAGCCCGATTGATTCCGATTCCTTCATGATAATTTTGTGATGAGCTCATGATTACTGTTGGCTTTACAAACAGGTTGATGGATTTCGGCGGGAGTATTCGAGTTGTCGTTTGACATATTCCGAAGGGATTTTTATTTACTAGTAATACATCACTGTTATTAAGCTGAAAAACTACAAACACCTCGAGGTTTTGAAATTTGAATCTTAAATAAATTACGATAAATCTTAAATAATGCTTTGATATGTAAGAAATTGTTAAATATGTAACAGCAGATTCAGAGTTTTTTATTTTTTATGTTTTTTATTTCGTTCCATATTTAAAATATTGCAGATATTTCAGGAGGGGTTTCAACCCCTTACCGTACGCCCATGAACAATAGATTGTTCTATAACGCAGACATGTAGGCTTAAGTTTAAAAGAATAGCTTGAAGTTGAATCAAAGAAAGCAAGATGATAGGGATACATAAGCCGCTGTTGAGCTGGGCATCTGGTTAAGTGAAGGTCCCTTCGTATAAATAATGCATGCGGTCAGAAGCTTGCTGTGGCCTATCTCTCTATACGTCTGTCTCTCTACCGAAACCATCTCTCTCTGGACCAACGGTATGTCTGGTGCTCTAGATATAACCTGTATATTCCATCAGATTGAGAGGAAACCAAGTCTTACTTTATGCATTAAAAATAACATTAAGTGTCACTCAATGTTTCAACTATATTAAGAGATGATTTTTACTAAAGAATACAACATGAAAGTATAATGATATTTTTTCCACTAAAATAAAGATATTATAGATAAGTTTTTTTTTCGAAATGTAGTTTAAAGGGGGTGTAATAAAATTACTAAACACGTATTCTGTGTAGGCGTTCGTTCTTTAAAAAGGTGTTCAGTAAAATCGTACGTATGTTTTATTTTATATTTTTATTTTTTTGGGCAATATTTTTTAATAAATGCATAAACGATTTCAAAAAAATAATGCAGTAAATTTGTAAATAAAGTATCAAAGAGTTTTACATAAAAAAGTATTTTGTTTTCTAATGACAGGTTTACATGAAAAGATAACATTAACCACTGCAACCTAAGAAAAAATAAATAAATAACATAAC
The DNA here is from genome assembly GCA_964059195.1 of Ectobius pallidus. Classification (NCBI taxonomy): domain Eukaryota; kingdom Metazoa; phylum Arthropoda; class Insecta; order Blattodea; family Ectobiidae; genus Ectobius; species Ectobius pallidus. The sequence continues at coordinate 167,948,260 of CAXKWD010000007.1, forward strand.
ATAACATAATGCTTACAAAATACAATAAATAACAGTATAATACAATATTAGAGTGTTCTGTTTGTGAGGGTTACACAGGATGTTATACAGTCGACATAAAAAAGTTACGGTTCATATTCTAATATCTGTCGGATGAAATGGATTTCAATTTTTATTTTAAGGATTAATTTAATTAATTAATATCCCAAAAACAAGTTGAGACATTAAGATGAAATCTGAAACTTTAATTTCGATTTAAATTTTATTTAAAATGCAAATGTGAGACATGGTCGCTTACTCTTCGGGAAGAACATAATCTAAGAGTGTTCGAAAACAGGGTGCTTAGGAAAATATTTGGGCCTAAGAGAGATGAAAATGGGGACTGGAGAAAACTGCACAACGACGAGCTTCATAACCTGTACTCTTCACTGAATATAGTAAGGGTAATTAAATCACGGAGGATTAAATGGGCTGGACATGTTGCGCGCATGGGGGAGGACAGAGATATCTCAAAAATATTGACTGGGAGACCCGAATGGAAAAGACCACGCGGAAGACCTATAGACGTAGGTGGGAGGACAATATTAGGCTACATTTAAGGGAAGTAGGATTTGCGAGGGATGGTTGGGTGGAGTTAGCACAGAATAGGGTTGAATGGCGAGCTCAGGTAAGCGCGGCAATGAACCTTTGGGTTCCATAAAATAGATAATATTCCTTTAGCTTGCTTAGGAATTGTCTATTGCCATTGAGTAAGTAAGTATAAAATGCAAATGAACAGAAGCAAATTTTAAACTGACACAATGTATAAGTAGTCACAGTAAATTTGTGTCGTTGTGGTAACAAATACTGCATTATTGCCACAACGACAGGCACAAAACAGCTGCCACCAATAAAGAAACGCCTGCGCCATCGCGTGACAAGGAATCAAAACTCCCATAGATCTCGCTTATTTGACGCTAAAAACGGGACATTGCGTGAATGTCCAACTGAATAAAAAATGTGATAGTTTTATATAAATACTCGATATTGATTTATTTTGTTTCGAGGGGGGAATGAGACTGAGAAAGGAATAGGGAGGGAGATGCGGGGGGCAGAAGGTGAGGTAAACAGAAAGGGACGAAACAGGGAGGGATTAAGGGTTAGTTAAATGTTCTGACTGACAGAATAAGTAAATTGTGGAAAGGGAATGTTCTTATTGTGGTTAAGGGATGAAGAAGTGCTGAATTAACCGTTGTGGTAAAAAGATTTTTTTCCGCTGTGTTTATACTCCTTTTAATCACGAGGCTATATCAGGGATGTGTGTCTATACAGTAGGGTAAGCCATGGAACTATTGCTTGTCAATTGTTTGTATTATTAGTGTATTTTTATGGAGTAAATTTCAACTGATATTAATTTAAATGGATATGATATGGGATGAAATGGTGAGGATGATTCATGGTGTGTAAATATCCCATTCGGTATTTGCCTTTACGACTGGGGAAACCGTGAAAAAACCCATGTCAAATTGGCCGGCCACTGGATTAGAACCTGCGATCTCCCGAATGCGAGTCCAAGACGTTACCATCTCGGCCACCTCGCTCGGTAAAAGAGGAATGCTATATTTGTATTTTGGTGTCAAAAAATCACACATACCCTAAAGTATAAGTGTGCAAAATTTTATATCGTTTTTTAGGCATGGAACGGGTGCTTCTGACACCATTTTTAAACCCCATTATGCTTTTAACTGCCAATGTATGCAATCTTTAATCGCCTGTTATTTTACCACATTCCTAATCTATCTTGTCCCACAAAAAGAGAAATATAATTGTTAAGTGTTTTCATAATACTTTACAACATATGTAATGCAATGTCTAATCAGATTTTCTGTATAGGCTAGGCCTTGGTTAGTCCTTATTTAGTAGTAGCCTATAATCATTTCGACTCTGCCTCCAACAGAAATTAATATCAGGAGCAATCCTAGGGGTAAAGGCGGTCGATGCGTAAGGCTGACAACCTTACCACCTTCATGTGCCGAATGTCTAAACCTGAGAGCCTCAACCTCCTGGAACCCTCTGGGCCTCCGTGGCCTGTATAGGGAACACTTTACTTTCACTATAATCATTGATACGTTTTTTTAAGCTTTTCATTTATATGAATAATTTTTTTTAAATAAAAGGTATAAATAATATTTAAAAATTCATCAGTAGCTAGCTGTAAAACAAGCATCAAAGAAAATCATATTCATTTTTCAATATCTGTCGGAGGAGGTAGATTTCAATTTTGATCTTAAAAAATAAATTTAATTAGATAAAAAATATATATAAAACTAAACTCCGTGGCGCTACATCCCTGAAGGGACTTGGCCTACCACCCGACCGCTGCATCATCTCCCGTAGGCAGATGGCAGGATTGGGGGGCATGTGGTCAGCATGCCGACACCCACGGCCGTTAATGGTGGTTTTCTGGACCGGAGCCGCTACTTCTCTATCAAGTAGCTCCTCAATTTGGAATCACGAGGCTGAGTGCACCCCTACCAGACCTCCCTACCTCAGAAAAATCCGAGGAGGTACCGGGAATCGAACCCGGAACGACGGATCTGTAGTCAGCGACGCTAACCACAAGACCACGCCGGCGGACAAAAAATATATATACCTAGTACATTTTCATTAAATGTACCAAATTTGAAGTTTCTATGACAAATATTTTAGAAAAAACTCTCAGCCCTTTGGTGTTTTGCCTTTAATGGTACCATGCTGGGAGGAAGGAAACATTCCGAGAAAAACTGTCCTGACTTCTAAATGAGTCCACCGGAAATTCAAACCCGGGTCCCAACCGTGGAAAGCTAGTAGTCTAACCAGTTACCCTAATGACGAAGAATTGAAGGGTATAAAACTCAGAAGAAGGGAAGATGTCTGACACTCATACAGCTGCGGAGAGACTGGCCACCGAAACTAATTCCATTAGTTTGATTATGTCCGGTGTAGCGTGTAGCTTGCTTCTAGTTAGCACAGGCTCCCTGCTTGTTTACACTGACCTCTACAGTCATTCATAACCAGGAATGTACACTTCACACACGTCTATCGCACACTATTTCTTCTATGATACCTTCACCAACACCACCTCTCGACAATGGAACGACATCAGAGCCTGTCTGACTAGACATCATACTAAATTATTGAAATAACTCATATTCAACAGATAAGGGTTAATATTAAATATTTAATACACTATTCCACCTTTACCCTTAACATATAATATACAACTTATTATGAAAATGCATTTCGGCGTATGCTGCGCCATCTTCAGTTCAAATAAGATGTAATGAACACCACAATTCTTCTCAAATAATGTTGTTTATGAAATTTGTTAATTGGTAACCTAGGTCACCGTTGTAGTCAAGTCAAATAATTGATTTTGGTCAATTATGTTTTCATTAAGGATGTTATTTCTGTTCTTATAAATTTGAAAGTTTTCCAATGTATTTAGTCTAACACCCTTATCACAGATATGTAGGACTTCCATGGTGCATACGCCGAAATGCATTTTCATAATAAGTTGTATATTATATGTTAAGGGTAAAGGTGGAATAGTGTATTAAATATTTAATCATACTAAATGATTTGCTTAATCCTGAAAATGCTTAGCTTTATTTTTTATTTATTAAATACCAGTATGGTACTTGATGAGATTGTGTGGGGGACGGGAAAATGTCTGTCTGTCTTTCCGTCCGTCGGTCCATCCGTCTGTCTGTCCGTCCGTGTGTTTGTACGCGTGATAGCTCAAAAACGCTTTATAGGATTTTAATGAAAATTGGTATACTCATTTATAACGTCCATGGGAAGAAGCCTATTGATATTGTACCAAATCGGTTGACCGGAACCGGAGTAATGCCCAATTTAGTGCCTATTTTATGGTAATATGATAGAAAGAATTTATGAAACGCAAATCAGTTCTCATGACAACATATTGTTTTACCGTGATCATATACGGCTTTGGAAATTGCAATACAGTTAGCTATGACAAATAAAACTATTCCTTTACATTATGCTTATCAAACTAGACCGTCGTTAAACTGAGCGAGGTGGCCAAGATGGTAACGCCTGGAGGTCCTTGGTTCTAATCCCGAAACCGGTCTTTTTTACTTTTTTTTTTTGTATGTTTAAGTGAGTGTGCGGTTAATAAGATATCACAGATCTGTATATTTCAGCTGATGCTGGACGATTCTAATCTTATAAAACAAAACTGGATCTTTGTTCTTCCGTAAGTCATGCTTAATGAATCAATCTGGAGCTTAACTTGGAAATCAATTTTAAAAAATACTTATTTTCTGTATATCATAATTACAATTATAACTGATTAAACAAAAGCATACTGGCACTTTGTTACATCAGTTTACCTGATTTGCTTATTATTATTATTTCTATTATTATTATTATCAGGGCCCGGATTCTGATGACCTAAAATTGTTTGAAAAATGACCTATAAAATGACCCTAAATTTTAAAGAAAATGTCTTAATAATGATAAAAAATGACCTAAAAATTTATATTTTATTTATAAGCAATTATTATTGTACACACAAAGTTATAGACTAGTTTGTACATGATTGTAAAAACTTTAAATAATTGTAATGTTGTGAATGTTCTTTTCTCACGGAAATTTATACTGGCACTGAGGCACTGGTGAGTCAAAATTCGGCATATCCTTTTGTGGTCTGCCGGATTATATTGTTGTTTATTGAAATTTTTCCTTCTTGCATTAAACAAACTACACTTCAAAGACAGGACCGCTAGCGAAAAAGTTAATACACTCAATGTAAATACATGAAAATGACTAAATAAGGAAGAAAATTACACGAAAATGACAAAATAATGACCTAAAATTGAAATAAATGCCCTAAAAATATAAAATGACAAAAAATGACCTAATAAAAATGCATTTCTGTAATCTAGAGGCCATGATTAGGATTTACCTACAAGTTGGCAATGCCTATGCAGCATCAATATAAAGATGACATGTCATTAGAATCCGGGCCCTGATTATTATTAATATGCCTATGATTTTTAATTATTTTATTTTACTTTAAAAAAGTTATGTCAATTTGTATAGGCTATCCTTAACCAAATATCCAAAGTAGATTAAGTACACGGTGTCTCAAGAGAAACATAGAAATAGCAAATGCCGTGTTTCATTTTAGCTGATGTGAGCTCACATTCTGTGCATTAGACAAAGTTGTCGGTATGCTACTTAACGGAATTAGAAGCAGAATTTACTTATAATCAATTACCAACTCTACGAGTATGATTGGATTATTTACGGCATAGTTGTAGAGACTGTATGCAACAAAACCCATTAGATATGTTTATCCAAGTAGAAGAGGTGGGAAATTATAATCATATTGAGTGTATGGTAAACATTCAAAACTTATTATTTTTCACAGGAAAAAAATGTCGGGGACGCAGCCGCAGAGTACATGAAACGTCTTGTGTGGGCTGCCTAAATCTAGCCGTCTCTACATGTCACGATTTGTTTTCATATATATAATAATAAAAGGAAGTGTTAGTCTTTCTGTCTGTCTGTCTGTCTGTCTGTGCGCGATGCCCAGCGAAGTCTACTGCACGCAAAGATCTGAAATTTTAAACATAGATCGACTGAAGGGTCTCCGACTGCACCTCGAAGCCAAATTTTTAATTTTCGCTTTCGTTCGCGAGTTATGAGTAAAAAAACTGGCAATTTTTTCGCTATCGAAGTATCAGTTATCGGTGTTTGAGTACCTGTGTCGTACAAGTCTGCCACCAGGGATTTGAACCACTGTGTGACAACCACCTTCGCCTCTCTGTCATTCTCTGTCATTCCCTGTCTTTTCTTGAGGTGTAGGAAAAGATGGAAATTAGTGGGAGCGAAGTTCAGACTGTAGGGTGGATGTTTAAACACCTTCTAGCGAGTCTCCTGCAGAATTCGGCTGGGAGGTGTTTAAACATCCACCCTGCGGCCCGGTCTTCGCTCCCAGTGATTTCCACTATTCCTACACCTCACAAAATGACAAATAATGACAAAGAGGCGAAAGTGGTTGTCATACGGTGGTTCAAATCCCAGGCGGCACATTTCTACGACACAGGTGTTCAAAAGTAGGTGCCACGGTAAGACAAATGTCTTAATTCCGGTAGTGAATATGTTGAAAAATAGCTGAACACTAGCTGTGTCTGTTGAAATAAATTTTTCCTTGAAATTGTGTCTTGTTTCTGTAATCGGACATAGGGAAACTTACTTCGTGGACGTCCTTCGTATAAATGCAAGCGAAGCCGCGGATACCTCCTGGTGCAAAATACAGGGTGTAATGAATAACACCGAAATATTTTGCCGTGTATAGAGGGGACATAGACTAGCAACTTTTATTAGGATATTTTTGGTCTATGTATTCAATTTTTCCTGTTACAGCGTAAAATCTCCCAGAGCATGGCCGCCACTGACTTCTAACATAAGAAAAAAATGCAAAACAAAGGAACTTTGCTGTTAACACTGTAGTCAGTATTTATGAACAAAAAAAAAAAGACTAATGCAGTGGCGACCAGTCATGTGATTAGTCTGTAAATTTTGCAGATATGGAAACACTAAATTATGATAGGCCTATAGCTGTTGACGAATTATTAACAGTCAGGTTTATAAGGATCATTAGGAAGGCATGAAGTCAATTTAATGAACATTTTAACCCTATTTCGCGTACTTATTGATTTATGAGCACCTAATTATAATGATTTTAATGCCCTGTAGCATACACATTTTACGCCATAGGGCAAAAGTCTCCTAATAAAAGCTGCTTGTCTAAGTCCCCTCTATATTCAGGTAAAATATTTCGGTGTTATTTATTAACACCCTGTATAGCACTTTAAAGTGGACACCCCTGACTGTAAAGACATAAAAATCTGTGCAAGGTTCACACTCACCCCTATCTAGTTGCCTCAGTGTTAGCCAAATAGCTACGAAACGTGTGCCAAATAGTTTTAATTAGGTGCTTGTGTTAGCCATTAGGAGTTGGTTAAACAGGCCGTTAAAAAAAATTAAAACAAGTTCAGCGAAGCAAGCTTGTAGTAGCATGTCTTTTGTTTGGCTCCGTCTTGGTAACTGCTTGGAGATAAGGTTTATAGACTTACACAAGAAACAATAGCTTGTAAGATGCAAGCCTTCTCTCTTGTCTCAGAAACAGTGCATTAGCACAATTTATCTTAGAAACTCTTTCAATACTTTCAAGTACGGCGATAAATAGTTATTTTATTTGTCTGTCTGCTGCCGTTGCTATGCTAGGTCTTGAATCGTAAAATGAGACTTCTGCAGCAGTTTATTTTTTCTATAATAAAGGATGAAATGTCTGAAAACTAGGGATGGGTCGATACCAGATTTTCTCGATACTCGATATCGATTCATGATTTTTCCCCTCGATACTCGCAGGGCCGGATTTAAGATTATGCCGCCTATAGGCTAAAGTCCATTTACCGCCCCCTCTATAGTTCATATTTGCTTAATACATTTCTTTTACACAACAAAAGGATAGAGTTCATTCGTGTTTTCATCTTTTTTAAACAAAAAGTTCATTTGGTTTAGATAAAACTACGATTTTAATGGTTTATATTATCTAATATATAAAGTCGAATGTGTGTTTGTGGATATGTGGGTTTGTATGTATGTATGTTCCTGATACAAATCTACATTTCTTCACCAATTTGTACAAAATTTTGCACACATACCCAGTTTAGCCCGGGAAGTAAAGCTGTCAACATTGAAATTCAAATAAAATACTCCTTCCCTTGAAAATTATATAATTTCTGGGAATATTATACTGAAAAAAATGAAATGCTGTTCAGTTCACATGACAACAGTGAATTGTTTACTGTGATTACATAGGGCCTTGGCAACTATAGGTATATAGCCTAATGCTGGACTTTAACGAATTATGATTCCATCGATGTAATATATTGGCGAAAATAATTACTGAAAATGAAATCCACGAAAATAAAGCACAGTGTGATGTAGTCACATAACTTTCTCTACCCTCGACATAAGAAATATTTTCTCACCTCACATTTTGATGTAGAAGAAGAGGTCGTATTCCAGGGACAACTTAAGTGTGTGAGTATGCTATATCAGAAGTCTGTAAATAATCCTTTCCGCTTATACGTTATCCATAGCTGTAGGCTTTGCATTAGTTGAGAAATAGGGATGTTTATCTTAGGCCCTAAGCATGGGATGGAACATTTTGAGTAATATGCTCGCAGTATATTATGTCCCGGGTTTTAGGGGAGGAAAGTATGAAAGTGGTACTGCATTTCTCTTTTATTTCAGCCCCGAAACGGTTGTATGGTAACATGAGAATGATAAATAAAATTTTTCGTCAAGTCAATACAATCTTATTTAATTTATGTTTCTTCTTATTTCAACCCCCCCCCCCATACATGATGTGTAGAAGCAACGGAATGCAGCTTTCGACATCCTCTATGAGCCATAAAAAGCTATTTCTAGCGTTTTCTGATGGAATAGTTTGAGTGTGATAAATCTTTTCCTTCATTTCAAGTTCTACATGCATAAAGTCCTCCATAATTTAATTTCAAATTAAAAAATACAAAGCCCGGGCGACGCCGGGCCTTTTCAGCTAGTAAATTATATAATCAAATTATTTATCTACTTGTTTTTTCTTAATTCTTTTAAGATTTGTTAAAAATGAAATGGGTCTCGAAATTAATTAATTAATTTGTTTTTGGAGAACAGTGATCACTATTTTAAACATATTTTTATTTTCTAAACTATCTTTTGCGTAATTGAAGAACTGTGTTCATTTTGAATTAAGTTGTCCAACGCGATGAAATGAAATTAGGCCTCACACAAAATGTAGTTAATTACTGGTTTATTTGTTGAAAAATATCATTACGTGCTGTGAATTTGTATTATGTTATAGTTTTAGAAAGCATGCTATGTAGAAGGACTAACACATATTTTAAAGTATCATGTATCCTTAAAATCGTACGGAAAATATTATTAACGTCTGAAATACTTCATTTTAACTTTTGAATAAATTGCCAAACTGCCGCCCCTGAAAATCTGCCGCTCTAGGCTGCAGCCTACTTAGCCTATTTAGAAATACGGCCTTGGATACTCAATACTTCGATACACGATACCGTCAACATTTCCAGTTTCAATAAATAGGTACTTTAAAAATTAAAAGTTGAGAGAACTGTGTGATACCAACTAAATTAATTAAGTGTGCATATTTAATGAGACAAAATTTAATATCACAAGTAGGCTATAATTATTTGTAAACTCTACATTAAAACTAAAATTAGTTTTTGAAACAGTCCACTTACAAGTTTTTATTAAAAAATACTAGCTTAATTGCAGAATTTCAGAATTACCAAAGTATCGAAAAAGTACCGAGCGAGTTTTCTGAAGAATCGCTCGATGCCGATACCATGCAAGTATCGAGAGTATCGAGGCATCTAAAGTATCGAGGACCCGTCCCTACTGAAAACATTTCACATTTATAATGGAGGAAATTCTAATAGTTAAGTACTCAAAAGCTTAAGAAAGGTCATTATGATATCTGAACTATTACTGATGCAAATTTGCTATTTAAAATGTACAGGGTGTTAATGAATAACACCGAAAAATTTTAGTTATATGCATATGCATTCAGGAATCCCAGAACATTGTCCCTGATACACATTATACGATAATATTATAGTAGAAAAATTCCTCTGACACTGAGATTTGAACCCAGGACTTTTGGTTATCCGTGCCATGCTCTACCAATTGAGCTAAGCCGGAGTCACTTCACAGCGCCAGATAGAACCCGGTCACAAAAATTACTAATTAGTGTGCCTCACAGTACTACATATGACATAACTTGTCTGTCAGTGAGGTAGACCATTAAGGGCAATCAGTCACAGGAGAGAGGTGTCAGAGGAATTTTTCTCATATAACATTGTCACCGAAATATTTTACCTGTGTATAGAGGGAACATAGACAAGAAACTTTTACCACGAGATTTTCGCTCTATGGATTCAATTTTTCCTGTTACAGCATAAAATCTCCCAGGGAAGGCCCCCACTGTCTTCTAACATTTGAAAAAAAAATGCAAAACAAAGGAACTTCGTTGTTAACATTGGAGTTATGAATAAAAAAAAACTAATGCAGTGGCGGCCAGTCATATGATTAATCTGTAAATTTAGCAGATTATGGAACCACTAAATTTTGATATAGCTGTTGATGAATGATAAGTATCAGGTTTTTGTTGATCACTAATGAAAATTTTAATCCTATTTCGTTTCAATATTAACTTATGAGCACCAAATTGTAATGAATTTAATGCTCTGTAGCATACACATTTTACGTCATAAAGGAAAAATTTCCGTATAAAAATTGCTTGTCTATGCGCAGGTAAAATATTCCGGTGTCATTCATTAACACTCTGTATATGACCGTTATTTGGTCGTTACTCCGGTGACGGTCAACCGAATTTGACCAAGATCAACAGGGTTTCAGCTATGGACTTTATAAATGTGTATACTAAGTTTCATAGAAATCTAATAAAGCGTATTCGAGTTATCACGCGTACAGACACACGGACAGACAGTTTTCCCGTTCACCAAACAATCTTAGAAAGTGCGTTCTGGCAGTTAATAAAATTTTAATTATTCACTGATATTGCATAGTTAGGGCCCTGATTTATTGGTGAAATAAAATGGCTGATTTCGGTGTTAACTTCCTTCTATTCCGGTGGGTATTTCGTGAAATAAATTACTTTTTACTACATTGGGAACATTGCGCAATGATAAACTTTGCTTCTTTATTTACATGAACTAACACCCCCTCCCCCCTCATTTCTATATTCTTCTGCCCTTGTATGAACTGAAGTAACTTTCGATTTAGGCATGATTAGAGTTAATGTTCAAATATAATGACGAGAAATATTATCGTAATTTCTACTAAACACCATCAGAAAGCCATTTGCAAACAGAAGTGCCAACCATACTACTGTGGATAAAAGACGAAATCTGTTGAATAAGAGTAAAAACACTATACACTCTTCTGCTGTAATCGATCATAGGCATCGCTAACTTGGCAAAGACATAGCAGGAAAGGAGTGTACTCAACAGTAGCCTACAAACGAGGTCATAGACAATCTTTGCGTAAATTCTGCAATTTTTGTAATCGATCACAAATATCAATAGGATATCGGTAAATCTTCGTCAGCCACAGAAACAGCTGAAAAAAGCATGCTGCAAAAAATAAAAAATACAGTACACCAAAACACAATATTGTGATTTTAAGGCACTTTTTCGTGCTCATTTCTCACCATACGGAAAAAAGGGGCATATTTCGCTCTTATAGACACATTTCGCTGAATCGAGTAAATTTCGCGATATTTCGTGGATTCAATTTGGTTCATATTGGTATTTTAAGCATATAAAAGCTAATTACAGCTAAGGGAGGTTGTTTTATAAACTTTCGCGCTTATCGTTGTTACCAAAAAATACGGCCCCTATGCATAGTGTATACTAACATATTTGTCAGCGTTGTTGAGAAAAGATACTGAACTTCCGTTTTTAGTAATGAAACCTATAGCTTGAGCTTGTCTGATGGGAAATTAAATTAGCATGTGTTGGTTATGATTTACGACCCACCCTCTGTCTATGATCTATAGTGCAGTGATTAAAGTTTTAAAACGCAAATGGATTTATGACCGAAGCATTATGGGAGGGAGAATCGGCAGCTGTGTACTTGTTAATAGGAATTCGAGCTAGCTAAATTTCAGCTACATTCAATGTAGGTAAGATTCTTTTTAGAGTATTTTCTATAGTGCGTCTACCCAGACACAGTACACACAAAACTGTAACAGTCTTGGACTCGTATTCGGGAGGGACCAGATTTAAATCCCGTGGTCGGCGAATTTGACATGGGTTTCTTCATGATTTCTCCAGTCGTCCGTATGTCTGTATGCGCGATAACTCAAATACGCTTTATCGGATTTTCATGAAACTAGGTATATACATTTATAACGTCCATGGGAAGAAGCCTACTCATTTTGGACCAAATCGGTTGACCGGTATCGGAGTAATCCCAATTCAGTGCCTATTTTATGGTAACATATTGGAAAGAATGTATCAAAAGCAAATCAGTTATCATGACAACATATTGTTTTACAGCAGCGTTTCTCAACCTATGGTCCGCGGGGTCCGCAGACATAATTTAAAAAATATCATAAAGCAAGTGGAGAGTAAACAAGTAAACATTTTTAACATAAAATGGACACTAGATGCCAATGCTTTTAAAATCATCGAAAATACAGATCCTATTGCAAGTTTCCTAACTTTTGCAGTTACGAACCACAGTTTGAAACCCCTGATGCACTGACGTCTATGGTTCCCTCTTTCATTCAAAACTCTGAAGCATAAGACTTTGTCGGAATTTGTTATTAGAGGGTTTTATTGTTGGAGGCGCTCGAGTGTCTGATACCCGTAAACCTGTGTTAAGCACGTGCAGTTGCTATGGTTCGGTAGTGCTCTTTTAGAGTATGCTAATGTTTATGATCTTTCAAATAATAAACTAATCAGATTTTAGATTTATTTCGTTATAATGACAAATAATTAATACCCCGAATATTAAGAATATAGGCCTACATATAGCCTACTTTTAAAAATGGGATATAAAAATTAGAGGTCCGTACATTTTTTTAGACATTTTAGAGATCCTCGGGTTTAAAAAGGTACGGTTTTGGAAGATGCAATACGGTTAGCTTTGACAAATAACACTACCCACATATTCCTTCACATATGCTTATCCAACTGGACCTTTGTTTTTCCGTAAGCCCTCCTTAATGAAACGATCTGGAGCTTAACTCGGAAATCGATAACAAAAATAAATTATTTTCTGCATATTATAATTGCAATTATCACTGATTAAACAAAAGCATTCTGGCACTTTGTTACATAAGTTTACCTGATTTTATTATTATTATTTATACGTTGCGAGATTATTTACAGACTTTAGCTTACAGAAGAGCTCGCCACAGGGTGGTGATGAAGTGAGTGAGGTTGTGTGTAGTTTGTGTAAGCAGATTTACAGACGGCGGCAGCAGATGCAATATTTCCAGTCATCATTTCATTCCTCTGATGTGCACATTCCACAATTTTCTAATCCTCGACGTCTCTCCAATCTTTTAGCAATCTGTCAGGTTTTCACTTCCATTCCGCCCTGGAGGCAGGTGGGACGCGTCCCAATGAAAACACTGCATCTGCATATTCTCCGTGCCCGTATCCATACTTCGGCTGTACTGGCAGTGTTTACTTAATTGTATTCAGTGTTTAAAAATCAGGTAATCATTATAGGCAGAGGTCCGGGAAGGTGGTTTTATTTTTAGGGAAAATTTGTTTTAAAATTACAATATTTTTGTTTATTATTAAATTTTATTTATTTATTTTAAAGGTACAAGTTATTGTAAATCATTTATGCATTTTCTTCTTTATCCTCACACATTCGTTCATTTATTGTATTGTATTTTTTTATACTGTAAAACATGTATTGGCGAAACTACGCCAACTGTAATTGGGATTTATTCCTGTAGTTGGCAGAATAAATAAATAAATATTAAATATTAAATAAGCTCATATTGGGACAAAATAAATTAGTATACATGGCACCAACCAATAATAGTCACAATTGCCTTTGATTTTTTTTAAATTATATATATATATATATATATATATATATATATATATATATATATTATATATACACACACAACATGGTAACTCGAATCCATTCATGGATGGTTGATTCATAGTATGCCGTGATCTCGCAGCTGTTAGTTTTGTTTTTATATAACAAATAAAGTAAGAAACAAGTAACAAAGTAAGAAAGTAAGAAAGTAATTATTACAGGATATTTTCCCGGGCTACTAACCAGGTGGTGAATTGGATTAATTCCGACGTTTCGAAGCCAATCAGAGGCTCCATTGTCAAGGAGAATGACAATGGAGCCTCAGATCGGCTTCGAAACGTCGGAATTAATCCAATTCACCACCTGGTTAGTAGCCCGGGAAAATACCCTATATTACCAGTACCAGGAAAAATTCAAAGGAAAGTAATTATTATTTGTATAATCCGTTACATCTTTTTTACTTCCCCTGCCCGTACCATACGTACTTCTAGTTAGAGGAAGTATTGTTTTCGAACCCTAAATTCGAAGTTGAGTTTTTAACATAAATATACGTTTAGAGGTCACCTGAATAGAAAAATACTTTTTTCGTAAACATGTTTGTGTGTCTGTGTGGATGCCTGTGAACAGTCTAAAATCGTATGAAAACATTTTTTTTTTTTTTTAGGTCAGGTACCTTCCGAAGATGTGACCCGAAGACTGGCGACAAGTTTCTCTTACTTTTGAAGATACTTTACATGAATAAATTTTCGTTTTTCTCGAAAACGGCCGATACAATTTTCTTAAAATTTTTCACATGGGTTGCTTATACTAAGATCTAAAACTTTTATTTGGAACATTTTTTCGAGAAAAAAAAAAGTTCTCTGAAGGGTAGTTATAAGCCACCCACTTTGAATACGCGATCTTTGCAATACGGCCTCTTGTAATGGGAAATCGTATACGAAAACAAATTGTTGTATTTGGGTTACGTACGTTTTGGGGATGTGACACGAAGATTGGCGACGACTTTCTCTTATTTTTAAAGGGACTTTATATGAAGAAAATTTCGTTTGTCGCGATTCTCTCGAAAACGGCTCCATACTAAGAGGCTGACTTTTATTTGGGCAGAGGAAATTATGTGAATTTCACCTCAGATTTTTCATGAAATAGTCTTAATAAATCCAACTCTAGTTTGCGTGTTTCATCAGTTAAATCTATCGATAAACTCGTAAATTTTCATGGTATCTCACACGTAGTTCATGACCCAGTGTTCGCTTTGGAAAATGTAATTCATTTGCCGGGTTTGTAGTAGCTCGGTCGCCGATTGGTTGCGTCGAGAGTCAACCAAAATACTTCTCGGTTAGTCGAACATAACATAGACTATTATTGCAGCGAGATTTTTCTGAAAAATGTTGATGGTGCATTTGAGCACCCCTCAAAAACGAATATCTTTACGGAAAGCGCAAACCTTTGCATTTGATCGGTTCTCATTCACATCATAAGCCATTCAATTCATCTGAACGTTATATTTCCTTTGGGAATTTTCTACGATACAAACAACTTCATAGCCTATAAATGAGAATGTTTGTAAATGTATTCATTCTTTGTGGAAAGTTGTTTTGACTGCAGGAACTCTCATATCTTTCCACATTCCAGCTCATTGGGTTGCTTTTGCTTTTATACGGATGTTATTTCCAATATATGAGTAAGGGCTTTACTAGATCTGCATTCTATGGATACAATCTTTTTGTAAGCTTTTTTTTTTTCTCTAGGAGGAAATATATTGCATTTTCTTCTCGATTTAATCTGACTAATGGAAGAGACACACAATCTTTTCACATCACACGACGTACAATATGCGCGCGCATCATTCCGCTTTGTTACGTCACTGGGTCGCCATTACAGCATTCAAAATAATGAAGTAACGCTTCACTTGGAGCTCATCATTAATAAAACACTACGGATTTTTTCTGTAACACTGGAATAAATTAAACATGGGTGGAAGAATCTCTTCCTGACGTTGTATTATTTGAATGAATGGTCATGAATAGAGAACGTTATGAAAGCGCTTCAATTCGCAGCTAGGAAATAGCTTTTAGCGAAATTGAACTACTCATAGCAATAATTTAATATGTAACGTTTCATTTTCGTTGTAAAATTCATCCACATACGATTTATGACGTGTAAATGTTTTCAAAATTGGTCTTAAAGGGATAAATCTTCGTGTAACTGCAATAATTCAAAGGAAATACGCCCAGTCTGGACAAATGAATGCAGAATCCAAGCCCCCAGTAGACTTATTCCATTCTTGATATAGTATTGAGTAGGGAGGGCCTTGACTACAATGCAGTCAGATATTTGTAAACAAATTATGGCAGGTCTACGTAGAAATTTAAAAGGGAATGTATCCCAAATCATAGTTATATTATTTTTACGTATATAACTAAATAGTGTGATATAACATATGGGAGCAAATATAGCCCACAAACAGAAAAAAAAAACACGTTGAAGTACAATCAGATGTCAATTCTATAGTTATTTTCCGATGTAAGAGCGCTGATTTTGTTATTCACTAGGTGCCCGCGGCTTCGCCCACGATAATTAATTGAAAAGGGTATAATAATTATTAAAGCATTATATTTATTAACACTTGCACGCGAATCATTCATAAACTAATCCATTAGTAATTAATGAAACAGCTAAAATTCCGGCTTCAGAGTACATTCCACGAATAGAAAGCGCCCCCTGGGAAAACGATCTCAGTTTCGATTATGCAGTTCCAAAGCTGTGAACACATAATACGTATTGTTTCTCTACTGTTAGTTGACAGATGAATATGATGTGAATTTTATTTGATCGATTCAGTGTAATTTTCAGAAATTATATAATTTTTCAAGGGAAGGAGTGGTTTGTTTGGATTTTATTGTCCGCGATACTTCCAGGGTTAAACTATCAATATTTTACAGCTTGTGCTCGCGGTTTCGCCCGCCATTATAAATTCACTCCAGGATTTTTAATAAATTTGAACTGGTAGCTTATTAAAAATGTTTGTGGTTCAGAGCTATGAAAATTGTAAGTAAAAATAAAATTAGAATATTTGTTCATTGTGTTCATTTCACTTAGGCCTTATATAATAAAGAAACGGTTTTCCTAATTTTGTACTTTTCGTGAAAGTTTAGACTGAGAGAGACGAACATCGCCGAGTATACCCGATGTCTCACGAAGTGGGCGAGCGAGTGAGCACGCTATTTAGGGCCGTTGAATTGTATAAGAGTAGATTATGACAGATCTCTTGAAAGGGAATGTATCCTAAATCATAGCTACATTAATTTTAAGTATATAATAGTGTGCTATAATATATGGGAGCAAATATAGCCCAAGAACAGAAAAAAAACGTTAAATTACAGCTATGTCAATTCTACAGTTATTCACGATGCAAGAAATCTCACTTTGTTATTCATGTGAGACTGTTAATTTCTTCATAACAGTCGATTGTCGTACGACGTTTTGTTATTTTGAACCCTACATTTTAAAACGAAAATAATTTTATTCAACACGCCATTCAACCCTATTCTGTGCTAACTCCATCCAACCATTCCTCTCAAATCCTATTTCCCTGAAATCTGTCCTAATATCGTCATCCTACCTACGTCTAGGTCTTCCAAGTAGTCTTTCACCTCAGGGTTTTCCAGTCAATACTTTTGAGATATCTTTCCTCCCCCATGCGCGCAACATGTCCAGCCCATTTCGTCCTCCGTGATTTAATTAGGCCTTTATTGTATCCGGTGACGAGTACAGGTTATGAAGCTCGTCGTTATACAGTTTTCATCTCTCTTAGGTCAGAATATTTTCCTAAGCCCCCTGTTTTCGAACACTCTCAGGTTATGTTCTTTCAGAAGAGTAAGCGACCATGTCTCACATCCATATAGTACACCCGGCAGGCTATAACGGGCTTGCACCTTCTGTTTTTAAGGCCGTAAAATGAAACTTTCCATAGATAGAGACATTTTTGTTAAACAATGTTTATGATTCAAAATAGCTTAATTTTTTGAAGTGAAACTTCTTTAGTCGCGGTAGTGGTAAATCGAGAGCTTGTGTAACGTTCAAAATCGTCACGAAATTAGTGAGGTGTGACGGAACGGACTGCACAGAAAACAATCAATTCAATGATTAGGCTTATCCAAAATTTTACAAATCCAAAAATTCAAAATTTAAAAATCCAAAATTTAAAAAATTCCAAAAATCTAAATTAAAAATCCAAATATCCAAAATTAAAATTTTTTTTTTAATTAAACAAATTTAATAATCCAAAATTAAAAAAATTAAAAATCCAAAATTTGAAAATTAAAAAATTAAAAATCAAAAATTAAAAAATCCAAAAAATTAAAAGATCTAAAATTTAAAAATCCAAAATTTAAAAATCCAAAATTAAAAAATTTTAAGATTAAAAATTAAAACAATCCAAAATTAAAAATAAAAAAAGTTCAAAAACCTAATATTAAAAATCCAAAAATTAAAACAAGTTTCACTTCTGTCGCGAGGCGTTCCACGCACACTTTTTTTTTAATTCTCTATGCGTCTTTGTTCTTCACGTTATCTGAATCTTTGCAAGTTCTATTATTTCCACTCCACTATGTCACATGAAGTTATAAATGCCTGTATCTTGAAGTTGTGCGTATTGCGCCGGACAGTGACACTTCTCTGCACAACACCGCTGTCAGACAAGTTGCTCCCTTCGACAAGGTTTCCGGTTTTCTCCGCTCCTCTATTATTACAGACTCCAACTTGCAACACAACTGTCTCGCTTCATGGCGTTTCTACTGTTCCGTTTCTACTCCTGTTCTCTCTCCAACTCATTGTGTCCGACGTTTCATGTCATTTTCATCACAACTTCATTGCCAATCGGTTCTGGTTTGAGCCACTGTTCAACAATGACAATAAACATTTGATGTGGAATTCGCACATGACCTTCTCTAATCCCCACATCCCGAGTGACATAAAGTAGCAGGAGGCTTTGCTCAGTGTAATATAAAGCGAGACAAGACAAAAGTCAAGTTTTTGCAAAGTGCACCGATAACTGTAGACGCTTTTGCACTCTGTATAACAGTCTTAGCTATTCACGAAGTCTTAAGGGGTACAATGGGAAAAATATTCACTATTTTGATCAAAATTAGCATTCTTTATTTAAAAAATACTAAGTACCTGAATGTATATGATGACTAAATTTCAGTTCCCTAAGGCATATTTAAGTCTCCCTACTTACGCGATACTTAAAAAGCTACACTCGTTAAATGTTTAAATCTTAGTGGGGGGGAAAACATTTTACAAAATTAAATCACCGAGCGAGGTGGCCGCATTTTGGAGGTCCAAGGTTCAAATCCCGTGGACGGCCAATTCGACATGGGTTTTTTAAAGATTTCCCCAGTCGTAAAGGCAAATGCCGAATTGGATATTTACATACCATGAATCATCCTCACCATTTCATCCTGTATCATATCCATTTAAATTAATATCAGTTGAAATTTACTCCATTAAATAGAAAAAGTTGACAATCAATAGTTCCATGGCCTATCCTACTGTATGGACAGACATCCCGAACTCCTGATATGGCATCGTAGCTAAAAGGAGGATAAATTCAGATGAATTAAAAAAAAACTTCTTCTATAGATTACCATAGGTAATCCCACGAGAAATTACGAAAAGCCTATTTTAAGTGCCTAAAACTAATTTTTTAGAGCCTAAAATTCCAGGTCTAGTCCGGGTCCTGATAATAACACTAGGGAGCACTACTGCGTGGATATGAAATTTATAAATCTCTCCCTCCAGTTTTACTTTCAC
This sequence comes from Ectobius pallidus, assembly GCA_964059195.1. Classification (NCBI taxonomy): domain Eukaryota; kingdom Metazoa; phylum Arthropoda; class Insecta; order Blattodea; family Ectobiidae; genus Ectobius; species Ectobius pallidus. The sequence goes on from CAXKWD010000007.1 coordinate 167,967,739, forward strand.
AGTGCCATGGGGAATAAAAGTTGAATGATTAATTTGTGTGAATGATGTGTGCGGTAGCAGATCCCCCTTTTCCACCCCCCCCCCGGGGGCGCTTTCTAATCGTGGAATGTATTCTAAAACCAGAATTTTAGCTGTTTCATTATGAATGATTTAAGTCCAAGTGTTAATAAAAATGCTTCAATAATTATTACACTCTTAATTTTTAATTTTTCAATTAATTATCGTGGTCGAAGCCGCGAGCACCAGGTAGTAATATACACATTAACATACCTCGTTTTGTTTTCTATATGTCCTGGGTAGAGAAAGTTATGTGACTGCATTATTTTCGTGGATTTCATTCTGATTTATTTATTTATAACATGAATTATATTGATAACTTCTCTTATTTGTCAAACTTGCATTTCATTTTTTTTTTTTTCCAAACCCACCTGATACCACTGGCAACAATATGTTCTGTGATTTGGATTTGATAATTCTGTGTAAAAAGAGATTAAGTATACTCAAAAACATTTTATTTTTGGCATTTAAAATCAATTTTTTTTTCAAAATCTTTTCTTAGTGAGCACCTACATTATGAAACGAAGGTACTGTCAAAATTCCAAGTCTCTACCTGTTATAGTTTAGGCTCTACGTTGATTCCTGTCAGTCAGGACAAAGCCTTTTATATATACAGAGATTTTAAAGTCTATTTTCTGTCTATTTACACATTTTTAAAGCATATTTTAAGTGCCTATTTTCTCTTTTAAATGCCTATTTACTTGTTTTAAAAGCTTATTTTAGGTGCCTAAAACTAATTTTTTAGAGCCTAAAATCCCAGGTCTAGCCATCAGAATCCGGGCTCTGATAGTAGCATTAGGGAGCACTACTGTATGGACATGAAATTTATAAACCTCTCCCTCTAGTTTTACTTTCACAGTGCCACGGGGAATAAAAGTTGAATGATTAATTTGTCTGAATGATGTGTGCGGTAGCAGCGCCCTCTTTTCCACTATTAATCCGGCAAGATTATTCATCGATTCATTCGTCTACTTGTAAATTTTCCTGGAAGGGAATAAAGTTAGAGAGGTAATCCTGTGTCTTCCTCACCAGTCCATCAATACCGAAAAGGGGAGTGCATCTATTCTCGTCTCACCCCATGGTTTTATGACCACAGCGGATTACTGAATCAGTAAAGCAAAGCAACAGTGGAAGAGGCCCTCGTCCATTTCCCCCACACCCTCCGTAAACACTGTACGGGGGCTGAAATAAAAGTGGCCTCCCCTCCTTGTTCGATCCATTGCTGATGTTTGCTGTATCTCTTTTAGTGCGAGAAGGAATCAACGTATTCTTTGATTCAGTGTTAACTTACCTCAGCCGTTTCATAATCATGGGTGGGACATTCTAGCATATTATGAAAATTATTAATAAATTTCATTTTTTCTTCTTTGACGGATGTACGAGTATATAGCCTGTGGTATAGCTATTGGAAAGTTACAAGCTTGTATTATTTCGTTTTAGGCCTATATCCTACCCTATGGTTTGATTCTGAACTGTTAAAGCGATTAAAATGATCACCCAGGAGCTGATCTAGATTCCAGCCACTTAAACTAAATGTTTCCATACTCCATCCTCCATTCGCCGCTCATCGCCTGAGCGTTGTTCATAGGCGAATGGATATGGGCGGACTCAGGCCAATAGGAGATTGGCTCACCCATTTGTGGTGTAGTACAGAAATAATAAGAAGTTTAAATGCCAATTTTAATTAAAGAAAGTTCCTAGAAGAAAACCAGAAACAACGGAAAATTTCTTTACACCCCATTGTACTTACGAGCATTCAGTAGTAAAGTTGATTGCAGCAATTTTTCAAACATATTTAAAACGGTATTTTATAACCCTATAGTCACTGGCTTCTGCTGTCACTGAATAACCATCAAGCCAAGGAAGTGAAATGAAACGCCTGCCGCGTGTGTTTAGACTATCACGCACAACAAAGAGAAACGCTTTCAGAGTGGTAGTGCCAGAATAAGATAGTACTTTATGAGATTGTGTGGTGTCCGTCTTTCCGTGTACCTGTACGCGCGTTAACTCGAATGCGCTTTATAAGATTGTCATGAAACTTAGTATACGCATGTATAACGTCCATGGGAAGAAGTCTATTGATTTTGGACCAAATCGGTTGACCGGTGCCGGAGGAACGACTAATGCTTTTACATGCTTTTAAAATAGAAAATCATCACGAGTAGTTTTTTTCTTCTGTTTATTAAGTGCCAGTATGGTACTTTATGAGATTGTGTGAGGGACGAAAAATGTCTGTCCGTCTGTCCGTCCGTCCGTCCGTCTGTACGCGCTCTAACTCAAATACGCTTTTTCAGATTTTCATGAAACTTGGAAAACACATTTATAATGTCAATGGGAAGAACCCTATTGATATTGAACCAAATCGGTTCACCGGTACCGGAGTAAAACCCAATTTAGTGAATATTTTAAAGGCGCCATAACTCACATACGCTTTATCGGATTTTCATGAAACTTGGAATACCTATTTATAATGTCCATGGGAAGATGTCTGTTGATATTGGACCAAATCGGTTGGCCGGTACCGGAATAATACCCAATTTGGTGCCTTTTTATGGTATTATATAGCAAAAGGTGCGATAAATCAAATACGCTTTATCGGATTTTCATGAAAATTGGTATATACATTTATAATGTACGTGGCAAGAAGCCTACTTATTTTGGGCCAAATCGGTTGACCGGTACCAGAGTAACAACTAATTAAAGGTCACATTTTTTTAAATCATATCTATAAGTTACAACAATGTCGCATTTTTAATCATTTGGGGGCTTTGTCTGCAGTGCAGTCAGATGTTTGTTTACTTGGCTGATGTAGTTGAAAATAAGTACTATCAAATACTATTACTGTGAAATAATTAGCGGAGTTATATGCCACTGAATTTTGTGAAATGTTGACGTATTTTAAGAATTTCAAGTAATATATTTAGATTTGACAAATAACAATATTTCTTCACATAAGCTTATCAAACTACATCGTCAAATTGACTGAGTTAACCGAATGGTAACGTCTTGGATTCAACGAAAGCATACTGGCACTTTGTTATATCAGTTTACCTGATTTTATTTTGTTCATAAAATAAGAAAATACGTTTAGTGTTCGAAATTGTACCACCTTACCCTATGCGTTCATGAACCAAAGATTATTGTCTCTGTTGGACATTATATGAGAATATTATATCAAATCCCTTTGCGCTTTAAAGAGTATTCAGGGGGCTTCGTATCTAAACTTCATCTCATAGCCGTATACATTAGCCAGCACGATGTGACTCCCTTGAAGAATGGCGTACGAATGAAACATCACCCCTTCACATTACAAGAATAGACTCGTCCAAGCTACTGAGCATCTATCAGAACAGGGTCAGAAAGAAATGATTTTATTCTAACGTTTGTACAAGTTAGAAGTTTCACTTGATCCTCCCCCCAATAGTTTTGAAGAGAAAATGTTGTTCATTGCAATTTTAAATGAAACATCAACCCTTCAAATTACAAGAATAGACTCGTCCAAGCTACTGAGCATCTATCAGAACAGGGTCAGATAGAAATAATTTTATTCTAACGTTTGTACAAGTTAGAAGGTTCACTTGATCCTCTCCCCAATAGTTTTGAAGAGAAAATGTTGTTCATTGCAATTTTACTGCTACAATTTACATTGCTGATTAATCAAAAGCTATTGACTCCCTTGAAAAATGGCGTACGAATGAAACATCACCCCTTCAAATTACAATAATAGACTCGTCCATGCTACTGAGCATCTATCAGAACAGGGTCAGATAGAAATAATTTTATTCTAACGTTTGTACAAGTTAGAAGTTTCACTTGATCCTCTCCCCAATAGTTTTGAAGAGAAAATGTTGTTCATTGCAATTTTGAATGAAACATCAACCCTTCAAATTACAAGAATAGGCTCGTCCAAGCTACTGAGCATCTATCAGAACAGGGTCAGATAGAAATAATTTTATTCTAACGTTTGTACAAGTTAGAAGTTTCACTTGATCCTCTCCCCAATAGTTTTGAAGAGCAAATGTTGTTCATTGCAATTTTACTGCTACAATTTACATTGCTGATTAATCAAAAGCTATTGACTCCCTTGAAAAATGGCGTACCAATGAAACATCGCCCCTTCAAATTACAATAATAGACTCGTCCATGCTACTGAGCATCTATCAAAACAGGGTCAGATAGAAATAATTTTATTCTAACGTTTGTACAAGTTAGAAGTTTCACTTGATCCTCTCCCCAATAGTTTTGAAGAGCAAATGTTCTTCATTGCAATTTTACAGCTACAATTTACATTGCTGATTAATCAAAAGCTATTGACTCCCTTGAAAAATGGCGTACGAATGAAACATCACCCCTTCAAGTTACAATAATAGACTCGTCCATGCTACTGAGTATCTATCAGAACAGGGTAAAATAGAAATCATTTTATTCTAACGTTTGTACAAGTTAGAAGTTTCACTTGATCCTCTCTCCAATAGTTTTGAAGAGCAAATGTTGTTCATTGCAATTTTACTGCTACAATTTGCATTGCTGATTAATCAAAAGCTATTGACTCCCTTGAAAAATGGCGTACGAATGAAACATCACCCCTTCAAATTACAATAATAGACTCGTCCATGCTACTGAGCATCTATCAGAACAGAGTCAGATAGAAATAATTTTATTCTAACGTTTGTACAAGTTAGAAGTTTCACTTGATCCTCTACCCAATAGTTTTGAAGAGCAAATTTTGTTCATTGCAATTTTACTGCTACAATTTACATTGCTGATTAATCAAAAGCTATTGGCTCCCTTGAAAAATGGCGTACGAATGAAACATCACCCCTTCAAATTACAATAATAGACTCGTCCATGCTACTGAGCATCTATCAGAACAGGGTCAGATAGAAATAATTTTATTCTAACGTTTGTACAAAGTTAGAAGTTTCACTTGATCCTCTCCCCAATAGTTTTGAAGATCAAATGTTGTTCATTGCAATTGTACTGCTACAATTTACATTGCTGATTAATCAAAAGCTATTTCTAATTACACACTGAACTGAATGAAAACAATCAGAAAAAGGAACTGAATATCCAAACACAACTTACTGGTATTCATCAAGAATTCATACATCGAGTGGAATACGAGGAGGAGGGATCGCTAATAAAGTTCGGGGTCTATTTGATATTACTTGCTAACCAGGCTTTGATGTGGACAACTTGAAAACATCCCTCGGTGTGCCAATAAGTCAAGTATGCAGTGCAACAGTGATATAAAGCCCACCTGATTCCGTACCATTTACGTCATCTATAGAGAAACCTCTCTAAAAATAAATCATTCTCAGATCAATTCTTCTATAGAACCAATTTATAACACTAATAACCAGAGCATGATACTTTTTTCTTGTCTTCTGTCCAGATATCTAAAAAATAATAGTATATTGCGATACATGTGCCGTAAGTGATGCATACGGATCGAGGAAAGAGTTTGAAATAACTATTTTTTTTTTCAATTTCCGAGATCCGTTATGCGCTTACGGCACGAGTATTGCATGCTATTTTTTGCACGATGATTATTTATATCAATTTAATTATATTAATTGTGATATTACCTTAAAATATTATGTATATAGGCTACATTCTTGAAGATATATGTTTATTTCAGAAAGTGATAAGCATGTGTTTGTTGTTATGCGAACCGAATATTTGTCCTGGGGGGCCTTGTCCATTAAGGCTTGTATTATGATGTGCCGTAAGTAAATTCATAACCGCACGGAAACACTTACCGCACATAGCAACAAGATTGCGTGTGGGAATGTCAACTTACGATCCACGGCAACAACATTCGTAAGTACCACTAATTAGTTAAGTCGTGCAAAAAAATTATAAGACAATTGTCCTGCCGGTTGTATTACAGTATATGGATGAGAGACATGGCCCCTTACATAATCTGAGTGTGTTCGAAAACAGGGGGGCTTAGGAAAATATTTGGGCCTAAGAGAGATGAAAATGGGGACTGGAGAAAACTGCATAACGACGAGCTTCATAACTTGTACTCTTCACCAGATAGAGTAAGGGTAATTAAATCACGGAGGATGAAATGGGCTGGACATGTTGCGCGCATGGGGAGGAAATACCCTATCTCAAAAGTATTGACTGGCAGACCCGAAGGGAAAAGACCACCTGGAAGACCTAGACGTAGGTGGGAGGACAATATTAGGATAGATTTAAGGGAAGTAGGATTTGCGAGTGATGATTGGATGGAGTTAGCGCAGAATAGGGTTGAATGGCGGCTCAGATAAGCGCGGCAATGAACCTTCAGGTTCCATAAAATAGATAGCCTAATATTCGTTTAGCTTGCTTAGGAATTGTCTATTGCCATTGAGGAAATAAGTAATTACCAGTGTATGAATCAGTATAGATTATCAATAATTCATTAGCAGAGCGATATGCAATCTTATTTGTTACTAGCTTAAAAGGCCCGGCGTCGCCCGGGTTTTTATTTTGTAATTTGAAGTTAACTTATGAAGGACTTTCGATTTGTAGGCCTACATAGAACTTGAAATGAGGAAGAACGACTTATCACACTTAAACTATTTCCTCAGAAATCGCTAGATACAGCCACTACATGCTTGATTTCCTTTTGCCACATTTCTGGCGTCACCATCAATACTGCTCTGTCAAACCGTTTCCTAACATCGCATAATTTAAAAGTTTTGTTATTTCTGGCCACAAACCCTTTGATAAAACTCCATACCAGTTCAATTGGATTCAAATTGCTATGATAAGGGGGCAACCTCAGTACTTGATGGCCCGCTTTATTTGCCATATCATCAACCACATATTTATTTTCATCTTTGTCCGCGAATTCCTGTGCTAAGATCACTAACTCTGCCTTAACACTTTTATCATTAAGTGTTACATTCTTTTCTTGTAGGCTTTCCACAATATCTTGTTTACGCCAAGAAGTATTTGGACGCCGATAGAGTTTCACACTGTGGTATGATGCATTGTCCATAACTATTAAACTGTTGGGTTCAAGTTTCGGCAAAACATTAACAAACCAGTTACGGAATACCTCTCCATTCATGTCTTCGTGGTACTCACCTGTTTTCTTTGACTCAAAAATGAGCGAACCCCCATCTACGAAGCCTGTTTCACTACCTATATGCGTAACTATTAGGCGTTTCCTCTTACCCATAGGATTTTTTAAAACTTGACTTAATCCTGCCCTAAAAGCTTTTTCCTTTGATTCAACAATAGTGTCATGCCAAATTTTAGGGGTGGTGTGTCCTGCATTTACCCATGTCTCGCCTAAGTAATAAAACTTTCGAACCTCTGCTCGGTATAGCCGTACAGCTCTAAGATATCGTCTTCTCCAAAGTACAATACCATCACGATCTACTATAACATTAACCTCACTTCTTTTCACATATTTCATTCCAATGTCCAGCAATAACTTATAAATTGTTGTTCTTTTAAAATTAGGTAGGTCGGAGTCCTCATTGACAGCACAAAGAAGTTTATCCACAGTTGGAGGTATGTTATCAAAAAAGAATTGATGAACTTTTGCTCGAATAGCACTTTTCACAAAGTCATCAATGTTATCTAAAACACTATGCAGCTTTTCAGCCTTTCTTGGGGGAGTTTTCACTACACCAGAGTCTCTGTATTCACTACACACTTTCCAGATACTTATGGTACATATACCGGTGAATTCATATGTCAATTTTACAACGTCCTCAATTGCAAGTGCTGGATATATATTTTTTTAAACCCATTAAACACATTCAATATAATTTCCTTCTGTCCACTTCGCAAAGATTTACCTCTCTTATTTTTAATTATGCCACTTGGGCCTGGTTGAATTTCAGTCATTATGTTTAATGCTTCTCACAGACTGGGTTATAAATTATAAACACCACGTTTCGCTGTTCACTGAAATTTGTATGTTTACATTATTCACAACAATGACTCTCGCAAACTGGAGGGTTATTTCGCGAATGCCACGTTTCGCAATACATTGAAACATTTGCAATAAGTCGATATTGTTATCTTAAAAATTTTCGTCACATTTTATGAGCTTTTACTGTTATAAAAATAAAATCTAATACCGCACTATATTGTCTTGTAGCATGATGTGTGGTGGGGTTCAAATCACGTGCATTTGTTTACACGGACTTGCATTCTCAAAATGAATGGATAACATACTTTCGATTTGGTTTGGTTGCAAGACTCACTTTTGTTTTTGTTTGTTTTGTTATGAAAACATGTGAAAGAGGAACTCTCTAACTGTGAATGTCACACTTCTTTTGTCACACTTCAATTTTCTTATGTAAACAATTGACAGCAGAACTGTCTAACTTTGTCTAACTTTGCCTCTTTTCATCACATTTCCGACTTTCCCCGTGGATTTTCCAAAAATTTTCTTTCATACAAACCTTCTCCAGACAATTACGATCACAACAAAACAAAAATCAGCCAAATCGGTCGAGCCGTTCTCAAGTGATGCGGCAACAACCCTTTTGAAAATTCATTTTTATTAATATAGATTTATTTCAGCTGAGAGTAAAAAAAAATTCCCTTTAGGCAGGCCTACAGGCTGAGGTAGATTTCGAAGTGCTAAATCTCGCCTTATATGAGAGCTATCGAGAAACCAGTTATTGGTTTGTAGAGTACTCGTCAAGAGCTTTTCAACGATACCACATAAGACGTGGTTCAGCCATTTCATAAATACGGGTGGGACATTCTGACAAATTATAGAAGCTATTTTTGTTTATTACATATCATAAATAATAAACTAAAATTGGTTCTTCACATTCTGTAAAATTTACAATACCTTCTCCTTCACACTACATGCAAAGCATTATTTAAAATTTATTCTGAATATTTTAAATTTGTTTTTCAAAATCAGTTACGGGTGGGACATAATTTGGACACTGATTTTAATGATGCAAAACAAAAGCTCATTTTCTATTCTGCTATTACTGTTAGGGTATTAATGTTGTTATTAATGAAGGTATGAGGGATTAAATACAAATTATAAACTGTTTCCAGGTTGTCAAAACATTTATTTAACTCATTAATAATAATTTAACAAAACTATCACGGTTACGGGTGGGACGTTACGGGTGGGACAAAAATTCCCTTGTTTGTTATTTTACATAGTAATTAACCACACATATTTTTTGAAGTTAATCTTATACCAAATTGTACCTTAAGATGTATATTTTCTCAAATTAAAATGGACAAAGCTGATTACTCTTGACTACTTGGTATTAAAGAGTGTTAAAATCATGCTAAAAATGGCAAAAAAAAGTAACTCAATGCAATAAATAAGTAAATCGACAGATTTTACACATGAAACCACTTCAGATAACCTAAGTCCTTAAAATTCAGAGAATTTGAGGTTTTAAACTAACTTTTGACCACCCAATTGCAATAATTTTATAACTTCTCTCTTTGAGGGAAAAATTCCATTATTTTATGAAATGGCTGGGTTTCAAAAGTTTCGAATTTCCATCCCCCAACCAACCACCCCAACTCGTACCCCCAAAACCCCCGAATCGTTGGTGTCACTGTGAACTCCATAGGGAGTACTCTAATTTATTCAAACAAAGTTTCCCTCTATACTTCATAGGGGCCGAAATATAAATGTTTTAAAATTTCAACCCCCTCCCCCGACCACCCCCTTGGGCCAATTTTGCTCATTAACGAACTTGTCCGAACTATTGAGCCTAGAAATAACATAATAAAAATCACAATTTTTTTTTATTTGAACGGGCGGTGGTTTCGTACTTAGGGAGGCATGAAACGTAAACATATGAAAGAATTTTTCGAAAGTCATGACATGGTATCGATTGCAATAGGTAGATTTTTCTAATAATCTGGTGTGACGACTTTACAGGCCTAGGGCTGGTAAAATGCTAATTTTTTTCGGCATGTTAACAGTCCCACAAGCAGCTGTTTTACAGAGCCTGTACTAAAAAAAAAGTAATTACGCAGAGCAGTAACACGAGAATGAGACTGGGTAGAAGATAAGAATTCCACATTACAGCACTTTTATGTGAGGCGTGAAATAGAATGGACGCAATTAAACTATGTTGCTAATCAAAACAGTTTTAAATGTACTCCTTGCAAGGTTGACATAATGTCTGAAATTAAAATAAAATATTAATCAACTATGAGTCATATAGGACTAGGTTCCTGAGAGAAGACACGTTAATTTTTCATCTACATACAACATGACCTATAAGTACTATCTGTCTGTCTGGAACCCTATAAACCCCTATGTTGGGGCGAAGGGGCCTCCAAGTGGTTTCTGTTACCTATATGAATTTTGCTACGCTTATTTCCCGGAAGAGGGCAGGGGGACAGGTGGTAAATCCATCGCCTCTCAACCCCTTTCTGGAAACTAAGGTATTACCTGGACGTGAAAGGGCTGAGAAATTTTGTCCAGAGACTCTAATTTAAACTTGGAGTTCTTTTACGTGCTGCAAATCTACGACACGCCCCCCCCCCCCCAGCTTAAAGACCCTCCCGGAGGACTCCGTGTCCAGGAATTTTACGTCCGGAAAAACCCATCTACCGCGGCCGGGTTAAATTCTTTCTAATATATTACCATCAAATAGGCACTAGATTGTGATTTACTCCGGTACCGGTCAACAGCTTCGGTCCATTATCAATAGGCTTCTTCCCACGAACGTTATAAATGTGTATACCAAGTTTCATGAAAATCCGATAAACCGTATTCGAGTTATCGCGCGTACAGACACACAGGCAGACGGACAGACATTTTTCGTCCCGCACACAATAAAACCACTTTCACGGCCCTCTACCTATAAATTTCCTAAATTAAGAAACGTTGTTGACTTAGCATTTTTTTTTAAGTGTGTTTTATTTTTATTTTGTCATACCCTAATATAAAATTCTTTAAAAGTTATGCCATTTGGTACTTAGAACAGGTGCTGCTGACAACATTTTTAATAGGTGCTGTACCAAATAAACACCTCCACATGCTAGCTTTAATCGCCTGTTTTCTCGGTTTCAATTTGCTTCGTTAATTTGCCCCACTCTGTCACAAAAATAGAGGGCTGTGATTTTTTCACAGTACTTTATAATTCGTGTAATTACTTTATTTATCAAAATTTTTGCACTGCCCTTGGTTCTTTTTTTAAAATGTTATAAATATTTTCATTTTCCGGGTAATATATTCGTTTTTAAACAAGTACTATAAACAATGTGAAAAATCCACCACAGCCATTTCATAAAATATGAGAATGTTTCCCTCAAAGAGAGAAGTTATAAAATTATTGTACTTGGGTGGTCAAATATAAGTTTAAAACCTCAAATTCACTGAATATTAAGGACTTAGGTGTATTTGAAGTGGTTTCATGTGTAAAATCTGTCAATTTACTTATTTATTGTGTTCAGTTACTTTTTTTTGCCATCTGTAGTATGATTTTAACACTGTTTAATACCAGGTAGTCAAGAGTAATCAGCTAAGTCCATTTTCATTTGAGAAAATATACATCTTAAGTTACAATTTCGTATAAGATTAAATTAAAAAACTATGTGTGGTTAATTACTATGTAAAGTATCAAAAAGTGACTTTTTGTCCCACCCGTAATGGTGATAATTTTGTAAAATTATTATTGTAAGAGTTGAATAAATATTCTGACAATCTGGAAACAGTTTATAACTTTTATAAACCTTCATTATTAATAGCATTAAGATCCTAACTTTAATAGCAGAACAGCAAATGAACTTTCTTGCATCACTAAAATCATTGTCCAAGTTATGTCCCAGATTTTTAAAAACAAATTTGAAATATTTCAAATAAATTTGAAATAATGCTTTGCATGTAGTGTGGAGGAGAAGGCATTGTGAATTTTACATATTGTGAAGAACCAATTCTAGTTTATTATTTATGATATGTAATAAACAAAAATAGTTTTCATAATTTGCTACAATGTCCCACCCATAATTATGAAATGGCTGATCAGTAAGTTTGTTAAGCTAGCATAAGAAAAAGCATTGTGGAACATCATTGAGATTCGTATTGTAAAGCTTTCAGAGCTGAATTATATATTAAGCAATCATAAAATAATATCATCAGTGGGATCTAACTTTGAAAATGATTAGGAAAATTTTAGCGGAATAGCTGGCCTCCATAAATGAAAGTCTTAACAAGAGGATATAAATTCTCGTTTTTTAAATAAAGCATTGCTCTATTAATATTATATGTTTGCTATTATTTAATTTTTTGAGTTAACGAATTTGTATGTCAGTAGCAGTGAAAAGGTAATATCTGTTGGAGGAGATAGATTTCAATGTTAAATTGTGTCTCATATTGGCCTGGTCGTTGTAATTGAAGAAGTAAATAGTTTTGAAAAGTTGGTAAATATTATTTTTATGCTAGTTGAATGTTCTTAGCTTAATACAACCTATCCAACTCACACGCCGCGTGTTTGATATTGACCAATAACGTTTAGCATTTTCTCGGATATAGACCAATCACGGCCGTTTATCTTGCAATATTCTTGTAGGAATCGCGAGGATGGAGTTTTATCGTGATAAAACTGTCTGCTCCTTACTGGACACGTAAGCATTAGTGTGCAGTGATTAATAACAGATTATTTTATAAAAAATAACTTGTTTGGAAATTGAAATAATAGAATAATGTACATTAAATAAAAACACAATTTCGATTCGGTGCAAGCCAGTTCGTGTGCTTTTTATTCTGTTCTGATGTTAGCTTACCTGAATGAAGTTAACTATGTCTTATATGCTCCATTGGTAGCACTGATTTACACCTTAGTAGCTCGAATCGATTCATGGACAGTTGATTCATAGTAGGCCGTGATCTCGCAGCTGTTTTGTTTTTATACAACAAAGCACGAAAGTAATTATCTCTTCTCTATATATATAAAAGGCTTTGTCCTGACTGACTGAATGAATGACTGACTGAATGAATGACTGACTGATTGACTGAATGACAGGAATCAACGTACAGCCTAAACTATAACAGGTAGAGACTTGGAATTTTGACAGTACCTTCGCTTCATAATGTAGGTGCTCACTAAGAAAGGATTTTAAAAAATTCTGATTCTAAATGCCAAAAATTAAATGTTTTTGAAAATACTTAATCCCTTTTTACATAGAATTATCAATTCCAAATCACAGAATATATTGTTGCCAAATTGTATCAGGTGGGCTTGGAAAAAACAATTGAAATGCACTTTTGACAAATAAGAGAAGTTATCAAAATAATTCATGTTATAAATAAATATTACAGAATGAAATCCACTAAAATAATGGAATCACATAACTTTCTCTACCCTGGACATAGAGAAAACAAAACGAGGTATGGTAATGTGTATATTATTATATTATATCGCAGGTTCTTGGAGAGAAAAGTATGAAAGTGATAATGCTTTCTGTTTAATTTCATCTCCAAAACGGCTTTATGGTAACATAAGAGTGGGAAATTTCCCGCCTCGATATTACAATTTTATGTTACTGGAATTTCTGTTTCTTCTTATTTAAACCTCTACCAGGCTTGCTGTGCACTGTACAAGCGATGGGATGCAAAATTCTAGATCCTCTATGAGCCATAAAAAATTATATCAAGCTTTTTCTGAGGGAATAGTTTGAGTGTAATAAGTCGTTCTTCCTATTTCAAATTATAAATGCCTATATAATGACCTAGAATTTAAAATTGAAAATCCTTCATAAGCTAATTTCCAATTACAAAATACAAAACCCGGGCGACGCCGGGTCTTTTAAGCTAGTTATTTTATATAATCCGTTACATTTTAATCATGGAATAGTCTTAATAAATCCAACTCGAGTTCACGAGTTGCATCAGATAAATTATCGATAAACTCGTCAACTCTCGTGGGATTACCTATGGTAATTAAGACAGTCTTAAACATATTTGACTTATGCCATATCATCATGGGCGTACGGTGAAATTTTGTTCGGGAGGGGTTCAATGTAAAGTCGTCTCAGTTCCATGTCCTTGCGCACATTTTAAATTACTGAACAGTTGTATTGTGATAATTAGGCTAATACACTGTAATGAATTAATATGCAGCTCAGTCTTTCAAACTGTTTTTCTTGAGATTTCTATCCATTTCTCGTTTAAGCTAGAGTCTATAAATAAAAACTTTCTTTTGAAAAACTATCATAATACTGTATGGTGCATAGGGCACGTTTTTAAAGTCATCTGTAAATCCACCGGTGGAAAAGCCCGATTAATGCCGATTAGTTCATGATAATTTTGTGATGAGCTCATGATTACTGTTGGCTTTACAAACAGATTGATGGATTTCGGCGGGAGTATTCGAGTTGTCGTTTGACAGATTCCAAAGGGATTTTTGTTTACTAGTAATACATCACTGTTATTAAGCTGAAAAACTATCAACATCACGAGGATTTGAAATTTGAATCTTAAATAAATTACGATAAATCTTAAATAATGCTTTGATATGTACTAAATTGTTAAATATGTAACAGCCGATTCAGAGGGTTTTTTTTTAATTTCGTTAATATTTCAGATATTTCGAGAGGGGTTTCAACCCCCTGAACCCCCCCCCTTACTGAACGCCCATGCATATCATGAACATTTCACATGCAGTGTATAAATTATAAATAATCAGGACATTCTTATCTCTCGTTGTAGGTACCTTTACAAGGTGGTGGGAATATCTGTGGACCATATGCATACTTCTTTGAAGAGACAAAGACATGGAGGGCCACAAGCTGGGGCCACCTCCGAGACAACACGAACACATAGGACGAGACACACCATTCAAAACGAGGCGAGGATCGGATGAAGATGATATCCAGACTAAAGTTTACCGACATTCATTATACGGGTTGTCCCGATTAAGAATCGAATCCGGGTCCTCTATGTGAGGAGAGAATCCCCTACGCCACAGGGGTCGACTTAATCAGGAGCAATAAAGCTGTTTTATGCTATCTTATCTTTCACTTAACTGCTGACAGGTTGGATAAGAATGCGACAGTCTCCGCTGTTATTCTGCGTGTTGTGATAAGTAGAGACCGAATTTTAAAGGGAATTCCTTTTTTTTTTAAATTTCATCACAAAACGTGATAAAATTGAAGAGGACATTACTGAGTAAGTTTCAACTGCAAATTACCTGGTTTTAACGTCCATTTTTTTCCTTTTTTTCCTTTTTTAGGCCCATTTCCCTTTTTTAGGAACTTTCCCTTTACAGTACCTTTTTTGCTGATTTATTTTGAAAAATTCGTAAATTTCCCAGTATTTGGCAATATGAAAATATTAAAAATTGTTCACACTGATTCACAATTGAAAAAATAATTCCTCCCAGCAGAATAGAGCGTTACAGGGATATCACAGGCTTGCCATTGCCTAAGTTTCCCCATTATAACAAGGTGGGGAACATGGATTTCGTGTGCTATTTTCCTCTGTGAGAATTTCAACAAAATCAAAAAATGTCTTCAGTCATTAGATGTTACAGAATCAGCAGCTGTAGTGCAAGCAAAGGCTTTACATAAAACAAACATGTATTTCTCTGTTCAATTTTTACACTCTCTTACTTTTTTATCCCTTTTTCCCCACTTTTTTTGGCAATAATTTTCCTTTTTTCCCCACCTTTTTTTGGCAATAATTTTCCCTTTTTTCGTCCTTTTTTGGGTGAAAATCTTCCCTTTAAAATCCGGTCTCTAGTGATAAGATATTGTTATGGAGGAAATGTGAGAGACGCCACTCGATCGGTAAATTACTGAACTGTATACCGTATATACACGAGGGCCGTCCGCAAAGTAAGCTTCTCTGTAAGTAGGCCTAAATAGTTATTGCAAAACACACAGTCAGTGTTCAGCTATTTTTCAACAAATTCGCCACCGGAATTGAGACATTCGTCATACCGTGGGACCAACTGTTGAATACCTGTGTCGTTAAAGTTTGCCGCCAGGGATTTGAACCACTGTGTGACAACCATCTTTGCCTCTCTGCCATTCCCTGTCATTTCTTGAGTTGTAGGAAAAGATGGAAATCACTGGGAGCGAAGTCCGGGCTGTAAAGTGGATGTTTAAACTTTAAACACCTCCTAGCGAGTCTCCTACGTATAGACGTTCGGCACTGTTCATAACCTAACAGAACCTGTCACTATTAATAATATCACCGTTCCTAACCTAACTGCCAGTAAACTAGAATTTAGGGAGAATTCACAATGCCCTACTAAATTAATATCACTGTTCATAACCTAACAGAACCTGTCACTAATGATATCTGATAAGTAATGTACAAGAAGCGTCATGTTGGTCAACCTGCCTCGCTGATAAACTAAAAGCATCACCCGTCCGTGGAAACCTAAGCACATCGCGAGATGGGCCCCCCTATATTACGACTTTGCCAAAATGAAAACTGTAATGTCGAGGAGATAGGGCTAGACCCCATGTTCATCACTCAAAACAGCTCTATGTCAAGATCTGATGAATTTAGGTATGGAATACAATGACCCACATAGTCCCATTGAAAATCCAGTTGCTCCGCTCTGCCAAATCAAGCACAATTTAGCCTTGAAATAGGCCAACCATTACTCGTTAAGTCAACAAGAATTTTTTTTTTTTTTTTTTTATTGGTAATCACCAGGGCCCGGATTCTAATGATATGTCATCTGTTTATTGATGCTGCATAGACATTGCCAACTTGTTGATGAATTCTAATCATGTCGTCTAGATTATAGAAATGCATTTTTATTAGTTCATTTTTTGTCATTTTATGCAATTTTATATTTTTAGGGCATTTATTTCAATTTTACGTCATTTCGTGTAATTTCCCTCCTTAGTCATTTTCATGCATTTACATTGAGTGTATTAATTTTTTGTCGTCTTTTTTCTCCATAGGGTGATATTTAAATAAATTACTACGTTAGTATAATGCAACATTTTTTGTAGGATCTATTTTAAAAACTATTTTGTTACTTTTCTTCTCAAATGCTCCAATCAAGAACAAAGAACAAAGTTTTTAGACCTGCAACATTCTTTCTGCAATTACAGTTTTTAAAATTATGTACAAATTAGTCTAAAACTTTGTGTGTACAGTAATATTTTTTTAATAAAATATAAGTTTTTAGGTCATTCTTTACAATTATTGAGTCATTTTATTTAAAATTTAGGGTCATTTTTCAAACTTAGTTGGTATCATGAGGCTCAGTGCACCCCGTTCCAGACCTCTCTATCTCAGAAAAATCAGATCTGTAGTCAACATTTCTAACTGCTTAGAGCTCACAGGCAGTCCATTCTACTTCTATTTTTCAAACAATTTAAGTCATTAGAATCTGGGCCCTGGTAATCACAATATTGTCAGGGTTTCTTGAGTAGCGACATAAGAATTAGTATGTGGTTCGCGAGCCGTGCTGTGGACACCCCTGTTTTATACATTACTGCATAAAAAAGATTAAATGTCCTCTGCCTCGTACCGCTCGGAACGCAAGCTAGTGAACCCAACCCACGTTCTCACACAGGCCATGGGAAGCTTGGTAGCTATTTCAAAATACACTGTTTAAACATTGTCTTTCATAGGTATAAGATTGCACCGTTTCACATTATTTTATTATTAAATCCAACAAAGAAATACAATGAATTATGACACAATAATAACTAAAAGAAATACATTTAGGGCCGTGGAGAGAAAGGAAGGGCCCAGGGACAAATTTTCCCGGGTCTCTGTCAAATATTAAATTCCTTTGTAATGTATGGAACAAAAAGATTATGTAAAGGTATTACATAATGTATTATAAATGCAAGTAACCTATTACTTGAAGACATATATTTTTGTGAGTCATTAAAAGTTAGTAATATTTTACCCAAAAAACTATATAAGTGTAAAAGCTTTTCAGTTGTGCTCATAATAATATGTAGTTTTGGCAAAATGCTATCAAACCATAAAAATGAATCACTGTACAACTTCTGTCTTTGACTTTTCAACTAAAAATAAAAACGCTTAAATTAATAGATCCAACTATGTAAAAATAGCAAAACAAAATGGAATCCCGGGGATAACTTTGCACAGGTATATACGAATTTTATCTGTATGTTCCAAAATTAATCTTTTGAAAAGTATTATTTTAAATGCCGAACGTTAGTGAGGCCTACTGTTCAGTCCAAAAGGTTTTTTCCTTTTACTTTTCAAAAACAGCCATTTTTCTTCAAGAATAATCCGTTCCAGATTATCTGATTAATTTCGTGTCACCGTTATATGATAGGACAATGCAGATAAAATAAACACATGAAACATAACTTAAGCTGTTTATTGACTTATAATTTATTTTATTTTAGAGTAAATTTAGAAGGTAAAAAATAAAACGTCGGCCGTGCCGGGGTCCCGGGGCTGCAGCCCCGGCTGCCCCCCTCCCCCGTCTCAACGGGCCTGCATTTTATCAAGGACCGAAGATGGAGGAAAGGTTCCCATGATACCAGTGGCATTCCCCCTTTGTATGGCAATGCCGATACGTTGCCTAGGATCCCCTGTCTTCTACCTTATCTCTGAAGTTGATTCCTTGGCTTCTGTACAGCAAAAACAACAAAGTGGCCTACTGATCAAATTTTCAACTTCAAAGATACCGCAGAAATCGCAGGGATTTTTGGAGGTACCCGGTAAATGTGATCAAGCTAATGTGTCGACACAGGTTGCATGTGATTAACCCCAAAGATTCAAAGATTTTATGAAGCCATTCGGTATGGGTACAATAGGCCAAGTCAAGCTAACTAAAATTAAGATAATTAAACATATATTGAGATACTGGGGTGATCTGCTTCTACAAATTCGGTGACTGAGTAAAATGGGTTTTTCAGTAACCAAGTTTTGAGAACATTTGTGAATTAGGTTAATGGTAAGTTGCGTACTGATACTGGTAACAAATTAAAAAATGTTACGCCAGTGACATGAAAGCTTTTTGAAGGTTTTGTCAAGGTCAATCCGTGGGGCCTCTTACCATCCGATTGACATTATTTCATTCATAGTGTGAACTGTAAACATAACTAACTTAAATACTGTGTCTAATTGTTCCTTGGGTACAATTCACTTCAGACAT
Organism: Ectobius pallidus; assembly: GCA_964059195.1. Taxonomy (NCBI): domain Eukaryota; kingdom Metazoa; phylum Arthropoda; class Insecta; order Blattodea; family Ectobiidae; genus Ectobius; species Ectobius pallidus. The sequence continues at coordinate 167,986,860 of CAXKWD010000007.1, forward strand.
GGCTCTTTAAATAATGCGATACGCACATGGCTTCACGCTTTCTAACTACTGTATTACGCAACGAACTTGCCTAACCACACAACCCTCTTAAAAATTTGTACGGTATTTTACGTTATATTGCTTTGATCAATATTTATGCCCCACACATTACATTCAATATAAGTTTCACAACATAGTGACATGTAAGAAAAAAACAGTGTTTTTTTAAAAAAAAACTATTTTTTTTACCAACGGCATTTCAACCACGAGGTTAATGGCAGAGCGGATATTGAAATCTACACAATCTTTGGGCTGTGGGAAAATATGCATACTGTTACATACCTTACTGATGTCTTCTTGAGGGTGGATGAAGGTTCTGTTATCTTCCACCACACACACATCACACTAAAATAATAAAACTATTGCACACGCAAACAGACAACCGGCACACGAAAGGAAAAAAGAAAATGGCTAAGACGCTGCTATCACCTGTCGAATATCGTCATGTCTCGAATTCTACGAGACAAACAAAAACGAATCAAATTGCGTTGTATCACTTCGGAAAGCAATTACTGCGTAGGCCTACATCTAAAGTAGTATTACAAAGGCCTATTTCTGCATAATCCATGGCTGAGTTCGTTAATAAAACACTTTAATCTATGGAATTTACCTAAACTACGCAGAGTACAACCGCAAGGTTAAGAAACACGCCGAAGACAGGACGAATCCTCACTTGGACTCACCTGAGCAGGGGGCTAAACGTGACGCACCAAAGTTTCCCCCAGTAGAATCGCATATCTCTCTCAATGGAAAAGACAATTCCTAAGCAACCTAAAGGAATATTATCTATTTCATGGAACCCGGAGGTTCATAGCCGCGCTTAAATGAGCCCGCCATTCAACCCTATTCTCTGCTAACTCCATCCAATCATCCCTCTCAAATCTTACTTCTCTTAAATCTATCTTAATATTGTCCTCCCACCTACGTCTAGGCCTTGCAAGCGAACTCTTCCCTTCGGGTCTCCCAGGGAATATTTTTGAGACATGTCTTTCCTTCCCCCATGTCCAGCCCATTTCATCCTCCGTGATTTAATTACCCTTATTATATTCCGTGAAGTTCGTCATTATGCAGTTTTCTCTACTCCCCGTTTTCATCCGAATATTTGAAGTTCGAATATTTTCCGAAGCCTCCTATTTTCGAATAAGCGCACATCTGAATCAGAAATGTGAATTTGCTGTTAAGTCTTTAGAAGGATTATTATTATTAATATTATTATTATTACTATCATCATCATCATCATTATCATCATCATCATCATTATTATCGGCTGCGGTGGTCTAGAGTTAGTGTGTCCGCCTCTAGATCCGAAGATCGCGGGATCAAACCCGGCCGCAGTCGTTGGGTTTTTTCAGGACGTAAAAATCCTGGGCACGGAGTCCTCCGGGAGGGACTTTAAGGCTGTAGGGGGATGTTTAAACACCTCCTAGCAAGTCTCCTGTAGAAGTTCGGCTGGGAGGTGTTTAAACATTCACTCTTAAGCCCGGACCCCGCTCCCAGTGATTTCCATCTTTTCCTATACCTAAAGAAATGACAGATAATGACAGAGAGGCGGAGATGGTTGTCACACAGTGGTTCAAATCAGAGGCGGCAGACTTGTACGACACAGGTGTTCAAAATTTAGTGCCACGATAAGACAAATGTTTCAATTCCGGTGGCGAATATTTTGAAAAATAACTGAAAATTTGCTGTATCTGTTGCAATAAATATTTCCATATGTTTTGCTTCTGTAAACGGCCCCAAGGAAATTTACTTTGTGGACGCCCCTCGCACTTGTATGCATTTTTATTCTCACTTGGACTGGAGTACTGGAGGCGACTGGAGAAAACTACATAACGACGAGCTTCATGACCTGTATTCTTCACCGGATGTAGTAAGGGTAATTAAATCACGGAAGATGAAATGGGCTGGACATGTTGCACGCATGGGGGAGGAAAGACATACCTCAAAAGTATTGACTGGGAGACCCGAAGGGAAAAGACCACCTGGAAGACCTAGACGTAGTTGGAAGGACAATATTAGGATAGATTTAAGGGAAGTAGGATTTGAGAGGGATGGTTGGATGGAGTTAGCACAGAATAGGGTTGAATGGCGGGCTCATGTATGCTTGGAAATTAACTTCAGGGTTCCATAAAATAGATAATATTCCTTTAGCTTGCTGAGGAATTGTTTATTGCCATTGAATAAGTAAGTAAGGTATGATGAAGATATAGAAAAAGAGTATGAAGGTAGTTTTCCAGATTCTACGATCAGACTCTTGGAAAGATCTGTATCTGGTATCTGGTACCCTATGATCCCCAGGTGGGGCGAATGGGCCTCCAAGTGGAGGTTTCATTACCTATACTAATTTTGATATGCTTATTTTCCCGAGAGAGGGTAGAGGGACAGGTGGTAAGCCCATCGCCTCGCAACCCCCCTCTGGAAATTAAGTATTTCTTGAACGTGAAAGGGCCGAGAAATTTTGTCCAGAGGCTCTAATTTAGGCTTGGAGTTCTTTTACGTGCCGTAAATCTACGACACGGGACCCCCAGCTTAAAGTCCCTCCTGGAGGACTCCGTGCCCAGGATTTTTACGTCCTGAAAAATCCATCGACCGCGGCCGGGTTTGATCCCGCGCCCTGCGGATCTAGACCACCGCGGCCGACTCTTGGAAAGATACGGGTAACAAATTAACAAGTACTCAGAATGGAGTTATACTTTCCTATTGTATCATATTTGTATGCTGTGCCTTTGATGCATTCATCGGCGTTAACATATTCATTCGGAGTATACTGAATGTTAGTTGTGGATTAAAAAGTGACGGCGCGTGGAGTGCTTTTGCCGAATGTCAAAAATCCTTTGATTCAAGTGTGTCTGTGTGTGTGTGTGTGTGTTTGTGCGGCAGGCAATCACGCATCTAAACCATAAAGCGCCTCGTAAAACCAAACGAACGGCGCAGAGTTAAACTCTTTGACAGAAACGATCATGAAGCTGATTTCCAATAAACCGGAGTAACAACTTGCTTTGGCAAAAACACAAATACTTGCCGTCATCAGTTAGATTGGAATTTATTTTTATGGTTATTGACCCCGAATTGATACACACAGGGGGAAAAGCTTAATTGCCCAGAGTTCGGAAGCGGTCTATTTGTAGTAAGTATAGGCTATTCATAACTGATCATACATCCGTGATGTAATTCCATGCTTAAGTCTGCGTTTAGCCAACTGGCAAATGTTCTGATTGGCTTGTTATGGCCAGTGATGGGAAAAGTACAAAAATAAAGTAATTGGGCTGAATTACAATTACCTGAGAGACATTTTACTTAATTACAATTACAAATTACTTTTTCAAAAAGTAATCAGTAAAATTACAATTACTTTACAAAATGCCAGTACCTAAAAATTCCTTGTTTTTGGTTTGTTTTGGGCACAAGCCCAATTTATTAATGAACAAACAACGAAACATATCAAATAGAATATTTTCGAAAACATTGAGTAACTTTTTGTTAATATTAACTCTAATTTGGATATTAGTTGGAAAAACAGTTATGATGACGATATAGCAAGCAAGAATGATACTAATACTAACGACTACTAAATTATAACAATTACAATTTTATTTCCAGAAGTAAATTACAAGTAGAAATTACATTTTTTTTAAAGTAATGATTAAAAGTAAATGGGACCAAAGAAGGATTTGTTACTGTAATCCGATTACTTTTACTCAATTACTTCCCATCACTAGTTATAGCTTCATGGGATTTCAAAAGTCTCAATCATATTCGGCCATCTTTAGCTGTGGTCTTCATCAGAATTATCATTTATTTCTGTTGTCAACCTCCCTTTTAACACTGTGTTGGCTTTTAACGTTTGTGTTTTGTCAGAACATAACTGTCGGTATCTAAGTTATGGAGCAAATATTTATTGCCGAAATAGTTATTTATGTTATTTTGAATATTGTAAATTGTTAATAAGTACACGATAATAGTAGTAGCAAGAACAATAGTATTTGTAGTAGTTAAATGAAGGAAATGGATAATTATTCATTACAAAGCCTACAGCTATGAATAAAGTATCAGTGGATAGGATTTTTTACAGACTTCTGACAGCATACTCACTTAAACACCAAAATATTTTACCTGTATAGAGGGGACATAGACAAGTAACTTCTATTAGGACGCTTTTGCACTATGACGTAAAATGTGTATGCTACAGGGCATTAAAGACATTACAATTAGGTGATCATAAGTAATTAATTACGCAAAATAGGGTTAAAAGTTTCATTAAATTGTCTTCATGCCTTCTTAGTGATCGATAAAAATCTTATTCTTAATCATTCATCAACAAATGTATCTTAATTTAGAGTTTTCATAATCTAAAAAATTTACAGACTAATCACATGACTGGCCGCCACTGTATTAGTTCTTTTTTTTCTCATAACTATAGTATTAACAAGGAAGTTCCTTTGTTTTGATTTTTTTTTTCAAATGTTAGAAATCAGTGGCGGCCATGCCTTGGGAGATTTTATGCTGTAAAACAGGAAAAAGTGAATCCTCAAAGCAAAAATCTACTAATAAAAGTGGTTTGTCTATGTTCCCTATATACACAGGTAAAATATTTCGGTGTTATTCATTAACACGCTGTATGTAGTATATAACTTATATATATATATATATATATATATTTTATAGGTCATTTTTCAAACAATTTTAGGTCATCAGAATCCAGACCCTGATGATTACAATAACAGAAACAAAACAGTGGTATGATATATATATAAACTACTTTTTCCCAATTTTTCATGTCATATTATCATAAATTGAAGACCATTTTTCAGGCATTTTTTAGGTCATCAACTTCCGAGCCCAAGTCACATTATAGCGTTTCATAATACTTAGGTTGTGAATGACTTTGGTCAAGTGTTCTTTGGTCCAGATATTATTTAGGACTTTGTAGTGTAAAAGTTGTATAAAACAGAGCCCTGAAGTGTAAGGGAATGCGAGGGAATTAATAACCCAGACTTTGAGAAGAAAGAAAGATTGCCCTTTCTCCTGACAATGCCTGCTCCCTTCAAACCTTATTTATTGCTAGTCAAATGATGTATTTTATTCACCACATATGTTGCAATATCTCAAATGTACCACGTGACAGGAATCCCAGTTGCGTGTAATCAATTTTTTCCTCCTAAGCTGTGACATATATAGATGAATGTATAAACGGAGGCTCTTACATTGACGCTATCGACTGAATGTGAGTGAAAAATGGTTCCTTGTCGTCTCAAAACTTTGGGAGGATAAAAATTATTGCCACTTTCCTAGATGAGCCTTAAAGCTTTTTCAAGAAAGTACTCCGTCACTTCCTGTGGCGGTAACCATCTTCTACTCGGATGCATTTTCGCAATCAACTCCAGCTGACTGTATTAGCCAATACACTTTTTCGCCTTAATGGATGACCTAAGTGTTGAGAGAAGATTACTAAATTATTTATTCTAGAAACTTGAAATTTAGCATACATAATTAAAGTGTAAACAGAAATAAAAATGATTTTTTAAAATTTTTATACCTCAATCTCTATTTAGGTCCACCGCTGTGGCTCAGGGGATGCGTTCAATCCTCTCACGCAGCGGGCCCGGGTTCGATTCCTGGTCGGGACAAGTTACCTAGGTGGGGTTTTTTTCTGGGGTTTTCCCTCACCTTTGAGACAAATGTCGGGTAACTTTAGGCCCTTGTGGTCCCTAGATATCATCTTGGCCGTCATTATCATCTTCATCCCATCCTCGCCTTGTTTGGAGTGAGTGTGTGTGTGAATGGCGTATCTCGTCCTATGTGTTAGTGTTGTATCGGAGGTGGCCCCGGCATTGGGCTGATCACTCATCCGAGGAGGCCCTCCATGTCTTTGTCTGGTCAAAAAAGTATGTATGTGATCCAAAGATAATCCCTCTCCCGACAGATCGCGGCCCTGTAAGGCCCGGGAGGCTTGGGTCGCTTAAATCCTAAAAAGGGAGAGGTTAAACTACGAGAAAGAAAGAAAGAATCTCTTTTTAGAAAACAATCTAGTTAATTGATTTTTTAAATCTGTCCCCTCCGACAAAATGCCAGTATTATGGGTAAAATATTTGTTTAAATAAAAACTATAAACAATCCAAAAAACAGTAAATTTTTAAGGCAAGCATCAAAGAATCTTACTTAAAAAAATCAGATCCATAATTTATATTAAATATCAAAATTAATATACTTTTATATTAAATATCAAAATATGGACCTGAATTTTTAATATGAAATAATAATATTAAATATTCAAAATATGGATCTGAATTTTTTTTATTAAATAATAATGTTAAATATGTTTATATTAAATATCAAAATATGGATCTGAATTTTTTAACTAAGATTCTTTGATGGTTGCTTCATAAATTTACTGATGGTTATTTTTTATACACTTTTTGTTTAAAAAATGAATTACCCGTAATACTGAAAAGTTAAAAATATTTCAAATGTTTAAAAGTATTTTAAAAATCAAGGTCTATAGAGAAAATCTGATTAAAGCATTTTATTGGAACGACGTAATCCGCATTAATCTGACTTTTCCACCGGTGGACTTACAGAAGACTTTAAAAAGTGCCCTATTTAAATATTACTTCACCGAGTTAGGTGGCCGAAAAGGTAACGTCTTGGACTCGAAATCGGGAGGTCCCAGGTTCAAATCCCGTGGCCGGCCAACTTGACATGGATTTTTTCATGGTTTCCCCAGTCGTAAATGCAAATGTCGAATTGGATATTTACATTCCATAAATCATCCTCACCATTTCATTCTGTATCATATCTATTTAAATTAATATCAGTTGAAATTTACTTCATTAAATACAACGATAATAGAAACAATTGACAATCAATAGTTCCATGGCCTACCCTACTTTATAGACACAGATCCCGAAGTCATGATATAGCCTCGAAGCTAAAAGGATTATAAACACAGTCACTGCCTTCTATAAATCTATAAATAAATTTATAGAAGGCAGTGAGACAGCTGAAACAAAAACAAATATATTTCATGTAAGTTTTCAGGGTATTGTCGTAGAAATAATTGTATGCAATACGTGTGTGTGAAGTGTGAAATCGCAATGTATTCAAATTGCGTGCCTCTACGGGTGAGGAGCTATTGAAGTCTGAATTAAATCCAGCGTCATTTGACTTAAACCCGAAAGGATAATGTGTAAAGTGAAAATTGATAAAAACGCTTTGCCTTAGTTGTATCTGCCGCTACTTAGTATTCAGGAGACGCCATTCAGTTCCACTGCTTTATTTATTACGGCGGCGCGGTGCTGCCACTGTTAGTAGAAGTCATGTGCGTGATTCGAATAGATCCAACCTTTTTATATATATACCATGAGGTACCGAAAGTTGAGGGAGAAATTACAGCTGTATTAAAACTATGTCATTCCTCTCTACCAATTCCGGGGAGATGGTAATATTTAGAATAGGAACTGAAGGCTTTTTTTTCCCCTCCACCCACTCTCGTTCCATGCTTTAGAATTCCGGGAACGCCTTCGAATTAAGCGAAATTTAGGTTCATTTTGCAACCGTTCAGCCCAGATGGTTCGTCTCTTACTTCTCACTGCCTTGTATAATAAAAAAAATAATCCGATGCGAAACACGTAATTTTCTCTACCCTTTAATACAATCCAGCATTAAGGAAGTCCCAGGTTCAAATCCCGTGGCCCGGCCAAATGCTAAATCGGATATTTACATACCATGCATCATCCTCGCCGTTTCATCAAGTATCATATCCATTTCAGTTAATATAAGTTGAAATTTACCCCATAAAATACAGCAACAATAGAAACAATTTACAATTGACAATCAATAGTTCCATGGCCTACCCTACTGTATGGACACAAATCCCGAACTCCTGATATGGCCTCGCAACTAAAAGTATAGACTATAAACACAGCTGAATTAATAAATATATAAACATATATATATTATATATATGGTAAATATATATATAAATAACTCGGCTTTATATATACTCATTTGACCATCGAGGCCGTATCTCGAGTCACGTTCTGCGTGTGTACCAGTGGGCCATGTAATTATTTACATGCGACTGTTTTCTATTGTTGACGTGATTATAGCGTAACAAATTTCAACTGATATTAATTTTAATGAATATGAAATAGCGATAATGAGTCATGGTAAATAAATATCCTAATCGGTATTTGCCTTTATAGCTGGGGAAACCACGAAAAAACCAAAGTCAAATTGGCTGCCCAAGGGATTTGAACCCGGTCTCATCCCCACAAGGTACCTAACCCAAATACAAAATGTTGATTCGTTTCATCTGAGTGTGTTCGAAAACAGGGGGCTTAGGAAAATATTTGAATCTAAGAGAGATGAAAACTTCATAACGACGAGCTTCATAACCTGTACTCTTCAACGAAAGGGTAATTAAATCACAGAGGATGAAATGGGCTGGACATGGGGGAGGAAAGACATATCTAAAATATATTGACTGGGAGACCCGAAGGGAGAAGACCACCTGGAAGACCTAGACGTAGGTGAGAGGACAATATTAGAATAGATTTTTAAAAAGTAGGATTTGAGAGGGATGGTTGGATGGAGTTAGCACAGAATAGGGTTGAATGGCGGGCTCATGTAAGTGCGGCAATGAACCTCCGGGTTCCATAAAATATATAATATTCCTTTAACTTACTTAGGAATTGTCTATTGCCATTGAGTAAGTAAATATGATCTTTCATTCTGGAGCTAGGCTGTTCATGTTTCTGAAAATAGCATTCTTGGATTCAAGGATATCAAAATATTATGTTGGTCGAACACAATGCTTCCTCTATCTATAGAACCTATGGAACGGGTAGAGGAAGTATAAAAGTAAGTACAGCTATCCCATATCAATTTGGCAAAAGGAAAATGCTTCATTCGGGATTTAAATAATAAATGAAATGAAAATGAAAGCTAAGTTTAAGTAGACATAAATGGAACGCGATGTCCATCAATTCATATTATTCAGTGATGTCACAAGAGAGGTGAATAATCGCCTGACATCAAAGAAGAGGTTTCCCATTGTCTGGACTCGCTGCATCTTGGTGTTGAAAATGGGAAGCAAATCGTAAAAGGAATTAAGGAAAGTGGAAGTGCGGCACAAGTCATTTAAATTAAAACCTTGGTTCTAATTAGTGCCGTTAATTAAAAAGCCATTCAAGGTACGTTGCATTCATTGTACGTGCCGGTATTGGGGGACGAGAAAGGAACAAATCAGAAGGAACAGAGGTAATGAAAATTGGTGTAAGGATGTTCCATCACACTGCCTAATCTGCAGGGAAACACTTGCTAGTTCATTACATGCTTAGTTCTGTGAGTTTTTGCTAAGTACTCAGAATAAACTCCACATCTTTCATTACGTTATTTATAATTACTAATATTGGTAATAGTAAAAAAAAAAAAAAAAAAGTGTGCATGGAACGCCACGCGACAAAAGTGAAACTTTTCATTTTTTTATTATTTCAATTTTGGATTATTGGATTTTTTAATATTGGGCTTTTCGACTTTTTAAATTTTGGATATTGGATTTTTTTCATTTTTGATCTTTTGATTTTTAAATTTTGGAATTTTGGATTTTTTAAATTATAGATCTTTGAATTTTTTGTTTTTTGGATTTTTTAATTTGGGATTATTTTATTTTTAAATTGTGGTTTTTTTAATTTTTGATTTTTTAATTTTTAATTTTTTAAATTTTGGATTTTAAATTTTTGAATTTTGATTTTTTTAAATTTTGAATAATTGGATTTTTAACTTTTAATTTTTTAAATTTTGGATTTTTGGACTTTTTAATTTTGGAATTTTGGATTTTTTAATTTTTGGATCTTTCGATTCTTTTTACTTTGTGTTTTCGATTTTTTAATTTTGAATTTTTGGGTTTTTTATATTTTGGATAAGCTTAATCATTGAGTTGATTGTTTCCTGTGCAGTCCGCTCCGTCACATCTCACTAATTTTGTGACAATTTTGAGCGTAACACTAATTTTGTGACGATATTGAGCGTTACACAAACTCTCGATTTACCCCTACCGCGGCTAAAGAAGTTTCAGTTCAAAAAATTGAAAATAGTAGAAGTGGTCAGCATGGGAAGGTGAAAATGTGAGTGTGATTGAGAATACACAGAAATATTGCTAACTCAAATGTCGCTAGCAAACAAAATGGAGGTGGGAGGCCAAGAAATAAAAATTATAGAAAAACTTAAATATTTAGGTGAAATAATCACAACATGAACGAGAAACCAGCATGGCAAAATAGAATAGATAAACTGGTTACAGGAAGAATACTACAATAAAAAGTGCCTCTCAATAGCAACCAAACTGAAACATAAAACAGTCACTCAACCCCAAATCACATATGCATGTAAAATACTATTCAAAATAACTAACACAGTCGCAATAGATAGAGTACTCAAGGTAGAAAGGAGAATAGTAAGAACCTGTTTAAACAAAAATTACCAAGTAAATGGAGTCTGGAGACTAGCTTCTAATGAAACAGTATATAAAGAAATAGAACCAGTGACAAGTAAACAAGAAAAAAAATAAAGAATATCATTTTAGGGACATGTTATCATAATTTTATATATATATTACGGACACCAGAAACCTGACTAAAGTGGTCCTATGAAGGCCAAAAAATTTAAATTAAATTAAATATATACAGTGCACACCACTTATTGTGATCACTTCAGAACGCAGCTAATCTGATAATATTAACCGATTGATAACAGTAGCCGAAGAAAATAAATTAAAGTTATTTATTCATATACAAGATAATACACTACAAAACCGAATTAAAAGCTACTTTATTCATAAAATAATATGTAACTGTGAATCATTGAACCACTCATAGGCTAATACAGTAATAGACTGCAAGCAATTATTTTTTCAACAAGTAACAAAGTTTTTAATTTGTTTTACTTCCCTTTAGGAGTCCATTAACCAATACTCCATACTCAGTTACAATTTACGAGTGTTTTTGGAAGTTTACATTGATCTGTGGTGAACACCGATTAGCAAAACATCTAACGTCTGTCTGTTCAAGTCTTTTCGTTTTACACTAGCCATCACTGCATGTCAACACTGTTATCTTCATAAATCAAAAGCTGCAGCTTAACTGTGGGGTGAAACATGTTTGATTGCTTAAAGGAGAAAATTAGGTAATGCCACCCCCTCGAACTGGTCATCCTGTAAGCTGGGAACAGAATTGCTACCTCCAGTACAACACAATACAGTTGAGTTAGACCAAATTTTGAATGATGTACAGTACTTGGAAATAAAGCCGCAAAAAGGATGCGTTAAAATAAACCGAATCTTTGATCACAATTTTTCAATGTGCCAGTGATAACATTATCCATGATTACATTAAGCGGCATTTACTGTATATATATTTTACAGATTTTTAGTACGGAATCTGGACCCTTATGCATTAACAAAAAAGCCAAATTGTATCTTTATGCAATATCGTAAAAATAGACATTTTTGGTGTTTTTTCCTTGTTCCAAAAAAATATAAGTTAAAAAGATGAATACACTCCTATGAAAATGATTATCTTATTTCAAAGGGATGACATAACAAAACCATCATTGTATTTAATTATTTATTTAAAAATATCAAATTGTGATTAGAAAAAATTCTACATAATTGCTTATAACCATATTTACATAACATGTTACTCGTATTTTGAAGGCAACGAGATTTACTCCGTTACCATAATGTGAATATTTCTCTTTAGACATTTTGAAAACAGCAAAACCTTACACATTTAAAAACCTTCTACATCCAAAAATTTAAAAAGAAATAATAAAGAACAGAAAAAGATTGGAAAAGGAACATGAGGAGAATTCTTCACATTAGTAACACGAATATTAGATATCGTCGCTTGAGAATGTTGACCTTGTATTTGCATTTTTGCAGAAAAATGTTTTATTGCCTCAGTGGAATCTTTACCATGCAATAGAATTGCTTAAAATGAACTAATACTGCCACCACTTGTCTTATGATTATATTAATGTTCTGAGAACTTCCCTCTGATGGTTGATGACATTTTAATTGCAGTGTGAATGAAACCACTTCATGTTTCCCTCATGTTTTCTTACATCTACAATAATAAGAGAAAGTGTTTATCTGTCTGTCTGTCTGTGCACGACGCCCAGCAAAATCTACTGCAAGCAGAGATCTGAAATTTTAAACGTAGATGGACTGAAGGGTGGCCAAGAGAGCGGTTGGTTGCCTGTAAAACATCTTCAACCATATGAATTAGATCAGGATTAGATCAAAGTCGCAGGGACTTAAATCTGGAGAGTACGGAGGGTGATAGAGCTCCTCCCAGCCCCAGCGATTGAACAGTTCAGACACAACTCCTGCTGTATGCGCTCTAGCATTGTCTTCACACCATCAATAGATTAGGCAGTGCCAACGGGGTCCAAAGACATACGCATCGCTGGGAACATATTGTACGCAATGGTGGTGATTACAACGAAGGCCTATAAAAGTTAGAACCATGTACGTATGCTATATGTGGAGAAATAAAATAGCTGCCACTATTTAAAAAATCAACCCTTGTAAAAACTACAAGAAGTCACACAGAACTGAAGAATTGGGGAAAAAAATCATCCTTAAAACCAAGGGAAAGTAATGAATTTTTAAATTCCCTCTTCCAATGCCTTGATCAGGAAATTCATCCTGCATAAACCAAATGGCACTAGCACAGCAATTGGAACAGAACACAGCAGTCGGCCACTAGCTGAGGATGGGAAAGAATAAGGTTTTCCCAAAACTAATCCCAAAAGTCTATTTTAAGAGAAGTGTTTCAAATCCTGAGTCATTAATATATCATCAATAACAACTTCACTTTCAATAATTTCCTATATAAATTAATAATAACTAGTACCTTGAAAACTGTTTGGTGCCTTCAGGGAGCTAGTAACATGGCTGCTTTCCACCCTGGTGGCCCAGGTTTCATTCCCAGCTAAGTTGGGGATGCTTGATTAGTGGAAAATTTCCTTCTTTGGCTCACAACTGGGTGTTGTCTTGTCCCTTCCCGTGAGAGGCAATGGCAAATCTCTGCATCACCCTTGCCTGCAAGAGAGCCTAACAGGTCGTGGTATCATCCCACAGTTTTGTTTCTGATCTGGACCTGCATTTGACCAAAACACTCAGCATCATCTTGAAAATATGCTGCTGTAAACAGTAATGTAATTGATTTTAAGTTCACGAAACACATTGAAATTTTATTAATGGAATTTTTACCCCACAATCATTTGTTTTTGTGCAATATCTTGCACAAATATCTTTTGAATTTAACTGCATTATCTGGTCTTATCCCAAGTCTATGTTGATCTCTCATCGTGAGTGTGAAATTTAACAATTTGTAAATTTATATTTATTATATCTCTTAGCATATGTCCATACCAATATTAATTATAATCAGGGCCCGGATTTTGATTACCTAAAAATACTTAAAAGCTGAGCTATAAAATGACTGCAAAAATACAAAAAAAGACCAAAAATTAAAAATTACTCAAAATTTTGTATGAAAATACTAGTTTATTTATCAGATTTGTGTCTATTCTACATGTATGTTGTTGACACAAATTGGCTTGTATGGTCATTACTCATATTAGTTAATTGGTACATGCAGTTAAATGCAAACAGCAAACACCATCTTTCTGTATCCAAATTAAAATTATAACAAGATCTATTTATTTTTGCTTATTAAGAGTTCCGCTAATATTTAATGTAAGTAAATCCATAAAAACTCTATATAATGCGAGAAACAAAATGAGAAAATAACTTAATATTTTTAAAAATTGCCTAAAAATATGAGATGTGCAAAAAAGACCGTAAAATAATCAAAAAAGATCAAATAATGACACAGTATTCTAGAAATAACCTATAAATTAAAAAATGAGGAAAATGACTCTAAAATTTGCCATTTTTATAGTCTAGGAGTCATGATCAGAATATCTGCACTAGGGGGCCAACGTCCAGTTAAAAGATGACATGTCATAAAAATCCGAGCCCTAATTATAACCTTCGAAAAGATGTACAACCTACACATGTTAAATTACAGATACAGAATACTGGGATGTGCATGAACATTTTTTCTTGTATTGGTATGAGGAAAACACTCCTAAACTCTGTAAGTATTTTTGAAACATCTTTTATATGGTGCCAAAAGTCAGTAATTCAAAATTCACCTTACATGATTGGGGTACAGCAATCCTGAGGATAAGATGGCTGTTTTGTAAGATCGGAAACCTTACCACTGATTGTATAAATATCCGGGAGCCTCAAACTCTAGGAACCCTAAGGCCTCCAATTCCTGTACAAATGGAGTGGTTATTATGTGGTCTATAATTACACTAAGTTAAATATTATCACCAAATCCTCACCACTACACTACATGGATGGAATTCTAGAATGTACAATATTCGAACATCCATAAATATTTCAATCTGATAAAATCACATTTAAAAAGGCACTGAAATAAAGATAAAATTAATTTCCCTGATATATGTTGATTATTCATTCTACTAACAAGACAAAATTTATTTAACTCCTGTATTCAAATCTTAGCATTTTTCTTTGCTTTATGTTGTCTTTTAAAAGTGAATACTACTATCCATGCATGTTTTAAAGAACTTTTTAGTACAAGCTCTCTAAAACAGCTGCTTGTTGGACTGGTAACATGCCAAAAAATTGCATTTTAACAACCTAGGCCACTAAAATTGCATAAACTGTACTAAAATGCAGTTTTATCAGTCTAAAGTCGTCATGGCAACCTATAAACAAAATCCAGATGGTACTGACTAGTCACACCAACTTTAACATGGATTTAAGCAATATATGGTCATAAAACAACAAATTTAAGCCAACATGTTTCTTTATGAAAATCATAAACTTTACCAGGGCTTTTCGCAAAACATGGTAGCCTATTTCATCATATAACAACAAATATAAGCCAAACAACTTTTCACATCTTGGTTCACAAGAGAAATATTGCTTACCATGGATGTACCAGCATTTAAATGCAATAATATATTCCTTCTTATAGTCTCCTGGACCGGCTCACCGAGCGAGCAAACCTGAGCCAGCCCTACGATCGGTAGGAGGCCCTTGCCCTATAGGGATGCCAATGGGCTTATTTTATTTATTTATTATTTATTTATAGTCTACTGCTGGCGAGATGTTGCTGGCAGCAGTTCCAATTCAATGTTTCTGGCTTGGATTGAAATTTCCTCGGGATTATCATTCATATTTTCAAAAGCTTTTCATAAATACTAGTTCGTATGCATTATTGTTTACTGCACTTCATATTGGTACGAATGTTCAATGTTGTTCTGCAATTCAGATGGCTGTGAGAATATGACGTTAACAAATGGCTGACTACCTTCCATTATAATTAATTATACGGTATTTTTATTTCATATGCAAAAACTTGATCAGACTCATCCAGTATTTCGGCCTTGGCAGATTTGTAACCCTAATGCTAAAAACAGAACAAATTGAGAAGGCTATGGAAAGAGAATATCGGGGCTCAAATCATACAGTGGGTACAATTATTTGCCAATCTTACCATTTCTAAATCGGGAATACTAGGAGCGTTATTTTTTTTCTGGAAATATGCAGGGATACGCATGCCCTTTAAAGATTTTTCCAGTTTCATATAGGAGAAAACCATCAATTTCCACAATTTTGAAATCTATAATTCTGTTCCTCTTTAAAACATGCTTGGATAGTAAGTTCTTTAACCGAAAGTATTTAAAAACTATATCCTTTAGTTTTATTCAACAAGGACAGTGAAGGAAAAACTTGCTCCGTCTTGCAGGGTTGGAAAAAAACATGTTTTTTTAAAAAGAACAAAAAAAATGTTTTTTTTGTTTAAAACTTGTTTGTTTTGTTTAAAACGTTTTTTATGTGAACAACAATGTTGGTTGTTTTAAACGTGTTTTTTAAAACGTTTTCTATGTTTACAACAATGTTGTTTGTTTAAAAAAAAGTTTAAATTGTCATTTTGTTTAAAACAACCATTTTAATGTATAGGGCCTATTATATACATATATATATATATATATGTTTTAAACAAACTTAAAAAAAACAAGCACTTGTTTTAAACACTTGTTTTAAACGTTTTGTTTTAAACATTCCAACCCTGCCGTCTTGTGATATATATACCTCGCAGCAAGAAGTTGTTTCTTTAAGTTTCGTTTGTCATTTTTAAAAAATGCATGTAAATTATGCATTATGTAGGAGCATTTTATAATATTGCATTTGTTAAAAGTATTATAAAATTTAGTGTTATGTTTGTTTTTAAAAATTGAAATATGACAACATAACTCACAAGAAGTGTAAAATTCTACACACAACGGACGGATATGAGTATGAGAATACTACGACCTCCAACATGTTGGCTGTTAGACTCAAACATATGAGTCAGGCATTCACTATTTCAGTTTACAGGTTATGTAGACTCCGACTTCGAGTTGCAGGAACGAGAGATGTGAGAGGCCGCTGCGACTGGTCTGCGGATATGGACGAGCCACCTGATGTCACTCTCTGGTAGTCGTTCAGTAATTTAATATCATGACCATAACTGGACTGTCTGCAAACAGAAACAAAATCATGTTGTTTTCTTATATTGTACCTATAGGTGAATGAATGTTGATCTTCCCTCTCAAAATACTGACTGAGCTGTGCCTAATGAGGAGAAACAAACTGACAACTGCCTGAGTAATGAAATTCCCAACTATTATTGTGATTATTACAAACATTTAAACAGTATACCTAGGTATATTAATACTAGCTTATGCCTGTTGCTCACGGTCACATTTTTCGTTAAATTTGTTGTACAACTAAAAGCACCTTTGCTAACGGTCAAATGAGTCATCAAATGCATACTAGCAAAATATTCTCCCTCTGTGTAGTAAATTTCGCAACATCGTATTACTGCCAACTTACTGCCTCCCTCTAGGCAGCAAGGTAAAGCAAATAATTTTGTTTTGACGTCGACCTCATGGTAAACCTCACTTTAAACCGCCAATGTCTATACTTTTGTTTTATATAAAGGTGACGGGAAGGTAGTGACCTAAACCGCGACCGCAAGGTAGTACAGTACAGCAGATTCAGCATGTACTTACCCTTACAATCATCCAAGAACGTTTTCATTCAAATGATGATTACTTTCTTTATATTATTCAAGAACAGATTACTCGATTCTTAAAATCATTTGTTTCTACCCTTTACCACCGTAAATTGGCAGATAACGTTAGCTGATGTAATTACATACCTTACTTGAGTGCTGAGTTCTCTTCTCAGCAGTTCCTTGTCCTTTGTAAACAGCACTGTCCTGTACGGAACTTTAACCGAAGATTTTGAATTGGCAGATACTTTATCTAGAACTCCATTGTACACCAATAAATCATCCACCAAAATCTGTAAAAGATGTAGCACAGTTTTAATTGTTAAAATAAGTTATCTCCTTACAACATGCGTTCGTTTTGGAACATTCTGAATATCGACTGTAAATTGTACATTTATATAATAGATTAGCAGATCTCCATGGCTTCACCCATGATAATCAATTGGAAGATTAAAAATTAAAAGCAAAATAATTAAAACATTATATTTATTAACAGTTGCACGCGAAACATTCATAGGCCTAAACTGAACAATTAATATAATTAATGAAACAGCTAAAAATCCGGCTTTGAAGTGAATTCCACAATTAGAAAGCGCAGCATGGGAAAAATGACCTCAGATTCGATTCTCTGGCCCAGAATGCCCCTGTATAGTGAGTTACGTCCAAATTTATGAATGTTTAACCATTTAGGTCTAGATTCATGCCTTGACATTATAACCAAATGAATAGACCAGGATGGGCTTACAGAATTGAAGCGATCATAATGCTTTTATTTCCAAAGTATGACAAAAATAGCCATAGCCACCTACAGTCGATTTGACAATTGAAATGTATTACTGAAAACTGATGCTTCGATAGCGCAAAAAATGCATGTTTTCTTTTTGTTTTTCACTAACAACTCATGAACAAAAGTGAAGATTAAAAATCAGGTTTCGATGTGCATTCACCCACCCTTCAGTTCATCTATGTTTAAAATTTCAGATCTCTGTGTTCAGTAGATTTGGCTGGGCATTGTGCACAGACAGACACACAGACAGATTCATTGTATATAGAAATGTATATATTGACAGACAGAGAGACAGATTCATTGTATATTGTATACAATATACAATAGAAATGTATATATTGACAGACAGAGAGGCAGATTCATTGTATATTGTATATAGCTTTGTATAATGGTTTCTTAGGCTTCCAACAAGGTGAATGATAGAGAATTGATTGTGAGCTTTCAGCAGCTCACTTCACTGCCATCTTCAAGATGCTTTCTGGTGAGTTTCCACATGGTATGCTCTGAGCACAATGTCAACCTATCTGGCTACCTCAGCAGATCGCTGACTATCGACCGCTTTCACTCCCACATAGCTGACTACACCTTACATAATCTCAGGTACAGGCCTATACCAGGTTCTCTATGGCAAAAATTACTGGTTAAAGCTCATACATGAATAAATTTGGTATTTCATTTCTATTGAGAATTATGTTACTTATATGACTTGAGGATATAAAGCAAAAATCAATGTATCAATTGGTCAT
The DNA here is from genome assembly GCA_964059195.1 of Ectobius pallidus. NCBI lineage: Eukaryota > Metazoa > Arthropoda > Insecta > Blattodea > Ectobiidae > Ectobius > Ectobius pallidus. The sequence continues at coordinate 168,005,600 of CAXKWD010000007.1, forward strand.
TTTGTCTGGAATATTTCTATAACTCACCCCAAATTCCTTAACTCCTCGACTGGGAGTTTTGCTGTAGTTCCAAAGCTTAATCATGGACACAGTCATGGGATAGTCAAACACGATATAAATCCGATTCAACTGAAAAGTAAAAAATCATCAAATCAGTCGCAAAATAACTTGTCATTACAGACAGATATACAGATAGACAATTCATGCTAGAGACATTAAGCAATTAAAAAACAAATGTTGTAATTAATAACCATGTTTTAGAAATAAACTAGGTTTCTAAAATAAAAGACATGTTTGTAACTTTTTTGTGCAACTGGAATTTAATATGCTGTCTCAAAGTATACATTATAAGGAAAGTGTTCATTCCTTCCATTAGTGTTTAGAGGCCCTTTCATAAATAAGCAATCTTTACCATTTTGATAACCAATTCTTTTGCTCACAAATACAAACTCGATCAATAACAGCTAAAACTGAACACTGGGATCCAATTTAAGAGATTAAATTTCAATGTTGTCACATGCTATCAAGCTTGCATTTACGAGGGTTGGGAGTTTAATAGTGGCAACACATCTATAAAATCAAGGTGAATTACAGGAAGTTCAGATCGCTTTTGTTGGATGTTGGTTGGATATCCAGCATACTTCAGAGCAAATAGGAGCCTTCTATCACTACGAATGTATTCACAGTAATTAGAAGAAATTGAGCTGGCTCTATCAACCGGTCTAAAATGAATTTTGGATCTGACAGAAAGCCAATGATTAAAAATAATTCAATACCTTAAAATTATTCTTGATTAACAATAATATGCAATAACATAATGAACTGTTTCAAGATTGGTTAAAAAAGTTTACTTATTATGATGAATGATTGAGTGTAGGCTAACCATGATTCAACCTCCGCCAGAAGGAACTGAAGAACAAGTGACAGGCTTTGACCCATCTTGCTCCTTTTCAGTATGGATTTATTGTCTATCTTTCAAGATTCCGGCTGTGAAACCCTCATATTCATGAAAACAATTACATTTTATGGGTTTAATAAAATTTTGGAGTATATTTATTATTTTTGTAATAATATATCTGTCAAAGTTCATTAATTTTCATTAATGTATATTGTACATTGGAACATTGGAACATGGAACATTGGGTATACTCGACGATGTTCGTCTCTTGCAGTCTAAACTTTCACGAAGAGTACAAAATTAGGAAAACCGTTTCTTTATTATATAAGGCCTAAGTGAAATGAACACAATGAACAAATATTCTAATTTTATTTTTACTTACAATTTTCATAGCTCTGAACCACAAACATTTTTAATAAACAAAATACATCGATGTTTTTAGGTCGATATTATCGTCGTCACATCGACGGTTACAACTGACTATAACATCGAAGATGAACATCAATGTTTTAACTATCAATGTTCATCCCTAGTCCTAAGTACATCTGAGACTCGATTCTTTTCATAACTAAATCAATGTATTAAATCCAAAGCACAGTATTCAACTAAAAAACCATTTTAAATGACCAAATCCTTTCATAAGTAAGAAATTCTTTTATAAATCAAGTTAATATAATTATTATTAACCATATATGAACAACAATGGAATGAATACCTGGTTTGGGAGAATAGGTGCTAGCCACATGTGGCGACCATCTAGTGTATCGTTTACACCATCCACCAGTTTCTCAGGCGTTCTCACATCATTATTCACACCCTCTAAAACGTTCACGCTATCAGGAAAAGCTCCAATATCTGCAACAAATTATGCTACGTTTGTACATGTTAAAGCACAAATGCCCTTTCATCCTCAAGTTGAAGAGTTGTACAATTTTCTTTATTTTTTAAACAAGATTTTTATATTAACACAACAGAGCTTCATTTTCCTATCATTAAAGAAAAGCACTGAAACATTAAGGGTCTGTATTACCACCTGCCGACAATTCCTCCCGATACGTGACTTCCAGATAGCTTAACTGGAAGATGCCTTGTAATACCACCTCTGAACTGCTACCGGCAAGAACGCAGTAAAAATTTGTAAAATGGTCCTTAGCTGATTGAGCAAAGAGGTGTGTTTGTTATAGTTCGGTAGTCCTCCGCTAGGTGCGGCAGCTCGGATTTGTATTTGTACAATTAAATTACATAATAACACATCGTTTTAAGTGCATTAATCGATTTGTGCAATTCTATTTCATTCATATGTGAGCCTAAAATGACATTTTTGTGTAAATTAAATCTTCCAGCATCAATTCTGAAAATCATGTGGCCAGCAAGCTTCCGCGCCCTGCCATCTTGTTTCAACCAAGATCCCTAACTAGCAGTTGGTACTTTGTCAGCCACTCCATCCTCCTGCTAGCTTATCTGGAAGTTGTCTTCCCAGACAGATTTTGTCAGGAGACCATAATACGCAATTCTTGGCCAACTTCCAGATAGGTTCTCTATCTGGTAGATAAATACGATATCAGGAGGTCGTCATACAGACCCTAAGACCACATGTTTAAAAATTTATTATTAAACATTTTGCACACCGTTCATTTACATAAATCAATGGCCTGAAAGCAATGTTGTACAGCAGGGCTGCCCAAAATGTATAAAGAATCAGTGAGGGCAGTGAGGCGGTATGTTCAAAGGTTTCAAAGGTCCAATAGCATACCGGCACCGGTTTCAGTGGTCAAATATCATACCGCCACTGAAAATCAGTAGATCTTAAAAAAAAAATGTTAACTTTCGTTTGTAATAAAGAGTAGAGCCTTTTATGTTTTTGTGTCGTAATTATATTACTTTTCATGAGCATTCATCCACTGGTTTCTAGAATTACTCTGCTGTTCTTTATGGCTTTTTCTACATAAGATATGCATTTCTTAAGTGGATCAGATTCTATTTCAATTAATTCTTCGTTGTTCAAGAGGGTCTCCCTTCTATCTATGTAATCACATTTGTCTAACATGACTATTTTGTTGCCCTTGTCTGCTTTAGTAAAAACTGTATCCTTTTCATTAAGTGCTTTAAAGTCCGTTTATATGAATTCCCCCTGTACTTTTTTGGTTTTCACACCTTCCAAAATTATTATATAATTATTACCAGGGCTCGGACTCCGATGACCTAAAATTGTTTGGAAAATGACCTATAAAATGACCCTAAATTTTAAAGAAAATGACTTAATAATTATAAAAAAAAAGACCTAAAAACTGATATTTTACTTATAAAAAATTATTATTGTACACACAAAGTTATAGACTAGCTTGTACATAATTGTAAAAACTTTAAACAGCTGTAATGTGAATGTTCTTTTCTCACGGAAATTTATACTGGCATTTCCTTTTGTGGTCTGCCAAATATTGTTGTTTATTGAGAGTAAACACTAGTTTTCACTCTGAAATCCAAGCAGGTGGCAGACTCTGGTGCCAAGTCAATCTAATAACAATAGTAATTATAATACAAAATTTTGGCATTTCTTTGATTCTCATTTCCGACTGACATGACAACACTTAACGCTGATTATTTTTTCTTGCATTAAACAAACAACACTTCAAAGACAGCACTGCTAGCACGAAAAAAAGTTAATACACTCAATGTAAATACATGAAAATGACTAAATAAGGAAGCAAATGACATGAAAATGACTAAATAAGGAAGCAAATGACATGAAAATGACTAAATAATGACCTAAAATTGAAATAAATGCCCTAAAAATATAAAATTGCATAAAATGACAAAAAAATGACCTAATAAAAATGTATTTCTATAATCTAGACGCCATGATTAGGATTTATGTACAAGTTGGCAATGTCTATGCAGCATCAATAAAAAGATGACTTGTCATTACAATCCGGGCCCTGATTATTACATATTTTAGTTATTGCTGTTTTGGGGGTTTGAAGCTCAGCAAGTGAATTGATCATGCAAGTTCAACTTACTGTTTTCTGTCAGTCTTATCTTCTGCCCATCATGGTCAAAGAGCTCCAGTCCATTCAGTCCCACATAATACGGATCTCCCCAAGTGGAGAGAATCAACAGCTGGAACACGAAACCTTGAGGCATAACAGGCGACTCGTACTCCTGGTCTTCCACAATAATCCCACTTCCATATCGTGGAGAACCTCCTAGTAAAGAGGACTTTCTCGTTCTTGATCCATGTTCTTCTTCCCTTGTATCAGACATAATAAGGGAAGGATAGTAAGGAGGAAATGAAATTTGTGTCTCTTCTTCGGCATCGCCGCTACCTTTCGGAGGAGAAAGTTTAAGTACAGGAAGTTCATGAGAGTGTTTGAGACTGGTAACAGAATGTTGTGGCATAGAATAGTATCCTTGTTCGTCATGACCACTATCACCTGCATGGACATACGACAACTTCTCTGTTAAATTCAGGTCTTGAGCAAAATTAAAATGGCAGTTTCCAGGAGCACGGCGAAGAGTTAAAAGACCCTCTACTCCAGGAGACACGAGCTTGCCATCCAGATGAACTGTGATCATCTTCACCTGAAAAAATTAAATCTCTGTTAAGAAACAAGTAAATAATAATAATTAAAACGAAGTAATATACACAGTGGAGCACATGAATAACTGAACTAGTTAAATATTATATTAACACTTAATGCTTCACTTACGTCGCTGTTTATGAGCAGGACAACTGAACACCTTGGAGAAGATTTTCATCACTAAGAACAGCAGCAATGTTATGAATTTTGAAATACCGCCGGTGGATGATGTCATCAAGCTTACAGCCAAGAGAAGAGAGGGCAGCCCTGGCCAAACCATAAAGACCACTAACCATGATCACCAATTGCCAGTTGACCAGCAGCCGAAGATGGGATAAGAATCCCGAAACATGTCCTGCTCATAAACAGCGACGTAAGAAAAGAAAAAAAAAAAGTAAATAATATTAAATATTTAATAAAGTTCCGCCTTAACCCTTAACATACAACTTATCTTGATCCACTAAAAAACAGCATTTATAAGATAGACACAAATAAAATATTGATGTCACATATAAAGATGTAGATGAAAGCTGGTTTCTTCTGTGTGGAACCAAGATGCGTCACTATTTAAAAAGAATATGCATTTCGGCGTATTTGATGCGCCATCTTCAGTTCTGTCGAGTCGTATTGAACACCACAATTCCTCTGATATAATGTTGTTTATGTGTTTGTTTATTTGGTAACTTAGGTCACAGTTGTAGTTAGGTCAAATAAATGATTTTGGTCAATTGTGTTTTCATCACTGCCTTCTAAACTGTATTAATCGTGTATACACTGCCTGTCCTATACGGCTAATTTTGCTTACTCGGCGACATTACAGACGGCAGCACCTTTCACACCCAGACTGCTTCTTGTTTTTTGCTACGACATTGTTGATTATGTAGTGCTGTCACCGCCGTCTCATAATCACTGCCTTCTAAACTGTATTACTCCTCGAGACGGCGGTGCTCATAATATAGTCTATCAATGCGTCTAATTAATTTACATTTATTTTAATTATTGCTCCAAAATTCCATTTCAAGGTAAGTGTCATATACTGGAATAATATTACGTTCTAAACAAATAACACAAGTATCTGTGTCTGTTTAATGCTTATTTTGATGAGTGATTGCTGCAATCTGGGTGTGAACTGTGTCGCCTCTACTGGATAAATTAGGCAATTTAACAATATTCTGAACTCCATGTTAAAATAAAGCATAGGACAGGCAGTGTAATTCTCGAGACGGCGGTGGTTTTCATTAAGGACAGATTTTGTCAGGAGACCATAATACGCAATTCTTGGCCAACTTCCAGATAGCTTCTCTATCTGGCAGATAAATATGATATCAGGTGGTCGTCATACAGGCTCTTAGCAATAAATTGAAACAGGAACATTACATATTTATATAAATGTATGATAAACATTGAAGTGAAAACTTATTCAACTTACCCCACAGTATGAGAGATCTGAAGAGCAATTATAATTCCAAACTCTAAGTGCAGCTATATACACAACAATTGGGAAGTTAATGGTAAGAACAATGACATCCCCCTCCAGGAATGGCGTGCACCACATGTGATCCTCATCGGTGGTTACATTTACTCCATCCATAATCCTGAAATAAATGAAAACAATACTAATATTTGTATAGAATATCTCTTATGGATGTGTTCACAATTGATGATCAAAACATACAATAACCGAAGGTCGCTGGAACATGGTCAAACTATTACAGGAGGTCATTATTAGGGTCCAGATGTCTGTGGCCTTAAAAAGTCAAAAATTTTCAGGGTGATATGACCTTAAAAATAGCTACAAACGACCCCTCCCCACCTCAAAAGACCAAACAAGTAGATACATATTTAATGAATAAGTTAAATACGAAATACCAAACATAGAAAAATCTGCAGTGGCTCATCGTTTCTGGTATGCAGATCATGATTTCAATAGTGAGGCAAAATTACTGAAATTGCATGTCTTTTAGGAAGCATTTCATAATTTACATGATTATTTAATTTTAAGGAGAATTTGCTGCATACAGCCATAAAATTCGCTGCTCACAAAGGGTTAATACTCTGTATTAAACTGTATTGGAACTTAACACGTATTGAAATTTGTAGTAATTCAGACAACGCTGTAACACAAGTTCTGTACCTGTAAATATCCGGTGATAACACACTGCAGTGGAGAAAGTGAGGTTGTACTGGTATAACTGTGCCACCGTCTCCAATCACTTCCAAGCCTGTCAACCCTGCAAAGAAATCCACTCATTATTACATGCAGTGTTAACTTAAATAGGTTTCAGACTCACTTATAAAATGAATACTACGCTTAAGAAATGCTGCAATTCCCAAGGAAACATCATTTCCACATAGATTATGAATTCAATGGTCTAATTACATTAATAAAATAGCATAAGACTGTATATAAGCATATGAGTGGACATTTAATACACTGAACTTCACTAAATTTGTACTAACCTGGACCGGTTTCGGGATTTTACTTTACCCCATTTTCAACGTACTCCGACTCCGGAGTCAGAGTCGGAGTACGTTGAAAATGGGGTGAAGTTATAATCCCGAAACCGGTCCAGGTTAGTACAAATTTAGTGAAGTTCAGTGTATTAAATCTCCACTCATATGCTTACATATTTAATAACTTCACTGTGTAAACTTCCTTCATTAATTAAATAAGCATAAGACTTATAATAATTACAATTTGAGTTGAACTTAGACACTTATGCTTCACTTACCAACTTTTTGGTAGAACATGTTTCAAGGACCCTTGTCCCCATCCTCGGCTACGTGTCCAGTGTCTAAGTTCAACTCAAATTGTAATTATTATATTATAGTTGCTTCACTGTATATGTTCCATCATTTTGTAAAGCATAAGACTATTCGTCGGCTGCGGTGGTCTAGAGGTAGCATGCCCGCCTCTAGATCCGAAGGTCGTGGGATCAAACCCGGCCGCAGTCGATGGTAAAACAAAGCTTTACACATAGAGAATAGAGAAGTAACAGTGCAGTACAAGCAGAAGCACGAATTCAGGAAAAATAAAATTGGTAAAGTTCGGTGAATTTCCACACGACTTTTACCTTGGATTGGATGCTTGTCATTGCGTGGGGATTCCTGCTGCGCAGCTGCATTCATGAATGGTGAGTTTTTGAAAGTGTTAGGCTGCACATATAAGATGAGCATAGTTTTTATAAACACATTTTAAGGAAAAAAACATTGTCTTATATTTGGGCCAATACAGTATTAATAAATTTTAATGTTCAACTGAATCAACATAGTCATGTTTTCCACCTTAACTCAAAAAGTATTGGAGATATTCTGGTATTCTTTCCACTAAATGAAAGAGGAAAGCCTATTTAATAAAATATGAGATTTATATTTTTTACCCCTCAATGATGTACATGACCCCTTAAGTTAATCTAACTGCTCTTACCTTTAAATTACACAAACACAAATGATAACGCTTCTATTTTCTTCTAAACAGTTCCAGCCATAATTATGCAAATTCTTCGTGTCACTTAGACAATGCTCCATCTTTCTTTCAGATAACAACATGCACAACTCTTTCTTCAAATATTTTTTGTGAAAATAAATAGAACTGAAAGTATAAAAACAACAAATTGAAGCACAAAGCAGTAAACACATACCCACAGATCACAACTGTATCAATGTATATTACCTATAAGCGCAGGGTGCCCCCAGTTAGCAACAAGGCAGAGTTCAAGTTTCTGTCCACCGAGTAAAGTACTTGAATTGCTATCAACTGTAGAAGAAGTAGCAGGGAGCGATACCCTGGCGCAGGTAAATGGCCGTTCATCCTGAAACATCATAAAGTCTGCGGTACACACTACCCTAACATTAAAACTCTAAACTAAACTAAACTAAACTAAACTTACTGTATTTTTCCACAGATAAGACAATAGTTGAACCATACAAAAAGGCCCCCAAAATCCAGGGTCGTCTTATAGGACAGATACAAAATTACATTGAAATTTATATAAATCAAAAACTAAACTAAACTCCGTGGCGCTATATCCCTGAAGGGACTTGGTCTACCATCATCTACCACAGGCAGATGGCAGGATTGGGGGGCATGTGGTCAGCATGCCGACACCCACGGCTGTTAATGGTAGTTTTCATGACCGGAGCCGCTACTTCTTTATCAAATAGCTCCTCAGTTTTAGTCACGAGGCTGAGTGCACCCCTGCCAGACCTCCCTACCTCAGAAAAATCCGAGAAGGTACCAGGATCGAACCCGGGCCGACGGATCTGTAGTCAGCAACGCTAACCACAAGACCATGCCAGCGGCCATATAAATTAAAACCATTATAAAATGGAGTATTCTGATGTCAAGAATCTTGATATATTAAGATCTTAGGTATCATTTGTTGGCAAATGTAAGCTGCAAAATAACGCGAATTTCGTAAATAAAACCAGTAATTAAATAAATCACGAAAAAAAGATTATATTTTATTTTTTTATTTTTCCATATATACCGTTACGTGTATCACATGGCTCATGCACAATGCATGTATTGTTCTGTTTCACTGTCATGTGACAGGTTGTTTAGACTACAGAAGAAAGCTATAAAAATTATGAAACAAGTACCCCTGAGATTCGAGAGTTGTCTTTAAAGAATTACAAATTATTCCACTCCCATGTGTTTATATTTTAAAAACGGTCTCTTTCATTCACAAAAACATAGGAAGCTTCAAATTAAATTCTGACTATCACTCATATCATACAAGAACATCTAAGCACGTCCACATAGATTTGCAAGTAGCCGTAAAAGCATTTTCCATAGGGGCATAATTCTATATAACAAAATTCCTGACCACATAAAAGCTTATCAGTCAAGCCTATTCAGAAAGTCAGTCAGAAAAATGGTCCTACATCATATGCCATACACCGTTGATGAATTCTTGAACCTGGAACTCCTAAATTAAATATGTTTATATCCTTAATTATATATGTTAATTATAATATTATTATTTAGTTATAACTTAATTGACATGTAACTTTTACATAAGAACTGTACGCTGTAATGGAATCCACCTTAAATTTCTTCATTCTTGTGTTACTTTTAATTGTTGTAAGAATTGCTAGCCAATAAGCCTAGGATTAGTTTACTGACGAAGCCCATAATTTCTGTATTGAAATTTTATGGTGAATAAATCTTATCTTATCTTATCTAATGTCCTCAGTGATGCCATTTTGAAAAAAATAATATCGAGGAAGCTTTGTTCTGGTAATGGTAGCCAGAGTATGATGGTTGTAAACATTTTTGCGAACAACCAGAAAACTGAAACAAAATCGAAACTTGTTGAAATTACTTCGTAAACATAAATTCATAGGTCGTTCACCATTGGGGGTTGTCTTATAGGACAGATATACCCTAAAACTATAAAAGTTTGACGAAAATATTACCTTGTCTTATCTGCAGAAATATATATGGTATCTCATTCACACCCAGTTTCATTGACATGAGTTAAATTTACACTAACCCAGGGTTTATCGTTTGTATCGGTCTTTGTTATATGGACGTTCGACTGTATTAATATTTCCATTTAAGAATAATACAAACATTTTATGCTTTTTTAATATCCAGTTTTGGAAATAACTACATCAGTAGCATGATGGCATATGTACAGTGAGTCCCACGCAAGAGTTGGCGAACGATGCGCCATTCCTACGGCATGGCGGGCACAGCTCCAACTCTCGAGCGATCGGGTGAAATATCTATGCTAATAAAGCCGCGATGGGTGTAATGATTTAGGTTCTCACATTTACAGTTAAAATTACAATGAAAATAAACACGTACCTCATCACAAGAGATGTTGGAAATGTTCTCCTCTTGCATCCACACAATACTGGCACCTTTTTAGGAAATTTTCTTTCACGCGCATAAGTTCAGCTTCCAAGATAAAGTTAATTTCTCTTGTGATGTCGTCTTTAAGTTCTTCTAATGTAAGGGAAATTGACCTATGAACTTTATTCTTCAAGTTTCCCCATAAATAATATTCACATACTGTTAGAAGAACTTAAAGACAATATCACATAGGCCTATCACAAGAGAAATGAACTCTGTCTCGGAAGTTGAACTTATGCACGTGAAAGAAAATTTCCTAAAAAGGTGCCAGTATTGTGTGGATGCAAGAGGAGAACATTTCCAACATCTCTTGTGATGAGGTACGTGTTTATTTTCATTGTAATTTTAACTGTAAATGTGAGAACCTGAATCATTACACCGATAGCGGCTTTGTTAGCGTAGATATTTCACCCCATCGCTCGGGAGTTGGAGCTGTGCCCGCCGCGCCACAGGAACCCGCGTCATTGGCCAACTCTTGTGTGGAACTCACTGTACATTTCCCACTAGCTAACTTGCATACTATTTATAAAGCATTGGAGATATTGTTTTGAACCCTGAGAAAGATCATGAATAATACAAAAACATCTGTAAAAAACTTAATTTCTTTTTAAAAATGGGTGAAGCACCCTTTCACTCACCCCATTGTCTGCTGTTATGGGCCTCTCCATAGGACACATATCAATATCCTGTCGAACCTCACTTAGTGAACTGTAAAATGACTCATCATTCTGTGAGATCAATTCAAGTATTGTCTCATTTGTTGTGAACAGGATTGTCTGCAAAGAAATGAGCTGGCATTAAAACATGTTCAGTAAATATATATATATATACAATACATTGAGGGTGACCAACTCACCCATATTTCCCAGGAACTCCCACATTTTTATTTATCAGCCTTTTCATAAATATGGGAATTTTCCCCTCAAAGACAGATGTTATAAAACTAGTGTAATTGGGTAGTCAAATAAAAGTTTAAAACCTCAAATTCACTGGATATTAAGGAATTATATGTATCTGAAGTTGTTTCATGTCTGCTGCATTTGGCGATGAGACATTCATCTGTAGGGATGTCATTGCCAAATGCAGCAAACTTCCCCGAGAGGGCAACGTAAACGTCCAGCCAGCAGTTGGTGTTAATCTGATGATTCTGAATGACGATGGTCTTCGAAACTAGTTCAGGTATTTATACAAAAAGTGAACTGTATGGGCTAGACCCAACTCAATATTATATCCTGTATAGTAGAGTAGTTTCCTGTTTACAACAATTTTTCCAGTCTACCAAAATATGAGATTCCATTGAACTCAAAGTTATGAGACAGTTGTACTTACATCTCCAAATGCCTCTGTTCCTCCCAAGATGCCACCACAAGCACGTGCAATCTCACCTCGGAATATTATGACGCCATCCAATGTGATATCGACATCCCTCACCCCTCGGTAAGAATGTATTCTTGATTTATTGTAGTTCTGAAATCAACATTTCAAACACATAAGTTTTCAATTCCTGTACTCATCAATATGTTATTTCGAATAGCAAACATTTAATTAAAAAACAGCCTTCAAAACTTATTTGTTTGATGAACAAGTCCTGCACTATTGGAAAAAATTGTCATAGGTAATCCCACGAGAGATTATGAGTTTATTGATATATTTGCGAGAACGATGTTCAAGAAAGTTTATCTGATGAAACATGTAATCTCATGTAGTATTTATTAAGACCATTCCATGAATAAAATGTGACACACTTTGTAAATAATAATTATTTTCTTACTTTGTTGTCAATATTCTGTCAACTGTGAGATAACGGCATACTAAATGAATGGACAATCTATGAGTCAATTCGAGTTACCAAAGCTACCAATAGTGCGTACCACAAAAAAGCAGGGTTGAAATGTTTAAAACAAAACTTTTAAAACAAGTGTTTAAAACATGTTTAAAACAAGGGCTTGTGTTTTTTTAAGTTTGTTTAAAACGTTTTAAACAATCTGTTTTAAACATGTTTTTTTTAGCATATGTTTAAATCATTTTTTAATTGTGTGTTATATTTAATTATGAAGACAATTTTCATTTTGTCAAGTCAGTGACACCCTGTTAGTGTTGTAAACAGAAAACAAACAAAAAACTAGGGCCAGAATACCAGAAAATCATGTGAGGTGGTGTCTTTTGTATCCTTTTCCTCCAGACTTCTCTATCCTCTGTCGCCAGCTTCCAGTTTTTGATTTCGAGTAATTGATTTCAATTTTTTCTGACTGCATCCTACCATCTATTTTGTGGTATTCCTTTTTAAAGAAAGAGATTATTGATATTAAATATTGAATGTGTCAATTTGGCAACACTGTAGTAGGATATTCCTTGTAAGTTTGATAATGTAAGGCGGCTAAGACCACGTAAAGCATGGTGAAAGTCAATCATCAGTTGAGCAGTAAAGGCAGTAATTAAACAGTAGTTTGTATTATTTTTTATTAATAATGAACTATTAAATCATAAACAAATACTACTGGTACAAAATGTATTTTCAAATACTATTAAGTCTACGACTCGTAAATCTTGAACATCTTAGCACAGGGTGTCATTGGATTGACAAAATGTAAATTGTCTACATAATTAAATTTAACACCCAATTAAAAAGTGTTATAAACATATGCTAAAAAATGTTTAAAACAAATTGTTTAAAGTGTTTTAAACATTTCAACTGTATATATATATATATACATACATATATATATAGGCTACATATATATATATATATATAATAGGCCCTATACATTAAAATGGTTGATTCAAACAAAATGAACAATTTAAACTTTTTTTTAAACAAACAACATTGTTGTAAACTTAAAAAAACGTTTAAAAAAAACACGTTTAAAACAACCAACATTGTTGTTCACATATAAAACGTTTTAAACAAAAAAACATGTTTTAAACAAAAAAAAGTTTTTTTGTTCTTTTTAAAAAAAACATGCTTTTTATCAACCCTGCAAAAAAGAGATCATTATCATAGATTGATAACAAAAAAACCGAACAACTAAAAAAGTAATGAATACCTGTTTTAAATTCTCTGAGTACATTACAAACTTGGGTAAAAAAATTAAAAATAAATAAAATTTGTCAGCAACCTTTTCAAATTAAATTGGTTGATTTGATATGGATTGACCTGTAATTTATTACAATATTATGGATCATGAAATTTTTCATATTTTCATATTTATTTGTTAGACCTTTAGGCAGTACAAACTGCAATCGGTCACATAAGCCATTTACATTAATACCTATTTACATTAATATCTGTAAGCACTTACCCAGATTCGAATCATGGCTATTTGTGTTTTGTGTTTGAATGTGAGATATATGAAATGATCTGCTCCTCTAGTGAACGGTGCAAGCCAGAGATGCATATCATCATGCGTCCTGTTCACACCATCCAACAGATTCGTCACCACACGAGGGTCTTTACTATACTCTGGCAGCACATTGATATCTGCTGGATCAGCACAAATCTGAAACATATCATACATAACCAGTGTTGTAAAAACGAGGTGGAAAAAAAAAACCTTTTTAACTTCTCTTTGTTTAAACCACCTTTTCTTTGCTTTGATATTGTATGACAGAAAATTGAGTCTTATTTTAATTCTTAATACTGTAAAAAGTCATGTAGCGTATGCTTACTAGGAAGCATGAATGAAATTGAAAACATTAAATCTGATCAATTAATATTTCAGCCATTTCATAAAATATGGGAATTTTTCCCTCAAAGAGAGATGTTATAAAATTACTGTAATTGGGTGATCAAATATAAGTTTAAAACCTCAAATTCACTGAATATTAAGGACTTAGGTGAACTTGAAGTTGTTTCATGTGTACTTATTTATTGTTTATTTATTGTGTTGTGTTACTTTTCTTTGCCATTTTTAGCATGATTTTAACACTCTTTAATACCAAGTAATCAAGAGTAATTAGCTATGTCCATTTTCATTTGAGAAAATATACATCTTAAGGTACGATTTGGTATAAGATTAACTTCAAAAAATATGTGTGGTTAATTACTATGTAAAATAACAAACAGTGAATTTTTGTCCCACTCGTGATGTCCCACCCATATGAGTGATAGTTTTGTTAAATTATTATTGAAGAGTTAAATAAATGTTCTGACAACCTGGAAAAAGTTTATAATTTGTAATTAATTAGTTTCATTTTTCCAGTGGTATAGTTGATATATGGTAGTTTTGTAGATTCCGCCTATATACCACTAAAATATAAACAATAAGCTGAAGTTAATGAGAAAATGAAAAAATATATAATTGAATACTATGAAATACTATGGGTTTATTAAGTTATTATAAAGTAAGTAAAATTAATACATCAATTAAATCTAAAATATTAAAATACCATTGAGCTCAATGAATATTAGTCAATTTAGAGAAAAAATTGTTTTTCTCTTAGTAAAACAATATTTAAAAAAGTATAAAGATAATCTAGTCAATTGTTGGCTTAAAATATGGTTAGATTAAAATATAATCATATTAGAATTAAACATTCAAATAATTGTCATAAAATTTGCAAATGACTTGTTGACATATAAGTTCCGTCACATAAGCAAGTTAATCCTTTATACAATCCTCTTTTGCTCCCCTCCTCCTGTATAAGGCGCAATTATCACTATTACAAGAAATAATCTGATAATGTCTTTCAAAACAAATGCAACATAAATAATTCCTCTTCCTAGTTAGGTTAGTGTAAATTTGTACTTCATCCAAAATTTACACTAACCTAACTAGGAAGAGGAATTATTAATAAATCCTCTTCCTAGTTAGGTTAGTGTAAATTTGTACTTCATCCAAAATTTACACTAACCTAACTAGGAAGAGGAATTATTTATGTTGCATTTGTTTTGAAAGACATTATCAGATTATTTCTTGTAATAGTGATAATTGCGCCTTATACAGGAGGAGGGGAGCAAAAGAGGATTGTATAAAGGATTAACTTGCTTATGTGACGGAACTTATATGTCAACAAGTCATTTGCAAATTTTATGACAATTATTTGAATGTTTAATTCTAATATGATTATATTTTAATCTAACCATATTTTAACCCAACAATTGACTAGATTATCTTTATATTTTTTTAAATATTGTTTTACTAAGAGAAAAACAATTTTTTCTCTAAATTGACTAATATTCATTGAGCTCAATGGTATTTTAATATTTTAGATTTAATTGATGTATTAATTTTACTTACTTTATAATAACTTAATAAACCCATAGTATTTCATAGTATTCAATTATATATTTTTTCATTTTCTCATTAACTTCAGCTTATTGTTTATATTTTAGTGGTATATAGGCGGAATCTACAAAACTACCATTTATAATTTGTATTTAATTTCTCATACCTTCGTTAATAACATCAAGACCCTAACAGTAATAGCAGAACAGCAAATTAACTTTTGTTTTGCATCATTAAAATCAGTGTCCAAATTATGTCCCACCCGTAATAGATTTTGAAAAACAAATTTAAAACATTTAAAATAAATTTTAAGTAATGTTTTGCATGTAATGTGGAGGAGAAAGCATTATAAATTTTACAGAATGTGAAGAACCAATTCTAGTTTATTACTGGTTATATGTAACAAGCAAAAATAGTTTTCATAATATGCTAGCATGTCCCACCCGTAATTATGAAATGGCTGATTTAGTAATACAATACAATACTATCACTTGTCTCAAAATTAATTTCTGCTTAAAAGGCATTTCACTGGTCTTGTCCTCATGGTACTAGACAGAGACACGAAGCCTAAAACAACCTTCATTCTGTATTTAATGACTTCAACAAATGAAAACAGATCCTCTGTTCTTATACAGTAGACTAACAGCATTAATAATCATTTATAATTTGATGTCTCTACACATTCAGTCTCTTGTTTTCAACTCACTGTATTTTGTAGTTTGGTCACAATAAGAATAAACAGTTAATCAGGCTTAAATAAAGTATTAAAAATGAAAAATACTATTCTTTGACCAACAAAACAATCAAGTTCCCAGTCTGTTTCAAAAATTTGAATGCACTAAACAAAAGGAAGAAACAATTCTTTCCACCAGGTACACTAGCTGAAGATGCTTGAGCAGTCAGAAGTTGGTCTATAATTGGGAATACGTTAGGACAAATTTTTTCAATAGCAATTTTTGGCTCTTCCAGCTTTAAATATAGCAAGAAGTTGCTTGTCTATGTCCCCTCTATAGGCAGGAAAAATACTGCGGTTATTGTTGTTCATTAACACCCTACATTTCCTTAGAGAAATAATACATAAGAATATGATTACCTTGGCTACAGGAACAGGTTCCCCAGTGCTGCTGAAGATTTCAATACCATTAAGTCCTACGTAATGTCGATCTCCCCATGTGGAATGGATGTTGAATACCAACTTTGTACCAGATGGTAGTTCTGGAATTATAAAGTCTGATGGCGACTCGTTCAGCAGATGAGTCACTCTACTATCGTCCATGCCTGCTGAAGGCGACAGAATTCCATCCGGGGACTCAGAACTGGTCGATGAAGAAATTATTTCATCTAGGAAAAAATGTAACAAACACAAGAATGTAAAAAGGAAAACTCTAAGATTCCCTGCCAAATACACTTCATATTCATGTTTTATAAGAACAACTGAAGCGAGTTTCCTTCGAAAAATCAAAATGTTTCATAAAAGAGGAATTTAAAATAGCTAAGATAGATTTAAAATAGATAAGATTTATTTATGCGCCCTCGAATTTAATGCGCACCCCAATTATGAAACTTGAAATCATAAAAAAAAGTTTGTTGATGAATGTAATGCACATCAATGGTATGACTGGTACTTTATTTGGAATTCTGTCATAGTATTAAGGAAATAATGAACCACCACGTAAACATTTGAAGTTATCATTAAATTTAACTGCCAGTTTTAGGCCTACAAGTATATTCCCTTCTTGTCCTCCATTTCGTGACTACTAACTAGTATTTTTATACGCTCTATGTAATGCTAGTAATAGGCAAACGATAAAATTAATGAAGTCGAGAATTACATCAATGCATTGCTACGGAGATAAAAGTTACCAGTAGCCTACTGCCAACCTACAAAATGGATTTATACTTGAATTTAACGCAAACCTCAGTTTTGAAAGCTACAAATGGGCAAAAAAGGTGAGTGTTATATTCAAGTAAATATGGTACATGTGTGGCAGATGCTTGTCTATCTGTTGAAAAATTAAAGACATAAGTGAAAAGAACTCTACCTGAGCTTGGGTAATATAACTTTCTCACTTTAAATTTGATATAAAATAAGAGGCCATATTGCAAGGAGTGCAAATTCAGTTTTTAGGTTTGAATAATACATAACTTTGTTTTTTAATTGAAATAAAAATATGTTATTTTCCAGTTATATACATCTGTATATATGGCTTCATCAATGTTATCTTGCTCATTGTCATTTTAATTGTGAGAACCTGATTCATTACAAAGTTAGCGGTTTCAGTTACATAGATATTTCACCTGAACTTCAACAATAAAGTGTAAAGGTAAAATCCCCACACATTAGAAGAACTTAAAGACAATTTCAAGAGAAATTAACTGAGCTATCTCAGAAGAACATTTCCTAAAATGGTACTGGTGTTGTGTGGATGCAAGAGGAGGACATTTCCAACATCTCTTGTGATGAGGTACGTGATTATTTTCATCGTATTTAACTGTAACTGTGAGAACCTGAATCATTACACCATTAGTGGCTTTATTTGGGAATATATTTCACCCATTTGCTTGGGAGTTAGAGCTATGGCGATCGCGATGCAGAAACCCGCATGATTGGCCAACTTGTATGTGAAGCACACTGTATATATTATTAATTTATTTGTTTACATACATTATTTCTTTAAACACAAATCATAACATCAATATCATAATTATACTCTCTTAAAATTTTCAGTGTTCAGAAAGTGCATAACTATAATTTACAAAAATAAAAAATAAAAAAATTTTAAATCAATACAGAAACAAATTTGGACTGATATTAAAAATTCCACTGTTTATCAAAACCAAAACCGAAGAGATCTTTAGTCAGAGAACTCACCTTCCATTTTTTCTGTGAGTCGTCCTTTATGTTGTCTATCGAAGAAGCTAAGCGAGCTCCAAGATTCTTCTAATGAGGGGTCTCTTCCATCTGTGGAGTTTGTAGTACCAGAACTGGATTGTCTTGAGTTGACATATTCTCGCAATGACTTCTGAGGTTTCAAGGCAGTATCGTTCCAGTCATCCCTCCCAGAAGAAGTAAGTATAGCTGAAGACTTTCTTGGACTACTGCCTGCCGACCGTGAGCCCACTGATGACATGGCCCGTCTTCCATGCCTGGCAGAGCTGTTTCTCGGGAAGGCTAGTAGTTCATCCTCACTGTCAAGGCAATTAAGGAAATATTAATTAAAAATTAATAGGATAATAATAATATCTAGATAAGTTGGGCACTAAGCTCTGCTGGAATGTATATAAGAGTGAAGCTGCAGCCATTTCATCATTACGGGTGGGACATTCTAGCAAATTACAAAAACTATTTTTGTTTATTACTAAAGCCCGGATTTTCATGCACTATCAAACTTAAAAATATGCATGCGTTCATGCACTATCGTATCTCTAAATATGCACAATGAAGGGCAAAACATGCACTATCGAATTCCATGTCTTTTACATTTTCTCCACATAATACGTCTTTCACATTTTCAGAAGTTTAAGATCAGGATTTGAACTAAGTACCTTCTTAAGTTTTTCCCTGACTGTCACACCCGTTTCTCCACAACACGATTCTAAAGTATTCAAAGCCTTCAACAATGGCTAGTGACTGACAAATTCAAGCAGTGGACATTCTGTTTAGCAGTTTTCTTTCAATGGAAGGTGGTGGGGGTCGGCGAGTCGGCATTTTCTTTTGTAGTCTGGTGCATTATATTACTGTTTATTTAGGGTAAACAGTAGCTTGCACTCTCAAATTCATGCAGGTGGCAGACTCTGTTGCCAAGTCAATCAAAATATAACAATGGTAATGCAATAGGCCCTACAACATTTTTACGTTTCTTTAAAAAGTCAAGATTTTAGGGAGGCATATTCATAATATGCAAAGTTATGCATGGTAACTTGATATTATGCACTAAAACCAGAAAATGCCGGTTTATATGCATTAAAAACGTCTGAATATGCTACATTAAGCCCAAAAAATCCAAAACATGCATTATGCATGAATTTTGCCATAAAAAGGCCGAAATATGCAAACATGCACGGAAAAAATATGTTTATTTGGAATCCATAAGTCATGTAATGTGTAACTACAAAGTTTGAGAAGTGTAACCAAAGTATATAAAAACATGCATTTGCATGGAAATCCGGGCTCTATTTATTACATATCTTAAATAATAAAAAATCCCTTTAGGCAGGCCTACAGGCTGAGGTAGATTTCAAAGTGCTTTTGGTTTAATTTATTATCGCTGCGCAGCACTCTTCTTTTTTAGCCTTGGCATGGCAAACCTGCAGTAAAGAGGAAGAGCCTACAATCATTTGTTTTGACAACAAGAATAGGATATAATATTCTGGGAGGCCGTACGCAAGATCAACAATGAATAAAATTAGCAAAGCCGCTAAACAAGACAAAATTATGATATTATAATAATTCTTTTAAGTGTTATTATTTTCAAACATTAAAATCTCGCGTCATATGAGAGCTATAAAGAAACTATTTATTTATTTGTAGAGTACTCATCAAGAGCTTTTCAACGATACCCCACAAGACGTGGTTTCAAAAGTTTCGAATTTTCATCCCCCACCCCACCCCCACCCTCACTCGAACCCCCGAATCGTTGGGGTCACTGTGAACTCCGTAGCGAGTACTCTAATTTATTCAAACAAAGTTTCCCTCTATACTTCATAGGGGCCGAGATATACATTTTTAAAAATTTCAACCCCCTCCCCCGACCACCCCCTTGGGCCAATTTTGCTCATTAACGAACTTGTCCGAACTATTGGGCCTAGAAATAACATATTAAAATTTGGTTCAAATATCTTCAAAATTACGGCCGCTATCGTGTAAAGATATAAATATATATATATATAAATATATATATGGGTCATTCTACAGAAAACCTGCATTTTAATGTCACAGGACAATATATTGGAAACTAGTTATAATATTTGCAATTTTTCAAAATCAGATATTAAAATACAATATTATCTATTAGTTAGTACTTTACTTTGGAGAAATTTTTAAAAAATTAGCTGTAAAAAGTTGTCCACAGAAGGTGATATCTCACTTCCGTGGACTGTCACAACCCTCAGGTAGAGAACTTCCAAAGATCATAGATACTGTACTTCTTAACATTTTCACTTAAAAAATATAGTATCTAGTCAGAAAATACTTCAGCTTAGCATAATGATGAATGAAATTTTTTTTTTTTTGTCCCCACTGTCAATATTTTTCAACCCGAGTTCATGTCACAAGGTTTGCCATCACTTCTGTGGACACTCAAAAAATGCCAAAAATATTCACCAGTGTGTGCTAGTTACCTTTTTCTGAGAGTCAGCTGAAGAGCAAAGGCACTCATATTGCAGAGTGGAGTGTCTTTGTTCTTCTGGATTGGATTTTTTTCATGTATATATCAAGTTTCTATTCACTTTTTGCATGTGGCATAGCTCATCCAGTCACTTCTGTGGTCTTTATTAAAGTTTAGTTTTTAAGTTAAAAAATAATTTTTAGTATACATGACTTTTAGAACGTGATAATCTCAATAACCTGAAGAGCTTTTGTTTCTGACCTCACAATGCAAGGCAGTTTGCAAAGAAACGTAACTTTTTATCACTTCCGTGGACATCACTTCTGTGGACATGTGGATTCCACGGAAGTGATAACTGTCCACAGAAGTGATTTGATTCATTATTTTTAAAATTACGCACTTGCTGTGATGTGTCCAGTTGACCACTAACATTAAATTTTATAACAACATGCTGAATAAAAAAAATATCTATTAATATTTTAGTTCCTTACCAGTATTGTAACATTTTATCTTTCATAAACAGTTAAGTCTTATTCAATGAGTACACTATTATTAAATTGTCATTTTTTAGATTAATATTCTACCTATACATTAGGCCTCTTTAGTGCCTCCTGATAATTAATGGGATGGCTTGGGGAGGCTACTTACTAGCCTATATTATATCTTGAATGGTAGGTTACTTATTATTTTCAAAACAAATTATAGTATCATGTATTTGTAACAGCATGGTTTAGAAGATTTCATGACTAATATCACTATATATATATATATATATATATATATATTATATTACCATGGACAAGTGTAATGTTCATTTTTAAAGCATAGATTGAAAATTTTTGAAATTTGTAGGCCTACCAGAATGGCAAGAGTAAAGAAAAATTATTTGAGGAAGAGAAGGAAACGAAAAAAAGGAAGTATGAGAAGAGCTAGAGTAAAAATGTAACAGGATTCAGCAAAGCATGAAGAAGAGAAATGAAAAGATAGGGAGTGATACCAAAGGGGAAAAAAAGCAGGAAAGGAAACCTGTGTCACAGCTGACACACAGGGAGAGAAGGAAAGTTCAAAAAGAGTGGAGAAAACGTTCAACGAATTACAGACAGTCGAAAGAGCAAAATAATCATACTAGTTGATTTCACTGAGAGTCATACTCCGCCTACCAGTCCAGAAATTCAAGAACCGATGCCAGGCTCCACTACTACTCCTGATTTCGTTCAGTCACACGATAAGAGCCCTTTAAATTCACCAGATATAAAAATGAGGATCAAGTAGAAGAGAAAGGGGTGAGAAGATAGTAAGAATACAAGACAAGAGATTACTTGAAATTACAGAAAGGAAAAATGCGAAGCTTTGACAGCAGAACCATTGTTTAAAAAAGCGGAAGGAAGGTAAAGAAGCTTTTCAGTGGTGTAAAACATTTTCCAAAGTTGTGAGGAAAAAGCTAATTTATGCAGAAGAGCTACAATCACAGATTAAGTCAAAATACACACAATAAAAATCTGTAAAGGAAAAGAGAGTATTGAAATTAATTACATGTGGAACATTTTTTGAAAAATATCAATGCAAAGGTTATTTTATGTCACCTCACAATGGAGAACTATGCTGTCATATGGACAAACTTTGAGAAAAATGAAACTGAAAAAGATATGAGAAGATGTGATAAGATTCGTAGAAAAAGATGAATCTAGCAGACGTGAACTGCAATAACTGTTCACTGAAAGTGACAAATTGTTTTCGTTTCCTGACATGCCTGATAAAGATATGGTTCCTAAAGAGAACATTATAAAGAAATTCCGGAGTGGGCGGGCAAAGAGAGTTAAGTCCACCATCCTAAAAAAATTGAGATAGGCCTATGTCCAAAGAGTTATAGATAAAAATGTTCTCTACATTTGTGTTAAGTCCAGTAAGTCATATTGAAAATTGTACGGTAGTTATGGATGTGTGCCTCATAGGTTTATCCGTCTCTAAAGCTACGTTGGGCTGGTATATTGTGTTAAGTCACTCTAATTCTCAGTAACAAGAAAGTGGACTTAACTCTCTTTGCCCGCGCACCCCGGAATTGAAAACTCCAAACATGAACACTAGGGGATGTTATGTATTTGAGAAAGACCTGTATCTTTTTGTAAACTTTTAATAATCTCTAAGTTTTTGTTTTATTTTTTAGTGACATCTTGTGTATGTTATAGAAGTGGTTACTCTGTGGCAGTAAATTAATTTCTTGAATAATAAACCTAAATCTGTTTTACCTTTAGAAAAAAAATGTGTCACAAGCATAATTGATAACAAAAGTCCATTATTATAACCAAAAGTCACTTCTGTGGACATGCAATCACTTCCGTGGACAGCATCTTTCTTTTAGATTTTTTTTAAAGAAAACCAAAAAGAGATGACCTATGTCACTTAAACCACAGGTTAAGTACTTTAAAACTAGTACTGTAAATATTTTTTTAGGACATATATGATAAATTCGTTTTTTTATTATTATTGCATCAAAACTGCAGGGTTTCTGTAGAATGACCCATATATATAAATATCACAGAATTTTTTTTTGAACGGGCGGTGGTTTCGTACTTAGGGGAGCATGAAACGTAAAGATATGAAAGAATTTTTCGAAAATCATGAAGTGGTATCCATTGCAATAGGTGGGACGAATGTAGTTGTTTTTTCCATTCCCCATCGTCACGACTTGGCAGAGTGGTCATGCGTGAATGGAGAAATAAAGAAGACTAATTTGGAGATTATGAAGCTGTGTAAACTGTTTAATAACTGTAAATTCATTGATATCAGCAAAATAGGTAAAAGGTTTCATACAACTCATGGCCTACACCTAAATACCTTAGGTAAAAAATATGTAAGCGAAAGAATTATTGAGACCATTGAAAATCACTTTAATAATCTAGTACAATCTGAACCCATTCCACTTAATGTTCCTTTTTTAGAGCAAATCAGACAAGAATAGATAGTACAGATGCCTATGATTCAATTAATGAAAGTCAGAATAATCTATGTCATGAACCTAACAGGGAATTAAGTTTGAGTAGGGATAAAATTGACAATAATAGTTTCAGCCTAGCCGTAAATAACCTTGATCAAAGTTCAGGGTATAATAATAACTACCTCAATGGAAAGATGGCCGACAATAATCGGCCGATAGGTAATTCTTTTATTACTTTTTTACATTTAAACATCCAATCTATAAAAAATAAATTAAATGCCTTGGAAGTTTTTATAAATGAGAATAAATATGATGTTGTTTTATTAAATGAACATTGGTGTTCTGAAGAGGAACTAAGTTTTTATGTACCTAATGATTATAATCTGGCAACTAGTTATAGTAGGTCCATATATAGACATGGTGGGGTAGCTATTTTTGTTAGAGATGATCTTAAATATGGTTCATATGATTGTATTAACTTGAAACATCTTTGCAAAGAAAAACATCTTGAGGTCGCTGCCATAGTTTTTCCTCAATTAAGACTTGGGGTTATAACAGTCTACCGTACTCCTGATGCAGATATCGATTTCTTTATTGAACGTTTGGAAGATTGTATTAAATTTGTGAATAGCATTAATAAGTATAAGCATATTAAATTAGTGATTTCTGGAGATCTAAATATTGATCCTAGAAGGAATGACAATAGAACTAGATTATTTTTAGATATGTTAAGATCTTGGGACTGTTACTGTCTCAATAACCTCCCCACTAGAAAAGATTCTTGTCTTGATAACTTTATATCAAATTACCATACTAAAGATGTTAGATGTTCAACTACTCAACCCCATCTTTCCGATCATTTAGGTCTCAGTCTAACGGTCAACATCTCATATAAGCCTAATAAAGAATATCATAGCAGGCCTACGCAATGCAGGCCTGAAAACGAAACAATGACTTTTAGATTAATTAATGACTCTACTATAAATAACCTTAAGGTTAGGTTAAATAATATTGAGTGGATGAATTTACTTTCAATTTGTAATTCAGTGGATGAAGCTTTTCTGTTATTTATTAACACTATACAATATGAATTTGATGTCTCCTGTCCAAAAAGAAAAAAGAAATTAAACAGTAGTAACAAGAAGGGCAAATTAAATGGAAATTATAAAAATTGGTTCACCCCAATCTTAAATAATATTAGATCACTAATGGTTGTAAGTTTTGAAAAATCAAAAAAAGACGATAGATTTAGAATACACTATAATAATTTGAAAAAATGGTATAGAGTACAAGTCAGGTTAGCCAAAAAACAAGCTAATGAAAATTATATTATAAAGGCAAAAAATAAGTGCAAAGCTGCCTGGAATGTTATAAATTCGGAAACTGGGCGTTTGTCTGCTCAAGAAAATCAAAACACAATAAATGACACTATTTCTGTAAATGAATTTAACTATTTTTTTGTAAATATAGGTAGCACCGTAAATAAACAATCATATGATATAATTGCTGATCCGATGGACATCTTAGAAACGGCTAAGCTCTCAGGACCGTTAACCAAGCCTGAACTCAAGTGGAGAACTGTAAATACAGACGATGTAAATAATATCATAGCTAAGCTTAGCAATTCTAGAGCTGAAGATGCGTATGGCCTTTCCAACTTTGTTGTCAATAAAATTAAAGCATCACTAATTTATCCTTTAACCTATCTAATAAACTGGATGTTTAAAGACTGTATATATCCGGCATGTCTTAAGTTAAGTGTAACGGTACCGATCTATAAGAAAGGTAACCCGGCTGACAAGAATAATTATCGTCCTATCTCGTTGGTACCTGTATTCTCTAAGATAATTGAAAATATAATTAAAAATCAACTTGAAACTTATTTCTTAGCAAATAATATGCTTACTGATTTTCAATTTGGTTTTAGAAAAGGCTTATCGACAATAAACGCTGTTGTGGAAGTAGTATCACATATAATCGAAGGTTTTGAAGCTAAAGAGGAAACCTCTGCCGTTATGCTAGACTTAAGCAAGGCTTTTGACATGGTACCACATACACTTTTAATAGATAAGTTAAAATTTTATTGCTCTCAAGGTAATGACATAAAACTCCTAGAGTCTTATCTGGTTGATAGATACCAATATGTAAAAATTAGAGGAAAGTGCTCTAACCTTTTAAAAGTAGTTACAGGAGTGCCACAAGGCTCTGTCCTTGGTCCTTTTATGTTTTTAATATATGTAAATGACCTTCCTAGTTTTGTTCCAAATAAATGCATTCTGTATGCGGATGATACCACCTTATTAACCTCAAATAAGAATACAGAGGTCAACGTAGCAATAAAAAATTATATGATAGAAAGATCCCTTTTGTGGTTTGCAGCAAATTCACTTGTTGTAAACGAGAACAAAACCGAAGAAATTATTTTCAGCCTAAATAAGCCTAATGTAGAAAACAAAAATGTTAAGCTTTTGGGCATTAATTTTGACTCTACTCTTAGTTGGGAAACGCATGCTAGAAACGTTTGTATACGTTTGTCTAGAGTAATATATTTATTAAATAAACTCAAACTCTGTACTGGACCTACTCTGATAGTCACTGCCTACTTTGCCTTTTTTCATGTACATCTGTTATATGGTATATTACTGTGGGGTAACTCTCCAGGTGCCAAAAATGTCTTCCTATGGCAAAAAAAGGCCATAAGGTGTATCAAAGGTATAGGAAAAAGGGTTTCTTGTAGAAATTATTTTGTTGAATTAGGTATCTTAACATTACCCTCATTGTATATATTGGAGTGTCTTATATACGTGAAACAACATTTTAATGAATTGGAACTCCAAGACCATCATGATTATGATACTAGGTTTAGGGATCTTATAGATATTAAGTTTGCTAGACTAAGCAAAACCCAGAAAAGTTTTAATTACCTAGGTGCTAAGTTTTTTAATAAGCTGCCTTTGAATGCTAGAACAGTTACACTTAGACGTTTTAAGGAAGTCTTAAAGAAATGGTTTATCACTAAATGTTTTTACAGTGTAGACGAATATGAAATATGTGATATGAATGACTTAAGGTTTTAATTTTAGCGCTTTCATTATATTCTTTCTATATAAATTGTATATCAGATATTATTTTATTATTGTATATTATGTTGACTATGTCTATTACAACATGTACACGTTGTTTAATGACAATAAATTTGATTGATTGATTGATTGATTGATTGATTGATTTTTCTTCGAAATCTACCTAACTAGAATTGGTTCTTCACATTCTGTAAAATTTACAATGCCTTCTCCTCCACACTACATGCAAAGCATTATTTAACATTTATCTTAAATATTTTAAATTTGTTTTTCAAAATCTATTACGAGTGCGACACTGATTTTAATGATGCAAAACAAAAGTTCATTTGCTGTTCTACTATTACTGTTAGGGTCTTAATGTTGTTATTAATGAAGGTATGAAGGATTAAATACAAATTATAAACTGTTTCCAGGTTGTCAGAATATTTATTTAACTCATAATAATTCAACAAAACTATCACCATTACGGGTGGGACAAAAAGTAACTTCTTTGTTATTTTACATAGTAATTAACCACACATATTTTTTGAAGTTAATCTTATACCAAATTGTACCTTAAGAGGTATATTGTCTCAAATCAAACAGGACATAGCTGATTACTCTTGACTACTTGGTATTAAAGTGTGTTAAAATCATGCTAAAAATGGCCAAAAAAAAAAAAAATGTAACTCAATGCAATAAATAAGTAAATAGACAGATTTTACACATGAAACCACTTCAGATACACCTAAGTCCTTAATATTCAAAGAAGTTGAGGTTTTAAACTTATTTTTGACCACCCAATTACAATAATTCTATAACTTCTCTCTTTGAGTAAAAAAATTCCCATATTTTATGAAATGGCTGGCTGGTTAATATCCCTGTTTTTTATATTTTTTCCTTCTTTTTATTATTACTGAGAGTGTAACAGACCAGAGAAGATGATGGATGCCCTCACTGGTGTAATAGTAACAAGGAATTTAGCCAATCACATGGCAGCCAGGCTTTGCCCCGGTACTATAAATATGGGAAAAAATTGTTTTAGGTTGCGCAATACCCCCACCCCTGCCTGGGAAGGTTTAGTAGCGTCTGCCATTTGAACTATTAGTAACACCACCTAGAAATCAGAATATGGAACGGGCAAAAAATTTAATAATTTATTTCTCCTTTCATCTCTTCTTGTCTATCTTTTCCTCCTCTTTCTACTCTTTCTCTTCACCCTACTCAACTATCTGGGACCTATTCCTAACTGTAAATTTTGGATTGGGCAGTATTTGAACCTGGGTTGCTAGCTTTGAACCAGCAACCTTGACTACTATGCCACAAGTGATTGCTGAGCTATGAAATGAAAATTAATTTAATTAAGTTTAGATATCCTTAATACATGAAATGAGAAATAGCCATTTTGGTGCAAGGGTCATTTTGTCATGTGGCGGGTCCTGAGTAATACTAGAGAGACTCTGATGATTGTATAATGTATTTTTGATTTGATGGAAGAGTCATTTTTGTTATGTCATATCGTAACAATGTGTACAAGGCTAGGCGGCCAGGGGAAGTGGGCCAGTAGGCAAGAGTGGGCAGAGCTTTGCTGCTGTGCAACCTCAAACTATCTTTTGCCAAAACAAAAAATATCATTGGTCAGTCACTTGTTATTCATTACGACTCGAGAAAGGGAAGACCTAGGAAGAGCAGGCCCTAGCTATTGAAGAAGATCCCCACAGTAATGAGACATAGGCCTACATGGCCCAAAGCCTGAAAGATATTCAGCAATCAAACATGATAGATATTTCAAATTGCCAGATTAAAGACAAAAGATATGATCAATATTAAAATTAAAACGAATTGTATAACGGTGGGTCACTAAAGATGGCCCACAGGAACAGGGCCAAAACGTTGTTAAGTGTTTTATAGGTATCCACCGTTATATAATTCGTTTTAATTTTAATATTGATCATATATTTTAGCATTCACGGTGGAAATCAGGACCACAACATGACTAATTGTATTAAAGACAAAAGAATATGCTATTTTCTAAATAGCTAATCCTTAAAGTAACACACACCTTGGAAGACGATTCTGTTCAAGTTGCAAATCTTCAATCAGAGAGATAAGGCCACTGTTGGTTGTTTCCATCGGTTCTTCAGCAGGAGAATCGCTAGAGAGTCTCCATGATCCAGGACGGTTTTTTCTTACATTACTGAGAACAAAATAATAACCTTCATCTGAGAATCCAATAGAGCATTGAAAGCAATAGAAACTCGGTTCCAAAGACATTGTCTTAACTAGTTTTGTGGAAAAGATGGCATGTTTAATAAAGGGAAAAATACTATCTATAAAACACATTTTCAGTAAACAAATTAATCTACAAAGTTTGCATGCAAAAGGGATCCACACAATAAATAAGCCTACATTAACTCATGCATTTGTTCTTTAATTTAGTACAGATCTGGTATCTTGTGGAAAGCATAGGCCTATGCTATAACCATAAATTGCAAAAGGGGTCCACAGAATAAATAGGCCTATCATTAACTCATGCATTCGTTCTTTAGTTCGGTATAGATCTTGTATCTTGTGGAAATAGTATGCCATAACCATAAAATACATCTTAGATTTAATGAAAACAGAACTTACTCAGACATATCCTCAAGCCATTTTGGCACTTTCCCATGCGAAGGCGATTCTAAATGCCCACTTGACCTGCCATTTTTCCGCAGTGAGTCAATCGTTTCTGTGTAGCTGCTCATAGTTCGTCAGAATCTAAATAAAAATAAAAGTCGACAGATGCACTATATAAATAAATTGTCAAGACATTATAAGATATCTAACACACGTCGGCTGTCAACACAGCGATCATTTTTGACTGCGCACTGTTGTTGTGTTGTGTTCTTGTTGCCATGGTAACAAGCTGCTTACAGTGTTCCTAGTTTTCTTTCCGCCATAAGAAATATCCCTACGCTGTTTCAATGCTCCCAACTCTTACATAACATAATTCCCTCGAAGTAATAAATTCAAGTGAATCCTAGTAACGAAACCAAAAATTGTGCAGTTCTATATTACTAATTGATCAACTCGTTATAAATATTATGTACAGCCCAATTTTATTTTTTTGATTAGATATTTATTAATTACAAGCTTCTGCCCAAGGGGTCTATTAAAACAAAACTTTTGTGATCACTAATCAATATGCTTACTTGTTTTCTTTAATGTAAACCTACCAAATTCCCCGTTCGCCCACAACTACAGTCATTGACACCATTAGCAGGATGAGGGTTTTGATCATCGAATGAGAGGCCGGAGTGATCATGGCTCTGGAGTTCAGGCTGCTAATCTTTTAAACATTCAAAACCAAAAGACACCAGACACTTACCAGGCTTCGGAAGTTGTGACCTATCCGTGCGATGAACTGTGGCAATATGAAGCCAATTTATAACTTTTGAGTCTGTATATACGGTCACCCAGAGATTAATGGACTCATGGCCCACAGGCTTCTAAGGATGTCAAGGGGTTGGTCTGGTATACAGACGGCTCCAAGACTAATGAGGTGACCAAGGCTGGCATTTATGGGCCTAGGACAAGTCTATCGTACTCATTGCGAGGTCATACCTCAGTATTATAGGCCAAGATATTTGCTATTTTGCATGTACTTATTATATTACTATATTTCTATGCAGAATTCAAATCGATCTGAATACGATATCATTTTCATCCAATTTTCGATACAGTATTGAAAAGGATGTTTCCAAGAGAATCCACAGAATGTGCTAGTTCCACAATCTGAGCAATGAAATATTTTGCGTCACAAATGGACAAATGAAACGCCTGCTTTAGTGTAAAGAGATCAAATTGAATACAAGTAGTGTTTTCATGGCGCTGAATAGAATCTTGATCCAATCCCACTTTTTAGGTGTATCAACCTTGATAGATAGATAGAAAGTGAAGGAAGTGAGGCGGTATGCACCGGTATGGAATACCTTCACTGGTTTTAAATGTTCAAAGACATACCGGCACTGGTTTCAATGGTGAAATAGCATACTGTCACTGAAAATCAATGGCTATTTAATACAAATTGTTAATGTTCCTTTGAGTCGTAATATAATAATTACTTTTCATGATTATTCACCAACTCGTACGCTTTCATCGGTTTGGTGCCATCTTAATGGCTACACCACTAGATTCTATGTTTTAAAAAAATGTTGTGACTTTTATATTGTTTAAATAGGTTTTAAATACTTTTAAAATATCTTTATTGAAGTAAATAAACTAAACTCAATGGCTCTACATCCCTGGCCTAGCACCCGACCACTGCTCATCTACCATAGATGGCAGGATTTTGGGCATGTGGTGAGCATGCCGACACCTACTGCTGTTATTGATGGTTTCCGTGATGTGAAATAAATAAAGGTCTGTCAATCGACAGTTCATGATGTTCTAGTCTTGTGCTCCTACTTGGCAATCATCTATAAAGCAGGGTTGGTTACTCATGAAGGAAGTTAATTAAAAACACCAAGTATCCTGCATTCACATAATTATTATCTTGTAAAGGAGGGAATGTGCTTTTTTAAATTGAGGTATGTTAGGGAAAAATTTTGGGATAGCATACCGCCTCTGGATTTTTCTCACTTCCTTCACTGTAGATAGATATTTATTTTTGTCATGACATTCAAAGAAAATATATAGCAACATCAAAACATAAAAAATTCACATCCAATGTATAGAATAAAATTCCTGGAAGCTGTATAATGGAATATTTTTTAAGTGAAATCGTAAAGTTTTCTTAAAAGCACAGTAAGACATTTGTCTTGTATTGACAGGTAGGCTGTTATACAGATTCAAGGAAACATTTTCGTAACTGTTAAATGTTTTAGCATATTTACATTTTTTAATATAATATAAACTGCCACTATCAGGTTTTTATCTATCACTAAGAAGGCATGAAGTTAATTTAATGAAAATGTTAACCCTACTTTGCTTTATTATTGACTTATGAGCACCAAATTGTAATGACTTTAATGCCCTGTAGCATACACATTTTACATCTTAGAGCAAAAATCTCTTAACAAAAGTTGCTTGACTATGTCCCCTCTGTACACAGATGAAATACTTCGGTGTTATTCATTAACACCTTGTATATTTCAATACATCATGCAAATTATTTTAGTGATCGATAAAACCTGATTATTAATCATTCACCAACAGCTATATCATAATTTAGAGTTTTCATAATCTGCAAAATTTACAGAATAATCACATGACTGGCCGCCATTGCATTAGTTCTTTTATTCATTCTCCAGTGTTAACAACGAAGTTCCTTTGTTTTTCATTTCTTCAAATGTTAATAGTCAGTGGTGGCCATGCCCTGAGATATATCATGCTGTAACAAGAAAAACTGAATCCATAGAGCAAAAATCTCCTAATAAAAGTTGCTTGTCTATGTCCCCTCTATACACAGGCAAAATATTTCGGTGTTATATGCATTCATGAACCACAGATGATTGTCTCTGTTGGACATTACATGAAAATATCCTCTAACACTGGGATTTGAACCAAGGACCTTTCGCTATCCGTGCCACTGCTCTACCAACTAAGCTAAGACAGAATTCACTTCACAGCGCCAGATGGAATCAATCTCCTATGACTGAATACAAAAATCATTAATTAGTGTGCCTCCCAGACTGTATATGACATAACTTGTCTGTCAGTGAGGTAGACCATTAAAGGTGATCAGTAGGGGGCTGATTTCTATAACATGTCATATTTTTCCCCTTCGCATTATTTCAGGTTTCCAACTAATTTAAACCCGATTCCAAGCATTCTGGTGAAAATGGAATGGCTTTTATTGTGCATATAACTGCATATTTAGGAAATTTTCAACTATTATAGCATATTTAGTATGAATATGCATATTTAGGTCATATTTTTGGCATATTTGTGTGCACATTAAAGAAATGTTGAAGTTTCATATTATATTTTGTAAATTTTGCATTATAATGACACTTTTTGAGAATTTACAGATATTTCAAATAATTAACACTATATTTTAATAAAATGTATTGCACTGAAACTTAAAAAAACTTACACAATGTGTAAGTGGTCAAGTCATATTTTAAATTTTATTGGTCATATTTTAATGTTTTTTTAGGTCATAAATGCATGCATATATCCTATTTTTTAGGTCATAGAAATCCGCCCCCTAGTGATCAGTCATAGGAGAGAGGTTCCATCCATGTTTAGTGATAATATGGTAAATTTTGTGGTCAAATGTTTAAGTCATGTACGAAGTGCGAAAAACTGAAAGCTAACAATTGAAGCTTTAACATTCTCTGATGAATTTAGAAATTAGGAAAGAAGGCAAAACAGAATACAGAAATATTGCTAATTTTAATGACAATGCCTAAAACTCACCGCAATTTTATAGTTGTGACGCTGTTTAAGTGCTACAGGCAAATCCGGATGAAACTAAAACAACTAATGTTTATTAATATTAAAACAAACAATTTCTGCTTTCATTAGGACGGCAGGACACAACATTGCTGCACACAACAATATTTGAAAAGACGTTACCTAGCAACAACTATGTGCGAATTTGTGATCTAAGTAGAAATCTCTGGAAATGGACGTGACAGTGTTACTTTTTTTATTTTGTTTGCTTTCTTTATTACAAGATCGCCTAAAAGACAAAGCCTACAAAGAAGTATAACAAACCCTACAGTTTGAGAGAAAATTCAACTTGTAAGTTACCAGATATTACAAATTCCTGAATTGTAATATATCATTATGTCGAATTAGGTAATATGATATTTGGCAATTAAAAATAATGGATCATTCGAATATGTTCATTTGCATTTAAATCAATTATAAAACACGGTTAATTCCGATTTTGGGAGTTAATTTGGATAATTCGAAGCCCGAATAATAAAGGAATTGGATTTTTCAATTAATCCCGTATTTTACTTAGTCTCCCTTATTTAATTCTCATTAACCAATACGAGTAACAAGTGTTTTTGGAAGTCTGTACTGATCTGTGGTGAACACTGCATAGCAAAACATCTAAAGCTTGTCTGTTCAAGTCTTTTCATTTTACACTAACCATCACTGCATGTCAACATTGTTATCTTCATAAATCAAAACCTGCAGCTTAAGACTTAACTGAGGGGTGAAACATGTTTTATTGCTTAAAAGATAAAGTTAGGTAATGCCAACCCCTGGAACTGCTCATCCTGTGAGTTGGGAACAGAATTGCTACCTCCAGTACAAGACAATACAGTTGAGTTAGAAACGAAACCCTTAAAAACAAAATTTTGAATGACGTACAGTACTTGGGGAAAAAGGTTCAAAAAGGAAAATATAACAAAAACAGAATCTTTGATCACTATAAACAGCATATTTTCAATGTATCAGTATTAATCCGTACGGGACTTCATAAAAATGATAACATTACCCAAATGAAAACATTATCCGAGATTACATTAAGCAACATTCACTGTATTACCTTATATACATAGTGGATAGTGGCATAACGGATCAAGGTTGTGCCCACCTGAAAAAATTAATTTGGACCTTCTAATAAAACAGTTATTCATGCTTAAGCATATGGATTCAGTAACACCGTGGGAAATATCAAATTTCATGAGTTGACATGACCAGTATTATTATTACCATTAGGCGTATTAATATGGTGCATTGCCTCATTCGAAGGAATTAGTTGTCAACTCGATACTGATCAAGCATAATCTCCATTATTTCTTCGTTGCTTAGCAACATTTCATATATTATATTGGATCTAAGTGCCAAATTCACGATTTTCATCTGATAATTTTAAATGGACCTATGCATTTCAGAACAGTCCAAGGTTCAGGGAAAGCCACGTTAATAGCAAAAAATTGCAAAATATAGAGCTTGGTCTATATCCGAACGTCTTTCTGTGGATCAATGTTTTGTTTTCTACACAATCATGCATGATTTTGGCACTGAGACCCTTATAAAACTAAACGCTTCAATTATATTTCCAGTTTTATAAAAGACTTTAATCTATTTAAATTCCGGAAGTACACTCTATATATAAAAATTTCATACAGTCCACATGCTAAGCTAGGATAAAACCTTCACTTATATTAAGAACTGATGTTTGCAATATATTCAATATGTGCTCAATTAATAGAATAATAATTGTATAATTGAATCGGTCATTTAAGAAAGGGCTCAATGACACTTTTTTCCAAAATGAATGTTATGAGGTAAATGGATTCACCAGGGGTAGATGCATGATTCTGTTAAAGAAAGACTCAATTCCACCTACTAAAGTTAGTTCTACAGCAGCTTGAATAAACCATTCAGTTTAGAAATGACTCAACTCCAGGATTGAAGTGCTTTCAATACTGAACCTTTCTGATACCTAGCAGTAAATGTAAGACTTATGGTCATTGTTCCTTGATTTTGGTTTAATCAATAGATGTATCTATAAGCTAGATAGAATTCTTCCTATCAGGGAATATGTACAAATCATTGTCAACTCAGGAAAACAAGGAAAATTTACAGTTTTATTGGTATTGGCTGATGACTTTCTACAAGTCTCAACATAGTGACAAAATTATTGCAAAATGACTGAAACCTAAGTTTTTTAATGAATGTCAGTATGATTCAATGAACCCAGTAGAAATTTGTGCTTCAACATACATTAGGGATATATATCAGCCACACCTCAGATGTGAAATATCTGCAATATCAATTGTGAAACTTCCTGAAAAGTGTGCTTATGAAAATAATGTTCCCATTTACACCAAGCAAGATTTGTCAAAACTAATGTGTTATAACGTATACCAGAAGAACATAAGCATTTCTATGTAGATATGTAGATTTTACACTTACTGAATGTTTTCATTGATGTAGGACTGTATTTAGTATTCAAGATATTAAGTTTTTCATACATCATATTTTAATGCTACATAAATCAATCATAATAGTTGATTTTATTTTATAACTGTGTTTTTGCACAATTTCAATGTAAAGTGTGTGAGATATACTTTTGAAAGGGCTCAATTCCATTACTTTCAATTACTATAATGCATCATGTAAGCACATTGTATTTCCATTTCACATGTAGAGATCTTAAAAACACCTATAATAAGACATTGCATATGCAAGAATTTACTAACTGTCAATGTTTCTGTAAATAAACAGTTTTTTCTTTCTCCTGAAAAATGATCTTTTCTGTCATTAAGCCCTTTCTTAAATGACCGATTCAATTATTCTATTGTAATTAAGACGGCATAAATAACGTTACCCCCAACAATACTGTTCTTGCAAAGACGTTACCAAGCAACAACTATGAGTGAATTTCAGATGGATGTGACAGTGACACTATTTAAGTGTCGAATTAGGTAATTTGACATTTGACAATATAAAAAAATGGTAGTGTTATGATAGTAACTGGCCCTTATCTTTCCACTGTAACTTGTTAAAACTTCAGTTGCCTGAGGAAGACCTGAAGGACAAGGTCGAAACGTCGCACCGAGGTATTTTATCCACTGATTTTTCAAATGTTTTATCTTTGTGTATGTGTATGTTTGATTTTTACTGTTTTATAAAAAAAATGGGTCATTGGAATAAGTTCATTCGAATTTAAGTAAATTCTAAATCACACTTAATTCCGATTTTGAGAGTTAATTTGGATAATTCGTAGCCTGAATGTTAGAGGAATTAGATTTTTCAATTAATCCCGTATTTTACTTAGTCTCCCTTATTTCATTTTCATATATATTACATAAATATTAATTTTATGGTTGTAATATTGTACGTCCAAATATTTACAGGGTCTCCCAAAGAAAACTGCCTGGTGGTCCACGACAGAATCCACTGCAACATAAAAGATGCTAAAGTGTCTTCCGTCATTCTATGCAGTAAGTAACTCACACGTTTTGAATTTTTAAAGAATGGAGAGAATATCAAAGTTAGAGACGTAAATGCACGAGTGAAAGACGATAGAGCATGATCGCTCAAATGAACTTCATTTCCAATTCCTCAGTGAAACACGTTCAATTCCACTTAAAGTCAATTAGAACGCAATGTCCTTATGCACAAGCCTGCTTCTTACTTCACAGGCTGTTATCTTCCAAACTTGTAAGTTTCATACTTGTAACTTGTAAATTTCAATGTACTGGCTTTGTTATTGGCAATTTTATGATACTCTGAAATAGGGCAATAAATTCAACAGAAATATAGGTTCAATTAGAATGTAATTTCACCTCCAATAGAAATCTCAAAACGTGAATTAATAAATATGGGTTTTGAAATATGTAAATATGAATAAGGGACCACATTTAAACTCTACTGTGGGATCGCAATAAACCTAATGCCATGCATGTATAATAGTTAATTAACTATTAATTCAAGTATTTTTCATTTTGATTTCATTACTCCACAGAGGAAATACACACTTAATTTGTTTTGTTTTGATCAGAAAGACATATCTACACAATGCGAAATATTATTATTTTTCTTTCTGTCATTCTGAGTTTCACCTTTATCCCTAATTTTCAAAGTACTTAAATTCTGAATGCACTAATATGGTAAATTTTTATTTGTGTTCAAATGTTTAAGTCATGTACGAATTGTGAAAACCTGAAAGCCAACAACTGAAGCTTTAACATTCTCTGATGAATTTAGAAATTAGGAAAGAAGGCAAAACAGAATACAGAAATATTGCTAATTTTTATGACCATGCCTAAAACTCACCGCAATTTTATAGTTGTGACACTCTTTAATTGCTACAGGCAAATCCAGATGAAACTAAAACAACTAATGTTTATTAATATTAAAACGAATCATTTCTGCTTTCATTAGGACGGCAGGATACAACATTGCTGCACACAACAATATTTGAAAAGACGTTACCTAGCAACAACTATGTGCGAATTTCTGATCGAAGTAGAAATCTCTGGAAATGGACGTGACAGTGTTACTTTTTTTATTTTGTTTGCTTTCTTTATTACAA
The DNA here is from genome assembly GCA_964059195.1 of Ectobius pallidus. Lineage (NCBI taxonomy): Eukaryota > Metazoa > Arthropoda > Insecta > Blattodea > Ectobiidae > Ectobius > Ectobius pallidus. The sequence continues at coordinate 168,043,478 of CAXKWD010000007.1, forward strand.
GATCGCCTAAAAGACAAAGCCTACAAAGAAGTATAACAAACCCTACAGTTTGAGAGAAAATTCAACTTAAACTTGTAAGTTACCAGATATTACAAATTCCTGAATTGTATCATGCCGAATTACGTAATATGATATTTGGCAATTAAAAATAATGGATCATTCGAATATGTTCATTTGCATTTAAATCAATTATAAAACACGGTTAATTCCGATTTTGGGAGTTAATTTGGATAATTCGGAGCTCGAATGTTAAAGGAATTGGATTTTTCAATTAATCCCGTATTTTACTTAGTCTTCCTTATTTAATTCTCATTAACCAATACGAGTAACGAGTGTTTTTGGAAGTCTGTACTGATCTGTGGTGAACACTGCATAGCAAAACATCTAAAGCTTGTCTGTTCAAGTCTTTTCATTTTACACTAACCATCACTGCATGTCAACACTGTTATCTTCATAAATCAAAACCTGCAGCTTAAGACTTAACTGAGGGGTGAAACATGTTTTATTGCTTAAAAGATAAAGTTAGGTAATGCCGCCCCCTGGAACTGCTCATCCTGTGAGTTGGGAACAGAATTGCTACCTCCAGTACAAGACAATACAGTTGAGTTAGAAACGAAACCCTTAAAAACAAAATTTTGAATGACGTACAGTACTTGGGGAAAAAGGTTCAAAAAGGAAAATATAACAAAAACAGAATCTTTGATCACTATAAACAGCATATTTTCAATGTATCAGTATTAATCCGTACGGGACTTCATAAAAATGATAACATTACCCAAATGAAAACATTATCCGAGATTACATTAAGCAACATTCACTGTATTACCTTATATACATAGTGGATAGTGGCATAACGGATCAAGGTTGTGCCCACCTGAAAAAATTAATTTGGACCTTCTAATAAAACAGTTATTCATGCTTAAGCATATGGATTCAGTAACACCATGGGAAATATCAAATTTCATGAGTTGACATGACCAGTATTATTATTACCATTAGGCGTATTAATATGGTGCATTGCCTCATTCGAAGGAATTAGTTGTCAACTCGATACTGATCAAGCATAATCTCCATTATTTCTTCGTTGCTTAGCAACATTTCATATATTATATTGGATCTAAGTGCCAAATTCACGATTTTCATCTGATAATTTTAAATGGACCTATGCATTTCAGAACAGTCCAAGGTTCAGGGAAAGCCACGTTAATAGCAAAAAATTGCAAAATATAGAGCTTGGTCTATATCCGAACGTCTTTCTGTGGATCAATGTTTTGTTTTCTACACAATCATGCATGATTTTGGCACTGAGACCCTTATAAAACTAAACGCTTCAATTATATTTCCAGTTTTATAAAAGACTTTAATCTATTTAAATTCCGGAAGTACACTCTATATATAAAAATTTCATACAGTCCACATGCTAAGCTAGGATAAAAACTTCACTTATATTAAGAACTGATGTTTGCAATATATTCAATATGTGCTCAATTAATAGAATAATTGTATAATTATTCTATTGTAATTAAGACGGCATAAATAACGTTACCCCCAACAATACTGTTCTTGCAAAGACGTTACCAAGCAACAACTATGAGAGAATTTCAGATGGATGTGACAGTGACACTATTTAAGTGTCGAATTAGGTAATTTGACATTTGACAATATAAAAAAATGGTAGTGTTATGATAGTAACTGGCCCTTATCTTTCCACTGTAACTTGTTAAAACTTCAGTTGCCTGAGGAAGACCTGAAGGATAAGGTCGAAACGTCGCACCGAGGTATTTTATCCACTGATTTTTCAAATGTTTTATCTTTGTGTATGTGTATGTTTGATTTTGACTGTTTTATAAAAAATTGGGTCATTGGAATAAGTTCATTCGAATTTAAGTAAATTCTAAATCACACTTAATTCCGATTTTGAGAGTTAATTTGGATAATTCGTAGCTTGAATGTTAGAGGAATTAGATTTTTCAATTAATCCCGGATTTTACTTAGTCTCCCTTATTTCATTTTCATATATATTACATAAATATTAATTTAATGGTTGTAATATTGTACGTCCAAATATTTACAGGGTCTCCCAAAGAAAACTGCCTGGTGGTCCACGACAGAATCCACTGCAACATAAAAGATGCTAAAGTGTCTTCCGTCATTCTATGCAGTAAGTAACTCACACGTTTTGAATTTTTAAAGAATGGAGAGACTAGCAAAGTTAGAGACGTAAATGCACGAGTGAAAGACGATAGAGCATGATCGCTCAAATGAACTTCCTTTCCAATTCCTCAGTGAAACACGTTCAATTCCACTTAAAGTCAATTAGAACGCAATGTCCTTATGCACAAGCCTGCTTCTTACTTCACAGGCTGTTATCTTCCAAACTTGTAACTTGTAAATTTCAATGTACTGGCTTTGTTATTGGCAATTTTATGATACTGTGAAACAGGACAATAAATTCAACAGAAATATAGGTTCAATTAGAATGTAATTTCACTTCCAATAGAAATCTCAAAACGTGAATTAATAAATATGGGTTTTGAAATATGTAAATATGAATAAGGGACCACATTTAAACTCTACTGTGGGATCGCAATAAACCTAATGCCATGCATGTATAATAGTTAATTAACTATTAATTCAAGTATTTTTCATTTTGATTTCATTACTCCACGGAGGAAATACACACATAATTTGTTTTGTTTTGATCAGAAAGACATATCTACACAATGCGAAATATTATTATTTTTCTTTCTGTCATTCTGAGTTTCACCTTTATCCCTAATTTTCAAAGTACTTAAATTCTGAATGCACTAATATGGTAAATTTTTATTTGTGTTCAAATGTTTAAGTCATGTACGAATTGTGAAAACCTGAAAGCCAACAACTGAAGCTTTAACATTCTCTGATGAATTTAGAAATTAGGAAAGAAGGCAAAACAGAATACAGAAATATTGCTAATTTTTATGACCATGCCTAAAACTCACCGCAATTTTATAGTTGTGACACTCTTTAATTGCTACAGGCAAATCCAGATGAAACTAAAACAACTAATGTTTATTAATATTAAAACGAATCATTTCTGCTTTCATTAGGACGGCAGGATACAACATTGCTGCACACAACAATATTTGAAAAGACGTTACCTAGCAACAACTATGTGCGAATTTCTGATCGAAGTAGAAATCTCTGGAAATGGACGTGACAGTGTTACTTTTTTTATTTTGTTTGCTTTCTTTATTACAAGATCGCCTAAAAGACAAAGCCTACAAAGAAGTATAACAAACCCTACAGTTTGAGAGAAAATTCAACTTAAACTTGTAAGTTACCAGATATTACAAATTCCTGAATTGTATCATGCCGAATTACGTAATATGATATTTGGCAATTAAAAATAATGGATCATTCGAATATGTTCATTTGCATTTAAATCAATTATAAAACACGGTTAATTCCGATTTTGGGAGTTAATTTGGATAATTCGGAGCTCGAATGTTAAAGGAATTGGATTTTTCAATTAATCCCGTATTTTACTTAGTCTTCCTTATTTAATTCTCATTAACCAATACGAGTAACGAGTGTTTTTGGAAGTCTGTACTGATCTGTGGTGAACACTGCATAGCAAAACATCTAAAGCTTGTCTGTTCAAGTCTTTTCATTTTACACTAACCATCACTGCATGTCAACACTGTTATCTTCATAAATCAAAACCTGCAGCTTAAGACTTAACTGAGGGATGAAACATGTTTTATTGCTTAAAAGATAAAGTTAGGTAATGCCGCCCCCTGGAACTGCTCATCCTGTGAGTTGGGAACAGAATTGCTACCTCCAGTACAAGACAATACAGTTGAGTTAGAAACGAAACCCTTAAAAACAAAATTTTGAATGACGTACAGTACTTGGGGAAAAAGGTTCAAAAAGGAAAATATAACAAAAACAGAATCTTTGATCACTATAAACAGCATATTTTCAATGTATCAGTATTAATCCGTACGGGACTTCATAAAAATGATAACATTACCCAAATGAAAACATTATCCGAGATTACATTAAGCAACATTCACTGTATTACCTTATATACATAGTGGATAGTGGCATAACGGATCAAGGTTGTGCCCACCTGAAAAAATTAATTTGGACCTTCTAATAAAACAGTTATTCATGCTTAAGCATATGGATTCAGTAACACCATGGGAAATATCAAATTTCATGAGTTGACATGACCAGTATTATTATTACCATTAGGCGTATTAATATGGTGCATTGCCTCATTCGAAGGAATTAGTTGTCAACTCGATACTGATCAAGCATAATCTCCATTATTTCTTCGTTGCTTAGCAACATTTCATATATTATATTGGATCTAAGTGCCAAATTCACGATTTTCATCTGATAATTTTAAATGGACCTATGCATTTCAGAACAGTCCAAGGTTCAGGGAAAGCCACGTTAATAGCAAAAAATTGCAAAATATAGAGCTTGGTCTATATCCGAACGTCTTTCTGTGGATCAATGTTTTGTTTTCTACACAATCATGCATGATTTTGGCACTGAGACCCTTATAAAACTAAACGCTTCAATTATATTTCCAGTTTTATAAAAGACTTTAATCTATTTAAATTCCGGAAGTACACTCTATATATAAAAATTTCATACAGTCCACATGCTAAGCTAGGATAAAAACTTCACTTATATTAAGAACTGATGTTTGCAATATATTCAATATGTGCTCAATTAATAGAATAATTGTATAATTATTCTATTGTAATTAAGACGGCATAAATAACGTTACCCCCAACAATACTGTTCTTGCAAAGACGTTACCAAGCAACAACTATGAGAGAATTTCAGATGGATGTGACAGTGACACTATTTAAGTGTCGAATTAGGTAATTTGACATTTGACAATATAAAAAAATGGTAGTGTTATGATAGTAACTGGCCCTTATCTTTCCACTGTAACTTGTTAAAACTTCAGTTGCCTGAGGAAGACCTGAAGGATAAGGTCGAAACGTCGCACCGAGGTATTTTATCCACTGATTTTTCAAATGTTTTATCTTTGTGTATGTGTATGTTTGATTTTGACTGTTTTATAAAAAATTGGGTCATTGGAATAAGTTCATTCGAATTTAAGTAAATTCTAAATCACACTTAATTCCGATTTTGAGAGTTAATTTGGATAATTCGTAGCTTGAATGTTAGAGGAATTAGATTTTTCAATTAATCCCGGATTTTACTTAGTCTCCCTTATTTCATTTTCATATATATTACATAAATATTAATTTAATGGTTGTAATATTGTACGTCCAAATATTTACAGGGTCTCCCAAAGAAAACTGCCTGGTGGTCCACGACAGAATCCACTGCAACATAAAAGATGCTAAAGTGTCTTCCGTCATTCTATGCAGTAAGTAACTCACACGTTTTGAATTTTTAAAGAATGGAGAGACTAGCAAAGTTAGAGACGTAAATGCACGAGTGAAAGACGATAGAGCATGATCGCTCAAATGAACTTCCTTTCCAATTCCTCAGTGAAACACGTTCAATTCCACTTAAAGTCAATTAGAACGCAATGTCCTTATGCACAAGCCTGCTTCTTACTTCACAGGCTGTTATCTTCCAAACTTGTAACTTGTAAATTTCAATGTACTGGCTTTGTTATTGGCAATTTTATGATACTGTGAAACAGGACAATAAATTCAACAGAAATATAGGTTCAATTAGAATGTAATTTCACTTCCAATAGAAATCTCAAAACGTGAATTAATAAATATGGGTTTTGAAATATGTAAATATGAATAAGGGACCACATTTAAACTCTACTGTGGGATCGCAATAAACCTAATGCCATGCATGTATAATAGTTAATTAACTATTAATTCAAGTATTTTTCATTTTGATTTCATTACTCCACGGAGGAAATACACACATAATTTGTTTTGTTTTGATCAGAAAGACATATCTACACAATGCGAAATATTATTATTTTTCTTTCTGTCATTCTGAGTTTTACCTTTATCCCTAATTTTCAAAGTACTTTAATTCTAAATGCACTAATATGGTAAATTTTTATTTGTGTTCAAATGTTTAAGTCATGTACGAATTGTGAAAACCTGAAAGCCAACAACTGAAGCTTTAACATTCTCTGATGAATTTAGAAATTAGGAAAGAAGGCAAAACAGAATACAGAAATATTGCTAATTTAAATGACCATGCCTAAAACTCACCGCAATTTTATAGTTGTGACACTCTTTAATTGCTACAGGCAAATCCAGATGAAACTAAAACAACTAATGTTTATTAATATTAAAACGAATCATTTCTGCTTTCATTAGGATGGCAGGACACAACATTGCTGCACACAACAATATTTGAAAAGACGTTACCTAGCAACAACTATGTGCGAATTTCTGATCGAAGTAGAAATCTCTGGAAATGGACGTGACAGTGTTACTTTTTTATTTTGTTTGCTTTCTTTATTACAAGATCGCCTAAAAGACAAAGCCTACAAAGAAGTATAACAAACCCTACAGTTTGAGAGAAAATTCAACTTAAACTTGTAAGTTACCAGATATTACAAATTCCTGTATTGTATCATGCCGAATTACGTAATATGATATTTGGCAATTAAAAATAATGGATCATTCGAATATGTTCATTTGCATTTAAATCAATTATAAAACACGGTTAATTCCGATTTTGGGAGTTAATTTGGATAATTCGGAGCCCGAATGTTAAAGGAATTGGATTTTTCAATTAATCCCGTATTTTACTTAGTCTTCCTTATTTAATTCTCATTAACCAATACGAGTAACGAGTGTTTTTGGAAGTCTGTACTGATCTGTGGTGAACACTGCATAGCAAAACATCTAAAGCTTGTCTGTTCAAGTCTTTTCATTTTACACTAACCATCACTGCATGTCAACACTGTTATCTTCATAAATCAAAACCTGCAGCTTAAGAATTAACTGAGGGGTGAAACATGTTTTATTGCTTAAAAGATAAAGTTAGGTAATGCCGCCCCCTGGAACTGCTCATCCTGTGAGTTGGGAACAGAATTGCTACCTCCAGTACAAGACAATACAGTTGAGTTAGAAACGAAACCCTTAAAAACAAAATTTTGAATGACGTACAGTACTTGGGGAAAAAGGTTCAAAAAGGAAAATATAACAAAAACAGAATCTTTGATCACTATAAACAGCATATTTTCAATGTATCAGTATTAATCCGTACGGGACTTCATAAAAATGATAACATTACCCAAATGAAAACATTATCCGAGATTACATTAAGCAACATTCACTGTATTACCTTATATACATAGTGGATAGTGGCATAACGGATCAAGGTTGTGCCCACCTGAAAAAATTAATTTGGACCTTCTAATAAAACAGTTATTCATGCTTAAGCATATGGATTCAGTAACACCGTGGGAAATATCAAATTTCATGAGTTGACATGACCAGTATTATTATTACCATTAAGCGTATTAATATGGTGCATTGCCTCATTCGAAGGAATTAGTTGTCAACTCGATACTGATCAAGCATAATCTCCATTATTTCTTCGTTGCTTAGCAACATTTCATATATTATATTGGATCTAAGTGCCAAATTCACGATTTTCATCTGATAATTTTAAATGGACCTATGCATTTCAGAACAGTCCAAGGTTCAGGGAAAGCCACGTTAATAGCAAAAAATTGCAAAATATAGAGCTTGGTCTATATCCGAACGTCTTTCTGTGGATCAATGTTTTGTTTTCTACACAATCATGCATGATTTTGGCACTGAGACCCTTATAAAACTAAACGCTTCAATTATATTTCCAGTTTTATAAAAGACTTTAATCTATTTAAATTCCGGAAGTACACTCTATATATAAAAATTTCATACAGTCCACATGCTAAGCTAGGATAAAAACTTCACTTATATTAAGAACTGATGTTTGCAATATATTCAATATGTGCTCAATTAATAGAATAATTGTATAATTATTCTATTGTAATTAAGACGGCATAAATAACGTTACCCCCAACAATACTGTTCTTGCAAAGACGTTACCAAGCAACAACTATGAGAGAATTTCAGATGGATGTGACAGTGACACTATTTAAGTGTCGAATTAGGTAATTTGACATTTGACAATATAAAAAAATGGTAGTGTTATGATAGTAACTGGCCCTTATCTTTCCACTGTAACTTGTTAAAACTTCAGTTGCCTGAGGAAGACCTGAAGGATAAGGTCGAAACGTCGCACCGAGGTATTTTATCCACTGATTTTTCAAATGTTTTATCTTTGTGTATGTGTATGTTTGATTTTGACTGTTTTATAAAAAATTGGGTCATTGGAATAAGTTCATTCGAATTTAAGTAAATTCTAAATCACACTTAATTCCGATTTTGAGAGTTAATTTGGATAATTCGTAGCTTGAATGTTAGAGGAATTAGATTTTTCAATTAATCCCGGATTTTACTTAGTCTCCCTTATTTCATTTTCATATATATTACATAAATATTAATTTAATGGTTGTAATATTGTACGTCCAAATATTTACAGGGTCTCCCAAAGAAAACTGCCTGGTGGTCCACGACAGAATCCACTGCAACATAAAAGATGCTAAAGTGTCTTCCGTCATTCTATGCAGTAAGTAACTCACACGTTTTGAATTTTTAAAGAATGGAGAGACTAGCAAAGTTAGAGACGTAAATGCACGAGTGAAAGACGATAGAGCATGATCGCTCAAATGAACTTCCTTTCCAATTCCTCAGTGAAACACGTTCAATTCCACTTAAAGTCAATTAGAACGCAATGTCCTTATGCACAAGCCTGCTTCTTACTTCACAGGCTGTTATCTTCCAAACTTGTAACTTGTAAATTTCAATGTACTGGCTTTGTTATTGGCAATTTTATGATACTCTGAAATAGGGCAATAAATTCAACAGAAATATAGGTTCAATTAGAATGTAATTTCACTTCCAATAGAAATCTCAAAACGTGAATTAATAAATATGGGTTTTGAAATATGTAAATATGAATAAGGGACCACATTTAAACTCTACTGTGGGATCGCAATAAACCTAATGCCATGCATGTATAATAGTTAATTAACTATTAATTCAAGTATTTTTCATTTTGATTTCATTACTCCACGGAGGAAATACACATTAATTTGTTTTGTTTTGATCAGAAAGACATATCTACACAATGCGAAATATTATTATTTTTCTTTCTGTCATTCTGAGTTTCACCTTTATCCCTAATTTTCAAAGTACTTTAATTCTAAATGCACTAATATGGTAAACAACTATATGCAAATTTCTGATCGAAGTAGAAATCTCTGGAAATGGTCGTGACAGTGTTACTTTATAATTTTATTTGCTTTCTTTATTACAAGATCGCCTAAAAGACAATGCCTACTATGCTTCTATTAACAAAGAAGTATAACAAACACGACAGTTTGAGAGAAAATTCAACTTAAACTTATAAGTTACCAGTTATTACAAATTCCTGAATTGTATCATGTCGAATTAGGTAATATGATATTTGGCAATTAAAAATAATGGATCATTCGAATATGTTCATTTGCATTTAAATCAATTATAAAACTAGTTTAATTCCGATTTTGGGAATTAATTTGGATAATTCGGAGCCTGAATGTTAAAGGAATTGGATTTTTCAATTAATTCCGTATTTTACTTAGTTTCCCTTATTTAATTCTCATTTTCCCCCTCTCGTGCAATAGATGGCATATATTATATAAATATTAATTTAATGGTTGTACGTCCAACTTTTAACAGGGTCTCCCAAAGAAAACTGCCTGGAAGTCCACGACAGAATGTATTGGCTGATGAAGTGATCGTGAATTCAAAGAAAAGGGACATGAAGAAAGACTTGTAGGCCCACACCTACGAGAAGAGTGATGCCTAAATATAAATAGGATACAAGCTGAGTAGCAGATTTGAGCTCAACGCACTAAATCTTTAGCGATAAGATGCAAGTGGTAGCTGGTATTAGTCAATCATAATGTTTATAAAACACGATCATTAACACTAGGAATCCCCAGAAGGCTATCGTTAGATCTGTTTAGAAGATGGAAAGTTAAATTAATCGTACACATTCAAATTTTACTTCAACAAATGTCGTATTCGTAAATTCAAACATATCGCACAGGGTTTCTTGCTACTTAAGGAAGGTATTAATTATTCTTACTGTTAAGGGTATCTTCCAAAACTTTAACACTAAGATTGCGGGTAGTAGCTGTTGTTATCTACAAAAAGTTTAGTGCAAATTAAACCGGTACCATAACTCATGGAGAGGACTTTTCGGCTTTAGAATGCTATGTTTACATCTGTTGCCGACAGCTGCAGTAACTACGTAGTGTATACATATAATTAGTTGGGCTAGTCTGACGTAACTTTCAACAAATAGTGGCGGGTACTGCATACTTAAGGAAGGCACAATAAATTCTTACTGTTAGAATCGCACAAAAGAGAGATCTGATCACTCGGCAATAACATATATTTTGATATTTTTCACAGGAACTTCCATAGAAAGCTACTACAGAATCCACTGCAACATAAAAGATGCTAAATTGTCTTCCGTCATTCTATGCCGTAAGTAACTCACACGTTTTGAATTTTTTAAAGAATGGAGAAACTAGCAAAGTTAGAGACGGAAATGCACGAGTGAAAGCCGATATAGCACGATCGCTCAAATGAGCTGCTTTCCCCAGTGAAACACATTCAATTCCACGTCAAGTCAATTAGAACACAATGTCCTTATGCACAAGCCTGCTTCTTACTTCACAGGCTGTTATCTTCCAAACTTGTAAGTTTCATACTTGTAACTTGTAAATTTCAATGTACTGGCTTTGTTATTGGCAATTTTATGATACTCTGAAATAGGGCAATAAATTCAACAGAAATATAGGTTCAATTAGAATGTAATTTCACCTCCAATAGAAATCTCAAAACGTGAATTAATAAATATGGGTTTTGAAATATGTAAATATGAATAAGGGGCCGCACTTAAACTCTACTGTGGGATCGCAATAAATCTAATGCCATGCATGTATAATAATTAATTAACTATTAATTCAAGTATTTTTCATTTTGATTTTATCACTCCACGGAGAAAATATACACTTACTTTGTTTTGTTTTGATCAGAAAGACATATATACACAATGCGAAATATTATTATTTTTCTTTCTGTCGTTCTGAGTTTCACCTTTATCCCTAATTTTCAAAGTACTTAAATTCTGAATGCACTAATATGGTAAATTTTTATTTGTGTTCAAATGTTTAAGTCATGTACGAATTGTGAAAAACTGAAAGCCAAAAACTGAAGCTTTAACATTCTCTGATGAATTTAGAAATTAGGAAAGAAGGCAAAACAGAATAAAAAAAATATTGCTAATTTTAATGACCATGCCTAAAACTCACCGCAATTTTATAGTTGTGACACTGTTTAAGTGCTACAGGCAACGAACCATTTCTGCTTTCATTAGGGCGGCAGGACACATCATTGCTGCACACAACAATACTTGAAAAGACGTTACCTAGCAACAACTATGTGCGTATTTCTGATCGAAGTAGAAATCTCTGGAAATTGACGTGACAGTGTTACTTTTTTATTTTATTTGCTTTCCTTATTACAAGATCGCCTAAAAGACAAAGCCTACTATGCATCTATTAACAAAGAAGTATAACAAACCCTACAGTTTGAGGGAAAATTCAACTTAAACTTATAAGTTACCAGATATTACAAATTCCTGAATTGTATCATCATGTCGAATTAGGTAATATGATATTTGGCAATTAAAAATAATGGATCATTCGAATATGTTCATTTGCATTTAAATCAATTATAAAACTAGTTTAATTCCGATTTTGGGAATTAATTTGGATAATTCGGAGCCTGAATGTTAAAGGAATTGGATTTTTCAATTAATTCCGTATTTTACTTAGTCTCCCTTATTTAATTCTCATTTTCCCCCTCTCGTGCAATAGATGGCATATATTATATAAATATTAATTTAATGGTTGTACGTCCAACTTTTAACAGGGTCTTCCAAAGAAAACTGCCTGGAAGTTCACGACAGAATGTATTGGCTGATGAAGTGATCGTGAATTCAAAGAAAAAGGACATGAAGAAAGACTTGTAGGCCCACACCTACGAGAAGAGCGATGCCTAAATATAAATAGGATACAAGCTGAGTAGCAGATTTGAACTCAACGCACTAAATCTTTAGCGATAAGATGCAAGTGGCGGCTGGTATTAGTCAATCATAATGTTTATAAAACACGATCATTAACACTAGGAATCCCCAGAAGGCTATCGTTAGATCTGTTTAGAAGATGGAAAGTTAAACTAATTGTACACATTCAAATTTTACTTCAACAAATGTCGTATTCGTAAATTCAAACATATCGCACAGGGTTTCTTGCTACCTAAGGAAGGTATTAATTATTCTTACTGTTAAGGGTATCTTCCAAAACTTTAACACTAAGATTGCAGGTAGTAGCTGTTGTTATCTACAAAAAGTTTAGTGCAAATCAAACCGGTACCATAACTCATGGAGAGGACTTTTCGGCTTTAGAATGCTATGTTTACATCTGTTGCCGACAGCTGCAGTAACTACGTAGTGTATACATATAATTAGTTGGGCTAGTCTGACGTAACTTTCAACAAATAGTGGCGGGTACTGCATACTTAAGGAAGGCACAATAAATTCTTACTGTTAGAATCGCACAAAAGAGAGATCTGATCACTCGGCAATAACATATATTTTGTTATTTTTCACAGGAACTTCCAAAGAAAGCTACTACAGAATCCACTGCAACATAAAAGATGCTAAATTGTCTTCCGTCATTCTATGCGGTAAGTAACTCACACGTTTTGAATTTTTTAAAGAATGGAGAAACTAGCAAAGTTAGAGACGGAAATGCACGAGTGAAAGCCGATCTAGCATGATCGCTCAAATGAGCTGCTTTCCTCATGTTCAATTCCACGTCAGGTCAATTAGAACGCAATGTCCTTATGCACAAGCCTGCTTCTTACTTCACAGGCTGTTATCTTCCATACTTGTAAGTTTCATACTTGTAACTTGTAAATTTCAATGTACTGGCTTTGTTATTGGCAATTTTATGATACTCTGAAATAGGGCAATAAATTCAACAGAAATATAGGTTCAATTAGAATGTAATTTCACCTCCAATAGAAATCTCAAAACGTGAATTAATAAATATGGGTTTTGAAATATGTAAATATGAATAAGGGGCCGCACTTAAACTCTACTGTGGGATCGCAATAAATCTAATGCCATGCATGTATAATAATTAATTAACTATTAATTCAAGTATTTTTCATTTTGATTTTATTACTCCACGGAGAAAATATACACTTACTTTGTTTTGTTTTGATCAGAAAGACATATATACACAATGCGAAATATTATTATTTTTCTTTCTGTCGTTCTGAGTTTCACCTTTATCCCTAATTTTCAAAGTACTTAAATTCTGAATGCACTAATATGGTAAATTTTTATTTGTGTTCAAATGTTTAAGTCATGTACGAATTGTGAAAAACTGAAAGCCAAAAACTGAAGCTTTAACATTCTCTGATGAATTTAGAAATTAGGAAAGAAGGCAAAACAGAATAAAAAATTATTGCTAATTTTAATGACCATGCCTAAAACTCACCGCAATTTTATAGTTGTGACACTGTTTAAGTGCTACAGGCAACGAACCATTTCTGCTTTCATTAGGGCGGCAGGACACATCATTGCTGCACACAACAATACTTGAAAAGACGTTACCTAGCAACAACTATGTGCGTATTTCTGATCGAAGTAGAAATCTCTGGAAATTGACGTGACAGTGTTACTTTTTTATTTTATTTGCTTTCCTTATTACAAGATCGCCTAAAAGACAAAGCCTACTATGCATCTATTAACAAAGAAGTATAACAAACCCTACAGTTTGAGGGAAAATTCAACTTAAACTTATAAGTTACCAGATATTACAAATTCCTGAATTGTATCATCATGTCGAATTAGGTAATATGATATTTGGCAATTAAAAATAATGGATCATTCGAATATGTTCATTTGCATTTAAATCAATTATAAAACTAGTTTAATTCCGATTTTGGGAATTAATTTGGATAATTCGGAGCCTGAATGTTAAAGGAATTGGATTTTTCAATTAATTCCGTATTTTACTTAGTCTCCCTTATTTAATTCTCATTTTCCCCCTCTCGTGCAATAGATGGCATATATTATATAAATATTAATTTAATGGTTGTACGTCCAACTTTTAACAGGGTCTTCCAAAGAAAACTGCCTGGAAGTTCACGACAGAATGTATTGGCTGATGAAGTGATCGTGAATTCAAAGAAAAAGGACATGAAGAAAGACTTGTAGGCCCACACCTACGAGAAGAGCGATGCCTAAATATAAATAGGATACAAGCTGAGTAGCAGATTTGAACTCAACGCACTAAATCTTTAGCGATAAGATGCAAGTGGCGGCTGGTATTAGTCAATCATAATGTTTATAAAACACGATCATTAACACTAGGAATCCCCAGAAGGCTATCGTTAGATCTGTTTAGAAGATGGAAAGTTAAACTAATCGTACACATTCAAATTTTACTTCAACAAATGTCGTATTCGTAAATTCAAACATATCGCACAGGGTTTCTTGCTACCTAAGGAAGGTATTAATTATTCTTACTGTTAAGGGTATCTTCCAAAACTTTAACACTAAGATTGCAGGTAGTAGCTGTTGTTATCTACAAAAAGTTTAGTGCAAATTAAACCGGTACCATAACTCATGGAGAGGACTTTTCGGCTTTAGAATGCTATGTTTACATCTGTTGCCGACAGCTGCAGTAACTACGTAGTGTATACATATAATTAGTTGGGCTAGTCTGACGTAACTTTCAACAAATAGTGGCGGGTACTGCATACTTAAGGAAGGCACAATAAATTCTTACTGTTAGAATCGCACAAAAGAGAGATCTGATCACTCGGCAATAACATATATTTTGTTATTTTTCACAGGAACTTCCAAAAAAATCTGCCTGTGAGCTGCAAGAGAATCCATTGGAACATTATAGATGCCAAATTGTCTTCCGTCATTCTACACAGTACGTACGTCACATGCTTTGAGTTTTTAAAGAAAGGAGAATCCTTGCTCACTTTTTTCTTTGTTAGAGACGGAAATGCACGAATGAAAGCCGATATAGGATGATCGCTCAAATGAGCTGCCTTTCCGCTTAAAACTCATCGCAATTTAATAGACTGTGACATCACCTAGGAAGTGTAATTGGTATAAGCAAAACAGGATTAAAGTAAAATATTTCGATTTAGAATTATTTCACACAGAAAGTGTCAAAAATTAATTCTAACTGTAAAGCTGGTTTTGTTTGATTATCTTATATTCGAATATAACCAATGTCATTAGTTCATTACTCATTATAAATATTGTATGCACACATTTGTAAGCATATACAGGGTGTTAATGATTAACACTGAAATATTTTACCTGTGTACAGAGGAGACATAGGCAAGCAACTTTTGTTAGAAGCTTTTTGCTCTAGGGATTCAATTTTTCCTGTTACAGGATAAAATATCCCAGGGCATGGCCGCCACTGACTTCTAACACTTGGAAAAAAAATGCAAAACAAAGAAACTTCGTTGTTAACACTGGATTTATGAATAGAAAAACTAATGCAGTGGCAGGCGTAAATTTTGAAGATTATGAACACCTGAATTATGATATAGCTGTTGACGAATGATTAAGAAGCAGATTTTTATCGATCACTAAGAAGGCATGAAGTCAATTCCATGAAAATTTTAGGTGAAAAATGTCTGGTCTTGCTGAAGAAATCAACGGCAGATATAATGATTTGATAACACTTAAAAATTCATTTTCATTGCTGGAAATCCTTTTGCTGTTGATGTTATGGGCGATGGCTGCTCTGTTTCATCACCAATTACAAAAGATACAGTTGGAGTAGAATTGGAGCACAAGAACTGCAAGAGAACGAGTGGTGTTTCGGCCATAGAATTTTGGAACGAAATACCTTCCAACAAAAGAGTGTGCTAAGAGACTTATCTCGATATTTGGGACTACTTATGTGTGTGAATCTCTGTACTGAACGCTTAAGTTCATTAAATCTAAATCTAACTGATGAGCAATTAAGTGAACGCGTGCAAACTGCGCTTACCAATTATCAGCCTGATTGCAAACAACTAACAGCACACAAAAAAAGCGCTTCTCAAAAGTAAAATCTGATTTCTTGTGTAATTGAACAATAATGTTTATGTGTATAGTAAACACAATGTGGTTTGCTTCGAAACAGCTTCATAAATTTGCGGCTTCCAAAGTTAAGGTTAGTGGCCACTCCTGGATATTTAGTTCTGCTCAAAACATTGCTTAAGACCTTCATTTCTCCCCATTCATTCAAAGTCTGCAATTCCTTATCATAACGAAAGTTTTTCAATGTTATAACTTCAAGAAAGATATATTTCTTTGCAAATAGGTCAACCTTTTACGCAAATGTTTCTGAAATATTTAACTGTTTCAAGTAGTGATTTGTTTTAAAACAAACTGTTGCCAACCAAAACTGTCTGAATGATGCAATTATGAAGCAAAGAGGGAAGCAAATGAAAATTTCATTAAAAAAGCAAAAAATAAATGCAAGGCTGCTTGGGCGGTAATCAACAATGCAAAAGGACAACCAAATCCAAAGTCCACTATAAATATTGCCCCAGACATACTAAACTCTTATTT
This sequence comes from Ectobius pallidus, assembly GCA_964059195.1. NCBI lineage: Eukaryota > Metazoa > Arthropoda > Insecta > Blattodea > Ectobiidae > Ectobius > Ectobius pallidus. The sequence continues at coordinate 168,060,275 of CAXKWD010000007.1, forward strand.
TATAGATGTATCAAAAGAAATGGGGAACATAAATAATGATAATAACAAGCCGGATACAAACACAAATGGAAACATTAAAAATTTTTCTAATCTGCTTAAAAATTTTAAATTACCAACTGAAATATGTGAAAACAATTTCATTTGGTACGAGGTCCAACCAAATATGGTTGCACATACTATAAAAAATCTTAACCCTTCAAACGCCCAAGATATTTATGGATTTACCAATAATATTATTAAAAAGATAGCCAACACAATAGTAATACCGATAACACTTTTAATAAATCAAATACTAACACAGGGTATTTTTCCTGAGTGTCTAAAAACTTCAAAGGTCATACCAGTTTATAAGAAGGGAGATGTAACAAACCCTTCAAATTATCGACCCATAACTATTATCCCCATCCTAGGAAAAGTAGTGGAGGCATCCATCTTAAAACAACTATATGATTACTTTTCTTTTAACAATCTCTTTTATGATAAACAATTTGGATTTAGAAAAAATCTATCTACTATAAAGGCGGTTGATTGTTTAACCAAAATAACACTAAATAATTTTGAAAATAAAATAGTAACAGGAGCTACTTTAATTGATTTAAGCAAAGCCTTTGACTGTGTGTCACACAATATACTTATTGATAAGCTGAAATATTATGGTATAAATGGTATAGAGATTAATCTAATTACATCCTACCTAAATAATAGAAAACAAATTACATTTGTAGATAATAAAAATTCAAAAATAGGAAATGTCATAGCAGGTGTCCCTCAGGGCTCGATGTTGGGGCCCTTCTTCTTTCTTGTATATATAAATGATCTACATTGTAATGTAGGCCCCTCCTGTACCCCCATTATTTATGCAGATGATACAACGTTTATAGAAGCAAATAAGGACATATTAGATTTAACTCAACAAATGACCTTATCGCTAGAACAGGCTAAAATCTGGTTCTTCTACAATAATTTAAGCATAAATCAATCAAAAACTGAAACTATAATGTTCTCTATAGATCCAAAATTTAGCAACACTACTGAGATAAAGTCTGTAAAATTACACTGGTCAACAAAATTTGAACTTTTTTATGTTATAAGGGAAACAATGGGTGTGTCTGACTTACTTTTTTGTGCTGATTTCAAATTTTTTTACAGAACTTTTCCATCACCCAGGGTTTTTGAGTAATCGCATGGAAAACATTTTTCGTGTCTATACACTATAGTATTATGATATCTTAACTGAAATTACATTTACTACCTAAAATGTATGTGAATTGGATTTTTGGCTGTACTTTGCTTGAGGAACATCTCTCTTCAGTGTCCAACAGTAGTCTGCCAACATATTTGGACACCATTTACCCTGGTAGCGCCTTTCCATTTCCGCGATGTCCTGGTGGAAACGCTCCTCGTGTTCGTCGCTCACAGCCCCTAGGTTTTCAGGGAAGAAATCAAGATGGGAATCCAGAAAGTTAAAGACATTTTACATCCCATTATCTTGTGGTTCTCAATCATCTCACTGATAAGTTCTCTGTAGTTATCAGATCTGAAGTTTCCTAGAAAGTTTGTGACAACTTTTTTTAAAGATTGCCATGCAGCTGCTTCTTCCATATTTAATTGGATTTCAAATTGCGTATCTTTCATCAGTTTCCTTATTTGGGGGCCAACAAATATTCCTTCTTTTAGTTTGGCTTCGCTGATCCTTGGGAACTTATTTTGCAGGAAGAGAAATGCACTGCCATCATGATCCATTGCTTTCACAAATTGTTTTATCAAGCCTAGTTTTATATGCAGTGGAGGCAATAAGATTTTTTCAGAACATACAAGTGGTTGATGAAGAACGTTTTCTTGTCCTGGATTAAGTGACTCTCTCTTTGGCCGGTTCTTTATAATATAATGGTTACATCTATCTCTGCTATTCCACTTGCACAAGAAGCAGCAAAATTTAGTATAACCAAGCTGTAACCCAAGTAAGATGGCTATTACTTTTAAATCCCCGCATATCTGCCAAGAAAAACTCTCATACTTTATAGAGGATAATAAAAGCTTCATATTATCATAATTTTCCTTCAACCCAACTCCATGGGCTAAAGGAATGGATGGATATATGTTTCCATTATGTAGTAACACTCCTTTCAAACTTGTTTTTGAGGAGTCTATGAACAAACGCCAATCCTCAGATTTATGCTCAACACCCATTGACTGGAACAAATTTTCAACATCATTGCAGAAAACTAGGTCCTTCTCTTTAGAAAACAAATGCTCAAATTCCTTTTGGCGTTGGCGGAAGAAACTTACTTTGGTGTCACCCTGCAGTAGCTTCCATCCTTTCAATCTTGAGGCGAGTAATTCTGCCTTGTTTTTACTTAAACCAAGATCCCGAACCAAATCATTTAAATCATCCTGTGTTAGAAAGTGAGGTTCATTTGTAGCATCTTCTTCCACAAAATCTGAATCATTCTGTAATTCATCCTGAATATCAGGAAATTCTTCAGTCATTGTTATGTCATCTGGTGGAGATGGTATGGGAAGTCCTGGCCCATGAAGCACTGGTCGAATTGCTGAATCTAAAGATGGATATTTAACAGTGTGTCAGGACTTCGAACTTATCCCAGATATATTTGTCAAGCAGAAGTAGCAGTCTGTCAAATGGTCCTTAGGTTCGCGCCATATCATGGGGACTACAAAAGGCATATGAGGGATCCTTTCAACCAGCCAGATAATAGTGTTACACATTTGGTACAACAGATTTCTGGGGCCCATGTATTGTTCTGGTCTATTTTGTTGTTAAAATAACAGTGATAAGCTCTTCTTATTAGAGGAGTAAAGTTTCGTCTCTGCGCTTTGAAAGTCAGCTCACCACACACAAAACAGAAGTTCTTTCTATCATTAACACACTTTCGAGACGTGTTTCTTATCACTATACACTTTTACACTACTCCTTATAATGTACTACTAAGGATGGTAATATACACTTCTATCACAATTCAATTGACAACGGAAGAGAGTACAGAATTAGCTTTTATTCTTTTAAGAAAGCTTAATGCTAATAAACAGGATTTTAAAAAAAATGGTGGGTGATGGAAAATTACTGACTTCATTTTTGGAATCAGCAGATGAAAATACATAAGAAACACCCAAAATTGTTTATGTAACAAAATCATTGTTGACCAGTGTTATTAGGCCTATACTTGGACACAAAGCTTACCTGGCAAGACCAAATACTGTACACATGTAAAAAGCTGGCAAGAGTATGGTATTTGATGAGAAAGTTAAAACAATGTGTAAATTTTGAAATGCTCATAACAGCTTATTATGCTTTTGTTCAACCACACCTACTATATGGGGTTATGCTTTGGGGTGATTCCCATTCAGCAAACAAAATCTTCATCTGGCAGAAAAAAATTATCAGATTGATAGCAGGAATTGGAACAAGAGAATCATGTAAACAATACTTCAAAAGGTACAACATTCTTACACTTACCTCCATGTACATTTTAGCTAATATTACATATGTTAAAGAAAATAGCACTAAATTTACAACTAGATCGTCAATGCATAACTACAACACGCGAAGGAAAAATGATTTAGATAAACCACAACTTCACTTAAGTACAAATATAAAAAGTCACTGCTATCAACAAATAATTTTTTTTAATAAAATTCCATTAAAGATAAGAAATCTTGAAAAAAAAACAACTGTACAATATTCTATCTATTTGGTTCAAAAGCAAAGCGATATACACCGTAGAAGAATTTTTAGAGAGTAATATACCAGAAAATATTATGGATATAAATTTGTATTCTTAGCTTTTTTGTTATTATACAAAACTATCCAAAAACTGACGAAGCCTATTGTACAAATATATTGTATTTAAAGGTGAATAAAGATTTGATTTGATTTGACTTGTTCTTCTTCTGCTTTTACGGCCTCATTGGACCACTTCAGTCAATCATTTCTCGGTCTTCCTTTCCGATTTGCCCAGTAGTTTTTCATGCGTTCCGATCTTCTCTGTCGCTCTTCATCTGTAAATACCCTCTTTATTGTCTGGCGTCTGTCTATTTTTGGCTTAAATCTTATTTTAATATTTTTAAGTTTCCTTGAATTTCCTGTTTTGTTTTTCAAGTCATCCAAAGTTATTTCTAATTCTGTCATATCCTCTCTAATTTCTGTAATCCATCCTACTTGCTGCTTCATATTCCAGAGTTTCTCTATAATTTTTCTTGTCAGTCGAGTTTCTGGTGTCCTCATAATGTGACCAAAAAAAGAGATCCTTTTCTTCCGTATAGTATCTGTGATAGGTTCTAGTTCTCTGTACACCATTTCATTTGGTATTATCCGCCACTGTCCATCTTTTTGGTATTTTGCAATGATGCAATTACTAAAAAAAAAAAAAAAAATTGTTTACTATTCTAGGCGTAATAGCTACATGAGCAGAATAACCACATTCTATGCCATAATTCTGTGATTTCAAAGCTATAAGTTAACATTTATGACGTAAAAATTCTGGGCACGGAGTCTTCCGGGAGGGACTTTAAGTTGGGGGGCCCATGTAGATTTACGGCATGTAAAATAACTCCAAGCCTAAGTTAGAGCCTCTGGACAAAATTTCTTGGCCCTTTCGCGTCCAAGTAACACTTTAGTTTCCAGTGAGGGGGTTGAGAGGCGATGGGCTTACCACCTGTCATTCTGCCCTCTCTCGGAAAATAAGTGTAGCAAAATCCACACACGTAACAGAAACCTCCACTTGGAGGCCCTTCGCATCATTATAGGGGATATAGGAGATCAGATACAGATTCGAAGTGTACTGAATATTTTACAAATCAATCACACAGTTTCCTTCGACAGACTAAATCTTTCCTCAGATTTCATTTACTTATAAAATGGTTTTTTCAAATTTTAAAATGGCTAGTTTTAATACATTTTAAAATTATAATTATGCTTAAAAGTGTGTTAATAAACATAGACTAATATTTAATTTATTTTACTGCAAAATAATTGATTTAAAAAATCTAGCATTTGATTTAGTTAAAGCGGATGAAGCTGCTAGTAAAATACAAGTCACGGAATAAAACATGCTGCTGTAATTTTAAAGATATCTTTTAACATGATGTAGGCTTTACAAACACAGATCTTAATTTAAGATAAATGAAAATGCTTTTGTCAGCTGTCAAAACTGCGGAAAATTAATCTCTCGCCATTTGTTTGAAAAGCCAGCATTTTCTGAGGAGAAGCAATGAAGATATTTGAATTACTAAGCTCGTTTGTCAGATTTTGCTGACGTAGCTAGTGTCGGTTAGGTCGTTCTTACACTGGAACTAAGCGTTGATGCAAATTACGGATAAGCCTCTTATCTGAAACTTTGCGACTGTACCAACTTACACGGATTACTCTGACAAAAGTGTTGCCAAGGAAATCTTCTCCGCCATTCCTAATACATGATACACACAGAATAAGTCTGCATTATATTAACTTGCTGCTTGTTTTATGGAGTCAGATATCGCTAACAAAAATATTACACAATATACAAGCTCTGAGTCAACATGACACGGTTCAGCAACAATAAGAACGGTGGCTTAAGAAAACCAGTCTGGTTTTTGAAAACAGTAAGGGACATTATACTAATACTTTATATCCAGAATAACTTTTCTATTCATACTAATTAGGGCTCGAAAGTTGATGACCTAAAAATGCCTGGACAATGACCTATAAAATGACCTTAACTTTATGAAAATATGAAAAATTTAAAAATGAAAAATGACTTAATGTAAAATATAGGGATGGGTCGAAACAAGATTTTCTCGATACTCGATACCGAGACATGATTTTTTCCTCGATACCGTCAACATTTCCAGTTTCAATAAATAGGTACACTAAAAATTTAAAGTTGAGAGAACTGTGTAATACCAACTAAATTAAGTGTGCATATTTGAGACAAAATTTAATATCATCAGTAGCCTATAATTATTTTTAAACGCTATAATAAAACTAAAATTAGTTTTTGAAACAGTCCACTTATAAGTTTTTGTTCAAAAAATACAATGGGGTTTGGACAGTCAGCTTGCATTGTTGGTTGTTATTGAAACGTTTGACAGGAAACGAAGCAATTAAAAATCTCTTCTCTTTGGATTTTAAAAGTAGGAAAGTCTTTATTTATGACTAGACGAAAGTCACAGAGTGGATTTTTCCATTTGAGGGAGAAATAGAAGTATTTACTATATTTAGTAGACTTTTAAAAGCAGAAAGGGATACTGCAATTCCTTAAATTGCAAAATTTCCAAAGTATCGAAAAAGTACTGAGCGAGTTTTCTGAAGTATCGCTCGATGCCGATACCATGCAAGTACCGAGAGTATCGAGGTATCAAAAGTATTGAGGACCCATCCCTAGTAAAATAGTATAATAATAATTAATAATAAGCAAAAGAATGATTTGTCTTTTAAATTATACCTTCATTATTATGTTTTCTATTAATGTTATCTTTACTAAATTTATTAATGAATGCCTCATAAGGAAATGGTCACTTACTCTTCAGGAAGAACATAATCTGAGGAGCTTAGGAAAATATTTTGGCTTCATAACCTGTACTCGTCACCAGATATAGTAAGGGTACTTAAATCACGGAGGATGAAATGGGCTGGACATGTTGAACGCAAGGGGGAGGAAAAACATCTCAAAAAAATTGACTGGGAGGCCCAAAGGGAATACTCCACTTGGAAGACCTGGACATAGGTGGGATGACAATATTAGGATAGATTTAAGAGAAGTAGGATTTGAGGGGGATGGTTGCATGGAGTTAGCACAGAATAGGGTTAAATGGCGGGCTCATGTAATATTCCTTTAGCCTGCTTAGGAATTGTCTATTGCCATTGAGTAAGTAAGTATATTCTTCTGGTTCTTTACACTTATATTAAACTGTATCACTGGCATGCATGCTATCACATTTAAATGGTTTATTGAATCATGTTCGCATGCTTTTAATTGACTTTCAATAAGCATATCAACTAACCTTTCCAAAACCTGAGAAAATTCATTTTTGGTCCATATTTTTACTGCTTTCATAGGTCCCTCCTCAAGTTTCCACAGGTGTACACTTCAAAACAAATCTTATTTTATTCTGAAGGAAGGATGAGGAAAGGAATACCATGACTAAGATGGCATCAGGATACAGTGAATGACTTCAGGAGAGCTGGAGTCTGAAAATAGAAAAAGTGAGGATTAGGGTGACCAAATCTCCTATTATTTCATGAAATAAAATCAGTTAAACTTAAGTAACAAAGTGTCAGAATGCTTTTGGTTAATCAGTGATAATTGCAATTATGATATGCAAAAAATAAGTTATTTTTGTAATCGATTTTAGAGTTAAGCTCCAGATCAATTCATTAAACAGGGCTTACAGAAGAACAAAGGTCTAGTTTGATAAGCATATGTGAAGGAATATGTGGGTAGTGTTATTTGTCAAAGCTACCTGTATTGCAACTTCCAAAGCCGTATATGAACTGTGTAAAACAATATATTGATAAGAGAACTGATTTTCAATTGATAAATTCTTTCTAACATATTATCATAAAATAGGAACTAAATTGGGCATTATTCCGGTACCGGTATGCATAAACAAAGTTTCATGAAAATCCGAAAGAGCGTATTTGAGTTATCACGCACACAGACACATGAACAAACCGACATTTTCCTATCCCCCACACAATCTCATAAAGTATCATTCTGGCATTTAATAATCTGAATTGACTACTCATTATTTCACAATGTTATTATTATACCTCACTGTGAGAGTTCCATCACACCTTTTTAGAATATGAACTCCCATTATTTCACAAAAAATCCCGTATTTTATGCTCTTTGCACACTACACGATTTCGGTTGGACGACCAAAAGTCGGACGGGTTTCAATCGTCCGACTTGCTTTAGACACTCATTGCACACTGCATGATTTCGCCCGGAGAACTTTAAATCTTGTTGGATTGCTTTTCACTCTACGATTTTATTTTTACCAGTTGTGTTGAAAGTAAAGCCTGGTAAGGTTGTTATTATGGATCGTGAATAAATCATTCCATTATGGATGTTTTATCGGCGTCAGAAAAGACGAAGGCGCAATCGCCTTTACTGGGTTCATCCAATTAATCAAAGACGTGAGGAAGTTGGGATGTTCTACACATTATTTGAAGACTTTAGAAATGATTATCGAAAGTTTTTTTTAACTATTTTCGTATGTCACTTAGTTGATAGGATTATTACAGATTCATAAAAACTAGAACACTGAAAGCCATTATTTATTAGGTTTCGGTACATAACAGTAATTAACTTATACATGTATCATGTTATTGTCTACAATAAAAACAGATTACAGGATTATTATTGCAAGAAGGATGTACATACTTACAATACTAGGAATAGTAAAAGATTGTATGTGCCTTTTCAAATACTTGCAAAATTATTAAACAGTTTTGATATACTAGGCCTAAAATGATTAATAAACTACCAATAAAAATTATAGATGTTTAAGGTTCGTTAAATAGCCAACAAATCACACAAACTTAACCAAGCAACGCGCAATGGAGACAGCTGTCGTCCGACTGAAATCGTCTAGTGTGAAAGCGTGTATTTGATTACATAGGCCACTGAGCAGAGAGACGACACGACAGTCGTCTGGCTGCAGTGGCACTGGACGACTGCAACCCGACAAAAAATTGTGCCCGTGTCGTTACCGTTCATTGTGAAAGGTCTCATTCTCTTTATCAGTCGACTAAAGAAAATTGTCCGTCCGACTTTTTGTCGTCCGACCGAAATCGTGTAGTGTGCAAAGAGCGTTAGGGTTATTTTTTGGATCAGCTAAGCTCCCGCATTGATCTTCCAATACTGAACATTCGATAAACTGGAAACCATGACGGGAAAAATAAAAACCACTACAATCTACAACTCTGAAAAAGTCACAGTAAAGAAGTTTAAAACCTCAAATTCACTGAATATTAAGGAATTATGTGTATCTGAAGTTGTTTCATGTGTAAAATCTGTTAATTTACTTATTTATTGCGTTGAGTTACTTTTTTTTTTGGCCATTTTTAGCATGATACCCTGTAGTCAAGAGTAATCAGCTATGTCCATTTTGATTTGAGAAAATATACATCTTAAGGTACAGTCGGTCAAATAAAAAACGTCGGGACTCGTATGCTGTTAAAATTAAAGTTTTGACGCATTAGTTCACAAGTTTCCTATAAAAAACACAAAATACAGGTCATTTTCGGAACATATGAGGCCATGCGGCAGGAGGGAAAATATGAACAAGGAGGGAAAAAATGAACAGCGCGGAAAGCGCAACACACGATATTCAACTTAATGCATTGTCATAATTAATTTTGCTTTGTGTCATCGCCACATACAAATGCTAACGTGCGAGAAAATGTAGTTAGGGCTGTAATTGACCTGCATTTTTCGGTCTCTGAAGCAGCGAGAAGGTTCCATATTTATGAAAGAGCAGCTCAGACGTGGGAACGTTACTATAATGCGACCGGAAGTTTTCATAGCAAACGTTGATCTGGCCGGACGCGTATTTCGATGCTAAGATTGGTTGCAGAAGTTGAGCGTAAGTTATTGATTTTGCACTAGAAGTACCGGTATTATAAAATGAAATCTTAAAAAAATGCTCCTTGAATAAACATATTCCTCGCGAATCTATTAATTATTAATATTATAAAAATTTGCAACCAAGAATATGGCGGATTTGAGGCATATAGTCACAGCCTTCCTTACATGTTTGTTTTGGAACAAAACTGACCAAATAATCAAGAAAATACATGGATAGACAAGAGGCGTGTGTGAACCTAACCTTAAGTCTTCCTGTACATGCGCATATGCTCGTTCGTGATACTTAATCAAATACCGCCCGACGTTTTTTATTTGACCGACTGTACAATTTGGTATAAGAATAACTTCAAAAAGTATGTGTGGTTAATTACTACAGGTAAAATAACAAACAGTGACTTTTTGTCCCACCCGTAATGGTGATAGTTTTATTAAATTATTATTGAGTTAAATAAATGTTCTGACAATCTGGAAATACTTTATAATTTGTATGTAATACCCCATATCTTCATTAATAACAACATTAAGACTCTAACAGTAATAGCAGAACAGCAAATGAACTGTTTTTGTGTATCATTAAAATCATTGTCCAAATTATGTCCCACCCATAATAGATTATGAATAACAAATTTAAAACGTTTAAGATCGATTTTAAATAATGCTTTGCATGTAGTGTGGAGAAGGCATACTAAATTTCACAGAGTGAGCAGAAGAGTTCTAGTTCATTATTTATGATATGTAATGAACAAAAATACTTGTCATAATATGCTAGAATGTCCCACCCGTAATTATGAAATGGCTGAATAATAAATAGACATTCTAATTGTAAATGTGTAGGGCCCTGATTTATTGGTGAAATAAAATGGCTGATTTTGGTGTTTACTTCCTTCTATTTCGGTGGGTATTTCGTGAAATAAATTACTTATAGGCTACTACATTGGAAACATTGCGCAATGATAAACTTTCGTTCTTTATTTACATGAACTAACATCCCCCCCCCCCATTTCCATATTCTTCTGCCCTTTTACGAACTGAAGTAACTTTCGATTTAGGCATGATTAGAGTTAATGTTCAAATACAATGACGAGAAATATTATCGTAATTTCTACTAAACACCATCAGATAGCCATTTGCAAACAGAAGTGCCAACCATACTACTGTGGATAAAAGGCAAAATCTGCTGTAATCGATCATAGGCATTGCTAACTTGGCAAAGACATAGCATGAAAGGAGTGTCCTCAACAGTACAAACCAGATCACAGACAATCTTTGCGTAAATTCTGCAATCTTTGTAATCGATCACAAATATCGATAAAGCGGTAAATCTTTGACAGCCACAGAAACAGCAGAAAAAAAATGCTAAGAAATAGAAAATACAGTACACCAAAACACAATATTGTGATTTTAAGGCACATTTTCATGCTCATTTCTCACTTTACGGATAGAAGGGGCATATTTCGCGCTTATACACATTTTGCGGAATCGAGTAAATTTCACGATATTTTGTGAATTCAATTTGGTTCATATTGGTATTTTAAGCATATAAAAGCTAAATATAGCTAAGGGAGGTTGTTTTATAAAATTTTGGACTTATCGTTGTTACCAAAAAATACGGCCCCAATAAATGTATTCAGCTCTGTCACTCATAAATAAACATACCGGTACTACAAATTATATTAAATGGTTTTATGTGCCACAGTTTAAATTAATTTTATATTTTAAATATGAACAATCCAACCAAAGAATGTAGGGTTTACATCCCAAAAATTCCACTAAAATTTCTTACTTTCATGTTCAAAAGTTGGTCACCCTAGTAAGGATCAATTCAAGCGTCTGGCCCTTTATGGGTTGTAGTGCCAATAGAATGCAAATAAGTAAGTAAAATTCTGTATTTTCAAACTTCCAATTTTGACTGTATCCCACACATCAATTGGAACTTACAAACATTGTTCTAAAAAACAAACTACAGATGCATGCAATTTTAACACATACAGTAGAACCTCAATTTAATGTTTTTTCTTTTTCTGGGGATACAAATTTTTTCACTAGTTTATAAGCTATAATTAACTTTCCAGGATTCTTAACACAGTATGATCATATTTCCACGAACATATTCCCATCATATTCATATGTTTCGGAATATGATCTAAACAAGCAAAATTATTAGTCAGTCAAAAAACATAAACATCTGGGAATATGGTAAAAAATTTAAACCGGGTATTACAAAATCTAAAAACTCATTAATGAATTTTGAAACACCTGAAGACGACAATTTGATAAAGAAGTTCATAAAAAGCCAATGAAGTGAACATCAAGATCTTCCTGAGAAGGATCTGGCAGTAGAAATTGTATTTGAAAATGAGGAGGAAGCTCCATGAAATGCATCATACAGAAATAATCGTAAGTGAAACATAAAAATGTGTATAATCAACTCGTACAGTAAATTAAATTTATTTTACCATACCTCGTTAACAGTGTAACATGAATACAATATAAGCTATACTGTAAGAACTAAAAACACCCCTTGACTGGCTTACAACCCACAAAACTGTTATTAATAATCAGTCTTACAAAATCCTCAAGCCCAACGTAACTTTTATTGAGTATTTTGTTACTTGGTCTCCACAGAATGATCTTGAGGCTTAGAAACATCAGTGAAGAAATAAAACACCTATCAGCAAATTGCAGATTTAACATAACAAGTCAAAACCTCATATCTGTTTTATAATAATTGAGGAGCGATTTTTCAAAAGCCGATATCTACATGGATGACTTAGTGCCAGAGGTGACTAAGTGCCATCAAGAAAAGAGCTAATATTTGTGTGTATTGACCAGCAAAGATCGTATTCTATCTAAGTCAAACATGACAAACAACCTTGCTAAATCAGTTACAGACAAAGTAATGGCTGCTAGTCATGTTTGGCATAGATAAAATACGATCTTTGCTGGTCAATACACACAAATATTAGCACTTTTCTTGATGGCACCTACAGTATTTTTCATATGAGAAGCCTTTTCCTTCACCGCCAATCACGTGTACGGGCTAAAGAACTGCCGCTTGCAGTAAGAGTCTTCCCTCCATCTCTGATTGGACCGCGTATCTAAGCAGGAGAAGGAAGAAAGGGCTTGTCATCTGCAAAACACTGTAGTCACCTCTGGCACTGAGCCATCCATGTAGATATCGGCTTTTGAAAAAACGCTCTTCAATTATATAAGAGTTGAATTTTACACAAAACTTCACTTTTGGTATAGTATACCTGTACTAGTTTCGGTGCCTTTGCTACCATTGTCAACAGCTTTACTTTAACTGTTGAAGTTTTTGTGTAAAATTCAACTCTTATATAATTATTATGCTAAATAATTTCACTGTATTAACTTCCAATACAATTTATTACTCATATCTGTTTTTTTAAGAAACGAAACATTGCAATCATTTCTCGTTTTTTCTTTGCTTTGAATTCAATTAATTATTTAACTCAAATCACTAAGAAAACGATTCTAGGCTTTCACGGCCGGTGTCCATTTGGTTAAACTTTTCCAGGCTTTGTGGCCATGGTCTATCAGTTATGATACTGGACGTTTCACCTGCGTCTACGGCAAGCATCCTCAGCGGAGTGGTCTCAAACTAAGTTTCCTTGGAGAGGTCTCATTGAGTCGTCAACTTTGCTTGAGACCACGCTGCTGAGGATGCTTGCCGTAGATACAGGCGAAATGTCTGGTATCATAACCGATAGACCACAGCCACAAACCCCGGAAAAGTTTAACCAAATTAAATCATTAATTTTATTACTTCTAATTCCCATTCTTTCAGCATTCTTAAACAGATTAACCTCATCAGTGCCAAGGGGTAGAGCAGTAATTTTTCATTTAAGTGCCAGATATGAAGTCCACCATCTTTAGTGCCAACGATGCTTCAATCAGCTTGAAGAGATCGCATATTTTTGCAACATCCTACAGCGACAGAATACAAATCCTTATAATCTTCTAAGCTTGGTGCATTGACAGTCGGTAACAGTAAATGCTATCTCCTTTTATTTTTATAACACTAGAATACAATGAATGACCTCAGTTTACGTTGGAAAGTGGTCCAGTTTGAACAAAATGACAAGTGGTTTCTTGTGATTTTTTCACTTTAGGGGTTGACGAAAAGTTACTGTAGTATTTAGACAATTGTGAAGTGTTATTAGATAGCAATAGCAGCAATGAGGGGACTTATAATAAATAACACTGCAATAATCGGGGTTAAATATATAAGATACTGTAAATATTATTTTAACGACATGCACTGTTTATCTACTATCACGTATTAGCATGTACTCTGTTATGTATTATTTTAGCTTGTAAGTATAACTCTATTTATGCCACTTTGGTTTAGTATAGAATTGCCTAGAATTAAGACTATGTAATTATATGTACAGACGAAAACAAAATTTTTATGTAAAGATCTAATGGTGAATAAATATTATTATTATTATTTAAAATTATCAGCTGAAAAATCATGATTTTGGCACTCAGACCCTTATAAAACTAAATGCTTCAATTATATAAGAGTTGAATTTTACACAAATACTTCACTTTTGGTATAGTTTGCCTGTACTAGTTTCGGTGCCTTCGCTACCATTGTCAATAGCTATACTTCAACTTAAGTGCCCAAAAGTGAAGTTTTTGTGTAAAATTCAACTCTTATATAATTATCATGTTATATAACTTCACTGTGTTAACTTCCGATAAAATTTAATATTGATAAATCTTCACATCGACTCCTTAGGTGAGTAAGCCTAAAACTTTTTTTTTCTTTCTATCTATCTTTCTTTCTTTCTTTTTTTTTTTTTTTACTCTTCTGCACGTTATTTTATACGCTGTACTTTTAATAAATTCAACAAATCTAGAATAATAATCCACTTTTTTAGATAAAGCATTCTTTTTATGTTCATTTTCAATAACAGAAGTTTAAACTGGAAGTATTAATTTTTTTTTTTAAATATAGTTTTTTATGCTACCTTTTGAAGCTAATATTAAGTTATTGTATCTATTAATATCATAAATAAATAGTTCACTACACTGGTGCATTTATGAAAAAAGCTTTCATGAATTTATCTATTTTAAAAGAATATACACATATTTTCCACTTGGCACTTTACATGACTCAAGAGTAGCAGGCTACTGGCACACTCTAGCTGAGTTCGGGAATATGAGCAAATCGGATCATGGCACGCAAAGGGTTATAAAATATTACAAACAAATCATTAAAAACCATAAAAATAAAAATAAACATGCTTTGAATTTTTCCTGGTGATGGTAATACAGGATATTTTCCCAGGCTACTAACCAGGTGGTGAAATGGATTAATTTCGACGTTTCGAAGCCAATCTAAGCCTCCATTGTCAAGGAGAATGAAATGACGGGACTAGATGGGATGTATTTATATAGGACTGCTGTAACTGGGGACATTCGGATTGGAGAAAAGATTTACTGGAGGCCAACCAATCAGGAAACAGATGGGTGCTGGGAGAACAGGAGTTATGATGAGAAGTAGCAACGGTCCAAATAAGGGCCAATAGTCATTAGGTAGTGACAATAAATTATTATATAGGTGGTGATTGGAAAACGAGAAAAATTGGGGAAAAAATGGGAAAACGGTCCAAATGAGGGCCAATGTTTTAAGTTAATACACCCCATCTAGTCCCGGCATTTCATTCTCCTTGACAATGGAACCTCAGATTGGCTTCGAAACATCGGAATTAATCCATTTCACCACCTGGTTAGTAGCCCGGGAAAATATCCTATAGAAAGAAACACATTCACAATGGACCTGAAACTTAAAAAGTCTACATGACGTTTCGACCCTCCTTTGAATCTTCCTCAGGTGAATACAAATGACACTAAACTGCGGTCCAAACCTCCCATCTATAGACTACCATCATGCACTGCCACTTGGATTGTACTGAATGTCTTCCCCAAAATCTATTGTTCAACTGTATTTCACTACCAAATCCTCTAGAATATCGAATTCCCTTACCATGCCAACATAAATTTTGCTGGATCTATATAGCCTACTACAATATGTTACCACAAGAAATCAAAGCTGCAACAACGGCAGGGCTGTTCAAAAAGAAACTAAAAAAGTTTTTAATAGGGAACAGCTTCTACACCGTGGAAGAATTTATACAGTACTGCAAACACTTGACATAGAAATTTCTCTGCCCAGTTTTCTAAATTTGCTATATGGCTTTGGAATAAGTTTTACCACACATTTGGTTTGTCCAATATCCTTCCATCCTACAACACTGGTACTTCTTACTCAACTATCTAACACACCAATTGTTTTTTAATTCTATTGTATGCTTATATTAGCACTTAACTTATTATCTTATATTACCAAAGCAATAAAACTCACATGCCTACTGGTAATCATACTATGAGATTGAGCGATATACTGAAATATGTGGAATGGGATAGATGACTAGAGTGAGGGGAGTCTGGGAATCAAGGCCCTAAACCGGCCAAGATACCACACTCAAATTTGAAAAGCCCAATTAGTGTACATACTAGAAAATTCTTGATTAGTCATGATGCAAAAAGAAGACCACACTTCCTGAAAAATGTTATTGCAAATTGTCCAATCAAGTCAACAAAAATCGATATTGATAATGAATTTCTATATGGACATCTGTTATCCTCTGGTCTCAAATGGAAGGGGGAACCAGACAACATTATTGTCGAACAATATACAACCAGTACTGCAGTTGTTCAAGAGCATATTAGTCACATGATGAAAGAATTAAATTTGCCGGAACCAAAAACAAGATTCGTGTATAACGCGAAGGAAATGCGATGGCTGACTGTCAAGAAAAGATGGAACAATCTGCGCACGCGTATGAAAACAAGAAAAGATTCAAATCGTTGGATAAAAGGTCACACAGCTCTCCCAGGCATTCATGAATACTATTATTCATTTGCATACGAACTGTTCAGACCAAAAGAAACCAGTAATAACTGGTATTATTTTGACTATGATCAGGTGATGCTGATATCAGATACACTAGATTCAAGGATTTTGAGTATGATATATAGTTATTTACTACCTGAAAAATTACCTGGGAAATTATCAGTACCACTTTTAGAGAAGATATATCACAAACTAGATATATGGAAATGATGCTTTCAATGAGATTAATATGTGGGAGCCATGTTGCATGTCTCTCATGTATAATCAAGACAGGCTGAGATATTCAAAAGAATATGTGCAATAGTTTTTGAAAGAAACAGAAATCCAGGGATATACTTCCATAAATGAATTGTACCATGAAATAAAATCTATGAATCTTAACATATATCAGTTGGCAGAACTTCACGGGTTGTATCGTCACTGGGGACATCCGACTGTAGATGAGTCATTGGGTTGTGAGAAGGTGAAGTGTAAAGGGACAAGCCGGAATGAACCCAAGAAGGAGACTGTAGAACTATGTGCCAGAGCATTGAAGAGAGAATTCGTGGCTTCTTTAATGATTGGTAAGTTCTCTGGTATTCCTCTCCTTTACACTAGAATCAGTTTTTGGCCTAGTGCCTCTTAACCTCTTTGACATGCTTATATTACTTCTGTATTAGCATAGCATATTTTGACATGTCCTATACTTTGATACTAATGTACATAAAAGGATGAATAATAAAATAAATAAATAAATAAACTTGCTCCGGAACCAGGGCGAATAGGCCTAGAAGACTTACTGGAACCCGCAATTAAGGGTTCGCATATGATTACCAATGTTAAAGAGAAAGAAAGTTTTAAACAGGAAATGATGGTTAATATAGAGGAAATGTGTGGGAACAGAAGGATATTCTGGAGGATTCGGTATTGAAATACGGTCGAACTATAGATTTTGGGGAAGACATTTAGTACAATCCAAGTAGCAGTGCATGATGGTAGTCTATAGATGGGAGGTTTGGACTGCAGTTTAGTGTCACCTGAGGAAGACCCAATGGACGGTCGAAACGTTGTGTAGACTTTTTAAGTTTCAGATCCATTGGGAATGTGTTGCTTTTTACTTTTATGGTTTTTAATGAACTTTAGACAATGGAAAAAGGACTAGTAATGAATTACAAACAAATATTAATCATGAAGAATCAAGAGATAATGGAACTTAATACAGTGAAGCAACAAATTATGTAATTAACTAAGTTGTTGACTATTAAACACTTTAGGCTTCACTTTTCCTTACATTTTTCCAAGATGTAAGTTTCATGGGCTTTGCCCACATTTTCAACTGCTTGTCAACTGTCTATTTTCTGCTAGGAGAACACTGGAGCCTTCTGGTTTTGGGTTAACAAACTTCTTGATCAAGTTTTCTTCTAGCGGTATTTCAAAATTCATCAGTTTATCTTCATACTTTTATAAATCTTTTCCCACACTTCTAGATCTTTTTGTTTATTAACAGATTTCAATAGGTTGGCCAGATCTTTTTGTTTATTAACAAACAAAATAAACAATAAACAAAAAGATCTGGAAGAGTGGGAAAAGATTTATATGAAAAAGTATGAAGATAAACTGATGAATTTTGAAATATCGCTAGAAGAAAACTTGATCAAAAAGTTTGTTAAACCAAAACAGAAGGCACCAGTGTTCTCCAAGCAGAAAATAGACAGTTGACAAGCAGTTGAAAATGTGGGCAAAGCCCATGAAACGTACGTCCTGCAAAAATGTAAGGAAAAGTGCAGCCTAAAGTGCTTAATAGTCAACAACTTAGTTAATCATTAATCATTTTTATAATATTTTAGTTTCCCAAAACCTATGATGTTTTAGATACGAGGTTTTGACTTTATCATGACGATATATATACATTTAGCTGCGTTATTCCCATATAAGACGCTATCCCAGCTAACATGCATTTTTGTCAGTCTCTCAGTGTATAAAAATATTTTCATAACTTGTTTGATTGCAGTAGAAAGGTAGATCTTAATAGTAATTGTTCACCATTTTGAAGTAAATAGATGTCAAAGTGGATGAAACATATCCCTGTGTCAGTCAGCAGCTGGTGTAGCCATTATAGCCTTCAACTTAGAGGGTACAGCTCTCCCTTCGAGGATAGTTGATGCCCTTATGGCAACTAGTTTTCTTCCACGAAAGTTTAATCCATTTATTGCTTGTACGGCTTTATTAGCTGCTTGCAAATCTTCAAACCACACGTGACTGTATAAGCTGAAACACAATAAATCATACGTAAAACACTCACATAATTTTCTCTACCCTAAGCATGGATTTTGAAATTTTCCCACTTCTCGTTCTGAAAGAGCAGGAGGACACATCCACCTGTTGTGTTAAATAAGTTCTTGGTTTCCACAGCCGATGTCATATACTGTATTGGCCCGAATATAAGATGGCCTCGTATATAAGAAGACCTGAACTTTTGAAAGGTAGTTACGAAAAAATTAATAAAAATAGCTTATTAGTACATTTTGCTTCACATAAAACAGAATTTTGAAGTTCATGTTGTAAATTCTTCTCTTGCCTTTATTTATGCATTGAGATAATAAAAATGCTTTCTTTTCCACATGGTCCGCCATGATGGTGGTCAAACAAAGCTTTATGTGTAGAGAATAGAGATGCCAAGCAGTGCAGTACACGGCAGTACAAGGAGAAGCATGATTTTGGGGAAATAAAGTTTGGTAAAACTCAGTCAAGTTCGGTGAATTCCTGCGTGACTTTGACCTTGGGTAGGATGCACATCATCGCATGGGGATTCCCGCTGCTCAGCTGCATTTATGAATGGAGAGTTCTTGAAAGTGTTAGGCTGCACGTATAAGACGAGTATAGTTTTTATAAGCACGTTTTGAGGGAAAAAACATTGTTTTATATTCGGGCCAATACGATATAAACTGATTGTGTTGTCTATCCAGGTTGGGTTGCATCATGTTTTTAATGCCTAACGTTTCGAACAACCTGTCGTGTCCTTCTTCAGAGAATGATTCACACTAAAATAAAGTACCTGTAAGGAAGAATCAACAGTCACAGTTGTCATGACTTCAGTGGGTGAATTCTTTAAAGTTCCGCCAGATGTCACTGATCTTGTACTCACCTTCCCTGTTTATGTTATGAGGATGCATAATAATTTCTATGGCTTCTGTAACAAGTCTAGGGAATCTTCGGTTCTCTTGTTTTAGTAGAGTTATGTCTTCAAGCCCGTTTTGTCCGAATGAGATGCTTTGGCAGAGTAGTCAGTGTTGTTTTGTTTCTGATGTCTGATATGGGTACAAGATCAGTGACATCTGGCAGGAAACTATTAAAACTTTAAAGAATGCACCCACTGACATCATGACAACTGTGACTATTGATTCTTCATTACAGGCACTTAGTTTTAGTGTGAATCATTCTTCGAAGGAGGACACGACAGGATGTCCGAAACGGGAGGTACTAAAAACACGACACGGCCCAGCCCGGATAGCCAATACAATCATTTTATATAAAGTTGTGTTATTTGCAAGAACTTAACCCTCTAACTTCGATTGCAGTCACTGTATTGGCAAGAAAAATTAACTTAAATATGCTCACATAAATGTGAAGTGCCTGTAGTTTTCAATCTGAAATCAACTGTAGAGTAAGCTTACCATATCGGATCTTTAAAAACAGAGGACATCATACAGACAACAGTTACAAGTAGAGTTGGAATTTCTATGTACCATATATTTAAAAAAACCCAAAAAAGTAACATAATTTTTCAGGCAAAAACATCTTTTCCTAACAAAATTCTGACCAATCATGAACTCTGAACCACCCATTTGCATATTAATGGTATAGCCAAACTTAGCTTAGCCAATGTACAGAGACCGGCAGAATAATCTGACGGTTTTGAAATGCATATAAAAATAATAAAAATCACAGTAATGCAAAGTATAATGATCACATTTGTTAGAGCAATAATTGCCATTTACAGTTCTTCCATTAGTTTTTGTTTGAAATGAAAATTGTGTCCGATAAATGACGACCACCATTTTGTAGACATTCATGTAGCATGGCATTGAAGTTTTCCGTTCCTCTCATGAGCATGTCATTCGGTATTGCCGCTATTCGTTGTGAATAGCTAATTTAAAGTCATCCAGTTTATGAGGTCTTCCAACATACACTTTTGACTTGAGATAGCCCCAGAGGAAATAATCACACATTGTCAGATCCGGGGAGTGAGCAGGCCAGGGGAGATTACCATTTCTTGACAGAACACATCCAGGAAACATTTCCAGGACCCCGGACCACGCCCATTGAGTGTTTTGCTGTGCGCGCAGTAGCACCATCTTGTTGAAACCAAATGTTTGGAGCATTAATTCCACGTCTAACCAATTCAGAACGAAATAGCGGCAATACTGAACGACATGTTCATGAGAGCGGAAAACTTCAAGGCAACGGTACATGAATGTCTCAAAAATGGTGGTCGTCATTTATCGGACACAATTTTCAATTCAAACAAAAACTAATGGAAGAACTGTAAATGGCAATTATTGCTCTAACAAATGTGATCATTAAACTTTGCATTACATTGATGTTTATTATTTTTATATGCATTTCAAAATCGTCAGGTTATTCTGCCGGTCCCTGTACAATCAAATAGTAAATACACCGCTCAATTACTAGAGATTATAATACTGATTTTAAACTATACATACGCTTTGTCTATCCATAAGTAACACTAGCTACTAATATTATTCTCTGAGAAATCTTTTACACCATTATGAGGTAAGTTTAGAATAAGACAATTTCTTTATATGTGAAATCTAACAAATGCATTTACTTAAACTACAATTGGATATCCTTCTACATCTTCATACGTTATTCAAGTCGGAATAAATGATAATTTTAAATAGTGGTACTTTAGCAGTATATATGTTTCAAATTCTTTCCAAAATAGGTGGATTAAGATGCCTATGACAGTTCTTGAAGAAAATGACCACAACAACAGCTAAAGAAACCTTTAAATGGATTTTACCAAAGATGTCAAGAAAGGTAAAGAAAGAATCAAGCCAAAATCACAGAAATTTGTAATATGCGGATGTAAAACTCTGAAAACTCGGACTATGAAAAACCAGACATATGGTAGGTCTACTGTTAAGACTTAAATATCAGTCAGATGCTACTTATTCCCCCATGACTAGGGCATGGATTTTTAGGCTTTTATAAAAGGTAGATTTTAGTCATCTTAATAAAACACTAATATTAACATCGAAAATTGTATTATTTATTGTAGTTTTTTTTTAAATAGAAAATATACAAGTAACTATTCCTTATATCGACGCTCGAAAAATAGAAAATAACAATTGAGATATTTACCCTTTAATGATAAAATTATTCCTTCTTTTTATAGTATTTTAATGAAAAGTCTGTAAATTTAACGAACGAACACTAAAAAGATGTCAATAATTAAAAAAATGTGTTCATGAAAAATGTCAACTTCATTTGAACCACACGTTAGTAAAAGTATTTTAAATTTTGATTTCAAAATCCAAAGAAGTCTGGTAGATAAAATGAAAGGAAGCTATGTTTACTTACTTGTTTTTGACACGCTTGGTAGAAAATTACTGGACCGTCAGTTGTGAAATTGGGGTCTTTCTCAAACCACTGCCAGAAAAGTCCTATTTTTGAACATTTCTGTTTAGGCACATCAAAATATCTTAAGCACAATAAGGATCAATACATCATGGAACTTTACTTCCAACAAATAAAAATAAGTAGACTGGTGTGTCAAAAGTTTGTTCTTTTAATACACTTCTCCATCATCAGTTGGCAATTTCTTTGAAAGTTGAAACAACAGTGTATTAGTTGCAGATTTCAAAGTATTGCAGATGGCTCAAGTTTCATTTCCTACTACGGCAAGGCGGTACATTTTCGGGTTAAAAGGACAAGCGACAAAGCGATATATATATATATATATATATATACATTGTTAATTTCAGTGAATTGTTTAAATTTATTTTTATTATGTCTTTTCTTAAAATGCACAAATTCACATCTTTATTTTCTGGGGGGCAAAGCTGCTCGTGTCCGCAGTGATCCTTAAACATGCTCCCTGGGTGGTGCCAAATGAGCAACAGCGATTAAGGATCAGACTACAAAAATTAATGGAGAACATCTACTGCAATGTCAGCAATTGGACCCTAATCTCCAGAAACAGAAGAACATCCCAGAATTGTATTGGAGTTCAAGAAGACTCATGGATGGATTCCCAGTGTCTCGCCATTAGAAAACAAACAACATATTTATTTTCCTTTGCATTAATTGGAAAATATAATTAAAAATCGTGTTTTTCTGCAAAATTCCTTTTTAGCCCCTTTTAGGTCCTTCAGTCCAATTTAGCCATTTTTAGGTTCTGTAAGATTCATCTATTCGGAAGCGAAGGGCAAGAAATGGAAAAAATACATTAAAATGTTCTAATTAGGAAGCTGAGGAAAAAATAGGTTAAAGCCTTCAAATATATGTTTTGCTTTTGATTTATATTAAGCTGTGTCTCCATTGATATACATTTAACACCAACATGTTGCAGTTAACATAATGTTAAATGTTTACCATCAACTTGTTAATATATACAAGTCAAGTGCTTTGCCAATTAACAACTGTCTCCACTACAATGTTATAGGTTAACATGTGTTGGCACGGTTACGAACAGAAATGAATAACATTCGAAAAGAAAACGCCTCTGAAGAGGGCAGCCAACATTACAAAATGAGAGTAGTTTTATATATTCGTTATTATCTTCTTGTTAACTGTCTATGACTTTCTTAAATACTAATTTTGTACAGATGTCTTGATCTTTTCAAAATAACTATCACATTTTTCAACAATGGAGTATGCCATAAAAAATCATTTTAAAAGTAGATGCAATACTATTGAGAACACTGATAAACCAAATACAGTGGAACCTCGTTAGCACGTTCCTCATTACTACGTTTTCCCGCATAGTACGTCGGTTTTTGGAAGTCCCGGTCCCAATCTTAATAATTGCATGTTTAAATGTTTCTTAACACGTTTTGGTTCAACGCTTAGTGCGTTCGTATTTGGCTCGCCAACCACACTTTGTCAAACATAAGCTCTGAACGTGCATCCGATTGTGTGATCTCTATGTCAGAATTCTTGTACTCTCTGGTGTCCAAGTCTCAATCTTTGCTCTATGGGACCAATCGTCAGCTATTTTGAACCATTGCAGTTTGCTTCTCATTGGCCATTGAACTTGGCGCCGATTTTGCCGAGTCAGCTGTTAGGCCACCATTTTATATCGTGATAATTTTGAAGTAGTGAAATATATTTTAAATGTCTTACGGTTCGTGTGGTGAGGAGAAAAAAATATTAGAATGTTTGAAGAAATGTATGCCAAAAAAGCAGATTGTGCTTCTCACGTCGGTATTGGATCGCATTTCATTAGCAAATTGTGGCTGTGAACATGACCGTGTACACGACTGTTTACAGAACTGGCACGTGTGAAATTTTGCACAATTACAATATTTCGTGTTTGGTAATAGATTGTGGAGTGCAACTTGTTTCATGTGTGATTTTCAGAATAAAATAGATGCTTTCTTTGTGAATTTTGTCTTGATTTATCATTAAATATGGCTCCCATACATTCCATCAATTTTTGAAAGTTTTTTTTTTCCAGATAAAATTGTTAGGCCTATGTATTCGTTTACATAATATAAATCTCTCGTAACAAATGGCTTGGCATTGAAGCACCTGTGTATCACTGTGGGTATTTCAGAGCCATTAGGATGCACTTTTGGGTGGTTTTGAGCAACTTAGAAAACATAGGCCTATCTACATATTCCCTACGATTTTTTTTTATTTTCAGTAGTACGTTTTCCCGTTTAAGACGTCTATTTTTTTCAGTCCCTAGAAAAAAGTCTTAACGAGGTTCCACTGTACTCACATAATACAAAATGGATGTCGGGAATATTGAGGAAGATGTCGACTGCTTTTTGTTCGCCCGGAAATTCCCGAACCAAAGCCGATTAAGCTGGCGATTGCTTTTCGTTTCCCGGAAATTCCCGAAACAAAGCCGAAATTGACCAAATAGTCAATTGACTTGACATGTTGTCCATTTTCTCCGGGAAACAAATTAACATCTGAAAATGTTAAATGCAACACGCTGGGTTTGCATGTCAAGTCAATTGGAACGCGAAATTGCAATATACATGTCAATATCAACTTGTTAATATTAACATGTTGGTGTTAAATGTATATCAATGGAGACGCAGCTTTATATACTATTTGCCTTGTTTTGTAAGTGTATTTGTGTATGACATGTGTGATTGTGTTTTTTGTAGGTAGCGTCGCTTTGCCCTGAATTTTTTGTTTTGTAATTTCCAGTGGTCACTGTTTTCTGTTGCTGTGCTGAGCTGTGCCCGAGCACGATCTTTTGCTCATTCGGGCATCAGTTATGAATAGGGCCCGGATGTTTATGACCTAAAAATGTTAGAAATATGCAAGCCTTTATTACCTAAAAAATGGTGAAATATGACTAATAATATGACCTAGAGACAATTTTTTTTTTTCAAAATCTAGTCGGTTTTTTTGAATTAAAATTTTATGAGAACACATTAATAAATAATAATATTAATTTTTCACTTATCGGGCCCTTAGTTTTAGGCATGATAAACCAAGAGTATTAAGATTGCGATGAAGCACACCATGCAGCGAAATCTTTTCAATAACTGACGGATGGTTGTTCCTATCACCCCTTCCCCTTGGCACCCCCAAGAAGAACTTCTACCTGCTCAAGTTATTTACAGAAGCAGTTAGTTGACCTTGCTATGAAAACTGACAATAGCCATCCTAATATCTCCGTTCGCTTTCTTTGCATCTGTCCCTTTTTACGCATCTCTCTCTTTCTCCTAATTCTTAGAAATATACGTAGGCCAACGTATATTTTATGAAAGTATTTTTAACCCTTTCAGTGCTGAGATATTTTCACTGTCACTCGGCGCTAAATCCGAAAAATAAGAAGGCAGTTTTAAAATACGCCAGAACTTCGTCATCACGTTAGAAATGTTTTTCCTTGCTCGTGAAAGGAATGACTGTGTTGAAATTGAACATACCATGGCCTTGACGGGATTCCCGGCTTGTCATATGACTCGTGAGTTCAATGGCTTCTTCAGACATCACAACATTGTGCAAGGCCTCATATGTTCATCTACAGATAGCACCACAGGGCAAGGAAAGCAATGAAAATAATTTCTATCTAACCCCAAGAGATGGCAGGACATTATCCTTTCGTTGAAACCTTGTTAAAGAATTCTATTCTACGAGCAATTGTTTTATTCGTAGCACTAACTTAGCGGCAAAATTGTGCAAGGCCTCATATTTTGATCTACAGATAGCACCACAGAGCAGGGAAAGCAATGAAATTAAGTTCTATCTAACCCCAATAGATGGCAGGACACTATCCTTTCGTTAAAACTGTGTTAAAAAATTCCATGCCTTGTGGAATCGTCTCGTTCATAGCACCCAATTCGCGGCCGTCACAGTTCCGTCGTTAGCAGTGAAAGGGTTAAAAAGAAAATACTCAGAAGTTACAAGCAACAATTCAGGGGTGTTCAAATCCCATCTCTGAGATGGCTGTAAGCAAATAAATGAAAATGGAATAAAAAAAAAACAAAAACATGGGGAAAAATGAAAAATGATTGAAAATATGACCATAATATGAAAAAAGACGGAAAAATGACAAAAAATACTGAAAAAGCTAAAATATGACATTATATGACCAATGAAAATTGCATAATTCTAATCACATTAGATGATATCATGTATAAATTATATTTGCTATGGTAACATCACAAAGGAAAAAAATATGACATGTCATAAACATCCGGGCCCTAGTTATGAATGTATGTTTTATGTTTTACGAAGGTAAAATAAATAAAAAAAATGTAAAAATCCGGGCCCTACTCATGACCTACCTATCACCCTGCAATAATTGGGTAAATACTTACTAATTGTGCTCAATTCCTGTCATTTCAATAGGAGTTATGTAAAGTGGTGAAAGTGAGAAGTGCTTCAAGAGATCAGTGATGGTATTTTCTCGTGCTTCTGGCGGTAGATTTGCTATTAACACGTCTTCAAAGGGTTCTTCTTCTCCTGCAAACAACAAAACAAGCACAATGAGAGAACTGACCAGTAGCAAAAACATTTCACTAGGGTTTGATGTGTTCTAGGCCTACTAATTTTAGTAGGCATTGTAGACTCTTTGACCGCCGATGTGGTCTTTTGGTTAGCATCGATGACTACAGATCCGACGGCCCGGGTTCGACACCTGGTACCTCGGATTTTTTCTGAGGTAGGGAGGTCTGGTAGGGGTGCACTCAGCCTAGTGATTCAAATTGAGGAGCTACTCGGTAGAGAAGTAGCGGCTCTGGTCATGGAAACCACCATTAACGACCGTGGGTGTTGGCATGCTGACAACATGCCCCCAATCCTGCCGTCTGTCTATGGTAGATGACGCAGCGGTCGGGTGGTAGGCCTTGTTCTGGGATGTTAGCGCCACGGAGTTAATTATAAGATACTCTTTAAGTTATTATTAATACAAGGTTTTGTAATTATATTGGTATTAGAATTGCACACATAGAATAAATAGATCTAAATGAACAAACATTTCGGTACATTTAATTGGAAGAGCTAGCTGCAGCGTCACCCACAGCGTCACTTGTAATACCGGTACGTTACGAAATTGCGCATTAGAATCAGTTTCTTCATGTTGGAAATTGGCAGCAATTCCAGCAATGTTGGCAGCAGTACATCACGTCTCGAATCCAAAATGGCGCATGCCTGGCAAGTAAAGAATTCGTAGAATGTGCAATTAAACTGTTTATATAAATAAATGATATAAACGTTCGTGTTATTTGTAAAATAATACAGATCAAAAGGTATATGATGCGTAGGCCTTCCAAAATTCTGAAATACAGTAACAGTGCAGCTTTTTTTGAAGGGCCCTAATCTAAAGTTGAGCCGGAATTTCTACTACAATTTCGATTGGCTATAACTAAAAAACAAAACATTTAAAAATACATATAAAGAATAAAAATAGAAAACAAGAACAATAATAAAAAACAAAAAATAAAACAATAAATAAATTTAAAAAAAAAAACATTTTTTTAAGTTTGTCCAGGGCCCTTCCATCAGCATTCTCTCCCCCTTCTACTCTTATACAATTCAACGGCCCAAAATAGCGTGCTCACTCGCTCCCTCACTTTGTGAGACATCGGGTATACTCGGCGATGTTCGTCTCTTGCAGTCTAAACTTTCACGAAGAGGACAAAATTAGGAAAACCGTTTCTTTATTATGTAAGGCCTAAGTGAAATGAACACAATGAACAAATATTCTAATATTATTTTTACTTACAATTTTCATAGCTCTGAACCACAAACATTTTTAATAAACTGCCAGTGTAAATTTCTTAAAATTCCTGGAGTCAATTAATAATGGTGGACGAAGCCACGGGCAACAGTTGATAGTTTAACCCTAAAAGTATCGCAGACAATAAAAATCCAAACAAACGACCCCTTCCCTTCAAAATTATATAATTTCTGAAAAGTACACTGAATTTATCAAATAAAATACACATTACATTCATCTGTCAACAAACAGTTGAGAAACGATACGTACTATTCACTGCCGTCTCAAGAATTACACAAGAGTAATACAGTCTAGAAGGCAGTGGTATTATCAGTGTTCACAGTTAGCTTTGGAACTGCATAATTGAATCTGAGATCGTTTTCCCAGGCGGCGCTTTCTAATTGTGGAATTCTAAAGCCAGAATTTTAGCTGTTTCATGAATTATTAATATTTTAGTTTATGAATGATTCGCGTGCAAGTGGTAATAAATATGATGCTTTAATAATATTATACTCTTAATTTTTAATTTTTCAATTAATTATCTTGGGTGAAGCTGTGGGCACCTGCTAGTTTTATACAATTCTAGGAATAAGGTGAAAAATAGAAAATACACTCATAGTTATATCTGAACACCTCACTAGCTTTCTTAGTTTTTAATACAGGTACTGTACTTTTAACCTTTTCACTGCTAATTTATTATACAGTGTGCAAAATGGTGGTGCTGAATTAATTTAGAAACTTTTTTTGCAATCGTAAATGGACAAACAATCGCGAATAAATTGTCAGTTTCATCCAAGACAAGAGGACAGCATGTATTTATGCAACCCTGAGGCTGCAGGTCGTCACAAAACAACTGAGTTACTACCCGCACGTGATTTCTTGGGTGCTCGGCTCCCTAGTCCTCTTTCGGTAGGTTTCGTTCAACTTCGTAGGTAAAGCTAACAACATTCAAACGCGAAGAACGCTATACACCCTGTCATCTAGTGGCTTCAATACTAAGCTTTCATTCTGTCTCAGGATTCTTATTTATTCATTGACATTATCTTTTCTGACGCATGGAGTTATGGGGAAAATACAATCTTTCGAATTGCTGATTTCACAAACACTTCATTGTACATCCAACACTTTCCTCACCTCTTTAAGAATTCCGTATGTGCTAATTTCTGACGATCCCATGAACTCTGATGTCAATTTCATGGACTGAAGGTTGAGCGAACTTTTCACAAAACGTATTAAATACGTTTAAAATTAGGCCTATAGTTTTCTCCACTTTAAGATGCCTTACCTCTCTTAGTTTAACAACACGAAATGGTAAAGCATGTTCTGTTAAGACTCATCTTTATGCTTAAAATTAGTCATCCAGTGTAAAAATATTGAGCCTATATTATGTATAATATTCGTATTTGATGACTTATTTGATAACAAAATGCTTATGACGTGTAATTAATTGTTACGCATTACCGTCACCACGCTATATTATTGGACTGCATTAAAATCGTTGTATATTAAAGTCATTACATAAAATACCATAGGAGCGATTCTGCTGAAACGTTATTTCTTTAGTTGACAACACTGCAGAAAGACTGGCGGACTAGCTATGTTTTGTTCCCCCCCCCGACCCTCACTTCCCCGTAAATCCAGCGCCCAAGAAGTGGCGTGCGGGTAGTAGTTACCATACATTTCAATGGATCTAGCAATACATCGCCTGAAATATTTAGTACAGATGTCAACCCAAGATGGGTAACAGGAAACTGACCGCCAGATCGATAGTCATCATCTATACGAGCTACGAAACAAGAATGCAGACCAATCAGCGTGCAGAGGTGACGTTGGTTGCCACATAGTGCACCCGGTAGAAAGAGAGCGCTCAGGAGAGCTAGAAAGAGAGGGCAAATACGCGCGCCTTGTTATAGCAGCTGATGAGTGTTACGAGCAAGATCAGCAGTTTACACGTAGTATTTAATAAACAAAATTTGTATAATGTAAGCAGGGAGCAACGAACAGTAATGGTCCTTTGCTTCTACTTCTCACGTGTAGTCCAGAGTTCGATCCCTAGAAAAAAATATTCCATTTCAATGTTCATCGGATCAGGGGCTGAATCCACATCTCGGTCGAGTGACCCTCAAAAAAGAAGCATGTCCATGCCCTGACAGCGTATCCGCAGATCTGGGTTCGATTCCTGGTACTTCCTGGAATCTTTGTGAGGTAAGGGAGTCTGGACACTAACTGAGGAGCTACCTGATAAAGAAGTAGCGGCTCAGGTACAGAAAGCCATTAATAACGGTCATCTGCCTATGACAGATGATGCAGCGGTAGAATGGTAGGTCAAGTCCCACAAAGGGAGATAAGTTTATCACTAAATAATACGTATCAAGGGTGGTCAAGATTATTTAAAAATGGTTTAAAGCAGTCTTTTTATTGTTTCAAGTGCAATATAAAAATACAAATTTGAGGCAAGCACTTAGGTTGGCCGAAACAAACAGAAAAGCTGAAATGGGTTTTCCCCAGTAGGCCTATATGTTACTGGTACCGGTACTTTGTAATGAAACAGGTCAACACACAAAATAATTTCATTAAGGATGAACCGGATATAGCCCTATGATAGAAATGTGTAATAAATTAATAACTAATTAATTCCCTTGTACAATATCAATTGAACTTTAGTTAACAAAGATTTATTTGCATTTAGCCATATTATTACTGTATACTATATACTTTATTGGAGTATGCCGTGGCGTAGTGGTTGGCCTAATTCTTCTGATGGCGCTATGGCCCTGAAGTCGACTCAGCCTCTAACAGAAAAGATTACCAGGTGTATTCCTGGGGGGTAAAAAGCGGCCGGTGCTGACAACCATACCACCTTCTTGTGCCAATGTCTCAATCTGGGAGCCTCAACCTTGCGAAAACCCTACGAGTCTCCACGGCACATACCGGAATCACTTTACCTTTTTATATATACTTTATTCTTAATTTAATAAACAATCATATATTATTATAACGATTTTATTATAATTTTTAATGTCGTCGTTTGTCAATATAGGCAAATATTTTAAGAAAAATTGTCAGGTTATTTAAAGTATGTAAAAGAGACATAAAGAAGACATAGGATCCACTACAAACATTCTATTCAAATTAACGATGAAAAAATGAGGGGAAGAATTCCGATAAAAATAATAAACTTCAGAACTATTTCGCTTAAAAGGAATATGTTGAATTTATCAATAATAATAATAATAATAATAATAATAATAATAATAATAATAATAATAATATTAATAATAATAATAATAATAATAATAATAATAATAATAATCAGGGCCCAGATTCTAATGACTTTTTTTATTGATGCTGCCTAGACATTGCCAACTTGTAGATAAATCCTAATCATGGCTGTTCTTGAACTTTTTTTTTACCTTCTTTCACTATTTGCGAAACGGTGCGGACACTTACGTTACAGGCTCTGGCTGTTAATTCCTGCACTTTGAAAAGTTTGTTTTAGCACGTATTTCGTCGTCCGACAACTCTTTAAACAACCTATGCACATCGTAGACCATGGCTCTAGCTTGCTTGTGTATTACTCTCCCCTTTTCCCCCCTGTCTTGTTCTCCGCTGGCGCTAGGTTTACTAAGAGACATTGTTAATAATTTATTATACAACTTGCACTACTTTATAATTATAATTACCTATGAATCTATGCACTACTGTTTACACTAACTTCTAAAATACCGAGTAAGATAGTCTACTTTCACAGACGCACTGATTAAAAGCTATGCGTATGGTTATAATACAGTCAAATATGATTACATACTGAAGCCTCATTCATGACCAGGAACATGTATAATCAGGAAATTTTGGTTTGGATAATTATTTAGGGGGACAGTCAGCATTTTTAATGCTTTACCAGCCTTGTTTATTCTCGGCGCGATAACTCGAGAACTACTGGGGCTAGAAACTTGGCTCTTAGACAGCCGCGTTCAAAATGTTATCCCCTTTAAGAATATGCAAACACAAATTCCCTATTTGCAATATTTTCCATGGGCGCAATGAAATAGTGAACATGAAATCTCGTAGTGGGCTGAAGCGGCGCGCCAACTGGGCAACACTGCCTTGTTGTCATAGGCTACACACTTTGATACGAGTGTGGGAGGCGCCGCCCGAAATGCGTTCTTGTTTCGTAGCTCGTATAGGTAAGCATGCTTTCCTACATAGGTGGCAGCTGATTGATAGAGGCTTGCTACCTGGCAAACCCCTAGCACTGTCAGACGGTCTCCCAGAACTGTCACCAACATGCTTTCCATCTGCAAGCCACGTGGCAGGAACTTCCCGCGTCAACTTTGACAATATGTTGGAGTTTGCGAACTATGTGAAAATCATGACATGGTAGCGAGAAGAATGTTGTCGTAGCTATATGTGAGCGACATGGAGGACCCTTTTCACAAATATAGGGATTGCGAATTTAAGGTGCAATCCAGATTTTAAAGGCAAACAAAGGATACAGACCAGTTTCTGCTGGCTCCTCCCCTCTGCTACTGCCGAATGCGTGCGTAGCAGGTGATGATAATAGGCGCGGCCATCTTAACATATTGCCAACATCCACTTTGAATAATACAATGTTCTTATGCTTGAAACTATTAAGATAATCTTTTATAATAGTAAAAATAGATGATTTTGTTCAGAAAATGTTTAATATTACTAATAAATGTTCTTAAAAAATACAACTGGTGAAAATTTATACCGACTTTCTCCCTATCATATTGGTCACTATGAAGCAGCCATTTTACCTCGACCGTGATGCTTCTACACGGTTGCCATTCACTGCAAAATCCGAACTCCTGCCGGAACCTCCACTGGCAGGGATTTCACGATAAGGAACTCCAAGGGGTCTGCCAGCTAGGTGTGATTTATAAATCTGAACCTGATAGTGTCAGGGTGTAGACAACAGATGACACTATATGCTGACACACTTAGAATCCCCCTGACTAAAAACTTCTTTCATGTACTGTGGTGCATCGAATGTATGCCTCATTAGCACGGCCAGCAATGATGCATGCAGGCACGTATATGAAGCTGTAGCAGTGAAAGGATTAATGCCTGACATCTGTTGGTGAGGATTTTCATCGAAGCAAGATTATTTCAGGGCTTATTTTATCTTCTTTATCTTGGCGACAATGGTTCAGGTTTTAATATAGCAGCTGCTCACAGGAAGCTAATATTTATGCATTCTTTATCTGATGATTTTTCTAAATGATTTTATATACAATCTGTCTGTATAGAATTTTTTAAATCTTGTATACATGAGTAAACCTATTAAGTGTCAGAATGGTACTTTCTGAGATTGTGCGCTGGACGGAAAAATGTCTATCCATCTGTCTGTCCGTGCGATAACTCAAATACGCTCTATAGGATTTTCATGAAATTTGGTATATGCATTTATAACATCTATGGGAAGAAGCCTATTGATTTTGGACCAAATCAGTTGACCGGCACTGGAGTAATGCCCAATTTAGTGCCTATTTTATTATGGTAATATACAGTGAAAGCCGCTGAATGTAATCGAGGATAATGTTATCAGTCAGGTAATGTTATCATTTTTATGAAGTCCAGTATGGATTATTACTCATACATTGAAAAAATTACGCTTATTGTGATCAAAGATTTGGTGTATGTTATCACATTTTCTGTTATTTCCAAGTATTGTACGTCATTCAAAATTCTGTTTTTTTAAGAATTCTGTTTCTAACTCAACTGTACTGTGTTGTATTAGATGTAAGGGTAGTTAATTAAGTGGAAGGAAAGGAAATAGACATTAAATCCATGTCTGGGATATTAATACAAGTAAGAATCAGCTTGAAAAATTTTATGTCATAACCGGGATTTGAACACGGATCTTCGGCTTAACGCGTCGATGCTCTACCATTGAGCTACCATGACAACATGCCAGTCTGACATCAAATTCCTCAACTGATTCAGAAGACAAGGCAAACCACGGGAGGTTTCTCTCCGTCGAGAACACACATCCAAATGGCGTCCTACCCTTGTAGGTACTTTGAAGCCTAGGCCTAGGCTTTGAAGCCTAGGCTTCAAAGTACCTACAAGGGTAGGACGCCATTTGGATGTGTGTTCTTGACGGAGAGAAACCTCCCATGGTTTGCCTTGTCTTCTGAATCAGTTGAGGAATTTCATGTCAGACTGGCATGTTGTCAAAATTTTTCAAGCTGATTCTTACTTGTAAGGGTAGTGTTCCCAGCTCACAGGATGACCTGTTCGAGGGGATGGCTTGCCTAACTTTCTCTTTTAAGCAGTAAAACATAATTCATCCCTCAGTTTAGCTGCTGTACTTTTGATTTGTGAAGGTCACAGTGATGACTAGGGACCGGATTTTTAGGTTTTTACCTATTTTTTTCCTTACTTCCAAAACAAAAAGCGCTCATACACTTTTTCGAATCATGTCCATAGGATTCACCCACATTAATTCTGTGGCACCTAAAAATACCTAAATGGGGTATAAAAACCTAAATATACCTAAACGGGATATAAAACCTAAAATATCTAATTTAGGCTACTTTTTTGTATTTTTTGTTTGTCAGTTGAGAAATCGATATTTTTCGGAGAGACAATAACTTTGTAGTGTTGAAATTAATACCACCAGTGTTTCGTTCAACCCATCGTCGTCTAGTATGGACAGTATCAAGAGACGAAGTGTAAGAGTACCGGCGTATTCCTTTTAAAATATTCGTATGAACAACCATTGTTGCCGTGTCTGAACAAGAATATAGATTTCCGTGTTTTAAAGCGCTTGTTTGCCTTTAGTACTGTCCTGTTATTCATAATGAGTGGTCACACTGTGAGTTTTAAGAAGACGTGTTAATTATGCCCAAACAAATGAAATCGAGTTTATTACGGCAGTGGATTGGCGATGATTTTAATTTCATCTTTTTTCCCCTTCTTCTTCTTCTTCTTCTTCTTCTTCTTCTTCTTCTTCTTATTATTATTATTATTATGAGGTTATTTTATGACGTTGCTCTGTCCTAAAGCAAGTTTACACAAATTTAAGTCAATTTTGTTAAGTTAAACTTTACAAGTATTTTGTATTGATTCCTATGTAGCACATTCAAATTCATTATACCAATTATTGTACCCGAAAACGATATTTTTTGTCAAAAAACCTAAAAAAAACTATTTCACCTAATGGAAAACCTAAAACAGGGTTTTTAAAAACCTAAAAATCCGGTCCCTAGTGATGACATGCAGTGATGGTTAGTGTAAAATGAAAAGACTTGAACAGACAGGCGTTAGATGTTTAGCTAAGCACTGTTCACCACAGGTCAGTAAAATCCCCCCCCCCCCCAAAAAAAGCACTAATTATGAAATATTGGTAAATGGACTCCAAAGCAAAAACAGAAACAATAAAAACTTTTTATTGATTGCGAAAATAGTTGTTTGCAAGCTATTATGGGTGGCTGAAAGATTCACAATTATGTATTATCTTGTATGTATGAATAAATAGGTTTTAATTCCGTTTTTGTCATGTATTATCTGATGTATGAATAAACCTCCTTAAATTAATTCTTTCAGCTACTGTTATCAATTGGTTAATATTAACAGATTAGCTGTGTCTCGAAGTGATCACAATAAGCAGTGTGCACTGTATTAGAAAGAATTTATCAAATGCAAATCAGTTCTCGCGGCAACATATTGTTTTACAGAGTTCATATACGGCCTTTGAAGTTGCAATAGTTAGCTTTGATAAATAACACTACCCACATATTCCTTCACATATGCTTATCAAACTAGACCTTTATTTTTCCGTAAGCCCTGCTTAATGAATCAATCTGGAACTTAACTCAGAGATAGATTACAAAAATAACTTATTTTCTTCATATCATAATTGCAATTATCACTGATTAAACAACAGCATTAAGGCACTTTGTTACATCAGTTTTAATTTATTTTATTTTTAGTGTACTCACCCACGAGACCTGGTAAATCAAAGTCCACTGGACGAGTTCTATCTTCAACCAGAGGAGGAGGAAGATCGTCATCTAAAAAAATACATCTTTATTACAACCACATTTAAGATATTAAGAGTATGTGTAACTGAAATATACGAGGGAAAATTTTTTTCAACGTCCGATGGGGTATAAAATGAAAATTACAGTGAAAACCAAAACTGTTTTATTTGGAACATTTAGGTGCAGCTTCTAGCTACTCCTCTACATAGTCACACTCCGATTGAGACATTTGTCGAAGCGTGGTGCAACTTTCACAATATTCTCCACCGAACTGAGACACTTTTCATTCTGTGGAACCAATGGGAGCAAGATCCTGGCTGAAGGGTGGATTTTTAAACATCTCCCAGCAAGTCTCATGAAGAAGTTTGACTGAGAGGTGTTTAAACATTCACCCTACAGCCCGGACCTCGCTCCCAGTGATTTCCATCTTTTCCTACACCTCAAGAAATGACAGAGAATGACAAAGAGGTGGACATGGTTGCCACACTATGGTTCAAATCTCTGATACAGGTATTCAAATGTTGGTCCCAAGGAATGGAAAATGTCTCAATGCCGGTGGCAAATATGTTGAAAAATAGCTGAACACTTGCTGTATCTGTTGCAATAAAAAAATTCCATGAAACTGTGTTTTGTTTCTGTAAACAGCCTCAAGGAAACTTACTTTGTGGATGGCCCTCGTACATATCACATTACAGCTATTAAGCTATTACCGTACAAAATTTATTGTAAATATGATGCATAAAGTGTTGCCTTAAATATACGACAGTGGTATCAAGCTTCTCTATGCTTACCTCTAACATTAACTTCATTTGTATCTGGCAGTCTACTTCTCCTTTGATCTTCAACTCTATTACTAACTCCGTTTGAGTCTGGCAGTCTGCTTCTCCTTTTATCTTCATGAAACGAGTTTTCTTGAACGTTGTTTTCTTCATTTCCAGGTTTTCTGTCAAAATTGTTTTTTGGGGGGTTCCTGTAAAATCAAAAGAAGCTATAATATGAAAGAAACTGTAAGAAAAGATAATAAAATCTACAATAATTAATTAAAAATCAGCCCACGATCATCTCAATACCGTTTAATCTCGATATAATAATGACCTCAGTTTACCATACTTTTCAGTTTTAACCCTTTCCAGGCAGCCATATTTATGGATCTGGGTGTAAGGAAATGCTTGAAAATAAATACATCCAGTAATGTTTATTCTAAACACCAAAAAGCATGCAAATGCTTGTAAAAATAATGTTTTTCCTCAATTAGATGCAGCGGCACTTGTGAAAAGCACATAGTTGCAGAAATAAACATGCCAAGAGAGATTTTTTCTTACAAGAAAGGCACAAGTGTCACTTGACCCTTCATTTGCTGGAAAGTAGATGCAATATATTTCATGGACTTTTTCACAATTTCTTGATTACAGTTCTTAAGAAGCATTATAGGCTATATATATATATATATATATATATATATATATGTTACCGGCAATGTGTGAAATCCATCATTCTATAGAATGCCTAGGTAATGTATACAATCCTAAAATTGAACGTCAAAGTATGAAATGATTGATATTTCATACATTGCCTAGGCATTGTATACTTTGCCCCAGATTGTCTGCCGACAAAGTATATAATACGCCTAATCCCGCCACCACTGTTTAATAATAAAGACGATGATAATTGATTGAACTCAGATAGGAAGAACAAAATTGACTAAAAGCATGGCAGTAGATAGCAGTAGATAGACATAGAATAAAGTTATTTGAGAAAAAACCCAGCTACAGTGGCACTAAGTTTTTTAATAAATTACCAAAATCTATCAAATCATTAGTACAAAATAAATTAAAATTAAAAAATACACTAATGAAATACCTAACACAGAAAGCATATTATAACGTAGAGGAATTTTTGGAGGACAACCATTAAGGAAATTCGCTATGATATCAAGTGTGCGGACAGCAAAATGAACAATATGTGAATAATAAATTAAACTGCAAAATGGTTAAATGTATTGGGTGTGAGTAAATGAAGACACCATCTTTTAGTTATGTATCTATTTTAAACTTAGGAAGTAAGAGTATGACTTTGTTTCACTTGCATATCGACAAATGAATAATTGTATATATGGGAACGTGTTGATTTTTTATGTTTTTCTATATACGTTTTAGTAGGGACTGACTTAGTCCACTTGTGTATTCTACACTGTATTGGACAGAAATAAATTATTATTATTATTATTATTATAAAGAGGAACTAATATGTCGATGGAGTAGAATTGAGGGTAAATTTGTATAACAGTTTTAAAAAATGCAAACTATTAAATACGCTGAACTGAATTATTAACAAAATCACTTTGTACGAAATAATTTCTGTTAGGCATTAACAGTGAAATAATCATATAAGTTACAGATTCACATTCACAGCAACTCATGAAGAGATGTGACCACAGCCATTACTACGCCATTACTAAACTGAGAAGAACAACGAACCACATACAAGATGGCGTGGAGCGCCAGTTGGCGCGTAACATAAAACAAAGAAATACGTTG
Source organism: Ectobius pallidus (assembly GCA_964059195.1). Taxonomy (NCBI): domain Eukaryota; kingdom Metazoa; phylum Arthropoda; class Insecta; order Blattodea; family Ectobiidae; genus Ectobius; species Ectobius pallidus. The sequence continues at coordinate 168,098,770 of CAXKWD010000007.1, forward strand.
AGATACGACAATCATACCAACAATTTCTACTATATGTCACAAATATTTAGTGTTGAATAACTCATATCTTTAAAATGTATTTAGACTTTTTTAAATAGAAGAATTAAATAGTCTGCTAAATTTGCTATGCGAGATTCGTTATCATTATATTCTGACAAAATACATTTTCGTAAAAAAATAAACACATTTTCTGAAATCACCATTCTGTATTGAAATATGGTGTAATGAAAAAATGACAACTGTGATTATGTAGTAGGACTTCTTTGTATGAATAAGACAGGCTGCTGAGAAAATTAGGTTGCAATGTCATTGGTAGGTGAGTACTTACTGTAACAAGTACTTCAATCTCAGTTCTGCTTTCATTGTTTTCCGGTAAGAATATCCTGTGTTTTATTTCGTAGTATTGTTCTTTCTTTTTCAAATGCGTATTAATTACTAGCATGGGCCCGCGGCTTTGCCCGCGATAATTATTTCAAAAATTAAAAATTAAGAGCATAATAGTTAAATCATTATATTTATTAACACCTAAATCACATGGACTACATACCACGATTAGATAGCGTCGCCTGGTAAAAGCGACCTCAGATTCGAGTTCCTTGGCCCAGAATACCCCTGTACAGCGAGTTTCGTCCAAATCGAACAATGTTTGACCATATTTAGGCCTATATTGATTATCCCTCTTCCGTGTAGGTTGAAAATTTCATATGTCTTCGGGCCTTGATATTCTAAACAAATGAATCGACCAGCGTGGGCTTACAACACTCAAGCGATCGCGATGCTTTTATTTCCACGGTATGACAAAAATAGCCAAAGCCAACTGCAATTGATTTGACATTGAAATGTATTACTGAAATCTGATGCTTCGACAGCGCTAAAATCACGTTTTCTGCCAGTTTTTCACTCATAACTTGCGAACGAAAGCTAAAATAAAAAATTCGGCTTCAAGGTGCATTCGCCCACCTTTCTATCTTTAAAATTTCAGATCTCTGCGTTCAATAGATTTCGATGGGCATCGCGGACAGACAGACAAACACGTCCTTTTATTATTATAAGATAGCATGTGCCCGCGGCTCCCCCGCCATAATTATTTCCACAATTAAAAACTACAAATTAAGAGCATAATAGTTAAATCATTATATTTATCAATACCTAAATCGCGTGGAGTGCATTCCACAATTAGGTAGCGTCCCCTGGTAAAAGCGACCTCAGATTCGAGTTCCTTGGCCCAGAAAACCCCTGTATAGTGAGTTTCGTTCAAATCGAACGATGTTTGACCATATTTAGGGTTGATTATCCTTCTTCCGTGTAGGTTGAAAATGTCATATGTCTGTGGGCCTTGACACTCTAAACAAATGAATCGTCTAGGATGGACTAACAAAATCGAGCGATCGTGTTGCTTTTATTTCCAAGGTATGAGGTATGATGACAAAAATAGCCAAAGCCAACTGTAAGTGATTTGATATTGAAATTTATTACTGAAACTGATGCTTCGAAAACGCAAAAAATGCACGTTTTTTGTTCATTTTTCACTCATAACTCACAAACGAAAGCGAAAATTAAAATTCCGGCTTCGAGGTGCACATTCTGACCCTTTAGTCCGCATATGTATAAAATTTCAGATCTCTGCGTTGAGTAGATTTCGCTGGGCATCGCGGACAGACAGACAGATGGAGGACAGACACTTCCTTTTATTAATATAGATGAAGGCTTTTCATCTTGTTCCCCTTTTAACACTTTGCCTAAACGGTACTGGTCATTCTGTAGCCTATAATGCCAAGGAATTGTATAGAATGCCTAGGAAAAGTATGTAACATTTTCACAAAAAAACTTATAGGCCTATTTCATAGTTTGCCTAAAATTATCACACATTATATACATTGCCTAGGCATTCAACAGAATACCGGGATTTCACAGAATTGCAGGTACATATATATATATATATATAATTATTTATTTTAATTTTTTGGCCTTCATAGGACCACTTTAGTCAGGTTTCTGGTTGAGGTTTTTCTTCTTTTTGTCAGCCCAGTATGTAAGCGTAACACAAGTAGACTACAGTACTTCCACAGTAAGGAAGTAAGATAGTAAGGGCGTTGAATAAGGGGACAATAATTTTTTTTCCCACCCAAAATGAAATGTAGACAGTGCTTTTCCTTGTGTTTTCAAGGCTAACTGTGCAAAATCTTAATGAGTTCAGAGTAAAACTAGATATATATATATATATATATAAAGGACAAGTTATTCCTCAGGTTCGCAAACGACCCCTGGTGATCCCTTAAGGGGATATTCACAGCGAATTTGTTACCGGGGTACGCCAATCCCCTACCTACTTAAACCTAAGGACACACACACACACCCAGTCCTGAACCCGGGAAAGAAATTTCTCACTACTGAAAAATCCCCGACCCGGCCGGGAATCGAACCCGGGCTGCCAGAGTGGAAGGCAGGAAATGCTACAGACTCACTCACGGTGGCGGACATAAAGGACAAACTTGCACACAATTCTACTTACAAAGTAAAACTTACTTATTTGGGATTCTCATGTAGAATTCTCTTGTCCTTTTCATATCATCTAAGCACCGTTTTGCTTCTTCATACTCTCTGTATCGGATAAATACTGAATTCTTTCCAGCAAAACGAACATTTACAAGTGTTCCATATTTTGAAAATATCTCTTCAATTTCCTCCTGTGTTTTCTCATCATTATTAGAGAATAAAAGTGCATATAAGTTGTCATTTCCCAACTCTGGTTCAGTCTGGAAAAAAAAAAAAGTTAATTTAACCTGAAGAAGTGACTGATTTTCAAAGCAATGCATACAAACAATAATCTTCATGAATACAAGACAGAAAATAAAGAATGGGAAGCTGTGCTGTGTTTGCGAGTTGTGTGGATTCAAGTGTGAGACCTAAAAGTTCGAGTCTTGCACAACAAGTACTCAGCCATTTCATAATTACGGGTGGGACATTCTAGCAAATTATAAAAACTATTTTTGTTTATTACATATCATAAATAAATAATAAACTAGAATTGGTTCTTCACATTCTGTAAAATTTACAATGCCTTCTCCTCCACACTACATGCAAAGCATTATTTAAAATTTATTTTAAATATTTTAAATTTGTTTTTCAAAATCTGTTACGGGTGGGACATAATATGGACACTGTTTTCATTTTCTGTTGTGCTATTACTGTTAGGGTCTTAATGTTGTTATTAATGAAGATATGAGGGATTAAATACAAATTATAAACTGTTTCCAGGTTGTCAGAACATTTATTTAATTCATCAATAATAATTTAACAAAACTATCACCATTACGGGTGGGACAAAAAGTCACTGTTTGTTATTTTACATAGTAATTAACCACACATATTTTTTGAAGTTAATCTTACACCAAATTGTACCTTAAGATGTATATTTCCTCAAATGAAAATGGACAAAGCTGATTACTCTTGACTACTTGGTATTAAAGGGTGTTAAAACCATGCTAAAAATGGCAGAAAAAAAGTAACTCAACGCAATAAATAAGTAAATCGACAGATTTTACACATGAAACCACTTCAGATACACCTAATTCCTTAATATTCAGAGAATTTGAGGTTTTAAACTTATTTCTGACCACCCAATTGCAATAATTTTATAACTTCTCTCTTTGAGGGAAAAATTCCCATGTTTTATGAAATGGCTGTACTAGAAATGCAACAGGCTAGTTCCCTTTCCTTATTGAGTGCAACTTTTAACATTATAAGCTGCTGAATGCATGTAGATTGGAATGATTGACTTGACTTTCAGTGCATTCTTTTTTAAAGCGAAGCTAAGGTGCTTTACCATTGCTGCATGAAAAGCGTTCATTTTTACATTTTGCTGCAGTTTCACTTTACCCCCAATTCACTGTCAAAGCAATGATCTCAAATCTCGCTTTATGAGTGCTGCAAGGTTTTGCTGCACAAACTGTCATGGTGGAGTAGGTTTTCACTGACTATTCCACTCATATGCCGCGTGTTTGATATTGACCAATAACATTTAGCAAATCCTCGGATATAGACCAATCACGGCCGTTTTCCTTACAATATTCTTGTAGGAATCGCGAGGATAGCATTTTATCGGGTAAAACACGCTGTTCGTTACTGAACTGTAACAGTATCGGTATGCAGTGATACTAGATTACGTCATCCATTGTCGGCGCTAAATTGAAAACAGAAATGGCAGCCTCAAGTTTGGTAATGCATCTGTTGACAAAATTGATATTATTATAAAGGAAGCTAGGCCACAAAATACCGAAAGAAATAGAGAATGCACATGGATTCAGTTCCAAAAGTTTTGTGAGGAACGTAAGTACAAATTGACTAAAGAAACTGAAATGCAACAGATTGCTCATATATTAAAATTACGTTCTTGAATTAAAATGTGTCTTTATTTCGTATCTTGATTTTTAGGTTAACTACGGCATTTTATCAATATACGTTGGTAGTGGTTCACAACGGTATTTTGTCAATATATGTTGGTAGCATTGATTAGTATTCTATTATGGAGACTGTTCATTTAACTTATTTAGTATGCCGTGATCTGACAACTGACAGTATTAATGATTTAATTTTAAACTAACAAGAAGAAAGTAATTATTATTCATGTAATCTATTACATTTTATTCGTGAAATAGTCTTAATAAATCCAACTCGAGGTTACGAGTTTCATAAGATAAATTCGCTCCTGCTGCGCAGTCGCGAATCTATCGATAAACTCGTAACCTCTCGTGGGATTATCTATGAAAATTTCCTTGATGACTTGAACATCATTGTTCAAATTCCAGAGTATGAACATCTTCTTTCATTCATTTATTTATTGTCATTAAACAACAATATACAGTTGCAATAGACATTGTCAATATACATAAATATACTATACTAAAGTACATAGTGACCAATACAGATTAGAAATGTAAATCATTCAAGTCCGACCTTTCAAACTCCTCAATACTGTAAAAGCTTTTAGTTTTCAACCAAAGTTCTAAAACTGTTTTAAAATGACTAAAAGTTACATTACTGGCCTTGATTGGCAGCTTATTAAAAAGCTTGATTCCTAAGTAATTAAAACTCTGCTGTGTTTTACGTAACCTAACGAGCTTAGTATCAATCTTATCTTTAAACCTAGTGTTATAATCATGAAAGTCACTATGCATTTTAAGTTCATTAAAATGATTTCTTCTGTTTTATCTTCGTTAACCACAAGTGCATTAGCTGAAAACCACATATAGGATCTTTCAATCATATAATTTTTTATTACTTCATTATGTTGTAGGTTCTTATTTGAAGTTAATAAGGTAGTGTCATCAGCGTAAAGAATACATCTATTTGGGACAAAACTAGGCAGATCATTTACAAAAACCGAAAACATAAAAGGGCCAAGGACCGAGCCCTGTGGCACCCCTGTTCTGATTTTTAGAGGTTCAGAGCATTTTCCTTCCAATTTAACATACTGGTATCTGTTTGTTAAGTACGACTCAATAAGCGACACATCATTTCCTTGTTTACAATAAAATTTCAACTTTTCAATTAAAAGTTTGTGAGGTAGTAGGTCAAAGGCTTTGCTTAGATCTAACAATACAGCTGAGGTTTCCTGTTTTGCTTCAATGCCTTCTATTATGTACAGTCGGTCAAATAAAAAACGTCGGGCGGTATTTGATTAAGTATCACGAACGAGCATATGCGCATGTACAGGAAGACTTAAGGTTAGGTTCACACACGCCTCTTGTCTATCCATGTATTTTCTTGATTATTTAGTCAGTTTTGTTCCAAAACAAACATGTATAGAAGGCTGTGGCTATATGCCTCAAATCCGCCATATTCTTGGTTGCAAATTAAAATAATATTAATAATTAATAGATTCGCGAGGAATATGTTTATTCAAGGAGCATTGTTTAAAGATTTTATTTTATAATACCGGTACTTCTAGTGCAAAATCAATAACTTACGCTCAACTTCTGCAACCAATCTTAGCATCGAAATACGCGTCCGGCCAGATCAACGTTTGCTATGAAAACTTCCGGTCGCATTATAGTCAAGTTCCCTCCTCTGAGCTGCTCTTTCATAAATATGGAACCTTCTCGCTGCTTCAGAGACCGAAAAATGCAGGTCAATTACAGCCCTAACTACACTTTCTCTCACGTTAGCATTTGTATGTGGCGATGACACAAAGCAAAATGAATTATGACAATGCATTAAGTTGAATATCGTGTGTTGCGCTTTCCGCGTTGTTCATTTTTTCCCTCGTTCATATTTTCCCTCCTGCCGCATGGCCTCATATGTTCCGAAAATGACCTGTATTTTGTGTTTTTTATAGGAAACTTGTGAACTAATGCGTCAAAACTTTAATTTTAACAGCATACGAGTCCCGACGTTTTTTATTTGACCGACTGTACTTCAGCACAGTTAGTACCATTTCATTTTACCTGTAGTCCTACATCATATTGTAAAATAATTATTTCCTTCCCAGTATAACTGTTATCTGCACATGTCTTAACAATGTTGGAGGGAAGTACACAGTGTCGGTTTCAAAGAGCAACCTCTCAGCTTTGCCCTTCTTTTTTTACTACAGTGGTCATAAAACGATGCTGTAGCATCCGTAAAGCGCTTTACAGGATTGCTTTTAAAAAAGAATGCACTGTTACCAATAGTCATCATCCAAAGGAAAATAAAAAGGGACTTCTCGTCACTGGAACTCTCTGCCATATCTGAACTAATGGGCTGCCAAACTTTAAATGTTTAGGTCTAAATTAATAAATCTACGGTACTTTATGATGAGTTGCCTGACTTAACATATTAATTGTGCAGTGCGTTCCATGTATGAGTTGGCCAATTGTGCGGGTTTCTGCATTGCGGAGGCCGAAGCTCTAATTCCCAAGCGATCGGGTGAAATATCTACGCAAATAAAGCCACTAACAGTGTAATGATCCAGGTTCTCACAATTAAAGTTAAAATTACAATGAAAATAAAGATGCACCTCATCACAAGAGATGTTGGAAATGTACATCTCTGCATTCACACAACAATGGCACCATTTTAGGAAATGGTTCAGTTTCCGAGATAAAGTTAATTTATCTTGTGAAATTGTCTTTAAGTTCTTCTAAATCTACTAACAGTATGTGACTATTATTTATGGGGGAACTTGAAAAATGAAGTGTAACTTATAGGTCAATTTCCCATACATTAGAAGAATCTATATGTTCTAAAGAATAATACATCAAAATTGGCTCTTTTCCGTGTTTCTAAAACAAAAATATCACAGACAGCAGAGTGCTCTACTGCCCCCAAATAAATTATTTTTCCTTCTCTTCTTGTCTTTCTTTTCCTCCTTTTTATTCCCTTTTTCTCACCTCCTCTTCACTCTACCTACGGTACCTATTTGGGACCTATTCCTAACCATTCATTTTTTGCATCTACCGGTATTTGACATGGGACCACTAGCATCATAGCCAGCCAGGGTTGTAAAAAAGCCGGCTAAAATTGAAAAAGACCTGACCAGCGGTTTTTTTCAATTTTAGCCGGTTAAAATCATGATTTTAGCCGGCTAAAATCAAATTTAGCCGGCTAAAATCAATTTTTCCTGGTTGGGGGAGGTGGGAGCGGGTTGAAATTTTGAAAAAATTATATTTAGGGCCCTATGGGGTTTAGAGGGAAACTTTGTCTGCATAAATTAGACACCAATGGTTCAGTGGTTGTGGGGGTGAGGGTGGAAATTTAAAAAATTTAAAACCATGTTTGTGGGGTATCGTTGAAAAGCTCTTGATGAGTAATCTTTAAATCAACAACTAGTTTCTCAATAGCGCCAATATAAAGAGAGATTTGAATTTTTGAAAGTCAAAAACACTTTAAAATATACCTCAGCCAATAGGCATGCCGAAATGAATTCATGAGGACCAACTGAGGCTAAAATTACCAATGAAATAAAGTTTGAAATATTAAAAATAATAGTTAAATATCTTTAGAACAATAATTCTCAGCCAAATTAAAAATGAAATAATAAAAGATATCAATTAATACATAATTAACAACTCTCTTTTTATAAAAAATATTTCAGTTTTTATTCTACACATGCCCCAATAAATTCATAAAAAGCACTATGAAATCTACCTCAGTCTGTGCCCTGCAGGGTTGTTATGAAAAAGCCAGACTGGTTTTAACCGGTTTTATCCACTTGAAAAAAGCCAGGCATTTTATCCGGCTAAAATCAAATTGAATAAAAATAATTGAAGTTCCTTTCATGTTTTTATTTCCAAACATCACAAATTTAAAAGTTACAAGCTCAGAACCTGTAATACTTACTTAGTGCAAATGCAGAGCTACAAGTTTTTATCCACTTGAAAAAAGCCAGGCATTTTATCCGTGTAAAATCAAATTGAATAAAAATAATTGAAGTTTCTTTCATGTTTTTATTTCCAAACATCACAAATTTAAAAGATACAAGCTCAGAACCTGTAGTACTTACTGAGTGCAAATGCAGAGCTACCAGTTTTATTCACTTTAAAAAAGCCAGCATTTTATCTATATAAAATCAAATTGAAATAAAAATAATTGAACTTTCTTTCATGTTTTTATTTCCGAACCTCACAAATTTAAAAGTTACAAGCTCAGAACCCTGAAATTATATTTAGTGTAATTTAATACCACTTCACTGTGTAATTCCCAGCAATAGTTAATTACCGTATTTACTCGAATATAATGCGCACCTGGATTTTGAAACTTTAAATCATAAAAAAAAAGTTTGTTGACAAAATGTAATGCGCATCAATAGTAGGATATTTTATTTGGAAAGTTGTCATAGTATTTGTAGAATAATGAACCAACATGTAAACATTTACAGTTAACTACCAGTTTTAGGCCTACAAGTAGGCCTATAGGCATGGCTCATCATTATTCACTATTGTGTTCATCACTGGAATCCTCTGAGGTGCTTATTTTGTATTCCTAAATGGACAAACAAAATGTTAAATGCATGTTTCACAATAAAAGCTGATACCACTCTTAAATGAGTTTAAAATCGTCAATGCACAATATTCCACATTTGCACTATAGAATTGACAAAAACTATTTTTTCATTATGTTTCAGAAATTAAATTTCATATGGTGTAGGCTAACGATAAACTGAATGAAGTCGAGAATTATAGCAATGCCTTGTTATGTAGATCAACATTACCTCCGACCTACGAAGCTGTTTTGTACTAGAATTTAACGCGCACCTCAGTATTGAAATCTACAAATGGACAAAAATAGGGCACGTTATATTCAAGTAAATATGGTAAATTCACCATTCATCATAAGAGACTTGCATATTTGCTTTATTCTGCCTGTTGATGTATACAAGCTTCTGGGCTTTTTCATTGTCTAGTCTGTTTCTCAATTTTGTTTGTACCAGTATTAACATGAAAGAAACTTCAATTATTTTTATTCAATTTGATTTTATCCGGCCTGGCTTTTTTCAAGTGGATAAAACTGGTAGCTCTGCATTTGCACTCAGTAAGTATTACAGGTTCTGAGCTTGTAACTTTTAAATTTGTGATGTTTGGAAATAAATACATGAAAGAAACTTCACTTATTAAGTGCCAGTATGGTACTTTATGAGATTGTGTGGGGGAAGGAAAAATGTCTGTCCGTCCGTCCGTCCGTCCGTGTGTCTGTACGCGCGATAACTCAAATAATCTTTATTGGACTTTAATGAAACTTGGTATAAGCGTTTATAATGTCCATGGGAAGAACCCTATTGATATTGGACCACATCGGTTCATCGGTACCGGAGTAAAACCCAATTAAGTGTTTTTATTTAAAAGCGCCATAACTCAAATACGCTTTATCAGATTTTCATGAAACTTGGTATACACATTTATAATGTCCATGGAAAGACGTCTGTTCATATTGGACCAAATCGGTTAGCCGATACCGGAATAATACCCAATTTAGTGCATTTTTATGGTATTGTATAACAAAAGGCCCCATAACTCAAATATGCTTTATCGGATTTTCATGAAACTTGGTATAAGCATTTATAACATCCATGGCAAGAAGCCTATTAATTTTGGACCTAATCGGCTGACCGGTACCAGAGTAACAACTAATTAAAAGTCATATGTTTTTTAAATTATGTCTACCGGTATACTAACAATGCCGCATTTTTAATCATTTGAGGGCTTTGTCTGCAGTGCAGTCAGATGTTTGTTTACTTCGATGATGTATTTGAAATTGAGTAGACCTACTACACGAATACTATTATATACAGAAGGTACATTACTGTGAAATAATTAGCGGAGTTACATGCCACTGAATTTTGCGAAATGTTGACATTTTAAGAATTTCAAGTTGCAATGCATTGAGATATGACAATTAACAGTATTCCTTCACAAATGCTTATCAAACTACACCGTCAAACTGACTGAGTTGGCCGAATGGTAACGTCTTGGATTCGTATTATTTTTATGTGAGTGCGCGATTGTCAAGGTATCACAAATCTGTAGTTCTGCTGACGCTGGTCGATTTTAATCTGATTAAAAAAAAAACTTATTTTCTGCACATCATAATTGCAATTATAATTGATTCAACAAAAGCATACTGGCACTTTGTTACATCAGTTTACCTGATTTTATTTTTATTCAATTTGATTTTACCCGGATAAAATGCCTGGCTTTTTTCAAGTGGATAAAACTGGTAGCTCTGCATTTGCACTCAGTAAGTATTACAGGTTCTGAGCTTGTAACTTTTAAATTTGTGATGTTTGGAAATAAAAACATGAAAGAAACTTGAATTATTTTTATTCAATTTGATTTTATCCGGCCTGGCTTTTTTCAAGTGGATAAAACTGGTAGCTCTGCATTTGCACTCAGTAAGTATTACAGGTTCTGAGCTTGTAACTTTTAAATTTGTGATGTTTAAAAATAAAAGCATGTAAGAAACTTCAATTATTTTTATTCAATTTGATTTTATCCGGCCTGGCTTTTTTCAAGTGGATAAAACTGGTAGCTCTTCATTTGCACTCAGTAGACTTAAGTAGGCATACTACAGGTTCTGAGCTTGTAACTTTTAAATTTGTGATATTTGGAAATAAAAACATGAAAGAAACTTGAATTATTTGATTTTATCCGGCCTGGCTTTTTTCAAGTGGATAAAACTGGTAGCTCTGTATTTGCACTCAGTAGACCTAAGTAGGCCTACTACAGGTTCTGAGCTTGTAACTTAAATTTATGATGTTTGGAAATAAAAACATGAAAGAAACTTCAATTATTTTTATTCAATTTGATTTTATCCGGATAAAAGTGCCTGGCTTTTTTCAAGTGGATAAAACCGGTTAAAACCGGCCGGTTAAAACCAGGCCGGCTTTTTTCATAACAACCCTGTAGCCAGCAGCTATTATCACTATGCCACGTGTGAATGCTGAATAGTGAAGGGAAAATTTGGCTAATTGGAACTTTAGGTCACCCTTGCACCAAACATAATAGGTTATTTCACAATTATATGTATATATTAAAAGAAAAAAAGCCGTAGACATGCCAATAGAACATTTCACAATTATGAAAAACCAAATAATATTTCATAATAACACAAGACTCTTGCACCATATGTCATATTTCACATAGAGAGAAGGAGTGGGGGACTCGGGATGACCTAATGTTCCATTTTCCCAAAAATCCATCTACTTACATTGAGCTTTAATAGGCCTACATGAAATTAAAAATAGTCATTTTGTAATATGGCAGGTGCTGAGTAACGTCAAAGAAGTTCTGGTAATTGTTTTGATAAATATGGTACAAGGGTCATCGTCATGGCAATGAGCAGCGGAGTGGCATGAGAGGCAAGGTGGTAAAATCCAATTGTAGAGGAACCATATTTCAAAACAGCGATTCTCTTCATTAAACACCTCATATCACATGTATTTTGTTATACATAGGTTCTGTGGAGAGGAGATGTCTTGGGGAATGATTTGGTCCGACCCACTCATCCAGAATAACACATTTTCTTTTATACCACAATCTAGCGAATAGTAGTGAGATTTCCGCCATATTTTAGTCCTCCAATCATTAAGAAACCCGTGACTGGATATTAGAGGTGTGACATCATGCCGTCAGAGCAGCTAGAATTGGGGGTAAACAGGTCGACAAACCTTGCAGGAGATAATAATATGGCACATTTTCAAAATGCGAGAATTCAGTATGCCCTACGAAACTAATACCACTGTTTGTAAATTAACAAACCAAACCAAACCTAATGAACCAAACCTAAAGTAGAATCTACCTGCCACTACTTTGCAATGTGCAAGGACAGTTGGTCATCCTGCTGTGCTCAGAAACAAGAAACATCACATCGTCCTTGCAAATGTGCATATCGCGTGAACGGGTCCTTTGGACTCTGCTGGCAAGGTGCCACAAGTATTTTACTTTTGCTATTTTTTAAATTTTTTCCCAGCTTCACCTTCTGCCTACTAGATGACGTTGCTGGTAGGCGGGTCCTGCTAGTAAGTAGGAGTGGGGGCTATGGTGCCACAAGTATTTGTTTTGTCCCCGATTTGTTTAAATGACACCTATTTTCGAAAAGAATCGGAGTTTGTGATTTTTAGGTTAATTCCCAATTCTAACCAAGCTTTCCGATCACTGACTGCAGTCTTAAAAGGTAGGGGGTTGTAAAGTAATTTTTTTTTAGAAGACTGCATTAATCACAAATTTTTGTTCTCTGAAAAATGTCACAACAGCCACAATCCTACAATCATTTTGTACTACGAATATTTATAGTAATTAAAATATTGGAAGTTTGAAAGTAAACATTACCTTTATGTTTGAAGCCATAGCAATCGTCGTACTATATTAATTACTGTTTCAGATCGAAGGAACACGCTAGTTACACACGTGCGTGCATATACACCGACGCACAAACACAAAGAAGAAACAGACGACAAAGAAAGGACAGGTGTGTAAATACCGTTCGAACGCAAAAAATTTACCGGCATTGCCAAACATCTGTGCAGCGTTGAACAAAATTCCACTATATTCCACTACAAAAATCAAAATTATTTTTAAAAATATAACTTATCTTTCTCTGTGAAATGCTAGCTGACCAGATTAATAGTGATGATTATCATGATGTTGCTGTACTTGATTTTAAGTTTTAATGATTAATTATTAATATCGCTACGAGGAGCGCAATTCTACTACGGTTGGCGAAACTGCTTTTGTGGAGCAAATTCCCTACGACCAACACAAAATATTCCTACCGCATAACTGATAATTATGGACCGTGTAGAGGGCTCTGGATAGAAACAACGTACATCCAATAAATTATTTCAAATCAGAAAAACAACCATAGTATTGCTTACAAGTTAGTATTTTGTTTATATCACGTAAAACTTGATGTAGTAAAAAATCTTATGTGAAGCATAATTATAACTTCCTCTACCCAAATAAACGTTTTAAAACTCCGTGGCGCTACATCCCTAGAAAGACTAGGCCTACCATCCAAGCGCTGCCTGGCAGGATTGGGGGGGGGCATGTGGTCAGCATGCCGACACCCACGGCCGTTAATGATGGTTTCCGTGACCTGAGCAGATACTTCTAAATCAAGCAGCTCCTCAGTTTGTATCACGAGGCTGAGTGCAACCCGTTCCCGACCTCCCAGAGAAATCCGAAGTGTTACCGGGCCTGCTGATCCGTATAATAATATGAATATATTATGAAGGAAATTTAAACCATTTTCAAAAAATCAGAAAAAAAGAAAATGAAATTCTCTTCATGTAAAAGTGAGAATGTCGTTACTACATTTCGAATCGCATCCCCGAAGGATGCACAACCCAAATAAAATCTGATTCAATGCACTCACGTAACTTTCTTTACCCTAAGCATGGGCAATGCCTTTCTCACTTCACATTCAGATATAGAATAAGATACCATATTGCAAGGATTGCGTATTCAGTTGTATCAATCGCTTGCAAAGCTTAATTGTTCGCCTGGTAAGATGGGGTTATACTCAGCGGCTTATAGCTACCCTTCAGCTAGCTCTTATTATAGGCACCACATGTACAAAATTTAAACAAAATCGTTAAAACCGTTTTCGATAAAATCGCGAAAAATTACATTTTCTTCATGTAAAGTGTAAGAGTAAGTCATCGCCATTCTTCGTGCCACATCCCCAGAAGGTATGTAACACAAAATATATATTTTGTAAATACAATTTTTCGTTCTCGAGCTGGGGTGTCCAGACACACAGATGTGATTATGAAATTAGCACTTTAGGTAGATTTTGAAGAAAAATCTACTTATTGCAATCGATACCATGTCATGACTTTCGACAAATTATTTCATATCTTTACGTTTCATGATTCCCTAAGTACGAAACCACCGCCCATTCAAAAATAATTTTTGTGATAAATACACGCTACCGGCCATATTTTTGAAGATATTTGAACCAAATTTTATTATGTTATTTCTAGGCCCAATAGTTAGGACAAGTTCGTTAATGAGCAAAATTGGCCCAAGGGGGTGGTCGGGGGAGGGGGTTGAAATTTTAAAACATTCATATCTCGGCCCCTATGAAGTATAGAGGGAAACTTTGTTTGAATAAATTAGAGTACTCCCTATGGAGTTCACAGTGACAGCAACGATTCGGGGGTTTTGGGGGTACGAGGGGGGTGGGGGATGGAAATTAGAAGTTTTTGAAACCACGTCTTGTGGGGTATCGTTGAAAAGCTCTTGATGAGTACTCTACAAATCAATGACTAGTTTCTCGATAGTTCTCATATAAGGCGATATTTGAATGTTTGAAAAAGTGCTCTTTCCTTTTTCTGCAGTTATTATTGCGGGTTTGTCATGCCAAGGATAAAGAAGAAGAGTGCTGCGCAGGTGCAATAAATTAAACCAAAAGCACTTCGAAATGTACCTCAGCCTGTTGGCCTGTCTAAAGGGATTTGTTTTTTATTCAGGGGGCCTCAAAACATGTTAAAAACTTAACGTAGAATTTCGGTGTCGAACACAATAACATACTTCCTCTAGAGAAACAACAGAGACAATAATCTGTGGTTCATGAATGCTTATATAGGCCTATACTTCCTCTACTTTGTAACAACACAAGATTGCAAAAGAAATAACAGGATATATTAACATTAACATACTAAATAGGAGTTAGAGTATTTCTTATTCAGTCTTCAAATTCTGCATGCATTTTGTTTTGCAGGGTAAATCTACGGCAGTACATTTTAAATGTCAATTTATAAAAATGCCATTGCGTAATTAATTCTAATGTAGTATGTGAAATTAAACTATCAATGTAAATCTAGATAATATCTGCTGCACATAGTAAACAGGTTAAGCTTGATAAATCTGCGATAAACATGAAGGGGTTCCAACAGTAAATCTTGCAGGGGGGGCCGAAGTTCCTTAAACCAGCCCTGGATAAACGTAGTAATACATTACTATTTTAGAGTAAAATTTGCTATTTCCTATTTAATAGGAATAGCCCTGGTAATGAATATCAGCATTCGGTAGCTTTATTTTCATTCACTTTCACAAAAAGTGTGCGTGGAACGCCACGCGACAGAAGTGAAACTTGTTTTATTTTTTGGATTGTTGGACATTTTCAATATTGGGTTTTTGGACTTTCCTTATTTTGGATTTTTTAATTTTGAATTTTTTAAATTTTGGACCTTGGAATTTTCGATTTTTTAACTTTGGATTTTTAGATTTTTAATTTTGGATAAGCCTAATCATAGCGTTGATGGTTTTCTTTGCAGTCCTTTCCGTCACAGCCCCACTAATTTCTTGACGATTTTGCTCGCAACGCAAGTTTGAGTTAGCTCTCGATTTACTCCTACCGCGGCTAAAGAAGTTTCACTTCAAAAATTATTTTATTTACATCCTCAAATAAAATTCCTTTACAAACACATTTCTTTACTGAAATGCACTGATTCACAAGTTGAAAACGCCATTAGTTGGATTGAGGGTGGTAATCTGGAATAGAGGTACGTGGATCTTTTGTTGGAAGCTTCGGGCATTTACGTTCTTCACGAAACTTCATAGCTTGAGGTATCATGGAATCCAGCACATCTAGTCTATGCTCGGAACTCGGATGTGTTGACAGAAATTCGGGAGGCACATCATCATCAGTCATCTTCGTCCACAGAACAGTTGACTCTCGAATATCGTAACACGCCTTCGCAGTAAGTACCAATCCGATTTCATCGGCTTCTTTTTCGAGATGTCTTGAATAAGGAAGGTGGAACATTATTTTGGTAAAATAACGGGCCAAGGTTTCATTCACTTTAGCAGCTGCTTCCGGAACGACAGCATATACGACAAGAAGAGGAATCGTAAGTATGTTATTTAATAAGAACAGGTTGCTGACCTGTTCTGCGCCATGATTAAGAATGACGTGTGATATTTCATGAGAAATTAGAACCGCAAGTTGATCGTCATTTGTACATAATTTAAGTAAGCCTGTAAATATGAAAATGTGTCCAGTTGGTAACACAAACGCATTTCTAACATCTGGTTCATCTATGACCGTCACGAGCCATTTGCGATTTTGCACTTGCAAAATATCATTGTTGCTATTCAGCAGCTTATTTGAAACGTTTACGATTTTTTTGAAAGAAGGATGCGAAGGTAGTAAAAAATTGCCTTTGTGCTTTTCTATTTGAGTATCCACTTCAGATTGAGCCAGAACTCGGATCTGCTCGTTGCTCAATATTATAAACCTTCTCCTTCCGGTGATAGGATCAACATGCAAATGCATTACATAGTAAACAATAAATCCTCCAATGAAAAGAATTCCAATTATATAAAATTTGCGTTTACTGCCTTTTATTTTTGACAAAACCTTCTCTCTTTTCTCAGGAGGTAATTTCTTCCACCATATTTTAGCCGTTTTTCCGAAAAAAATTGCTGCATACTTCGCTAATGGTTTGACTAAAAGGAGTAACAAAGGAGGAGCATTTTTGACGGAAGATGTTTGAAACTGGCGCTTTTCTTGTCCACATCCTAGTAGTGTAGCTTGTGCTTCCGGGTTTGTTTTCATCCAAGTAACACATTTCACAGTAGATAGCCTTGATTTTGATGCAATGAATGGGGTTTCCCACCTTGATATTGATGATTTTGTTATAGCTAATCTCTGTGGAGAACTGAACACATTTCTGGCTGCATTACAGAGACGAAACATCATTTTGGTCCTGCAGCACGATAGCTACACTCCATATCTAAAACACGTGAATATGAGACTAATCCATTCCTTCTCTCTTGCTACATCACTTGAAAACATAATTATTAGTTTCGGGTAAAAGACAAACATAATGCATATTCAATCAACTTACATAATTTGCTGTTATATACAACATATTGTTTACTTACTGACACGGCCTTCTTCATTATTCAAATCCCACACTAAATGCGCGGACAATAGGTGGCATTGGCTCGACATGATATTGTTTCAGAAGGTAATGGACGAGATTATGACATGTTAAAATAATGTTAATCAATGGAGTAGCAGCTTTAGAGATAACTGTCCAATTCTGGAGTGGATACTCACGGGATACGTTAGTACACCGTAGGCAAATCATAATTAATTTACTTTGGGTTTAAAAAAATAACATTCGGTTTATGCTTTCATTTCACACTTTATAAAGTGATATAAATTTGCCATATATCGAAAAGTATGAACTTAAAGCTTATTTATAGTAAGAAACTGAGCAATCCTTCTCAAATTAGCAACATCCAATAAGACTTTGAAGAATAGAATCCTGTATTCTACGCACGAAGCATAGGGCCTACTAATGGATGTTTCATTATTAATTTAATTACGCTTATTTTCCTATAGAGGATAGATAGAGTGACACGCGGCAAAACCATCGACTCGAGACCATCAATAATAACATATACAGTACTGGATTCCGACGGTTGGTTGGTTGGTTGAGGGGTAGTTGAAAGGGTAACGATTCTTGGACATTGTAACATTGTATCAATGTTATGAATAGGGACCGGATTTTTAGGTTTTTAAAAACACTGTTTTAGGTTTTTCATTAGGTGAAATAGGTTTTTTTAGGTTTTCCCCCAAAATATTGTTTTCGGGTAGAATAATAATTGGTTTAATTAATTTGAATGTGCTACCCACTGCCGTAATAAACTCGATTTCATTTGTTTCGGCATAATTAACACGTCTTATTAAAATTCACAGTGTGACCACTAAGTATGAATAACAGGGTAGTAATAAAGGCAAACAAGGGCTTTAAAACACAGAAATCTATACCTTGTTCATACACGGCAACAATGGTTGTTCGTACGAATATTTTAAAAGGAATACGCCGGTAATCTTACACTTCCTCTCTAGATATTGTCCATCCTAGACGACAATGGGTTGATCGAAACGCTGGTGGTATTAATTTCAACCCGACAAAAATGATTGTCTCTCCGCAAAATATCGATTTCTCAACTGACAAACAAAAAAGAAAAAAAAAAGTAGCCTAAATTAGATATTTTAGGTTTTATATCCCGTTTAGGTGTATTTAGGTTTTTATACCCCATTTAGGTATTTTTAGGTGCCATAGAATTAATGTGGGTGAATCCTATGGACAAGATTCGAAAAAGTGTATGAGCGCTTTTTGTTTTGGAAGTAAGGAAAAAAAATAGGTAAAAACCTAAGAATCCGGTCCCTAGTTATGAAACATAACTTTCAAAATCTCCCCACCGGAACGCACATAACCATGTGCTCAAAACTGCGAGCCCAAAAACAGCATCTCCAACTCCCTACATCTTTGTCATAAACCAAAGTTAGACTGAATGTAGTATAAAGGAAACTACAGTACGTATTATGTGGAAGTGCAAGGGTCGGGTAATTTTGTCCAGAGGCTCTTATTTAGTCTTGGAGTTCTTTAACGTGCCCTAAACCTACCATACGGGATCCACGGTTTATAGTCCTGCCCGGAAGACTCTCTGTCCAGGAATTTTACTTTCTGAAAAATCGATCGACCGCTGCCGGGTTCGAACCCGTGAGCTAACCGTGGGCACTATCTCTGCACTATGGTCAACTGCAAGAATATTTTATTTATTTACTACTTTCTGGTGTAGTTAAGGCCTTCAGGCTGATTATACCATTGGATACCAACTTCAAAATGCGATAATTCAACTTCATGAGATCGTAAAACATCTATGTATGTGTATAGGATAGAAGCAAAGCATATTCAACAACAGACCATATTTTATACTTAAAAAAGTAAGAATAATATTCTCCAAAGAATTGTGGTTGCTTTACGATCAGGAATGATGATAAGTTTTTTTAGGAATGGAGTTTCGGGGATCTGTCGCTGGAAGCGGTGGACATTTAGATTCTTCTCGTAGTTTTATGGCACGTGGCATCAGTAAGTCCAATGCTGCTCGCCTATGTTCTGATCTTGGATGCGTTGAAAGCCATTCAGGTTGTTCATCATCCGTCAGCGCCATCTTGGTCCACAGCACACTTGCCTCGCGGACATCGAAGCAAGCTTTCGCAGCAAGCATAAGTCCGATTTCATCGGCTTCACTCTCTAGATGCCTTGCAAATGGCAAATGAAACATAACCTTTGTGAAATAATATGACAAAATCTGTGTCGCCGCAGCTGCGCTATCTGGAAGAATGACCCACATTAATATAACTGGCAATATTAATAGTAGATTTATGAGCCCTAAATTGCTTATCTGCTCTGCCGAATGTTTAAGAATGACGTGTGAAATTTCATGCCCAATAATCACTCCTAGTTGGTCATCACTGGAACACAATGTTAGCAATCCAGTAAATATAAATATGTGTCCAGTTGGTAGCACAAATGCATTTATGATTTTAGGGTCGTCTACGACTGTGACGACCCATTTGCGCGACTCCACCTGTTGAATGTCTCCATTACTTTTTTTTAGTTTGTTCGAAACATTCGCAACTTTCTTAAAAGAAGGATGAGAAGGTAGCAAGAAATTTGCTCCATGTATTTGTACTTGGATATCTAATTCCGCTCGTCCCATCTGCAATATCTGGTCATCGCTTAATATAATGAATTTTCTTCTTCCAGTGAGTGGGTCCAATTCCATATGAGTTCTGTAAAAAATTAAAAATCCGAAGATCGCTACTAAACCGCCTCCATAAATACTGGTCCTACGAGCTTTTAAGTTTGAAACAATTAATTCTCTCTGTTCTGGAGGTAAATTTAACCACCATTTCCTCAGAGTTTTCCCAAATAAAATGGCGGAGTACTTAGCTATCGGTTTAGCTAAGAAGAGAAGCAAGGGAGGTGCCTTTCTGTCTGCTGATGACTGAAAAGGTCTTCTCTCTTCCAAGAATCTTACTTTTTGCCGCCTGTGAATTTCGCATGCCGATTTCTGCCTTGTAGCCCATTTCACTGAAGCTGATAAATATTCCGGTTTCTTCAAGTATGATTTTGATTTTCTCGGTATCAGATTTATTCGTGGCACTCTCGGTAAATTCCTGAGTGCAGTCAATAAACGAAACATTTCTAATTTAGTTATGAAATAGAAAAACTGTTCAAGATTTGACCCTCTTCATATTACGGGCTCCATTATTCCTGGACTCCTTGGGAACTGAGGGAGTTCCCCACGGAACTTGTCAGACTGAAAGCTAATTCATTGCGAGTTACAGAAAGCTTCACATAACTTATGACCACGATGTTTACTATTACAGATGCATGGTAGCAATTTAAATCATTTCATAATAGCAAATTTAATAGATTGCATTTGTTTCGTTAGGCCGCGTGGATAACCAAAGCCAAATATATTAAAGTGTGCGCAAATTGTTTTTCGGCTGTTTTTCTTTTAAGTTTGATCACGGCACACACAGCCCGGCAATCTGGGTCCCGGCGGTGAAGCCAAGCCTTGCGCTATGCCGCCATCTTGTCTCACCTGAAGACACCCACTGAACTACACGCAATTCAATGGGAAACTATCACGAGAACTTAGAATAAAGTCTATTTTCACAATTTTCTATTGGAAATTTTGTATCCACTAGTGAACACACTGAAACCACATTGAAAAAGCACGTCCTCTTGCTATTTTTCTCAAGTATTGGTTCCTATTACTTGCTAAAAATTAGGTTTTAGATGTGAAACTTCTTTAGTCGCGGTAGGATTAAATCGAGAGCTTGCGTTACGGACAAAATTGTCACGAAATTAGTGTTATGCTCAAAATCGTCGCGAAATTAGTTTGGTGTGACGGAACGGACTGCACAGAAAACAAGCAACTCAATAATTAGGCTTATCCAAAATTCAAAAAAAATAAAAATTTAAAAAATTCAAATTAAAAAATCGAAAATCCAAAATTTTAAGTCTAAAAATTCGAAATTTAAAAATAAAAATAAATTAAAAATATAAAAACTTCAAAGATCCAAATTTTAAAAAATAATCCAAAGTAAAAAAATCCAAATATCCAAAATTAAAAAAAATCTTAAAATCCAAAAAAATAAAAAAACCAAAATTTAAAACATTCCAAATTTAAAATCAAGAGAAAAACATCAATACTATTAATAAACTACAGTATTGCTCAATTACAACACGCACAGTGAAATGACAGGCATAAATGAAATAAGGACATTATTTTATTAAGACTATATTTTAGATAACTTCCATTCCATTGATCAAAAGAATCAGTATATGGGTCATTCTTCAAATACGGGAAAATTTGGAGTGTCTAAAATCAAAATTTTTTAGTTTATATTTAAAATCTCAAAAAAATTGCTAAAATACTTCAGGGGTTTCTTGATAATAATAAGACACCAGCAGAGCTTAAATGTTTATATATATATTTTTTTAAAGCCATGTGAATGACATCCGTGTACATGTGGATGGCAGAAGGCCACATTAATGACTAACTTTGGCAACAATATGCTTTTTTTATGTGGTTTCATATTTTTCTCAGTTTACTTCAGTTTATTTTGCACCAAATTTGCAATTTTGTGTGCATACTCCGGAATCAATGCAATTTTAACTAGACTGTGTTTTTACGGTTGGGGGGGGGGGGATCAAGCAGAAATTCATTTAATCAGTTTTAAGATTTTAAATACAGGTCACAGACACCACAAACACAATAGTATCCTACATTTATCATCTACATGACTTGAGAGTCATCCACGTACCCCTTTATGAGGAATGTGGATGAAACAAAAATTAGGCATGTGGATGACAAAAAAAAAAGGAGTTTAAGTGGTCTCAGCAAGCCATTCCTAAACCTCTGTAGGCTTAACTTCAGTCAGGTACTTTGAATTGGTAGGTTTATCATAGTGCATAATCAAAATTAATTAATATTCACTTTTTGCCTATTTTCTAGAAGTCATGTTAATGACGGAGAATAAAAACGCTTTCCTTTGCTAATCCCAAACTGTTTGTAAGCAAGCAAAATTCAACCACAAGCTGCTCTGTTAGCTTCCTAACACTGTTGCCAGTTATACAAATTTCTCATTCCTGCAGAAAATTTTTCTATTCTTTTCAGCCATGTGGATGACCAAAAACCCTTGGGACATTCTTTATGTTCATTAGGTGAAATGACAATTTTATTTTCACACAATCATACTCATTGGCAGGAAAAAAGTCGAAAAGGAAGTAACATTTTGTTTTGTGGAAAAATGCAGTAGAATATACAAAACCGGGGTATGGGACAGGGCATGTGGATAACATTTAATTGAATTAAATTTGGTTTTGGAGTATCATAATTTAAAGTTAGTGACATTTCAAAGTGGTAGTTGTGGTATGGAAGTAGTAGAAAAAACTTTTATTTCAATTTTTTATAAAGTTGAATTTGAAGGGAAATATCACTCCGGAACGCAAATTTTCCCGTATTTGAAGAATCACCCAAACATGAACTATCTACTACATATCCTATGTCACAATATAGCAAGGTAGTGATATTTTAATAATTAATTAGTCATTTTAGTTAAATCAAATTTTTAAATATTGACAACACACAGTTTTACTGATTTGAATATATGTAACTTTTGTTAACTTGAGCTCTTTGTTCAAACATGAAAATATAATTAAAGTATTGATACTAACCCGGATTGGGTAATAGTTTTTATATCAAATCAAAATCATCATATAACTTAATCCTTGCTAAAATACTGACTAATAAACATACAAACAATTTCTCAATAGAAGTGAACTGGCATTCCTGATTATTTTTTCTCTTCTTCAGCTTTCACATGTGCCTAATCAAATTAGTGGTATACTAGGCGGAACTTATTAAGATCATTCAAGTAATACATAGATTTAAAAATATTACATAGTCCAAAGACAACACAGTTATACAGAAAAACACACACTACAAATTTCAATACATTAATATGAAAAATAATATGTTATGGGACACTTAAAATAAATATTCTGCCCTTATTAAGGGTGAAAATGGCAAAAACATTAATTTTTACTTTATTTTATATTCTTGTGTTTCGTCCATTTTGTAGTGATGTAATAACTTAATGATTCGTTTAGAGCATAGGCCTATAGGTTTTTTTCACTGACACTCACTACTGTGGTATGGCAATGTTAATTACCTTGTTGGAGCACTTTCAACCGTGTGGAGCGGCCATCTTCAGCAACTGACTCCCATGATGCCACTGTTGTGGCTAAGAAGACATTTTTGAATTACTGTGTCGTAGAGTGCATGTGATTTGAACTGTAATAATTACAATTATTGTTCGTTTAAGATGTTGGTGTTGTCTTGTGTGGTGTGTTTGTATATTTCATATTGTTCGAGTGTGTTGAGCATATGACCTTTGTGGTTAATGTGTAGGATATCCATGTCTGTATTGATGTCTGCGTATTTGTGGCCTGTGCTTATTATATGGTTTGCATAGTCAGAGTCTTTGAGAGCTCGTATGTGTTCTGTGTATCGTGTTTTGAAACTTCGGCCTGTATGTCCTATGTAGAACTTTGGACAGTCGTTGCATTTTAGTTTGTAGACTCCTGGATTACTGTATTTATTTCTGTGTTGTTTGTCTGTAGGTAAGTTAAATAACATTGCCATACCACAGTAGTGAGTGTCAGTGAAAAAAGCTATATGCTCTAAATGAATCATTAAGTTATTTTATGTATTATAAAAATATGGACTTTCCTCTTTAAAATGACATAATTATCTCATCTTTAGCTTGCTTATAAATATTTTAAAGCACTGGTTTGAGTCTCAATTTCATTAAGTTAATTTTTTCCTTGTACTGGGGGGCATTTTTTCTAAACTATAAGAACCAGAGATTTATAACTTTCAGAACTTGTAAGAAATGCCACTTTACATTTTGTAACATGTAGTCATTTTATTAAAAGTGCAATCATAGAAAAAATATGGCCTACCGGTACCAAACTGAAAAAAAAAATTAAAAATAAAAATCCTTCATTTAAAAGAATAATAACTTTAGGAAAACATAAGTACCGGTACACTAAAAATCCCAATGGTAAAAAGAAAAACATGCAAAAGCATCATACAGGAAAAAAATTATTGTTCTAGTTCTAATAGTTTAGGAAAAATGTTCAAGATTCCACTCAATATGCTCCCTAGTGCAAACAGTGTAAGAGAAAATGTTGCTTTCATATAACATTGCAGATATAGGACCTTCCGGGTGCCCTTAACATACTTTGACCAAGATATTAACTATTTTAAATAATAGAATAATATATGAACTTTGTCTTCATAACTCCAAAAAGTAAAAATATTTGTTGAAAAATTTAAAAAATCAAAGGAAAAGGTTTTTAAGTATCCTTGGTCTCCCCT
Organism: Ectobius pallidus; assembly: GCA_964059195.1. Classification (NCBI taxonomy): domain Eukaryota; kingdom Metazoa; phylum Arthropoda; class Insecta; order Blattodea; family Ectobiidae; genus Ectobius; species Ectobius pallidus. The sequence goes on from CAXKWD010000007.1 coordinate 168,123,513, forward strand.
ATTCTAAATTTGAAATTGAAGGGCCTAGTTCCATAAAGGCGTAAGGCAGAAGGACATGGTTTCGAGAATTCTTGATGTTTTTAAACAATGTTACCACTCACAAGTAGCCTAGGTGGTTTAAAGTTTAATTTTATAACATATATTTTTGAAGGACAGGCTAAATTTACAATGTATTGGGATTTTTTTACAACTAGAGGTACCTAAACATGTCAAACAAAAACTGAAGTACTTTTACAGTAGCAAAATCTTTTTACTTTGTATCATATTATTTGTTTTTACTTTATTTTAGTAAAAACCTTTATTTTAGTATTTACTTTATTTTATTATTTAGTAAAAAGATAAATTAACTTTATATCGGAAGCTGAACTTATGCGCGTGAAAGAAAATTTCCTAAAAAAAAGTGCCAGTAATGTGTGGATGCAACAAGAGAACAATTCCAACATCTCTTGTGATGAAGTACGTGTTTATTTTCATTGTAATCTTAACTGTAAATGTGAGAACCTGAATCATTACACCGACCGTGGCTCTATTAGCGTAGATATTTCACCCGATCGCTCGGGAGTTGGAGCTGTGCCCGCCGCACCGCAGGAACCTGCGTCATTGGCCAACTCTTGCGTGGAACTCACTGTAGAATGAATGTGCAGTCTCACAGGTCTTTTCTTATAACTGAGCAGAGGTTTAAGGCACAAGTACAATATTTCACTGAGTATTTAAGAGATATGAGGAGAAGGCATAAATGTTAAAAACTCAAAATTAAAGATTTGTGCCTTACACCCTTATGGAACTAGCCCCTTCAATTGATAAACAGAATATTTACAAATGTTTGAAAATAGCCAGGCGATTGTAGACTGATCTGTGATCAATCTTATGTCTATTAGTTTCCCTAACTGCATGATTAATGCGAATTTTCAAATATGACAATGAAATTACTTGTGCAGTCTCACAGGTCTTTTCTTATAACTGAGCAGAGGTTTAAGGCACAAGTACAATATTTCACTGAGTATTTAAGAGATATGAGGAGAAGGCATAAATGTTAAAAACTCAAAATTAAAGATTTGTGCCTTACACCCTTATGGAACTAGCCCCTTCAATTGATAAACAGAATATTTACAAATGTTTGAAAATAGCCAGGCGATTGTAGACTGATCTGTGATCAATCTTATGTCTATTAGTTTCCCTAACTGCATGATTAATGCGAATTTTCAAATATGACAATGAAATTACTTGTATCAATCTATTAACATGAGTGTCCAATGGATTTAAGTCCAATACATGAGTATTTAATGAGGGAAACAAACCTAGTTCATTTGCTTCAGCTGCGACTTTGTAGGGTATGTTACTTTTCACAATTGAATTGATGCCTCTGCATAAATTCTCTCTAAAACATCTTTCACTTAATTTACATACTCTAACCACATCATTTGAAGGAATAAATAACTTCCCATTACTTTTGAAAGAAATAAATGAATATGGACATTCTGTCTGTGTAATCGCTTTTTTGCAGTTGTCACACTTTAGAGAACTGACTACTTTCTTAACAACATAACCTGATATGTATTCAACAATACTGTCTGACAACAATGTTAATGTTGAATAAGATGGGCAATAATCATGATCAGAAATCTGAACTGGTGACTGAAGACATAAGGGATCATCCTCATTTTGTATAAATTGAGTGCTCTTCGCATCACGAGTACTACTTACATTAAGGATAGGTATACTATCTTGTGAAATGCAATTTCCTGTTTTTATGCATTTTAGTTCATTCCTGGTAATCAGTCGTTTGAAGGCTGATTTGAACTGCAAACATGTGGGATTAACGTTCCAACCTCCTCGTTGCCTTATGAGACCAAAAAATAGTTCTACATGATCCTGGCTTAATTTGTATGTCAGAAGGTATTCCATTTTTTTTGTTTTTACAAACATGTCATATAAATTCTGCACAGACAATAAGCACACTTTTAGGCCCACAAATCCAACCTTCCTATTACACGTTATAATCTTCTGTTCACATTCCTTATCAGTGTATAGGGAGTCAATGTATGCAATAGCATCACAAATGAATGGACTCCATAGATTTTCATTTTCCATTGCAAGTGGGGCTTTGAATGCTTTGCCAAATTTGCTGGATGAATTGAGTAAATCAAATATCTTGTCCATATATTTAAGGAACTTCACAGTTTCTTCACAACCTTCAAATTCTTGTAGCTTTAACACCACATTACAGAAATCCAGTGCCTCTGCTACTGATTTACTAAGTGTCTGAACTGCAGGTCTCACACGCATTTTATGTTTATGCCAGTTGATATGTTTCGAGGTTAATTTGTTTGCCAGACACAAACCCTCGGCACTTTGTAATTCGAATAGAGATTTCACATAAGACCAGCGAATTGCACCGTCTTTGCGATAAATTATTTGTTTCTCAGCTAAACAGTTGCGTACAAGTTTGATCATATGACAGGCATCAAGTAATACAGCAACTGATGCTCCTGACAGAGATGGGTGAAGAAAACTGGTTTTGAGATTATTTGCATCAGATAAATTAGCTCCCAAGTTGTTGGCCATACTTATATTGGAGCTGGCTCCATCAAATACAACTGCAGCTATGGTGACACCAATTTCATGCAATTTGTCGATGCAACTTGACATTAAAAATGCTCTTTCCTGACCTGAGAGTGAATCGATAAAAAAATAGCCACAAGGGATCTTCCAGGTATCATTTACTGCTGTACACATAATTACACAGGCCATTTTTGCCGTGGGTAAACTGTCATTATTAATTTCGGTACCAACATCTACATAACCTATAATTTTATTTCCAGTATATTCTACATGTTCCTTCAGGCACATATCATCAATAGAGAGGCATACTATAGGAACTTGAGCCTTCTCGTTGCTTTCTCTAACTTTACATGCAATTGCATTAAAAGCTTCAGTGCACAGACCTGGTTCACAATCAATTTTCATATACCAGGAACGTATTGTCCTTGTACTAGGCAATGAATTATTGAACTTCAACCGTACAAACTCATATGCTTTTGGTGAGAAATAGTGCAAGGTCAATGCAAATGATCTTAACAAAGGTTCATATGCCAAGCCGTGTTTACTTACTCTGGTTCCAGCACTCTGCGCTGCTCTGTCTAACAAGCAGCATACATCAGAAGGGAGTGAATTTTTTAATATTTCAGCATTATTTTCAAGAATGAGTTTTTCTTTCACTAACAAGTCAATAACTTCTCTGTCATATTTTAATTTTTTCTCATGCCGTCGTACCTTTTGCTGCAAAATCTTTATTTTCTTTCTTGCACTGCAAAGCTCAACATTTTTCTCACTCAATTGGGTCATTAATTTTCTTTTCCGGGGTGTTAATGGTTCAGAGCCACCACTATTGTCACATGTACCAATACTATTCTCACCAGAATTTACACCAACTTCAATCTTGACAGTTTCTGTTATTGTGATTTCACTGGCACACGTAGCGATATCAGGTTTTGAAGACACATGTCTCACTTTAGGTGGTTTCCGTGGGACTACATGTCGCTTCTGCAAATGCACAGGATAAGAAGGAAATACAGAGGGAACTGCTCCTTCTCTCAGCCTCCTGGTTTGGCCAGTATAGTCCATATCTTCGGGACGAAAATGTTGAGAGCACACACCTGAAGCTGTAGTCGGTTGCCAATTCTTTCTGTTGATCGCCTTTATCCATGCTTCCCGAATGTCCTTCTTCTTAGGAACTCTGAAATAAATAAATAAATATTAAATATGTTAATTATTAAACTCAAATAAATGATGCAATTAATTAGATACGGTAGGTATTCCTGCATGCATATCATAAGGGCCTACTTATTTATTTACTATCCAAAAGTTTAACCATTTTTGTACCTAGAGGTATATTAAGGTTAGAGTTATTTACAAACATAACATGAAGTATAACATAAGAATATTAATTATAGTGCATAAGATGGCTTATATGTTAATAATTACTTAGGGCCTACAAATATTATAACACATGCTTAAATTCTTAAGGAAGTATGAATAATACAAGAAATAACTATCAATGTATGCTTACAGTTATTTATAAAAACATAAAACATTCCTAGTAACTAAAGCATATTATTTACAATGCAAAAAATACACATAAATTGAGGTTAAGTTGATTTGCAATTTCTAAATGCTAAAGTAATATATGACTATTTTCAGTGTATGAAATAGTTAACAATATTAGGTTATGGTTATTTACAACCATATAATACATTCCTAGAAACTAAAGCATGCATAATGCATGAAATGGCTAACAATAATAATAATAATGAAATGCCTACTTACGCATGTATTGAAACGTGTTCCTTTCCTTGTTTCTTTCTGTCGTAGTATGAAAAATTACACCCGAATACCACACAGGTATTCACCATTTTAGAAAAAGTATTTATACTCCTCAGTCCAATTACATTATTAGCTAAAATGCTAAAATTCACATCGCTGTAACGCACTTGTAGCATGTACACGATCAGCTGCTGCAGTGTAGTAATATGGCGGTCCAGACATTTTTAGTGATTTCGATGCCTGCATTTTGACAGAGACTTTTGTCACCATAGAATCAAGAGTGGAAGTGAAAGGTTTCTACAACGTACATGCATTAGCAAAGAAAAATGTTAGAGGTAGACCATCAGGAGGAGTGGCATGCCTAATCAATACAAAGTTAACCCCTTTTGAAATACTTCTGAAGGAAGAGGATCAGATAGTTGTCAAAACAAGAATAGGGATATTAGTAGGCGTATATTACAGACCAGATTGTAGTGCAACAGATGTGATAGACAATATACAGAGAGCCCTGGACGTCATACAGACTAATGATAAAATCATTATTGCAGGAGATATGAACTGCCCATTGGATAAGACGAATGGGAAAACAGAAACGGTCCTTAACTTCCTTGAAGAGGAAGGTCTCGTATTGGTAAATGACAAGAAAATGCTGACGTACTTGTGCCACAATGGGGGGAGTGCCATAGACGTAATATTCACAAGAGGATACGATATATATGAGCATAGCCTTATGACGGATAGCGACGCAGCTATACTTAGAAAACACATACCAATCAAAACAACTCTGAAAGTAGCTAAGAGACCAAGAGAACAATTAAAGCCCCAAAGGACAAGAAGAAGACTGGATTTGAACCTACTACATGAAAATATGGACCAAATTGCAGGCACCTTGCAAGCGGTTAATGAGGGACGTCTGGAGGAAGCCATGACGGAGATAACTCACTTCATAAAAGAAGGAACAATAACAATGGAGAGTACGCGAAGAGCACAAAAATGGTTTGACAAAGAATGCTTCATGGCGAGACAAAATGCCTTAAAGAAGCTGCACACAGCGCGAAGAACAAGAGAAGTGGAAGACCTGAAGTGTTATCAGAGTGCAAGAGGGAAATATAAGGAACTCCAAAAGCTGAAGAAACGAGAGTACAGAGAAAAGGAAGACAAAAAGCTCATTAGAGACAGCGAGAAGGACCCTAACAAAGCACTCAAGACGAGACAACCGCGCTTCCCGGCAGACATCACAATGGAATCATGGGAGAAATACATGAAAGGATTACTAGCATCCAAGGATACCAGACCAGAAATAGACGACAGACCGACGACACAACACATCAAAAAATTCACCAGTGAAGAAGTAAAGAAAGCCATCATGTCAGGCAAGGCAAACAAAGCACCGGGTGTAGACGGATTATGCAACGAACATCTGCAGTTGTCGCTACCCTACCTAGAACCTATCTGGACAAAGTTGATGAACCAATGCCTAGAGTCAGGAAATATCCCTATCACATGGCGGAAGTCAATCATAAAATTGCTATACAAGGGCAAGGGTGATGTAAGTAGACCTGAATGTTACAGGGGTATAGCTCTGGAATCGGTAGCATTTAAGATACTTACCAAACTTTTAACTCAGAGACTAAGTGCCCTGGTAGAACCATTATTACCAGAAGAGCAGTTCGGGTTCCGGAAAGCTAGGAACACATTAATGGCTGCAGAATGCCTTCTAAAGAGTATACAAGAGAGACTGCAAAACCACGAAAAGAAATATGTCATCTTCATAGACTACTCCAAAGCTTTTGATACGGTCAACAGAACAAAAATAATAGAAAAATTAGAACATCTCATAGGGCACTCGAACATGACAAGGCTAATATCAAATATACTGGCACACAATCAGGTGCAGATATGTGACGGAGTATCTCTATCGAGCTGGATTGATCAAACAATCGGAGTACTACAAGGGGATCCCCTGAGCTCGATACTGTTCAACATCCTGACACACGACCTTCCAAACAAAGTAAAAAATAGAGCAGAAAACCTAAATGTTTACATGTATGTAGATGACATGGCTCTAACCGCTGATGACATACAACACCTGCAAATAGGAATGGATCTCATCACACAATGGGCAGATGAAAATGAATTAATAATAAACGTCTCGAAGACAGAGTTAGTGGTATTTAGAAAAGGAGGACGTTTAACCCGGGATGACATCATTGTGTGTGGTGAACATACGCTGACACCGAAAAGGAAATTTAAATACCTAGGAATCACGATGCAAGTAACAGGGACCACCTTCACAGTCCACATAAAAGAGAGACTAGCAGCCGCAATTAGAAGCATAGGTGACATCAGACACATACAAAAGATGTCAGTCAGCACAGCTATGGAACTCTTCCGGGTCAAAGTGCTACCCACTCTCACATATGGTCTAGAAATCATTTGGGAATACTTAACAAAGAGACAACTACAGGAACTAGAAAGCATGAAACCAAGGTACTTGAAGAGGGTGCTTGGGATCTCAAAATTCACAAGATCAAGGTACACATATGTATTAGCCAGAGAAACCTACCTAGTAGAAGACCTGAGGATGAAAATGCTGCTGCCAAATACACCGGCATACGAAGAATTGCTGAGAGAGCTGCAGACGAAGAAGGACTCAATTGACGAGAGCTTTTACAGGACAGATGCCATGATGAATAAAGAATGGATGAGAGCAGAGTACGAGCTGAGGCACATAGTAACACGCTTCGCGGTCCACGGCTTTCATCATCGCATCTGCACCAGGAAGACTTACCATCAGACGTGTGAGGAGTGCAAATGTGAATTGTGCGGTGAACAGTGCGAAACTTATCACGCATTAACATGCAAAAATAGATTAGTGTCGCTGATTCAATTCTGCTCAGAATAACATTGGATTAACATTGTACCTATAATGCACATTGTGCGCAATACTACTTATTAATATGGCGGTCCTTGCATCACGTGGCTTCACTGCCGCCAATGGTACAGCATACACCATTGCCGATCTATCTCTATATATCTGTGACGGCACACTTTTATTGAATAAAGAAGGCTGTGGTTCGACACGAATAGAGGGGCATTGGTCGAGGGAGCGTACTCTCTTATAGATACATCCGTGAAACTAGCGAGAGGTGACAACACAAATTGTTCTGATTTCGACAAACGTTTGCAAACTTTTCTTTTGCCGCCGCCGTAACCCAAAATACATTTGAATCGCGAAATAACGTGAATTCATATAAAAACGCGAATAATAATAATAATAATAATAATAATAATAATAATATTAATATTAATAATCTTTAATGCTCTAAACATGACAATTATTATGGTCCAAGACTCTGTAACTCCATAATTAGGTCATATCCACAAATAGTAAATATGAACAGCAAAAAATTCGATAAGTATATAAAAAATCTTATTTCATAGGTTATAATTAGGGTTCGGATGTTTATGACATGTCATATTTTTATCCTGGCCTCCGTTTTTGCCACAAATACAAATTAAACACGAATTGAACACTAGTTATCATAGTCGGATCGTTTTTATTTTGCATATAAAGTCATATTTTTGTAATTTTTGTGGTTTTGGTCATATTTGTAATTTAACGTTATATTTCATTTATAAATTCGGTAAAAGAGCGCAATTATTCAGTGCAGGCTACATGATGGAGTTAAATTTGAAATTTATTTCAATTATTTAATATCTATGCCAAATGAACAGGTAACTTAAATTTTAAAATTAATGCAATGCAATTATAGGGACACGCAAGGTCTACAAAATATTAGGAGTATTTGGAGTTGATGAAGCGAGCAAACAGGAGAAAATTCTTTAAAAATAGAAGTTCATTACAAGTAAAACTGTAAATAACCAAAATTGTTTAAAAGTTATTTTCCGATTGGATTTATGTGATGTAAGATTTTAGTGTCTTTAAACATTTTAAATTGGAACATTTATTTTTTGAAAATACGTTATTTTATTAGGTCATATTTAGAATTTTTGGGTCATATTTAGTCATTTTTAAGGGCATATTTGCAGTCATATTTTCCACTTTATTAGGTCATAAACATCCGAACTATAGTTATAATTTACTTCACTCTGTAATTAGTCGATATTGAAGAAACCATTTTATTAGTTATACCTAAGGATTTCAATTTTGTTCTTTCCACTTTGTATTTTTTCTGTTCTTTCTTTTTTATTTTTTCTAGGTATTGATTTTAAGTTAAGAGTTATATTTTGTTTTACGGTATTATGTACTTGTATTTAAGTATGTATTGTGCAATATAAATAACTGAACTGAACACGAGCACTTATTTAATTTATCTTGCGATATTGTCTTTAAGTTCTTCTAATGTATTGCAGTTTGACCTATACACTTTATTTTTCAAGTTCAAGTTCAGGTGAAATATCTATGTAACTGAAAGAGAAATTAACTCTATCTTGGAAGCTGAACTTATGCAGGTGAAAAAAAAAATTCCTAAAAAGGCACCAGTGTTGTGTGGATGCAAGAGGAGGGCATTTCCAGCATCTCTTATGATGAGGTACGTGGTTATTTTTATTGTAATTGTGAGAACCTGAATTATTACACCGCTAGCGGCTTTATTTGCATACATATTTCACTTGATCGCTTGGGAGTTAGAGCTGTGGTAGATGCGATGCAGAAACCCGCATGATTGGTCAACTCGTATGTGAAACATACTGTAGCTATGTTGTATGGATGAGAGCTTTTACTGATACATTCCTAGCTATGCTGTAATGTCTTTTTTGGGGGCTATTCACAGCATTCCAATCATCCTCTTAAGCTGGCCACTCAGAGTCATTCCAAATAGATTGGTGTGGCATTCTTTTTTCCATTTGGAATGACATAAAAATTCTACATGCTGGAAATGAAGAAAGAGCTTCAGACTACGCGAACTCATACAATACTAAGAAGCAGGTTAAGCTACAGTGATTATTTTGTACAGAATTCGAAGCGTTAAGAGATTTCATGTAATTACCACTGTCTACAGTTATTCGTCAACAGATATTGAAATAACTGTCATAAATTGATTATTCAGTTTCAACTTATGTATGTATGTATTTGGCCCCTGAAGGGGAAGGCGGGTTGGGACTACCCTAAGCACTTCAGCCTTGTGGCTCATTGTGCCAACCTCCGGAATGGAATGATTTGCAAGCCCAACGGTCCCTCGACAACAGACCCCACCGCGAGCCCCCACGGAACTCCCCTACATCCAACAGATACCTCTACCATGCCACGTGTGCCGCTGCCTCGGTACCTCTTATAGAGCCCCCAGGTTGGCAGCACACCAGCCAGCAACTTCAGGACCACAAGCCACGGGGAGGATGGGAGAGGCCCACAGCAGGTGCTGGGGGCGAGGGTAAACCGGAAACCGGGAAAGGAAACGGGATGATTATGAGGGGGAGTTTGAAGATGAAATGGAGAGTGTTGGTGGAATGAGAGGGGGAAACGGGAGGATCCCCGAGAAAAACCCCCAAAGGTCACGGCTTCGTCCACCACGAATGACACGCCCGCCAGGCCCGGGATTGAACCCGGGACCGCTAGCATGCCAGGCCCACGCGCTAAGCATGAGCCACCGCGACGGCAGTTTCAACTTAACTAGTAGACATTACATACTATTAATTCTTCCATGCATAATATACCATATAATATCCACCTATTATCTATTGGATAAAATACGACTATTTTATATTAATTTACAACTGATGATTCTAATTTTACATGTAACAAATACTATGATAATTTTATTCATTAATCTACTTCCTATGACTAGTTGATATTCAATTATAATTTAATAATTTATTAATCAGTGGCGATTATTCCATATAGGATGTGAGGATCATCCTACACTTCATAATTCATCTACATAAATGTTTACTAGCATTCATTGTCAAAATTAAAACAATAAAATGACAAAACAGCGTTATTGTAGATCACTCGGGAAGGAAGTTAAAGCGGTTCTGTTTTGAGCAGGTTGGTATTTGTGAGGATGTCCTCAGTGTATCCATGCCGTTCTCTATATATCTGTGATGCCGTTGTTAAAGCTCTGGCAAGTGAAGGGGTCGGAGGGGAAGAGAAAGGCGGTGAGAAGCCAGTTTCATATGGAGGAAGTTGAGGACGTCTTACAGCACAGTCCTTCCTCACGTTCGATAGCTTGTTTTCTAGGAGGGGAGTGATCATATTTGTATTAATATTTATTTCATTTCTTGGTATATATTATAGGCCTAGCTATTATTAAACTTTACAGTGCTGTTTATATTTCAATATAAGTATTCCTGGAGTAATATCAAGTTTGATATCAACTATGAAAATTATAGCGGAATAGCTGATTTCATACGTGGTTAAATATTTTCATATTTTACGATAAAGCATTATTGCATTAAATTTACATCTCAGCCCTTATGCATTTTTTTACGGCGACACATATGTACGTCAATAGCAGTGAATGGGTTAATTCGATCTCTCCACACCATCCTACACAACTAAAAAACCAGGAGTCGCCACTGTTATTAATATAATGTTTTATAATTAATAACTAAATAGACAAAGTTTTAAAATATACCTACACTAAAGAAAAATTTATTATATATAACTACATATCATTACTAAGATTACACAGCCCAACAAAAAATAACTTTTTGTTTGGTGTCTCAGATGTTTTACTGGATTTTGGTTTTACTTAGTGTGCTTATTCCAAATATGCAAACAGTTTTTGTCTACCAGCTTTACTTTTATATAGATTTTATTCGTGAACTCTTAGTCTAGTGAAACAAAACCTTGCTTGAAGGTTCTTGACCATACTTTGGATACTTATGACAAAAACTGTACGAAGTACAGAAAAAAATAAATGCTGGATTATTTTTTGGCCCTCAAATTGATTGACAGTTCATAAGTCATAAAAGACTGTACAGTATGTGACAATATCAATTTTTTGAGAGACCCCATGTTATATTGTTATTGTAATGTTTATGTAATGTTAGTGTGTTGCTTTTTTCTTCGCATGGTTTAGAAGCTAAAATTAGACGTTTTTTATTTATATCAAACGTAAAAAGGGATAATATGCTTAATGGTAATACCATATCTCACAAAACTAAACTAATGACACACTTGGAATCAGCGACCTAAATATACCCAAGAATAAATATAAATTCTAAGGCACCAAAATGGCTGTTGGTCTGTGTTACTGCTACAAGTTTTAACATAATCGTGTATTTTACGGACTTCACAAATTGTGATTATTGTTAACAAAGCTTCAAGTGAACTTTGTAATTCTATACCTGGGCCGCTGTAACATTGCACTTTCCAGTTTCAACTATATGCATATTTACGTTGGCTGCACTGCAATTCTATTCACTGACAGACAGAAGCCATTCGGCTTCGAACATTGCATGCTTGAATTAGGGGATTCTATCTCATTTTTCCGTAATTAATGTATTGCGTTTCAGTATTAATAGTATTTATACAAATACAAACACAAATACACTATTAATAAAAACTCGCATTGTTCATATACAAAGGCTAATGGTATCGGAGAAAGCATAATGCTTTACATCCCTATTATTCTCGTTCCTTGACAAAGTTATAAGTGGTGTAATGGTTAAGATGCTAAATCGCGGAGCTATGGGTCCTAGGTTCAAATCCCACCCTATGCTGTAATTTTTTATTTTTGTTTATTCACTATATTTTTAAGATTTAAATGCAGTGTTTAATTTTTAATTATTAAAATTACCTGCCTTGTACTTTTTGTCAAATCTATAAATGCAGATCCAGATTTCACGTACTTTGCACCTTGGGCAAAACTTTGTTAATAGCCCGTTTAATTTTTTACTTTTACCACCAACCCCAAGTTACTGTTTTAGTGTTAAGTTTGAGTTTTACCGAAGTATAAACCAATAGTATCCCGATAGCGTTTTATTATTGCAAGTAATCCCAGGCTTCACAACATTTATTAAAAAATAAAAGTAATTTTGTTTTGGAGAAAAATGCATGATTGCTATTGCAGTTTCATTTGCAAAACAATTACCTAAAACATCTGACAATATTATGTAATATAATCGATCTTTGAAACTTTCAAAAATATTTAATATAGACTAGGTTATTTGGTAATTATAAAACATATGCTAATTTAAATTAAGATATGTTTATAAAACATATGTATTACAGGTACCATATATTAAAACAAATATTTTAGAACAAAATAATTAATGATCCAAATGTTAAAACGAGATTTTTAATTGCGAGTTTGCTATGTTTGCAAAACGAGCCCTTAAGAGCGAATGCAGCAATCCTACGAGCAAAATAAAATAATTTTTCACGTGTATCGTACACTATTTTTTAGACAATCGTTAAAATTTGTCAAATAATAATAATAATAGATGCTAGATTTATGATAAAGAATTACGCCCTGTGGAGCCAGCCATACAGATTTTCTACAATTCCTGAGAACTTTCACATTTAAAAGGGCTTAGTGAATTTTAAAATTTTTATCAAACTGAGTCTATTTCATAATCATATGTAAATATTTTTAACAAAAAGAGTTTTTCCATGTGAAGCAATCAAAGTTGGTTACTCTGGAATGTTATAATTTCATACCACCCACTTTCTTAATTTAAAACATTCAATCTAATAAGTTCAACTTATTAAGGAGGGCCGATTACATAATATTTTAGGCTCTTGAAAACATTCCTTAAGCAGTACAGTTAGTTTGTGGTAAAGTAAAAAATATTCTAGTAACAATTTAAATATTTTTCCAGTTTTTCAAGTTTGTTTTTCTAAATTATTGTCCTTCAAATAAATATGCATTTCAGGTTTTTTTAAATATATTTTAAGCTCAGACATTTTTAAAGTACACACTCATTGGACAAGTCACAACTGATATCATTGGATAAAAGTTACAAAACTTTGAAGTATCACTCTCAACTTCTGATAATTCTGACGATCTATTCAACAAATCTTGAAGACACCATATTCGTCTTGACAAAATTGCCATGAGTTATTTTCAGGAACACACTGTTGTTATGTAATAAAAGTTTTTTTTGTATATAACACCTTTCCGCTAAAACTGTTCCACCCTTTTTAGGTTTGCCGCCCTGGGCAAATGCTTAATCTGCCAATTTATAAATCAGGTCCTATATATAGGGATGCCGTTTATAGGTTGCAAATAATAATTCCTCTCTTCAGTACTTCTAGCAAAAATTCTGTGCTCCTCTCATTGTGAGTTTGATACCGTGTGTTGATAATTAATTGCTTTAATTAATTATTAATAGAACAAACTCCTTGAACACGGGTATCCATAAAACAGCTCATTGAGAACTTTCAAGAAACATGGCGTGGTTATGCGCGAGGTCTTCTGCATATCACCACGACTTTTGACGACTACTGATAATAAGGTTTTATACGCTACAAATTATATTATACAACAAAATATAAGACAGCTCATTTTAAAAATTAAAAATCATAAACTGTATTTGCGTTTGAAAATAGTATGAAAAAAAATAGTACCCTGCCTAGGATCGAACCCTAACTTTCTGCATAACTATCCAGCACCATAACCACTGAGCTATGATACCACGAAGCAATAAAGTGAATATTTATCATGTGAAGGTGCACGATGTTCCACACATAACAGGATAAATCTTTGTGTAAAGGAACGATACGGTTTTTTTTGGTGAAACTATGGGTACGGAATAATATTACATTACATAAATATAAAAAATTACTGAATGGAAGAACTGAAAAATGATAATTGAGGGATTAGACATAGTTTCGAATGTTCAAGGCCGAATACAGCCGAATAATGCCGATGGGCACCTCCTTGTCAGTACGCAACGAAGTCGAGTAGTTCATTTGTCAATCTTTGATACTGGCAACTTAACTTGTAGAATGGAAAGTGCAACCTTAAGACGGCCCAGGTATACGTCTCCAGCATTAAGATTTTTTTGATAGATTTTTATATACTAGCACTTAGAGGAGTAAGAGAAAAAAAAATATATATATAAGATGGATCACAGAACTTAAGGAAGATACGGCAGAGGTACACATTACAATAGGGGATTTAATATACAAGACAGACACACTCAAGATGTTGAAAGACAAACACACTACACTACAGATGAAAATCAACAAACAGAGAATAGGAAGAGTAGTTCCAGAAGCAGAAAGAAAATTGCGGTCAGAAAGGATGAAGAATTACTGGGCTGACAAAAAGAAGAAAAACTTCAACCAGAAACCTGACTAAAGTGGTCCTATGAAGGACAAAAAATTAAAATTAAAATGAATTAATATAATCCATTACATTTTATTGATAGAATAGTCTTAATAAATCCCACTTGAGATAACAAGTTTCAGCAGATAAATTTGCTCAGGCTTCGTCCTCACAAACTTATTGATAAGCTTATAATCTCTCATGGGATTACCTATGACAATTACAATCACTTCCACTTCTGTGAAAAACTATGTGAAAAACTGAGCTCATTAGTAAAACATTTGTAAACTTAAAAAATATGCACCATGTATGAAAAACTTGATCCTGCTCGTCCCATATTTTATAATACTCGATTTGTTTTCTAAAGCCTTGCTTCTCATACTTGATACATAAATAGCTACTATTGAGGAAGAAACTTGAAGTCAGACTGAAAAATTCAATGTCACAGCCGCTGTTCTTACCAATGGAGCTATCATGGAAACATGCCAGTACAACATTAGATTCTCCAACTGACTCTTATATCCCGATATACCACCAGGTGTTCTCAATATGAGATACCAACCCAGTGGCGACTTACAAACTCGTAAGTACTTAAAGGTGAAACCTTACCCTTACACGCAAATCATTCATAAACAATTAATACTTACTTACTTAGTTACTCAATGGCAACAGACAATTCCTAAGCAAGCTAAAGGAATATTATCTATTTTATGGAACTCGAAGGTTCATTGCCGCGCTTACCTGAGCCCGCCATTCAATCCTATTCTGTGCTAACTCCATCCAACCATCCCTTGCAAATCCTACTTCCTTAAAATCTATTCTAATATTGTCCTCCCACCTACGTCTAGGTCTTCCAGGTGGTCTTTTCCCTTTGGGTCTCCCAGTCAATACTTTTGAGATATTATGTCTTTCCTACCCCATGCATGCAACATGCCCAGCCCATTTCATCCTCCGTGATTTAATTACCCTTACTATATCTGGTGAAGAGTACAGGTCATGAAGCTCGTCATTGTGCAGTTTTCTCCGGTCCTCATTTTCATCTCTCTTAGACCCAAATATTTTCCTAAGCCCCCTGTTTTCGAACACTATCAGATTATGTTCTTCCCAAAGAGTAAGCGACCATGTCTCACATCCATATAATACAACTGGCAGGATAAATTAATGCGAATAATAATTAAATAGCTAAATAGTGTTTACTGTGAAACCTGGGCCTTGAAGCACTTATGAGTTTGTACGACGCCACTGGGTTGGTATCTCACATTGAGAACGCCTGGTGTATACCGGGATATGTGAATCAGTTGGAGAATTGAATGTTGCCATGATAGTATAATTGGTAAGAGCAGAAGCATGGAGAGTAGAAGGTCCTGGTTCAATTCCCGATTATGACAATGAATTTTTAAGTCTGACTGCACCTTTCCACCTTAGCCTACACACGGCCAGCGTCAAAGAATTATTATTCCAGCTAATATTGAGTTTTTTCTTTCATCACCTTTATCCCAATACCAAGAGATTTTTTAATGTCAACATTCAATGTATTTAATTAACAGTAACAAAAAATCATGCGATTTAGATTCCAGAAAGAGAAGTATGGCATGTTTTTAGATATAAAACAAGCATATGATATGATTATTCATTACAATTTGTTACAAAAGTAATTAAAGAGTGCTATTTAAGAGTCTTTGATTTATTTTATTTGTATTTAAGTGACAGAACAAAAGTTGTTAAAATTGAAGTAGTATTCATGAATAGGGACCGGATTTTTAGGTTTTTAAAAACACTGTTTTAGGTTTTCTATTAGGTGAAATAGTTTTTTTTAGGTTTTTTGTCTCCAAAATATCGTTTCCGGGTAGATTAATTGGTTTAATGAATTTGAATGTGCTACATAGGATTCAATACATAATACTTGTAAAGTTTAACTTAACAAAATTGACTTAAATGTGAGTAATCTTGCTTTAGGACAATATAATACAATTGAAGAAAGAAAGCATAAACAATCAAAAGAAGCAGTGAAAATAAGATTGTCTCACATTTCCTGGTTACAGTATATCACTAAATATCTTTCAAGATTCTCAACTGTGAAGTTCTTCCTGTTATCTCTTAGAATACATTTGAAGGCAGAAAATGTCCTTTCAACCTCACATGACATCAACAATGGTTGTTCGTACGAATATTTAAAAGGAATACGCCGGTACTCTTACACTTCCTCCCTTGATACTGTCATCCTAGACCACATTGGGTTGAACGAAACGCTGGGGGTATTAATTTCAACCCGACAAAAATTGTCTCTCCGCAAAATATCAATTTCTCAACTGACTAACAAAAAAGACAAAAAAAAAATAGCCTAAATTAGATATTTTAGGTTTTATATCCCGTTTAGGTACATTTAGGTTTTTATACCCCATTTAGGTATTTTTAGGTGCCACAGAATTAATGTGGGTGAATCCTATGGACATGATTCGAAAAAGTGTATGATCGCTTTTTGTTTTGGAAGTAAGGAAAAAAATAGGTAAAAACCTAAGAATCCGGTCCCTATTCATGAAACTATAAACATTGAAGTCCTCAAGGCACAATGTTAGGTCCAATTGTTTTTTGATTATAGCGTGTCATATACTTAAAGAACCTTAAATTATCACACAGAACAATGGCAATATGCATTCATACAAGATACTACTGTTATATTCTGCGGTTTAGTATGGAATGAGACTTACCACAAAGCAAATTGTGGTTTGGATCTTGATTCTTATTTAATTTCATCCTATAATTCTAAAACCACAAATATTGCCTTTCTTTTTTTTGTCTAACATTTCAACACTCGTACTCAAAAATAAAATTCATAAATATAAGTTGCACATTTATGCTGTGATTGTCCACGTATAAAGCAATTCAAGTCATGTATTGAGTACAATAATTGTTTCATAGCCCACTCTATATTGTAATATATTACAATAAAAATATTAGTAGATTTTCTCTTCTTTAAAGGGGAATGGATTTAGTTTAGAATGTTAAAGTTTTATTATATTAAAAAATCCTTGTATTGCAAGAGGCCATGGGCGTACGGTGAAATTTTGTTCAGAAGGGGTTCAATGTAAAGTCGTCTCAGCTCCATGTCCTTGTGCACATTGTGAATTAATACTTTTTTTCAAATTACTGAACAGTTGTATTGTGATAATTAATACACTGTAATAAATTAATATGCAGCTCAGTCTTTGAAATTGTTTTTCTTGAGATTTCTATCCATTTCTCGTTAAGCTAGAGTCTATAAATAAAAACTTTCTTTTAAAAAATTATCATAATACTGTTTGGTGCATAGGGCATGTTTTTCAAGTCATTTGTAAATACACTGGAGGAAAAGTCTAATTAATGCCGATTACTTCATGATAATTTTGTGGTGAGCTTGTGAGTGCTATTGGCTTTACGAACAGGTTGATGGATTTCGGCAGGAGTATTTGAGTTGTCGTTTGACAGATTCCAAAGGGATTTTTGTTTACTAGCTGAAAAACTATCAACACCACGAGGTTCTGAAATATGAATCTTAAATAAATTACGATAAATCTTACATAATGGTTTGATATGTACAAAATTGTAAAATATCTAACAACCGAATCAGAGTTCTTTTTTAAATTTCTTTCCATGATTTACAATCTTCAAAACATTGCAGAAATTTCGGGAGGGGTTTCAACCCCCTGAATCCCCCCTTACCGTACGCCCATGAAAGAGGCAATACAGTTTTGTTGACGATATAAACATAAAACCAACAGATTGTTTTCTAATAACAAGCAACATGAGTTTCATAATTTTCATACGACTATCTTAATTACAAATTATAGGCAAGTTGGATACAACTGTTTTTGTTCGACCATAATTAGTCTAAATGATTATATTTTGAGATTTTAGATTCACTCAAACAAATGCCAAGCCCACCATTGCATCAGCTGATTGTCATAGTTCTTACAAGAGATGGCAGGCTGTGGCAGGTAAAATAGAAGCTACCTTATGGTTGATTTTTTGGAACTTATGGATTTTTAAAACTTAAATTGAATTGATTTTAGTATGATATTAAAATTAACATGAAAAGAACCGATTTTATTTTAATTACAGGTTATTTATTACGCAGCTGTTACTCTCAAGGTCTCAAGATTGTTCCATGTTCGACAATAATCGATACCATACTGATGTCGAAATGAGTGTCATTTTGATACCGTTACATCACATGTAATAAGCGTATTATAGTATGGCCGAATAAAAAAGATTACGGTATCTATTGTCATATTGTCCTTCGCTTTCAGCACACCTTATTCACATTGAGTAATTCTTTGCTAGCAAGTAACATTTTTGACAACTAGATTCCATCACCCTAGCAAAAATGAATTTCAACATAATACAGTAAAACCCCCTTTTTACACTTTTCAAGGGACTATCGCAAAAAGTGTAAATGGCAGGAAAGTGTAAATTGCAGGAAGTGTTAAAACTCTAATGCTATATATAACTAAATTTAATACATGAAAATAAATAAAGGCACCTATGTACATTTACATAGTCTATTTTAAAATATGTTGAAAGTATGTTGCACAATTTAGAATAATCTCCTTGTAGCATCACACATATTAATTGAATAAATAATTGCTTTGACCATTCAATAGATTTAGATGCTGTTCAAAGTTGAGACAAAGAGTGCAAGCTCTTCTGCCAACTGAACATGTATTCCGACATGTGAATCAATACGACGTATAATTTGCGAGTTTTCTGCAAAGAAATGCATTTTGTGTTGTTTTCTTCACCTACATTATTTTGTCAAAAATCATGCAACACAGACAGTTGGTTCAAATCACAACAAATTATGCCATATGAATAAATACAGTAAAATAAAATTCAGTAAATTGTACCCGCACAAAAGAAACCAACTTCACCTGGACTAACACAAATAGCAACAGACACACCATGTCTAAAAGAGTTGGTGACATAGCCAAAAATGTAGTTAAGTGAAAGCCGTTCTTCATTGAAAACCAATGCTGCCAACAAGGAAAATATGTAAATGGCAGGAAATACAACTGTTTGAAAGTTATTAATGGCAGGAACGCTATGTATTATCGGTATAGGATAAAAGACGGGACCAGCAGGAAATGATGTAAATGGCAAGAATGTAGAAAGGGGGTTTTACTGTAATACAAACTGAACTTCAGAGGACATTTGAACAGAAATAGTTAACATTTTAGAAGAAGTATTGCATCATAGAAGGGGAAAATTTTTAACACCTTTCTTGAAAAAGGTTATCATGTTTTCAATACTTGCCGATTGTGCGGAGGATTGGATGTGGGCTACTGTGCTGTGAGCTGGCCTCATTCCCGTGCAAGGAAAAACGATGAATATATTTTTTTAAACTTATGTAACTCATGTGTCCAGAAATTGTTAAATTTTGATTTCACATTCCATAATCTTCACTACTTTGACCCTACCCAACTTAAATTACTCAAATTATATAAAAATAAATTCCATGATTAAAATCATGAAAGCTCATCTCGGCAAGTTATTCGGAAATATTGCCAGCAGAAATAACTTATACGTTTCAACATTAATTGGACGCAATGTAATTTTATAAGAAAATATAGCTTGTAACTGAATTGACTAGCAGCGAGATCATGTGAGTCTACCAGCACTCCTATGTGAGACTCGTGAATTAATAAAATTACCTTTAAAATCTCATAACACTATTTCTTCTTTATGTTCCTACACACCCATTCCATACCATCCTGAAAGAAAGAAATTAATCAAGTGAGAGGTAAGCAATGAAAAAGGCTATTTTTTACTTCCTCTGCCCGTACCATAGGTACTATAGGTAGAGGAAGTATTGTTTTCGACCCTAAAATTCGAAGTTGAGTTTTTAGCATATATACACGTTTCAAGGCCCCCTGAATCCAAAAATACTATTTTTGGAAACATGTCTGTGTGTGTGTCTGTCTGTGTGGAAGTTTGTGAACAGGCTAGCTCCGAAACGGAGAATCGTATGAAAACAAAATTTCGTATTTGGGTCAGGTACCTTCTGAAGATGGGATTCGAAGATTGGCGACAAATTTCCCTTATTTTTAAGGGGACTTTATATGAAGAAATTTTCGATTTTCTCGAAAACGGCTCTAACGATTTTCTTTAAATTTTGCACATGGATTGCTTGTACCAAGAGCTAAAACTTTTATTTGAAACATTTTTTCGAAAAAATTCTCTGAAGGGTAGTTATAAGCAACCCACTGTGAATACATGCTTTTTGCAATACGGCTTCTTGTAAATCGTACGAAAGCAAAATTTTGTATTTGAGTTAGGTACCTTCTGAGGCTGTGAAGATTGGCTACAACCTTTTCTTATATTTAAGGGGACTTTACATGAAGAATATTTTGTTTTTTGCTATTTTCTCATAAACGGCTCTAAACATTTCCTTTAAATTTTGTACATGGATTGCTTATACCATTTCAAAAACATTCTCTGAAGGGTGGTTGTAACCTACCAACTTGGTTGGTGAACAACTTAATACGCGGACATTTAAGGCATTTTATTCTATATAAGCACGTGAAGAGAGAAAAATGTACAGTTGGCCCTGCTTACAGTAAAGAAATGTCTGAGGGGAATATTTGATAAATTTCGGAAATTATTCTTAACAGCAGAAAGTTCAATAAACGTTTGCAGTCACTTGTTTTTTTTCCCCCCCATAGCCTGCGTTTTTAGTCACAACATTCAAAGAAGGGGCTATAAGATATTTATAGCATAATTAGCGTAAATGCTGCAAACTTTTATTTGGGCAGAGGAAGTTATGTGACTTTCACATCAGATTTTTTTTATCAGGAAAGCAGTTGGCCTGAGGGTTTCTGTTTTATATCTAGATTGCGAACTATAGAATTCCTATTGTTCTGCTTCTAAGCCTGCCAATAAATAACCATCTTTGTAAAACTATATCATTTTTACTATTCAATTTTTATTTTCAATTCAATTCAATTTTATTGCTACAATTTGCAATTATAAAATATACACAAATGTGATTTCAAATGCCGCCCGAAGAAGCAAAGAACGTGCTCGGGGGCGGTTCAGTTAAATACAACAAAGTAACTTAGAGTAAAATAATTATTTATACTAATTCAAAAAATGAATTTACAAAACATAGAAAAGTATGGGTTAATGCTATTTACAGTAAGGACTGAACACGTTATATTTACAACAGCGGAAATGTACTAATAAATACAATAATATATATTTTTTGTTAAACAGACTTTATAAGACAAAGCAATTATACTTTTTATAAAGTTTAATACTGGAAATGTAGTAGTAATGACAGAAGTAGAGAAATAAAAGTAATTATATAAAATTTCTAATTTTAGACTTAAATTGTTTATTAAGCCAGTAAATTCAGGATGGTTGGTAATAAATGAATTGAATAGTCTTGGGCCAGTACTTGAACAGTGCTTAACTCCAGCAGTTGTAAATTTTTGGGTACAATTAATAAGTTTAATTGATTCCTTCGAGTGTTATATTCATGATCTTCTGACCTATAATTGTCACTATGTTAATGAAAATAACCTAATAGGACGTACTTGTAAATATTGAAATATAAGTTTAAATAATATAAATGGTGACCTGCCTATAGAGATAACTGAAGCAGCAAATGTTTCCCCAGTGAGTTTATTACCAATTAAGTCAAAGACACTGAATAATCGATAGTATGAGTGCTTTAAAAATGGTGCACGGAAAAAATGTTAACCAAATTCAGTCGTGTTAGCATAATAGGAAAATCTAAACTGTTAAAACGTTCCAGTATATGGTCAAGAAACCCCATGCTGAACTAAACTTTAGCCTATTAAAGAAAATGTTGACATCAATAAATATTAAAAGTTGAAAGCTTTTCTCAAGAGAATGTCTGATGATTTCTAATGTGTGGGGAATTGACCTATACACTTTATTTTTCAAGTTCCCCCATAAATAATAGTCATATAGGCTACTGTTAGAAGAACTTAAAGACAGTATCACAAGAGAAATTAACTCTATCTCAGAAGTTGAACTTACACACGTAAAAGAAAATTCCCTAATAAGATGCCAGTGTTGTGCATATGCAAGAAGAGAACATTTCCAACATCTTTTGTGATGAGGTACATGGCTATTTTCATTGTAATTTTAACTGTAAATGTGAGAACCTGAATCATTACACCGATCGCGGCTTTATTAGCATAGATATTTCACCCGATCGCTTGGGAGTAGGAGCTGTGCTTGCCGCGAAACAGAAACCCACGTCATTGGCCAACTCTTGCGTGGGACTCACTGTAGTATGCACTTGCACAAATGAAGATTATTAATTTTTTGGTACACGTCTGCCAACATAAGGGATGGAGTGAACAACGCTTTTCATTTACCAAGCACGAATAAAAAGTTGAAACAAATTTTTATATTTTCAATTTTTATCAAACTGAGCATCATTAATAATCATATGCAATTATTCTTACTTAACTAAAAGAGTATTGTCCATGTGACTGAAATCATAGTTGGTGGCAATGGAATGTCATAAAGATTTAGAACTAGTGCGATAACACAAGTCAACAGCCAAAATGTATTCGAGATAAAATTAACCATACATTACTAATTTAGGGTCGCTAAACACGAAAATGACATCCATTTTTTACTATTAGTTCTCATTTCTACAATACACAGGTCAGGTTGTTTTACTAAAAACAGGATTTTAGCCGAGTAACTTTGTTTGAAACAGACTGCACCGGAAATTTAAGGGTGAATTTATGGCTCTAGCAGATAAGTCCAACCCTCAAACTGACATTCCTTTATAAACTCAGTTCAGTTCTTGCTTTGTGAGTGAGAAAACTGGGTATCAATGCGCTTTGAAATAGTTAAAATAGGGAGTGATTTAATCGTTATTGTGAGTGATTATAATTATAATTATAAAATAACATATATGCGTATATATTATCCTTTCTGTAATAGAATTGGCATGAAAGGCACAGAATGCCACGTAAGCGTGTTAACAATCCAAATAACTTTTGTTTTATCTGTGGAGAAGTGACTTTTAAATCGCAAAAGGTACAGTTAACTCCTATTGTTAAAAATACCTATCATCTTTATTTTGGTTGCAAGGTTGGTGATCAGGACAATCGTTTACCCCATATTTGTTGTCATACTTGTTCCACAAACCTACGCGAGTGGCTAAATGGAAACGGGGATATGTGAATTTTGCTATACCAATGGTGTGGAGGGAACAAAGCAGCCATGTAGATGATTGCTACTTCTGTCTGGTTCCTCCTGTAGTCGGAATGAACAGTAAGAAGAAGCACGTTTTAACTTACCCAAATATCCTGTCCACTATCCGCCCTGTGCCCCATAGCCATGAATTACCTATACCTATACCTCCAGCCTCCTTCACAATTGATTCTGACAATGAGTACAACACACCATCACCCCCCTCTGACGAAGCAATGCAGAGATCATGAACACCTCAAGATACAGATTTTGTGCCTGATTCAGTGAATGTAAAATCAGAGGGGAACATTCATAGGTCCCCAAATAAGAAAACTAGTGGCTGATGAACATTTTCATGGACTTCTAACAGGCAAGGAGAAAACTGCATGGGTAGCGTTCACTAGAGTTGTACTTAATTTCCTTGGCAACGAAAGGGAGTCTAATTATAGAACATTAGTGGACAATATGTTGATGGCTTATAATAGAATGGAGTGCAACATGTCTCTCAAGATGCATTTCCTTCACTCTCACCTGGACTTCTTCCCCGACAATCTTGGAGCAGTAAGCGTCAAGTATGGTGAACGTTTACACCAAGACATCGCTGCTCTAGAACGACGTTATCAGGGGAAATGGAACACGAATATGATTGCTGACTACTGCTGGTCTGTAGTAAGAGATGCTCCTGAGGTACAGTACACTAGAGAAGCCAAAAGACCATGTTTATGAGGTATGTGATTAAAGAGTACATACATTTTCTTGCATCAACAACAATGAAAGCTATATAGCCGATATCTTCTAAACGAGAACTAATAAAAAAAATCTTACTGTCATTTTCGAATTTAGGAGACCAAATTACATAAGATTTGATACATTTTATTTCGGATACAAAAGACTTTTTAAATTTTGTTGACTTGTGTAATGTGCAACTTTTACTTCTTGAGTCTTGTTCTAGAAGTTCTACTTTTAATCCAAGCTATCTAAAAATGTAATTATATCCAGGGTTTTCAGAATTTGAATAAGGGGAAGTACTTTAAATCGAGGCTGCATTAAATCAGGATCCTACCGAGGAAATACCAACCTTTACTCCTTCCCCTGCAGTTGCAGAACAGGCCTGAATTTGCCAGGGACGGTCTTTTATAGTGTGAAGACCCAGCCCTTCTGCTATCTCAGATGCTGGCGCTGCATGTAACAGATCCTGCTTGTTGGCATACACTAACAATGGTACGTTTGCTAGCTTGTCTTCCATTAACAATTCCTCCAGCTCATGACCTGTTTCTTCGAGCCGTTTCCGATCTGCACTATCAATTACATAGATCTGCAAAGTTAGGAATTATCTGCAATTTATGTAACCCCACGATAAATATCATTTTAATTATATCATCTTCTTAACCCTTTATCAGGTACAAGGTATCTGAGAGATACCATATAGAGATGAGAGTTCTCAAATTAAAAGATTGGGATTATTTTATTTTTAAAATTTTTCAAGAAATCGTGAATTATAATTAGACCTGGGATTTTAAGGCAAATGCCTATTTTGTTCCTTATGAAATATCATGAAAATTTTTTAAATATGTGGACGTTTCATGATAATTCACTTACATTTATAGAGTTTTATACTGCCCTAAAATGCCTATTTGGACCTTTAGAGAAAATTGTGCCCGGACCATGCCCATAGAGTGTTTTGATGTGCGCTCTGTAGCACCATCTTGTTGGAAACAAATGTTTGGAGCATTAATTCCACGTCTAAGCAATTCAGAACGAAATAGCGGCAATACCGAACGACATGTTCATGAGAGCGGAAAACTTTAAGGCAACGCTACATGAATGTCTACAAAATGGTGGTCGTCATTTATAGGACACAATTTTCAATTGAAACAAAAACTAATGGAAGAACTGTAAATGGCAATTATTGCTCAAACAAATGTGATAATTAAACTTTGCATTACAATGATGTTTATTATTTTTATATGCATTTCAAAATCGTCAGATTATTCTGCCGGTCCCTGTATATAGCCTCATATACAGATATACAGTTAATAAAATAGATGAATATTATTGAAATATCTTATTATCATTCTCAGGTAATCCTAAGTTGACTTATTGAGGGAATAAGGTGGTGATTTTGAACTTGATTATATTTACCCAATTATCCAGATATCTGATTAATTTCAATGGGTCCGGTCCCAATTAATAAGTGTTTTACTGTAGAAAAAATCTTTCATTCGCCCACGAATTTTAATTTGTTTAATATTTTTCAGAAACCATACATTTTAAGACTATTCCACTCATACGCCGCAGGTCTGATATTGACCAATAACGTTTAACAATTCCTCAGTTATAGACCAATCACGATTATTTATCTTAAAAAATGCTTGCTATTAATACGATGGGATTTTAACTGATAAAATCATCAGCTCGTTACTGGACACTTAAGCATCAATGTGCCGTGATTAATACATCACATGTTACCATTAAGCAGCACGACAATAGATTAGTTTATACAACACAACTTGTTTGGAAATTGAAATAATAGAAATGTACATTGATTAAAAACACAATTTCGATTCGGTGCAAGCCAGTTCATGTGCTTTTATTCTCTTCTGCTGTTAGCTTACCTGAATTAAGTTAACTATGTCTTATTTCGTCCCCTTAGAATGAAAACCCTGTATCTCAAATGGGAAACAAGAGTATTTTTAATTTATTATTAGATAGAAAAACACATATTTCAACTATTTGTCAGCCAATATTACAATGACATTTGTGCTGCACTCTGGAAAGGAAAAACGAAACCTACTGTATTGCTAGGAAGCGTTATTAAGTAACAAAACCACGTATGTGTTTTATGAGATACGTGGTTTTCATTCTAAGGGGACGATATTCACAATTGGTATCACTGTTCACAACATGGTAACTCAAATCAATTCGTGGATGGGTGATTCATAGTAGTATGCTGTGATCTCGCAGTTGTTAGTTTTGTTTTTATAGAACAAAGCACGAAAGTAATTATTATTTGTACAATCTGTTACATTTTAATTCATGGAATAGTCTTAATAAATCCAGCCTGAGTTGACGAGTTTCATCAGATGAATTCACTCCTAATGCGCAGTCAAAAATCTATCGATAAATTTGTAAACTCTCGTGGAATTACCTCTTTGGAGATTTAATTTAAATAAAAAAATATACCTACTAGTACATCAGTATTTTCGAAGTAATTTCTCCAATACGGTCGGATCTTTCTTTGACCACCAATGTCCCATACATTCAATTTAAATCCTTCAGAAACGACAGATTTTATATTAAAGCCTTGGGTTGGTGTGATATGAGCTATGTCTTCAGAAGCCAATTTCTTTAGTAAAGTTGTTTTTCCAGCATTGTCCAAACCAAGCAATAATAGCCTGAGCTCTTTATCTGGCTGAGATTTGAGTTTTCGAAGAATGGACAATAAACCCTGCAATTTAAAAGAATGATGAGTATGGGGCGGATTTCTATGACCTAAAAAATAGAATACATGCATGCATTTATGACCTAAAACACATTAAAATATGACCAATAAAATTTAAAATATGACTTTACCACTTACACATTGTGTAGGCCTATATTTTTTTTAAGTTTCATTACAATTCATTTTATTAAAAAATAAAAAAAATAAAAAAAATATATATAATGTTAATTGTTTAAAACATCTGTAAATTCTCAAAAAGTATCATTATAATGCAAAATTTACAAAATATGATGTGAAATTTCAAAATTTAATATGCATACAAATATGCCAAAAAATGACCTAAATATTCATATGCATACTAAATATGCTACAAATAGTTGAAAATTTCCTAAATATGCGGTTATATGCATAATAAAAGCCGTTCCATTTTCACCAGGATGCTTGGAATCAGGTTTAAATTAGTCAGAAACCTGAAATAATGCAAAGGGGAAAAATATGACATGTCATAGAAATCCACCTTCCTAATGATGAGTATTATCATCTTTATCCATTCACTTTAAGAAGTCCAATGCACATAAACATTGCATTTGTATCATTGTGCTCGTTATTTGATTGGTAATGTTTAGGGCAAGCCATTTAATGACCACAAAATAGTGACAAAATTCAAAATAAAAAATTTTGTTATGACCTAAAAATAGTGAAAAAATTACTCAACATTTTAAAAAATGACCGATAAATTTACTATTATTACTTAAAATTAGTTTTTTTTAAGTAATGAAAGCACTCCAATAAAGTAATTCATTACTAAAATAAAGTTTTCAAGAGTTTTCAGATTCATGAAAAAATCTGGTAACATAAGACTGTAGACTTGCTTCAGTTTTTTGCGAGTTTCTACAGGTGTGTGCTTCAAAACAAAACACAATTTCTGTGCTGTTACTACTTGTCTTGAGTCACGTAACTTTGGTCAGGTAAAAGATAAAATAAAATCAGGTAAACTGATGTAACAAAGTGCCAGAATGCTTTTGTTTAATCTGTTATACTTGCAATTACGATATGCAGAAAATTAATTTTTTTTTTAAATCGATTTCCGAGTTAAGCTCATTAAGCTGACTGATACATTAAGCAGGTCTTACGAAAGAACAAAGATCAAGTTCTTTTTTGTTTTAATCAGATTAACATCATCCACCATCAGCAGAACTATACAAATTTGTAATATCTTAACAATTGCACACCCACATTGGCTGGCTATGGGATTTGAACTAGAGACTCCAGAATGTGAGTGCAAGATGTTACCATCTCGGTCACCTCGCTCTGTTTAACGGTAGAGTTTGATAACCATAGTGAAACAATAGTGTTATTTGTCAAAGCTACCTGTATTACTGTATATAAACATTCTTAAACAATATGTTGTCATGATAACTGATTTACATTTGATAAATTCTTACCATATTACCATATTACCATAAAATGGCACTAAATTGGGCATTTCTCTGGTCAACTGATTTGGTCCATTATCAATAGGCTTTTTCCAATGGACGTTATAAAGGGTATACCAAGGGGTATATGAAAACCTGATAAAGCGAATTTGTGTTATTGCACGAAAGTCACACCATTCTGGCACTTAATAAACGAGCAGTGATACAAACTGAAGATACTTATGCTGCTGGCAGCAATATGTATAAAACCTCACTCTTACAATTAGAGGAATTAAAAATATATATAGCATTTAAAATAACACGAGGGAAAAAATGGTCCTGGTTTTGCCTGAACAATCCTTGTGCAACTATATCAGTGCTATTAACGTAGGATGTGCAACATGCTATTATCTGTGCTGAATTCCAGATGTGCTTATTAGTCCAGTCATTTGGTAGTTTTACCTGGAAAGTTTTCCGGGAGTTTTGAAAATTTGTAATTTTATAGATTTCGACGTGCTCTTTTCGAATTTTCACTTTGCTACCTCGTATCTTTGCCGCTCGCGCCGCCATATTGGAAAAATGGCGCCCAAAAACAGTTTTTTCACAATATCTCCTTTCCGACTCATTTCATGATGAAAATAGTTATGTAATAAATTAAACTAGAGAAAATTTCCTATAATTTATGTAGTAACGAATTTTTTGTAAAGTGAATAGTTTCAGCGTACGAGCGCCGCAAAATCTACACCGACACGCGTTTTGGCCAAAGCCACGGAAGATGCGGATACGCCACTACCTGCAACATTTTGCGGTAAAGCATTTAATGAGCGATTTTAACTAAATAAGGTCTCCTGATTTCAAAAATGTCATTATTTTTGTTGTTTCACATCTAGTTTTCGTGTTTGCTGTTATGGCGGACGCAATTTTAAGGTCTGTGTAGACTTTTTTGGGGGCTTATAGTAGCTAAACGGTAAGTCGTATAACAAAAAACCTATTGCAGAAGCAGTAACGGATTTTTAGAGATCTACAAGTTTGGTCTTATGACTTTTTGACGTATCTCCATCGGTTATCCCTTAGATTGAGTTAGATTTTATTTTAAATACATTCTGTATATTTTTCTCACATTATGTAATATTGGCACACATGGTATGAAAGATAGAATCATACAATTTGGTAGGAATTTGGGCACATACAACAGTCATAAGCGTGCTAAATTTGGTGTTTCTAGCTGCCCCATAATTATAGAAAAACTTGCTGGATAGCCGTGACATCATTCACATCTACGACAATCTAATCTTCCACTTACTAACATTGATGTTTATTCACTTCCAGATGAGCAATAAACTTGAAATTTGGCAAACTTATAGATTTTAGATTTATTAAAATACATGTTCAAAACCGTTCAGCTCGATCAATGTAATAAGATAAATAAGATACCATTTGGTCAACTAAAATATATTTTATAGATTTTAGCTTATAACCAATGTAAAAATTCCCAAAAGTTCACTGTCACTGAGCATTTGTACGGCATCAGATGATTTGGCAATAAATTTATTTGGCCTGCACTCACAAAAAATACTGGAATGCGTACGTCTTGGACTGTTTGAAAATATTATTTGATTTTTCCCCGAAAAATATTATCAAAATTATCCTAATTTTTAAGTATTTTTTATCATGTAAGCAAACATGACGTGTTACGCAGAAACGGTCAACGGATTCAAGTTCAATGACCCAAAATTGGTTAAGATCACCTATCGGCTATCACACCACTTACCGCAAAGGAAATAGTTTCAAATCCAGCATCAAAGCTGCATACAGTTATTTTATTATACAAAATGTCAAAATAATATTTTTCACAAATGTCAATTAACCAGATGTGATAGAGAAAAACGAAATGCATTTTCGAATTTAGCACAACGAAATTTTCGTATTTTTTCTAGGCTGATATAATCAATACGGCAATCAGGATTTCATCTACATTTGTTTCCGTAATAGTTGCCGACGAAGATGTAGATCTTCTTATTCTTTTGACGGCTCTATCTACGCGTTCAAACATAGCCTATACCGTATAATCTCAAACCAGGAATAGGAAAAATTTCGCAACGAATATATTCAACTCCATACCACTGCTGAACCTGGTGATAGGTTTGGAACGAATGTTGTCGTGCTACTGCTTCCGTCGATGGCAGCGATGCAATATAAAAATTTATTTTCATATACTGATTTTGAGAAGCATGTATTTCTATAGTTGTTTAACGACACACTTTTCACGGCACTGTAACCATACAATGCAAGGAGGAAGCTCAGCAATGATCTTTGGATCTGCATTTTGGTTTTTGAATACCTGGACAAGCTCGTTAAATTTTTTTTAATACATTAGCACATTTTATTTTTCTTTGTTTAAAGAGTGCTAATGTTGTATCACAGCCACTGAAGGCGTGCAGAAATAATATTATGTTATCTGAGGCTGTTTTATCTACGATACGTTTTGTTGAATATATTCGTTGCGAAATTTTCCCTTTTCCTGGTTTGAGAATATATATATAGCCTATATGTGTGTGTGTGTCTGAATGCGTAGATAGAGACGTCAAAAGAATAAGATGATCCACATCTTTGCCGACAACTATTACGGAATCAAATGTAGATGAAGTGTTGACTGCCGTATTGATTGTTATTAGCGTATCCGCATCTTCCATGGCTTTGGCCAAAACGCGTGTCGGAGTAGACTTTGCGGCGCTCGTACGCTGAAACTATCCATTTTACAAAAAAAAATCGTTACGACATAAATTATAGGAAATTTTCTCTAGTTTAATTTATTACATAACTATTTTCATTATAAAATGAGTCGTAAAGGAGATATTGCGAAAAAACTATTTTTGCGCGCCATTTTTCCAATATGGCGGCGCGAGCGGCAAAGATACGAGGTAGCAAAGTGAAAATTCGAAAAGAGCACGTCGAAATCTATAAAATCACCGATTTTCAAAACTCCCGGAAAACTTTCCAGGTAACCCCCTTTTTGAGCACCAAATGACTGGACTATATGTGTTCCTGCAGAAGCAGTCAAAACGCATGAGTGCAAATGTAGAAGTTTAGAATCTACATGTGTATTAGTAGCAATCCATTTTAAAATAAACCTCTCCTTCTTGCATATTTATTTATTTATTTAATATACAGTTTCTTTTAGCCCTATTTCACCATAAGGTACATTAGGGCTGTAGTTTTATGTCAATTACAACGTATAATGTACCTGTTTTGTTGCATACTAGAGTAGCCTGTTTTGCTAAAGTTTAAATAAAATTATTGTAAATCTTAAATATAGAACATATGAAATAGTGGAATTCTCTAGAACAGCATTTTTCAACCTTTTTGAACCGGAGGACCTCTAAAATGTCTAAATAACTTTACAGACCCCTAATCTTACATCCCATTTTGAAAAGAAAGCCTATATTCTTAATACTTGGGCACGAAATATGTGAAAAAATTTAACTTCTTTACTTTCCACTTGCTTTATGATATGTTTTAATGATGTCTGCGGACCATCTGCACCGTCTTTGCGGATCATAGGTTGAGAAACGCTGCTCTGCAACAACAATCCTTGCTAAAAAATTTTAAGAGTGGTTAATCATATTTAACACCACAATAGTTTAAGTGTCCTGTTAACGAAAATCTTTTCCCTTCAAAGAGTGGGCAGTCAAAAAATAGATGTCCTACGGTCTGTTTTTCTTTACAAATACAGAAATATCCATTCTCCCTTATAATTTTAAACCTTTCAAAGTAAGAGCCAAAAATTCCATGACCTGACAAGAATTGAGTTAATACAAATTCAGGTTCAATTTTGCTTTGAAGTTGGGTTTCAATATTTGGAAAAAATAATTCTTTTGTAATTGTTCCTTTAACACTAGATAGCCACTGATTGTTCCACCTAGTCTTAATGAGATCCCACATCTTTCTTCGTGCATAAGAATAAGGACAAAGAGAGTAGCTATTCTTGCATATAAATCATATGATCACACAATTAAAATTTACACCACAGTGGGTTCCCAAATCAACATCCACTTCCTGAAGTTATACGTCATAAATGCGCATGGCGCTCTGGCTTGTTCGTTGCATGTAGAGGTAAAACAAATGATACTGTATTCTGTTATGAGTTGTGCCTCTTTAAGTGTAGTGGTGTGTAGACGTCAGAATAAAGTTTTGATAATCCATAAAGGAATAATGAATAGTGTAAGGAATCCTCAATGCCTTCCTATTGTACGTACGACGCCCTGGTACAAGATAACCAGGAAGGAAATATTCTGGAAACATATTTCATCTACACTAATCAGAAAATCTATCTCGAAACACTTTGAATTATTACCATCATCATTGTACTGTATTCTATAATAATAAGAGGAAGTGTTTGTCTATTTGTGCGCAATGACTAGGGGCCGTATTTTTTGGTAACAACGATAAGCGCGAAATTTTATAAAACAGCCTCCCTTAGCTATATTTAGCTTTTATATGCTTAAAATACCAATATGAACCAAATTGAATCCACGAAATGTCGCGAAATTTAATAGATTCCGCGAAATGTGTCTATAAGCGTGAAATATGCCCCTTCTGCCCGTAAAGTGAGAAATGAGCACGAAAATGTGCCTTAAAATCACAATATTGTGTTTTGGTGTACTGTATTTTTTATTTCTTAGCAGCATGCTTTTTTTATGCTGTTTCTGTGGCTGTCGAAGATTTACCGATATATCGATATTTGTGATCGATTACAAAGATTGCAGAATTTACGCAAAGATTGTCTGTGACCTGGTTTGTATTGTTGAGTACACTCCTTTCCTGCTATGTCTTTGCCAAGTTAGCGATGCCTATGATCGATTACAGCAGAAGAGTGTAGAATGTTTGTTACTTGTATTCAGCAGATTTCGTCTTTTATCCACAGTGGTATGGTTGGCACTTCAGTTTGCAAATGGCTATCTGATGGTGTTTAGTAGAAATTACGATAATATTTCTCGTTATTATATTTGAACATTAACTCTAATCATGCCTAAATCGAAAGTTACTTCAGTTCTTACAAGGGCAGAAGAATATAGAAATTGGGGGGGGTGTTAGTTCATGTAAATAAAGAAGCAAAGTTTATTTCACGAAATACCCACCGAAATAGAAGCAAGTTAACACCGAAATCAGCCATTTAATTTCACCAATAAATCAGGGCCCTAGCGATGACTAGCGAAATCTACTGCAAGCAGAGATCTGAAATTTTAAACATAGACATGTACTGAAGGGTGGCCAAATGCACCTCAAAGGCAGATTTTTAATTTTCACTTTCGTTTGTGAGTTATTTACTTTATTTCTACGTAAGCCTTGAGGCTTTCTCAGCGTTGATTACTAATGATGGTTTCACAGGCTATGAGCCGAGTCTTCTTTCTAAGCATTGGCCCTGACTTCGGTTATCCCCCACAAACCACTCTGCTTTGACCAATGTTATTAACGTTTATTTTTCTCTCACTGCTCCTGATATGGACCGATTGCATTTTCAATGCTTTTACAATCAACAAAATTCCTTCATTCTGATTGGGCAATACACTCCAACCCATTTCCTCCAATCAAAAAATTTCATTTTTACTAAAAACATATATAAGCTCTCTCTTCTCTTATTCTACACTCATTTCCCTGAGGAAGGCCGCAGAATTGTCAGCGACTGAAAGCTTGGATGCAATATATCCTTTTACTCGGCTAATAGCCCGTGAAACCATCTTTAGTTATTTTATTTCTATTCATTTTTAATTAAATTTTAATTCTTTTTGTTAAAAGTAAGAAAATTGTCTAAATAAAGGTGCAACAAATGATAAATCAAAATATTACGAGAAAATTATACATGGAGAACATACTTTTTGTTCATTTACTACGCAATTCTAAAAAAATCCTATGTGTACCTTTTGTGTCCAACAGTGTAGTTATATTAAAGTCTTTTCGCCAGATTCCTTCAGATAAATTGAGGTTATGGCATCAATACATAGAACTGTAGGTATGATCTAGAAGAAACTTTACATATTTCAGCATAGGCCTATAAGGGGTAGAGTCAGTAAAAAAGGATTCAACATTGCAACAATTGAAGTACCTAAGGGTCTGGAAAACTACCTGAGACGTGGTGGTTGTACACGCTGCTTGCTGCCTTATCAAACAGATACCTCTATGACCTGCTGTTTCATCACAAAATACAGCAATCTGGTTTGTCAGCACTTTATCCTTTGAATAGCTAAGTCCTGGAAGCCTGGAATGTATTTCCTCATCCAGAACCTTACAGATGGGTTGTCTACTTTCTCAAGGGGAATACTGGCCTAAAATAAACGTATTTAAGTAAGAAAATATGCATAAGATCGCATTCCATTGATAACCAGACTACTCTAATACTTTTATAAAACATGTAGGCTAACCATCAAGTTACGTTGTACAGTAATACTATTTTATGGGACATGCTGGAAGTTTCTGAAAGGGTTCTGGTTTTCTAGTGTCACACAACACATAATCACATTCATTATCTAATCCTATACAGGCTGAAACCATGGTCTCAGTGCCTTCTACAGCAAGTGGAGGTCCCCACCAGGATCTGAACCCAAGATCACTTGCAAAACAGGCATGCATGTTCTAAAACCTCGAGCTTCACTCAACAGAGAATCTACAGGATGAGAAAATTATCTACAGTGAGTCCCACGCAAGAGTTGGCCAATGACGTGAGTTTCTGTGTCGCGGCGGGCACAGCTCCAACTCCCGAGCGATCGGGTGAAATTTCTACGCAAATAAAGCCATGATCGGTATAATGATTCAGGTTCTCAAATTTAATTACAATGAAAACAACCACGTACTTCAGCACAAGAGATGTTGGAAATGTTCTCCTCTTACATCCACACTATACTGGCACCTTTTTAGGAAATTTTCTTTCGACCTTGCAACCTTGCTTTTCACTCCACACGGAGTAGACGAGTAGCTGATACAGCCAACATAGGCTAGGACGTTCTTAGTTTTTGATTGGCTGGAGTAACTATCTGATTGGTGCAGTCAAAATAAAGAGCATGAGTTGAGCTATCAGCAAACTTTTCCTCCTAACAAAAGGAAGCTACCTGGCCATGCAATGAATAACGAGACTATACAAGATAACCCTGTGCCACCCACTTTCCAGTTCATTGCCATGGTGATGGCTATGATCTCGCCCCCCCTTTCCCTAGCCTTCCACCTTTCCCTAGCCTTCCACCTTTCCGCTTGATGCCAGGCTGTTCAATGCTTGCGATGCAGTTTGCTGTTATACTGCACTATTGTATGGCAAATTAATTAACATAGCGAAGACAACTCTTGTACCATTTTTCATGATGTATTTTAATTACAATACCCATTCGGGTGAACATTTCTTCTTCTTATTATTATCATTACAATAATTACTATAATGATATTTCATTATTAAAAACAATACAAAAACAACCCTTGTACCAATTTCACAATTAAATATAATGACCCTTGAACCAAATCATATTACAAAAATTACATTCACCAGAGCCTCCTTAGTGTTACCCAGGACCTGCCACATGATGGTAGAGGTTAATTTGGGAAGGATTAAAGCTCTCTAAACTTAAATAGATGAATTTTCACCCTTACGATCATTTGTTAAATAGTGGTTAAGGCTAGTGGCTATGAAGCCAGCAACCCGGTTTGAATCCCGCTCAAGGCATAAAACTGTAGGTTAGGAATAGGTCCCAAATAGGTAGGTACCAGTAGTGAAGAATAAGTGAGAGAGAAAGAGGAAGAAGAGAAGAAAGGTTAACCCATTTTCAACTTCTTCCTACTAGATGGCGTTGCTAGTAGTTCTACAAGTGGCCACTAGATGAGTTTTGTGAGGTAGCACATAGCAAAGGTTTTTTTTTCTTTCTTTTCTTTTTTTTTTTTCTCTGGCAAGGATATAGTTTCCGACTCACCCTGCTCCCCTTTCCATCGGCCGCTTCCCCTCACCGCCTACCGCGCATCTTCCCGCGCGCAGCTATGGCTCATGCCGGCCGCTACTGCCGCTTTCTGTGTTAAGCCCGCAGCTTGCTCTAATAATTGCAATTACCATTATAAAAAACAAAATAAAATTTCATGAATTATAGAAAATGTCGAACAATTAAAAAAATACCCTTGTACCAAACATCACATTTCACGATCTTTAAACACCGATTTGATAATATAAAAAATCGAAATTTACATAATATTTCCCAATTTTTAAAAACGCCGTGTTATGATATAAAACATGGCTCAATCGATGCAGAAAAATTCCCTTGCACCAACAGTACTCTTTTCGTAACAAACAAAACATTTCAAAATTTGAAAAAGCGATTCTTGCGTTAACACTCGCGAATGCATGAAGTCACCCTTAGTACCTATATATACATGAAATCTTTCTTCACTGCTCAACTGTCATTCACGGCGTAGTGGGTTCAGACTCCTAGCTATAGCCTAACGCTAGAGGTTCCGATAGATAGGTAGGGTGACGAGGAGGTGAGAGGAAGAGAGGAAAGAGACGGGAAAGAAAGAGAAGAAAGGAAAAATAAATTATTTTTCTCCCCACCCAAAACCCCTACTTTCCACGCGGTAGTGGTGGGGGACTCGGGTGAGTCGCAATATATATTTTTCCCCTCTTTTCTTTTCCATGTGCGGCATTCACCAAGTGCTATCTCCACAACCTGATGAGTCTGATACCAAAGCGCTGTGACAGCAATAATGTCATTACTAAGCTTTGGAATAATACTGATGCCGCTAGCACTAAGAATAGGAATATGCTGCATACATGAATTCTATGGGTTCTAAAGAACATTACAACCTTAAAAAAACACAGCATGCAAAGTGCCGAAGAGGGCCCATGATCTACATAAGGCAATGTACACATTACAACTCGAGCTACATGCATGCAAACAAATGCAAATAATATGGCAAAAACCAGAGTCTAAGTATCAAAAATGAAAATTGTTCATGTCACAGTATTTCCTCTACGATACCGTTCATGAGAAGGTTTAAAAAGAAGACTGAACATAACCTAACAGAGACTTCGTAATATATGTAAGAAGTCTATTTATTCTATTGGACCAAGTTTAGAAAACGCAGCGAGGTATATCAATTGAACTTTACCATTTTACGGAACTACGTGTAATAAACACTGTATACTCTCAAAACAAATGTCTCTTCTTACAAACCAGATAAACATACAACAGCAAAAAAGCCACAACAA
Organism: Ectobius pallidus; assembly: GCA_964059195.1. Classification (NCBI taxonomy): domain Eukaryota; kingdom Metazoa; phylum Arthropoda; class Insecta; order Blattodea; family Ectobiidae; genus Ectobius; species Ectobius pallidus. Next base: position 168,161,382 of record CAXKWD010000007.1, read on the forward strand.
AAGTCAATAAAGTCAGTATAGCCAAAGTTACTGCTTGACAATTTCCAAGCACGTATCTAAATTTCCCCATACTTTTCAGTTTTCTTCCGTATTATGTCCGTATGCTGTGGACTTTTTAAAGCTATTGATGTATATTTCTAAACTAAATAAAATATAAGTATAAAACCTAATATTCAGCTGATTTTGATGAAGGCTTTTTAAGATTGAATGAAATAATTTCGTCGTCACCTGGTCAGGAAACCGTGGCGCAGTTGGTAAAGTTAGAGGACTACAAACCACCAGGTCGCGGGTTCGATACCCGATTGGGTTGTTAGGGTTTCTAAATTGACCTTTTTTTTATTATTTATTTAATTTTTATTTTTTTAAAGGCACTGTGGCATTGGGCCTGCGGTCGACTCAGCCTCTTACTGAAATGACAGGAGGGTGTAAAGGAGGTCTGTGCGTAAGGCTGACAACTTTACCAGCATCGTGAACCGAATGTCTAAAAGTTTGGGACCCTCAACTTTCTGGAGGGCCTGTACAGGGAACACTTTACCTTCACTTCTAGATGCAGGAAACCATAGGACTGTTGGTACTTTAGGCTCTAAAACTTTTGGTCTCTGGGAAAAAAATCTAAATAAAATATGCAACCATTGTCAAACCCCGGTCGCAGAGATATTTTATCTTTAGTGGGGTCTCGACTGCAGAGTAAGTTGGCTAATCTGGCTGGGCCGTATCCTTGTCCGATCGTCCCCTACAGCTTTGATCAGCTGAAAAAAAATGTCTGGGAGCAGAATTTCTCTAATTGTAAGAAATAGTGAATTGAATATCAAACAAGCAGAAACCATCAATCTCAATTAATTTACTGTAGACTATAGCAATTTTTCTTGTTACAGGCTAGGGCGTTTTCGTCATCTGCTGCACAGCAGCAAATGGTGAAGGTGAGTGGTCTAAATTAAACCTTGCATCCGATTCATCGGCGACTTCTATTTCCACAATACTGAACTACAGTTCTTATTCCGTCGTTTTTATGCCCATACCCCCCATGTCGATTATCGTAGAAACATCCAGTTACTCGTAATTTTGTCGTAACCTAATTAGGCCACATAATATAGCATTTGCCTAGCTAAGAAATACCAAAAAGACTATATTTCAAGTTATATCATGCTTAGAACCTATAGGATCCATGGTGTTTATATGATACTTTGTACGCTGTATTTTCCTTTTTTAGAAATACCAAAAAACGGCCATTTTGGGGGTGTAATGTTCTTTAGAACGTAAAGAATTCATATATATAGGCTAAACGCAGGGGAAAAAATAGTTTTATGCTGTGCACTAGGCTCCTCCCACCAACTCTCTAATGGGACCCGCCTCGGAAGGCGGGGTTTAGGGTTTCATCGCAGAAGAGATTCAATGTGAGACATAATAAACTTCGCGCTATTCAGTACATTGCTCCTAAACTAACATAACGTTGCTAACCTAACAAAACCTGTCATTATTTAACTAAATTCACCTTTCATAAAACATCATTACAACTGTCAAGGAAGCCATGGTACAATAGTGAGCCTCGCGGTATTCAGTATGTTGCTCCTAAACTAACATAACGTTACTAACCAAACAAAACCTGTGGAAAACTGACCTAGAATTTACCTATCATTTTTTCTAAATGCAGAAGCTTTCCACACCTTTCATAAAACATCGTTACAACTGTCAAGGAAGCCATTTACAATAGTGAGGTGCATGCGCATTAGCTCGGAAGAGAGGGTCAGCAGGGGAAACAAGCGGGCGGGTGGAGCTTCGCCGGTGCGCGGCATAAATCTATCTTTCGCCAAACGCAGTTATGGGGTTCTTAAAAATTTGCAAAGTGAAAGAAAAATCATGAAGAAATGAGGGGAAGCAGTTACATACATACATTCTGAGTTTTCCCTCAATACAGAGGCTGTCCTCCAACCAAACAATACAAACAAATTAAAACAAAGTATCCACATATAACATTTCAACACAATCAATACACTTTTCTGAGCTTGTCATCATATGTTAATAATTTGTCTCCATTTTTCTCTGTCCTGTGTATCGTCTTCCACTGCACCAACTCTTCCCATTGATATCTGTACATTGTTGATCCATGTAGTCGCAGGACGCCCTCTTCTTCTTCTCCTTCCAATTTCCCATTCAAGTATATATTTTGGTATCCTTCCTTCTTCCATCCTTCGTACGTGACCATACCATTGTAGTCTCTTCCGCTCAATAGTATTGTTAATGTCTTCTTCCACTTCCATCCTTCTTCGTATTTCTGCATTCCTTATTTTGTCTCTTCGTGAGACTCTGGCTGATCTTCTCCAAAAATCCATTTCTAATACATTCAGTTTGTTCATATGTTTTCTGTTCATTGTCCAAATCTCTGCTCCATATAACACTATACTTTGCAATATTGACTTAAATATTATTTTCTTCGTGCTACAAATGATGTTCCTGCTCCATAAGACTGAGTTCAACAGTTATATAAGCAGTTATATAACCTAAAAATGGTGTAATTTGTACTGGTTACGGCAGGTGGTCATGACAGGGGAACAGTGCGCAGAATCGATTTCATTGTGAAGCAGTGTAGGTAATCTGATGATGTTGATGGTGGTTATGGTGTTGCTGCTACCTGTCAGTAAACTAAACTAAACTAACCGTAGCTAACTTAACCTAACCTAACCTGTCACTAACCTCGTGCTTGTTCATCCAATGCGTAAATCTATTGGCAGCATTGTTCAACACAAAGGTGAAAGATTATTTCAGGTCGTGCAGCAGTGAAGCTCTGCCCACTCTCACCTGTTGGCGTGCTTCCCCAACTTCGGCGAAAGATAGATTTATGCTGCCCCTCGGCGAAGCTCCACCTGCTCTCGCCTGCCCGCTCGTTTCCCCTGCTGACCCTCCATTCCGAGCCAATGCGCACGTTACTGCTTGCTTCCCCTACATCTCCTATCACGGCCATGTATATACTTGCTTAGTGCCGATGCTGCAGCTACGAAAATTACAATTGTACCGTAGTAAAATTACTTTATTAATTTAGTAGGGCATTCTGAATTCTCCCGAAATTCTAGTTCAGTGGCAGTTAGGTTATGAACAGTGATATTAATTTAGGAGGGCATTCTGAATTTGGATTAGACTTGAATAGCCCGCCAATTCCTTCCCCTCGCTTCCGAGCCTGCGGACACACCTATTGTACCATGGCTTCCTTGATAGTCTTAACGCTGTTTTATGAGAGGTGTGGAAGGGTAAAAAGCTTCTGCATTTAGTTAAATAACGATAGGTAAATTCTAGGTCAGTGACAGGTTTTGTTAGGTTAGCAACGTTATGTTAGTTTAGGAGTAGCGATGAGTCGTTCACGAACTAACTAGTTCATTTGAACGACTCGCTCAAATGTGCGCACACTAGTTAGTTCAAAATTTTTGAACTAGTTCGCGTGCGGTTTGTATGTGCTGGCACGATTGTGCTCCAGAATTGTGCTGTGTGCTGTTGCACCAGCCAGCTGACAGCATTGGGAGGAACGAGGAAGTAGCAGTAAAACAATGACAGCTTTGTTTGAGCGGCGGGCAAGGGGGGGGGAATAGTACAGAATATAGGAAGAGATTCAGTCTTCCACTACAGTAGGGGAAGGGGGATATTATGCATTAGGCCTATAGAACTTACCTCTTGAAAACCTATTCCTTTTCCTTGAGCCCTTTGCGCGCAACATTCAATGTCCAGCGGGGAAAAAATTAAACTAAAACTTTATAACGAAACTCGGCATATCCCAATTATAACGTAATTAAAATTGAACAGAAAACTTAAGGAAAACACACATCAGATAACTGTTTCACAAAACCACTGAAGATCAGCTCCTTCCACAAACTAAAATCCTCACCACCTGTCGTAAATAAATTTGTGTGGAAGAAATGCCAGGAAAATAGCCAACACACTGAAATATAATTATGGTATTTATATATTTTCTTTATTATTTCCATTCGGATTAGTACGAAACATCAATAGGCTACCCATTGAAAGGTGTTGTGAAAGCAATATAAATTTTAATTACCATGCAACATACATATTTAGTAGTAATTTAATCATGCTCATAAGGTTCTATGACTATATTTAATAAAGAGAGGTTGGCAGAGTACATTATTTATCTTAGGAAACCACAGCGAAGTTTTCTCTCCTAACCATCTGCAAAATGTTTATTTTAGATATGAGGGTGCGAAGAAGATACTGAGTGGGAAGTTCCACATAATGAATGAAGTAGAACAGAATACATTACCCTGCCACCTATTGAGGCTTTTGAAAACTTCTAGAGGCAAGTAGCATACGCATACGCTGTACAAAAGAACGTGCTGTGCTGATACGAAATTGAGCTGTGTAGTTACTTTGAACTAGCTAGTTACTTTGAACTAGCTAGTACATTTGAACAAAATGAACTAACTAGTTCATTCGAACGACTCTAGTTAGTGTGCGGGAGCGAAAGAGCTAGCTCTCGAAAATGAACTACATTGCCCATCGCTATTTAGGAGCAACATACTGAATAGCGCGATGTTGATTATGTCTCACATTGAATCTGTTCTGCGATGAAACCCTAAACCCCGCCTTCCGAGGAGGGTCTCGTTGGACAGTTCGTGGGAGGAGTCTAGTGGGCAGCATAAAACTATTTTTTCCCCCAACTTCCCCTGGCTTCTAAGCCTTGCATGCACCACCGCCTATTTTCCCTATCCTGGCTATGAACCTGCTCAATGCCAGCACTGCAACTCACTATTGTACCCATCATCATGTGTGCATAAAAATATACAAAATCACAGCGTTATGGAAATTACCCTTGCACTATATGAAAAATACAAAAAATAAAAATAAACAAAATCACCAGCGTTGTGAAAATGACCCTTGCACCATATAAAAATGACCCTTAACGGCTCTTTTCAGAGCCAACATAATATTTTAGAGTTACAAAAAACGACCCTTGCAACAAAACAGCTATTTCTCATGTATTAAAGTTCTCTAACTTAAATGGATTAATTTTCCCTTCATCGCTCAGCAATCACTCGTGGTGTTGTGGTTAAGGCTGCTAGCTGTACAATTCTAGTGATTCTGGGTTTGTATCCGGTCGATGCATAAAATTTATGGTTAAGAATAGGTTCCAAATAGGTAGGTAGGGTGAAGAGAAGGTGAGAGAAAGGGAGGAAAAGGAAGAGAAGAAGAGAATAAAGGATTTTCCCCAGTTTCATCTTTGCATAATAGTAGCGTTTCTAGTAGTTCAGATATCACCTTACAATCAGTTGAAATATCTAGAAAATATCAACTTATTCACTTAATTTTTTTCCCCCTCCTTTGCCCTTTTCCTTTGCCTTGTGTAGCATCATTTAAAGTAATTTCCACGCTAAAGACACAGAGTATAATATTCACCTCTTTTTTAATCGAAGTTGTTCTTTGACTCAGTTCGAAGTCCACCCAGCAACCAAAACAGCTTAGAACTAAAAAAATATACTTCTTACTAATTCAGTCATATTTCATCTAATACTGACCAAATTTATCAATTTTTCAGCTTATATGATTTGTAATTTTTTAACCTGAATTTAGCAGTACTGGGATGGACTTCTTTTGCTCCAGTAAAAAGAAACCAGAGAGAAAGTAAAAGTAATTTTTTTTTCATGTTTTCAGCCACCTGTACAAGTGTTCGGACTGGATGGGCGGTATGCTACTGCACTTTATTCAGCTGCAAGCAAACAAAAGCAACTGGATTCCGTTGAACAGGAACTTGTTAAATTTAAGGTTGGTTTTAATTTAGTTTTAGGCTAGATGAAAATAAAACAGAACCAAAACTCTAAGGCCTAATGTTTTGAACTTTAAACTATTTCTATTGTAATCTAAACAAATCAGGAACACATCATTCACGCATGCGCTCTTTCTCCACACGTGTTCACAAAGCGAGAATTTGTTATTCTGATTTCAATCTTCTGTTCGATGAGTTCTCACGGACAGTTTCTGTACTATAAGAAAAGTTTGCAGGCTCTGCCATGAATTGTTATCAAGAGACATGTGCAGTAACCTATTTTCACACGCCTGACTCCTCGCTCCAATAACCTTGCGCCAGATTATAAGCATAGGCTACTGATATGTATGAATAATGGAAGATAATTAAAAGTTCCCCAAAATATAGTTTATATATAGTCGATGTATATTGCATGTATAACATGTTAAAGGGAAATACGTATTTTATTTGCATATCATATCAATTAAACGCAGAAACTATCGATTCCAAATTCTTGTAACCGTTCGCAAAGTGCAAATCACGGGTAAGTTACAGACTGGACAATTGCAGTACAACAAATTCTCAAGCAGTCACGGATCTGCTTTGCGAACAAACCTACTGTTTTATTCATAGCAGACTTACCACGCTTACATGCAGGATTCAGATCAGTCTGAATCTGTTCGCCATGTGTAGTCTGAATTTTTTATTTGATCCTCTGGAAATGGAGTAACGGATGGGATTCAATTCCATGTAAACCCTAGCAAACTGTGCATACATTCGTACAGCCATTCGTCATCTTTTCTGTCAAGTGATTTGTCAGTTTAATCAAAGAAATTATACACACTATATTCTCTTATGCCATAATTTTCACATGTATTTCCACATAATTTGCACATGTGAAAGATAACATGTACTAGATTGCAAATCAAGAACACTATCGCCGAGGAAGTTCTGTGAATCATAAAACATAATTCTACTATCTATGCACATTGTGCACAACTTCTATTATTATTATTATGCCATTATTTGCTTATGTTGACTAGAAATCTATAATAATAAGCAGTGGCGGTTTCTCGGTACGTGCTGCCGTGCTGCAGCACGCTATTTTATTGTCTTCTGAAGTCCTAATAAAATGTACCTACTAACTTAACATCTCAACTTGTAAAAGTTATGTAAAATTTATAAATGCTGGTATATTATTTTTGCGCTTGCTATGGACACACAGGGAATCTATCCTCACCTGGGCTGCATGATTTTAGAAACATAGTGCGCTTGCGCGAGGCAAATCCCCGCACCCCTCTGTCCATCGTTTTCCGTCGTTCACCGGGCTGCACCATGAGCAGCCCGTGCGAAGTTTTCTCATTTCACTCATCAAACTGTGCTATCTTTCCGTTTAGATTCTTTGTAAGCAGACGACAGAAACAGTGCTGCCTAGACACATGACACATGAAGCTAACTTCATATCTCTCTGATGTTGCTTCACTGCGTTATTCCATTGATTTGTTAAACAAATCTGTAAACAAACAAATTCACTTCCTCATACTCATTAAAATTTAATTAGAAAGTTTTCTAAACTACCCGTTCAAAATTATTACTTCAGAATCAGTTGTTAATCTATGTTGGTAGATCTGATATATCTTTCCCACCACCACAGTAAACACGTGTTTGTGTGGTTCATTCAGTGAGTTAATGATTATGAGCAACTAAGTGAGAGCTTGGTGGTTGAGTTGTTGATTTATCAGTGTTTTAAATAGAAGATTTTGGTGACTATTTTATATAATTATAATATTCAGTTCATTGTTTGTGAGAGTGTGTAGGTGTGTAGTGTACATAAATAAGTATATTATTATAAAGTTTTTAAGTAATGCTAAAATGAATTCAGTTGACTCATTGTTGAAAACAGCTTTTTCGAAGCGAACTCTTGATGATAAAATTTTGATAAAAAATTTAGGGCGGCCAACACCAGACTTAAAAATTGAACAAAAAGCAAAGGGAAAAAATAGTTTTTTTTTTTTTTTTTTAAATAAATTTCATCATGCAGCACGCCACTATTTTCAGCCATCAGCCGCCACTGATAATAAGAAGAAGTGTTTGTCTGTCTGTCTGACTGCACGGTGCTCAGCAAAATCTACTGCATGCAGAGATCTTAAATTTTAAACGTAGATGGACTGAATATTCCTTGAAGCTGGATTTTTAATTTTAGCTTTCATTCGTGAGTTATGAGTGAAAAACTGAAAGAAAACTTGGATTTTTTTGCGCTATTGAAGCATCAGTTTTCAGTAATGCATTTCAATTGTCAAATCAATTGCAGGTGGCTTTGCCTTTTTTGGAAATAAAAGCATCCTGATTTTGTGAGTATATTGCATGGGATTATCAATTGTTTTGATTCTATGAGCTCATCCTGATTGATTCGTTTGTTTATCATGTCAAATACAATAGAACTACTTTCTAATTGTGGAATGCACTCCAAAGCCGGATTTTTAGCTGTTTCATTATAGTTATTAATTGTTTAGTATATTAATGATTCATGTATAAGCATTACAAATACAGTGTGTCCCACGCAAGAGTTGGCCAATCATGCGGGTTTCTGCATCGCGCCGACTACAGCTCTAACTCCCGAGCGAGCGGGTGAAATATCTACGCTAATAAAGCCGCTAATGGCGTTATGATTCATGTTCTCACATTTACAGTTGGAATTACAATGAAAATAACCACGTACCTCATCACAAGAGACGTTGGAAATGTCCTCCTCTTGCATCCACACAACACTGGCACCTTTCTAGGGAATGCTCTTTCACGCGCATAAGTTCAGCTTCCGAGACAAAGTTAATTTCTGTTGTGATAGGCCTATATGATATTGTCTTTAAGTTCTTCTAACAGTATGTGAATATTATTTATGGGGAAACTTGAAAAATAAAGTGTATAGGTAAACTTTCCGTACATTACAAAGGAAACGGGTGAAATATCTATGCTAAAAAGCCCGCTGATGGTAATGATTAAGGTTCTCACAAAGAAAACCTCATGTGATTTATCTGACAAAGACAATAGACAATATCACATAGGCCTATCACAAGAGAAATGAACTCTGTCTCGGAAGCTGAACTTATGCGCGTGAAAGAAAATTTCCTAAAAAGGTGCCAGTATTGTCTGGATGCAAGAGGAGAACATTTCCAACATCTCTTGTGATGAGGTACGTGGTTATTTTCATTGCAATTTTAACTGTAAATGTGAGAACCTGAATCATTACACCGACCGCGGCATTATTAGCGTAGATATTTCACCCGATCGCTCGGGAGTTGGAGCTGTGCCCGCCGCGCCGCAGGAACCCGTGTCATTGGCCAACTCTTGCGTGGGACACACTGTATAATGTTTTAATTACTTTGCTCTTACTTTTTAATCTTTGAATTAATAATCTTAGGCGAAGCCACGGGCAACCTGCTAGTTATTAATATAACACTTACTTTTTAATCGTGGAATAAATATGGTGCTTGTCCACACAAAGTAGTAATGTAACCAAGTTAGCTAACAGTACAAAAATCTAAATATACCCCTAAAATTTTCCATGTAAACCGGAAGCCTGTTTAGGTTGGATTGGATTTATATTGATGGCATAATCCCAATAACGCGGACCCATTCACGCGATATTCACATTTCCACGGACTGTGTGATGTTTTTTGTTTATGAGCGAGGCAGTGTGACCAACTGTTCTTGTATATAGTGACAACAGAGGATTTTATGCCGCGCACCAGCCAAGCTTCGCTGTTTTGTTAGATTAGGAACGTTTATGTTAGTTAAGGAGCAATATACTGAATAGCACGAGGTTTCTATCAAAACCACCATTTCTTACGAGCAGCTAGTGGCTTGTACCTTGTACATCCAATCATGAGGACGAGGACAGAAAAAATGGCGGAGAACAAGGAAGTTTTCGCTAGATCATGATATAAAAGAAAGTGTATCAATTAGGGTGGGTGGGTCGGACCAAATCATTCGCCAATACAACATCTCCTGTCCACACATCTATCTATAACAAAATTCGTGTGATATAAGTGTTTTATGAAGAGAATCTTGGTTCTAAAAAATGGGTCTGCGCCAATGGGAATTTACCATATTGATTTCTGTAGCAAGATTGAGACCGGAAATATACACACTTACTTCATTAAATGGTATATCTACCCAGTATGATCATACTGGGTAAATATACCTTTTAGTGAAGTAAGTGTGTATATTTCCGATCTTAATCTTGCTACAGATATCAACACTTCACTCTAGATTTCCTTCTAATATTAATATTATAGTGACTTGATTCCCACATATAAGCATGGTAACGTATTTTCTCCCACAGTCTTAAAAAGTTAATAGTTTCAGGCTTTCTTCTCATACCACAGCCAGGGAATATAAAGGCTATAAAACAGTTGGTACTATAATTTCTAAATTTTGTTTAATTTTTCCAGAATCTGTTGAGCACTGACACAAAATTGAGGGAGTTTGTTGAAAACCCAACACTTAAACGAGCATTGAAAATCGAGGGAATGAAATCAGTTGCCTCAAAACTCTCATTTTCACCATCATCTACAAACCTCCTGGGTAAGTTAATGTATGCTAAGGGCTTGTACGATAAACACCTGATATCATATTTATCTGCCAGATAGAAAACCTATCTGGAAGTTGGCCAAGAATTGCGTATTGTGATCTCCTGACAAAATCTGTCTGGCAAGACAACTTCCAGATAAGCTAGCAGGAGGATGGAGTGGCTGACAAACTTCTAACTGCTAGTTAGGGAATCTTGGTTGAAACAAGATGGCAGTACGCCGAAGCTTTCTGGCCACCTGAATTTTAGAACTGATGCCGGAAGATTTAATTTACATAAAAATGTCATTTTATGCTGACATATGAATGAAGTAGAATTGAACAAATCGATTAATGCATTTAAAACGATATGTTCTTGTGTAATTTAATTGTACAAATACAAATCCGAGCTGCCGCACCTAGCGGACGCCTACCGAACTACAACAAACACACCTCTTTGCTCAATGAGCTAAGGACCATTTTACAAAATTTTACTGCGTTCTTCCCGATAGCAGTTCAGCGGTGGTATTACAAGACATCTTCTAGTTAAGCTATCTGGAAGTCGCGTATCAGGAGGAATTGTCGGCAGGTGGTAATACAGGCCCTAAGTATTATAATATCAATTCAGTATCATAAAATTGAGTGTAGTATATTAATTACAATAACTAATATTTAAAAAAAATTATTGAACCTGAAATTGTTCTGCTTTTCAAGAAATATGAGTCAGAATTTCAGTTGTGAGATAACACCCACTAGGTTGGTGTCTCATATTGAGAATGCCTGGTGGCACACCGAGATATGTGAGTCAGTTGGAGAATTTAATGTTGTACTGTCATGTTGCCATGGTAGCTCAATTGGTAAGAGCAGCGGCATGGAGAGCCGAAGATCCTGGTTCAAATCGCGGCTATGACATTGAATTTTTCAGTCTGACTTCACCTTTCCATTAATATCAATATTCCTAACTGCAACGAAGCTACCTCTACATGGCACTAACACTAATATCACAATTTCTAACCTATTGAATTTACACTCACCTAGAACCCGATGCTTTGCTTTTAAAAATGACTCACTAGTTTTGCTTTTTAAGACCAGTCCTGTAGCTCATGTTCATATACTTCACACTGTACATAATTTAAAATAACCTAATGTTGCACTGTCTGCTTCTGGGTCAATCCACATGAAATCAACCAATAATAAAATAATTTGTTGCTGAGCTATTTTGTTTTATTTTTAAGTATATATTTTCTGTTTCTATGTGTATCTGGGAGCACAAAACAATTTTTTCACATTTTTATCACTAACGCTTCGGCAACTAGTGGCCATTTTGCTTAGAAGGATCTGTCATTTATATTATTTTTGACAATTTTTATTGTATTTTAACACTGTTATTCGCTCATTTGACAGTGTTATTTTTTAGCATTTTCTTTATTAAAAATAAAATACTTCTGGTCAGGACACAGTAATGAAATTTCATATGTTGATTACTAGGCACTAGAAGAATATTTTGAGAAAATTTCAAATTTTTTTGTTCAGTCCCATTTGAGATATTTCAATTTGAAAATCAACAATTTTGCAAAATCTCGATATTTGAAGACTCATAAAACCTAAAGGATTTATATAAATGATCTCAAATTTTACTATCATCTAGTGATCTTCTATATCTTTGTGGGGGGGGGGAATATGAAACATGTGTTTTCATCCCTTCTATGAAAAAAAGTTTTATAAAGTTGTTAATTTTTTCTAATCTGAACTGCATTTCCTAATAAAGTTTTAGATTATTTCCTTAAGACCTAACAAATTTTTGGTCATAACATGAATTGTGGACTGTTTTTTGTAGATTAAGATGGTTTTTACTTCAAGATAATATCTTCATAAATAAAATAGTTATTTAACTTACCGCTAACCTTTGAAAATGCCAAAAATGACAAATCCTTCTAAGCAAAATGGCCACTAATTGCCAAAGCGTTAGTGATAAAAATGTGAAAAAAATAGTTTTGTACTCCCAGATACACATAGAAACAGAAAATATATACTTAAAAATCAAATAAAATATATCAGCAACACCCATTGGTTGATTTCATATGGATTGACCCTTCTGCAACAACTTATACTGTATGTACCCAAACACTACCCGCCCCCGAATAATACCCGCACCCAAATTTTTCTAAAGAAATTTAGAAAAAAAAATCTATAGGCCTCTATATAAAATTATTTTGCCAGGTTTATTCTTAATTTTAACAGTTATAATTAACACTACATATCATAAAAGAAATAAATATGGTAGGCTAAAATGTAATTATAAAAATAACACTATAACAGCCAGCCGGAAATCTTGCCGTCTTATATGTGCTGCATCACTTGCAAACAACAACACTCTTCAGCTGTTCAGCGGGAATCACACATGATGACGTACATCCAACTGGTCCGACCCAAGGTCAAAGTCTTGTGGAAATTCACCGAACTTTACCAAAAACTTATCCCAAATTAGTGCTTCTGCTTGTACTGTACTGTTATTTGCTTGGCGTCTCTACACGTAAAGATTTGTTTCGCTGCCAGTCATGGTCGGACCATGTGCTTAAGAAAGCATTCCTTTCATTACAGCTTCGCTACTGTTATACTATTACAAGGCATCGTGCTATATTGAGCCGATATGGTACAAAATGTTGAAATTCAGATGAGAGGAGACTAGTATTCAAATAATACCTGCACCCCAGTTTTTCAGTCGTGATTTTTTTAAAAAATATGTGGGCAGTATTTGAGTATATACAGTATTCTGCACTTGTGATTTTACACTCGGAATGCATGATTCATACTATATTCATATTTAATCTTCCCTTGGTTTTAAGAATTTTTAGCAGGTGCAGGCTTTGTAAAAGTACTGTATACAATTTTCTCCAGGTTCTGTCACTTCTATGAAATTCTTTGAAGTGGTCTTGGTCAGCTTGGGGTGTGGTGAGGGCAAGTCCCGAGAAGTTTTGACATGCTGTAGAATAAATCTGAAAAGGTTTGTTGGATATGAACAGAATAAAATCTTGTTTCATCAAGTCTAACCATTAAAAAAATTGTGTTACAGGTCTACTGGCTGAAAACGGTCGATTGAAACATTTGGATGGGATCATCAACGCATTCAAGACTATAATGGCAGCCCATCGAGGGGAAGTCCCTTGTGAAGTCGTCACTGCCAAGGTTTGTAAAAGAGGCTCTGAAGGACATAATATATATTATAATATGGATAGGTTTCTTTTTGCTTCAAAGTTTGTAGGTCTGAATAAATTACCAATATCAGTACTTAGCGTTGGTTCTTGTTTTTGAGTGTCATAAAGTTTCTGAATTATTATGAAAACTTCGTTTATTCAAATAACAAATTACCGTATTTTACGGACCATAAGACGCACTTTTTTACCTTGAAAACATAGCCTTGAAAGTTGGGTGCGTCCGAAGTACACTAAAAAAAAAAATTATGGTGAATATTGCCGGAATACCATAGTTATACACAAGGTGTTGTAAATAATATGACAGTTACAAATTTTAGCACAGACTGTACATTAGTGCACTTGTCACAACCGTAAAATGAGGGTAGCTGGAAGCCAGGTATACAATGTGAAAAGAAAGGAATGTTTTAGTTCTTTTATACGAAAGGATTTGTCTCCACCGGGTGGTTTAAATTAATGCAATGACCTCTAAACAGCCTTGTCCCGTTACAGTTACCGTATGCTGAATTGAGGGTTAGAGGATGTAAAAGTACTCGTACTAGGAGGTGCCCGTGGCTTCGCCACGATAATTCTTTTAAAAATTAAAAATGAAGAGTATAATAATTATTAAAGCATTATATTTATTAACACTTGCACGCGAATCATTCATAAACTAAGCCATTAATAATTAATGAAACAGATAAATTCCTGCTTTAGAGTACATTCCACGACATGAAAGCGCCCCCTGGGAAAACTATATCAGAATCGATTATGCAGTTCCAAAGAACCTGTGAGCACATAATACGTATTGTTTCTCAGCTGTTTATTGAAATGAATATGATGTGAATTTTATTTTATCAATTCAGTGTAATTTTCAGAAATTATATAACGTTTCAAGGGAAGGAATGGTTTGTTTGGATTATTATTATCAGTGATATTTCAAGAGATAAAACCATCAATATTTTACAGCTGTTGCCCCCGGCTTCGCCCGCCATTATTCATTGACTCCAGGATTTTTAAGAAAATTACACTGGTAGATTATTAAAAATGTTTGTGGTTCAGAGCTATGAAAATTGTAAGTAAAAATAAAATTAGAATATTTGTTCATTGTGTTCATTTCACTTAGGCCTTATATAATAAAGAAACGGTTTTCCTTCCTAATTTTGTAGTCGTCATGAAAGTTTAGATTGCGAGAGACGAACATCGCCGAGTATACCCGATGTCTCACGAAGCGGGCGAGCTAGCACGCTATTTAGGGCCGTTGAATTGTATAAGAGTAGATTTTCAGTCTCTTATGAGAAATCAGTTCAGTTGTTAAAATTTACGCGATGCCACCTGTACAGAAGAGATTTTCGTACAATGGAGGTTTTAAGTTACAAGTGATTTACACCGATTCCATTGTGCAAGGCTATAATTTGCTTATGTAATGAAGTATATTATTCCCTTTAAAATTTTTCGCTTAGAATCACATTAAATTTCTTTTCCTTTAAATTTACGTGCTAACATCAAGGTGCGTCTTATGGTCCGGAGCGTCTTATGGTCCGTAAAATATGGTACTTACTTACTTACTCAATCGCAATAGACAATTCCTCAGCAAGCTAAAGGAATATTATCTATTTTATGGAACCTGAAGGTTCATTGCCACGCTTACCTGAGCCCGCCATTCAACCCTATTCTGTGCTAACTTCATCCAATCATCCCTCGTAAATCCTACTTCCCTTAAATCTCTCCTAATATTGTCCTCCCACCTATGTCTAGGTCTTCCATGTGGTCTTTTCCCTTTGGGTCTCCCAGTCAATACTTTTGAGATATGTCTTTCCTCCCCCATGCATGCAACATGTCCAGCCCATTTTATCTTCCTTGATTTAATTACCCTTACTATATCCGGTGAAGAGTACAGGTCATAAAGCTCGTCGTTATGAAGTTTTAATCTCTCTTAGGCCCAATTATTTTTCTAAGCACCCTGTTTTCGAACACTGTCAGATTATGTTCTTCCCGATCAGTAAGCGGCCATATCTCACATCCATAAAATACAACCGGCAGCATAATAGTCTTATAAATCTTTATTTTTAGATTTCTGGACAGAAGACGAGAGTTTCTGAACTGCATAAAAACAAGCATTTCCTGATTTTAGTCAAGACTTAACTTCTGTCTCAATACCATATAAACTCGAATACTACCCGCATATATTTTTCAAAAATCACGAACGAAAAACTGGGGTGCGGGTATTATTTGAATCTGGACACCTCTTATCTGAATTTTGACAATTGTATACCATATCGGCTCATTATAGCACATTGCTTTGTAGTAGAATCACAGTAGGCCTATAGCATAACAGTAACAAAGCTGTAATGAAAGGAAAATGAAACAAAGAAGATGCTTACTTATGCACATGGTCTGCATAGAGACACCAAGCAAACAGTGCAGTACAATTCGGGAAAAGTTCAGTAAAGTTCAGTGAATTTCCAGACTACTTTGACCTTGGGTCGGACCGGGTCAGATGCACGTCATCGCATTTGATTCCCGCTGAATGAAGAGTGTTGTTGTTGTTGTTGTTGTTGAGGGTTTATGCTGCGCTTATGAGGTGGCGAGATTTTGGCAGGCTGTTACCACACACGTTATTTTTATAAGTACCTTTTAGCCTACCATATTTAATTCTTTTATGATTTGAAATATTAATTATAACTGTTTAATTGAGAATAGAACTGGCAAAATAATTTTATATGTGGGCTTGCAGATTTTTTTTTCAAACTTCCTTTCGAAAAATTTGGGTGCGGGTATTATTCGGGGGCGGGTAGTATTCGGGTATGAACGGTGTTATTTGTGTCTGTAATTATTGCTCCCAGTAAAATTAATAATATTCTTTTTTGTTTCTATTTAAATTCTTTTGAAAGGTTTTTATACAAATAAGTTTAAAGTAGTTAAAAGTAGTAAGGTTAAGTTCTTCATGATTACACAAAATGTAATATACAGGATGGAAAGGATATCTGCGCCGATTCAAGGGGAGTATTTTGAACCCAAGCAAAAAAACACATTTGGAGAAATTACAATGCAAAACAATGGCCAAGGAATGAGGTTATGTCCTTCAGCCAGCGATCACGTGATCAGTGTCTTCAACATAGTAACTAAAAATACCCATTTAGGGCTACTATCTGTGCTCTTGCTGTTGTCACGATTTAATGTATATTATTACTTTTTCTTTCTCTCCCAAATTGATCCAGATAATTGGGGATGTGGATAATTGAGTTATATTGTACTTGTTCCTATGTAAAGTACTAGCAGGTGTCCGTGGCTTTGCCCACGATAATTAATTGAAAAATTAAGAGTATAATAATTATTAAAGCATTATATTTATTAACACTTGCATGCGAATCATTCATAAACTAAACCATTAACAATTAATGAAACAGCTAAAATTCCGGCTTTAGAGTACATTCCACGATTAGAAAGAGCCGCCTGGGAAAACGATCTGAGATTCGATTATGCAGTTCCAAAGCTACCTGTGAACACATAATACGTATTGTTTCTCAACTGTTTGTTGACAGATGAATATTATGTGAATTTTATTTGATAAATTCAGTGTAATTTTCAGAAGTTATATAATTTTTCAAGGGAAGGAGTGGTTTGTTTGGATTTTTATTGTCCGTGATACTTCCAGGGCTTAAACTATCAATATATTATAGCTGGTGCCCGAGGCTTCACTTGCCATTATTAATTGACTCCAGGATTTTAAAGAAATTTACACTGGCACTTTATTAAAAATGTTTGTGGTTCAGAGCTATGTAAATTGTAAGTAAAAATAAAATTAGGATATTTGTTCGTTGTATTCATTTCACTTAGGCCTTATATAATAAAGAAACGGTTTTCCTAATTTTGTATTCTTCGTGAAAGTTTAGACTGCGAGAGACAAACATTGCCGAGTATACCCGATGTCTCACGAAGTGAGGGAGCAAGCACGTTATTTAGGGCCGTTGAATTGTATAAGAGTAGATAATTGCAAATAGCGAAGTCCTTAATTATTTTTCTGTTTGTTTTGTTACAGCCTTTAGATGCAGCTATGAAAACTGAACTGGAAACTGCATTGAAAGCGTTTTTGAAGTCCAACCAGAAACTGCTGCTGACAACAAAAGTGGACCCAGACATTATTGGAGGGATGATCGTTAGTATTGGTGACAAGTATGTTGATATGAGCATCTCTAGCAAGATCAAGAAGTACACAGATGTCATATCAGCTGCTGTATAGACATGCTTAATTGTATGCAATTCTGTGTATAAAACATCTAAATCGTAGTATATTAAAGTGTTACTATAAACTTATGCATTTCTCTTCAGTGTATTGTCTATTAAATTTGCTTAAAACTAGTTCCTCTTTCTATTAGAATGTCAGTATCATATTTACTCGTGTAATGGATGCACCCTAATTTTTCGTGTTAAAAAATAAAGATTCCCCAAGTAATAGTTGCATCACATTTTTAACAAAAATCATTTTAATAATGTCTGAAGCATAGGATTGGATAGCCAGTTTATCTTTGAATTCAAGCTTTTAAGCAATGTATGGAAACAATAATCATGAATGATTCTTAATAAGACATAAAGCATACTCAACGATTGTTAATGCAAACTCAGTATTCTTAGCACATCTGCTGTGGACGTTTGTGTTGACTATTGATATTAACCAATAACGTTTAACAATTACTCAGATATAGACCAATCACGGCCGTTTATCTTGCAATATTCTTGTAGGAATTGCGAGGATAGTGTTTTATCATGATAAAATCGTCTGGTCGTTTCGGGAGACGCGAGTATCAGTGATTAATAGTCAAATGTCGCCACTAAGCGGCACAAAAACAGATTGTTTTATACAACATAACTTTTTTGGAAATTGAAATTATAGAAATGTACATTGATTAAGAACACCATTTCGATTCGGTGCAAGCCAGTTCGTGTGTTTTATTCTGATCTGCTGTTAGCTTATCTGAATGAAGTTAGCTATGTCTTATATGCACCATTGGTAGCACTGATTACAACAGTAGTAGCTCAAATCGATTCATGGATGGTTGATTCATAGTATGCCGTGATATCGCAGCTGTTAATTTTGTTTTTATACAACAAAGCACGAAAGTAATTATTATTTATGTAATCAGTTACATTTTATTCATGGAGTAGTCTTAATAAATCCAACTTTCGTGGGATTACCTATGATAAACTTGTATTTGAACAGTGGATAAGAACCAACTGAAATGTTCAAGTTATGCAGTGAGTTTTAAGCTGAAAGTTATCATTTTCGCAGAAGATCAAGGTAACAGAGCCACTGGACAAGAATTATGAGTTTATAGCAGGGATGGGTCGATACCAGATTTTATCGATACTCGATACCGATACATGATTTTTTCCTCGATACTCGATACTGTCAACATTTCCAGTTTCAATAAATAGATACATTAAAAATTACTGCATAATACCAGCTAAATTAATTAAGTGTGCATATTTAATGAGGCAAAATTTAATATCAACAGTAGCCTATAATTATTTTTAAACTCTACATTAAAACTAAACGTTTGACAGGAAACGAAGCAATTAAGAATCTCTTCTGTTTGGATTTTAAAAGTCGGAAACTAGACAAAAGTTATTTATGACTAGACAAAAGTCACAGAGTAGTTTTCTCCATTTCAAGAAGAAATAGAAGTATTTACTATAATTAGTAGACTACTAAAAGCAGAAAGACATACCGCATTTCCATAAATTGCAGAATTACCAAATTATCGAAAAAGTACCGACAGATTTTCCTGAAGTATCGCTTGATACCGATACCATACAAGTATCGAGAGTATCGAGGTATCGAAAGTATCGAGGACCCATCCTTAGTTTATAGTAAGTAGCAGAAAGATCTGTTTCTCATCTGTTTATGCAACCGCTAACTATTGATGTCATATGTGTGACATGAGATGTAAATTAGTCGTGGCCGCAATATCAATACCTACGCTATCGGTTGTTACCTGGCGGATCTTTTTTTTATGTGTGATATTTTTTTCTTCATTAAAATGTTTTCCTCGCTTAAAGGATGTACCCTAGTTATTTTTTTATAAAAATCTGGGAAAAAAAAAGTGTGTCTATTATGCGAGTAAATATGGTACTTGAGGATGAGCCCCATCTGTGTATAGAACCCATCCCAGTTTTAAGAGTCCTGTGATATCCTAGGTCAAGACACATCATAGTTGAAGTTTTTCCTTGTGTTAATCACACGAGTCTGCTTACAGTAGGAGCCTTATTTTTTGGTGACTATTCCACTGTTTGTTATTGACCCATAAAGTTTAGAAATCCCTCGGATATAGACCAATCACGATTATTTTTCTTATAAAATGCTTGCTATTAATATGAGGATGCAATTTTATCTGTTAAAATCATAAGCTTATTACTGGACATGTAAGGCATCAACGTGAGGTGATTAATATGTCACATGCTGCCATTAAGCAGCACGAAAACATTATTTTATACAACATAACTTGTCTGGAAATTGAAATAATATAAATGTACACTGATTAGAAAGACAATTTTGATTTGGTGCAAGCCAGGTCATATGCTTTTATAGCGTTTTGATGTAAGCAACTACAATGACCCCCTCCATCTTGTGATGCGCACTATTGGTACCACTGGGAACTCGGACCGATTCATGGAATCGATTCGTGGACTGTTCATTCGTCTAGTATGCCGTGATCTTATGGCTGACCGAATATTGACAACAAAGTAAGAAAATTATTATTTACAAAAACTGTTACAGTTTATTCGTGGAATAGTCTTAATAAATCCTACTTGAGATTATAAGTCTCAAAATAAAAATTTGCTCAAACTTGGTTCTCGCAAATATATCGATAAACTCAATCTCTCGTGGGAATACCTATGAAAAAAGACTGATTTTGATGTTAAGGATTTTCTATACCCTTAGCAACCAGGGAAGGCGGTTGGGGCCAGGTAGGTTCCTTCACCCGCTAGCAGCCTCACATTTACAAGCAGAGGGAATTAGGACCAACCGTAATTTTATCCCCATGAGTCACCTAGTCTACTTCAATCAGTCAATCTTAGATTTTTTTAATATGTCATTTCATATATAACCAACGCCGGGAAAGTCTCAAGTCTTTTATTATGTCATTTCATGTTAAAATATTTGTTATGTATCAATTCTACACTTAATTACAAGAAAAATGACACCAAACAATGTATAATTTATTTTAATAGGAACATAGGACTTGAAAGCAGATTTCTCGTAACTTTTATTTATGTATTTGTTAGAAATGTTCCTATTAAAGTAAATTATACATTGTTTGGTGTCATTTTTCTTGTAATTATGTGTAGAATTGATATATAACCAACATTTTAAGATAAAATGACATATTTAAAAAATCTAAGATTGATTGATTGAAGTAGACTAGGTGATTCATGGGGAGGAAATTACGGTTGGTCCTAAATCTCCTGCCTTTGTAAATGTGAGGGTCCACGCGGTGAAGGAACCTACCTGGCCTCAACCGCCTTCCCTGGTTGCTAAGGGTATACTTCAGTGAATATTTCACAAAATAAGTTGTTTTACAGACTGCTACATTTGCCATTGAAAAAGTTTACTCCTTTATCTACATTTTACTCCAATAATATAGCTTTGAGAATTACAATTAGAAGTCATTATTTGACAATGGAAATAAAGTCTTGAAAGATAAAACATAATTACTAGGGCAAGGCATTTGATGATTTTGCATCTTCTTTATACGCAGGTTACAAGATAGCTCGAATATATATAAATGCGTATAATGAATTATTGATTAAATACGAGCGATTTGTTTTTGCATTTTTCATCATACTCAAGAGGTAGGTCATTTTTTTTGGAATTTTTGGCATATTATAATAGTTTTTTTTTTAAATAAATTATTACATTATGCTATATTTTGAATTTTTCATTATTATTTCTGTTTTTAATACTTGTCTTTTAGAATTTACTAGCTTTAAAGGCCCGGCATTGCCAGGGCTTTTATTTTGTAATTGGAAATTAACTTATGAAGGACTTTAGATTTTTAAATTCTAGGTCCTAATATAGGTATTTATAATTTGAAATAGGAAGAACGACTTATCACACTCAAACTATTCCCTCAGAAACAGGGGCGGATCCACGGGGGGGGGGGGGGGGGGAGGGGAATGGGGAAAAATCCCCACCAAAATTTGTAACATTAAGCACAAATTATTAAAAATTTATTATTCTAATAAATTTTGTAAAGACAACATAACCCAAATACTTAAATTAAAGCAACGTCATTCATTATTTTGAAATACCTTTGTAATAAAATGCTGAAATGTTCATTTTGATTTCAATTGTGTACTGGGAATAATTAATTTTTATGAGTAAAAAATTCCCTCTCTACTTTGGTCCCCCCCCCCCCCCCCCCAAAATGCCTCTCTGGATCCGTCCCTGCTCAGAAAATGCTTGATATAGCTTTTTATGGCTCATAGAGGATGTAGAATTTTGCATCCCATCGCTTGCACAGTACACAGCAAGCCTGGTAGGGGGTTCAAATAAGAAGAAACAGAAATTCCGGTAACATAAAATTGTATTATTGTGGCAGAAAATGTTTATTTCTTACTCTCATGTTACCATAAAACCGTTTTGGGGATGAAATTCCTCTCATACTTCTCTCCCCAAAACATATTACCATAACTCGTATTGTTTTCTCTATGTCCAGGGTAGAGAAAGTTAGACTGCATTATTTTCGTGGATTTCATTCTTTAATATTTATTTATAACATGAATTATATTGATACCTTCTCTAATTTGTCAGAGACACGTATCATTTATTTCCAAACCTACCTGAGACCATTGCCAACAATACACTGTTGTCATGTGATCTGTGATTTGGATTTATAATTCTGTGTAAAAAGGGATTAAGTATTCACGAAAACATTTGACTTTTGGCATTTAACATCAAAATTTTAAAAAATCCTTAATTAGTGTGCACTTACATTATGAAACAAAGGTACTGTCAAAATTCCAAGTCTCTACCTATTATAGTTTAGGCTCTACGTTGATTCTCTGTCAGTCAGTCAGTCAGGACAAAGCCTTTTATATAAGAGCCCCTTAAAGCCCAAGTGGTGTAACTCCAGTTTTTGGATTTTTTTAGTTATGGTCAGGAACCTATTCAGAAAGTGTTCTTCTGTTAATAGCGCAAATGGTGTAAGTCAACTTGCATAGCAACCCTGTAGGTAGGAGCACAATTTTATGCTGTCCATAAAGCCATGTATTTGGTAACAGACAAAACCTTCATTATCTCAGAAGAGCAGTAATGTGAGTTACACCACTTGGACTTTAAGGGGCTCATATATAGAGAAAAGCAAGTAACATCCGTAGGAAACAAAGTTATACTGAAAGTCTGGAAGGACTTTCACTGTGTCGTTCATTTGTGTATAAAAGTTGAGTGAGGAATTTGATAGGGGAAATTTAATGGGGAAGCCAGTTCAGGAGTGATTTTATTTTCTCACAAAGTGTGTCCCACTAGTAACTTATTAATTTACTTACTTTGTTAGTAACAAAATAAGAGTGTTTTATATTGTAAATTTAAATGTAACACACTGTCATTCATTAAATTGTTCTCTAAAATCAACTCGTTACTTCTTAAAAAACTAATAAGTAATAATGGATAACACAAGCCTGCAAAATTGAAGTTGTTGAAAAATACAAGAGACGTTTTCACTAAGTTTTATGATATTGGGTGTGCTGATTTTGAAAATGACCAATTTTTTTCCATCACGTCAGGATTTTTTATACGATCAATATCGATATTTTTGCTAGAATGCTATGTGAAAAGGAATTCTCATGAACAATTTTGCATGTACTATCTGGCAACAGTGGTTTTTATCCATTTAAATCTTTGTAAAATTGATTCTTGGTGATGCAAATTGATTTGTTAGCAATTGATTTTATTTTTTATAGGTTTAAATGAAAGAAAATCACTGTTGCCAGATCGCACGAGCTGCCTCTTTTTACAGTCTTCTTTTATATGAAGTCTCAGGCCTATCTCGTGTCGACGAGCATGTTCTTGTCCCATTTTCCTTGATATTTGCGTTCCATATCTTTGATGTCTTGGTGGAACCTTTCACCCTGTTCTTCGCTGACTGCTCCTTATTTTCGGGGAAATAGTCCACATGTGAGTGAAGGAAATGTAGTTTGACACTCTTTAGCAACCCAACGCTTGAAATTTGTCCAGTATATTCATAACAATTGCTTTATAGCCAGGATCTTTGTAATTCCCCAAATTTACTGACCACATCTTTGAAGGAAACCCAAGCTTCTTTTTCCTTTCTTGTCATGTTAGTCACAAAGTCTTTATCCTTCATGAGCTTGCAAATATCTGGACCAACAAAGATTCCCTCTTTCAACTTGGCTGCAGATAAACCTGAAGATTTTTTGCAGAGGTATTTGAAACAATCGCCATGTTTTGGAATAGCTTTGACAAAATGCTTCATTACACCTAATTTTATATGCAAAGGGGGTAACAATATTTTTCTTTGGGTCAACAAAGAGGTTCCGAATCACGTTCTTGGTGCCTGGTTCAAGAGTTTGTCTATTCGCCCATTCTTTTTGGATCCAATGTTGAGTCTTATCAAGGCTGTCCCGCTCAAACGACTGGTTAATGATGCAAAATTGTTTTACATACATTGTACTCATGCATTTACAATTTTCGTTTGAAGTATACTGTGTATTGATTTAAATTGGATTTATATTGATCTATTATACTCCTAAACACGAGCTTTGCTCATCTAGGGGTATACCTTCATTTTTTAAATATTAAATTAGAAATAGTATTTTGTGTTGATTTTTGTTTTTAGCTGTAATATGATATTTTAGTAATAAATAAAAAAAAGTGTGCGTGGAACGCCACGCGACAGAAGTGAAACTTGTTTTATTTGGATTTTTCAATTTTGGATTATTAGATTTTTTGAATTTTGGATTGTTGGGCTTTTTAACATTAGGTTTTTGAACTTTTTTATTTTCTATTTTTCGATATTCAATTTCTTAATTTTGGATTTTTTTATTTTTAAATTTTGGATTTTGGATTTTTAATTTTTTAATTTTTAAATTTGGGATATTTGGATTTTTTATTTTTAAAATTTTGGATTTTTGGACTTTCGAATTTTTGATCTTTAAATTTTTTATTTTTGGAATTTCGGATCTTTTAATTTTGGATTTTTCTGGATCTTTGAATTTTTTTATTTTGGACTTTAATCTTGGATTTATTATTTTGGATTTTTTAATTTTTAATATTTGGATTTTTTAAACTTTGGATAAACCTAATCATTGAGTTGATTGTTTTCTTTGCAGTCCGTTCCGTCACATCTCACTAATTTCGTGACGATTTTGAACGTTACATTAATTTCGTGACGATTTTTGAGCGTTACACAAGCTCTCGAATTACCCCTAACGCGGCTAAAGAAGTTTCTCTTCAAAAAAATAAATAAAATATTGGTTGGTGTTGCATGCCAGCAGACTTTCACAGCTGAGTGATTCTTACTTGTTAATAATCATAATGTTAATGCGGCGGCTGTTCACTGATGCGTAGCATTGCGTAAGCGCCGTGGGAGATGGGAGCTATGTCACGCACGAGTGTGAACCAGACATCTGAAAACTCTACTCTGGGCTCAGATTTCCGGGGTCACTCCCGCCCGATTTTGAGTTGCTATTTTCTTCTTCTTTCTCTTAGTTTTACCTCTCCCGTTGTAGGGACGTTTATGTGGCCCGTGGCGACAGGGCCTTGCAGGACCACGACCTGTCGGGAAAGGATTTACAGTGCACGCCGCTTATTGTGATCATTTTAATGTGGCTAAACACTGGTTTATGGTGAATGGATTTCTTTTGAACGAGAGTAAAACACAGGTCATGTATTTTGGACTTAAAGATGTAACAAATGATCTTGATAATGTTAACTTTTTGGGCTTTGAACTTGATTCAAAACTTTCATGGAAATATCATGTACAGTGATGAGAAAAGTACAAAAAGAAAGTAATTGGGCTGAATTACAATTACTTGAGAGACATTTTACTTAATTACAATTACAAATTACTTTTCAAAAAGTAATCAGTAAAATTACAATTACATTTACAATTACTTTACAAAATGGCAGTACCTAAAAATTACTTGTTTTTTGTTTGTTTTGGGCACAAGCTTAAATTATTAACGAACAAACAAACAAAACAACAACAAAAAAACATATCAATGAGAATATTTTCGGAAACATGGAGTAATTTTTTGTTAATATTAACTCTAATTTGGATATTGGTTGCAAAACAGTTGTGATGACGATGTAGCAAGCAACTAACGACTACTAAATTGTAACAATTACAATTTTATTTCGAGAAGTAAATTACAAGTATAAATTACATTTTTTAAAAAGTATTGATTACATGTAAATGGGACCAAAAAAGGAATTGTTACTGTAATCCGATTACTTTTACTCAATTACTTCCCATCACTGATTATATAGATAAATTTGCAATATCGACCAATTCCACAACACCTTTCTTCTAATGTCCCTGAATTTAATTCTGTCATTTTCAGAATAGTATGTTGTAAACAAATAAAAACGCAGACGGTAGTTCAAGAATGTTAATACGGAATTTTTTTGGGGGGAGGGGGTATGGCAATACTGGGAACGGGCCGCGATCTTCATTTTTTCGAGCTAGGCCTTCTTGATATGGACTTTTTTTCAGCATTATGGAGTGTTTAGCTCAAGATAAAGTGTGTGATGTTTAGCATCTTATGTCTGCGGAAAGAGGGCATTATAGTAGTAATACATCTATGAAACCCTAAAAAATGACAATGGAACCAAGGTCTAGTAGATCATGATGTGACGCTGTAAACTATGAATTAAATTCGGAATAAAAACTAAATGTTCTATAAATGTCCTACAATTACCGCCATGTTCGGTCTGATCCCCATTATTTCGCTTATGTAGTGTTGTTTGTTGTCAGTAAAACAAGTGAACTTAGTTAACCGCAACATTGCCTTGAATTTGCGGAGTAATATTAAATTTCACTGTGACAGGAAAACACCGCTTACCTACTCCGTAATGCCTAACTGTTTGCCATATCCGGGTTCATATGGACATACCGTATTAGTTATTTACGCAAATAGTCCACAATGTAATACTTTTCAAGGCGGTGTATGATATTTAGGCCTACGGACAAGGAAAATTTCGAAAAGAGTACGCGAAAGACACATTCATATCTATTATTCAATATGGCATAATTGGGTGGGGAGGAGTTGCAAAAACGATCCTCAGCCCTTTGCTTTTTCTTCAAAAACGCATCATAAAGATTTGTTTATCTAAGCCTCCTGACTATTCTTCCAAATTATTATTTTCTGAATTTAACGTTTTCACCATAGACCAAATTTACAAGTACGTCATATTGAATTATTTTCATAAACATCGTGACAATTACAAGTCAGAATCTCACGTATATAACACGCGAAGAAATCATTTTAATTTATTACTTGAACCGAAAAATGTTACAACTGCTGGAGCTAAGCAATGTTCAAGTTTTGGCCCAAGACTATTCAATTCATTTATTACCAACCATCCTGATCTAAATAGCTTAAACAACAAACAATTTAGGTCTAAAATTAGAAAATTTATATAATTATTACTTCTGTTTTCTACTATTGCTGTTGTAACATTTTTCATATTAAACTTTAAAATTTGGATAGAACTTAATTTCTTTGTTTTTTACTAAAATTTGAACAAATAAATTGTTATGTATTATTATTGTATTACCTCGTACCTTTGTATATGTTCTAACCTTTTATACGTAATATTCTGTCATACTTCTCCAAATTATGTATTGTTTTAAGTAATTATTTAGTATAAGTTTTTTCCTAATATAGGCTATTGAACTGAACCACCCCCGAACACAAGCTCTGCTTCTTCGGGTGGTGTATCAACTTTTTTATGTATGTTTTTCGTGTAATTTAGAACAATAATAAATTGTATAATTGTATATAGGCTATTCTTTCATTCGAACGTACGCATTGATTATATTTAAAATTCTTAACAACAACATACGAGAGCCGTCCATAAAGAAAGTTTCCCTGAGGCCTTTACAAAAACAAAACACAATTTCATGGAAATGTTTATTGCAACAGATACAGCAAGTATTCAGCTATTTTTCAACATATTCGCCACCGGAATTGATGCATCTTTCATACAGTGGGACCAACTTTTGAATACCTGTGTCGTAGAACTCTCCGCCTGGGATTTCAACCACTGTGTGACAACCATCTCCGCTTCTCTGTCATTTTTTGAGGTGTAGGAAAAGATGGAAATCACTGGGAGCGAGGTTCGGGCTTTAGGGTGGATTTTTAAACATTTCCCAGCCGAATTTTTGCAGGAGACTTGCAGGGAGATGTTGAAGCATCCACCCTACAGCACAGACCGCGCACCCTGAGATTTTAATCTTTTCCTACCCCTCAAGAAATGGCAGTGAATGACAGAGATTGAGAGAGAAACGGAGAAAGTTATCACACAATGGTTAAAATCCCAGGCGGCAGACTTCTACGACACAAGTGCTCAAAAGTTGAACCCACGGTATGACAAATGCCTCAATTCCGGTGGCGAATATGTTGAAAAATAGCTGAAAACTTGCCGTACCTGTTGCAAAAATATTTTCATGAAATTTTGTTTTGTTTGTGTAAATGACCCTAGGGAAACTTATTTTATGAACACGCCTCGTAAATTGACAATGGTCAGTCTATGGAACATACGGTACAAACAATATACTCACGGGTCTCGTGTTATTGAATATGACCAAACCAGAAACGAAACAGTATCAGGCCCGACTTTCTAAATTTACTCTAAAATTTTTGGCATATTTGTGTGCATATTAAAGAAATTTTGAAGTTTCATATCATATTTTGTAAATTTTGCAATGTAATGATACTTTTTGAGAATTTGCAGATATTTTAAATAATTAACATTATATTTTAATAAAATGAATTGTAATGAAACTTTAAAAAATGTACACAATGTGTAAGTGGTAAAGTCATATTTTAAATTTTATTGGTCAAATTTTAATGTTTTTAGGTCGTAAATGCATGCATATATCCTATTTTTTAGGTCATAGAAATCCGTCCCCTAGTCATAAGTCAATAAACTGCTTAAGTTATGTTTTATGTGTTTATTTTATCTGCATTCTCCTGTCGTATAACGGCGACACGGAATTATCAATTAATCTGAAATAGATTAATTTTGAAGAAAAATTGCTATTTTTGAAAAGTAGAAGCACAATTTCTTTTGGACTCAACAGTAGGCCTCACTAAAGTTCGGCATTTAAAATAATAATTTTCAAAAGATTAAACTGGTACATACAAATAAAATTGTTCCTAATTAGAACATTTTAATGTATTTTTCCGTTTCCTGCCCGGCATCTGTTAACCGATTTGGTCCAAAATCAATAGGCTTCGTCCCATGGGCGTTATAAATGGTATACCAAGTTTTATGAAAATCCGATAAAGTGCACTTGAGTTATCGCGCTTACAGACACACGGACAGACAGACAGTCCTGTCTACCAGAAATCTCAATGGTCTACCATTACCATTCTGGCACTTGATAATTATGTAATATCATTGCATAAAATTTTTGTTGCATACATTATAAAGGGCGAGTTGGGTAGTGAATTTAATATTTGACGGGGGGTCAGGAAAATTTGTCCCTGTGGTCCTTGCTTTCTTTCCACGGCCCTGAACAGTATAGCCTACAGACAAACTCATTTTTAGGTGCGTCCCCCTATTTTTTATAACCTGATTAGAGTCTTTGTATTAGAACATGGTAGCAGGCCTTTTTAGTTTTTAACATTGAAAGAATACGCAGACCGTATGCTGAAGCTATGACATAACATTGTGAAGTGTGGGGAGTAAGGAGGGGGAGACAGAGAGAGAGAGAGAGAGAGAGAGAGAGAGAGAGAGGCAGAGGGAGAGAGAGAGAGGAAGAGGAAGTAGTGGCATCTTTAGACTATTTCATTAATTACTATAATTTCCAAGGTTATTTCAATAAAACAAACGACATACGAGTGTTTCAAATTACACAGCGCCACAATCCATACAAATTACATCGCTTGTGAAGTAGAACGGCTACAGACTTGCTTTCGAGTCTCGTTGTTTGAAAACGAATAGGAAAACAAAATTTGGAAGTCAGCGGAAAATACCAAATAATTTATATAAGCATTCAGGAACCATAGATTATTGTCTCTGTTGGACATTACATGAGAATAATATAGGGGAAAAATTCCTCCGACAGTGGGACTTGAACCCAGGACCTTTGGCTATTCGTGCCAATGCTCTACCAACTGAGCAAAGCCGGAGTTTAACCACAGCGCCAGATGGAACCTCTCTCCTATGACTGATTGCCCTAATGGTCTACCTCCGGCTTAGCTCAGTTGGTAGATCATTGGCGCGAATAGCCAAAGGTCCTGGGTTCAAGTCCCAGTATCGGAGGAATTTTTCTCCTATAATATTCTCATGTAATGTCCAACAGAGACAATAATCTGTGGTGCATGAATGCTTATATATCTTGAATGTTAACTGTACAATAACAGTGGAAGCCCGGTCACAAAAATCACTAATAATTAGTGTGCCTTACAGTACTGCATATGACATAACTTGTCTGTCTGTGAGATAGACCATTAGGGCAATCAGTCATAGGAGAGAGGTTCCATCTGGCGCTGTGAATTTAACTCCGGCTTACCTCAGTTGGTAGAGCATTGCCGCGAATAGTCAAATGTCCAGGGTTCAATTTTTCTCTTATAATATTCTCACCAAATAATTTACTTTTTTACAATATAATTAGCCATTATAATGGATAATAAATTCCTTTTATGCAAGCTATGGTATCAGTATGACGAATTGAGCTCTGGAGGAATGATATATGGCAGGGGAAACAGCAGCACCCCGAGAAAACCTCCCCCGACCCTATTTTGTCCACTACAAACTTCACATGGACCCACTGAGATTCGATCCCGGGTCCCAGCGGTGGAAGGCGAGCAATCTAACCACTCACACATTGGGGCGGCCATACGGATTAGATACGGAGTAACAAATGTAGATCACTTTGAGATATTAAGGGGGCAGGTTCAGCTTAAAGGACTGAAGTAGGCTATAGGCCATTATACTCAAATTTTTCGTTAGAATACGCCTACATGGCTCATACAGAACTGAAAATTAACACATTGAAAACTCATTAAGATTAAAATAACTTTAACGTCATTAGATTTATAAATTAATTATCCAAAATGGCAGCTACTTGCCATGTAAGAATTTAGCGTTTCGCTCTTATTTGTACAGTAAATTTTATTCATTTCTGAATAATTAGGAGATTTCTTTATCTTTTGAAGTTATAAAAATTTACCGTTTTTATTTTTAACATATAAAATGCTAATTTTGCAACAATTTTCACCCCCCAGACATTTTAATGACGTCTTAACCCCCTTGTCGGCAACCTTAGTTTACAACAGACATTATAGGAGGATAATACAACATTTGGACAGCTGTCCTATTTTAGGATCATGATCGCCACACAGCCTATCATTAATCTAAAAAGACAATTATTAGGAAATAGAACAGCCGGCCATATTAGTTGGTTGGTATATGGTTATTTAACGACGGGGATGTACTGCAACTGAGGACTATGACCGTGTGCCAGAATTTTGTCCCGCAGGAGTTCTTTTACATGCCAATAAATCTAGTGACTTGGGCCTGTCACATTTAAGCAGACATAAATGACATCAACCTGGGCCGGGTTCGAACCCGCAATCTTGGGCATAGAATGCCAGCATGATACTAACTGCGCCACA
Source organism: Ectobius pallidus (assembly GCA_964059195.1). Lineage (NCBI taxonomy): Eukaryota > Metazoa > Arthropoda > Insecta > Blattodea > Ectobiidae > Ectobius > Ectobius pallidus. The sequence continues at coordinate 168,192,753 of CAXKWD010000007.1, forward strand.
GAGGCCGACCCGGCCACATTAGATTTAATTTATTTGCCCAGTTTCTATAAACTCGTGAAATACCTATGGGTAAATTATCCATGGGCAAATTAGTTCCATTTCACCCACAATTATATAATGAGGATGGCCTTGGAGTTGTACAGTTAATTTAATTCAGAAGGCTTTGATTCTCATTGTTTAAATTATTATTGGTCCTATGAGAGGTTAAATTTTATCCAGCCATCCATGAAAGGATAAATTAACCCGACGATTTACCCTTGGAAAGATCTAGCCCGAGTTTGTAGGAACATTTTTTCTGCCATTTTCATATTTACCCAGAGGACATTCATCTAGAAACTCGCCACAAGTATATGTGATTGCTATCTTTAAATTATTTGTGTTGTGTGGTGTTATTCATGTGTAAATTCTGTCCATTGGATAATATACCCATAGGTATTTCGCGAGTTTATAGAAACAACCGGGCATCAAATCAGTGAATTTTATACAAACGATACACATTTTAGTTATTTCCAATCTATGAGTAATCACTTGTCTCTATACCGAATGTTATTTGTAACCAGAAGTATTTGTAACATAATTTTTCCATTGAAGTCTGGCAACATCGAGCATGAAATCATTCGGACATGCAGAGAGCTGTGTAATTCAAACATGCAAAAAGCGATGAGAGGGGAATGACAAAAAACAAAGGAAAGCAGTTCACTGTAGTTCATTTTATTCCTGGTAAAACTAGGGCATCTTAATTTGCTACCAGACTGCTATGCAGGCTCATCCTTATCAATTTTACCAAAGCTATAGAAACAATGATGCCAACATGATGGAGCTCAAGCCCACCCAATAACATTATCATATTCAATACTATTTCGTTGTTAAATTAATGCAGAAATCTGTCAATTGCTGTCATATAGCCTATAGTAAGATCTTTTGTTAAGTTCATTTACGATCGTTTAAAATCGTTACTAAAATCAAGTTTCCCCAGCCACCACCGAAATATCTTTTTATGCTTTGCGTTCAGAAAAAAAATCACATTTATTTATTTTTTTAAATGAAATGTTTCATATCAGAATTTTTTGCAAAAATATTCCTTAGTATTCCGTACAACTGACTGAACTCATTGAAGTAGCCGTGATTTTGATTCGGGAGGGGCTCGGAGTAGCCTACTCTTCGATTTTTTTTTGGGGGGGGGGGGTAAAATCAACCCTTCAAATTTCATTTTAACATTTTTAAAGTTACGACCAAAATAACTCTTTGTGTGAGGGCAATATCAGAATAAATACAAGATGCACTTTAAGCTCCGGCTATTTGATATTCACATTTTTTTCTCAGCGAAGCAGGGTGACCAACTATCCTTGTATATTGTCGCCGACACTCCCGACCCTACCAAATATTAAAACTGCGAGAGTGCCCCTTGTACCAAATATTAAACATTCTAGAGTGCCCCTTGTATCAAACATTAAAAATGCAAGAGTAAGTGCCTTGTACCCACAGGCTTGCCTTGTATCCAACGGTTTGTCAGCCTGTTCATCGTCGAAGAATTGGCTAGATCGTGGTATAAAAAGAACTGCTTCTCTGAGGGTGGCTTGGGCGGGATATGTATCATGCGAAAGTGCACCTTATATTTGTTTTTTTTCCCAAATAGATTTAAGAGAAGAAAGATTTGCGAGGGATGGTTGGATGGAGTTAGCACAGGATAGGGTTGAATGGCGAGATCATGTAAGTTCGGCAATGAACCTTCGGGTTCCATAAAATATATAATATTCCTTAACCTTGCTTAGGAATTGTCTATTGCCATTGAGTAAGTAACTATTTACTGTACCAAAATAATAAAATTTTGAGGAAAAAGGCTTCATTTTAGAACTGTTAATAAGTACTGTTAGTCATAAGGGTAATAAAACCCTTCGTAAGTTTCTCACTTTGGGGGGGGGGGCATCCCTGGCTACGTTCCTGAGGCTAAGGAAATTGTTTGTGTGTTTGATAAAATCATTCTCCTATTTGTAAAGGTATGTGTGCAAAATTTATGGAAAGCTGCCATATTTGTAAAGAGAATATACATAAACACCTAAATGGTTTCAGTTTATACAAGATAGATGACAATAGACTGCTATCAGCTGATAAGGCACAGTGTTACGTAACGCGACACTGCTCGTAGATCGCTGGCCTGCATTTTCAGTTTAGTCATGTGCTAGTAGTTGTCTCATTCACATCGAGAAGGCTGTTATTCATAGTTTCTTCCGACAGTAAGTATGTAGTATTATTACTAATTAGAAGCGAAAAACAGTGGTCCGCGACTCCGCCTCTAACGTAGAGCTTTTATTTGTGGAGTTTCAAGACCAGTAATAAAGTAGACTACTTCTAAATTATTTTTGTAATTGCATTTTCTTCTCTCAACATTTCATAATATCCATTTAAGCGAGATTGGTGAGACGGTAGCGTATGGACTTGCGTTCGAAGGCCGGCGAAATTTGATTTGGGCTATTTCATGGTTTCCCCAGTTAAGGCAAAATGTTGGATTGGATGCTTACTTACCACGATTCATCGCTGCTATTTCATCCTATATCGTAAACATTAATCACCAACATTGAATATCAGTTTAAATTAACAGAAGGCATAACTCGCCAACAATGGAAAACAAATGCAAATCAATAGCTGCACGGCCTACTGATATACGTAGACTACACATAAATCCGGGGGTACGCCGTAGCGTAGTGGTTGAGGCGCTGCGCTACACACCGGAAGGTCGCGGGTTCGATTCCCGATGAGGTCGTTGGAATTTTTCAATTGGCCTAATCCTTCTGGTGGCACTATGGCCCTGGGGTCGACTCAGCCTCTAACAGAAATGAGTACCAGGAGCAATCCTGGGGGTAAAGGCGGCCGGTGCGTAAGGCTGACAACCTTACCACCTTCACGTGCCGAATGTCCAAAATCTGGGAGCCTCAACCTCCTGGAACCCTCTGGGCCTCCATGGCCTGTATAGGGATCACTTTACTTTACCTTTACACATAAATCCTAAGCGTGTTATGGCATCGCTGTTGATAAATAAAAATGAAATTTAAAATAAAATCCATTTTTGGTCAATATTTCAGGAGTGAAATATTGAAACAATATCACGGCACAGAACTTACACTTACGAAATCGTTACGAGGCTTTCTTTGCCCCAAGCAAAGAGAATGCAATTCTCTTGCCTCACATTCCCTTATTACAGAGAATAATTGTCCGCATTCTGGGAGAACGCAGTTATGTCAGTTTCATGAAGCGCTGTATTGTTCGCGAGGCCAGACTTTAAACCAGAGTTTGTGTATGACCCGCATTCGGGAGGTCCCAGGTTCAAATCCCGTGGCTGGCCAATTTGACATGGGTTATTTCATGGTTTCCCCAGTCATAAAGGCAAATGCCGAATTGGATATATGCATAACATGAGTCATCCTCGCCATTTCATCCTGTATCATATCCATTTAAATTAATATAAGTTGAAATTTACTCCATAAAAATACACAAACAATAGTTCCATGGCCTACCCTACAGTAGCCTATAGACACAGATCCTGAATTCCTGATATGGCCTCGTAGTCAAAAGGAGTACCTATAAATACAGCTGAAATGAATAATAATAATAATAATAATAATAATAATAATAATAATAATAACTGATGTAACAAAGTGCCAGAATGCTTTTGTTTTATCAGTGATAATTGCAATTATGATATGCAGAAAATAACATTATTTAAATCGATTTCCAAGTTAAGCTCCAGATTGATTCATTAAGCAAGGCTTACAGAAGAACATAGGTATGGTTTTCTTTAGTCAGATTAAAATCGTCCATCATCAGCAGAACTATACAGATTGTGATATCTTGACAATCGCACACTCATAAAAATTAAAAAAAAAAAGGACAAACTGGTGGGCTATGGAATTTGAATCAAGGACCACAAGAATGCCAGTCCAAGACTTTACCAACTCGGCCACCTCGCTCGGTTTAACGGTCTAGTTTGATAAGCATATGTAAAAAAATATAATATGATGGTGTTACTTGTCAAAGATAACTGTATTACAACTTCCAAAGCCGTATATGAACACTCTAAAACAACATGTTGTCATGAGAACTGATTTGCATTTGATAAATTCTTTCTAATACATTACCATAAAATAGGCACTAAATTGGGCATTACCCCGTACCGGTCAACCGATTTGGTCTTCCCATGGACGTTATAAATGCGTATACCACGTTTCGTAAAAATCCGATGAAGCGTATTTGAGTTATCGCGCGTACAGACACACGGACAAACATTTTCCCGTCCCCCACACTATCTCATAAAGTACCATAATAAACGAGCGGAACGAGACTCTGTTTTAATTCCACCGATCTGCATTTCATGGCTGTAAATTTCTGTGTTACACAGTCACGATCAAACGCGCATTCGATTTTCTTCCAATTTGGCATTAATGTTACAGTTCACAAATGTTTCATAAACATTGCCATGTGACAGAGTGGCAGTGGATGAAGGTTAACTATATGTAGACTGTATAAGGAACCGGAAGTGTGCATTGGAATTCTAATAAGTAGCCTACTATTTACTGAAAGAGTAAGGTCATGAATCAGCTTGTAAATATTAACTAGCTAGCAGATCAGGTGCTTGGGATCCTGATACTGTATATCTAGGAGCCTCATATATTGACGAAATAAAACAGCTCATTTCGGTGTTAAATTCCTTCTACTTCGGTGGATTTTTCGGGAAATAAGTTATTTTCTGCATTTGGCATTGAAAAACTTACTCATTTATTTACACTAATACTCAAATATAGCGGTGAGAAATACTACCAACATTATTGTTGTTATTAAATTATTTTATAATTATTTGCCAATGAACATAAATGTTAATTATGGCATTCAAAGACAAAACGTAATTAATTGCAGTAAGCCTTACATAGTATAAGGGGTACGCCGTAGCATAGTGATTGAGACGCTGTGCTACAAACTGGAAGGTCGCGGGTTCGATCCCCGATGAGGTCATTGGAGTTTTTCTATTGGCCTAATCATTCTGGTGGCACTATGGCCATGGGTTCGACTTAGCCTCTAATAGAATTAAGTACCAGGAGCAATCCTGAGGGTAAAGGCGGCGGTGCGTAAGGCTGACAGCCTTACCATCTTCACATTTTAAAAATTTATATGGGAGCCTTAACGTCCTGGAACCCCCTGGGCCTCATTGGTCTGTATAGGGAATACTTTACTTTTTTTTCTTACGTAGTATAAGACAAAAAACTTGCCAGTTGTATTATATGGATGTGGTACATGGTCCCTTACTCCTCGGGAAGAACATAATCTACTTATCCTCAGGTCTATACCCCCTCGGGAATTTTCTAAGGTAGGGAGGTCTGGAATGGGGTGCACTCAGCCTCGTGATACAAAATGAGGAGCTGCTTGATTGAAAACGTTTATTTACAATAGGCCTAATACTCAAATATAGCGGTGACGAATACAACCAAAATTATTATGAAATGTTTTTTGACAATGAAAATAAAATGTTGTTTCAGTGTTTAAAGGTAAACATAATTAATCAGAGATGCCTTCTATAGGATTAAAAAAAATGAATCGTTATATCAGTGATATTTCAATTTTCATTTTAACCGAGAGTATCAGCCTCTAAATAAGGAAATATTTAAAATAAGATAATCATTTGCAGGCAGATGTGTCAACAACATTCCATGAAATGTATATTTTTAAAAATTTATTCTGCAGATTAACAATCTGTTCAAATAGGAACGATCAGTAATGATATGAGAGTTGTAAGATACAATTGTTTACGGTAAGTTACTGAATCGAAATGCAAAGTCTAAAACCTTATGTAGATGTAAACGGTTGATTGAGGAACTATCGTCCAATAGATTGATGACTAGGGAATTGGGATGATTGTTGAGGCGTTGCTGCTATGGAATACGACCGCCGGCGTGGTCTTGTGGTTACCGTCGCGGACTACAGATCCGTCGGCCCGGTTCGACCCCCGGTGTCTTCTCAGATTTTTATGAGGTAGGGAGATCTGGAACGGGGTGCACTCAGCCTCGTGGTTCAAATTGAGGAGCTACTTGATAAAGAAGTAGCGGCTCCTGTCATGGAAACCACCATTAACGACCATGGGTGTCGGCATGCTGACCACATGCCCCCAATCCTGCCATCTGCATATGGGGGATGCAGCAGTCGGGTGGTAGGGCTTGTCCCTCCAGGGATGTAGCGCCATGGAGTTTAGTTTTATATATCGAATGCTGTACAAGGTGATTTCTTCTTTAAGGGTAGGGATGTCCAAGTCATGGTGTAATGTAGCATTGGAAACATAACTTACCACGGTGCGTTAGCAAGTCGGCGAAGAGATTTGGATTAAGATGTCAATATTGGAATTGCTGGCAGTGCCCCAAAGCTGAAGTCCATATGTCCATACTGGCCTCTTAATGGTCTTGTAAAGTATAACTTCATTATATAGGGATAGCTGAGATTACTTATTTAATAACCAGTACAATTGTTGAAACTTTAGTTTGACTTCTCTGCATTCAGTGAAATACGGAATTTGTTAAATATCGCTTATCAATCATTCCTGTAATCGACCGTAAGAATTGATAACTTCTCGGCAGTCATAAAATGATAGCATGCTACTAAGGAAAAAAAAAAATTACGAGCTCTAAAATTTATTTTAAATAATAATGTTGTACACATTTCTCAATATTCACTCTGGAACTCCGCGTATTTCGCCCTTATTTATACATTTGGCGAAATCCAACAAATTTCGCCATGTTTCGTGAACATAACTTGCTTATTGATTAATTTCATTTTCTTCTAGTGCTAATTATAAGTTTTAATATACGAGAATTTTTTCACCTTAATATAATAGTAATATCTAGATAGCTTTTGAAGGAACACACCTAGACTACGAATGCGTAATTCTAGCTGAAGAAGGAAAATGCAGGGTTCTCGACGGCGAATATGGAGCTTTTCAAGAGACACATTCAAGCAACGCAGGCGAGAATCCTGCTGTCAAGGAAATGCAGAGTTCACAAGGGCGTAAATCTAGCTGTTGAAGGAAAGTGCAGGGTTCTCGAAACCGTAAATGCAGCTTTTGAAGAAAAATGCGCAGTTCTTCGATTCGAAAAGTGGCTCTTCAAAAACAAATCTAAACTATTCCGGCGAAAAACCAACTGTCCAAGGAAAAGCAGAGTTCATGAAGGCGTAAATCTAGCTGTTGAAGGAAAATACAGAGTTCTGGAAGGCGTAAATGTAGCTTTTGAAGGAACAGATCTTGACTGCGTAATTCCAACTGTAGAAGGAAAATGCAGAGTTCTCGTCAGCGTAAATGGAGCTTTCCAAAGGACAAGTCCAAAGGACGCAGGCGTAGATCCAGCTGTAGAAGAAAATGCAGAGTTCTCGAAGGCATAAATATAAGTTTTGAAGGAACAGATCTTGACTAAGCAGACCTAAATCCAACTGTCGAAGGAAAAGGCAGATTTCTCGTAGGCGTAAATGCAGCTTTTAAAGAAAAATGCCGAGTTGTCGAAGGTGTAAATGTCGCTCTTGAAGAAATAGATGTAGACTTCTCAACCCTAAATCCCACTGTCGAAGTAAGATCCCGTGCTGGGATGACCCGGTGGCTGGGTGCACCGGTGACCAGGGCTCTGGGATGGCACAGAGTCGCCTCCTCTTAGGCTATCGGGCGGGTCCCGTAAGTTGCGAATGCGGGCCCCACACTGTGATGGTGTGGGGGTAGGAGGAATAAGCGTTTACGTGAATACTCCTTCCCGGACAGTTAGGGGCGCCATGTGTCGTACTTCAGGGACATGGTGTTGGAGGGGATGCACCTTAGCCCTATCCTCGGTTCTCGAGGTAACAGGCGGGACCCCCTTTGTAGACTGAAGTACCAGTGAGGGTGATGCGTACTGGGGCATCTAGGATTCGGATGGGCGTGCTAAGCGATGTTATGGCGGGCAGGGTGCGCCGCCACTTAGCCTCTAGCCGTCAAAGGGTCATCTCCACCTACAAGTGGTGTCTCCCCGTTTTTGCAGACGGAGCGCTGGCCTAGTCGACTGTTGCTGAAACAGTAGTCGGGACGGTATTGAGCCGGTCTGGGTTCCCTTAGGGGTCGTTCTCTTCGGAGGCGCCCGACCGGGGCCCAGGTCTTACCGTGTTTGGTGTCGGATTCGACGTGGTAGTGGTTCCCGTACTCAGGGTACGAGGAGGGGGGTCGTCGTGTGTGCGTGACCGGTACCATAGTAGGGGGAGGCATAGTCCAACGATCCCTGCCATGACTGGTGTCGGTGGCGTTACTACGGCGATGCTCCCGACCTAGAGGGCGGGGAGGCCTAGGTGGTGCTGCTGGAGCCACCGAACGGATCCTACCCTACCCAAAACGCCCATCCTTAATCTCCGTGTCACATGGGCTATGCGTGAATCGCGAGGCGGCCTCGACAGGTGGATATCCCTACCAGGGAATTTACTCTGAATCTCTCTCTCTCTCTGTCGAAGTAAGATGCAGAGTTCTCGTAGCCGTAAATCTAGCTGTTCAAGCAAAATGCTGATATCTAGAAGGCATAAATGTAGCTTTCGAAGGAACCGAACTTGACTACGCAGGCTTATTTCCAACTGTTGAAAAAAAAAATGCTGATATCTGGAAGGCATAAATGTAGCTTTTGAAGGAACAGATCTTGACTACGCAGGCGTAATTTCAACTGTAGAAGGAGTTCTCGTCGGCGTAAATGGAGCTTTACAAAGGACACGTCCAAGCAAAGCAGGCGTAGATCCAGCTGTTGAAGAAAAATGAAGAGTTCTCGAAGGAATAAATTTAGGTGTTGAAGGAAAATGCAGAGTTCTCGAAGCCATAAATTTAGGTTTTGAAGCAACAGATCTTGACTAAGCAGACCTAAATCCAACTGTCGAAGGAAAAGGCAGAGTTCTCGTAGGCGTAAATGCAGCTTTTAAAGAAAAATGCCGAGATGTCGAAGGCGTAAATGTCGCTCTTGAAGAAGCAGATGTAGACTACTCAGACGTAAATCCCTCTGTCGAAGGAAGATTCGGAGTCCACGAAGGCAAGCAAAATGCTGATATCTGGAAGGCGTAAATGTAGCTTCTGAAGGAACAGATCTTGACTACGCAGGCGTAATTCCAACTGTAGAATGAAAATGCAGATTTCTCGTCGGCGAAACGGATCTTTCAAAGGACACATCCAAGCGACGCAGGCGTAGATCCAGCTCTTGAAGAAAAATGCGTATACGCAGCTGTTGAAGAAAAATGAAGAATTCACGAACTCGTAAATGAAGCTATTCAAGACACACATTAAGCAACGGAGGTGAAAATCCAGCTGTCAAAGGAAAATGAAGTTCACGAATGCGTAAATGTAGCTGTTGAAGGAAAATGCTGATATCTGGAAGGCGTAAATATAACTTTTGAAGGAATAGATCTTGACTACGCATGCGTAATTCCAACGGTAGAAGGAAAATGCAGATTTCTCGTCGGCGTAAATGGAGCTTTCAAAGGACACATCCAAGCGACGCAGGCGTAGATCCAGCTCTTGAAGAAAAATGCAGAGTTTTCGAAGGCGTAAATCTACGCGTTGAAGAAAAATGCAGAGTTCTGGAAGGCGTAAAAGTAACTTCATAAGGAACAAATCTTGTCTTCGGAGGCGTTATTCCAGCTGTGGAGGGAAAATGCTGAGTTCTAGTCGGTTTACATAGAGCTTTTCAAAGGACATAGATCCCGACTTCTTTATCCTAAATCCCATTGTCGAAGTAAGATACAGAGTTCTCGAAGGCGTAAATCTAGCTGTTGAAGGAAAATGCTGATATCTGGAAGGCGTAAATGTAGCTTCTGAAGGTACAGATCTTGTCTATGGAGGCGTTATTCCAGCTGTGGAGGGAAAAGAGTGAATTCTAGTCGGCGTACATGGAGCTTTTTTAAAGGACACATTCATCAATGCAGACATACCAAGCTGTTGAAGAAAGATGGAAAATTCACGAAGGCGTAAATGAAGCTTTTCAAGACACACATGTAAGCAACGGAGGTGAAAATCCAGTTGTGAAAGGAAAATGCAGAGTTCACGAAGGCGTAAATCTAGCTGTTGAAGGAAAGTGCAGAGTTCTCGAAACCGTAAATGCAGCTTTTGAAGAAAAATGGGGAGTTCTTGAACGCGAAAAGTAGCTCTTGAAAAACAGATCTAAACTATTCAGGCAAGAAAGGGGGGAAAAAACTGTCGAAGGAAATGCAGAGTTGATGAAGGCGTAAATCTAGCTGTTAAAGGATAATGAACAGTTCTGGAAGGCGTAAATGTAGCTTTTGAAGGAACAGCTCTTGTTTACGGAGGCATTATTCCAGCTGTAGAGAGAAAATGCTGAGTTCTCGTCGGCATAAACGGAGCTTTTCAAAGGACACATTCAAGCAACCCAGGCTTAAATCCCACTGTCGAAGGAAGATGCAGAGTTCGCGAAGGCCTACATCTAACTGATATCTGGAAGGCGTAAATGTAGCTTCTGAAGGAACAGATCTTAACTACGCAGGCGCAATTCCAACTGTAGAAGGAAAATGCAGAGATCTTGCCGGCGTAAATGCAGCTTTTCAATAGACACATTCATGCAACACGGGCGTATACGCAGCTGTTGAAGAAAAATGAAGAATTCACGAACTCGTAAATGAAGCTATTCAAGACACACATTAAGTTTCGGAGGTGAAAATCCAGCTGTCAAAGAAAATGCAGAGTTCACGAATGCGTAAATGTAGCTGTTGAAGGAAAATGCTGATATCAGGAAGGCGTAAATATAACTTTTGAAGGAACAGATCTTGACTACGCATGCGTAATTCCAACTGTAGAAGGGAAATGAAGATTTCTCGTCGGCGTAAATGGAGCTTTCAAAGGACACATCCAAGCGACGCAGGCGTAGATCCAGCTCTTGAAGAAAAATGCAGAGTTCTCGAAGGCGTAAATGTAGCTGTTGAAGGAAAATGCTGATATCTGGAAGGCGTAAATCTAGCTTCTGAAGGTACATATCTTGTCTATGGAGGCGTTATTCCAGCTGTGAAGGGAAAATGCTGAGTTCTAGTCGGCGTACATGGAGCTTTTTAAAAAACACCTTCATGCAATGCAGACATACCACGCTGTTGAAGAAAGATGGAAAATTCACGAAGGCGTAAATGAAGCTTTTCAAGACACACATGTAAGCAACGGAGGTAAAAATCCAGTTGTGAAAGAATAATGCAGAGTTCACGAAGGCGTAAATCTAGCTGTTGAAGGAAAGTGCAGAGTTCTCGAAACCGTAAATGCAGCTTTTGAAGAAAAATGTGGAGTTCTTGAACGCGAAAAGTAGCTCTTGAAAAACAGATATAAACTATTCAGGCAAGAAAGGGGGGGGGGGAAACTGTCGAAGGAAATGCAGAGTTGATGAAGGCGTAAATCTAGCTGTTAAAGGATAATGCACAGTTCTGGAAGGCGTAAATGTAGCTTTTGAAGGAACAGCTCTTGTTTACGGAGGCATTATTCCAGCTGTAGAGAGAAAATGCTGAGTTCTCGTCGGCATAAACGGAGCTTTTCAAAGGACACATTCAAGCAACCCAGGCTTAAATCCCACTGTCGAAGGAAGATGCAGAGTTCACGAAGGCCTACATCTAACTGATATCTGGAAAGCGTAAATGTAGCTTCTGAAGGAACAGATCTTGACTACGCAGGCGTAATTCCAACTGTAGAAGAAAAATGCAGAGATCTTGCCGGCGTAAATGCAGCTTTTCAATAGACACATTCATGCAACACGGGCGTATACGCAGCTGTTGAAGAAAAATGAAGAATTCACGAACTCGTAAATGAAGCTATTCAAGACACACATTAAGCAACGGAGGTGAAAATCCAGCTGTCAAAGGAAAATCAGAGTTCACGAAGGCGTAAATGTAGCTGTTGAAGGAAAATGCTGATATCTGGAAGGCGTAAATATAACTTTTGAAGGAACAGATCTTGAATACGCATGCGTAATTCCAACTGTAGAAGGGAAATGCAGATTTCTCGTCGGCGTAAATGGAGCTTTCAAAGGACACATCCAAGCGACGCAGGCGTAGATCCAGCTCTTGAAGAAAAATGCAGAGTTCTCGAAGGCGTAAATCTAGCTGTTGAAGGAAAATTCTGATATCTGGAAGGCGTAAATGTAGCTTCTGAAGGTACAGATCTTGTCTATGGAGGCGTTATTCCAGCTGTATCTGTGAAGGGAAAATGCTGAGTTCTAGTCGGCGTACATGGAGCTTTTTAAAAGACACCTTCATGCAATGCAGACATACCAAGCTGTTGAAGAAAGATGGAAAATTCACGAAGGCATAAATGAAGCTTTTCAAGACACACATGTAAGCAACGGAGCTGAAAATCCAGTTGTGAAAGGATAATGCAGAGTTCACGAAGGCGTAAATCTAGCTGTTGAAGGAAAGTGCAGAGTTCTCGAAACTGTAAATGCAGCTTTTAAAGAAAAATGTAAAGTTCTTGAATGCGAAAAGTAGCTCTTGAAAAACAGATCTAGACTATTCAGGCAAGAAAGGGGGGAAAAACTGTCGAAGGAAATGCAGAGTTGATGAAGGCGTAAATCTAGCTGTTAAAGGATAATGCACAGTTCTGGAAGCCGTAAATGTAGCTTTTGAAGGAACAGCTCTTGTTTACGGAGGCATTATTCCAGCTGTAGAGAGAAAATGCTGAGTTATCGTCGGCGTAAATGGAGCTTTTCAAATGACACATTCAAGCAACCCAGGCTTAAATCCCACTGTCGAAGGAAGATGCAGAGTTCACGAAGGCGTAAATCTAACTGTTGAAGGAAAATGCTGATATCTTGAAGGCGTAAATGTAGCTTTCGAAGGAACAGACCTTGACTACGCAGCCGTAATTCCAACTGTAGAAGGAAAATGCATACTTCTCGACGGCATAAATATAGCTTTTGAAGGAACTCACCTTTTTTACCTAGGCGTAAATCAAGCTGGTATAGGAAAATGCAAACTTCTCGAAGGTGTAAATGTAGCTTTTGAAGGAACAAATCTAGACTATGCAGGCCTAAATCCAATGATCGAAGAAAAATGTAGACTTCTCGAAGGCATAAATGTAGCTTCTGAAGGAACAAGCCTAGACTATGCAGGCATAAATCCAGCTATCGAAGGAAATGTAAAGCTCTCGTTGGCCTAAATGTAGCTTTTGAAGTAACTTACTTACACGATGCAGGCATACATCCACCTGTTGAAAGTAAATACAGATTTCTTGAAGGCGTAAATGTAGCTTTTGAAGGAAAGGTATAGACCACACTGGCGTAAATCCTTCTGTCGATTGAAAATGCAGAGTTCTCAAAGGCATAAATGTAGTTATAGAAGGAATAGACCTAGACTATGCAGGCGTAAATCCAGCTGTCAAAGGAAAAAGCAGAGTTCTCAAAGGCACAAATTTAGCTCTTCAAAGACACATTCAAGCTATGCAGGCAAAAATCTAGCTGTTGAAGGAAAATCCAGAGTTCTTGAAGGGTTAAATCCAACTGTCAATGGAAAATGCAGAGTTCTCGAAGGCGTAAATGTAGCTTTTGAATGAATACAATGAAATATGAAACTGATTTTTTCTCTTGTAATTTTAAATTTAAATCATTTAAATGATCTGCAATATCTGCCATAAATGTCAAATCTTCAGGTAATTACTACCTACCGTCAATAAGGTTACTGGATGATTCTGTGATTTGCCTTTCACCTCTAAGAAAACTGGTTTCTTCTTGAAGGGGCCAAAAGCGTTTTAAAACTGATTAAAAGAAAGCCAGAAAATTTTGTAGTAACATAACAAGCCATCGAATTCACTATCTAGGTATATCACTAATCATAGTAGAAAACATGTTAATTCAGTCTCCTGGAACAAATAAAATTCACTGTTTTCTTTACAAATTTCAAAATATAATCCATTTTTATTGTATTGAGCATAGTGCTTCTTGGCGAACAGGCACTGCACTTTATAGGCACCAGCACTTTATGAGACACTTGTATTCTGTAGCCAACTAATAGAAAACAAGGCCATATGAGGAGTTCGGAATCTGTGTCTATACTGTAGGGTAGGTCAATTGTTTCTAATGTCAGTGTATTTAATGGAGTAAATTTCAGCTAATATTAATTTAAATGGATATGATACAAGATGAAATGGTGAGAATGATTCGTGGTATGTATATATCCAATTGGGCATTTGCCTTTATGAAGGGAGAAACCATGAAAAAACCCATGTCAAATTGGCCAGCTACAGGATTTGAACCTAGGACCTCTCGAATGCAAGTCGAAGATGTTACCAACACTTGTATTCTGTAGCTTACTAATAGAAAACCAGGTTTTTGCAAATATTATTAGGCTATATATTACATTTTTTGGCATAGGCTATATAATTATAAATTCTACCTAAAACTGATGTAGATGTAGATAAAAGAAGCAGTATCAGTATATTTTTGTTGTTTGTTTCAGCCATGCCTGTTCAGGTTTTGTCAGTGGACTCTGATACAGAGCAAGATCGACTTCTCAACCAGTATTTCATGCCTGAATTCAGGAAGGGCTATGTCAGGCTGGGCCCCAACAAAGTTCTTATGCCTGTTTATTTCCTCACGTTTGCTGATCGTATTGAACATATGGAAGTAAGAGATTCAGATGTCTGGGTCATTTCTCATCCCAAAACAGGTAAAGTCGTAACACGTCTGTAAATTAGTCATGTAACATGTATGGTCATAGGATTATGATTTCCCTATGGAGAAAGGAAGGGAAAAGATGCTAAAAATAACCAAAATAGGTATCAAATAGGTTCTACTAAACTCGTTATTATAACAAACGTATATTGACAAACAGTAAAGTCGGCCTGGGTGGCGCAATTAGTATTGTGCCCAAGGTTGTGGGTTCAATCCCGACCTAGGTCGATTTTATTTATGTGTGCATAAATATGACAGACCCATGTCAGTAGATTTACTGGTATGTAAAAGAACTCCTGTGGGACAAAATTCCGCCATTGTCAAAGGGTGTGATAAAAAAAGCGCATTGCAGACCTATTTTTACAGAATTTAAAGCGCTGACTGTTGCTTCATTGTATATATTGACAAACATAATGTATGTATTTGAGCATCAAAATGAATTTGTTCCTGTCAGCTCAGTTCATTCACATGATACTCGAAAACATTTTAACATAATTGTTCCTAAATCTAGGCTAACAAGAACCTGTGACAGCCATGTTGTTTTAGGTATCACAACATATAATATATTAATAGGTTAATACCACAACATATACAGTGCACGCTGCTTATTGTGATCACTTCGGGACGCAGCTAATCTGATAATATTAACCAATTGATAACAGTAGCCGAAATAATTAATTGAAGGATATTTATTCATACATCAAATAATACACTACAAAAACAAAATTAAAAGCTAATTATTAATACATACAAGATAATGCGTAGGCCTAACTGTGAATCTTTCAGCCACTCATAATAGCCTGCAAACAACTATTTTTGCAAACAAAATGTTTTACTGACCTGTGGTGAACACCACTTAGCAAACATCTAACGCCTATCTTTTCAAGTCTTTTCATTTTACACTAACCATCACTGCATGTCAACACTGTTATCTTCATAAATCAAAAGCAACAGCTTAACTGAGGGGAAGCATGTTTCACTGCTTAAAAGAGAAAGTTAGGGATTGACACCCCCTCGAACAGGTTGTCCTATGAGCTGGGACCACTACCCTTATTTCTATTACAACACAATACAATTGAGTCAGAAATGAAATCCTTAAAAGCAAAATTTTGAACTACATACAATACTTGGAAATAAAGCCACAAAACGGAAAATATGATAACGTAAACTGAATCTTTGATCACAATAAACAGGATTTTTTCAGTGTATGAGAATTAATCCATAAGGGACTTCATAAAAGTGATAACTAGGGTTCGGATGTTTATGATAATGTTATATTTTTATCCTGACCTCCATTCTCGCCGAAAACAAATTAAACATGAATTGCACATTTGTTATTGTAATCGGACCTTTTTTTTTTTTTTGCATATAAAGTCATATTTTGGTCATTTTCATAGTCTTGGTCATATTTCGATCATATTTGTAATTTAACGTCATATTTCAGTTATAAATTCGGTAAAAGAGCACAGTTATGCAGTATGTACACTAAATTGTCGACTTAAATTTTTTTACGAAAAAGAGTCAGGAATATTTTGGTTTTACCTCAACTGAAATCTGAAGGGACAATAACAAGTAATAGCACAATTACCTCTTCCTCCTTGTTGTTAACAACTTCCAATAGACATGTTTCTAAAAGATTTTCAGTTCACAGTTACAGTGGTAACTGGAAATATTAACGGATTAGAAATTCTTTACAAATAAACCTGTAAAATTGTTAAAAAGTTATTTTCTAAAAAAGTAATGTGATATAATAATTTAGTGTCATAAAAGTTTTAAATTGGGACATTTATTTTTACATAATACATTCTTTTATGAAGGGATTTTTAGGATTTTTTGGTCATATTTTGTCATCTTAAGGTCATATTTAGTCATTTTTAAGGTCATATTTTCCAATTTTTTAGGTCATAAACATCCAAACGCTAGTGATAACATTACCCGATTGATAACATTATCCGCAATTACATTAAGCGGCATTGACTGTAAAATCCTGTGATACTTGTAATACCGTAATGTATAAATTTTCAAATTCAAGAAGCACATAATTTATAACTGCCTACCAAGCAGTAATTTGTGGTTCAGACAAACATGGAAAAACATGGATCTCGTTCACTGACTCCAAGTCCCCCTTTATGTTCAGTCATGCATCATGGAATAAGCATATCATGCAATGTGCAATTTAAAGTCTACAATTTATGGTAACTGAAACCTCCTTGAATTTATGAGCAGTTATTTTTGGAGGTCAGCCTTGATTACTTCCTCCTTTACTTTACTGACGATTTTAATTTGTATATCTACCGTATTTTACAGACTATAAGACGCTCCGGACCATAAGACCCACTTTGATTTTAGGATGGAAATTTAAAGGAAAAGATATTTAATGTGAGTCTATGAAAAATTTTGAAAGGAATAATATATTTCATTGCAGAAACAAATTATAACCTTGTACGATGGAATCAGTGTAAATCACTTCTAACTTAAAACCTGCATTCTACGAAAATCTCTTGTGTAAATTTTAACAACTGAACTGATTTCTCATAAAGATTGAAAATACTTACACCCTCTAACCCTCAATACGGTAAGTGTGACAGGATAAGGCTGTTTAGAGGTCAATGCCTTCATTTAAACCACCCGGCGGAGACAACTCTTTTTGTATTAAAGAACTCAACATTTCTTTCTTTTCGTATTGAGTACCTGGCTTCCAGCTATTCACATTTTAAGATTTTGACAAGTGCATTGATATACAGTATGTGCCAAAACTTGCAAAATAGAATAGCTTGTACACTTTTGATTCCAAACTATATTATGAGTCAATTCTTAATAGGGCATGGGAAATCTAACATAGATTTAAAATTTCTACCACTGCAAATTGTAAATGTAAAGAGGAAAGCCAAGTCTGTTAGGCATATCTTATTTCATTGTCCATTATTTACGCATGAACATTATCAGTTAATATTATACTTGAATTTTTAAAATTTTTATTTTACTACACCAATCTGTCACCTTTTCTTAAATAAGCAAAATTATAAAGATTTCTTAAGTTTCATGAATATTGTGTTTGCAGGATTGTAATATGTTTATGTAGTGTATTGTTTATTATGTATATATATGTTTAACCCTAATATGCCAGTTGGTAAAATAGGGTTCTGAACTTTTGGAAATTCAATAGTATAAAACTATGTATAAGGCATTCCCAGTGTTCAGAATATATAATGGCTTCGCAGGCTTCCAACCGGGTGAGTAGGATGATTGATTCCAAGCTTTTGGCAGCTATCTCCACTGCCATCTTCTGTGAGAAGTGAGCTAGTATTGGGAAATATGTGTCATAGAAGACTAGCTTAAAAGGTCTGGTGTCGGCCTGGTTTTGTACTTTGTAATTCGAAAATAACTTATGAAGGACTTTCGATTTTCAAATTATATAGGTATTTAGAATTCGAAATAGGAAGAACGACTTATCACACTCAAACTATTCCCTCAAAAAATGCTTGATATAGCTTTTTACGGTTCATAGAGGATTTAGAATTTTGCATCCCATCGCTTGTACACAGCAAGCCTGGTAGGGGTTCAAATAAGAAGAAACAGAAATTCCGGTAAGGTAAAATTGTATTGTCTTTGCGGAATATTTTATTTCCCACTCTCATGTTACGATACAACCATTTCAGGGATGAAATTAAAAAGAAATTCAATATCACTTTTGTACTTCCCTCCCAAAAACCTGGGATATAATAATATACATATTACCATACCTCGTATGGTATTCTCTATGTCCAGGGCAGAGAAAGTTATGCGACTGCTCCACATTGTACATTATTTTCGTGGATTTCATTCTTCAATATTTATTTACAGCAATGAATTATATCGATAGCTTCTCTAATTTGTCAAAGTCCCGCTTCATTTATTTCCAAAGCTACCTGTGACCACTGCCAACATTACTCTTTTGTCACGACAACTGAAAATGGAATGTGATTTGGATTTGATAATTCTATGTAAAAAGGTATTAAGTATCCTCGATAAAAACATTGGCATTTAAAATCAACATTTTTCAAAATCTTTTCTTAGTGGGCACTTACGTTATGAAACGAAGATACTGTCAAAATTCAAGTCTCTACCTATTATAGTTTAGGCTCAATGTTGATTCTCTGTCAGTCATTCATTAAGTCATTCAGTCTGTCAGCCATTCATTCAGTCAGTCAGTCAGTCAGTCAGTCAGGACAAAGCCTCTTATACATATAGAGATCACATAAAACCAAAATAAAATGATAGTGTAAGAATAATGCTTCGTCAATTAAACATTTAAGAGTCAATTTGCTTGAATAATAATTAGTATTCACTTTTGTAAGATTTTTCAGTGTTAGAAATCCCTTAACTCCTGAAGGGACCCTGAAGAGACCCGTGAAGGGTCTGGGCCTGCCAACTGACCACTGGATCATCTACCTGTCCTTGTGAACTACTATTGATAAATTCCCCCACAACTGCATGGTTGGTAATTTCAAAAGCACTCATTACATTTCCTGTGATAACAATATCATTTGCTCTAACTTACATTCTTTTAAAAGTAATGATATTCCATATATACCACTAGAAGAATTTGCTTTGTCATTGTGTTAAGACAATGATGGAAACCGCTTAAGAAGGGTCATGACAAATCTTGTGATAAAGCTGTAGGTCGTCGTTAAAGCATGAAATCATAGTGTACAGTATAATTAGACTGCTCAAGGTTCTGATAACTCAACACTTGCTAATGTTTTTTTGCTTGAAAAAATAGAGGAAAATATGTAAAAGGCCTTGCATTATGCTCCAATCTAACTACCAGTACCAAGATTAGCTCAATTAAAATATATAGTGTGTCCTTAAATTCATAGTGTGGTTTTAGAGCCCTATAATACCTGCACAAAAACAGAACAAAGGATGATTCTTACACTGAACTGAAGTAAATTGTAACAGTTATTTAAAATATCAGTATAATATTACAATATGAAATGGAAAAGTTGTCAAACGAATCCTTCTGATCGAGTATTGTAATATAGTCGAACCTTCATATAACAAAGACTGATATAACGTTAAATCGGCAAGAATTGCCATTCTAGACCAGCAACTTAGCGCTGCAGGCGATTGCAGGTAGCAGATTAGCAGGGCCCGGATTTTGATGACCTAAAATTGTTTGAAAAATGACCTATAAAATTACCCTAAATTTTAAAGAAAATGACTTAATAATTATAAAAAAATGATCTAAAAAGTGATATTTTATTTATAAAAAATATTATTGTACACACAAAGGTATAGACTAGTTTGTAAATAATTGTAAAAATTGTAAATAACTGTAATGTTGTGAATGTTCTTTTCTCACGGAAATTTATACTGGCACTGAGGCATTGGCGAGTCAAAATTTGGCATTTCCTTTTGTGGTCTGCTGGATTATATTGTTGTTTAATTGAGGTTAAACAGTAGTTTGCACTCTAAAATCCAAGCAGGTGGCAGACTCTACTGCCAAGTCAATCTAATAACAATAACAAAATTTTTGCATTTCTTTGATTCTCATTTCTGATTGAGACATGACAACACTTAACGCCAAATTTTTCCTTCTTGCATTAAACAAACAACACTTCAAAGACAGCACCGCTAGCAACAAAAAAAAGTTAATACACTAAATGTAAATACATGAAAATGATTAAATAAGGAAGCAAATGGCACGAAAATGACAAAATAATGACGTAAAATTGAACTAAATGCCCTAAAAATATAAAATTGCATAAAATGACAAAAATGACCTAATAAAAATGTATTTCTATAATCTAGAGGCCATGATTAGGATCTATTTACAAGCTGGCAATGTCTAGGCAGCACC
Source organism: Ectobius pallidus (assembly GCA_964059195.1). Lineage (NCBI taxonomy): Eukaryota > Metazoa > Arthropoda > Insecta > Blattodea > Ectobiidae > Ectobius > Ectobius pallidus. Next base: position 168,213,267 of record CAXKWD010000007.1, read on the forward strand.
AATAAAAAGATGACATGTCATTAGAATCCGGGCCCTGCAGATTAGTGTCCTACCCAGCTGGTGCGAACCTTTAAGCCACCTTTAGAAATTCCAGAAGAGAAATGTTAATCTCAGTAAAGGGTGGATTGTAAGGTCACTGACCAATGTCATTCGTCTTTCTTCTTTATTCCCTCTCTCTATTTGCTCTCTTTCTTCCCTCTTTCCACCCCCCCCCCCATGTGACTGAACTTTCTGCAACATATGCTAGGTGATGTTAAACAGATAACCAGTTATTTTTTCAGGCAAAAAATAGCTATGGCCACAGCTCAACAAAAATCAGTAAGTCTGAAAACAAAATAAGCAGCGTTTAAAGATTTGGATGATGGTTTGAAGCAGACAGAAATTGCAATCTACGTTGGCTAAATTTCTTAAAAAGATAAGGGAATTTGAAGAAAGTATTGTGCTTGTTACAGTATATGTTAAACTAGCTTAAAAGGCCCGGCGTTGCCCGGGTTTTGTATTTTGTAATTCAAAATTAACTTATGAAGGACTTTCAATTTTCAAATTGTAGGTCCTTATATAGGCTAGGTATTTAGAATTCGAAATGGGGAAGAACAACTTATCACACTCAAACTATTCCCTTAGAAATTGCTTGATATAGCTTTTTATGGCTCATAGAAGATGTAGAATTTTGCATCCCATCGCTTGTACACCAGCAAGCCTGGTAGGGGTTCAAATAAGAAGAAACAGAAATTCCGGTAACACAAAATTTTAATGTCTTTGCGGAATATTTTATTTCTCACTCTCATGTTACCATAAAACCGTTTTGGGGATGAAATTAAATAGAAATGCAATATCACTTTCATACTTCCCTCCCAAAAACCTGCGATATAATAATATACATATTACCATACCTCGTATTGTTTTCTCTATGTCCAGGGTAGAGAAAGTTATGTGACTGCATTATTTTCGTGGATTTCACTATTTAATATTTATTGATAACATGAATTATATTGATAGCTTCTCTAATTTGTCAAGTCCCATTTCATTTATATCCAAACCAACCTGAGACCACTGGCAACAATACACTTTTGTCATGTGAACTGTGATTTGGATTTGATAATTCTGTGTAAAAAGGGATTAAGTATTCTCAAAAACATTTGATTTTTGGCATTTAAAATCAAAATTTTTTAAAATCCTTTCTTAGTGAGCACTTACATTATGAAACGAAAGTACTGTCAAAATTCCAAGTCTCTGCCTTTTATAGTTTAAGCTCTACGTTGATTCTCTGTCATTAAGTCAGTCAGGACAAAGCCTTTTATATATATGTTAAATAAATTCTTCCCTTAGGCTGTGTAAGGACATGGTAAGTTCGTTTTGCATGCAGTTTTCTTAAGATATCCCTCGATACAACAATTATCTTCATATAACAATATGATTTGCTAGGGCCCGGAAATATCGTTATAAAGAGGTTTGACTGTATGATGTTATGATAAGTACATCATACAACTTTTTATCTACTTTGTTAAAAAGAAAAATTATTTTTGAATGTAAAATCTTTACGACCAGCTATAAACATTGATTTGTTTCAGGTACGACATGGACACAAGAAATGGCTTGGGTCATTGGGCACAATCTCGATTTCGAAGGAGCCAAAGTAGCTCTACCAGAGAGATTTCCATTTCTTGAGTAAGTTAAAAATAATAATTATCGAACATATGATATTTAGAAAGAAGCATGTTTAAAAGAGGAGATGGTTAAAAATATTTTCTTTGGGTTTCTGTGCTATGGTGAAAAAATGTAATTATTACAGTGCTTGCAAATGTATGCGCTTAAAAAATGCATTACAGCTTATTGCCAACATGGGTCATTTATTGTTAGAGATTGTATTTTTTGGTAACAGCGATAAGCAGGAAATTTGACAAAACAGGTTTTGTTAGCTATATTTGGCTTTGTACATGCATAAAATATCAATATGAAGCAAATTGAATCTATGAAATATGGTAACATTTGTTTAATTGTGCAAAATGTCTAAATAGCATGAAATATGAATGACTAAGGTTTTCCTGGCATTTGGTCTGTCCTCGGGTTGCTACCCAGATGAGTGATTGGAAGAGCTGCGATGTTTCAGAGGAACATACTTCCTTCATCTTCAGGGAGACTGAAGTATCAAGTGTACAGAGAGTACTGGTATTTATACCCATGGACGTGGAGGAGTCAGCCAATAAGGTGACATCGCAAATTTTCTAGAAGTGAGGAGGGTCAGCCAATCAGGAAGTTTCGAAAAGATGGGTCCACCGATCAGGAATTTCTTGTTCTGTGGCTAATCGCTCTTTTTCCAGGCCAGTCCTGATTTAGAAAGAACAGTTATGTTGGCAAAATTTATTCCGTGGCCAGGTCCTGAGTAGATGGCATACTCGGCTCACGCTGACCTTTTAGGGTAGAACAGCATTAAGCACTGTTAGTGTTCTCTACGCCACTGTTCAATGGTGCGTGATGTCTGACCAATATAAGCTTTGCCACATTCACATGGAATGCAGTACCCGCCAGATGTTTTTAGACCCACATCGTCTTTTACCGAGCATAGGAGATTTCTTATTTTGGGTGATGGTTTGAATACTGTCTTGATGTGATGTTTCCTCAGTATTCGGGTCAATCTCAGGGAAAGATTACCACAGTAAGGTAAGAATGCTATTTTACTGTGTTCAGTAATTTCTCAGGAAGATGTGTTGTCCTGGAGAATGGTCCTTTTGAAAGTCAGTCAAATTTCCTTGCTGCTATATTCATTTTGTGAGAAGGTCATCTTAAGATGGTTGAGTTCTCTGGGTAAGCTGTCTTTGTCTGAGATGGCGATGGCCATGTTGATTAATGTGTGAAGAACTCCTGTCCATTGTGCCGGATGGTGGTGACTATTTCCATTGAGGTAAAGGTCTGTATGTGTGGGTTTCCTGTATACACTGTGGCCTAGTGTGCCATCGAATTTTCATTTTATCAGGATGTCCAGGAATGGAAGGTAGCCGTCTTTCTCAATTTCTGTAGTGAAAGCAATCTTCTTGTATAAGCTGTTGAGGCGTAGAAGGAAAGCCTGAAGATTTTCGGTTCTATGTGGCCAAATAACAAAGTATCATCGACATATCTGTAGAAACATTTGGGTTGGAGTGGGGCTGTGTAGAGGGTGTGTTGTTCAAAGTGTTCCATAAACAGACTAGCGTCACCCGGGTTTTTAATTTTGTAATTGGAAATTAACTTATGAAGGACTTTAGATTTTTAAATTCTAGGTCCTAATATAGGTATTTATAATTTGAAATAGGTAGAACGACTTATCACACTCAAACTATTCCCTCAGAAAATGCTTGATATAGCTTTTTATGGCTCATAGAGGATGTAGAATTTTGCATCCCATCGCTTGTACAGTACACAGCAAGCCTGGTAGGGGTTCAAATAAGAAGAAACAGAAATTCTGGTAACATGAAATTGTATTATCCTCGCAGAGAATTTTTATTTCTCACTCTCATGTTACCATAAAACCGTTTTGGGGATGAAATTAAACAGAAATGCAATATCACTTTCATACTTCTCTTCCAAAAACATATTACCTTCCCTCGTATTGTTTCCTCTATTTCCAGGCTAGAGAAAGTTATGTGACTGCATTATTTTCGAAGATTTAATTCTTTATTATTTATTTATAACATTATTATATTGATAGCTTTTCTAAATTGTCAAAGTCACGTTTCATTTATTTCCAAACCCATCTGAGACCAATGGCAACAATACACTGTTGTGATTTGGATTTGATAATTCTGTGTAAAAATGGATTAAGTATTCTCAAAAACATTTGATTTTTGACATTTAAAATCAAAATTTTTCAAAGTCCTTTCTTAGTGAGCACCTAAATTATGATGGTACTGTCAAAATTCCAAGTCTCTACCTATTATAGTTTGATTCCTGTCAGTCAGTCAGTCAGTCAGTCAGTCAGTCAGTCAGTCAGTCAGTCAGTCAGTCAGTCAGTCATTCAGTCAGTCAGGACAAAGCCTTTTATATATATAGAGATTTGCTATGGCTGGAGAAAGTAGGGATCTTGTTCATAGAAATTTTCTTTGTACTGGAAATAGGTAGATGTCAAGGTGTGTAGAAAGAGCTGGATTATGTCCTCACTAAAATGTGGTACCAGGAATTGTAGTGCGTCCTCAATCGGAACTTGGGTGAACTGGGAGACCATGATGAAACTGACTAGAATGTTCCCATTGTTGTTGCTCAGATCTTTGAGCATGTGAATGAATTCTGTAGAGTTCCTGACATTGTGAACACATTTACCCACCAGTGGTTGGAATAGATTGGTGAGGAGTTTGGCAAGTCGGTACGTGGGTGACCCTATGGCGCTGACTATTGAACGTAACATTCCATGAGGTGTCACTTTCTTCTACTGTTCGTAAGGTAGCTTACACAAAGGTACCTGTAGCATCGCTTTAAGGATAATTGTGTATAATACGAGCAGGTGCCCATGGCTTTGCCCAAGATAATTATTTGGAAAATTAAAAATTAAGAGTATAATAATTATTAAAGTATTATATTTATTAACACTTGCATGTGAATCATTCATAAACTAAACCATTAATGATTAATTAAACAGCTAAAATTCCGGCTTTAGAGTACATTCCACGATTAGAAAGCGCCGCCCAGGAAAACGATCTCAGATTCAATTATGCAGTTCTAAACCAAACTGTGAACACATAATACTTATTGATTCTCAACTATTTGTTGACAGATTTATATGATGTGTATTTAATTTGATAAATTCAGTATAATTTTCAGAAATTATATAATTTTTCAAGGGAAGGAGTGGTTTGTTTGGATTTTTATTGTCCACGATACTTTCAGGGTTAAACTATCAATATATTATAGATGGTGCCCGAGGCTTCACCCGCCATTATTAATAGATTTTTAAGAAATTTACACTGGCAGTTTATTAAAAATGTTTGTGGTTCCGAGCTATGAAAATTGTAAGTAAAAATAAAATTAGAATATTTGTTCATTGTGTTCATTTCACTTAGGTCTTATATAATAACGAAACGGTTTTTCTAATTTTGTACTCTTCGTGAAAGTTCAGACTGCAAGAGACGAACATCGCCGAGTATACCCGATGTCTCATGAAGTGAGGGAGCAAGCACGCTATTTAGGGCCGCTGAATTGTATAAGAGTAGATTTCATTTTGTGAAATACCCATGAAATAGAGAAAGTTAACACCAAAATCAGCAGTTTTATAGCATCAAAAAATACGGTCCCTACTTATTGTCAACTCTGACAGTGGACTTTTAGATCACAATTATTATGTAGGCTTTTTAAGTTTATCATGTCCTGCTCATTTCTGTAGAATTCTACTTTTACCACAAAATGTGGGTGTCATTGCTACAGAGATTTAGTTAGGGTTCATAGATTAAAAAAAGGAACTTTTCTTATCAAAATTTACCATAATTTTGACCACTTCATCTCTTAAATGTTTTTTTATGTATAGCTATGTTCATTCTATTGTGCAAAATTATATTATTCTATGAATGAATGAATGAATTTAGCCTCTATGTCCCATGAAGGGCTAGGGCCTCCTACAAGAGGGGAAGCTCGGGTAGGTAAAGTCCGCGTGGTGAGCTATTTCACACGGACGGTGCTTTGTACAGTCACTTTGCAGTTCTTAAAGTTTGTTCTTTTAGTTTGGTATAAGGTTGTTCACTTGTTGCCGCCACTCTTTTCTGTTGCGAGCGATGGTTGACCAGTTCACACCCAGTTTTTGTTGGAAGGTGTCTGCCCACCTTCTCCTCGGCCTGCCTGGTGTTCTCATGCCTATGTAAGGGTCCCACATAGTGATTTCTTGCGCCCATCTGCCTTGCTGCTGTCTTGCTATGTGACCTCCCCACTTCCACTTTGTCCTGAGGGCTTGTTGTGCGATGCTCTTTGAAGCTGTGATTTCCTGCAATGCCTTGTTGGAGACTCTGTCTTTCAGTGTGATGCCAATTATCTTCCTCTCCATTTTTCGTTCACATGTTTCGATGCTTGTTTTTTGTCGCTCTCTGAGGGCCCAGGTTTGGCAGCCATATGTTAGAACTGGGAAGATGCAAGAGTTGAGGACCTCTAGTCTGAGCTTCCGGCTTATGGAGTTGTTGAGTAGGATGTATTTCAATGACCAGAAGGCTTTCCAGGACTGTGTTATCCTCCTATGTATTTCTTTCTCCGTTCCTTGATTGAGTGAGACAGTTTGCCCTAGGTAGATGTACTCGTCCACACTTTCTATCTCTGTACCTTGGACTGTGATGGGTGTGGTAATACTATTTGACATTATTTTTGTTTTGCTGTAGTTTATTAATAGCCCGATCGATTTGCTAAGATCGCTCAGTTCTGTGAGCATTTGTTGCAGTTCGTTGGATGACTTTGCAAATAATACAATGTCATCGGCGAATCTCAGGTTGTTTAGCCTTCTGCCGTTTATTTTAATGCCGTATTTGGTGTCCCACTTGAGTTTCTTGAAGACTTCCTCCAGTGCACTTGTGAACAGTTTCGGCGATATAGGATCGCCTTGTTTGACTCCCCTTTGTAGTCTAAAGATCTGCCCTTCCCTTTCTGTCTTCACCTTGGCTCTGCTCTGGCTGTACAGTTTGTGTAGAATTCTGATATATTTTGGCTCGATTCCTTGCTTTTCCAGTGCTTGCAGGACACTCATATGTTCGACCGAGTCAAATGCTTTGCTGAAATCGACAAATGCCATGTTTAGTGGAAGGTTGAATTCATTGGTTTTCTCTATAATCTGGTTAACGGCTTGGAGGTGGTCTGCTGTGCTGAATCCCGATCTAAAGCCTGCTTGTTCATTCGGTTGATTTTCATCGAGGGTTTTTGTGAGTCTCCTTGTTATTACCTTGGAAAAGAGTTTATATATATTTGACATTAGACTTATTGGCCTGTAGTTGTTGAGGTCGTCTTTTGGGCCCTTTTTGTGCAGTAGGATCATTGTGCTTGCTGTCCATTGTTCGGGAATGATTTCATCTTGCAGAATTTTGTTGAATAGAATGGTGATTGGGCCTATTAGGGGTTCTGACCCGTATTTCAGGTGTTCGTTCCATATTTCATCTTCTCCTGGGGATTTTCCATTCTTCAGTTCTCCAATTGCATTTCTAACTTCGCTCTGAAGAATAAGCGGGGGCATGGCGACGGTTTCTTGGGTGTCTTCAGTTGTAGTGCTTAAGGGTGAGTTACTTGTGAATAGCTGTTTGTAGAAGTTTGTTGCCTCTGTTGTGATATCTTGTCTGACAGTTGTGCGGTCTCCAGATGGTTTCTTGGCTCCTAGCATCCACTGTTTGCCTTTGGTTTGGCTTTTCCTTACATTCTTGATCGATTTTGTGTTTTCCAGTATCTGCCTTGTCTTGGATGTGCGGTGTTCTCGAATATCTGTTCGTATCGCCCTCTTTGTTAGTTTGTCTACTTCTCTGTATTCTGCTTGTTTCTCTGGCGAGTTTGTGCCTGAATGGCGTAAGTTCGCCCTTTCATTTATAAGTGCGATGGTTGATTCTTTGAGTTTGTATTCCGGTTCCTTTGTGTGTGCGGTGTTTGTCGCTTTGCTGCCTGCGTGTAGTATGGCTTGTTCTATCATCTTGTACATTTCTGTTATTTCCCATTCCGGACTGATCGACTCTCTTGATATGTGTTCTTTTAGTTGTGTGAGATAAAGCTCTTTGTCCAGTGTTTCAATCCGTGGTCTGGCAGGTTTGGCTTTGTGTGGGTTTCTCTTGTTTAGTTTCAGCACCGCTCGGACCATTCTGTGGTCCGTGTCGAATTTTAGTTTTTGCACTACATTTACGTCCTTGACGACTCGTAGAGTGTTACTCATGATGAAGTCAATCTCGTTTAATGTTTTCTCGTCTGGGGATCTCCATGTCCATCTCTGATGTGGCTTTTTCTTGAAGTATGTGTTTAAGATTTTCATTTCGTATGCTTGTGCGAATTGTATTAGCCTGGTTCCCCTGTTGTTCCTTATGCCATAACCATGTGCGCCGATTGTATCCTCTTCTCCTCTGTCTCTGCATCCTATTTTGCTGTTGAAGTCCCCCATCACAAAGTGTATTGTTGATCTGTATTTATCTATTGTGGTTTCTAGTAGCTCGTAGAACTCGTCCATTTCGTTCTCCTTGCTGGTTGATGTTGGGGCGTATGCTTGGATGATCGTGATTTTGGATCTTTTTGCTTTGAGGCCTAACACCGCTATCCTTTCGGACACTCCGGTTATATCGTGTATTAGATGTTTTGCTTGTCTTTTTATGATGAATCCCACTCCCTTTTGCCCCGGTGTGGTCCCCAGATGGTACCATATGTCGCCATTTGTCTTTTCTACTATGTCTTCTCCAGTTTTCTTCACTTCACTTAAGCCTAGGATATCAAATTTAATTTCTTGGAGTGCGTTTTCAAGTTCTACCTCTCTTTCGTATGTTCTGAGTGTTCTAGTATTTAGAGTAGCTATAATCAGTTCCTGGTTTCTGGGCGTTTTTGGTGTGTCTGGATTCGTGGTTTGTTCTGTTGTTGTTCCCTGTGTTGTTATGTTGTTAGTTGTCGGGTTGAGGGGTTCCAGTTTACCCACTGGTTGTTTATCATCATTTTTTGGTATCCTATTTTGACTGTGTTGCCTTTTTCCCCTCTCTTCTCTGGCCCGTGCTCTGATGAGTTGTTGTATTTCTCTCTCTTTTTTTGTCATGTCGGCGTCAATAAAGCAGTCTTGGGCCCTTAACTTACTTTTGTTTTTCATTACCTTGATTTTGTCGTCTAGCGATTTCATCTCTACGCGTACCATTCCTTTCCCGGTGTTATCATTACCAATGTAGGTTGCTTTGGTGAACTCTTCTTTTACTTCTATGTTTCTTAGGATTTCTTTAACCCTTCTCTCTGGTGTCGGTTCTATATCCTTATTCATTTCCTTGCTCTTAATGATGATGTTGTTTCGTCTCTCTCTGCGTTGTCTGTACTCTTCTGCTTCTTGTAATGATTTGATCGTTTCCTCCAGTTCTTTCATTTTTTCGCTTGTTGCGTTGTCGACATTGTTCAGTTTGTCTTCTACCGCCGTGCATCTGTCCTCCATCTTTTTATCGTAGCTTCTGATTTCTTCCTTTAGGTCTGCTATGTCCTTTCCAGTTTCTTTTCTGAAGTTTGCATTTTGTTCTTTCATTTCTTTCAGTTCAGAGAGAATGTCTGAGAGCATGTTTTTTACTTCCCCTTCATTTGTAGTCTCAGGTTCTTCATCGCTAGATTCTGTTCGATATCTACTTGGTTTGTTGCTGTTTCTCTTGGTATTTGATTTTTTATTCGTCATTTTAACTGTTGGATTTCTTGTTGTTTGTTTGGCTGACAGATGAAGTTATTTATATATATATGAGGAAATGCGCACAATGTGCAAAGTTTAAATAAATGTAGATGACGTTATTTGTCGTAGCTTAAGTTCCTCCCAGTCTAATGTTTCCACTTGGTGTGTGCAGATGTCACTGGTGGTCGTACTCTTGTTTTCTCTCTCTCTCTCTCGTCCCTTGAAGTGTGATGTCTTTGGGTGAATTGGTAGGCCTGCTGACCTCACGCTTGATGCTTCTCTCCAAAATTCCAAACTGATTTGTTCACTGCCTGACCCTCTGTTATGTCGGTCTATTGTCTTACCTTTATTTCCTGTGGCGACTGGTGTTTGTATGTATATGATATCACCTTGGATGTGCCGAATGTTGCGCTCTACTCACGATTTTCCTTAAAATTTGGGCTCGTACTTTGCAGCTTGTTTACTTGGCGGCCATCTTCATAAGATAAGACACCATTTGTACGAGGAGCGTCCATAAAGTAAGTTTCCCTAGGGCTGTTTACACAATGAAAAACACAGTTTCATCGAAATATTTATTGCAACAGATATAGCAAGTGTTCAACTCTTTGTTCAACATATTCGCCACAGGAATTGAGATATTTGTCATACTGTGGGACACCATTTGAACACTTGTGTCATAGAAGTCTGCTGCCTGGGATTTGAACCACTGCGTGACAACCATCTCCACTTCTCTGTCATTTATTGAGGTGTAGGAAAATATGGTAATCACGGGAAGTGAGGTCAGGGCTGTAGGGTGGATGTTCAAACACCTCCGAGCCGAACTTTTACAGGAGACTTGCAGGGAGGTGTTGAAGTCTCCACCCTACAGCACGGATCATGCTCCCAGAGATCTTCATCTTTTCCTACCCCTCAAGAAATGACAAAATGGTAAAGACTGACAGAGATACGGAGAAGGTTATCACACAATGGTTCAAATCTCAGGCGACAAGGCATCTACGACAGAAGTGTTCAAAAGTTGGTTCCACGGCATGACAAATCTCTCAATTCCTGTAGCAAATACTAAAAAAAAAAAAAATGAACAATTGCTATACCTGTTACGATAAGTATTTCCATGAAATTTTGTTTTGTTTTTGTAAACGGCCCTAGGGAAACTTACTTTATGGACATGCCTCGTATTTCATGTAGTAGCACATAGCTTATAGAGAAGTGTTGTTCTTTTATTTTATTTTGTGCCTTTCCAAATTCATTTTTAAACTTTTTAAAATTATTTTCTAATTAGATACAAAAATAATGTAATTATTATTATGTCTAAAGTACTATGTATTATTCTTTGTCATATATTATATTGTCAGCAATTTTTTCAACATATTCACCAAAGGAATTGAGACATTTGTCATATCGTCAGACCACCTTTTGAACACATGTGTTGTAGAAGTCTGCTGCCTGGGATTTGAACCACTGTGTGACAACAATCCCCGCTTCTCTGTCATTCTCTGTCATTTAATGAGATGAAGGAAAAGATGGAAATCACTGGGAGCAAGGTCCGAGCTGTAGAGTGGATGTTCAAACATCTCCTAGCCGAACTTTTGCAGGAGACTTGCAGGGAGATGTTGAAGTCTCCACCCTACAGCTCGGACCGCGCACCCAGAGATTTTCATCTTTTTCTACACCTCAATAAATGACAGAGTTTGACAGAGACATGGAGAAGGTTATAACTCAATGGTTCAAATCGTAGGCGGCAGACTTCTGCAACACTAGTGTTCAAAAGTTGGTCCCACGGTATGACAAATGTCTTAATTCCTTTAGTGAATACATTGAAAAAAAGCTGAACAATTGCTATATATGTTGCAATAATTATTTCATTTAATTTTGTTTTGTTTTTGTAAATGGCCCTAGGGAAACTTTCTTTATGGACATGCCTCGTACTTCATGCATAGGACATAGCCTATAGAAAACCGTTGTTCTTTTATTTTATTTTGTTCCTTTCCAAACTCATTTATAAAGTTTTTAAAATTATGTAGTAAAGGGATACAAAACTTATGTAAATATTATTATGTCACAAGTACTATGTATTATTCTTTTGCCATATTTTATATTGTCAGCTACTTTTTCAACATATTCTCCAAAGGAATTGAGACATTTGTCATAAACTAGGACCATCTTGTGAACACTTGTGTCGTAGAAGTCTGCTGCCTGGGATTTGAACCACTGTATGACAATCATCTCAGCTTCTCTGTCATTCACTGTCATTTAATGAGGTGTAGGAAAAGATGGAAATAACTGGGAGCAAGGTCCGGGCTGTAGGGTGGATGTTCAAACATCTCCTAGCCGAACTTTTGCAGGAGACTTGCACGGAGATGTTGAAGTCTCCACCCTACAGCTCGGATCATGCTCCCAGAGATTTTCATCTTTTCCTAGCCCTCAATAAATGACAGAGATTGACAGAGAAACGGAGAAGGTTATCACTCAATGGTCCAAATCGTAGGCGGCAGTCTTCTGCAACACTAGTGTTCAAAAGTTGGTCCCACGGTATGACAAATGTCTTAATTCCTTTAGTGAAGACATTGAAAAAAAGCTGAACAATTGCTATACCGGTATATGTTGCAATAATTATTTCCATGAGATTTTGTTTTGTTTTTGTAAACGGCCCTAGGGAAACTTACTTTATGGACATGCCTCGTATTTCATGTAGTAGCACATAGCTTATAGAAAATTGTTGTTCTTCTCTTTTATTTTGTGCCTTTCCAAATTCATTTTTAAACTTTTTAAAATTATTTTCTAATTAGATACAAAAATAATGTAATTATTATTATTATGTCTAAAGTACTATGTATTATTCTTTGTCATATATTATATTGTCAGCAATTTTTTCAACATATTCGCCAAAGGAATTGAGACATTTGTCATATCGTCAGACCACCTTTTGAACACATGTGTCTTAGAAGTCTGCTGCCTGGGATTTGAACCACTGTGTGACAACAATCCCCGCTTCTCTGTCATTCTCTGTCATTTAATGAGGTGAAGGAAAAGATGGAAATCACTGGGAGCAAGGACCGAGCTGTAGAGTGGATGTTCAAACATCTCCTAGCCGAACTTTTGCAGGAGACTTGCAGGGAGATGTTGAAGTCTCCACCCTACAGCTCGGACCGTGCACCCAGAGATTTTCATCTTTTTCTACACCTCAATAAATGACAGAGTTTGACAGAGACACGGAGAAGGTTATCACTCAATGGTTCAAATCGTAGGCGGCAGACTTCTGCAACACTAGTGTTCAAAAGTTGGTCCCACGGTATGACAAATGTCTTAATTCCTTTAGTGAAGACATTGAAAAAAAGCTGAACAATTGCTATACCGGTATATGTTGCAATAATTATTTCCATGAGATTTTGTTTTGTTTTTGTAAACGGCCCTAGGTAAACTTATTTTATGGACATGCCTCGTATTTCATGCAGTAGAACATAGCCTATAGAAAACTGTTGTTCTTTTATTTTATTTTGTTCCTTTCCAAACTCATTTATAAAGTTTTTAAAATTATGTAGTAACGGGATACAAAACTTATGTAAGTATTATTAGGTCACAAGTACTATGTAGTATTCTTTTGCCATATTTTATATTGTTAGCTACTTTTTCAACATATTCTCCAAAGGAATTGAGACATTTGTCATAAACTAGGACCATCTTGTGAACACTTGTGTCGTAGAAGTCTGCTACCTGGGATTTGAACCACTGTGTGACAACAATCCCTGCTTCTCTGTCATTCTCTGTCATTCAATGAGGTGAAGGAACAGATGGAAATCACTGGGAGCAAGGTCCGGGCTGTAGAGTGGATGTTCAAACATCTCCTAGCCGAACTTTTGCAGGAGACTTGCAGGGAGATGTTGAAGTCTCCACCCTACAGCTCGGACCGCGCACCCAGAGATTTTCATCTTTTTCTACACCTCAATAAATGACAGAGTTTGACAGAGACATGGAGAAGGTTATAACTCAATGGTTCAAATCGTAGGCGGCAGACTTCTGCACCACTAGTGTTCAAAAGTTGGTCCCACGGTATGACAAATGTCTTAATTCCTTTAGTGAATACATTGAAAAAAAGCTGAACAATTGCTATATATGTTGCAATAATTATTTCATTTAATTTAATTTTGTTTTTGTAAATGGCCCTAGTGAAACTTTCTTTATGGACATGCCTCGTACTTCATGCATAGGACATAGCCTATAGAAAACCGTTGTTCTATTATTTTATTTTGTTCCTTTCCAAACTCATTTATAAAGTTTTTAAAATTATGTAGTAAAGGGATACAAAACTTATGTAAATATTATTATGTCACAAGTACTATGTATTATTCTTTTGCCATATTTTATATTGTCAGCTTCTTTTTCAACATATTCGCCAAAGGAATTGAGACATTAGTGATACCGTCGGACCATCTTATGAACACTTGTGTCGTAGAAGTCTGCTGCCTGGGATTTGAACCACTGTATGACAATCATCTCAGCTTCTCTGTCATTCACTGTCATTCAATGAGGTGTAGGAAAAGATGGAAATCACTGGGAGCAAGGTCCGGGCTGTAGGGTGGATGTTCAAACATCTCCTAGCCGAACTTTTGCAGGAGACTTGCAGGGAGATGTTGAAGTCTCCACCCTACAGCTCGGATCATGCTCCCAGAGATTTTCATCTTTTCGTAGCCCTCAATAAATGACAGAGATTGACAGAGAAACGGAGAAGGTTATCACTCAATGGTCCAAATCGTAGGCGGCAGTCTTCTGCAACACTAGTGTTCAAAAGTTGGTCCCACGGTATGACAAATGTCTTAATTCCTTTAGTGAAGACATTGAAAAAAAGCTGAACAATTGCTATACCGGTATATGTTGCAATAATTATTTCCATGAGATTTTGTTTTGTTTTTGTAAACGGCCCTAGGGAAACTTACTTTATGGAGATGCCTCGTATTTCATGTAGTAGCACATAGCTTATAGAAAATTGTTGTTCTTTTCTTTTATTTTGTGCCTTTCCAAATTCATTTTTAAACTTTTTAAAATTATTTTCTAATTAGATACAAAAATAATGTAATTATTATTATGTCTAAAGTACTATGTATTATTCTTTGTCATATATTATATTGTCAGCAATTTTTTCAACATATTCGCCAAAGGAATTGAGACATTTGTCATATCGTCAGACCACCTTTTGAACACATGTGTCTTAGAAGTCTGCTGCCTGGGATTTGAACCACTGTGTGACAACAAACCCCGCTTCTCTGTCATTCTCTGTCATTTAATGAGGTGAAGGAAAAGATGGAAATCACTGGGAGCAAAGTCCGAGCTGTAGAGTGGATGTTCAAACATCTCCTAGCCGAACTTTTGCAGGAGACTTGCAGGGAGATGTTGAAGTCACCACCCTACAGCTCGGACCGCGCACCCAGAGATTTTCATCTTTTTCTACACCTCAATAAATGACAGAGTTTGACAGAGACATGGAGAAGGTTATAACTCAATGGTTCAAATCGTAGGCGGCAGACTTCTGCAACACTAGTCTTCAAAAGTTGGTCCCACGTTATGACAAATGTCTTAATTCCTTTAGTGAATACATTGAAAAAAAGCTGAACAATTGCTATATATGTTGCAATAATTATTTCATTTAATTTTGTTTTGTTTTTGTAAATGGCCCTAGTGAAACTTTCTTTATGGACATGCCTCGTACTTCATGCATAGGACATAGCCTATAGAAAACCGTTGTTCTTTTATTTTATTTTGTTCCTTTCCAAACTCATTTATAAAGTTTTTAAAATTATGTAGTAACGGGATACAAAACTTATGTAAGTATTATTAGGTCACAAGTACTATGTAGTATTCTTTTGCCATATTTTATATTGTCAGCTACTTTTTCAACATATTCTCCAAAGGAATTGAGACATTTGTCATAAACTAGGACCATCTTGTGAACACTTGTGTCGTAGAAGTCTGCTACCTGGGATTTGAACCACTGTGTGACAACAATCCCTGCTTCTCTGTCATTCTCTGTCATTCAATGAGGTGAAGGAACAGATGGAAATCACTAGGAGCAAGGTCCGGGCTGTAGAGTGGATGTTCAAACATCTCCTAGCCGAACTTTTGCAGGAGACTTGCAGGGAGATGTTGAAGTCTCCACCCTACAGCTCGGACCGCGCACCCAGAGATTTTCATCTTTTTCTACACCTCAATAAATGACAGAGTTTGACAGAGACATGGAGAAGGTTATAACTCAATGGTTCAAATCGTAGGCGGCAGACTTCTGCAATACTAGTGTTCAAAAGTTGGTCCTACGGTATGACAAATGTCTTAATTCCTTTAGTGAATACATTGAAAAAAAGCTGAACAATTGCTATATATGTTGCAATAATTATTTCATTTAATTTAGTTTTGTTTTTGTAAATGGCCCTAATGAAACTTTCTTTATGGACATGCCTCGTACTTCATGCATAGGACATAGCCTATAGAAAACCGTTGTTCTATTATTTTATTTTGTTCCTTTCCAAACTCATTTATAAAGTTTTTAAAATTATGTAGTAAAGGGATACAAAACTTATGTAAATATTATTATGTCACAAGTACTATGTATTATTCTTTTGCCATATTTTATATTGTCAGCTTCTTTTTCAACATATTCGCCAAAGGAATTGAGACATTAGTGATACCGTCGGACCATCTTATGAACACTTGTGTCGTAGAAGTCTGCTGCCTGGGATTTGAACCACTGTATGACAATCATCTCAGCTTCTCTGTCATTCACTGTCATTTAATGAGGTGTAGGAAAAGATGGAAATCACTGGGAGCAAGGTCCGGGCTGGAGGGTGGATGTTCAAACATCTCCTAGCCGAACGTTTGCAGGAGACTTGCAGGGAGATGTTGAAGTCTCCACCCTACAGCTCGGATCATGCTCCCAGAGATTTTCATCTTTTCGTAGCCCTCAATAAATGACAGAGATTGACAGAGAAACGGAGAAGGTTATCACTCAATGGTCCAAATCGTAGGCGGCAGTCTTTTGCAACACTAGTGTTCAAAAGTTGGTCCCACGGTATGACAAATGTCTTAATTCCTTTAGTGAAGACATTGAAAAAAAGCTGAACAATTGCTATACCGGTATATGTTGCAATAATTATTTCCATGAGATTTTGTTTTGTTTTTGTAAACGGCCCTAGGGAAACTTACTTTATGGAGATGCCTCGTATTTCATGTAGTAGCACATAGCTTATAGTAAATTGTTGTTCTTTTATTTTATTTTGTGCCTTTGCAAATTCATTTTTAAACTTTTTAAAATTATTTTCTAATTAGATACAAAAATAATGTAATTATTATTATGTCTAAAGTACTATGTATTATTCTTTGTCATATATTATATTGTCAGCAATTTTTTCAACATATTCGCCAAAGGAATTGAGACATTTGTCATATCGTCAGACCACCTTTTGAACACATGTGTCTTAGAAGTCTGCTGCCTGGGATTTGAACCACTGTGTGACAACAATCCCCGCTTCTCTGTCATTCTCTGTCATTTAATGAGGTGAAGGAAAAGATGGAAATCACTGGGAGCAAAGTCCGAGCTGTAGAGTGGATGTTCAAACACCTCCTAGCCGAACTTTTGCAGGAGACTTGCAGGGAGATGTTGAAGTCTCCACCCTATAGCTCGGACCGCGCACCCAGAGATTTTCATCTTTTTCTACACCTCAATAAATGACAGAGTTTGACAGAGACACGGAGAAGGTTATCACTCAATGGTTCAAATCGTAGGCGGCAGACTTCTGCAACACTAGTGTTCAAAAGTTGGTCCCACGGTATGACAAATGTCTTAATTCCTTTAGTGAATACATTGAAAAAAAGCTGAACAATTGCTATATATGTTGCATTAATTATTTCCATGAAGTTTTGTTTTGTTTTTGTAAACGGCCCTAGGTAAACTTATTTTATGGACATGCCTCGTATTTCATGCAGTAGAACATAGCCTATAGAAAACTGTTGTTCTTTTATTTTATTTTGTTCCTTTCCAAACTCATTTATAAAGTTTTTAAAATTATGTAGTAACGCGATACAAAACTTATGTAAATATTATTATGTCACAAGTACTATGTAGTATTCTTTTGCCATATTTTATATTGTCAGCTACTTTTTCAACATATTCTCCAAAGGAATTGAGACATTTGTCATAAACTAGGACCATCTTGTGAACACTTGTGTCGTTGAAGTCTGCTACCTGGGATTTGAACCACTGTGTGACAACAATCCCTGCTTCTCTGTCATTCTCTGTCATTCAATGAGGTGAAGGAACAGATGGAAATCACTAGGAGCAAGGTCCGGGCTGTAGAGTGGATGTTCAAACATCTCCTAGCCGAACTTTTGCTGGAGACTTGCAGGGAGATGTTGAAGTCTCCACCCTACAGCTCGGACCGCGCACCCAGAGATTTTCATCTTTTTCTACACCTCAATAAATGACAGAGTTTGACAGAGACATGGAGAAGGTTATAACTCAATGGTTCAAATCGTAGGCGGCAGACTTCTGCAACACTAGTCTTCAAAAGTTGGTCCCACGTTATGACAAATGTCTTAATTCCTTTAGTGAATACATTGAAAAAAAGCTGAACAATTGCTATATATGTTGCAATAATTATTTCATTTAATTTTGTTTTGTTTTTGTAAATGGCCCTAGTGAAACTTTCTTTATGGACATGCCTCGTACTTCATGCATAGGACATAGCCTATAGAAAACCGTTGTTCTATTATTTTATTTTGTTCCTTTCCAAACTCATTTATAAAGTTTTTAAAATTATGTAGTAAAGGGATACAAAACTTATGTAAATATTATTATGTCACAAGTACTATGTAGTATTCTTTTGCCATATTTTATATTGAAATGATGAAATGATTAGCCTAAATGTCCCGTTAAGGGCAATGGCCTCCTCGAAGAGGGTAAGCTCGAATACACCTACATGTGGTGAGCTATTCCACATGAGGGATATTTGTGCTCTTGGGCTTTTATGCAATTCCTGGTCTATGTCCACTTACATTAGTCTGGGTCATTGTGCACTTCATTGTAGTTTACGTCCTTACACTTGTTACGGTCCTATACACTTGTCTTCGTAAGACTTCGGTCGCATATGCACTGGTTTCAGTCACTGTTCACTTGTCTTCTTAAAACTTTCCAGTCATTCCTATTTCTTGCTCTGGTTGACCACTGTCGTCCTACAAGTTCCTTGAAGAGATCAGCCCATCTCTGTCTTGGTCTTCGGGGGATCTTCTTCCAGTACGAGGGTCCCACATTGTGGCCTTGTATGTCCATCTGTCATATTTGAGTCTTGCGACGTGGCCTCCCCACTTCCATTTGGTGTTGGTGGCTTGCAGTGCAGGGTCGGTAACTGCTGACATCTTCTGTAGTGTTTCATTTGTAACTCTGTCCCTCAACGATATGCCTAGGATTTTTCTCACCATATTTCTTTTGCACACTTGGAGACTGTTGCGAAATATTTTATATTGTCAGCTTCTTTTTCAACATATTCGCCAAAGGAATTGAGACATTAGTCATACCGTCGGAGCATCTTATGAACACTTGTGTCGTAGAAGTCTGCTGCCTGGGATTTGAACCACTGTATGACAATCATCTCAGCTTCTCTGTCATTCACTGTCATTTAATGAGGTGTAGGAAAAGATGGAAATCACTGGGAGCAAGGTCCGGGCTGTAGGGTGGATGTTCAAACATCTCCTAGCCAAACTTTTGCAGGAGACTTGCAGGGAGATGTTGAAGTCTCCACCCTACAGCTCGGATCATGCTCCCAGAGATTTTCATCTTTTCGTAGCCCTCAATAAATGACAGAGATTGACAGAGAAACGGAGAAGGTTATCACTCAATGGTCCAAATCGTAGGCGGCAGTCTTCTGCAACACTAGTGTTCAAAAGTTGGTCCCACGGTATGACAAATGTCTTAATTCCTTTAGTGAAGACATTGAAAAAAAGCTGAACAATTGCTATACCGGTATATGTTGCAATAATTATTTCCATGAGATTTTGTTTTGTTTTTGTAAACGGCCCTAGGGAAACTTACTTTATGGAGATGCCTCGTATTTCATGTAGTAGCACATAGCTTATAGAAAATTGTTGTTCTTTTCTTTTATTTTGTGCCTTTCCAAATTCATTTTTAAACTTTTTAAAATTATTTTCTAATTAGATACAAAAATAATGTAATTATTATTATGTCTAAAGTACTATGTATTATTCTTTGTCATATATTATATTGTCAGCAATTTTTTCAACATATTCGCCAAAGGAATTGAGACATTTGTCATATCGTCAGACCACCTTTTGAACACATGTGTCTTAGAAGTCTGCTGCCTGGGATTTGAACCACTGTGTGACAACAATCCCCGCTTCTCTGTCATTCTCTGTCATTTAATGAGGTGAAGGAAAAGATGGAAATCACTGGGAGCAAAGTCCGAGCTGTAGAGTGGATGTTCAAACATCTCCTAGCCGAACTTTTGCTGGAGACTTGCAGGGAGATGTTGAAGTCTCCACCCTACAGCTCGGACCGCGCACCCAGAGATTTTCATCTTTTTCTACACCTCAATAAATGACAGAGTTTGACAGAGACATGGAGAAGGTTATAACTCAATGGTTCAAATCGTAGGCGGCAGACTTCTGCAACACTAGTCTTCAAAAGTTGGTCCCACGTTATGACAAATGTCTTAATTCCTTTAGTGAATACATTGAAAAAAAGCTGAACAATTGCTATATATGTTGCAATAATTATTTCATTTAATTTTGTTTTGTTTTTGTAAATGGCCCTAGTGAAACTTTCTTTATGGACATGCCTCGTACTTCATGCATAGGACATAGCCTATAGAAAACCGTTGTTCTTTTATTTTATTTTGTTCCTTTCCAAACTCATTTATAAAGTTTTTAAAATTATGTAGTAACGGGATACAAAACTTATGTAAGTATTATTAGGTCACAAGTACTATGTAGTATTCTTTTGCCATATTTTATATTGTCAGCTACTTTTTCAACATATTCTCCAAAGGAATTGAGACATTTGTCATAAACTAGGACCATCTTGTGAACACTTGTGTCGTAGAAGTCTGCTACCTGGGATTTGAACCACTGTGTGACAACAATCCCTGCTTCTCTGTCATTCTCTGTCATTCAATGAGGTGAAGGAACAGATGGAAATCACTAGGAGCAAGGTCCGGGCTGTAGAGTGGATGTTCAAACATCTCCTAGCCGAACTTTTGCAGGAGACTTGCAGGGAGATGTTGAAGTCTCCACCCTACAGCTCGGACCGCGCACCCAGAGATTTTCATCTTTTTCTACACCTCAATAAATGACAGAGTTTGACAGAGACATGGAGAAGGTTATAACTCAATGGTTCAAATCGTAGGCGGCAGACTTCTGCAATACTAGTGTTCAAAAGTTGGTCCTACGGTATGACAAATGTCTTAATTCCTTTAGTGAATACATTGAAAAAAAGCTGAACAATTGCTATATATGTTGCAATAATTATTTCATTTAATTTTGTTTTGTTTTTGTAAATGGCCCTAGTGAAACTTTCTTTATGGACATGCCTCGTACTTCATGCATAGGACATAGCCTATAGAAAACCGTTGTTCTATTATTTTATTTTGTTCCTTTCCAAACTCATTTATAAAGTTTTTAAAATTATGTAGTAAAGGGATACAAAACTTATGTAAATATTATTATGTCACAAGTACTATGTATTATTCTTTTGCCATATTTTATATTGTCAGCTTCTTTTTCAACATATTCGCCAAAGGAATTGAGACATTAGTGATACCGTCGGACCATCTTATGAACACTTGTGTCGTAGAAGTCTGCTGCCTGGGATTTGAACCACTGTATGACAATCATCTCAGCTTCTCTGTCATTCACTGTCATTTAATGAGGTGTAGGAAAAGATGGAAATCACTGGGAGCAAGGTCCGGGCTGTAGGGTGGATGTTCAAACATCTCCTAGCCGAACGTTTGCAGGAGACTTGCAGGGAGATGTTGAAGTCTCCACCCTACAGCTCGGATCATGCTCCCAGAGATTTTCATCTTTTCGTAGCCCTCAATAAATGACAGAGATTGACAGAGAAACGGAGAAGGTTATCACTCAATGGTCCAAATCGTAGGCGGCAGTCTTCTGCAACACTAGTGTTCAAAAGTTGGTCCCACGGTATGACAAATGTCTTAATTCCTTTAGTGAAGACATTGAAAAAAAGCTGAACAATTGCTATACCGGTATATGTTGCAATAATTATTTCCATGAGATTTTGTTTTGTTTTTGTAAACGGCCCTAGGGAAACTTACTTTATGGAGATGCCTCGTATTTCATGTAGTAGCACATAGCTTATAGTAAATTGTTGTTCTTTTCTTTTATTTTGTGCCTTTGCAAATTCATTTTTAAACTTTTTAAAATTATTTTCTAATTAGATACAAAAATAATGTAATTATTATTATGTCTAAAGTACTATGTATTATTCTTTGTCATATATTATATTGTCAGCAATTTTTTCAACATATTCGCCAAAGGAATTGAGACATTTGTCATATCGTCAGACCACCTTTTGAACACATGTGTCTTAGAAGTCTGCTGCCTGGGATTTGAACCACTGTGTGACAACAATCCCCGCTTCTCTGTCATTCTCTGTCATTTAATGAGGTGAAGGAAAAGATGGAAATCACTGGGAGCAAAGTCCGAGCTGTAGAGTGGATGTTCAAACATCTCCTAGCCGAACTTTTGCAGGAGACTTGCAGAGAGATGTTGAAGTCTCCACCCTACAGCTCGGACCGCGCACCCAGAGATTTTCATCTTTTTCTACACCTCAATAAATGACAGAGTTTGACAGAGACATGGAGAAGGTTATAACTCAATGGTTCAAATCGTAGGCGGCAGACTTCTGCAACACTAGTCTTCAAAAGTTGATCCCACGTTATGACAAATGTCTTAATTCCTTTAGTGAATACATTGAAAAAAAGCTGAACAATTGCTATATATGTTGCAATAATTATTTCATTTAATTTTGTTTTTTTTTTGTAAATGGCCCTAGTGAAACTTTCTTTATGGACATGCCTCGTACTTCATGCATAGGACATAGCCTATAGAAAACCGTTGTTCTTTTATTTTATTTTGTTCCTTTCCAAACTCATTTATAAAGTTTTTAAAATTATGTAGTAACGGGATACAAAACTTATGTAAGTATTATTAGGTCACAAGTACTATGTAGTATTCTTTTGCCATATTTTATATTGTCAGCTACTTTTTCAACATATTCTCCAAAGGAATTGAGACATTTGTCATAAACTAGGACCATCTTGTGAACACTTGTGTCGTAGAAGTCTGCTACCTGGGATTTGAACCACTGTGTGACAACAATCCCTGCTTCTCTGTCATTCTCTGTCATTCAATGAGGTGAAGGAACAGATGGAAATCACTAGGAGCAAGGTCCGGGCTGTAGAGTGGATGTTCAAACATCTCCTAGCCGAACTTTTGCAGGAGACTTGCAGGGAGATGTTGAAGTCTCCACCCTACAGCTCGGACCGCGCACCCAGAGATTTTCATCTTTTTCTACACCTCAATAAATGACAGAGTTTGACAGAGACATGGAGAAGGTTATAACTCAATGGTTCAAATCGTAGGCGGCAGACTTCTGCAATACTAGTGTTCAAAAGTTGGTCCTACGGTATGACAAATGTCTTAATTCCTTTAGTGAATACATTGAAAAAAAGCTGAACAATTGCTATATATGTTGCAATAATTATTTCATTTAATTTAGTTTTGTTTTTGTAAATGGCCCTAGTGAAACTTTCTTTATGGACATGCCTCGTACTTCATGCATAGGACATAGCCTATAGAAAACCGTTGTTCTATTATTTTATTTTGTTCCTTTCCAAACTCATTTATAAAGTTTTTAAAATTATGTAGTAAAGGGATACAAAACTTATGTAAATATTATTATGTCACAAGTACTATGTATTATTCTTTTGCCATATTTTATATTGTCAGCTTCTTTTTCAACATATTCGCCAAAGGAATTGAGACATTAGTGATACCGTCGGACCATCTTATGAACACTTGTGTCGTAGAAGTCTGCTGCCTGGGATTTGAACCACTGTATGACAATCATCTCAGCTTCTCTGTCATTCACTGTCATTTAATGAGGTGTAGGAAAAGATGGAAATCACTGGGAGCAAGGTCCGGGCTGTAGGGTGGATGTTCAAACATCTCCTAGCCGAACGTTTGCAGGAGACTTGCAGGGAGATGTTGAAGTCTCCACCCTACAGCTCGGATCATGCTCCCAGAGATTTTCATCTTTTCGTAGCCCTCAATAAATGACAGAGATTGACAGAGAAACGGAGAAGGTTATCACTCAATGGTCCAAATCGTAGGCGGCAGTCTTTTGCAACACTAGTGTTCAAAAGTTGGTCCCACGGTATGACAAATGTCTTAATTCCTTTAGTGAAGACATTGAAAAAAAGCTGAACAATTGCTATACCGGTATATGTTGCAATAATTATTTCCATGAGATTTTGTTTTGTTTTTGTAAACGGCCCTAGGGAAACTTACTTTATGGAGATGCCTCGTATTTCATGTAGTAGCACATAGCTTATAGTAAATTGTTGTTCTTTTCTTTTATTTTGTGCCTTTGCAAATTCATTTTTAAACTTTTTAAAATTATTTTCTAATTAGATACAAAAATAATGTAATTATTATTATGTCTAAAGTACTATGTATTATTCTTTGTCATATATTATATTGTCAGCAATTTTTTCAACATATTCGCCAAAGGAATTGAGACATTTGTCATATCGTCAGACCACCTTTTGAACACATGTGTCTTAGAAGTCTGCTGCCTGGGATTAG
This sequence comes from Ectobius pallidus, assembly GCA_964059195.1. Lineage (NCBI taxonomy): Eukaryota > Metazoa > Arthropoda > Insecta > Blattodea > Ectobiidae > Ectobius > Ectobius pallidus. The sequence continues at coordinate 168,237,457 of CAXKWD010000007.1, forward strand.
AACCACTGTGTGACAACAATCCCCGCTTCTCTGTCATTCTCTGTCATTTAATGAGGTGAAGGAAAAGATGGAAATCACTGGGAGCAAAGTCCGAGCTGTAGAGTGGATGTTCAAACACCTCCTAGCCGAACTTTTGCAGGAGACTTGCAGGGAGATGTTGAAGTCTCCACCCTACAGCTCGGACCGCGCACCCAGAGATTTTCATCTTTTTCTACACCTCAATAAATCACAGAGTTTGACAGAGACACGGAGAAGGTTATCACTCAATGGTTCAAATCGTAGGCGGCAGACTTCTGCAACACTAGTGTTCAAAAGTTGGTCCCACGGTATGACAAATGTCTTTATTCCTTTAGTGAATACATTGAAAAAAAGCTGAACAATTGCTATATATGTTGCATTAATTATTTCCATGAAGTTTTGTTTTGTTTTTGTAAACGGCCCTAGGTAAACTTATTTTATGGACATGCCTCGTATTTCATGCAGTAGAACATAGCCTATAGAAAACTGTTGTTCTTTTATTTTATTTTGTTCCTTTCCAAACTCATTTATAAAGTTTTTAAAATTATGTAGTAACGGGATACAAAACTTATGTAAGTATTATTATGTCACAAGTACTATGTAGTATTCTTTTGCCATATTTTATATTGTCAGCTACTTTTTCAACATATTCTCCAAGGGAATTGAGACATTTGTCATAAACTAGGACCATCTTGTGAACACTTGTGTCGTTGAAGTCTGCTACCTGGGATTTGAACCACTGTGTGACAACAATCCCTGCTTCTCTGTCATTCTCTGTCATTCAATGAGGTGAAGGAACAGATGGAAATCACTAGGAGCAAGGTCCGGGCTGTAGAGTGGATGTTCAAACATCTCCTAGCCGAACTTTTGCTGGAGACTTGCAGGGAGATGTTGAAGTCTCCACCCTACAGCTCGGACCGCGCACCCAGAGATTTTCATCTTTTTCTACACCTCAATAAATGACAGAGTTTGACAGAGACATGGAGAAGGTTATAACTCAATGGTTCAAATCGTAGGCGGCAGACTTCTGCAACACTAGTCTTCAAAAGTTGGTCCCACGTTATGACAAATGTCTTAATTCCTTTAGTGAATACATTGAAAAAAAGCTGAACAATTGCTATATATGTTGCAATAATTATTTCATTTAATTTTGTTTTGTTTTTGTAAATGGCCCTAGTGAAACTTTCTTTATGGACATGCCTCGTACTTCATGCATAGGACATAGCCTATAGAAAACCGTTGTTCTATTATTTTATTTTGTTCCTTTCCAAACTCATTTATAAAGTTTTTAAAATTATGTAGTAAAGGGATACAAAACTTATGTAAATATTATTATGTCACAAGTACTATGTATTATTCTTTTGCCATATTTTATATTGTCAGCTTCTTTTTCAACATATTCGCCAAAGGAATTGAGACATTAGTGATACCGTCGGACCATCTTATGAACACTTGTGTCGTAGAAGTCTGCTGCCTGGGATTTGAACCACTGTATGACAATCATCTCAGCTTCTCTGTCATTCACTGTCATTTAATGAGGTGTAGGAAAAGATGGAAATCACTGGGAGCAAGGTCCGGGCTGTAGGGTGGATGTTCAAACATCTCCTAGCCGAACGTTTGCAGGAGACTTGCAGGGAGATGTTGAAGTCTCCACCCTACAGCTCGGATCATGCTCCCAGAGATTTTCATCTTTTCGTAGCCCTCAATAAATGACAGAGATTGACAGAGAAACGGAGAAGGTTATCACTCAATGGTCCAAATCGTAGGCGGCAGTCTTCTGCAACACTAGTGTTCAAAAGTTGGTCCCACGGTATGACAAATGTCTTAATTCCTTTAGTGAAGACATTGAAAAAAAGCTGAACAATTGCTATACCGGTATATGTTGCAATAATTATTTCCATGAGATTTTGTTTTGTTTTTGTAAACGGCCCTAGGGAAACTTACTTTATGGAGATGCCTCGTATTTCATGTAGTAGCACATAGCTTATAGTAAATTGTTGTTCTTTTCTTTTATTTTGTGCCTTTGCAAATTCATTTTTAAACTTTTTAAAATTATTTTCTAATTAGATACAAAAATAATGTAATTATTATTATGTCTAAAGTACTATGTATTATTCTTTGTCATATATTATATTGTCAGCAATTTTTTCAACATATTCGCCAAAGGAATTGAGACATTTGTCATATCGTCAGACCACCTTTTGAACACATGTGTCTTAGAAGTCTGCTGCCTGGGATTTGAACCACTGTGTGACAACAATCCCCGCTTCTCTGTCATTCTCTGTCATTTAATGAGGTGAAGGAAAAGATGGAAATCACTGGGAGCAAAGTCCGAGCTGTAGAGTGGATGTTCAAACATCTCCTAGCCGAACTTTTGCAGGAGACTTGCAGAGAGATGTTGAAGTCTCCACCCTACAGCTCGGACCGCGCACCCAGAGATTTTCATCTTTTTCTACACCTCAATAAATGACAGAGTTTGACAGAGACATGGAGAAGGTTATAACTCAATGGTTCAAATCGTAGGCGGCAGACTTCTGCAACACTAGTCTTCAAAAGTTGGTCCCACGTTATGACAAATGTCTTAATTCCTTTAGTGAATACATTGAAAAAAAGCTGAACAATTGCTATATATGTTGCAATAATTATTTCATTTAATTTTGTTTTTTTTTTGTAAATGGCCCTAGTGAAACTTTCTTTATGGACATGCCTCGTACTTCATGCATAGGACATAGCCTATAGAAAACCGTTGTTCTTTTATTTTATTTTGTTCCTTTCCAAACTCATTTATAAAGTTTTTAAAATTATGTAGTAACGGGATACAAAACTTATGTAAGTATTATTAGGTCACAAGTACTATGTAGTATTCTTTTGCCATATTTTATATTGTCAGCTACTTTTTCAACATATTCTCCAAAGGAATTGAGACATTTGTCATAAACTAGGACCATCTTGTGAACACTTGTGTCGTAGAAGTCTGCTACCTGGGATTTGAACCACTGTGTGACAACAATCCCTGCTTCTCTGTCATTCTCTGTCATTCAATGAGGTGAAGGAACAGATGGAAATCACTAGGAGCAAGGTCCGGGCTGTAGAGTGGATGTTCAAACATCTCCTAGCCGAACTTTTGCAGGAGACTTGCAGGGAGATGTTGAAGTCTCCACCCTACAGCTCGGACCGCGCACCCAGAGATTTTCATCTTTTTCTACACCTCAATAAATGACAGAGTTTGACAGAGACATGGAGAAGGTTATAACTCAATGGTTCAAATCGTAGGCGGCAGACTTCTGCAATACTAGTGTTCAAAAGTTGGTCCTACGGTATGACAAATGTCTTAATTCCTTTAGTGAATACATTGAAAAAAAGCTGAACAATTGCTATATATGTTGCAATAATTATTTCATTTAATTTTGTTTTGTTTTTGTAAATGGCCCTAGTGAAACTTTCTTTATGGACATGCCTCGTACTTCATGCATAGGACATAGCCTATAGAAAACCGTTGTTCTATTATTTTATTTTGTTCCTTTCCAAACTCATTTATAAAGTTTTTAAAATTATGTAGTAAAGGGATACAAAACTTATGTAAATATTATTATGTCACAAGTACTATGTATTATTCTTTTGCCATATTTTATATTGTCAGCTTCTTTTTCAACATATTCGCCAAAGGAATTGAGACATTAGTGATACCGTCGGACCATCTTATGAACACTTGTGTCGTAGAAGTCTGCTGCCTGGGATTTGAACCACTGTATGACAATCATCTCAGCTTCTCTGTCATTCACTGTCATTTAATGAGGTGTAGGAAAAGATGGAAATCACTGGGAGCAAGGTCCGGGCTGTAGGGTGGATGTTCAAACATCTCCTAGCCGAACGTTTGCAGGAGACTTGCAGGGAGATGTTGAAGTCTCCACCCTACAGCTCGGATCATGCTCCCAGAGATTTTCATCTTTTCGTAGCCCTCAATAAATGACAGAGATTGACAGAGAAACGGAGAAGGTTATCACTCAATGGTCCAAATCGTAGGCGGCAGTCTTTTGCAACACTAGTGTTCAAAAGTTGGTCCCACGGTATGACAAATGTCTTAATTCCTTTAGTGAAGACATTGAAAAAAAGCTGAACAATTGCTATACCGGTATATGTTGCAATAATTATTTCCATGAGATTTTGTTTTGTTTTTGTAAACGGCCCTAGGGAAACTTACTTTATGGAGATGCCTCGTATTTCATGTAGTAGCACATAGCTTATAGTAAATTGTTGTTCTTTTCTTTTATTTTGTGCCTTTGCAAATTCATTTTTAAACTTTTTAAAATTATTTTCTAATTAGATACAAAAATAATGTAATTATTATTATGTCTAAAGTACTATGTATTATTCTTTGTCATATATTATATTGTCAGCAATTTTTTCAACATATTCGCCAAAGGAATTGAGACATTTGTCATATCGTCAGACCACCTTTTGAACACATGTGTCTTAGAAGTCTGCTGCCTGGGATTAGAACCACTGTGTGACAACAATCCCCGCTTCTCTGTCATTCTCTGTCATTTAATGAGGTGAAGGAAAAGATGGAAATCACTGGGAGCAAAGTCCGAGCTGTAGAGTGGATGTTCAAACACCTCCTAGCCGAACTTTTGCAGGAGACTTGCAGGGAGATGTTGAAGTCTCCACCCTACAGCTCGGACCGCGCACCCAGAGATTTTCATCTTTTTCTACACCTCAATAAATGACAGAGTTTGACAGAGACACGGAGAAGGTTATCACTCAATGGTTCAAATCGTAGGCGGCAGACTTCTGCAACACTAGTGTTCAAAAGTTGGTCCCACGGTATGACAAATGTCTTTATTCCTTTAGTGAATACATTGAAAAAAAGCTGAACAATTGCTATATATGTTGCATTAATTATTTCCATGAAGTTTTGTTTTGTTTTTGTAAACGGCCCTAGTGAAACTTTCTTTATGGACATGCCTCGTACTTCATGCATAGGACATAGCCTATAGAAAACCGTTGTTCTTTTATTTTATTTTGTTCCTTTCCAAACTCATTTATAAAGTTTTTAAAATTATGTAGTAACGGGATACAAAACTTATGTAAGTATTATTAGGTCACAAGTACTATGTAGTATTCTTTTGCCATATTTTATATTGTCAGCTACTTTTTCAACATATTCTCCAAAGGAATTGAGACATTTGTCATAAACTAGGACCATCTTGTGAACACTTGTGTCGTTGAAGTCTGCTACCTGGGATTTGAACCACTGTGTGACAACAATCCCTGCTTCTCTGTCATTCTCTGTCATTCAATGAGGTGAAGGAACAGATGGAAATCACTAGGAGCAAGGTCCGGGCTGTAGAGTGGATGTTCAAACATCTCCTAGCCGAACTTTTGCTGGAGACTTGCAGGGAGATGTTGAAGTCTCCACCCTACAGCTCGGACCGCGCACCCAGAGATTTTCATCTTTTTCTACACCTCAATAAATGACAGAGTTTGACAGAGACATGGAGAAGGTTATAACTCAATGGTTCAAATCGTAGGCGGCAGACTTCTGCAACACTAGTCTTCAAAAGTTGGTCCCACGTTATGACAAATGTCTTAATTCCTTTAGTGAATACATTGAAAAAAAGCTGAACAATTGCTATATATGTTGCAATAATTATTTCATTTAATTTTGTTTTGTTTTTGTAAATGGCCCTAGTGAAACTTTCTTTATGGACATGCCTCGTACTTCATGCATAGGACATAGCCTATAGAAAACCGTTGTTCTATTATTTTATTTTGTTCCTTTCCAAACTCATTTATAAAGTTTTTAAAATTATGTAGTAAAGGGATACAAAACTTATGTAAATATTATTATGTCACAAGTACTATGTAGTATTCTTTTGCCATATTTTATATTGAAATGATGAAATGATTAGCCTAAATGTCCCGTTAAGGGCAATGGCCTCCTCGAAGAGGGTAAGCTCGAATACACCTACATGTGGTGAGCTATTCCACATGAGGGATATTTGTGCTCTTGGGCTTTTATGCAATTCCTGGTCTATGTCCACTTACATTAGTCTGGGTCATTGTGCACTTCATTGTAGTTTACGTCCTTACACTTGTTACGGTCCTATACACTTGTCTTCGTAAGACTTCGGTCGCATATGCACTGGTTTCAGTCACTGTTCACTTGTCTTCTTAAAACTTTCCAGTCATTCCTATTTCTTGCTCTGGTTGACCACTGTCGTCCTACAAGTTCCTTGAAGAGATCAGCCCATCTCTGTCTTGGTCTTCCGGGGGATCTTCTTCCAGTACGAGGGTCCCACATTGTGGCCTTGTATGTCCATCTGTCATCTTTGAGTCTTGCGACGTGGCCTCCCCACTTCCATTTGGTGTTGGTGGCTTGCAGTGCAGGGTCGGTAACTGCTGACATCTTCTGTAGTGTTTCATTTGTAACTCTGTCCCTCAACGATATGCCTAGGATTTTTCTCACCATATTTCTTTTGCACACTTGGAGACTGTTGCGAAATATTTTATATTGTCAGCTTCTTTTTCAACATATTCGCCAAAGGAATTGAGACATTAGTCATACCGTCGGACCATCTTATGAACACTTGTGTCGTAGAAGTCTGCTGCCTGGGATTTGATCCACTGTATGACAATCATCTCAGCTTCTCTGTCATTCACTGTCATTTAATGAGGTGTAGGAAAAGATGGAAATCACTGGGAGCAAGGTCCGGGCTGTAGGGTGGATGTTCAAACATCTCCTAGCCGAACGTTTGCAGGAGACTTGCAGGGAGATGTTGAAGTCTCCACCCTACAGCTCGGATCATGCTCCCAGAGATTTTCATCTTTTCGTAGCCCTCAATAAATGACAGAGATTGACAGAGAAACGGAGAAGGTTATCACTCAATGGTCCAAATCGTAGGCGGCAGTCTTCTGCAACACTAGTGTTCAAAAGTTGGTCCCACGGTATGACAAATGTCTTAATTCCTTTAGTGAAGACATTGAAAAAAAGCTGAACAATTGCTATACCGGTATATGTTGCAATAATTATTTCCATGAGATTTTGTTTTGTTTTTGTAAACGGCCCTAGGGAAACTTACTTTATGGAGATGCCTCGTATTTCATGTAGTAGCACATAGCTTATAGTAAATTGTTGTTCTTTTCTTTTATTTTGTGCCTTTGCAAATTCATTTTTAAACTTTTTAAAATTATTTTCTAATTAGATACAAAAATAATGTAATTATTATTATGTCTAAAGTACTATGTATTATTCTTTGTCATATATTATATTGTCAGCAATTTTTTCAACATATTCGCCAAAGGAATTGAGACATTTGTCATATCGTCAGACCACCTTTTGAACACATGTGTCTTAGAAGTCTGCTGCCTGGGATTTGAACCACTGTGTGACAACAATCCCCGCTTCTCTGTCATTCTCTGTCATTTAATGAGGTGAAGGAAAAGATGGAAATCACTGGGAGCAAAGTCCGAGCTGTAGAGTGGATGTTCAAACATCTCCTAGCCGAACTTTTGCAGGAGACTTGCAGAGAGATGTTGAAGTCTCCACCCTACAGCTCGGACCGCGCACCCAGAGATTTTCATCTTTTTCTACACCTCAATAAATGACAGAGTTTGACAGAGACATGGAGAAGGTTATAACTCAATGGTTCAAATCGTAGGCGGCAGACTTCTGCAACACTAGTCTTCAAAAGTTGGTCCCACGTTATGACAAATGTCTTAATTCCTTTAGTGAATACATTGAAAAAAAGCTGAACAATTGCTATATATGTTGCAATAATTATTTCATTTAATTTTGTTTTTTTTTTGTAAATGGCCCTAGTGAAACTTTCTTTATGGACATGCCTCGTACTTCATGCATAGGATATAGCCTATAGAAAACCGTTGTTCTTTTATTTTATTTTGTTCCTTTCCAAACTCATTTATAAAGTTTTTAAAATTATGTAGTAACGGGATACAAAACTTATGTAAGTATTATTAGGTCACAAGTACTATGTAGTATTCTTTTGCCATATTTTATATTGTCAGCTACTTTTTCAACATATTCTCCAAAGGAATTGAGACATTTGTCATAAACTAGGACCATCTTGTGAACACTTGTGTCGTAGAAGTCTGCTACCTGGGATTTGAACCACTGTGTGACAACAATCCCTGCTTCTCTGTCATTCTCTGTCATTCAATGAGGTGAAGGAACAGATGGAAATCACTAGGAGCAAGGTCCGGGCTGTAGAGTGGATGTTCAAACATCTCCTAGCCGAACTTTTGCAGGAGACTTGCAGGGAGATGTTGAAGTCTCCACCCTACAGCTCGGACCGCGCACCCAGAGATTTTCATCTTTTTCTACACCTCAATAAATGACAGAGTTTGACAGAGACATGGAGAAGGTTATAACTCAATGGTTCAAATCGTAGGCGGCAGACTTCTGCAATACTAGTGTTCAAAAGTTGGTCCTACGGTATGACAAATGTCTTAATTCCTTTAGTGAATACATTGAAAAAAAGCTGAACAATTGCTATATATGTTGCAATAATTATTTCATTTAATTTAGTTTTGTTTTTGTAAATGGCCCTAGTGAAACTTTCTTTATGGACATGCCTCGTACTTCATGCATAGGACATAGCCTATAGAAAACCGTTGTTCTATTATTTTATTTTGTTCCTTTCCAAACTCATTTATAAAGTTTTTAAAATTATGTAGTAAAGGGATACAAAACTTATGTAAATATTATTATGTCACAAGTACTATGTATTATTCTTTTGCCATATTTTATATTGTCAGCTTCTTTTTCAACATATTCGCCAAAGGAATTGAGACATTAGTGATACCGTCGGACCATCTTATGAACACTTGTGTCGTAGAAGTCTGCTGCCTGGGATTTGAACCACTGTATGACAATCATCTCAGCTTCTCTGTCATTCACTGTCATTTAATGAGGTGTAGGAAAAGATGGAAATCACTGGGAGCAAGGTCCGGGCTGTAGGGTGGATGTTCAAACATCTCCTAGCCGAACGTTTGCAGGAGACTTGCAGGGAGATGTTGAAGTCTCCACCCTACAGCTCGGATCATGCTCCCAGAGATTTTCATCTTTTCGTAGCCCTCAATAAATGACAGAGATTGACAGAGAAACGGAGAAGGTTATCACTCAATGGTCCAAATCGTAGGCGGCAGTCTTTTGCAACACTAGTGTTCAAAAGTTGGTCCCACGGTATGACAAATGTCTTAATTCCTTTAGTGAAGACATTGAAAAAAAGCTGAACAATTGCTATACCGGTATATGTTGCAATAATTATTTCCATGAGATTTTGTTTTGTTTTTGTAAACGGCCCTAGGGAAACTTACTTTATGGAGATGCCTCGTATTTCATGTAGTAGCACATAGCTTATAGTAAATTGTTGTTCTTTTCTTTTATTTTGTGCCTTTGCAAATTCATTTTTAAACTTTTTAAAATTATTTTCTAATTAGATACAAAAATAATGTAATTATTATTATGTCTAAAGTACTATGTATTATTCTTTGTCATATATTATATTGTCAGCAATTTTTTCAACATATTCGCCAAAGGAATTGAGACATTTGTCATATCGTCAGACCACCTTTTGAACACATGTGTCTTAGAAGTCTGCTGCCTGGGATTAGAACCACTGTGTGACAACAATCCCCGCTTCTCTGTCATTCTCTGTCATTTAATGAGGTGAAGGAAAAGATGGAAATCACTGGGAGCAAAGTCCGAGCTGTAGAGTGGATGTTCAAACACCTCCTAGCCGAACTTTTGCAGGAGACTTGCAGGGAGATGTTGAAGTCTCCACCCTACAGCTCGGACCGCGCACCCAGAGATTTTCATCTTTTTCTACACCTCAATAAATGACAGAGTTTGACAGAGACACGGAGAAGGTTATCACTCAATGGTTCAAATCGTAGGCGGCAGACTTCTGCAACACTAGTGTTCAAAAGTTGGTCCCACGGTATGACAAATGTCTTTATTCCTTTAGTGAATACATTGAAAAAAAGCTGAACAATTGCTATATATGTTGCATTAATTATTTCCATGAAGTTTTGTTTTGTTTTTGTAAACGGCCCTAGGTAAACTTATTTTATGGACATGCCTCGTATTTCATGCAGTAGAACATAGCCTATAGAAAACTGTTGTTCTTTTATTTTATTTTGTTCCTTTCCAAACTCATTTATAAAGTTTTTAAAATTATGTAGTAACGGGATACAAAACTTATGTAAGTATTATTATGTCACAAGTACTATGTAGTATTCTTTTGCCATATTTTATATTGTCAGCTACTTTTTCAACATATTCTCCAAGGGAATTGAGACATTTGTCATAAACTAGGACCATCTTGTGAACACTTGTGTCGTTGAAGTCTGCTACCTGGGATTTGAACCACTGTGTGACAACAATCCCTGCTTCTCTGTCATTCTCTGTCATTCAATGAGGTGAAGGAACAGATGGAAATCACTAGGAGCAAGGTCCGGGCTGTAGAGTGGATGTTCAAACATCTCCTAGCCGAACTTTTGCTGGAGACTTGCAGGGAGATGTTGAAGTCTCCACCCTACAGCTCGGACCGCGCACCCAGAGATTTTCATCTTTTTCTACACCTCAATAAATGACAGAGTTTGACAGAGACATGGAGAAGGTTATAACTCAATGGTTCAAATCGTAGGCGGCAGACTTCTGCAACACTAGTCTTCAAAAGTTGGTCCCACGTTATGACAAATGTCTTAATTCCTTTAGTGAATACATTGAAAAAAAGCTGAACAATTGCTATATATGTTGCAATAATTATTTCATTTAATTTTGTTTTGTTTTTGTAAATGGCCCTAGTGAAACTTTCTTTATGGACATGCCTCGTACTTCATGCATAGGACATAGCCTATAGAAAACCGTTGTTCTATTATTTTATTTTGTTCCTTTCCAAACTCATTTATAAAGTTTTTAAAATTATGTAGTAAAGGGATACAAAACTTATGTAAATATTATTATGTCACAAGTACTATGTATTATTCTTTTGCCATATTTTATATTGTCAGCTTCTTTTTCAACATATTCGCCAAAGGAATTGAGACATTAGTGATACCGTCGGACCATCTTATGAACACTTGTGTCGTAGAAGTCTGCTGCCTGGGATTTGAACCACTGTATGACAATCATCTCAGCTTCTCTGTCATTCACTGTCATTTAATGAGGTGTAGGAAAAGATGGAAATCACTGGGAGCAAGGTCCGGGCTGTAGGGTGGATGTTCAAACATCTCCTAGCCGAACGTTTGCAGGAGACTTGCAGGGAGATGTTGAAGTCTCCACCCTACAGCTCGGATCATGCTCCCAGAGATTTTCATCTTTTCGTAGCCCTCAATAAATGACAGAGATTGACAGAGAAACGGAGAAGGTTATCACTCAATGGTCCAAATCGTAGGCGGCAGTCTTCTGCAACACTAGTGTTCAAAAGTTGGTCCCACGGTATGACAAATGTCTTAATTCCTTTAGTGAAGACATTGAAAAAAAGCTGAACAATTGCTATACCGGTATATGTTGCAATAATTATTTCCATGAGATTTTGTTTTGTTTTTGTAAACGGCCCTAGGGAAACTTACTTTATGGAGATGCCTCGTATTTCATGTAGTAGCACATAGCTTATAGTAAATTGTTGTTCTTTTCTTTTATTTTGTGCCTTTGCAAATTCATTTTTAAACTTTTTAAAATTATTTTCTAATTAGATACAAAAATAATGTAATTATTATTATGTCTAAAGTACTATGTATTATTCTTTGTCATATATTATATTGTCAGCAATTTTTTCAACATATTCGCCAAAGGAATTGAGACATTTGTCATATCGTCAGACCACCTTTTGAACACATGTGTCTTAGAAGTCTGCTGCCTGGGATTTGAACCACTGTGTGACAACAATCCCCGCTTCTCTGTCATTCTCTGTCATTTAATGAGGTGAAGGAAAAGATGGAAATCACTGGGAGCAAAGTCCGAGCTGTAGAGTGGATGTTCAAACATCTCCTAGCCGAACTTTTGCAGGAGACTTGCAGAGAGATGTTGAAGTCTCCACCCTACAGCTCGGACCGCGCACCCAGAGATTTTCATCTTTTTCTACACCTCAATAAATGACAGAGTTTGACAGAGACATGGAGAAGGTTATAACTCAATGGTTCAAATCGTAGGCGGCAGACTTCTGCAACACTAGTCTTCAAAAGTTGGTCCCACGTTATGACAAATGTCTTAATTCCTTTAGTGAATACATTGAAAAAAAGCTGAACAATTGCTATATATGTTGCAATAATTATTTCATTTAATTTTGTTTTTTTTTTGTAAATGGCCCTAGTGAAACTTTCTTTATGGACATGCCTCGTACTTCATGCATAGGACATAGCCTATAGAAAACCGTTGTTCTTTTATTTTATTTTGTTCCTTTCCAAACTCATTTATAAAGTTTTTAAAATTATGTAGTAACGGGATACAAAACTTATGTAAGTATTATTAGGTCACAAGTACTATGTAGTATTCTTTTGCCATATTTTATATTGTCAGCTACTTTTTCAACATATTCTCCAAAGGAATTGAGACATTTGTCATAAACTAGGACCATCTTGTGAACACTTGTGTCGTAGAAGTCTGCTACCTGGGATTTGAACCACTGTGTGACAACAATCCCTGCTTCTCTGTCATTCTCTGTCATTCAATGAGGTGAAGGAACAGATGGAAATCACTAGGAGCAAGGTCCGGGCTGTAGAGTGGATGTTCAAACATCTCCTAGCCGAACTTTTGCAGGAGACTTGCAGGGAGATGTTGAAGTCTCCACCCTACAGCTCGGACCGCGCACCCAGAGATTTTCATCTTTTTCTACACCTCAATAAATGACAGAGTTTGACAGAGACATGGAGAAGGTTATAACTCAATGGTTCAAATCGTAGGCGGCAGACTTCTGCAATACTAGTGTTCAAAAGTTGGTCCTACGGTATGACAAATGTCTTAATTCCTTTAGTGAATACATTGAAAAAAAGCTGAACAATTGCTATATATGTTGCAATAATTATTTCATTTAATTTTGTTTTGTTTTTGTAAATGGCCCTAGTGAAACTTTCTTTATGGACATGCCTCGTACTTCATGCATAGGACATAGCCTATAGAAAACCGTTGTTCTATTATTTTATTTTGTTCCTTTCCAAACTCATTTATAAAGTTTTTAAAATTATGTAGTAAAGGGATACAAAACTTATGTAAATATTATTATGTCACAAGTACTATGTATTATTCTTTTGCCATATTTTATATTGTCAGCTTCTTTTTCAACATATTCGCCAAAGGAATTGAGACATTAGTGATACCGTCGGACCATCTTATGAACACTTGTGTCGTAGAAGTCTGCTGCCTGGGATTTGAACCACTGTATGACAATCATCTCAGCTTCTCTGTCATTCACTGTCATTTAATGAGGTGTAGGAAAAGATGGAAATCACTGGGAGCAAGGTCCGGGCTGTAGGGTGGATGTTCAAACATCTCCTAGCCGAACGTTTGCAGGAGACTTGCAGGGAGATGTTGAAGTCTCCACCCTACAGCTCGGATCATGCTCCCAGAGATTTTCATCTTTTCGTAGCCCTCAATAAATGACAGAGATTGACAGAGAAACGGAGAAGGTTATCACTCAATGGTCCAAATCGTAGGCGGCAGTCTTTTGCAACACTAGTGTTCAAAAGTTGGTCCCACGGTATGACAAATGTCTTAATTCCTTTAGTGAAGACATTGAAAAAAAGCTGAACAATTGCTATACCGGTATATGTTGCAATAATTATTTCCATGAGATTTTGTTTTGTTTTTGTAAACGGCCCTAGGGAAACTTACTTTATGGAGATGCCTCGTATTTCATGTAGTAGCACATAGCTTATAGTAAATTGTTGTTCTTTTCTTTTATTTTGTGCCTTTGCAAATTCATTTTTAAACTTTTTAAAATTATTTTCTAATTAGATACAAAAATAATGTAATTATTATTATGTCTAAAGTACTATGTATTATTCTTTGTCATATATTATATTGTCAGCAATTTTTTCAACATATTCGCCAAAGGAATTGAGACATTTGTCATATCGTCAGACCACCTTTTGAACACATGTGTCTTAGAAGTCTGCTGCCTGGGATTAGAACCACTGTGTGACAACAATCCCCGCTTCTCTGTCATTCTCTGTCATTTAATGAGGTGAAGGAAAAGATGGAAATCACTGGGAGCAAAGTCCGAGCTGTAGAGTGGATGTTCAAACACCTCCTAGCCGAACTTTTGCAGGAGACTTGCAGGGAGATGTTGAAGTCTCCACCCTACAGCTCGGACCGCGCACCCAGAGATTTTCATCTTTTTCTACACCTCAATAAATGACAGAGTTTGACAGAGACACGGAGAAGGTTATCACTCAATGGTTCAAATCGTAGGCGGCAGACTTCTGCAACACTAGTGTTCAAAAGTTGGTCCCACGGTATGACAAATGTCTTTATTCCTTTAGTGAATACATTGAAAAAAAGCTGAACAATTGCTATATATGTTGCATTAATTATTTCCATGAAGTTTTGTTTTGTTTTTGTAAACGGCCCTAGGTAAACTTATTTTATGGACATGCCTCGTATTTCATGCAGTAGAACATAGCCTATAGAAAACTGTTGTTCTTTTATTTTATTTTGTTCCTTTCCAAACTCATTTATAAAGTTTTTAAAATTATGTAGTAACGGGATACAAAACTTATGTAAGTATTATTATGTCACAAGTACTATGTAGTATTCTTTTGCCATATTTTATATTGTCAGCTACTTTTTCAACATATTCTCCAAAGGAATTGAGACATTTGTCATAAACTAGGACCATCTTGTGAACACTTGTGTCGTTGAAGTCTGCTACCTGGGATTTGAACCACTGTGTGACAACAATCCCTGCTTCTCTGTCATTCTCTGTCATTCAATGAGGTGAAGGAACAGATGGAAATCACTAGGAGCAAGGTCCGGGCTGTAGAGTGGATGTTCAAACATCTCCTAGCCGAACTTTTGCTGGAGACTTGCAGGGAGATGTTGAAGTCTCCACCCTACAGCTCGGACCGCGCACCCAGAGATTTTCATCTTTTTCTACACCTCAATAAATGACAGAGTTTGACAGAGACATGGAGAAGGTTATAACTCAATGGTTCAAATCGTAGGCGGCAGACTTCTGCAACACTAGTCTTCAAAAGTTGGTCCCACGTTATGACAAATGTCTTAATTCCTTTAGTGAATACATTGAAAAAAAGCTGAACAATTGCTATATATGTTGCAATAATTATTTCATTTAATTTTGTTTTGTTTTTGTAAATGGCCCTAGTGAAACTTTCTTTATGGACATGCCTCGTACTTCATGCATAGGACATAGCCTATAGAAAACCGTTGTTCTATTATTTTATTTTGTTCCTTTCCAAACTCATTTATAAAGTTTTTAAAATTATGTAGTAAAGGGATACAAAACTTATGTAAATATTATTATGTCACAAGTACTATGTAGTATTCTTTTGCCATATTTTATATTGAAATGATGAAATGATTAGCCTAAATGTCCCGTTAAGGGCAATGGCCTCCTCGAAGAGGGTAAGCTCGAATACACCTACATGTGGTGAGCTATTCCACATGAGGGATATTTGTGCTCTTGGGCTTTTATGCAATTCCTGGTCTATGTCCACTTACATTAGTCTGGGTCATTGTGCACTTCATTGTAGTTTACGTCCTTACACTTGTTACGGTCCTATACACTTGTCTTCGTAAGACTTCGGTCGCATATGCACTGGTTTCAGTCACTGTTCACTTGTCTTCTTAAAACTTTCCAGTCATTCCTATTTCTTGCTCTGGTTGACCACTGTCGTCCTACAAGTTCCTTGAAGAGATCAGCCCATCTCTGTCTTGGTCTTCCGGGGGATCTTCTTCCAGTACGAGGGTCCCACATTGTGGCCTTGTATGTCCATCTGTCATCTTTGAGTCTTGCGACGTGGCCTCCCCACTTCCATTTGGTGTTGGTGGCTTGCAGTGCAGGGTCGGTAACTGCTGACATCTTCTGTAGTGTTTCATTTGTAACTCTGTCCCTCAACGATATGCCTAGGATTTTTCTCACCATATTTCTTTTGCACACTTGGAGACTGTTGCGAAATATTTTATATTGTCAGCTTCTTTTTCAACATATTCGCCAAAGGAATTGAGACATTAGTCATACCGTCGGACCATCTTATGAACACTTGTGTCGTAGAAGTCTGCTGCCTGGGATTTGATCCACTGTATGACAATCATCTCAGCTTCTCTGTCATTCACTGTCATTTAATGAGGTGTAGGAAAAGATGGAAATCACTGGGAGCAAGGTCCGGGCTGTAGGGTGGATGTTCAAACATCTCCTAGCCGAACGTTTGCAGGAGACTTGCAGGGAGATGTTGAAGTCTCCACCCTACAGCTCGGATCATGCTCCCAGAGATTTTCATCTTTTCGTAGCCCTCAATAAATGACAGAGATTGACAGAGAAACGGAGAAGGTTATCACTCAATGGTCCAAATCGTAGGCGGCAGTCTTCTGCAACACTAGTGTTCAAAAGTTGGTCCCACGGTATGACAAATGTCTTAATTCCTTTAGTGAAGACATTGAAAAAAAGCTGAACAATTGCTATACCGGTATATGTTGCAATAATTATTTCCATGAGATTTTGTTTTGTTTTTGTAAACGGCCCTAGGGAAACTTACTTTATGGAGATGCCTCGTATTTCATGTAGTAGCACATAGCTTATAGTAAATTGTTGTTCTTTTCTTTTATTTTGTGCCTTTGCAAATTCATTTTTAAACTTTTTAAAATTATTTTCTAATTAGATACAAAAATAATGTAATTATTATTATGTCTAAAGTACTATGTATTATTCTTTGTCATATATTATATTGTCAGCAATTTTTTCAACATATTCGCCAAAGGAATTGAGACATTTGTCATATCGTCAGACCACCTTTTGAACACATGTGTCTTAGAAGTCTGCTGCCTGGGATTTGAACCACTGTGTGACAACAATCCCCGCTTCTCTGTCATTCTCTGTCATTTAATGAGGTGAAGGAAAAGATGGAAATCACTGGGAGCAAAGTCCGAGCTGTAGAGTGGATGTTCAAACATCTCCTAGCCGAACTTTTGCAGGAGACTTGCAGAGAGATGTTGAAGTCTCCACCCTACAGCTCGGACCGCGCACCCAGAGATTTTCATCTTTTTCTACACCTCAATAAATGACAGAGTTTGACAGAGACATGGAGAAGGTTATAACTCAATGGTTCAAATCGTAGGCGGCAGACTTCTGCAACACTAGTCTTCAAAAGTTGGTCCCACGTTATGACAAATGTCTTAATTCCTTTAGTGAATACATTGAAAAAAAGCTGAACAATTGCTATATATGTTGCAATAATTATTTCATTTAATTTTGTTTTTTTTTTGTAAATGGCCCTAGTGAAACTTTCTTTATGGACATGCCTCGTACTTCATGCATAGGACATAGCCTATAGAAAACCGTTGTTCTTTTATTTTATTTTGTTCCTTTCCAAACTCATTTATAAAGTTTTTAAAATTATGTAGTAACGGGATACAAAACTTATGTAAGTATTATTAGGTCACAAGTACTATGTAGTATTCTTTTGCCATATTTTATATTGTCAGCTACTTTTTCAACATATTCTCCAAAGGAATTGAGACATTTGTCATAAACTAGGACCATCTTGTGAACACTTGTGTCGTAGAAGTCTGCTACCTGGGATTTGAACCACTGTGTGACAACAATCCCTGCTTCTCTGTCATTCTCTGTCATTCAATGAGGTGAAGGAACAGATGGAAATCACTAGGAGCAAGGTCCGGGCTGTAGAGTGGATGTTCAAACATCTCCTAGCCGAACTTTTGCAGGAGACTTGCAGGGAGATGTTGAAGTCTCCACCCTACAGCTCGGACCGCGCACCCAGAGATTTTCATCTTTTTCTACACCTCAATAAATGACAGAGTTTGACAGAGACATGGAGAAGGTTATAACTCAATGGTTCAAATCGTAGGCGGCAGACTTCTGCAATACTAGTGTTCAAAAGTTGGTCCTACGGTATGACAAATGTCTTAATTCCTTTAGTGAATACATTGAAAAAAAGCTGAACAATTGCTATATATGTTGCAATAATTATTTCATTTAATTTAGTTTTGTTTTTGTAAATGGCCCTAGTGAAACTTTCTTTATGGACATGCCTCGTACTTCATGCATAGGACATAGCCTATAGAAAACCGTTGTTCTATTATTTTATTTTGTTCCTTTCCAAACTCATTTATAAAGTTTTTAAAATTATGTAGTAAAGGGATACAAAACTTATGTAAATATTATTATGTCACAAGTACTATGTATTATTCTTTTGCCATATTTTATATTGTCAGCTTCTTTTTCAACATATTCGCCAAAGGAATTGAGACATTAGTGATACCGTCGGACCATCTTATGAACACTTGTGTCGTAGAAGTCTGCTGCCTGGGATTTGAACCACTGTATGACAATCATCTCAGCTTCTCTGTCATTCACTGTCATTTAATGAGGTGTAGGAAAAGATGGAAATCACTGGGAGCAAGGTCCGGGCTGTAGGGTGGATGTTCAAACATCTCCTAGCCGAACGTTTGCAGGAGACTTGCAGGGAGATGTTGAAGTCTCCACCCTACAGCTCGGATCATGCTCCCAGAGATTTTCATCTTTTCGTAGCCCTCAATAAATGACAGAGATTGACAGAGAAACGGAGAAGGTTATCACTCAATGGTCCAAATCGTAGGCGGCAGTCTTTTGCAACACTAGTGTTCAAAAGTTGGTCCCACGGTATGACAAATGTCTTAATTCCTTTAGTGAAGACATTGAAAAAAAGCTGAACAATTGCTATACCGGTATATGTTGCAATAATTATTTCCATGAGATTTTGTTTTGTTTTTGTAAACGGCCCTAGGGAAACTTACTTTATGGAGATGCCTCGTATTTCATGTAGTAGCACATAGCTTATAGTAAATTGTTGTTCTTTTCTTTTATTTTGTGCCTTTGCAAATTCATTTTTAAACTTTTTAAAATTATTTTCTAATTAGATACAAAAATAATGTAATTATTATTATGTCTAAAGTACTATGTATTATTCTTTGTCATATATTATATTGTCAGCAATTTTTTCAACATATTCGCCAAAGGAATTGAGACATTTGTCATATCGTCAGACCACCTTTTGAACACATGTGTCTTAGAAGTCTGCTGCCTGGGATTAGAACCACTGTGTGACAACAATCCCCGCTTCTCTGTCATTCTCTGTCATTTAATGAGGTGAAGGAAAAGATGGAAATCACTGGGAGCAAAGTCCGAGCTGTAGAGTGGATGTTCAAACACCTCCTAGCCGAACTTTTGCAGGAGACTTGCAGGGAGATGTTGAAGTCTCCACCCTACAGCTCGGACCGCGCACCCAGAGATTTTCATCTTTTTCTACACCTCAATAAATGACAGAGTTTGACAGAGACACGGAGAAGGTTATCACTCAATGGTTCAAATCGTAGGCGGCAGACTTCTGCAACACTAGTGTTCAAAAGTTGGTCCCACGGTATGACAAATGTCTTTATTCCTTTAGTGAATACATTGAAAAAAAGCTGAACAATTGCTATATATGTTGCATTAATTATTTCCATGAAGTTTTGTTTTGTTTTTGTAAACGGCCCTAGGTAAACTTATTTTATGGACATGCCTCGTATTTCATGCAGTAGAACATAGCCTATAGAAAACTGTTGTTCTTTTATTTTATTTTGTTCCTTTCCAAACTCATTTATAAAGTTTTTAAAATTATGTAGTAACGGGATACAAAACTTATGTAAGTATTATTATGTCACAAGTACTATGTAGTATTCTTTTGCCATATTTTATATTGTCAGCTACTTTTTCAACATATTCTCCAAAGGAATTGAGACATTTGTCATAAACTAGGACCATCTTGTGAACACTTGTGTCGTTGAAGTCTGCTACCTGGGATTTGAACCACTGTGTGACAACAATCCCTGCTTCTCTGTCATTCTCTGTCATTCAATGAGGTGAAGGAACAGATGGAAATCACTAGGAGCAAGGTCCGGGCTGTAGAGTGGATGTTCAAACATCTCCTAGCCGAACTTTTGCTGGAGACTTGCAGGGAGATTTTGAAGTCTCCACCCTACAGCTCGGACCGCGCACCCAGAGATTTTCATCTTTTTCTACACCTCAATAAATGACAGAGTTTGACAGAGACATGGAGAAGGTTATAACTCAATGGTTCAAATCGTAGGCGGCAGACTTCTGCAACACTAGTCTTCAAAAGTTGGTCCCACGTTATGACAAATGTCTTAATTCCTTTAGTGAATACATTGAAAAAAAGCTGAACAATTGCTATATATGTTGCAATAATTATTTCATTTAATTTTGTTTTGTTTTTGTAAATGGCCCTAGTGAAACTTTCTTTATGGACATGCCTCGTACTTCATGCATAGGACATAGCCTATAGAAAACCGTTGTTCTATTATTTTATTTTGTTCCTTTCCAAACTCATTTATAAAGTTTTTAAAATTATGTAGTAAAGGGATACAAAACTTATGTAAATATTATTATGTCACAAGTACTATGTAGTATTCTTTTGCCATATTTTATATTGAAATGATGAAATGATTAGCCTAAATGTCCCGTTAAGGGCAATGGCCTCCTCGAAGAGGGTAAGCTCGAATACACCTACATGTGGTGAGCTATTCCACATGAGGGATATTTGTGCTCTTGGGCTTTTATGCAATTCCTGGTCTATGTCCACTTACATTAGTCTGGGTTATTGTGCACTTCATTGTAGTTTACGTCCTTACACTTGTTACGGTCCTATACACTTGTCTTCGTAAGACTTCGGTCGCATATGCACTGGTTTCAGTCACTGTTCACTTGTCTTCTTAAAACTTTCCAGTCATTCCTATTTCTTGCTCTGGTTGACCACTGTCGTCCTACAAGTTCCTTGAAGAGATCAGCCCATCTCTGTCTTGGTCTTCCGGGGGATCTTCTTCCAGTACGAGGGTCCCACATTGTGGCCTTGTATGTCCATCTGTCATCTTTGAGTCTTGCGACGTGGCCTCCCCACTTCCATTTGGTGTTGGTGGCTTGCAGTGCAGGGTCGGTAACTGCTGACATCTTCTGTAGTGTTTCATTTGTAACTCTGTCCCTCAACGATATGCCTAGGATTTTTCTCACCATATTTCTTTTGCACACTTGGAGACTGTTGCGAAATATTTTATATTGTCAGCTTCTTTTTCAACATATTCGCCAAAGGAATTGAGACATTAGTCATACCGTCGGACCATCTTATGAACACTTGTGTCGTAGAAGTCTGCTGCCTGGGATTTGATCCACTGTATGACAATCATCTCAGCTTCTCTGTCATTCACTGTCATTTAATGAGGTGTAGGAAAAGATGGAAATCACTGGGAGCAAGGTCCGGGCTGTAGGGTGGATGTTCAAACATCTCCTAGCCGAACGTTTGCAGGAGACTTGCAGGGAGATGTTGAAGTCTCCACCCTACAGCTCGGATCATGCTCCCAGAGATTTTCATCTTTTCGTAGCCCTCAATAAATGACAGAGATTGACAGAGAAACGGAGAAGGTTATCACTCAATGGTCCAAATCGTAGGCGGCAGTCTTCTGCAACACTAGTGTTCAAAAGTTGGTCCCACGGTATGACAAATGTCTTAATTCCTTTAGTGAAGACATTGAAAAAAAGCTGAACAATTGCTATACCGGTATATGTTGCAATAATTATTTCCATGAGATTTTGTTTTGTTTTTGTAAACGGCCCTAGGGAAACTTACTTTATGGAGATGCCTCGTATTTCATGTAGTAGCACATAGCTTATAGTAAATTGTTGTTCTTTTCTTTTATTTTGTGCCTTTGCAAATTCATTTTTAAACTTTTTAAAATTATTTTCTAATTAGATACAAAAATAATGTAATTATTATTATGTCTAAAGTACTATGTATTATTCTTTGTCATATATTATATTGTCAGCAATTTTTTCAACATATTCGCCAAAGGAATTGAGACATTTGTCATATCGTCAGACCACCTTTTGAACACATGTGTCTTAGAAGTCTGCTGCCTGGGATTTGAACCACTGTGTGACAACAATCCCTGCTTCCTTGTCATTCTCTGTCATTCAATGAGGTGAAGGAACAGATGGAAATCACTAGGAGCAAGGTCCGGGCTGTAGAGTGGATGTTCAAACATCTCCTAGCCGAACTTTTGCTGGAGACTTGCAGGGAGATGTTGAAGTCTCCACCCTACAGCTCGGACCGCGCACCCAGAGATTTTCATCTTTTTCTACACCTCAATAAATGACAGAGTTTGACAGAGACATGGAGAAGGTTATAACTCAATGGTTCAAATCGTAGGCGGCAGACTTCTGCAACACTAGTCTTCAAAAGTTGGTCCCACGTTATGACAAATGTCTTAATTCCTTTAGTGAATACATTGAAAAAAAGCTGAACAATTGCTATATATGTTGCAATAATTATTTCATTTAATTTTGTTTTGTTTTTGTAAATGGCCCTAGTGAAACTTTCTTTATGGACATGCCTCGTACTTCATGCATAGGACATAGCCTATAGAAAACCGTTGTTCTATTATTTTATTTTGTTCCTTTCCAAACTCATTTATAAAGTTTTTAAAATTATGTAGTAAAGGGATACAAAACTTATGTAAATATTATTATGTCACAAGTACTATGTATTATTCTTTTGCCATATTTTATATTGTCAGCTTCTTTTTCAACATATTCGCCAAAGGAATTGAGACATTAGTGATACCGTCGGACCATCTTATGAACACTTGTGTCGTAGAAGTCTGCTGCCTGGGATTTGAACCACTGTATGACAATCATCTCAGCTTCTCTGTCATTCACTGTCATTTAATGAGGTGTAGGAAAAGATGGAAATCACTGGGAGCAAGGTCCGGGCTGTAGGGTGGATGTTCAAACATCTCCTAGCCAAACTTTTGCAGGAGACTTGCAAGGGAGATGTTGAAGTCTCCACCCTACAGCTCGGACCGCGCACCCAGAGATTTTCATCTTTTTCTACACCTCAATAAATGACAGAGTTTGACAGAGACACGGAGAAGGTTATCACTCAATGGTTCAAATCGTAGGCGGCAGACTTCTGCAACACTAGTGTTCAAAAGTTGGTCCCACGGTATGACAAATGTCTTTATTCCTTTAGTGAATACATTGAAAAAAAGCTGAACAATTGCTATATATGTTGCATTAATTATTTCCATGAAGTTTTGTTTTGTTTTTGTAAACGGCCCTAGGTAAACTTATTTTATGGACATGCCTCGTATTTCATGCAGTAGAACATAGCCTATAGAAAACTGTTGTTCTTTTATTTTATTTTGTTCCTTTCCAAACTCATTTATAAAGTTTTTAAAATTATGTAGTAACGGGATACAAAACTTATGTAAGTATTATTATGTCACAAGTACTATGTAGTATTCTTTTGCCATATTTTATATTGTCAGCTACTTTTTCAACATATTCTCCAAAGGAATTGAGACATTTGTCATAAACTAGGACCATCTTGTGAACACTTGTGTCGTTGAAGTCTGCTACCTGGGATTTGAACCACTGTGTGACAACAATCCCTGCTTCTCTGTCATTCTCTGTCATTCAATGAGGTGAAGGAACAGATGGAAATCACTAGGAGCAAGGTCCGGGCTGTAGAGTGGATGTTCAAACATCTCCTAGCCGAACTTTTGCTGGAGACTTGCAGGGAGATGTTGAAGTCTCCACCCTACAGCTCGGACCGCGCACCCAGAGATTTTCATCTTTTTCTACACCTCAATAAATGACAGAGTTTGACAGAGACATGGAGAAGGTTATAACTCAATGGTTCAAATCGTAGGCGGCAGACTTCTGCAACACTAGTCTTCAAAAGTTGGTCCCACGTTATGACAAATGTCTTAATTCCTTTAGTGAATACATTGAAAAAAAGCTGAACAATTGCTATATATGTTGCAATAATTATTTCATTTAATTTTGTTTTGTTTTTGTAAATGGCCCTAGTGAAACTTTCTTTATGGACATGCCTCGTACTTCATGCATAGGACATAGCCTATAGAAAACCGTTGTTCTATTATTTTATTTTGTTCCTTTCCAAACTCATTTATAAAGTTTTTAAAATTATGTAGTAAAGGGATACAAAACTTATGTAAATATTATTATGTCACAAGTACTATGTAGTATTCTTTTGCCATATTTTATATTGAAATGATGAAATGATTAGCCTAAATGTCCCGTTAAGGGCAATGGCCTCCTCGAAGAGGGTAAGCTCGAATACACCTACATGTGGTGAGCTATTCCACATGAGGGATATTTGTGCTCTTGGGCTTTTATGCAATTCCTGGTCTATGTCCACTTACATTAGTCTGGGTTATTGTGCACTTCATTGTAGTTTACGTCCTTACACTTGTTACGGTCCTATACACTTGTCTTCGTAAGACTTCGGTCGCATATGCACTGGTTTCAGTCACTGTTCACTTGTCTTCTTAAAACTTTCCAGTCATTCCTATTTCTTGCTCTGGTTGACCACTGTCGTCCTACAAGTTCCTTGAAGAGATCAGCCCATCTCTGTCTTGGTCTTCCGGGGGATCTTCTTCCAGTACGAGGGTCCCACATTGTGGCCTTGTATGTCCATCTGTCATCTTTGAGTCTTGCGACGTGGCCTCCCCACTTCCATTTGGTGTTGGTGGCTTGCAGTGCAGGGTCGGTAACTGCTGACATCTTCTGTAGTGTTTCATTTGTAACTCTGTCCCTCAACGATATGCCTAGGATTTTTCTCACCATATTTCTTTTGCACACTTGGAGACTGTTGCGAAATATTTTATATTGTCAGCTTCTTTTTCAACATATTCGCCAAAGGAATTGAGACATTAGTCATACCGTCGGACCATCTTATGAACACTTGTGTCGTAGAAGTCTGCTGCCTGGGATTTGATCCACTGTATGACAATCATCTCAGCTTCTCTGTCATTCACTGTCATTTAATGAGGTGTAGGAAAAGATGGAAATCACTGGGAGCAAGGTCCGGGCTGTAGGGTGGATGTTCAAACATCTCCTAGCCGAACGTTTGCAGGAGACTTGCAGGGAGATGTTGAAGTCTCCACCCTACAGCTCGGATCATGCTCCCAGAGATTTTCATCTTTTCGTAGCCCTCAATAAATGACAGAGATTGACAGAGAAACGGAGAAGGTTATCACTCAATGGTCCAAATCGTAGGCGGCAGTCTTCTGCAACACTAGTGTTCAAAAGTTGGTCCCACGGTATGACAAATGTCTTAATTCCTTTAGTGAAGACATTGAAAAAAAGCTGAACAATTGCTATACCGGTATATGTTGCAATAATTATTTCCATGAGATTTTGTTTTGTTTTTGTAAACGGCCCTAGGGAAACTTACTTTATGGAGATGCCTCGTATTTCATGTAGTAGCACATAGCTTATAGTAAATTGTTGTTCTTTTCTTTTATTTTGTGCCTTTGCAAATTCATTTTTAAACTTTTTAAAATTATTTTCTAATTAGATACAAAAATAATGTAATTATTATTATGTCTAAAGTACTATGTATTATTCTTTGTCATATATTATATTGTCAGCAATTTTTTCAACATATTCGCCAAAGGAATTGAGACATTTGTCATATCGTCAGACCACCTTTTGAACACATGTGTCTTAGAAGTCTGCTGCCTGGGATTTGAACCACTGTGTGACAACAATCCCTGCTTCCTTGTCATTCTCTGTCATTCAATGAGGTGAAGGAACAGATGGAAATCACTAGGAGCAAGGTCCGGGCTGTAGAGTGGATGTTCAAACATCTCCTAGCCGAACTTTTGCTGGAGACTTGCAGGGAGATGTTGAAGTCTCCACCCTACAGCTCGGACCGCGCACCCAGAGATTTTCATCTTTTTCTACACCTCAATAAATGACAGAGTTTGACAGAGACATGGAGAAGGTTATAACTCAATGGTTCAAATCGTAGGCGGCAGACTTCTGCAACACTAGTCTTCAAAAGTTGGTCCCACGTTATGACAAATGTCTTAATTCCTTTAGTGAATACATTGAAAAAAAGCTGAACAATTGCTATATATGTTGCAATAATTATTTCATTTAATTTTGTTTTGTTTTTGTAAATGGCCCTAGTGAAACTTTCTTTATGGACATGCCTCGTACTTCATGCATAGGACATAGCCTATAGAAAACCGTTGTTCTATTATTTTATTTTGTTCCTTTCCAAACTCATTTATAAAGTTTTTAAAATTATGTAGTAAAGGGATACAAAACTTATGTAAATATTATTATGTCACAAGTACTATGTATTATTCTTTTGCCATATTTTATATTGTCAGCTTCTTTTTCAACATATTCGCCAAAGGAATTGAGACATTAGTGATACCGTCGGACCATCTTATGAACACTTGTGTCGTAGAAGTCTGCTGCCTGGGATTTGAACCACTGTATGACAATCATCTCAGCTTCTCTGTCATTCACTGTCATTTAATGAGGTGTAGGAAAAGATGGAAATCACTGGGAGCAAGGTCCGGGCTGTAGGGTGGATGTTCAAACATCTCCTAGCCAAACTTTTGCAGGAGACTTGCAAGGGAGATGTTGAAGTCTCCACCCTACAGCTCGGATCATGCTCCCAGAGATTTTCATCTTTTCCTAGCCCTCAATAAATGACAGAGATTGACAGAGAAACGGAGAAGGTTATCACTCAATGGTCCAAATCGTAGGCGGCAGTCTTTTGCAACACTAGTGTTCAAAAGTTGGTCCCACGGTATGACAAATGTCTTAATTCCTTTAGTGAAGACATTGAAAAAAAGCTGAACAATTGCTATACCGGTATATGTTGCAATAATTATTTCCATGAGATTTTGTTTTGTTTTTGTAAACGGCCGTAGGGAAACTTACTTTATGGACATGCCTCGTATTTCATGTAGTAGCACATAGCTTATAGAAAATTGTTGTTCTTTTCTTTTATTTTGTGCCTTTCTAAATTCATTTTTAAACTTTTTAAAATTATTTTCTAATTAGATACAAAAATAATGTAATTATTATTATGTCTAAAGTACTATGTATTATTCTTTGTCATATATTATATTGTCAGCAATTTTTTCAACATATTCGCCAAAGGAATTGAGACATTTGTCATATCGTCAGACCACCTTTTGAACACATGTGTCTTAGAAGTCTGCTGCCTGGGATTTAAACCACTGTGTGACAACAATCCCAGCTTCTCTGTCATTCTCTGTCATTTAATGAGGTGAAGGAAAAGATGGAAATCACTGGGAGCAAGGTCCGAGCTGTAGAGTGGATGTTCAAACATCTCCTAGCCGAACTTTTGCAGGAGACTTGCAGGGAGATGTTGAAGTCTCCACCCTACAGCTCGGACCGCGCACCCAGAGATTTTCATCTTTTTCTACACCTCAATAAATGACAGAGTTTGACAGAGACACGGAGAAGGTTATCACTCAATGGTTCAAATCGTAGGTGGCAGACTTCTGCAACACTAGTGTTCAAAAGTTGGTCCCACGGTATGACAAATGTCTTAATTCCTTTAGTGAATACATTGAAAAAAAACTGAACAATTGCTATATATGTTGCAATAATTATTTCCATGAAGTTTTGTTTTGTTTTTGTAAACGGCCCTAGGTAAACTTATTTTATGGACATGCCTCGTATTTCATGCAGTAGAACATAGCCTATAGAAAACTGTTGTTCTTTTATTTTATTTTGTTCCTTTCCAAACTCATTTATAAAGTTTTTAAAATTATGTAGTAACGGGATACAAAACTTATGTAAGTATTATTATGTCAGAAGTACTATGTAGTATTCTTTTGCCATATTTTATATTGTCAGCTACTTTTCCAACATATTCTCCAAAGGAATTGAGACTTTTGTCATAAACTAGGACCATCTTGTGAACACTTGTGTCGTTGAAGTCTGCTACCTGGGATTTGAACCACTGTGTGACAACAATCCCCGCTTCTCTGTCATTCAATGAGGTGAAGGAACAGATGGAAATCACTAGGAGCAAGGTCCGGGCAGTAGAGTGGATGTTCAAACATCTCCTAGCCGAACTTTTGCAGGAGACTTGCAGGGAGATGTTGAAGTCTCCACCCTACAGCTCAGATCATGCTCCCAGAGATTTTCATCTTTTCCTAGCCCTCAATAAATGACAGAGATTGACAGAGAAACGGAGAAGGTTATCACTCAATGGTCCAAATCGTAGGCGGCAGTCTTCTGCAACACTAGTGTTCAAAAGTTGGTCCCACGGTATGACAAATGTCTTAATTCCTTTAGTGAATACATTGAAAAAAAGCTGAACAATTGCTATACCGGTATATGTTGCAATAATTATTTCCATGAAATTTTGTTTTGTTATTGTAAACGGCCCTAGGGAAACTTACTTTATGGACATGCCTCGTATTTCATGTAGTAGCACATAGCCTATAGAAAATTGTTGTTCTTTTATTTTTTTTGTGCTTTTCCAAATTCATTTTTAAACTTTTTAAAATTATTTTCAAATTAGATACAAAAATAATGTAATTATTATTATGTCTAAAGTACTATGTATTATTCTTTGTCATATATTATATTGTCAGCAATTTTTTCAACATATTCGCCAAAGGAATTGAGACATTTGTCTTATCGTCAGACCACCTTTTGAACACATGTGTCGTAGAAGTCTGCTGCCTGGGATTTGAACCACTGTGTGACAACAATCCCCGCTTCTCTGTCATTCTCTGTCATTTAATGAGGTGAAGGAAAAGATGGAAATCACTGGGAGCAAGGTCCGAGCTGTAGAGTGGATGTTCAAACATCTCCTAGCCGAACTTTTGCAGGAGACTTGCAGGGAGATGTTGAAGTCTCCACCCTACAGCTCGGACCGCGCACCCAGAGATTTTCATCTTTTTCTACACCTCAATAAATGACAGAGTTTGACAGAGACACGGAGAAGGTTATCACTCAATGGTTCAAATCGTAAGCGGCAGACTTCTGCAACACTAGTGTTCAAAAGTTGGTCCCACGGTATGACAAATGTCTTAATTCCTTTAGTGAATACATTGAAAAAAAGCTGAACAATTGCTATATATGTTGCAATAATTATTTCATTTAATTTTGTTTTGTTTTTGTAAATGGCCCTAGGGAAACTTTCTTTATGGACATGCCTCGTACTTCATGCATAGGACATAGCCTATAGAAAACCGTTGTTCTTTTATTTTATTTTGTTCCTTTCCAAACTCATTTATAAAGTTTTTAAAATTATGTAGTAAAGGGATACAAAACTTATGTAAATATTATTATGTCACAAGTACGATGTATTATTCTTTTGCCATATTTTATATTGTCAGCTACTCTTGCAACATATTCGCCAAAGGAATTGAGACATTTGTCATACCGTCGGACCATCTTATGAACACTTGTGTCGTAGAAGTCTGCTGCCTGGGATTTGAACCACTGTATGACAATCATCTCAGCTTCTCTGTCATTCACTGTCATTTAATGAGGTGTAGGAAAAGATGGAAATCACTGGGAGCAAGGTCCGGGCTGTAGGGTGGATGTTCAAACATCTCCTAGCCGAACTTTTGCATGAGACTTGCTGGGAGATTTTGAAGTCTCCACCCTCCAGCTCGGATCATGCTCCCAGAGATTTTCATCTCTTCCTAACCTTCAAGAAATGACCAAATGGTACAGATTGACAGAGAAATGGATGTTTTCATACAATGGTTCAAATCTCAGGCGGCAAGACATCTACAACACAAATGTTCAGAAGTTGGTCCCATGGTATGACAAATGTCTTAATTCCTTTAGTGAATACATTGAAAAAAAGCTGAACAATTGCTATATATGTTGCAATAATTATTTCATTTAATTTTGTTTTGTTTTTGTAAACGGCCCTGGGGAAACTTACTTTATGGACATGCCTCGTATTTCATGCAGTAGAACATAGCCTATAGAAAACTGTTGTTCTTTTATTTTATTTTGTGCCTTTCCAAATTCATTTTTAAACTTTTTAAAATTATTTTGTAATTAGATACAAAAATAATGTAATTATTATTATGTCTAAAGTACTATGTATTATTCTTTGTCATATATTATATTGTCAGCAATTTTTTCAACATATTCGCCAAAGGAATTGAGACATTTGTCATATCGTCAGACCATCTTTTGAACACATGTGTCGTAGAAGTCTGCTGTCTGGGATTTGAAGCACTGTGTGACAACAATCCCCGCTTCTCTGTCATTCTCTGTCATTTAATGAGGTGAAGAAAAAGATGGAAATCACTGGGAGGAAGGTCCGGGATGTAGGGTGGATCTTCAAACATCTCCTAGCCGAACTTTTGCAGGAGACTTGCAGGGAGATGTTGAAGTCTCCACCCTACAGCTCGGATCACACTCACAGAGATTTTCATCTCTTCCTACCCCTCAAGAAATGACAGAATGGTACAGATTGACAGAGAAATGGAGAAGGTTATCATACAATGGTTCAAATCTCAGGCGGCAGACTCCTACGACATAAGTGTTCAGAAGTTGGTCTCATGGTATGACAACTGTCTCAATTCCTGAAGTAAATACATTGAAAAAAAAGCTGAACAATTGCTATATATGTTGCAATAATTATTTCCATGAAATTTTGTTTTGTTTTTGTAAACGACCCTAGGTAAACTTATTTTATGGACATGCCTCGTATTTCATGCATTAGAACATAGCCTATAGAAAACTGTTGTTCTTTTATTTTAATTTGTTCCTTTCCAAACTTATTTTTAAAGTTTTCTAATTTATGTTGTAATCTATATATATATATATATATACCCTGGGTATATATATAAAAACGTATGTATGTGTGTCTTTCCTTTATGCATTACTACACCATTCATCCGATCGCCATGAAACTTTGGAAAATGGTTGAGTACACTCCCGCGGAGGTTTCTGGGCATAGTACATTTTTAACTTTAGCTTTCGTTCGCGAGTTATGAGCGAAAAACGGGATGGAAACTTGCATTTTTTTTGCGCTTTTGAAGAATTGGTTCTCAGATTTTTGTCATACCTTGAAAATAGAAGCATCACGATTGCTGGAATGTTGTAAGCCCACATTAGTCGATTTATTTGTTTATAATGTCAAGGCACGCAGATATCTTAAATTTTCAACCTATATGGCAGAGAGATAATGTATATTGGTCTCAATGCTTAAACATTGTTCGATTTAGACAACACTCACTATGCAGGGGTTTTCTGGGCACTAGAATCTAGGGTTATTTTTCCCATGCTGCGCTTTCTAACCGCGGAATTAACTTCAAAGCCCGATTTATAGTTGTTTCATTAATTAGGCCTGTCAATCATTTAGTTTAGACCGATGAATGTTTCACGTGCCAAATGTTAATAAATATAATATTTTTATTATTTTGCCGTTAATTGTTAATCTTTTGATTAATTATCATGGGCGAAGCCGCAGGGATTTGCTATAAGCCATAAAAAGCTATATTTATCGTTTTCTGAGGGAATAGTTTCAGTGTGATAAGTAGCTCTTCCTCATTTCATATTCTAAATACCTATATAAGGACCTATAAGTTATTTTTAAATTTACAAAATACAAACCCCGAGCGACACCGGGCCTTTTAAGCTAGTAGGATATAAATCTTATGTAAATATTATTATGTTATAAGTACTATGTATTACTCTTTTTCTTATTGCAACCTCACAAGTTGGGGAAAATTGATAATAGAATAAAATGACTTGCACCACCCCTGAAATGTTGATTCGTATAATTTTTTATTTCAGTCATACTCCATTGTTTGACTACAGAGACTTCCAGTCCAAAATTCCAGATTTCAAGTTACCAGATTTTGTAAATGATTCAGTGTCATACATTGACAACATGCCTTCGCCGAGGTACATTAAAACCCATCTGCCTTGGGAGCTCCTGCCCAAGCAAATACGAGATGGCACCAAGAAACCCAAGGTATGGTTTTATACAGTGCTTCTTTTTATCCAGAAAAATATTTACAGTACTTTATCATCAGCAAAATCCTTATATAATAATAAATTTAATTGTCGTTAGGCCATTACAGCAATAGACAAAGTCTAATATGTATCTAAAAATAGAATTAATATAAAACTACAGCTAAATTACTAAGTTCTAAGTTACAAATAACACATATTTTAAGCTAAATTACACTATTACAGTTGAATTATTCATCCAAGGTATAAAAAGGGTTACAAACTAACCAATTATGTAATTTTTTTCTAAATACAATGATATGAGTATGTTGAGTATATTCAGATAGTTTATTAAACAGTTTATGTCAAGTAAGAATCATGTCGTACTGGCATGTTGTCATGGTAGCTCAATGGTAGAGCATCGGCGCGTTAAGCCGAAGATCCGTGTTCAAATCCCGGTTATGACATAACATTTTTCAAGCTGATTCTTACTTGTATTAATATCCCAGACATGGATTTAATGTCTATTTCCTTTCCCTCCACTTAATTAATAGTATATAAATAATAACTTGGCTTCAAAGTACCTACAAATGTAGGACGTCATTGGATGTGTGTTCTCAATGGAGAAATCTCCCGTGGTCTGCCTTGCCTTCTGAATCAGTTGAGGAATTTGATGTCGTACTGGCATGTTGTCATGGTAGCTCAATGGTAGAGCATCGGTGCGTTAAGCCGAAGATCCGTGTTCAAATCTCGGTTATGACATAAAATTTTTCAAGCTGATTCTTACTTGTATTAATATCCCAGACATGGGTTTAATGTCTATTTCCTTTCCCTCCACTTAATTAATAGTTTATGTCCTATGATTTCATGACTATTCAGAGATTTGGATAATCGTTGGAACGGAATGTATATATGACTACTGGATCTAGTATTGTGGGAGTGAATATTATTTCTATACTGCAACTCTGACTGTCTATTCTTTATGTAAATTAAAACAGTAAATATATATAGATTGATCACTGTTAATATTTTGTGTTGTAGAAATAAAGGTTTGCAGTGTTCCCTGTGTGAGCTATTAGTGATAATTCTAATAGCTTTTTTTCTGTAGTAACAGAATTCTATTTACATGACAAGAGTTTCCTCAGAGTATTATTCCATATGCAATAACCCTATGAAAAAATGCGAAGTATGAAGATCTAATGTGATATCTGGAACGTAGTATTTAAGGTGTCGTAACAAATAAATAACTCTTGAAAGTTTACCGCTAATATATGTTATATGCTGTTCCCATGTTAACTTATTGTCAACATAGATGCCAAGAAATTTAACACTAGAAGAGTTATTTGAGGCCAGTGTGTTCATGTTAATAAGACTAAAATATAGATCTTGAGTTTTATCTTCATTAAGTAGGAAACCATTTGCCCTGAACCAGTTATCAATATAACAATATTATTTCTTTCCTGCACATTGGAAATAGACGAGAAACCATTAATTAAGCCCTCAAGCTGGACATTTAAATACCAAAGAGCCTCTTGTGGGTTTATCCTTCACTAGTATTTAAATGCTATGCACAGCTTTATATTTCATTATTGTGAATAATTGCGTTTTAAAAATAAACTGTCAGTTTATAAGTTGCAAAACTTTCAATAAATACTCTGGTTTGAACACAAAATTGCATGAGTCCTTTTTCCATTGTATGTACGATAAATCGATTATCGTACTTTCAATAAATAGTTTCAATATATTCTTGCATGTCTTTAGTTTGTGTAGTAATCTGTTTTATTTTATTTTTTTATCATATTATGCATTGTGTTCAACGGCGTATCAATCGTTTAGTTGAGACCTATGAATGTTTCGTGTGCAAAGTGTTAATAAATATAATATTTTATTATTTTGTTCTTCATTGTTAATCTTTTGATTAATTATCATGGGCGAAGCTGCAGGGATCTGCTATAAGCCATAAAAAGCTATATTTATCTTTTTCTGAGGGAATAGTTTCAGTGTGATAAGTCGTTCTTCCTCATTTCAAATTCTAAATACCTATATAAGGAACTATAAGTTATTTTCGAATTTGCAAAATACAAAACCCAGTGACGCCGGGCCTTTTAACCTAGTAGGCTAATAAGAATTAATACCGGTAACAATATAGCTTCATAAGCACTGACTTTTTAACTACATGTAAATTATATCATTTGTTATCATGCTAAGTGTATTAGCACTCAAGTGATTGCTATATAACTTCCTTCATGAACTATTACATTAATAAGATGGAAAAAATGGTGGTCCAGTGTGTCACAGCCACTTTTAACGATTGGGTCCTGCATTTTGTGTCTGAAATTATGGTCACCCTAATCTGGAGGATTCAATAAAATTCTAGTCCTTTATAAAATGAATAAAGGGAAAAAATAAATTTAAGTCGCACCTTGGATGAATGTACCCGCCCCCCACACCCACGCGATGCACTTTCTTTTATACCACGATCTAGCGAATTCTTCTGCCCTCATATTACGAAGAAACTCGTGATTGGAAGCTGGTGGTGTGATGTCATACCGGCTACCGCCTCCGCTTCGCGCACTTAACTATGTGGGTAGTGTTATGCATTATTTACACTATATGCAGAGGTGATTGTGGTACGGTCGAAAGTGCCGAGTGAGCTAGCGGGTTGTCATTTTGGTGCAGGGGTTGGTAGCTGGTATTTAGTACGGTCGGGAGTGTCGAGGGAAGGAACGGTCGGGAGTTCCGAGATAACAAGCGTGTGGTCACCATAGCAACGCAGTGATCGGAGCATAAAGGGCGACTTACATTTATCTTTTGTCAATAATATAAGTCTTAAGAAGCTTTGTTTTAATGTATTTTATGTTAATTATGTTAATTACATGTTTTTACATAAATTTTACATGTTATAAAAATTTATTTTTAATGTAACAAGTCCCAAACCAGAAAGAATGTTTTTTCCGGCAAACAAAAAATATTTACTTTTAAAAATTTCAGAGAAATGTGTCATTCTTTTAAAAGTAAGAATTGAAATGAATGGACACACTTCAAAATGCAGAGTAAGATACTCTAATAGAGTAATGGTTTTGCTTTAGTTGGTGCTGTTTTCTATTTTTAGTACATATTTTACACATTTTAGTGCACATTTGCATGCATATTTCCTTAGTGCCAGTATGGTACTTATAAGATAGTGTGGGGGATGGGAAAATGTCTGTTCGTCTGTCTGTCCATCCATCCATCCATCTGTGTGTCTGTATGCGCGATAACTCAAATACGCTTTATCGAATTTTCATGAAACTTGGTATAGTAGTAGGTCCGTAGATCGCGAACGATCTCTGGAGATCCCCTTTTATAGGATATGCACAGCAGTTTAGGGTGCCAGCCTAACATTGTCTCTTGTTATGCGTTTCGTAACCTGTTGAACAGCATCTCTCCATTCAGATCTAGATTCTGCAAGCCTAATGATCTGTGCCCATTCCATCTTAAGGGTGTCCTTAATCCCGTCTGTCCATCTAATTCTACGTCTGCCTTGTTTCCTGCTGCCTTGTGTGATGCCTATCATTAGGTCTTTTTCCAACGAATCATTTCTTCTGAGCAGATGACCGAAATATGTTAGTTTGTTTTTAATAGCAATTGCAGTTAGGGAATTTCCAGGATTGATTTCTTCCAAAATTGATGCATTCGTTCTTTTGTCTTTCCAGGATACACGCAGCATTTTCCTCCACGTCCATAGCTCGAATCGGTCTAGTCTCTTTTTGTCCTCTTTATGAAGAGTCCAACTTTCACTACCGTAGAGCACGACTGGAAATACCATGGTCTTTACAATGGACATTTTCGTGTTCCTTGATATGTCAGAGTCTTTCATTACTTTAGTTAATTTGACCATTGCCACTTTACTCAGACCTATTCTTCTTTTAATTTCGTGCTTGATATAACCATCTTTATTGATCAGTGAGCCAAGGAAATTAAATTCTGTAACTTCGCGGATGGTCTGACCGTTCACTCTGATATCGATATCATCACCAATGCACATGACTTTAGTTTTGGATAGATTTAGGTGAAGGCCATATCTCTCACTAATATTCATAATGCTTGTGATCATGTCTTGTAGTTCTTCTGCGTTATCCGCTAGGAGGGTGGTGTCATCCGCGTATCTAAGTATGTTTACTTTCCGTCCGCCAATTCTTATACCTGCTGATAGCTGGTCCAGATTAGCTTGCGATATAATGAGTTCACTGTAAACATTGAACAGAGCTGGAGAAATTATACACCCCTGTCTAACTCCTTTGCAAATTTTAATCCAGTCTGTTTCTCCTTGCTCGATCTTTACTTTTGCTGTTTGGTTCGTGTATAAGTTTTTAACAATTGATACCAGATGTTCAGGAATACCAATGTGACGCATTGCTTCTAGCATCCTGTTATGATCTACGCAGTCGAAAGCTTTTGTATAGTCAATAAAACACAAAAATACTTTCTTCTGGAATTCATGTGCAGACTCTATGATCCATCTCAAATTGGCTATATGATCACGTGTGCCTCTATTCCTTCTAAATCCTGCTTGATCTATCATCATAGCTTGTTCAATGTAAGGCTCCATTCTTTTCTGTAAGATTTTTAGCATGATCTTACTGCAGTGTGATATTAGAGCAATTGTTCTATTGTTGGTACACTGTCTTGTGTCGCCCTTTTTAGGAAGTACTATGAAAACTGATTTCTTCCATTCTTCTGGCCAGACTTCTGTAGTCCAAATTGTATTGCAGAGATTCCTTAATATAGGAATTAGTTCTTCAGTAGCTCCTTGGATCATTTCTATTGGTATATAGTCACTACCAACTGCTTTGTTGTTAGGAATGTGCTTAATGGCCCATCTAATTTCCTCGTCCAAGATCAGTGGTTCTGGTGTATATGATACTGGTTCCGCACCGCTTGTTTTTGGAAGTGTTTTCATATATAATTCTTCTACATACTCCTTCCATCTAGCCAAAATATCATTTTTATTAGTTAGAATATCTCCGTCTTTGCTTTTAACTGCTCCTGATCTAGGTACAAATTCTCGAGATATTTTTCGTATCATATTAAACATATCACGTGTTCTGTTTGACATCTTGTTTGCTTCAATTTCCTTACATTGAGATTTGATGTAATTCTCTTTGTCCCTTCTTGCTAATCTTTGAAACTCTGCATTTAATATACGCATCTGTGCTAGATCGTCATTAATCTTAGCTTTCCTGCGTTCTTCTGCTTTTGCTATTGCCTCTATGGATAGCCAACTGTTGTGCTTTATTTTTTCCTTCAAGGGTAGCTTTTCTTGTGCTGTGCATATAATGGTGGATTTCATGGCACTCCACCATTCTTCGGCATTGAAGTCAACATTATTTGGGAGAGTTTGGATTTTTTCTTTTATTCTTGTACGAAAGTTAACATCAATAGCATTCGTGTCGAATTTCATTGTCTTTTCAGAAATACTGCTTGGTCTTTTTAGCTTGAGTTTAACTTTTGCTAGCAATAACTCATGGTCCGAACCACAGTCTGACTCCTTTATTGTGTGAACATCTTCGAAAGCACTGCGCCACCTATTCCTGCCTAATATATAGTCAATTTGATTTTTAAAACTGCCGCCAGGTGACGTCCAAGTGTGAAGCCTTTCATTTGGTTTCATGAATATTGTGTTACTTATAAATAGATTGTTTTCTTGACAAAATTCTACCAGATTATCACCTCTTGAGTTTCTCTGGCCAAGTCCGAACTTGCCAGTAACATTATTTACTGGTTTGTCGCCTACTTTGGCATTGAAGTCGCCCATGACAACAAGAAAAGTTTTGTTTGAAACACTGTCTAG
Source organism: Ectobius pallidus (assembly GCA_964059195.1). Lineage (NCBI taxonomy): Eukaryota > Metazoa > Arthropoda > Insecta > Blattodea > Ectobiidae > Ectobius > Ectobius pallidus. The sequence goes on from CAXKWD010000007.1 coordinate 168,275,356, forward strand.
GATGTCTTGTAATTGCCCGTAGAAGTTGTCTATTTCATTATCTTCAGCTTCAGCTGTAGGAGCATACAATTGCACTATAACAGTTTTAACCGGTATGGTGTCCACTTTTAAGCATATTATCCTGTCATTTACCGTATTGTACTCCATGACTACATTTGCAATATTACGGTGTACTATTAAAGCCACCCCATTTTTCCTATAATTATCACACCCTGAGTAATAAATTGTGTATTCACCAATTTTCACATGTCCTGTGCCAGTCCAGCGCATTTCACTTATGCCTAAAATATCAATTCCTAACCTGTCCATTTCACTTAAAACAATATCAATTTTGCCAAGGTTCATTGTTCTTACATTCCATGTGGCTATTAATTTCTGTTTAGTTATTCGAGCATTTTTAGAGACTTTTTAGAAACTTGGTATACGGATTTATAAAGTCCATGGGAAGAAGCCTATTGATATTGGACCAAACTGGTTGACCTGTACCGGAGTAGTGCCCAATTTAATGCCTATTTTATGGTAATATATTAAGAAGAATTTATCATATGCAAATCAGTTATCATGACAACATACTGTTTTAGAGTGTTTTAGAGTTGCAATATATTTAACTTTGACAAATAACTACATTCCTTCACGTATACTTATCAAACGAGACCATTAAACTGAGCGAGCTGGCCGAGATGGTAACATCTTGGACTCACAATTTGAAGGTCCTGGTTCAAATTTAGTAGCCAGCCAATTTGACATGGTTTTTTTTTTCTTCTTGTAAAGCATTTTTATGTGAGTGTGCGACTGTCAAGATATCACAAATCTGTATAATATCTGCTAATGCTGGATTAAAAAATAAATAAATAAATAAAACCTAGACCTTTGTTCTTCTGTAAGTTCTGCTTAATGAATTAATAAAAAAAAACTTAATTTCTCCATATCATAATTGCAATTATCACTGAAAGATCGCAAAGGTTGGAAAGAGCTAGGGAAGCTCCTAGTGAAGTGACAAAAGTGAAGAAAACTGTAGTACAGTGCTCAAGTTCAGTGTTAATCAGTCCAATACAGACAAGAAACGCAGAACAAGGTCAATCAGACCAAGACATAGACATAGAAAGAAAAGTGCACGGTCAGGACAAGGTAGCGGACTCCTTAGGCCTAGCTCCCCTAAGCGAGTTCTATTTTTGAGCAATCCCTGCTAGAAAGCAGGAGGCCTTAGCCCTCAAGGGATGTCATTCATTCATTCATTCATTCAAACAAAAGCATTTCGGCCCTTTGTTATATCCCTTTACGTGATTTTATTTTTCCTTTCAGATTATATATGTAGCCCGCAATGCAAAAGATACATGCGTGTCATATTTTCACCACTGCAGACTTCTAGAAGGATACACAGGCAACTTTGAAGATTACTGTAAGCTCTTCCTGGGAGGTTCATGTAAGTATTCTAGGGAATTTGAATGTCAGTTATCTGAAGTGGATTATCGATTATATCGAAGTGGATTATCGGATTATTGAATATGTAGAAAATAATTCATAAAAAATTTAAGAGAGTTTAATAATACTGACTTACTCAATGGCAATAGACGATTCTTAAGCAAGCTAAAGGAATGTTATCTATTTTATCGAACCCGGAGGTTCATTGCCGTGCTTACCTGAGCCCACCATTCAATCCTATTCTGTGCTAATTCCATCCAACCATCCCTTGCAAATCCTACTTTCCTTAAATCTATAATAATAATGTCCTCTCACCTACGTCTAGGTCTTCTAAGTGGTCTTCTCCCTTCAGGGGTCTCCCAGTCAATATTTTTGAGATATGTCTTTCCTCCCCCATGTCCAGCCCATTTCATCCTCCGTGATTTAATTACCCTTACTATATCCGGTGAAGAGTACAGGTTATGAAGCTCATCATTATGCAGTTTTCTCCAGTCCCCATTTTCATCTCTCTTACCAAATATTTTCCTTACTTACTACTCAATGGCAATAGACAATTCCTAAGCAAGCTAAACGAATGTTATCTATTTTATGGAACCCGGAGGTTCATTGCCACGCTTACCTGAACCCACCATTCAACCCTATTCTATGCTAACTCTATCCAACCATCCTAAGCATCCTGTTTTTGAACACTCTCAAATTATGTTCTTCCCAAAGAGTAAGTGACCATGTGTCACATTCATATAATACAACCGGCAGGGTAATCGTCTTATACATTTTTACTTTAAGCTTTAAGAGAGTATATTAATAGAATAAATAGCTATACAATTACGTATTTTAATGGAAATAATCAGTGATTTTTTCGTGCACCATTTCTGAACTATGCTTTTTTCTTAAACTGAGCTCAACTACACTTGTCACTTTCTCAGACAACGGACTGTTGATTCACTTTGAAATTCTCTCCAACAATGAATACAAAGTGGCCAGTCTGTTGAGGGCTTATAATATGGTATAGGAAGTTACAAGACCGCCGGCGTGGTTTTGTGGTTAGTGTCGCTGACTACAGATCCGTCGGCCCGGGTTCGATTCCCGGTACCTCCTTGGGTTTTTCTGAGGTAGGGAGGTCTGGCAGGGGTGCACTCAGCCTCGTGATTCCAATTGAGGAGCTACTTGATACAGAAGTAGCAGCTCTGGTCATGAAAACTACCATTAACGTCCGTGGGTGTCGGCATGCTGACCACATGCTCCCAATCCTGCCATGTGCCACACAGCGCTTGGATGGCAGGCCAAGTCCCTCCAGGGATGTAGCACCACGGAGTTTAGTTTTAGTTTATAGGAATTACAATCCATCCATGCGAACAGGTTGCTACCACCCACACCCTCATTCGCTAAGCAGATATCTGAGTATTGTAGAACAGATGGACAATATGATTGCTGGAGCTTGGTGCAAAGAAAGCAGGCACATTCGTTTAAAATTCAACATAGACCCATGTTCCACAATTGACAAAGCACAATTCACTTCAAAATTTTCTGCAGAGTGATATAATCTATTATTGTAAGGTAAAACTAAGTTCATAGGTAGATATAAGGGCCATCAAAGATCTTTGTTCCGCAAAAAAACTCAATAATTCAAAATTGAAACATAGACCCTTCTTCATGTTTATGCTTCATTTTCGTTTAAAATAGAAAAGAAACTATATCTGAATTGGGTAGAATTTTAAACCTTGGTCACCTCAAGTAATTATATATGCCTACGTTAAATTTAAGTCACAGAATATGGTTGGTTGGTTAGTTGTTAATGCCCAGCTTGTTGGAGCTCTTCCATTAGCTGTCTTGCTTCCCAGTAGTGAGTAGATAAGTCTGTGCTGTGTAATGCTCTGCATTGTGGTAGGTGCTCGATGTCCATAACATATTCTTGTTGGTCGCAAAGAACAAATTTTAGAGAGGTGTAGATAATGAGTTTGTGTAGTTGTGCTGTCAAACAGTTGTGTCCTGTATACAGTCTGAAGAGTGCTACTGCATTCATTCTGGGGCTGTCTGGTACCAGGTTTGTCTGTGTGACTAGAGATTTCCATGTTCTATTTTCACTTTCTCGGTATGTTTCTGTCTTTATGTTCTGTTTGATGGATTTATTAATGAGTACGTATCTTTGCAGAATGGAGTGGCATTGTGTGCTTTCTAGACTGTTGGATCTTAGTGCCTTTCTTTGCTAGGAAATCTGCTTGTTCGTTGCTTTGTATGTCACATTATGAGGGGATCCATTGTAGTACTATTTTCTTCTGCAAGTTCTGTAGGTGTTTGATAGATTCTTGAATTTCAGATAAACGTATGCTTGCAGGGTTGTTGGCTGCTATTGCTTGTATGTCTGATTTGAGTCAATGAGGATAACAGCATTCTTGAAGGCAGTATAATATTGTAGAAAACTTGTTTTAGGGCTAAGTTAATGGCTTCCAATTCTCCGTCGAAAGGTGTAGAGTTTGTGCCTAGGGTTAAATAGAAGCTAAATAGACTGCTATTATTAAATACATATTTCAATTAACTTTTTACGTTCACAGTGTGTTTTGGACCTTTCTGGCCCCATGTGCTGAATTTCTGGAAACGAAAAGATGACCCAAACATTCTGTTTTTGAAGTTTGAAGATATGAAGAAGGTAAGTACCAGTTTGTTATATATCTTGGGTAGTATTGGCTGCGATTCTACAATTAAAAATGTAAAAAGTGGATCTTTCATTTACTGGTCTTGATGGAGATTTAAATGAACCATTTTCTGCCCTGCTTTAGCCAAAGAAGTCTTCCTCTCTAATGAAATGCACAACATGCACAAATGAATTTAAACAATCTTGAGCAAGCAAAGTACTTCCAGCTCTTTGTGTATATTGAAAAGACCACATAAATGCAGGTCTGAAGTGAACAATAATTTCAAAATTTCAATATGAATTACCTACACAAAGTGCAAAATATAATTACAGTGAAACCTGTCTGTAATGGAATTGCAAGGGACCATAATTGTTTTCCGCTATAGGCAGGACTCCGGTGAGTAAAGGTTACATAAAGAAATACTAATAATTAGGCCTACTTACATTTTGATATGCGGTGGGGCTGATTTTTACTTATAAACAATAATCCATAAATACAATCAATTTTTCCATTGCCACTTAAGCATTGCTCCCGTAGTTCCGATCTTTCCTTTAGAATTTCGTAAACTTTAGTCTTGCCAACGTTAAATTTAGTCACAATCTGTTTTACCGTCAACTTATCATTTTCACTTGCATTAATGACTTTTATTTTCGTATTTCAATCTAAAACTACACGTTTTCTGTCTGCGATTTGAAGACACGATTACTACCTTTTCAATGAACTTAATGACAGCACAGTAACAGAAACACGGTTTCTACGCGTAGATCACTGTATTGTTTTCCAGGTATAGTGACCTATCGTACATTCTTGAGGGCAGGACTTCCCAGTTTTCCCTCCCATGCTCTAAAGAGTACCGTTACACCTTATGGTCAACCCTCCACGCGACAAAAGTTACAGGCCATTTGAATGCAAGGATGTCCAAAGACTTATTTTCGTTACTTACTAGGGTTGTCCAAGTTATTCAGAACGTGTTTTCCTGTTTTACAGTACTGGTAATTACTGGATTCAAAACGAAACATTTTCCGTTAAAGCCGCAAATTCGGCTTCCGGTAATTGCAGGTAAATTTATATGTATAATACATCGTAACTTACGAGACCAGGAAATTTTTCCAATGGAGACAGTATTCCGGTTCATAAAGGTTCCGCTGATGGCAGGTTTTACTGTACATGAAAAAATATATATAGCAATGCTTGGTCAATAATTATGACACAATTGACTAATTGTTAGGAAATACTAAAAAATACATTTCTTATTTCAGTCATGATATTGTTCCACAAATTAATAAAACATTCGCAAGATAAACTGTTGTAATGATGTCGCATGTCAAGTACCTGGAATGAAAGCAGGGTAAAACTATTTTTATGTGACAAATATAGTGTGTAATCTCATACTGAAGAAATAACACGAGACAGAGATTGAAAGGGGGTCTGCGGGGACATTTTACTTTCATTAAACTTTATCTTATCATGTTGCTCACACATGGGATATTTGTAACGTATATTTCAGGCTCTGAAGAGCCATTAGTTTAAGTAAAATTTAGTACGAATGTTGGTAACGTTACTGCTTCCGTTTGTGAAGTAAGAGGTGAATAACCGAACCTTTGTCAAGCTATCTTAAACCCCACCAAACTTATTCCTCTTTGTTTTGAGTGAAGTTGGACCATGTCTCTTATTCACTTCAGTGGCAGAGAGCAGAGTGAACAACCTGCGTTTCTTTAGTTCTTTTCTTTCCAGTGAATATTTACAATATACAATTATTGAGTATTTCTAAAGTTATCCTGTTTCGACTCAGACATACGGAAGTTAATGTCTGAAAAACAGTGTAAGCCATCATATTAGGCGAGTGTTAAATTCATAATATCAGGCAGGACTGGTATTATATTTTTCGGAACATCCATTTATAACAGTAAGGTATTATCATAAATGCCACTTTTAATTATACAAAATTGTAATTTAACCCTTCATTTTTATTGTAGGTTCTATGTGAATCAATTTTTTTATTTCATGTGGGACCACAGAGAATTGACAGTTGCTATAGGGGGTCCGCGACATCAGAAAGGTTGGGAAACGCTGCTGTACAGTAATTATCGGAAATTTCTATCTACCGTTATAAATATTATAACATGAAGAAGGAAATATCAGTCTCAATGGCAACTGAGTAAGTGACGGTCACTGCAGGAAGATCACCTCAATGACGGCTGGGTAAGAAGAGATCATACTAAGAAATTCCATCTCAATGAGGACCACGTAAGCCATTGCGTTAACAGAAAGCAGACTTCTACAGAAGAGGAACTCAGATTACAGAAGAAGACAGATTACAGAAGAAAACCTTAATATTCTTCGTTACACCCCTCACCAAGTTGAGGCACAGGTTCAAGGAAGGGGGGGGGGGGGTGTGAAATTGAGCAAATTTGGTCATAAATCTCAACTCTACACCCCGGCATGAGTAAAGTGAAGCTTGACTATGCTGTATTGCCAAACTGGCTGTGAATCTACATGGCAATGTCCACTCTTCTTCACTTTTGCTCCAGTGTGAGAGGACCACTGAAGGTGGATTTAGACCTAACATTTCGCTAATGAGCTACTTGTGAGAGAAGGTGGAGCACATTGCCAGCAAAATAATTCAGAATTTTTTTCTCTTTTTTCATGTTTATCCATCACATCTCTAAATTTGAGGAGGTTATATCGAGTGTTTGTAGGGTTAGTGTTAGTGTTAGTGTTAGCCCATAGGGTCCCTGTGGGGCACGGGCCTCTCTCCTGAGAGAGGTGGCTTGGTTTTAGCGATCCCGGTTAGCCATTCCGGGAGGGATCCTCCTGTTCGTACTTATGCCTGTGTACTATCGCATGTTTCTGAATATAGTCTATCACTTAAGGTCCAATTATTTTCTCTGTACTGCAATTTTAGTCCCACATTTTTCCGTGGCGCACTGGTTCCTTACGTCCTGCTAGTTGTGCTGTCGTCGTCCTGTGTTGTTGCTCTGGATTGCCGTCTCGATTAGTAGTTGCCATTTTCCTCTGTCCTAAGCTGTAGTGGTCCAGTTGTTGCCGAAAGTTGTCCTCTAATTTCAGGGGGCTAAAGATGTGTTGCAAAGGTAACAAGAAATCAGTTACCCACAAGAAAATCCGCTGATTTACAGTCAATGTTTATGCGATAAGTTATAAATGTGCTGTAAATAAGAACGATTTCCATTGGATCGATTTAAACAAGCCATCATTTCTATCAAAATCATAATTGATTTCAGCGATGTGTTTATGAATGCTTGTGATGTAATGCACATGAGAATGCGCTCAGATTAGAAACATAATAAAAAAAACTCTAATTGCCCAATCAACTTTAAGTGCCTAACCAACTTTAAGTGCCTATCAGCTTTAAACCTGCAAATACATGAACAAAAATAAAAATAACAAGACAATGCAAGACAAATAAAAATCAATACAATACTTTCAAGTTCAATAATTTGACTGCTAACTCAAACAGAGGCCTTGTGTTTGAGGTAACAGTCCAGGTAAATTAGAAATCCTACACAGTACATACCTTTAATTTTATACCAACCCTGAAAAAGAAAGAAGCTAACTTATCGCTAAGAGGGAATGCAAATGAGACATTGGTAACCTGCTAATGAAGTACGCCACTCTAAACATAGGACGTCATACTCCATTCGGACAGGCTGTACAATGCCACTTAGGCGTAGCCAACCCAATTGGAGACAGTGAAAATCTTATACAACTTAAAACACAAAAAAATCTACACAAAGCTTTAAATTAATACTTGAATTAATTGTTTTTCAATTTGAAATGGCTGTCTTTCAATTATCAATATAAAATACTATTTTGAAGACTGTTATACAATCTGACAAAATTATAGACTACACACTTTATCTTGAGCTGAAAAAATGCGGGGGATAGGGGAGCAGATATTGCATGATAAGAGACTGGCTATTGCAGAAGGCGGTGAGTTGAAATTGACATCATTTCTGAAGGGTTGCCAACTACTGGAAAATATAAAGTGTGTAGTTTTATGCTGGTACAGAATGGAACTAACTGTAGTTCGTGACAATTTCAACTCTCACTACTAAATTGAAGATTTTTTATTGATGCAGATATTTTAGCAGAATATATCGTTGGAGAAATGAATTAAGTAATATATTTATGTAGACAATATCTCTCCCGGTCTTCAGAATACAGAAAATCGGTTAAAAGTCGTAGCATTGTACATGTACTTGAATACGCACTTTCACATGCTTGAATTAATATAATATAACAAAATATTTTTCATGAGAGTCTGCAGGTAATTCACAACTTTCTAGCAAAATAATCAAAACTGACTTGTTCTTTTCTCCGATAGATTCAGCTTAAAACACATTTAACTGCTTTTCCTTCCATTTCATTTATTTGCTTTATTGTTTATTCGCTGATGTCCGACACTTCTTGGTTTAAAGAAACTTCACTTTTAACTTCATTGTCACTTATACCGAGCATTTCCACAACATCAGTATGTTCTTCTATTTATTATTAATATGTAAAGCACCCAATGGGGAAGAACATAGTTCATCTAATGTCCCTGGACTTTATTCTGCCATTTTCAGAATAATATTATGTTGTGAACAGAACAGAAAAGACGGTAGTTCAAGAATGCCGCTACGAGAAGTTTTTTGGGTATGGCAATACTGGGAACTGGGAATGAGCAAGGCCTTCTTGATATGGACTGTTTTCAACATTAGGGAGTGTTTAGCTCAATATAAAGTGTGTGATCTTTATCAATCAGTAAATTATCCATAAATGATGATGAAAATCAGTTACAGAAATTACTTGACTTTTAACCAATAACTGTAAACAATCCTAACTCATTTATAGGAAATAGGAACAATTACATTTAAGTTAAATGATAAATATGAGTTACAGAAATTAGTAGGCCTACTTCATTTTAACCAAAACCTTAATCCATCTTAAATTTGTTTCAGAAAAATGCAAAATTGAATTTAACTATTATTTATGACTAGCAGATCCCCGTGGCTTCGCCCACGATAATTAATTGGAAGATAAAAAATTAAAAGCAAAGTAATTGAAACATATTTATTAACACTTGCGCACACGAAACATTAATAAGCTTAAACAAAACGATTAATTATTAATGAAACAGCTAGAAATCTGTCTTTGAATTGAATTTCATGATTAGAAAGCGCAGCATGGGAAAAACAACCTCTGATTCGAGTTCCCTGGCCCAGAAAACCCCTGCAAAGTAAGTTCCACCTAAACTGATCAATGTTTGTCCATTTAAGCCTATAGGCTATTCATTATCCCTCTTCCGTCTATGTTGAAAATTTCAGATATCTGCATGCCTTGACATTATAAACAAATGAATCGACCAACTTAGGCTTACAGCATTAAAGCGATCGCGATAATTTTATTTCCAAGACTTGATAAAAAAAAAAAAAAGGCAAAGCCAACTGCAACCGATTTGACATTGAAATGTATTACTGAAAACTGTTGCTTCGAAAACACAAAAAACGCACTTTTTAAGCCCGTTTTGTCACTCATAACTCACGAATGAAAGCGAAAATTAAAATTCTGGCTTCAAAGTGTATTCTCCCACCCTTCAGTCCATCTACGTTTAAAATTTCAGATCTCTGCGTTCAGTGGATTTCGCTGGACATCGCGGGCGGACAGACAGACAGACAGACACTTCCTCTTATTATTATAGAAACTAATATTTATCCAAAGGCATCTAATAACACTTTCTACATTTCCTGTATAATGATAGGTCTACTGTAATCATCTTTCCTTAACATTATTTTATTGAAGCTACAGTTGTGTACTTCTGCTGCAATTCACAGCCAATTGAACAATTACTTTTACATTTACTCTGATTCAATTCATTAACAGGCCACCATGTCTGTCTACATTTACAGGTTTATTTTCCAAAGTGAACGCTCTGTGAAAATCATCACATTCTGGGGCTGAATCTTTAATCTAGTTGAGGAAAGCAGAAAATTCTATTATTCTTAATAAAGCCATACAATATATTATATTTTAGGTAGATTTCAAAGAAAAATTTACCTATTGCAATCGATACCATGCCATGGCAATAGATAATAAAATAACTAAGCAAGCTAAAGAAATATTATCTATTTTATGGAACCTGGAGGTTCATTGCCGCACTTACATGAGGCCATCATTCAATCCATTCTGTGCTAACTCCATCCAACCATCCCTCGCAAATCCGACTTCCCTTAAATCTATCCTAATATTGTCCTCCCCCCTGAGTCTAGGTCTTCCAAGTGGTCTTTCCCCTTTGGGTCTCCCCGTCATTATTTTTTAGAACAATATTATTTATTTATTTATTTTGCCATTTCCTCCAATTGTTTGAAAGTTCAACAATAATAAAAATAAATTTTAATTTGATTATTTCATTCATACTGTACGACGTATATTTAATACTGACCAATAACATTCTACAAAATATTAAAACTGATGTGTTGAAATAGGTCAGGATATGCTCATGTTAAAATATAAAGGCCTATCTTATCTTGAAAATTTGAAAAAAGACTGGTGACATAAGAGGAAGTTTGAAAAGTATTTTGAATTACTTCGTGAATACCAATAATAATGAAATATATTTAAGTTACTTTAAATATTATACAGTAAGGGAGTCTGGTAACTGCGTTCACTTTGGGAAACATGTCTACATACAAGCACTTGGTCCTCCCAGGTCTAACTACGCTACAGGACAGCTAACTACTTTATCATCTCCTGGGAATCCCAAAGCTTGTTCACTACAGCCTGGCATTCACTAACTCCTGTACAAGCTAACACATGATAGGGCTTTTTCAAATCAATACTGCAACTATTACAATATCATTGATTAATATCACGACTGCACTTAATTTTATTAAATACAATCATTGTAGCGAGTAGGGTGTAGATAGGCTGACCTTGAGTTGGAAACGGAACATTAGGATGGTAAAAAAAGAGACGATGGAAAATTGGACATTACAATGTTAGCATACCACTTTCATTCCATCATTACACTACTTGTCCAACCTAATAAATTTGAATTATTTTTAGAGATCGTCATTAATAATACTTAAAGCTCTAAAATATATAAAACATGAAACTTTAAAAAAGTGAGAATTACAAACTATCGATGTTCAGTAACAAAGGCACCAGTTTTTATGCACACTGGAAATAAAAAAAGGATAAGTCTAGCAAGATTTAAAATTTTGAAAAATTATTTTAAAAATTAAAAACTAATCCTAACACTTCCTCTCTAGGATTAACGCCTTCTTGTTCATGAGTGTTGTCAATATGCATTTCTTTATTTTCCCTAAATAAATATTAATAATAATAATAATTCGATCTCATCAGAACATAACTTTCCTATCGAAGTATACTGTTCACTACATCACATGATGTGATATTTTCACTGAATAAAATGCTGCAGATATCGAAACTTAGCTCTGAATAACGCAACTCTGTTGTTATATCTGTCAAATCAAGCACTGATATACGATTATAGGTTATAATAATAAATTACATTTGACCAATTTTAAAGTATAATAGAATTTTTACTAAAGACAATACAAAAGTTACATTTTTGTTAAAATGATGGGACAGTAAAAAAATACGAAAATAATGGTACTGTACTGTTCAAAATGGTACGTATGGTCAGCCTATGTGTAGAGTTATGATTTCGGGAAGTCTTCAGTGTGTAGAACTGAAGTAAAAGTTTACCAAGTATGATAATAGTTCTCTACGAGAGATTGTAGCAGTGGTAAGCTAATAGGCCTCAGCTGTTAAGTATAATGATCCAGTATGTATATGCATAGCTTCTAAACCTGACGTCTGAATATTATGTTAACTGTGAAGTCAAAACACACACATTTCAAAACCACTGTTACAAATCTCTAAGTGATGAAGCGAGAATGTCTCATATTGGGGCTTGGGAGGGCTTCAGCGATGAATCCTGAAAAAGAAACCCTATCACCTATCTCATTTCTGTTTAATGAACTACAAAGAAACATGAAAGAAAAACCTGTCTCAATTCTATTTACTGAACTGCATTTAATCCTGAAAGAAAAACCATGTCTGAATTCTGTTTACTGAATTGTAGACCTAAGTATCTCACTCTTAAATCTGTCAACTATTATTTGTGGTTAACCACTAGACTTACATACCGGTATTTAACACTGAAAAGCCTAGAACATCCGCTTATTCATTCTCACTATCGGTACTGAAATGAAGAGATACATACCTAAGTTAAAAACCTAGAACAAGTAGGCTTAACTCTTCATTCCTGCTGCTTTAATTAACCTACTAAATTCTGAACTTCCTTACTTATTTCCTTAGAAATTAACTTTTGCATTTCAAATTTAATCTTCACTTTTGTAGGCCTACTGATCAAAAATTGGAGTGTAACCTAAACTGAAGCAATGTTAAATGTGATTAGACCTAACATCTAACATTAGCTGTGTAGCCTCCAAGGCTGGATCATGTAGGCTACTATAACTAAAAATGAGCCTATCTCTTATGTATGCTGATAGTCTTCTAAATGAATCTATCTCATATGTTGATTGTGTTTGAAATGAACCTATATGCTAACTAAGCAGTCATTACATGCAATTACAGCTTTTGTTTATGTCTACCTAATGAACAAGAAGAGCAATGCTACATCTTACAGGACATGAAACATTTTATCTACCTACAGTACATATTTACCTAACCTAATATAATCTATCGTTAGCTATAATCTGAGAGAAGGGAGGATACATTCTGCTAACTTCATCCGCGTCTTGTATGGTTTGTTAGGATGCCAGTGCTATAATGGTTAAAAACTTGTCGCCAATCTTACTGTCACCGAAGCTGAGAGTTGTTGTGAGTCGGCTGCAAAGATGTGATGTGGAGTCCGTAGAACCTCAAGGGATGAGTTGAGGACATGGTGAAGACTTGAGGTCCAGTAGAATTCTTGGACACAGCGCAGTTTCCAGTTGAATAAAGTCTTGAAGAGATTTATCTGTGAAGAAAAATCGAAAGTTGTGAATAATTTATGCAAATGAGTGAAGAGAAATTTCCATAAAAGTTGACTCTGCAAACAAGGGTGCCCATATGACATTTTGTAGAGGGGGGGCTACACAAGTGTGAGAATGACGTAGCCAGAAAATAATTTCTGGGAGGATTGAAAGTATGGAATACCCCCAAGAAAGGGGATGCGACAGTCCACCCCTAGAAAATTTTTTTATATTGAACTAATGAAAATCATATTTTACACTATGTTAGCACTGAAAAATAGTTAGAAAATTTGTTTACCATACTTTAAGACATGCCAACTTAATAAGAAATTGTTACCTAAGTTATAATACTTATTATTATGTGTAAGAAAAGTTAAATAACACATGGAACAGTGGAAATAATAGGCTTACTCATTATGTTATGAAAACAAAATAACTGCTATATCATATTTGTCACATCAACAAAACTTGTATAATTTAATAAATGTTAAAAAAAATACAAAAATAGAATTTTATACAAAAAAATTACAAAACTGTAGAAATCTACAAAATAGGTTGTGATTTCTGGGGGTCTGAACCCCCTAGACCCCCCTTCCCTAATCCATTGTGACTTCTGCTTCCATGTTGTCAATTTGGTAAAACTTCTGCAAACTTTTTATGTCTCTACTGACTTTTAAATAATTGTCTTAAAAGAAAAACACTTGACTTAATATACTTTTTTTTTTCCTTTCCCGCTGCACCCCCTGCTCCTGGGCACCCTTGTCTGCAAAGAACTTAGAGTTGAAAAATAACATGTCAGCACAAAGATCATAAAACAGCTTCCAGCATTTATATCTGCAAATAGATATATAATTATGTTAGTTCAACTAGATTAGTGCCATGCAAACCTGACTGTTCACTGGCATGGATGTTCCCGGTGACTTACCAACTGTTCCACTCAGGTCGATGCTAAGGAAGAATAAAAGAGGAAATATGCTTGCAACGAAAAGTAAAAAAACTTCATTCATTCACCTACCGTCACTCCTTGGCAGAGAGTATAGAGGCAGGTTTCAATACTGAAGAGTAATTTAGCTACATTTATTTTCCTGGACAGGACAGAGAGACAGGTGCTAAGTCAATCGTCTTGACGACCAGCTAGAGGAAACTAAGGATGTGAAAGGGCCAGGGAATTTAGTCTAGAGCAGTAATGGGCAATGTACGGCCGATGGGCCACATGCAGACTTCAGACAGGTTCAATGTGGCCGCGACAGGAAAGAAGGGAAAACATATATTTCTTACTCGAATGCTTTTCCTTCTATTGGATGACTCCATGGTGAATTTAACAGAGCTTCAAGACTTTTAGCGTTCAACAAGCTTTGGATATTTTCATTATTTCATTTACTGTGAGCAGCAAACAGTAAAACCGATCATTCAGCACAAATCTGCAAAGTTGCAAAGTAATAATAAATTGCTCTTTCTTAACATCTCAAAACTTAAATTCTACAAGTCCTTTAGGGAAATGAAGTTACCAAATGTTGATTTTCTTGCCCAAAAGGTTACTGCCATATTTGCATCTTTAAATGTGCGTGAGCAAAACTTGTTTTCTTCTTTGAAATTTCGAAAAAGTTGTGCTTAGAAACAGATTGATTGATAGACTTTTGACTTCACTTGTGAGGCTCATCTCGTTCTGGACTATGAAAACCTATAAGAAGTACAGTTGCAATTCCACTTATCTTATACTTCTTCATATATACATAATAGAAAATAGTTCTAAAAATTGCACTATTTCAGCACTTCAATAAATTATTTCGGCCCGTCTTATGAAATATTTCTGTAATTTGGCCCACTCCCATAGAACTAGTCTAGAGGCTCTAATTTAGGCTTGGGGTTCCATAATGTGCCAATATGGCTTATAGTCCCTCCAGGAGGACTTCATACTTAGGATTTCATATAGAAATTAATAGTAGTAATGATAAATTTCTCAGAAAGATTCTTACCTTCTAGTTTTAAGGACTTTATCGTAAGGATTCTCTCTTCCTCTTCCCATCGTATATCTCACCAGAATGTAGTTTGGCTGAAAGAATTGTAACAGGTATTAGAAAACAATGTACCGTATTTTACAGACCATAAGACGCACCTTAATTTTAGGATGGAAATTTAAAGGAAAAAAAAAATGAATGTGATTCTAAACGAAGGATTTTAAAGGGAATAATATACTTCATTGCATAAACAATGGAATCAGCGTAAATCACGTCTACCTTAAAATCTGCATTGTACGAAAATTCCTTCTGTACAGGTGGTATCTCGTAAATTTTAACAACTGAACTAATTCCTCATGAAAGAGTGAAAATACTTTTACACCCTCTAACCCAATTCAGCATATGGTAAGTGTAATGGGACAAGGCTGTTTAGAGGTCATTGCATTCATTTAAACCACCTGGCGAAGACACTCCTTTTGAATAAAAGAACTCAACATTCCTTTCTTTTCGCATTGCATACCTGGCTTACAGTTACCCTTTTTTTACGATTGTGAAAAGTGAAGTGTTGTACAGTCTGTGCTAAAATTTATAACTATCTTATCGTTTACAACACCTTGTGTATAACTATGGTATTCCGGTAGTATTTACCATAATTTTAATTTTCTTGGTGTACTTCGGACCATTAGACGCACCCAACTTTAAAGGCTCTGTTTTAAAGGTAAAAAAGTGCATCTTACGGTCTGTAAAATAAGGTAATGAAGATTCCATAAATTATTATATGATTATTTAATTTAACCCAAATATATTTTTCTATACCCAAGTATTCTAAACGTTCAATTGCCTTCAGTTCATTAATATAATTCTAAACTTCTGTTGGGTACAACCCAAATTTATTTGCTTATTCCCAACTATCCTTAACTTTTATCTAAAAATCCTAATTCTAAATTAATTTAACATTTTGGAATAGCCCAAATTTATTTCCTTTTTCTCAACTACCTACAAACCATAATTCTAAACTAATTTAACATTTGGGAATAGGCCAATTTTTTTCCTTTTCTTCAACTATCACTATCCCTACCTCCAATCCCTACCTCAGAATTAATTTAACATTTGGGATTACACCTAATTTATTTGTTTATTCTTAACTATTCTTAACTCCTACTTTGAACTAGCTGTACTTTAAAGTGCATCATTCATGAATAACCCAAATTTATTTTCTTATTTTTTGTTATCCTTATTTCTTATTTGGATCACACCCAATTTCTAATTCTAAATTAATTGTATATTTGGGAATGATGCAAATTTCTTCTGCAAGTGTAGGTGTGAGAGGGTTCTGGTGAATTTATAGGGAAGAACATTTCATGAGCATACTTGTCAGCACCAATTTTGAAATGGACATGTTCTTGTGCTGTGCGCTTAGACAATGAACTATTCTGTAATGTTTCCTACAGTGGTTATACGTAATGTAATTTATTCTTATATCAACCCATTTACCTCCTTAGCATTTCACTAGGTTTATTGCCAAGTGAAATACTCTATACAGACAATTTTTCCTACACTACAATGAGAGCTTGGTGATTGAAATATGCTTTTGTTTCTCAAGTTGTATTAACGCGCCACTGCTCCATTCATGCATGCTGACTACTCAGCCGATTGTAATATTACATCTGAGCTTGAAGTTTATACTGTGGTAAACATTTTATCCTCACATGCTTTACGTATTAATGTAGTAAAAAGATACAACTAAAGAGTTTAAATTTTGTTCTCCTCCCTTTTATATCACTCTTTATTTTCGTCCTATTTTGGATCTTGTTTAGAATCTCCATAGCATGCACATTTCATCGACCCAAGAATTACCTTACCTTGTATTTACCATAAATGTGTACACTTACTTATCTTGCACACTCTGATCCTAAAATTTGAACTGTGCAGCAAATTATATGCCCTAAAAGGATTAATTTCTATTTATTTATTTGTTTTTTTAACGTCTTTACTCTTTCAAGATTTTGGGGACTGGACTATCCTTTCCTATATCACCCTTCTTCATATTTATATTATACTTCTACTTTAGCACCCTTAGACCTGGTGAAATCACCCCTACACCTTTTCTCGAAGCACTGAACCTATTTCTTTATTTTATTTGACAGAATACGAAACAGTCAGTTTCTTAAATTATATGGCTGATTATTACTTCTTGACCTTCCTCTACGCAAAAGGACTGGGCTGTCGCGAGGTGATGGGCTGGTGTCAGCTTCCTCTATATGTCTTACGTCATCGGTCTTCTTCTCAGCCGCTTCCCCTCTTCACTGGTCTCGTGTATTGCTAACTGCTGATGTGGAGTATTGCCTCTCCTGGTACGATGAACCCGTATTGTCTGGCGGTGTGTGATGCCTCAGCATTTTGTTGTTCTGTCTCCTCGTTTCCTGGTTCATCATGCTCACTGCATTCACTTCTATATGTTTATGAAAATTTAAGTCCCTTTTGCTATGCCTATTTGGGGCGAACCCTTGACCTTGTGTTTCCCTGCCCAAAGTAATGGTTTTTTCTGGAGTAGTCAATGTCAAGGATCTTCTGGTCTATACGAAACCTGTCCTTCACTAACACAGCAAATTTTCCTTCGTTACGAACCTGTCTCATGTAAGGGAGTAGTTCCCTTCTTCTGGCCCTTACTTCTATGCTGTAATCTGGTGCAAACCTTAACCCCCGTCCCTCTCAGCAACTTAGCCCTGCTCAACACCATGTCTTTAGTAAACACACTAGTAAACTTCACTAATATTGGTCGATTCTTTCCTTTCCCTAGGCGGTACGCATTATCACGATGAAGGTCGGAAAGTTCAATGTGTAGTTCCTTGGTAAAAAGATTAAGTACCTGTCCACAAGTGCTTCGTCTTCTCTCCTGGTAGCTTTCTTCTAATTCGAAGATAATGATGTTCTTCATCCTTACTTCTCTCTCCAGCCTCTGTGTTGTCCATTTAATTTATTTTAGTGTGGCAATCTCATTTTTTAAATCATTGTATCCCTCGTTAATATTGTTAATTCATTCCCTAACATCTTCTAACTTACTGTTGATTTTGTCAAATTTATTATTTAACTTCTCATCTAATTTGGTTATCAAGTCCATTAAGGAGATTACAATCCCACTATTCGCTTTACACTTAAGGGATCTAATGGGCTTATTTTATTTATTAAGTGCCAGAATGGTACTTTCTAAAATTGTATGGTGGAAGGGAAAATGTCTCTCCGTCTGCCTGTCCATCTGTATGCACAATAACTCGAATACGCTTTACCGGATTTTTATGAAACTTGGTATACACATTTATAACGTTCATGGGAAGACGTCTATTTATTTTGGGCTAAATCGGTTGACCGGTATCGGAGTAATGCCCAATTTATTGCCTATTTTATGTTAATATATTGTACCGAATTTATCAAATGCAAATCAGTTCTCATGGCAACATATTGTTTTACAGTGTTTATATAACACTGCTTTGGAAGTTGCAATACAGTTAGCTTTGACAAATAGCACTACCCACATATTCCTTCACATATTCTTATCAAACTAGACCTTTGTTTCTCCGTTAAGTCCTGCTTAATGAATCAATCTGGAGCTTAACTCGGAAATCGATTACAAAAATAACTTATTTTCTGCATATCAAAATGGCAATTATCACTGATTAAACAAAAGCATTCTGTTACTTAGTTATATCAGTTTACCTGATTTTATTTATAATATCTTACTTTATGGGCAAATACAACCTGGGGCCTTCTTATTCGAGTTAGAGGAGTAAATACTATGGATTTTGAGAAGATAACGTTTCATCAACAGTAGGCCTATAAATCTTGATAGATTGTAAAATAATCATTTAATCAATCTAAGGAGGCTAAAGCCCCCCCCCCCCCCCCCGGCAATCCCCAGATCAGAATGAGTTTTCTTTAACATACCATTTTCACTCCAATTGAATTAGTGATAAGAATGCAAGATTGTATAAAATATTTTACATACAAAGTTTGAAATTGTTGATTTGGTTAATAATTAGATTTTGCCGTATATAACAGAAATTCGTTAACGATTTCAAATACATAGTTTTCAGCATCATTTTACATTCACTGAATTGAGTCCAAATCCCGCTATACAAAGTTTGTTGCAGGATTCATAATGGCAGAATATGACAAAATCTTCTGTAACAGCAATAATTTCAGGTCATCACGGAAGTCGAAACAATTTAGTATGTTTAGTTCTGTATAATACTGCAATAACAACAACCAAAGTTAATTTCTCTGTCAATCCATCATTCATTCATCAATTGTTTAACTCTCGTTTGCAATACCGCTTCACACGATCACTTTAAAAACATGCAAAACCCAATATTATCAGCGAGCAGATTCAGTTGTGATTAGACCGACTGGTACGATAACTGTGAATGTCAATAACAATAGGTCAGATAGAAATTTGTGATGATGTTACACCATTTGATGATGATGATGATGATGATGATGATGATGATAATGATAATAACAATGTTAGTGATGTTTGCAATAGGATAATAACTTCATTGAATAAGTTGTAAAGAAAATCGAAAAATTAATTGCAACCAGCTTAAAATATATTATTTTTAAAATTTTATTTGCATGTATTTTATAAGTTTTAGCACCCCCAGGCTAAAATTCTGGCTGCGCCACTGGTATATGGTATACTGAGTCCTTTGGGCTACCTTTGATAGAAGGCAGTTGGTAAATGAATAATAATAATATAAATTACGTAAGGACAGTAGCATGCTCATACAATGTGGAAATTCTAAGCTTTTTGAAACATCCTAATGCCTATGTACAATTAGTGAGTTTCTTTCTATCCCCTACTCTTTTTAACATAGTCAGTATTTGAGTTTGTCATATCAGTACTTTTTTTCTAACAAAAAATTAAGGGGTACTCTCGATTTTGACTTCATGGAACATTGCCAGAAGTACCCACATATTTAGAAAGAAAGTGGAATCGCACTATAAATAAATAAATAAAATTAGCCTAGACATCCCAAAGGGCAATGGCCTCCTAAGGATCGTAGGGCGAGCTCATATACTTCTCGTTAGGTGAGGTAATCCTAGCGAGAGTTCTTGTGCATGATTGGATTGCTGCTGTATTTCCACTAGGCACTTGAGGTGGAGGTTTCTCCCATTTTCTTCCACTCTTTTCTATTCCTCGCTACTCGAGACCATAGTCTTCCTGATGTTTTGATGCAGTCGTCCTCCCATCTGGTCTTTTGCCTCCCCACACTTCTCCAGCCTGTTCTGGGGTCCCATGTTGTAGCTTTTTGTAGCCATTTTCGTTGGTTCATTCACATCACATGGCCTCCCCACCTCCATTTCAACTGTTCCGCTGTATTTGCCACATCCTTCATACCTGTTCTTTTCCTGATTTCTGTGTTGCAGACTTTGTCCTTTAATGAGATGTGGAGGATAAATCGCTCCATTTTGCGCTGGCATACCTGCAACGCTTGCCATGCAGTTACCAAACGAGATCATTTGTCCTAGGTGTATGTACTCTTCAGTGTACTTTAGGTGTGTAGTGCCGATGTGGATGGGAGTTTCTTCTTTGTTGGTCATCACTTGAGTTTTTGTTGGGTTCATATGCAATCCTTCCTCTTTGCTGGTAGCCTCCAGGTCTCTTCTAGATCTTTTGCTAGCAGGATAATGTCATCTGTGAACCTGAGGTTTGTCAACCTGACACCATTGATGTTGATACCGTACTTGTCGTCCCAGTTGAGCTTTGCAAATTGGTTCTCTAATAGGCTGGTGAAAATTTTTGGGGATAGATAGTCGCCGTGTTTGACTCCCCTTGCTAGTCGGAACCACTCCCCATCTCTTTCTGTCCTCACTCTCGCTTGGCTTGTTCTGTACATTTGGGCTAGGATGTTGATGTACGTGGTTGGAACTACTATATGACTTAAATCCTCTGCAAGGTGGAGTCAGTTCTTATGCCTACTTATTAATTCTGCCTGTAAGCTGGAATTAAGTCTATGATATGCTCACAGGGTTTCACAAACATGTAAGGGAACACAAGTCAGTTCGTACAACACATAAGAAAACTGCAAGAAGAATATTAACCATGGGGACCAAAAATGGAAACGCAATTTTATCTCCAGTATAACTGGATAATCCTGCTTAATTTTTCATATTCACGCCTTCATTTTTTAGCATTGGATTTAGTTAATTTTCCAGGAACAGTCTGCACAACATGACAGCCAGTGAACAGAGAAGTATGCTCTGCCACTAACATTCATGACACTGGAAAACAAAAGAGAAACGATTGTGGCAGTGATGAAATTTCTCTGTGCATGAAGAGATTCAATATGGCGCATAAGGAAACCCATGCTATTCAGTATGTTACTGCTAAACTAATATAACTGTTCCGAACCTAACCTAACTTAAGTGTCTAGTTGCCACTACTCAACCGGTGTTTCATTTGTAATCCATAGACAAGTATTGTACCATCTGCTGAATTCAGTCGACACTTAGTCATGTTTGTGATATTGGCTACATTGTATGCTTGGTCCCAATCGGTGTGGCCTGGATGAGACAGCGGCAGTGAAATTTTGTAGTTTAGCAATTTTTTTCTATTTCGACAGCATTTGCAATCTTCTCTACCTTTTTAAGTGCATTAATGTGCAACCAAAATGCCAATATACAAAAATGTAATAGTGTTATATAATTGAAGTATAATTCTTTATAATGCCTTTATTGCAACTGAAGGGAAGAACTGGTGAAAATTGTCATGGGAAACTGAGAATCACTGTTGACAGTAATTTGAGCTTAACTTTGAAGAAAAAATTGATAAAGTACATCTTGATTTATACAGATTGTAAACATGGGCATTAACAAAAATGGAGAAGTATTATGATAGTTTTAGTATGAGGTGGTGGATAAGAATGGAAAAAATAAAATGGATGGACAAAGTAATAAGTCCTGAGAAGAGAACAATCTTGAACAAAGTTTTTCATAGAAAAACAAACTGGATAGATCATATCTTAAGAAGAAATTATTTGCTGCATGATATCGTCGAAGGAGGAAACTCCAGGTCTTGGAAGAAGAAGAATCCAGCTGCTAAACGATTTAAAGGAGAAAAGGAAATACTCGTTACTGAACGAGAAAGCCAAGATAGGGGGAGATATTTTGCAGACTAAGTCCAGGCACCTGGCCATGGGGAGAACAATTAATGATGATAATACAATAAGACTGCAACTGACTATCATATTAGGATGAATGGAAAAATACATGATAGGGGAAAGAACACTCCAGGAAAAGTTGTCCTGATCTGCAAATTCCACATGGATCTACTGATATTCAATCCTGGATCCCAGCAGTAGAAGTAAAAAGACACTTTGTATATAATAAGAAGCAATATACTCACAATACCACCATTAAAGAGATTAGTGGAAATGGAGAAATCTATGGAGGAGAGGCGACCAATGTGGTATCGTCATCTGCAGCAAACTGATGGAGCAATGGTCACCTTTCAATATATGGAACCTGTCGGAAACTGAGAACCAGGAGGAAGAAAGAAGACATTGGGAAAGACAGTACAAAACAAAAGACATCTGAGAGTGGAATACTTACTACAGAGAAAAGATTAGTGACATGGATGTGGCAAAGAGCAATTATCTATAATAATAAAAGGAAGGGTTTGTCTGTGTGTGATGAACAGCGAAATCTACTGAACGCAGAGATCTGAAATTTTAAACATAGACGGACTGAAGGCTGGGCGATTGCACCTCAAAGCCAGATCTTTAATTTTCGCTTTCGTTCGCGAGTTATGAGTGAAAAACGGGCTGAAAACGTGCATTTTTGTGCTTTTGAAGCATCAGTTTTCGGTAATAGATTAGATTAGATTAGATTTATTTGCCACAGACATTGTACAATGTATTAGCAATAACAATAAACACAAATGAGATAAAATAACAATAACAATAAACACAAATGAGATAAAATATACAAGTACACATTTCACCAGATAATGTCATTGAAGTCCTTGACACTGTACAGGGTATTTGACAACAGGTTAGATTTAATTGACCTTTTAAATGGAACATATGATAACTCCTTAATTTTGTTTGGCAATGAATTAAATAGTCTGAGGGCAACATATTCAAAACTTTTCTGGGTGGTGCTGAATTTACATTTATTTATATATAAGTTTTCATTGTTTCTGGTAGAGTAGCTATGGATAGTAGAGCATTTATTATACAAGTGTGCATTCTTTTTTATATAGAGAAGACAGCTCAAAACAAACACTGATGGCAATGTAAGTATATTAAGTTCTGTAAAGAGTGGTTTGCAGGATGTTGTAGGCGATGCTCTAGAGATAATTCTTATTGCTCTTTTTTGCAAGATGAATATTTTGTTGGCATAAGGATGTCCTCCCCACAATAGGACTCCATAGCTGAGATGGCTGTGTATATGGGCATGATACACTAGTAAGAGTGACTTAGCATCTATGTTATGAGTTAGTACTCTCAACATAAATATACCTCTACTTATTTTCTTGGCAACATAGTCAATGTGAGAATTCCACTCCAAATTAGTTTGGATATATAATCCTAAAAATCTTACAGGATTCCTTAGTAGGCTATTGGAGCGTTGAAGATTAATTGTCAATTCAACAGTCTTACTAGCATTAAGACTTAGGTTATTAGCATCACACCATTTAGTAATGTCAGAAGAAGCATTGTCAATACAGATAGAGTCATTTCTGTCACATGATACAAGTGCTATATCATCAGCAAAAAGATAGGTAGTGAGACAGTTCTCCCGTACTGTAGAGGGAAGATCGTTAATATATATTATAAAAAGGACAGGACCCATGACAGAGCCTTGAGGTACACCATACTCTACCAGCTTATAATCTGATACATTATCATTAAAGAGAACAGATTGATACCTATTACTCAAATATGAACGCATAAGTTCTAAGCTAGATTCGCTGAAACCATAATAAACAAGTTTATGAATTAATATGTCATGGGAAACTGTATCAAAAGCCTTGGATAGATCAAAAAAATGGCTTACAACATGATCACCCTTCTCGATGCCTTCAAAACATTTTTTAATAAATGCAAGTACAGCTTCAATAGTACTATGTCCCATTCTAAATCCATATTGTGAGGGTGTAAATATAGAGTTGCTTTCAAAATACATGGTTATTTGTTTGTTTAGTAATATTTCAAAGACCTTTGATAGCACTGGTATTATACTTATAGGCCTATAGTTTCCATAATCGGATTTACTCCCTTTCTTATGAACAGGGATAACTTTGACAACTTTAAAAGTATTGGGAAAGTACCCCTTCTCAATGCAGTTGTTAAATATATGGGTAACAGGTTCACAAATATACACAGATGCTAATTTCAAGATTTTAGAGTTTAAGCCATATATATCAAGACATGAACTATTACTTAAATTTAGTATGACAGAGTAAACATCTTCAACACTTACATGTTTAAATAGGAAACTGATCTGAGGCTTGGATAAGTTGTTCATGAGATTCATTGGATCTAAATCACTTGGTATGTTGTTGACAATGTCATGTACTTTGTCAATAAAATAAGAATTAAAATTTTCAGCGTCTAGGTCAATATTTGGAGTAGAACTCCTTTCACTCTTGTTTATCAGATCATTAATAATTGACCAAGTAGACTTAGGTTTATTTCACTTGTCAAATCATTTACAGGTGGCTATGCTTATTTTTGTCAAACCTTGGAAATAAAAGCAAAGCGATCGCTTGAATCTTGAGAGCCCACCCTGGTCAATTCATTTGTTTATAATGTCAAGGCATGCAGACATCTGAAATTTTCAACCTAGATGGAAGAGGGATAATGAAAACAGACCTAAATGGGCAAACCATGTTCGATTCGGATGAAACTCACTATGCAAGTGTTTTCTGGGCCAGGAAACTCGAATCAGAGGTTGTTTTTCCCATGCTGCGCTTTCTAATCGTGGAATTCATGTCAAAGCCGGATTTTTAGTATTTTCATTAATTATTAATTGTTTAGTTTAGGCCTATGAATGTTTCGCGTGCAAG
Organism: Ectobius pallidus; assembly: GCA_964059195.1. Taxonomy (NCBI): domain Eukaryota; kingdom Metazoa; phylum Arthropoda; class Insecta; order Blattodea; family Ectobiidae; genus Ectobius; species Ectobius pallidus. The sequence goes on from CAXKWD010000007.1 coordinate 168,300,443, forward strand.
TGTTAATAAATATGTTTTAATTATTTTGCTCTTAATTTTAATCTTCCAATTAATTATCGTGGGTGAAGCCACGGGGATCTGCTAGTACAATTATAAAGCCACATGACTAGATCACTCAGTCATTGACATTAACTGTAACTAACAGGAAAATTACAAAAAGTTAAATTATTTTACGCCCAAAAAGCTTTTAAGTCTGTGTAGATTTTTTTATGTTTTGTTGTAGCTAAACGGTAAGTCTACAACAATCTAAATACATGAACTCTGTCTCCAATACTGGGTCAGCTCCCAAGAAGCTAAGCAAGTTGTTTAATATAAACAAACTCTTGTGAATTTAATCTTTTTAAAAATATGGAGTTAATGAAGTATTGTCACACCAAACTGCCTTGATGTTAGTGTGTTAGTGCTATCTACACCCAACTACACTAATCTAACTACTGCTAGAGGAGACTACAAGTAACTACTCACTACATTCTACTCAAACTACTGGCTGTGGTAACAATGCTTCATTGTACTCCATATACTTTGAAAACAATGTAAAAATGTGCTTTATTTGGGAGCAGCTGGGACAGATCACTTATCTGCACCTCTGAGACTGACCAAACAGCCTGGATGATTCTAACTTACAGTGGTCAGTCTGTATTAATAAAAGGAAGTGTTTGTGTTTCTGTCTTTCTGTCTGTCTGTGCGCGATGCCCAGCGAAATCTACTGAATGCAGAGATCTGAAATTTTAAACATAAGTGGACTGAAGAGTGAGCAAATGCACCTTGTAGCCGGATTTTTTAATTTCACTTTCGTTCACGAGTTATGAGTAAAAAAACTGGCAGTAAACGTGATTTTTTTCGCTATCCAATCATCAGTTTTTTCAGTAATACATTTCATTTGTCAAATCAGTTGCAGGTGGCTTTGCCATTTTTTGTCATAATTTGGATATGAAAGAATCACTTCATTTCGTAAGCCCATCCTGGCCGATTCATTTGTTTATAAAGCCAAGGCCCGCAGATATCTGAAATTTTCAACGTAGATGGAAGAGGGATAATAAATGGGTAAACATTGTTTGATTTGGACGAAACTATGCAGGGGTTTTCTGGGCCAGGGAACTCTAATCTGGGTTCTTTTCTTTCCATGCTGCGCTTTCTAATCGTGGAATTCACTTCAGAGCTGGATTTTTAGCTGTTTCATTAATTATTAATTGTTTAGTTTAGGCCTATGAATGTTTCGCGTGCAAGTGTTAATAAATACTGTGTTTAATTATTTTGCTCTTATTTTTTAATCTTTCAATTAATTATCGTGGGTGAAGCGGCGGGGATCTGCTAGTACTTAATATGGACAAGACTGTACATTTCTTAATAGTATGTAATAGTTGGAAAGTATATGTTGCAGTTTTCTAGAGATGGACATCAAGTTGTTGATCAGCAGAAGTTTCAGTTTGAATTGTTGGGTTTTATCATGCCACCAGCTATCCCATCTCTCACAATGTGAGAAGAAAATTCCTCGATGAGAGAATCTTAGTGGACCTCAATGAGCATTACAAGAAGACTTTCATTTCATACAACGCATTGAACCTAACTATCATAAACATAGTCACAACCAAAGCAATAGCACAAAAACGGAAATGGGGTGGCCATGTGGCATGGATGGAAAATCAGAGATGGATACAATGAATCACTATGTGGGACCCATGAACAGGATGGAGGCATGTGGGACAACAATGCACCAGGTGGGCTGATCATTTCAAAACTATAGCAGCAATCAAGAGTGGCAAAAGATAGGGAAAGATGGAAACACCTGGGTCGTCCATGACTCAATATCAGTGCATAGCAGAAGTGCGACAGTGAATAGTGTAAATGTGAAATAATTAGTGAAAGTACATAGAGAGGTAGAGAGGATCGATAAAACGCAGAAGCTTTTTAGCACTCGTTTACTCAAGGAGTAAGCATAATGAGCAAATCCCTGAGGTCATGGCCCTTCATTCACCATAGCAAGACTAAAACTTTAGGACATACATGCTGGGTTTTCGAAGAAAAAGAGAACTGTTTTGAAACGCAGTAAAATCATCATATAAGATTTCTATTACTAGCCTATCACTTCCTACAACACCTTTATATTATCTAGATGTGAAATATGTCAGTGATCTCTTGGAGAAAGTTAATTAGAACTAAATGGATAGAAATGTAGTGGTATTAAAATGTATACTAGGTATTGAAACTATTAAAATCCTTTATAGAGCATATTGGGGTATGCCATAGCGTAGTGGTTGAGGTACTGTTCTAGGCTGACTACCTTACCACCTTCAAGAGCCATATGTCTAAAATCTGGGAGCCTCAACCTCTTGGAACCTTTAGGGCCTTCATGACTTCTCTAGGGACCACTTTACTATGGAGCAGATTGGTTGCACATCTACACTGATGGATCTGTGTTAGAAATGATAACATTGGAATATTCTGCAATTTATTCAGTATCTTCCATAGCCTAGGACTCTTTCAAACAAACTTTGATAATGAAATGGAAGTAATAAATGGCCTTAAAGCAATTACTGATCCATCGTAAACCTATCAAATTGCCGATACTGTTAGCCTGCCTTGAGTGATTCATTTCTTTAAAACGATGTCAATGTAAATAAATATAAATGAAAGATTTTGGAAAACATCTAGCCGTTGAATAATTAAATACAGCTGCTATTGATATAATATTGTGAATTCTATTGAAATGTCTGCCTACAGATACCTATATCTGCATTATATTTTAGTGTGAGTATTTTTCAGTTTAAACTCTCCTGAGCAAGAAATATATTTAATTTAATTCCTGATTGAATTTGATTCATTCATAACCTATACGGCTGGTTTAAGCCTATAACCAACATGTCAGTGAATCTTAGGTCTACACTTACATCATAAATATTATTTCCAGTGCATTTTGTGAAATCTTCACGTCATATTTTAAGAATTTCTTTTATCAGTGTACATGAGTATGAATTAAGGTTAAGATGAAGCATAGCTATATTAACCATGTGGGCTGTTCTATGCATTACGCTGAAAAGCCACTAATTTCAGTCCAAAAAAAAGTTTATATAGAGAAATAATATTCCTATTATATCTAGGCCTACTATGAATATTGATGTGGAATGTAATAAATACTATTGATCTAACGCAGTGGTTCTTAACCTGGGTTCGATTGAACCCAAACTCCAGGGGTTCGGTGAGTCAGTCTCGGATTCGGCGGAGGTCAAAACAGTGCCCCTCATATGATTCGTGTTGACACGCCCCGCATGTCCATCATTGGTTGCATGTGATCACGCAACATATATATATATTTTTTTGCAATTAAGAAGTGTTCGGTGAATGCGCATATGAAACTGGTGGGGTTCAGTACTTTTAACAAGGTTAAGCACCACTGATGTAACGTGTTCTATACTTTGAGCCTCGCTCAACACAGGATCTACAGGACTAGATATCTACATCTATATCTATATCTACATAATTTTTACACAAGTTTGTAAATGCAATTTAAATAAAATACTTTATGCCAGCAAAATGCAATATCATTTGTTTTATAGTTGTAGTAGATGCACTACATCCCGCAGCGAAAAATCATTAGCTAGACTAAATATTATGAATTTAGCTAAATTTTAGGTAGTATGAATTGCTATGGATTGTGGAATTACAAATGGTGCTCACTGCAAGTTTGACTTATTACTGGTATATATAAAATGTCTGCTGACATGTGACTGGAAAATGTAGTTCTGTAACAATTTTAATAATTAATTTATTTCTAAATATGAATTAATTAATGGAGCCAATTTGATCCCATGAAGGGGAATGGCCTCCTACAAGGGAAAGCTCATGTGAAGTTCATGTGGTGAGCTAATGTAAATTTCTGGCTTATGAGCCCTATTATTCATTCCTACACTGTGTACATGAATTGCTGGTTGCGAGTTAGTTCCTTCCATTCACCTCGGCTCCTTGCTGTTGGTGGACCAATGCACTCGCATGGACTTCTTAAATGTGTCAGCACATCTAGTGGCTGAACTGCCTTGGTGTCTCTTTCCGATGCGCGGGTCCCACATTGTTGCGATTTGTGCCCATCTGCTGCTTTGTAGTCGAGTTAGGTGTCCTCCCCATTTCCATTTTAGTATTGTTGCTCGTTGGCCTCTGTGTTCGCCTATGTTTTTAACTTGGTATTTGGGATCCTGTCTAGAAGAGACACACCTAGAATCTTCTGCTCCAGCTTCCTTTGGCAGACTTGTAGCATTTTCTTGTGGGCTTCAGTCAAGTTCCATGTTTGGCAACCATACAATAAAGTTGGTAGAAACCAGAATGTTTTCCATGCTGTGGTAATTCTTCTTTTCTAGTTCCTATATCTAAATATACTGGTAACTTATTCTTATTTCAATTCTTATAGCAATATGTACTATTGAAATCAATCTATATAAATAAAAATGAATGTATGTCTGTTTGTCCTTTATGCGTTACTACAACATTCATCCGATCGTCATGTAACTTCGGGAAGTTGTTAAGTACACTCCTACAAAGGTTTCTGGCATAGTGCATTTTTAATTTTAGCTTTTGTTCACGAGTTATGAGTGAAAAACGGGTAAAAAAACGTGCATTTTTTGTGCTTTCGAAGCATCAGTTTTCAGTAATACATTTCAGTTGTCAAATCAATTGCAGATGGCTTTGCCTATTTTTGTTATACCTTGGAAATAAAAGCATCGCGATCGCTTCGATTCTGTGAGCTCACCCTGGTCGATTCATTTGTTTATAATGTCAAGGCACGCAGACATCTGAAATTTTCACCTTAGGCGGAAGAAGGATAATGAATATAGGCCTAAATGTGCAACATTGTTTGATTTGGATGAAACTCACTATGCAGGGGTTTTCTGGGCCAGGGAACTCGAATCTGATTTTTCCCATGCTGCACTTTCTAATCGTGGAATTCACTTCAAAGCCAGATTTATAGCTGTTTCATTAATTAGGCCTATCAATCATTAGTTTAGACCTATGAATGATTCGCATGCAAAATGTTAATAAATATAATATTTTAATTATTTAGCTCTTAATTTTTAGTCTTATGATTAATTATCATGGGCGAAGCCGTGGGGATCTACTATACGCTATATCTAGCGTTTTGTGAGGGAATAGTTAGAGTGTAATAAGTCGTTCTTCCTCATTTCAAATTCTAAATACCTATATATAAAGACCTAGACTTTGAAAAGCGAAAGTCCTTCATAAGTTATTTTCGAATTTAAAAAATACAAAACCCGAGTTACGCCGGGACTTTTAAGCTAGTAGTATTATAAATATCAATATCTTGTAGGCCTATGTAAAAATAATAATCTAACAATAACTTATCTAACTTCTTTACTGACACACACTAACGTAGGCCTACTTCTTTTTTGTGGAATTGTAATTGTAATCTATTCTTGTATGGAGCAATTTACATCTCCAGTGCTACAAGTACTTTATCACCAAAGGAAGTACTGGTACTTTGTACAAATGAATTATATTTAATATCAAAATAAAACTTAAATGTACTCAAAGGCAATAGACAATTTCCAAGCAAGCTAAAGGAATATTATCTATTTTACGGAACCCGTAGGTTCATTGCTGCGCTTACCTGAGCCCGTCATTCAACCCCATTCTGGACTAAGTTCATCCAACCATCCCTCGCAAATCGTACTTCTCTTAAATCAAGCCTAATATTGTCCTCCCACCTATGGCCAGGTCTTTCAAGTGGTCTTTTCCCTTCCAGTTTCCCAGTCAATACTTTTGAGATATGTCTTTCCTCCCCCATGCACGCAACATGTCCAGCCCATTTCATTCTCTGTGTTTTAATTACCCTTACTTACAGTGACGAGTGCAGGTTATGAAGTTTGTCATTATGCAGTTTTCATCTCTCTTAGGTCTGAATATTTCCCTAAACACCCTGTTTTTGAATACTCTGAGATTATGTTCTTCCCGAAGAGTAAGCGACCATGTCTCACATCCATATAATACAACTGGCAGGATAATTGTCTTATAAATTTTTATTTTTAGATTTCTGGGCAGAAGACGTGAAGATAAGAGTTTCTGAACTGTATAATTTCTTCAAAACAGAGTAGAAATAAAAACTAGTCTAAGTTACAACATCCCATCAAGGGCCAAGCCTTCTGCGAGTGCAGGGATAGCTATAAAAGTTCCTTAGAGGTGTTATTCCTAAGGCGTTGCTAGGCTGACCTATAGATTCTAGTTTAATGCTATTGATGAGTTAATTTTTCGTGTTGAGCATGTTGTTATTTATGATCTGTTCACTCTTTGTTGATTCCACTGATGAGCTCTTTCCACTCCCGACAGTCTCGTGCTTTCCTTGACCATTGTTCTCCTGCTGTCTTCTCGAATGTGTTGTCCCATCTGGTTCGTTGCCTTCTTAAATTTCGTTTTCCAATTTTGGTGTCCTATAAGTCCATTTTGTCCTCCCCATTGCCATTTCAGTCTGTCTGCCCCGTCTGTCTGCATGTCGTACATGCCTGTTACCCATTTTATCTCTTCGTTCCTTATTCTATCTTTTATCAAAGCTTGCTAACTTATCTGTCTTAACATCATTTTTATCTCTTAACATTCACAATTCAACAGGTAGCTATGTGCTCAAATAACTGTATTATCAATCACCGCCAAGATTTAGTTTTATAATGTTGGTATAACCTAGGGTGACCAGATTTATGAACTTAAAAAACGGGACATTTGACAAAATTTGCCTTAAAAACAGGACAAAACAGGACACTTGGATAACAAAGAGTGCAAGCATTCTTTCTAGGTCTTGCAGTTAAAATTTAATATTAGATAACTTATTGCTATAAATGAGACTTCGTTGTCATCAAATATCGCCATTCTGAATTAAAAGCAGTCTTATAAATTCAAGCTTTGTCAATCTTTTTATGATTGAAATTACATTTACAACTGCCAAGAATAAAAATTGTTAAAAATAATAATCTGTCATATTATAGAAGTAGGATATTTGAAGAAATTAAATCGGGGACATTGAACAGACATTTGTTGCAAGTTTTGGAAAAAACAGGACATTTAGCATCCCATTAAAAATTTGTCGGGACACCGAGGCAGTTAATGAAAAAAAAAAAGGACAGTCCCGTTAAAAACGGGAGAACTAGAGAACAGCTAATTCTAATTAATTACAGTATTTTTTTGTATTTTCAATAATTTTTCCCTACCATAGAAAAAATTGTATGGGATAGCTACATATGTGTGAGGTGTATAAACAGAATTCAGAAAATAGAAAAAAAACTTACATACTTCCCACATGAGTAAAGCCTACTATTACTTCACTTCTAAGAATATAATCTAACTTTTAATACTTTGTGTTAGAATTACAGTAGCTGAATTTTTTCTTGTATTGTATAATATAAGAGATCAATTGTAACAAGAAATTCCTTAAGGTCAGTAAAACCTATCTTCTCTTCTCTTATACTGTCAAACCTTTGCATAACGAAGATCGATATAACGTTAAACCCGCATATAGGCCTAGCAATATTTTTGTTTAATCCCGGCGAATTTCCTATCTTAATAATGTTAAATGTAATTCACTATAATGATGAAGCTATTTTAGAAACACACTTTTATAACGATATTTGTAGGTTGAATTGTATTGACGAATATCCAAGTGCGATAAAATGTACACTTTCATTAACACTAATTATACAGTCAAACCTCTGTAAAACGAAGATCGATGTAATGATAAATCCGCAATAAAATAGCAATATAGCAATATATATTTGATCCCGGCAAACTTGCTATCATAATAAAGTTAAATGTAACTTACTATATAGTCATTAATTTAAAGTTATTTTAGAAACACACTTTCATAACAATATTTGAAGGTTGAATTGTTACTGCAAAATCAGCAGCTTAGCCCTATGGATGGTAGCTGGTATGGGATTAGTAGCCTATCCTTCCCAGCCACCAATATTGTTTTCTGGGTGCCTGATATCTGTTATATTTCTTAGAAATTCCAGAAAAGAAAGGTTAATGAGGGGTGGAAAATAGGATCACTGAGGCTAAAATCATTTGTTATGTGCAAAAACATGCTGTAAGTTAGGTTGTTACTTTAACATGTATATAATGTGCAATTAAGACACCATAAGGAGCAACTGTTTTAGGTTTTCCCTAGCTATGTTTGAATTTGCTTGTCTTTCTCTTCTCTCTTCCCACCAACTACAAGTTTGAAATTTCTGTGGAAAGAAAGCAAGGGCTCCAGGAATAAATTTTCCCAGGCCCCAATCAAATACTAAATTCACTACCCAACTCGCCCTTTATAATGTATGCAACAAAAAGATTGTGTAATGATAGGCCTATTATATAATTAGGCCTATTGAGTGTCAGAATGGTACTAGTACCGGTACTTTATGAGATTGTCTGGTAGACAGGAAAATATGTCCATCTGACTGTCTGTCTGTCCATGTGTCTGTAAGTGCGATAATTCAAATACGCTTTATCGGATTTTCATAAAACTTGGTATACCATTTATAATGCCTATGAGATGAAGCCTATTGATTGTGGACCAAATCGGTTAACTGATGCCCAGCACGAAACAGAAAAATACATTAAAATGTTCTAATTAGGAACAATTTTATCTGTATGTACCAGTTTAAACTTTTGAAAACTATGATTTTAAATGCTGAATGTTAGCGAGGCCTACTGTTGAGTTCAAAAGGATTTCTGCTTTTACTTTTCAAAAATAGCAATTTTTCTTCAAGAATAATCCATTTTAGATTAACTGATCAATTCCGTGTCACCGTTATATGACAGGACAATGCAAATAAAAATAAGCACATAAAACGTAACTTGATCTGTGTACTGACTTATAACCAATTTTATTTTAGAATAAATTTGCCCCTTTTGGGTCCCAGGCCCTGGGGCTGCCCCTCCCTCCCATCGGGCCTGCACATGGCTAGGCTCAAAGATATGGTTACAATCAACAGAAGTCATTAAGTTAAGTAACAAAATTAGCATTCTACTTCTTCGCACATCCATTCCATGAATTATCCTGTAGGCCTAGATAACACAGTTTTCTGCATGCAGTCTTTCTAACGTGTGGTAAATTACGACCCCTCAATATAACAATACAATCTGCTAGGGCCCACAAAAATCATTAAACGGAGGTTTGACTGCATTACATTACCTTAATAAATCAATGTACAAGACAATATTTTTATACTCAACTTAGTTTATTGGTTCCATGCAATGGCACCAGAGGATGTAGTCCGTTTCCTATGGTCTATACTGCTGCAGGCATCTGAAATCAAGGAAATTTACCTGTTCTGCTAGCAGTACTAAAATATTCAACATCTTTCTTTTACTGACATAGGTATCCAAAACACTCTAGGAAAATTGTCTCACATCATTGTGTTGTATTAAACATCAGGTAGGCTGTATCGGGGAAGCAGGGTAGGCCTACATGAATCATCTTTCCATGTGCTTAAATGAAGTGAGCTCAATATATTCCAATTTGTTTACTTACAATAAATAGAAAAGGCAATGTGTATAGGCCTACTCATTTCTAGTATGTTATAGCCTATAATATTTTGTCAATATTAAAAAATTAATATAGCTATGATTTAACATAGCTTTTTTCTGTTAAATTTGTAGCCTACATCTGTAACAAGGCATGACATAATAACAGGGGTGTATTCAGAAAGGGGGCTGAGGGGAGTTAAGTAATGCTAAAATGTTGCATACAAGAACATTTTTATTTGACAAATAGTAAACAGTTTAATTGCCCATCCTGAGTCATGAAATTCGTCAAATAGAAATGTTTCTTTCTTTAATTTTTACAAACTTCAGCCTAACATCAAATTTTAACCTCAAAATTGTAAAATATCTCTGGGAAAATGACAACCTGCATAGTGTAATGGTTAGCTAAGGATCCACAGGTCTGGGTTCAATTTCCAGTCCTTCCTTGGATTTTTCTGAGGGAGGGAGATCTGGAATGGGATGCACTCAGCCTCATGACATCAACTTAAACTTAAACTTAATCCAATTTTTCATTTTATAGCTATGCTAAGTCATCGACAGACACCTAAATAGAATCTGAAGATTGAGGGTTTACTTCGGCACTCATGCAGTCTGTTTGAGGCATTCCATGTTGTTATGCATTAATGAAAGCTCAAGGCTTCATAGTCTACAAAGGAGTTCATGGTATGGCCACCAATGGCAGCACCAGACACATTGCATGATTGCGTTCTAGCCCTCCACTTAAAGAGGTATCGTAGTTGACCCTAATTGTCAGGTTTGAGGCCCATATCAGGAAACCTATACAGGCATTGAGGCAAAAAAACAACTTTAGGTTGCACACTAGCTAAGCTCCGCCCACTGTCGCCTGCCGGCTGTTTCACCTCGCTTCCAAGCCTTGAGCATGCACCTTCCTGTGCTATGAAGCTGCTCACTGGCGACACTGCAGCTCACTATTGTACCATATACACATAAAAATATATCAAATCACAGCGTAACAAAAATGGCCCTTGCACCACATCAAAAATACAAAAAATAAAGTTAATAAATTTCATTTTTTCTTTCCGTTTGTGGTAATATTTGTTATTATGAAAAGACTTGTATGACATCTGTACTCAAGCTTTCCACACATCAGAAATTACAATCAGGACTGAAGATGATCAAATGATCGAAATGCGCATCTCCGTATAAACAGACGCCAACAGCCCAATTGATGCAATGGAATACATTCCAGTGGCGGCTCGTGCCCCAGCAAGTAGGTGAAGGGTTTAAATGGGTTTAGTAAAGCATGACTATAAAGTTGGAGATGCACTTCTATGATAATTGGACATGCAAGACTCACCTATTTCTTGTGTATTAATCCCTATGTTTATTTAGAGCTCACGTAATGTTCTTAAAATCTGAAAAAAACTTTCTTTAATCTAGACATTGTGATTGTTACTAAAAAGCAAGCAGGGCCAAACTTAATGCACAACGATGAGAACTCAGAAAACTAAGATTCTTAGAAACTGATATTATTGCTTTTACAGTCATTCCCCCTTCGTCACACAAAGATGGTATGGTAGGTCGTCCAGTTGTGAAAACGTCTCTTTTGTTTTCGTCTTTTCACCTACAGAACGGTGTCTCAAAAAAAATGGCTAACTATTTATCATTAATAGGATTAATATCGGTAACATAACACAGCACCGGTAACACATCCCGCCCAAAAACTCGCGAATATCAGCTCTAGAAGAAGAGTCTAGCGACACTAATGCCATGCCACATGTATGTACAAGTATGTACAATACAAGCCACGAGGGTGCAAGAAAAATTGGCCGTAGGGTGGACTTGGTTTAAAAGTGATCTGGCTGGTTCTGAAGTTCACTGCAAGGGAGGTTTGTCTCCGTTTTGAAAACGTCCCATCACAAGTGTAGTAAAAGCAAAATATTCTTAAAGAATTTGACGTCACGTTGCCATAGCAACCCCCTAATGATGAGTGGACCTAGTTTGAAGGACAGAGTCGCCTCACACACGGTCTCCAGGTAAGTGCAAGAGAGACAGAGAGCACAATGAAACCCCGACCCGACCAGACCTGCTCGCTAAATGTTTTCTGAGATTAAAGACATTGTAACCGTATACAGAAACAACTAGACTGAGGATGAAGAATACACGATTCGTTAATATTTATAATTTTTTTTATTTTTAAACTTGAACGTAAATTGTAGGTGAAGGGCCCCTTCAGACCCTTCACCTGGCCGGCCGCCACTGATACATTCACAAGCCAATTAATATTTAAATACCAACTCCAGTGCACCCAAATACAATTTTATTTTAACGACTTTGCTGAGAAGACTTCGGCAGAATTTTTACTGTGTTCATCAAATAGACAGCAGACTGTCTTATTTTTAATCTACATGTATTCAAGTAGATTTATATTTTTTAATGACTATTGCTGAGAAATTCTCCGGCATAATTTTACGTATTTTAACAGATGACAACAGTGTTTTTTAAATTAACTTACAGTGCACAGCATCAGTGTATATATTTTTAATGGTTAAGTTTTTAATTAGATACATATAGCATATTGCTATCTAAAATGTAAGTGTATATTATATGATTACATAATTTTATATCCAAACACATATTTTATGACAATAGTGAAACTTCAGAACCAACAAGATATTGAACACTTTCTAAGAATGTATAAATTCATATAGGAGGACATTATATAGGATTGTATATGTGCATAAATCCAGTTAATATTACAATACTATAGGGCTTAGTGACGTTGCATCCATTGAACTTTGGTCTATTGTGGTTTGTGGTCAGGTGGACGAGTCTTTTCTTAATAACAAAAAATAAAATAAAATATCATGAAAATTACCCTTGCACCATATAAAACGGCTATTTCTCATGTATTAAAGCTCCCTACGCTTAGATAGATGAATTTTCCCTTCACCATCCAGCAATCACTCGTGGTGTAGTGGTTAAGGCTGCTGGTTACAGTGCTAGTGGTCATGAGTTCAAATCCTAGTCGACCAGAATTTTAATCTTAAGAATAGGTCCCAAATAGGTAGGTAGGGCGAGGAGAAAGGGAGGAAGAGAGAGGAAAAGGAAGAGAATGAAGAAAAAATAATTTTTCCAGTTTCACCTTTTGCGTAACTAGCAATGACATCTAGGAGGCATCGTGGGAGGCATTAGAGCATTGGCAGGAGGAGCCTAGTGCCTGACCTAAAGTTGTTTTTTCCCGGGGTTGATACAGATAAGAAAGCCATTTATGAACCTACCATCCCGTACTACAAAAAGAAATAGGACCGTAGTGAAATCTTGGTCATTGGCCTAATAGTAAGGATGATTTGTATAAACCTGCAAAAATTATCAGTTTTGGGTGATTTGTGGATTAGTCAAAGATTTCCTGTATATCATTGCATTCCCTACAGTTAGAGGATCGACGATTATCTTTGAAAACCATTTATTGGGAACTTAGCATCTTTTTTATATTCTTATATTCTAAGGTTATACATGTTTTATTATCTTAGAGAAGTATTTTGTGAAAATTATACTGTGTCATTTGGCAACCTTTGTCTGGGGGAAGCAGTAGTGGTAGATGGGCCAGAAGTATGTAAAGGTAGGCCAGGCATTATTTATTTATATTAATAAATAATTGCATTACATTTGTGTTATCAATTCATGGTTGGCAAGACCCTGATGACCCTAAAATAAAATTCACTATGATGCAGAAACGAAGTAAGAACAGATTAATTTAGTAGGCCTAAAGAAAAGCCCGAAATTACAGGAGAATCAAAATGTGGTCCAAGTGCTCCGAAGGAAACAACTTTTGATAATGGCCAGTCCATGTTGTGGTACTAACGATATGTTGGGTAGGCCTACAAGCATTGTTTAAAATAACCAAACTAGAAAGGCACATCTATATGCACAGCTCCTGGATATATCGTATTTGGCAAAAGACAACTTTAGGTCGCGCACCAGCCAAGCTTTGCCCACCGGCTGCTTCCCCTCGCTTCCGAGCCTTGCGTGTACACCTCACTATTGTACCCTTCATCATTTACATGTAAAAATATACAAAATCACAGAATTACAAAAATGACCCTTGCATCAAAACGGTTATTTCTCATGTACTATAATGCTCTCTAAACTTAAATAGATGAATTTTCCCTTCACCGCTCAGCAATCGCCCATGGTGGTGTGATTAAGGCTGCTGGTTACGGTGCTAGTGGTCACGAGTTTGAATCCCGATCGATTCAAAATTTACGGTTAGGAATAGGTCCAAAATAGGTAGGTAGGGTGAGGACGATCGAGGTGAAAGAAAGGGAGGAAAAGGGTGGAAATTGTAAAGGAAGGGAGAAAGGGTGGAAAAGGTAAAGAAAAGGAGGATGAAGAAAAAATTGAGTATATAATTTTTTCCCAGTTTCACCTTTCCCACAATAGACGGCGTTGGTAGTAGTTAAAATACAGAGACACCTAGTAGCTGCCATTTTAGTTGGTGGGAGGAGCCTAAAGCGCGACCTAATATTGTTTTTTTCCCCTGGTATTTTTTTGGGAGGTGTCCCTCCATTTCTTGTAGTAAGAATTAAGGCCTACTTTTACTGCACAGTAAATCACCACCTGTTTGGAAAAGTTTTCAAGAATTAACAGCAGTTGGACATTATAAGTCGATTCTTCGCCTGATATTGTGCTAAATTACACTGAAATTAGCTTTGAAGCTGTTGAAATTATATAGCATATAATTTAATACAATGTACTCACCTGCAAGTGTGAGAATATTGCGATTTTAAAACAATAAACTTGAAGTGTTTTCTGCTTTTCTTTCGCAATGTTCCTTCCCAGGCATACGAACACTATAGAACTTCTCAAATTTCATGGAAATTGTACATCTGAAATATAAATACCAAAGGGTCTGAGTTACCCATTCTGTCCATTTTTTAACTTCTTAGAACGTAATTTTAGACTGAAATGTATTTCTTAACGAAGAAGATGGATATTTCGAGGTGCTGTTTATTCGTTGCGAAGTTGGTACTGGTAGGATGCTAGACGTGCCAATTTCAAAGTGTTCTTTGCTGTCACCATAAAATACTTGAAATTAATTCAGTGGCATAGGGAAGGGGGGGTTCCGACCTCCCCCGAAATGAAAACCTAAAATTCTATTCAAGTTATGTAAACTCTATTTTGTCAATTATTTTATTTAATAATAAAATGCTGAACTTGTAAATCTAGGCCTATTATTTTCAACTATTTAATAGTAGCCTAATAAGTGCTATAGCTTAGGTAACGATTTCTTGTTTAACTTGACATGTCCCTAACATCCCTTTCTTCGGGGGGGGGGGGAATTCCATAGTAAAGTGTAAATCCGATTACATTATCAGGAGTTTGAAATGGATACCTTAGCTACTGTTTAGAAGATAAATCAATATTGCAGAACGATAATTAGGTAAAGTCATTTCTGAAACAAACTAAAAAAATTCCGCATTTCTACGATGTATTCATGGCCATGCATTTGGCGCTTGAATAAACTTGAATGTACACGGGGACGTGCGAACGTAAGATTAATCTAATTACATCCAAAATCATCTTCAACGTTCATGAGAATATTTTATAAAATATTCGTGGACAAATAAAGAACCACCTTATTAACAACTATTCACTTCATAAAAAGTCAATGTACGCGCGGATACGACATCGTAAGATTTATCTACATTTATCCGAAATAATCTTGGAAATTCATTATAACTTTTTACAAAATATTAATTGGCGAATAAAGTATTATCATTTTAACAACTATTCACTGCACAAAAATAAGTTATGAGCAAAGATTACGTAAATTAATTTTTTTACCTGGAGCCAGATGCTGAAAAATGTCAACCATTTTGGAGGGAGAAATCAAATAAGGACGATACATTTATCCGAAATAATCTTGGAAATTAATGATAACTTTTTACAAAATATTAATTGGCGAATAAAGTATTATCATATTAACAACTATTCACTGCATAAAAAGTAAGTTATGAGCAAAGATTACGAAAATTAATTTTCTTACCTGGAGCCAGATGCTGAAACACGTCAACCATTTTGGAGGGCGAAATCAAATAAGAACGATCCACGTCCGCTTTCTGGCCTCTACACCCCCCGCGACCCTTATCACGTAATTGGTAGCTCCCGCCGAGGACTCACAAAGCTCTCTGATTGGTTCATTTAACTGGTATGTTCCGGAAGTAATTTAAAAAATGAACCCGCGCTCTCAAAACAGATGCCATGATAATACGTAAGTAGAATTGTGTTAAAATACATTCGATAAAATGCGAAGTTATCAAATATTCCACATCCACAAAGAATATTATAAAATCGTATTTTAAATAATAATAACCACATTTTTTCCCTCTGCATGATATTATTAATATTTTGAAATGGAATGTTCCAAATTGCATGTTGCGCCGATGCACTTTTTTTTTTGCCATGAAGCAGAAAGCGTAGAATGAATGACATGCGTAGTAACTAAGTAATATTAATTACATAGGATTATAATGAAAGACTATGATTATGAAAACCTATGATGATTTAAATAAATTGATTCTTTTTAAACGGACAATTAAACAAAACGCCCGCCACAACCAAAGATACAAGTTGAATAGGAAAACCAATTTCCTATGAGAAGTAAAACCATACTCTTGCAAGCGTTGAGGACTTTAATGGGGCAAAAATAACCACAAAATATTATTGTACCAATTAAACATTAAAGAATGTCATTGTCCCTTTTTTACTTCCTCTGCCCATACAATGAATACTAACTACAAGTACAAGTATTACAATAAATATAATAAAAAAACTTAGGTCAGTTATGGTCCTTAAGGTACCAAGAAGTTGAGGCTCCCAGATTTTTTAGACATTCAGTAACCGAAGGTAATAAGGTTGTCAGCTTTACGCATCGGCTGTCTTTACCCCCCAGGATTGCTCCTCGTGCCACTTCATTTCTATTAAAGGCTGAGTCAACCCCAGAACTATGGTTAGGGCTACCAGATTGTTTTAATGAAATGTAGAGCACTAGTGGCCTAAAATGTAGGTCATTATAGAAAAATATTAAATTTAGGAAAATTAAACTCAAAAACTAAATGCTCAAAATTTGAAGTTAAGAGTTCTTATAGAAAATGGCTTTTACACAATGTTATGCCATCTACAGTAAGTCCCAAGCAAGAGTTGGCCAATGACGCGGGTTTCTGCATCGCGGCAGGCACAGCACAGGTTCTTTACAGTTAAAATTACAATGAAAATAACCACAAGAGATGTTGGAAATTTTCTCCTCTTGCATCCACACATCACTGGCACCATTTTAGGAAATTTTCTTTCACACGCATAAGTTCAGCTTCCGAGATAGAATTAATTTCTCTTGTGATATTGTCTTTAAGTTCTTCTAATGTATGGGAAATTGACAATACACATTATATTTCAAGTTTCCCCATAAATAATATTCACATATTGTTAAAAGAACTTAAAGACAATATCACAAGAGAAATTAGGCTAACTCTATCTCGGAAGCTGAACTTATGTGCGTGAAAGAAAATTTCCTAAAAAGGTGCCAGTATTGTGTGGATGCAAGAGGAGAACATTTCCAACATATCATGTGATGAGGTACCAGTACGTAGTTATTTTCATTGTAATTTTAACCGTACATGTGAGAACCTGAATCATTACACCGATCGAGGCTTTATTTGCATAGATATTTCACCCGATTGCTTGGGAGTTGGAGATGTCCCCGCCGCGACGCAGAAACCCGCATCATTGGCCAACTCTTGCATGGGACTCACTGTATTTAGATGAATTTTAGAATCTCCTGTCTGTACAAGCATGTTATGTAGGCTATAAGCTTTCTTGTACTAATGACAATATTATTATTTTTAGGATCTCTCAGGGGTAATAAAGAAGACAGCCGACTTCTTGGGCAGAAAGCTGAATGAAGAACAGGTTGAATTACTGACAAATCACCTGAGTTTCTCAAGCATGAAGAACAATCCAGCAGTTAACTACGAAGCAGCTATTGAAATCAACCGCAACTATAACCTGATAAAGGAGCAAGGCCACTTCATGCGGAGTGGGCAAGTGGGCAAATATAAAGAAGAAATGACCCCTGAAGTGATTGCAGAATTCGACCGCTGGACACAAGAGAATTTGGCTGGATCAGATTTAACATTTTGATAAGTTTAGGAGAAAGAAAGCATTTGTTGTTCATATTGCTGTCAGTTATTGTTCTGTGTCTTCCATGTCATGCAATACAGAAGAACCAGTCTGTGTTGCATTTATCTTAATTCTCTTCATGGTGTATTATACGTCATAGGTTTGAGCAGAGAAGAGAAGGCCAAATAGCTTAAGCTCTGCCAGAATAAATAAATAAATTACAGGCTACCACAAAAACATTCTGTGATTATAAACTGTTATTGTACAAGAGTTTTCTTTTAGTTCTGGAAACTATTTTACTTCTGCGTACATGGTTCTAAGTTTTATAGTCCTTTGATGTAATCAGTACCGTTGCCTACAACATGTTCCCACTTAAGCAGAAGTCTTCGGCACTGCCTAATCTGTTGATGGCGTGAAGAGAGCGGTCGGTTGCCTGTAAAACATGACTGGGATGGTGTGATCTTAAATCATACCGTTCCCCCAAGGCAGAACATTAATACAAACTACTACTATTAATTCAAAAGTAGTCGAACGTTTAAAACACTTTTAGCTCACTTACGTACTTTTGAATAATTAGTATAGTTTCACTGTCTAAAAAACTTCATTCCTAAACTTTGCAAACTACTACTGTTCAATTTTGGAAAACAATCTGCAAGCAGCTCTAAAAATAAAATGGCGACATTTTATGGATAATCCACCAATCATTCTGCATGACGCTAGAGTGCATACAACAGGAGTTGTGCCTGAACTGTTCAATCGCTGGGGCTAGGAGGAACTTAATTACCCTCTGTACTTTCCAGATTTAAGTCCCTGCGACTTCAATCTAATCCTGAAGATGAAGGAGCCATTTCATGGGATTCGCTTTCGTACAGTTGAAGATGTTTTACAGGCAACCGACTGCTCTCTTCGCACCATCAACAGATTAGGCAGAACCAAAGTCTTCCACATTGCTGGGAACATGTTGTTTGCAATGGTGGTGATACATTGAAGGCCTGTAAAACTTAGAACCGTGTATGTATGCTATATATGGAGAAATATAATAGTTGCCACAACTAAAACCCTTGTATGTTTGTAACCATTGCTGGCAGAAAATAATAGTTGGCCACATCAGTAAAAGTCGACTGCAGTGGTGTGAAGGTGGCATGCCTGCCTCTAAATCCAGAGGTGGCAAGTTCAATCCCAGCTGTTGTCGATAAATTTTTCAGGATGTGAAAATCCGGGGCCTAAAATCTGGACAAAATTCCTCAGCCCTTTCACGTCTATATAATACCTTCTTGTGGGTTGTTAAAGCGATGGGCTTACCATCTGTTCTTCTGCCCTCTTCCAAAAATAAGCGTAAGTAAATTAGTCTTAGGTAATGAAACCACCACTCGGAGACCCTATGCTCCCAGCAGAGTGACAGGATATATACAACATAAGTAAAAGATGCTAAATATACTGGTTGTTGCTCATTTGTCTATCATTTGTTGGATTGATGCAAATGGTGTAAATGGCGAACCCACAAGAATATTAATCTTTCCTAAGATCACTAACATGCATCAATGCTCCACAATATTTCTGTTTTACCTCACTAAAGATAGCCACAGAATTCAAACATCCACACATTAGCTTCAAACAAACAAACAAAGCAATAAATGACTAGCAAAAGAGCGGCCACCAACACAAATAGCATCTTTTGTTGGTGGTGCCAGCTATTGTTTTCTGCCTGCAATTATAATTACAATATTAAAAATCTCACAATATTCTTTAAACCTTTCTGTCTAATCTTAAAACACTAGGCCAAAAACTGATTTTAGTTTAAAGGAGAGGAGTACCAGAGAACTTACCAATCATTAGAGAGGCTGTCTCACTCGGTGTCCCTCTGAGTTGATAGGAGTACAATAAAGATTTTATAATACATAAAAAAGTTGATAATTTTCGGGTAAACTTTACCCTTTGCCAATCACTGGAGGTTCTCAATCTCCTCCAGTGATTGACAAAGGGTAAAGATTACCCGAAAATTATCAACTTTCTATGTATTTCAACATCTTTATTGTGCTACTATCAACTCAGAGGGAGACAGCCTCTCTAATGATTGGTAAGTTCTCTGGTACTCCTCTCCTTTACACTAGGATCAGTAATCTTAAAACAATTAATCTTTACAATGATTGTTTCTATGTGTATCTGGTAATATTAAGCATGTTTCTGCACGAGTGGATTATATACCATATTTTTCAGACTATAAGACGTGACAGAACGTAAGACACACCTTGGTTTTAGGATAGAAATTTAAGGGAAAAAGTTTATTCTAATTGAACCTTTTTTTTTAAAGGGAATAATATGCTTCATTACATTTATAAATCATGACTTTCTACAATGGATGGATTCAGTGCAAATCGCTTACAGTGCTCAATGTCAGGCTGTTTAAAGATCATTACCATCATTTAGACCACCCCACAGAGACAACTCCTTTTGTATGAAAGAACCCAACATTTCTTTCTTCTCACCTTGTATACCCGGCTTTCTGCTACCTTTATTTTACTGATAGTGGCAACACTAGTGTAGCTGTAGGCTACAGTCTGTGCCAAAATTTGCAACTATCTTAGCCATATAATAAAATAAATAAATAAATAAATAAATAAGCCCGTCACAATCCCTTATAGGGCAAGGGCCTCCTACCATGGTAGGGCTGGCTCTGTTTTACTCTCCCAAGGTGAGCTATTTCCTTGGAGAGTAGGGTTTTTGCCTCCTGGTGGGTTAAGACCTATATATTAACAACACTTTCCTAGGACACTGTTTTCCTAATGAATTAAATGCTCTATCATTTGTTTCCAGTTCACTTTTTCTGTGACCTATCCTGACCATCTCGTTTCTGCCTCCTCCCTGAACTCTTCTTCCTTTCCTAGATCACTGTTTTCCTAATGATTTAAATGTTTTATCACTTGTTTCCAGTACACTCTTTCTTTGGCCTGTCTTGTCCATCTCATTCCTAACACCTCCCTGAATTCGTCCTCCCATCTGCGTCGAGGTCTGCCTCTGCTTCTTTTACCCTTTCTCTGGTCCCAAACAGTTGTTGCATACGCCCATCTTTCTTGATTCATTCTGATGACGTGACCTCCCCAATTCCATTTGGTTTTTCTTACAACAATCGCTGCGTTTTCCAGTTCACTTATCCATACACCACCTAAATTATGATTGATATTCATTCATTCATTCATTCATGGTACTTCTGCCTTACGGCAGGTCTACACTCCCATGTAAAATTCCATTTTCCAGCTCCTTCTATTTTCTGCTGCATCCTTTAACTCTCCATAATTTCTTTTCTTCTTGATGTCATCCAATATCTCAATTCTTCTTCTTCCTAGTCTTCTCTTTCCTTCTATGGCATCTAGCAGGAGTCCTCTTATTCTCATAATGTGTCCCATCCAGTTGGCTTTTCTCACTCTTACATCTTGCAAGACGTGTCTCTTTACTTCCATTCTTCTTCAAACTTCTTCATTTGTGATTCTATCCGTCCATCGAATCCTCATGATATTACTGGCAATATTTACCGTAATTTAAATTTTTTAAGTTTACTTTGGAACATTAGACGCACCCAACCTTCAAGACTCTGTTTTCAAGATAAAAAAGTGCGTCTTATGGTCCGAAAAATATGGTACCCAGCGAGACATAGGACAAGACATCATAGCAGCTAGAGAAATGGAAGGCAGTGATTGTAAAAAATGTTTTACTATTTTCTTTCAGTACTGAAAAGTGTAAGCGGCAACTACAGCCATTATATCCATGCTCAATCACTGATATTGTGTTAAATATTAGTGTATGGAAATATTCCTCAAATAAAACACACCTTCAGTTAATCCAGGGTTGGGTAATTAGTGCTGTGTTCACCAATACAGACAATCTGTCTGATCCTGGTTTTTAGACTGAAAAGATGCGATATTGTCCATTTTGCATTTCACCAGCTACAGTATCTTGGTTTTTTGATAATATCCAAGTGAAATATCGGTGAAATATCGGCCAGCAAAACAAGATAAACCAAGCTAACTGTGACATCAAGTTGGCGCATAGGTGTTTGGAATATTTGATGAACATGAGAGATGATGACAGTGACGAGGAATATGAAGCAGAACACAGAATAAGGCACCCTAATGGATAAAGGAATGTATGCCATACTCTTATGGAAAAGCTAAGGGTCAGACAAGTAGGAAACAAAAACCAAGCTTTTGAAAACCAAGGTGACAAACTATGTGGTGAAACCCGAAAGGTTTACTATTTGAGATAATGGATTAATCTTAGTTTTTATTATCCATGATACCGAGAAATTTTATCCGTGTTGGTGAACACAGCCCTAAAGTGATCTACTGTACTGTTAGAATCTCAGTTTTACAATTCCATATAATGGAAATATGAAATAGCCAATCTTCATATGTAATATATAATATGTTTATACGTTTTGTTGTATGAAAAATTATTCATTAAAATAAAATAATATAAAATACAGAATCTGAGCCATTTATTTCCCAAGTGATGCACAACTATGGGCCACTACACAAAATTAGATAAAATCATGGAAAAACTTGTGATCATAGTGTAAAATGTCACCAACGAGTAAGCCATCTAGCACCAGATTATAATGTTAAATTTGTCAAGATTGTTTATATTTCGTATAGGCTATATGCCGCAAGAGTCAGTGTGTGTGCTGCGAATCTTTAGAGGCAATGTGGCAATGAAGGTGAAAAATAAATAAAAATAATATAATTCAACATTAATTTTTAAAAAAATGGAACAAGAAAAATATTTTACATTTCTAGAAAATATTTAATTTCTACAGATTGACTTATGTTAGCAATGCAAAATGCCAAATAATGTAACATCAGCATTCCTAACCAAAAATTGGTATATATGGCTCAGGACCCATCTAGTACAGGATTCCCGGGAACCAAGAATTGAAGCGTTTACTTTTATAAAATCAGGATTTTACTGAAAGTAATTTTAAATGGATCTATGTACCCAGACAAATGCATTTCAGAAGGGTCCAAGGTCCAGGGAAAGCCATGTTAGTAGGAATAAATTCCATCTATCTCTAGCACATCTTTCTGTGGGTCTATATCTTGTTTTCTACACAATCATGATTTTGGCACTTAGACCCTTATAAAAGTAAATGCTTCAATTTTTGTAGTAACAGTTTTAATTTTTAAGCCCTTATTCCCAATAACTCAGTATTTTAAAAACTCAGCGCTCTTTCGATCTGTATTAGGCCAAGTTTGTGGGACTCTACTTTATATTGAATAGTACAGGTTTCTTTATGTGACATATTGAATCTCTTCATTCGTAGGGAAATTTTGTCACTGTGACAAAAGTTCCTCTTTCTTTTCCTCAGCTCATAGTGGTGGCATGGGTGTTAGTGGGAGAGCATACCTCACTATTGACTGGCAGTCGTGTTGTCCAGCTCTTCCACTATTATAATTATTATTGTTATTCATCATCATAATTCTTGTTATTCTTATTCTTATTTATTATTATTATTATTATTATTATTATTATTACTATTATTATCATTCACTAGTGTGCTATATTAAAATGAAAGAAGTGTGGGGATTGGAAAAGTACTTCTTGGTTGCTCTAAGAAACAAAGAATGGGTTTGGCATGGTGGCGGGTTGGGGTATGGAAACTCAGGGACATAAGGAGGAATTTTGAGAAAGGACGATGTCCTCTACGTCTAAATAGAGAAGACGTTGAACACGTGATTTTAAAATGTCTGGAAACTGAAACGATCAGACAAAAATTTTTGAATAAAAAATTCCTAAGAATTAACGTAGAAATAGCATATAAGAAATTAACATTGACGAAGAATATGAAAACTTTGAAGGAAATGGGGAACTTTTTATACACTGTTAAAAGAAAATTGGAAAAACGAATCCTAGAATTAGGTGAGAAAGTATGTTAATCCTTTTGCTTTATATATAAGTAAGGCAAATACAGCAAGACCATAATTTTTAGGTTCTCAAGGCTTTTATGTTAATAGTAGTGTGTAATGGTAGGAAGTACACCCTATGGTGAAAACCTTTGTAATGCCAAGGGTGTAAAAATTACGACACAAGAATAAATTAAAGTAACAATTATTATTATCATTATTATCATCATAAACAACTATAACATCTAAATGTACGTTTTTAGAGGGTTAATAAATTCTGTTTCGGAGATGGGCGTTAAGGGGACGGGGTAATGAAAAATATAAATTACTGCTATTTACCAGTTTATGGCAAACTATTGTTCTAGTCATGGGCGTACGGTAAGGGGTGGTTCAGGGGGTTGCAACCCCTCCAGAAATATCTGCAATTTTTTTAAGATTATAAATCATGGAACGAAGTTTAAAAAAAAACTGTGATTCGGTTGTTACATATTTTACAATTTCGTACATATCAAAGCATTATTTAAGATTTATCGTAATTTATTTAAGATTCAAATTTCAAAACCTCATGGTGTTGATAGTTCTTCAGCTTAATAACAGTGATGTATTACTAGTAAACAAAAATCCCTTTGGAATCTGTCAAACGACAACTCAAATACTCCCGCCGAAATCCATCAACCTGTTTGTAAAGCCAACGAGCTCATCACAAAATTATCATGAAGGAATCGGAATTAATCGGGCTTTTCCACTAGTGGATTTACAGATGACTTTAAAAACGTGCCTTATGCACCATACAGTATTATGATAATTTTTCAAAAGAAAGTTTTTATTTATAGACTCTAGCTTAAACGAGAAATGGATAGAAATTTCAAGAAAAACAGTTTCAAAGACTGAGCTGCATATTAATTTATTACAGTGTATTAATTATCAAAATACAAGTGTTAAGTAATTAAAAAAGGTAATAATTCACAATGTGCGCAAGGACATGGAGCCGAGACGACTTTACATTGAACCCTTCCCGAACAAAATTTCACCGTACGCCCATGGTTCTAGTATTGTCTTAACCTTTGTAGCTTGGAGTATGTTTTATTGATAATAACTTATCTGTACAGTCAAATAGAGAGCAAACACAAATATATCTTGTTAGATTGAGAGCTGAAGACTTATCCCTTCTTGAATTTGAGCACGAGGATGCTGATGACGAGGAAGATACAGATCCACACTATAGTTGATAACAAACCGATATACACAGTGGCTTCTGACATGTCCCACCCTCTTGCCAGCATAGCACGTAGTGATTCCGTAGGAAATGTTAAGGGCAGTATAAAGCTGATGTATCTGAGAATGTAGTGCATGCCCTCGACTGGCCAGCAGATTCCTGAAACAAAACATCAAGATGTGTTCACAAGTACATTTCAAATAGGGATGGGTCCTCAATACTCTCGATACTTGCATGGTATCGGCATCGAGCGATACTTCAGAAAACTCGCTCGGTACTTTTTCAATACTTTGGTAACTCTGCAATTTAAGGAAATGCAGTATCTCTTTCTGCTTTTAGTAGTCTACTAAATATAGCAAATACTTCTATTTCTCCTTGAAATGGAGAAAACCAGTCTGTGACTTTTGTCTAGTCATAAATAAAGACTTTCCTTCTTTTAAAATCCAAACAGAAGAGATTCTTAATTGTTTCGTTTTAATGTAGAGTTTAAAAATAATTATAGGCTACTGATGATATTAAATTTTCTCTTATTAAATATGCACACTTAATTTAGCTGGTATTACACAGTTCACTCAGCTTTTAGTTTTTAATGTACCTATTTATTGAAACTGAAAATGTTGACAGTATCGAGTATCGAGGAAAAAGAAAAATCATGTATCGGTATCGAGTATCGACCCATCCCTAATTTTAACCCTAAGGTTGATTTCTTAAACAAGATCTTGATTGTGCTTTGAAGAAGCGCTTTTCAAGCTGTGGCTGTGAACAACAGGTATGTCTTAAGAAACCAAATGCAGTCAATAAATTTTTCATGCGATATTACTATGAAAGATTAATTAATCAGCTTGTGAAGATAAACAGTGTGGTTGAAGTGCCTTCAAAGACTAAAAAATATCTTTAGACGACCCAGGTTCCTATACCAGCCATGTCTTCAAGAGAACTACTATTAACTGTCATAATTAAAGGCTCTACGACTGTAGTTCAAATACTGCACCCATAATTGTGCGATGTATTTCATGAAAACACTGTGTTTCTTTTGTTTGTAAAGGAACCAGATAACTTATGGTGTTCTCAATATCCAAGGCACATAAACAACATGATGTTCTATATATAATATAATATTATTATGGTTTGTAATACACTTAAACTTCACTTTTATACTTTTTACCTTAATACTACATAGTTTCATTCACCATTCTGATCATCATCAGCTACCTCTGAAATTTGGTTGGTAGGGCTGGTCCTCTCAACGACCAATCTCGGCTCCTGCATGCCATCTAGTGGTGGGTGAATGTATCTTCTGATTAGACTGTCTTCTGCTGGTATTTCAAAATTCAGTAATTTGTATTTGTTTTTTTTTTATAATTTTTTTTTTCCAGACTGTTCTTTCTACTGGTTTTCATAGTTTTACAGGACATGAAATAGAACAGGATGTAAAACTATTAAAACTAGAAAGACCTCAAGGAAGGAAAAAAAGAATTATACCAAAAAAAAACAAAACAAAACAAAAAGTTACTGAATTTCGAAATACCTGCAGAAGACAGACTAATCAGAAGATACATTGACCCACCACTAGATGGCATTCAGGAGCCAAGATTGGTTGTCGAGGGAAGCAGCCCTGCCAACCAAATTTCAGATGAAGCTGACGATCACAATGGTGATTGAAAGTAGGTAGTACTAAGGTAAAAACTAAAGAAGTGAAGTTTAAGTGTGTTACAAACCATAATATATATGTTATGACTTCACTGTGTTCTTTCCAATATCAGTAACTACAATATGATGTTGATGTTCACTTACCACACAGCATTATGATTGGGAGGAAGCTTCCAAGTGCAAGATACGTCGCAGTTCTGTCTTCATCACATATGCTTGACACAACAAACCCTAGAATCAGTAAACAGACACAAAATTTAATCAGGCGTTATTTTATAATGAAGAGAATAAAAGAGTACCTATATAACAAAACAGCTAGCTGGTGGTACAAGACCCTTTAAAGTCTTCTTTAATGTTAAGGAATTTTTATAGTACATTTCTATACCCTCCTTAAAACTAAGTTTTCCATGAGAATATTATAGGAGAAAAATTCCTCCGACACTGGGACTTGAACCCAGGACCTTTGGCTATTCGCGCCAATGCTCTACCAACTGAGCTAAGCCGGAGTTCAATTCATAGCGCCAGATGGAAGATCTCTCCTATGATTGATTGTCCTTAATGGTCTACCTCACGGACAGACAAGTTATGTCATATGCAGTACTGTGAGGCACACTAAGTAGTGATTTTTGTGACTGGGCACCCACTGTTATTGTACAGTTAAGATTCAAGATAATCAAATCAAATCAAATCAAATCTTTATTCACCTTTAAATACAATATATTTGTACAATAGGCTTCGTCAGTTTTTGGATAGTTTTATATAATAACAAAAAAGCTAAGAATACAAATTTATATCCATAATATTTTCTGGTATATTACTCTCTAAAAATTCTTCTACGGTGTATATCGCTTTGCTTTTGAACCAAATAGATAGAATATTGTACAGTTGTTTTTTTTCAAGATTTCTTATCTTTAATGGAATTTTATTAAAAAAAAGCATTAGCAATAGATATAGATATATAAATAGAAAGCATGCAATATAGATATATAAAAAAGCAATAGATATATAAGCATTCATGAACCACAGATTATTGTCTCTGTTGGACAATACATGAGAATACCATAGGAGAAAAATTCTCATATAATGTCCAACAGGGACAATAATCTGTGGTTCATGAATGCTTATAATATATCTACCAAGTTTTCCATTTTTATAACACATTGAAGTTCTGTCCATAGACAGCAAGCTTTAAGATTGTCAAACAGTTGTCCAAGTTCGTACAAGACAGTTGAATTTAACATTATTTCTATATTATTCCAGTTGGGACATAGAACTATATCCATATATGAGGAGTGTGTATATCTTGCGGGGTGTCCATAAGGAGTGATTTCACAGTCTATCTATATACAGTATTTATTTGAATATAAGCTCCACTTTTTTGCCTAGATTTAGCCCAGTGAAATACACATGAGGCTTAAATTTGCTTAAAATGAGCACAACATAGCCAGTTGATCTACCGTGCCTGGTTCCCCTCTTCCAAGCACTGCCACTTATCGATTATCTCCAAGAAAATCGATATATTAATTGATTAAACATTGAAAATATGTCAATTTTAATTGAATCACCGTAGAAAATGCGTAAAATTTAAACTGATGGTAACTGAAAGTGGAATTACAAAAAATTTAAAAATTTCAAGAAATTCAACATTATGAAGTGTAAATTACTGATTTCTTTTTCTCTACTGTCAGTTTTAATTAATGTTTGATGAAATAAAAATATATTTTTATAATCTGAGTCAGCTGATACTTTCTTTTTCTTATTTAAGGCCTATTTCAGCTAAGAAATGTGTTACTTTGATGATGCGAAATGAAGCAATTTATTATTTCACTTTGGGGTTAATTCAATCTTTTCCTTTTACTTTAGTGCCAAAAAGGCAGGTGCGGCTTAAATTAAGGATGGCTTATATTCGGGTAATTATGGTATCTAACAAGCACTCAGTTTTAATCTGCACAGATAAATTTAAAACAGAGGTTTAAGTGGCAGTTGTAGAACTCACCAAAGCACATTCCACACAGCCCATTGAGTAGCGTGAGAACGATGACCCAGCCAACAGGTCCAATCATGACAAGATCAAATACAACAAATGCAAAGATAAGAACCATCGCAGTCTGTAGAGACATAACTACAAACTGCGTCAATGCAAGTGAGAACAATATTTCTGGGGGCGTCACACCTGGAACAAAGAAAATAAAATCAGGTAAACTGATGTAACAAAGTGCCAGTATGTTTCTGTTTAATCAGTTATGAGTGCAATTATTTTATGCAGCATACAAAAAAAAGGAAAATTGGCCAGTTTCGGGATTTTAACCATGGAACTCCAGAATGTGAGGCCAAGACGTTACCATCTCAGCCACCTGGGTCAGTTTAACGGTCTAGTTGGATAAGCGCATGTAAAGCAATAGTGTGATTTGTCATAGCTAAATGTATTTTAATTTCCAAAGCATTATAAGATCACAGTAAAACAATAGGCTATGTTGTCATAAATTCTTTCGAATACGTATATTACCATAAAATAGGCACTAAATTGAGCATTACTCAAAATTCAATAGGGTACTTCTCATGGATGTCATAAATGCGTATACCAAGTTTAATGGAAATCCGATACAGCGTATTTGAGTTATGGCGCCTTTCTAATATAATCTATTAAAATAGGCACTAAATTGGGCATTACTCTGGTACCGGTGAACCAATTTGGTTCAATATCAATAGGGTTCTTCCCATGGACATTATAAATGTGTTTTCCAAGTTTCATGAAAATCCGAAAAAGCGTATTTGAGTTATGGTGCATACAGACATACGGACGGATGGACAGACATTTTTCATCCCCACACAAATCTCATAAAGTACCATACTGGCACTTAATACTGGTTAATTTGAAGATCAGGGAAAGAAATATCAAGTCTCAAGAAGGTAGTCCATTGTTTTTACATAATTATGGTACAGCATTAGAGTCTGCTTGGAATTTTGAGGAACTACTCCTTCCTTATTTGTTCCATGTATATGAAACAGAGTGGCTTGTATCCATTTTAAATATTGTGCTTTAGCATGCAAAATAAAAATAAAAATAAATTCAGATAAACTGATATAACAATGTGCCAGAATGCTTTTGTTTAATCAGTGATAATTCCAATTGAAGTATTTAGTTTTATAATGGTGTAAGTGCCAAAATTATGATTTTTCAGCTGATAATTTTAAATAGATCTATGTACCCAGACCAATGCATTACAGAAGGATCCAAGGCCCAGGGAAAGCCACGATAGTAGCAATATATTCCAAGATATAGCGCTGGGTCTATCTCCGGCAAGTCTTTCTGTGGATCTATGTCTTGTTTTCTGCACAATCATGATTTTGGCACTTAGACCCTTATAAAACTAAACGCTTCAATTGTTCACCTACTGTATTATAATTGAATGCTTACCTCCTACGAGACATCTCTCCAACATGCCCTCCTTTCTCTCCATGAGCATAGCGCCAGTGGTTAGGGCCACAGACAAGAAGAATATGATGCTGTGGACAGACAAGAACATGTTGATCATATAACAATTCAATCTTATCAAATTCTCAAACAAGCTTGTTTATTAATAAATGCTATTATAGGCTCATTGCATATGTACTATTGTTATATTAGCATATAAGATTGTATACTTACGTTAGAATAATACCTGGAGCTGCAAAGTTGGTGAAGTCTGGATTTCGAGGTCCATACACTGGATCATTAAACTAGATAACAAAAGAACAGTATCAGTAACAAAACAACAAGGGAGAAATCACAAATAAAAAGAAAGGAAATACATCAAAGTAATGGAAGAAGATGAAAAACAAAACAAAAATAGAAACAGGGAGATATGAAAAGAAGGGTTTAATAAATAGAAAAGAAAAGAGTAATATTTAGTAATATCTCAGCTTTTAAGAAGCTGAAGTGATCATATGCTTTACGGAAAAGTAAACATCCAGTTTTTTAATACACATTTTTACTTTGGCTATCAAATAATTAATAGTAATAATGAAGATGATGATAATTTATTAAAGCTTGGATTTATGAGCAAAATGCATATTTATTTTCAGACTCCTAAACATAAGCAGAAATAGATAGCTGAAATAACTGTATAGAAATGCTATTTAATATAAATTTTTGATGGAAAAAGTTAGATAGTAGGATGTTGGCTTTAGATTTTTATAAGAAAGCTGGAAGCTTTGAAGGGCATAGAAGGGATCTCAGTGGAGAGGACTTTTAAAGCTGAAGACGGCAGCAAATGTGGATGAAAGTTTCCTAAAAATTAGGGCTGAAAATCGATTAAAAATTGTAATAGAGTTAATGCTTGACTTTAATCGATTAATCGACAAACAGGTCGGTATTTTAAATGAAACCAAAGTGTACATTTAATATTGTTTTACACGTTTAATAACTACTACACTACAGATAATCAGAGGAAATCCTGAATTAATGAATACCATTATTAGTTAATTAGTGAAAAGATGTATACAAAACTTACATTTCCGGTTACTTTTTCAGCCAAGACTTGCAAAACTAAACTACCCTCCGGGTTTCTGAATAATGGGAATTGTTTGGACACAATAGGCTGAATGACACATGATGTGCCAAGGCCGGAGAAGCGAGAGAAAGGAGTTTGGTCATTTGACCCATTTCTCGAAAAACGTTTTTCAGAATTCGATTAAACCGATTAATCGGAAAATGTAATTGATCGACGATTAAATGTTTAACCGATTAATCGAGCCAGTTAATCGATTAATCGGTACAGCCCTACTAAAAATACAGGGACATTCTTTCACAGTGCCTTGTGGCACTGGCGTCAGCCGATACATGAGGTGTTTATTCAGCGGTGTTTATCCGAGTGGCAAGCTGAGTGGATTCTTATTGTTATGCTATGACTCTATGAGACTCTCAGTACAGGGCTTTTCTGTGTACCAAGAAGTCCAGTCCGTAACTCTGTGCTATTTCAGTGTTTCAGTAACTTTGTCCAGTGTGATATTTAACTGTGTACTGTATTTTCTTGTGTATATAATGCCCAGAGTATGATATTCTTTGTGGTACATAAGACGTCTTTGGTAGGAGAATTATCAGTAAGAACTTGTGGCCTCCACATAGTCCAGACTTAACAGAGTGTGGTTTTTATCTGTGGGGTACCCTTAAAAACAGAGTGTATGCAAGCAATCCTCACACATTAGATGAACTAAAACAGAGCATAAGGCATAAAATAGAGTCTCTCATTTCGGAAGAACTTTTGTAATTTAATAATAATTTCGTGAGAAGATGTGAAGTATTGTTGGGAGCTGACGAAATGATCCGTGATTTGGTGGTGGCGTGCAGGGGGAAGACGGTGTTGTGCTATAACTGCACGTGTAGGGGAGCGCTGCTATTGGATGCAGATAAGAGCTCCTCAGTCTGGCCAGGGATCATCTCGTCAGCTCCCAACTGTATGTATGGCAGCAAATGGGGAATATTTTCAACTTTTACCGGCATGGTAAGTACAAATTCTAAGATCTGGTTAACGCAGGGGCGCATGAATGGTCCATGTATTGGCTGGTGCAGCACGAGGCGCGGTACGAGCAGCCACCCATTACGCGAAACGCTGAGGAAGAATGTCCCTGTATAATTTTGCATTTTACAAAATGAACTGATGTCAATTTAGAAACTGCTATAATGGTAAGTACTGTTAATTACAATGTAGTTTTATAGTTGTTCATTCCATGACAATTTAAAATAATTAATCAGCTATATTAAAAACTTGAGAAATTCCCACTGTATTATATCTAGAGCCTGAATCTGTGTGCATTAACCCTTTCACTGCTGAGATATTGGCAAGCTGACATACCCTCCTTGCTGACATATTTTCACTGTCACTCGGCGCTAAATCCGAAAAATAAGAAGGCAGTTTTAAAATACGCCAGAACTCCGTCATCACGTTAGAAATGTTTTTCCTTGCTCGTGAAAGCAATGACTGTGTTGAAATTGAACATACCATGGCCTTGATGTGATTCCCCGCTTGTCATATGACTCGTGAGTTCAATGGCTTCTTCAGACATCACAACATTGTGCAAGGCCTCACATTTTTGGCTACAGATTGCACCACAGGGCAAGGAAAGCAATGAAAATCATTTCTATCTAACCCCAAGAGATGGCAGGACACTATCCTTTCGTTGAAACCATGTTAAAGAATTCTATTCTACGAGCAATTGTCTAATTCGTAGCACTATCTTCGCGGCAACATTGTGCAAGGCCTCAGATTTTCATCTACAAATTGCACCACAGAGCAGGGAAAGCAATGAAATTAAGTTCTATCTAACCCCAATAGATGGCAGGACACTATCCTTTCGTTAAAACCGTGTTAAAAAATTCCATGCCTTGTGGAATCGTCTCGTTCATAGCACCCACTTCGCGGGCGGAACAGTTCCGTCAATAGCACACGTAGGTGCCATTCTCCGCGCCGTCACAGTTCCGTCGTTAGCAGTGAAAGGGTTAACAAATCATAAAACATTCATGCAAGTATGTATGAATAATTTTAAAAAAAATATGCACCATTATATGCAAAACAAATGAACAAAAATCAAATAAATCATTTTGGGGGATATCTTATTCGTGGCTGTTACAGTAAATAAGGAAAGTTTCCCTGAGATTTTCATGTGTGAAGCTCCTACATCTGTCATTGAAGAAGGTCTTATACAATGAAAATGTCCTTTTATGATGTCACAGATAATATGAAAAAACAACACAACACTTTTTCAGTGAATTCCTCTTCTGTTACAGCTTTTTGGCCATCACCAAACAACATTTTGCTGATTTGACAGATTGTTTTGTAACCAGGATTTTTATTTAATATCTGACCAAGGTTGTCGAATGCAATTTTAGCAACACCATGAGTTTCTGAGGACAGTATATTTGAAATTTGATCTATCAGAGAAAGTGAATACTCTAAAGAATTATTTTGAGCCTCCAATCATGTTATAATTTCAGGTAATCTGGAGAAGAGGCTATGAATATACAAGATCTTTTTCTCAATGCCATCTTCAGAAAAATATTTCTGACCTATCGTAATGCTAGCTGAATCTTTCGCATTTAAGAAATCTATCACTGTTTTCACTTCTCTGAAATGTTCCGCATAGTATGACACAGCCTGTAACCACATACATCTGCGAGATAAAACTGGCTCAAGGGGTAATATATATATATATATATATACAGAATGGTTGCAGAGACTTTATTAACTATCGAAAAAGGGGAAAATATAATTTAATACCACATTGAAGAGTAAAACATGCACTTTTTTGTTTAAAAGTTAAAATATGCATTTCCCCCCGGAATATGCATTTATATGAATTAATAAATACTGGTCAAATTTTCTGAAAAGTGTTACTTACAAAATATAACATTTACACATACTTTTTAAAAATAATATGCATTTTGCATACAAATCCGAATTATATTTATTATTATATTGAATGTGAGAGTACCCAAACTTTTTTTTAGAAAAACAGCACTGCATATACAGGGTCTTTATTATAAGTTGAGACGGGGGCGATGGAAGGCTTGAGACTGGGCGACGGAAGGCACGCGCAGCCGGTCTGACCTTGATGCAACATCGGCACGTGCAGTTATTGTTAAAGTGTCAACATGGTGAGACCCATTTCGCTGCAGCATCGTATTTTTGTGTGTAAACATTATTTTAAGTACGAGTCTGCTGGACGTGTTCGTGATGAAGATAAGGTTTATCGAACAAATCCTCACACATTGGAGGAGCTGAAAGAAAACATTACGAATGAAATTAAGGGCATTACAGTGGAAGAACTCACTCGCGTCAGCCAGAATGTGGTTTCCAGATACAATGCCTGTATAACACAGGAAGGACGACACTTCCAACATATGTTATAAGGTAAGATATGTAATACTTTATATAGCCTACACTTTAAGCAGGGAAGCCGCGCGCGCGTCACCGGCGGCTAATGCGGACTCCGTAGCGGAGAGTGAAAACACCGGTCGCCCGGTCTCAACTTATAATAAAGACCCTGTATTAATGCAGAAATCCATCTCTGAGAGAGCTGAAGAGTAAATAAGCCAACAGAGAAAATGTTATAAGAAAAGCAATACAGGCTAATATAATATCTGTGATACTTACACGTATGGGAATTGAAGCAATTTTTGGGTCTATGCCACAAGCTGACATAAACGCCTGGGCAAAATCGAGATATGATTCATACAAGAACCTCGTCAACATGTAGCCTATATGCTGATCTGAAACAATACAAATCCTCTATCAGTTTCATAAAAACAACCAAGCCTGTGTAAGTTACGACTCCAAGCTTCACGATGCAGACAGCCTTTTAGTATGGCACTTGCGTTCAGGGGCGTATCCAAGATGTCTTTTCGGGAGGGGCTGTGATAAGCCTAACATTGTTATCACTAGGGCTCAGAAGTTGATGATCTGAAAATGCCTGAAAAATGACCTATACAGTGTGTCCAACTGAAAAGCTTTAAAATAAAGAACAGACACACCGAGGGAAAAGGGGGTGTGGGGGGGCGAAGCTAAATACAACACATTATACTAAGATACCGTTAATAACAATATGGTACAGTTCGGAGTTTGTTTTTATCACCGCTTTCATCTGTAGCAACTAAAAACGGACCTTGAATAAGAGCCTAAATAATCTGAAAACCGGCAGAGTTCTTTGGAGGGAAAGTTCAGCTCAAATTTCTTTTTTCAAAATGGCCTCCTCTTCACCCCTCATAGCCATTACATTCCTCCCACAGTTTTAATTCTTTAATTTTTATTTTTATAAGTTTATGTT
This sequence comes from Ectobius pallidus, assembly GCA_964059195.1. Lineage (NCBI taxonomy): Eukaryota > Metazoa > Arthropoda > Insecta > Blattodea > Ectobiidae > Ectobius > Ectobius pallidus. The sequence continues at coordinate 168,335,666 of CAXKWD010000007.1, forward strand.
CTACATTTATAATTGATTGTACACATTATACAATAATATAAGAATACAACACTCTGCATGTTTTCAGCTTAAATCTGTTCTCAACTCGCTAAAAAAAAGGACAGCACTAAAAAAAAAAGGACTATTAAAGGACTTTTTTTAATAGTCACCATTTTAAAGGACAGTCCTTTAAAAATAGGACTGTTGGACACACTGCCTATAATATATTCTTAAATTTATGGAAATATGACATGAAAAATTGAAAATATGATTAAAGATTTCTACATATATATTTAAAAAAAGGGAATATACAGTAATACATTAATTAATAATAATAAACAAAGGACAAGACTTAAGTTTTCATATTCTACTTTCATAAATGTTTTCTATTATTGTTATGTTTACTATATTCATGAACTAGCATGTGCCCGCGGCTTCGCCCGCGATAATTATTTCAAAAATTAAAAATTAAGAGCATAATAGTTAAATCATTATATTTATTAACACCTAAATCACGTGGACTACATACCACGATTAGATAGCGTCGCCTGGTAAAAGCGATCTCAGATTCGAGTTCCTTGGCCCAGAAAATCCCTGCATAGACAGTTTCGTCCAAATCGAACAATGTTTAACCATATTTAGGTCTATGTTGATTATCCCTCTTCCGTGTAGGTTGAAAATTTCATATGTCTACGGGCCTTGACATTCTAAACAAATGAATCGTCCAGGATGGACTTACAAAATCAAGCGATCGCCCGCGATAATTATTTCAAGAATTAAAAATTAAGAGCATAATAGTTAAATCATTATATTTATTAACACCTAAATCACGTGAATTACATACCACGATTAGATAGCGTCGCCTGGTAAAAGCGATCTCAGATTCGAGTTCCTTGGCCCAGAAAATCCCTGCATAGTCAGTTTCGTCCAAATCGAACAATGTTTAACCACATTTAGGTCTATGTTGATTATCCCTCTTCCGTGTAGGTTGAAAATTTCATATGTCTACGGGCCTTGACATTCTAAACAAATGAATCGACCAGCGTGGGCTTACAACATTCAAGCGATCGCGATGCTTTTATTTCCACGGTATGACAAAAATAGCCAAAGCCAACTGCAATTGATTTGACATTGAAATTTATTACTGAAATCTGATGCTTCGACAGCACTAAAATCACGTTTTCTGCCAGTTTTTCACTCATAACTCGCGTACGAAAGCTAAAATTAAAAATTCGGCTTCGAGGTGCATTCGCCCACCTTTCAGTCCATCTATCATTAAAATTTCAGATCTCTGCGTTCAGTAGATTTCGATGGGCATCGTGGACAGACAGACAAACAGCATGTGCCCGCGGCTTCCCCCGCGATAATTATTTCAAATTATAATTATTAACACCTAAATCATGTGGAGTGCATTCCACGATTAGGTAGCGTCCCCTGGTAAAAGCGACCTCAGATTCGAGTTCCTTGGCCCAGAAAACCCCTGTATAGTGAGTTTCGTTCAAATCGAACAATGTTTGACCATATTTAGGGTTGATTATCATTCTTCCGTGTAGGTTGAAAATGTCTTATGTCTGTGGGCCTTGACACTCTAAACAAATGAATCGTCTAGGATGGACTAACAAAATCAAGCGATCGCGTTGCTTTTATTTCCAAGGTATGAGGTATGATGACAAAAATAGCCAAAGCCATCTGTAAGTGATTTGATATTGAAATTTATTACTGAAACTGATGCTTCTAAAACGCAAAAGAAATGCACGTTTTCTGCCAGTTTTTCACTCACAACTCACGAACGAAAGCGAAAATTAAAATTCCGGCTTCAAGGTGCACATTCCGACCCTTTAGTCCGCCTATGTATAAAATTTCAGATCTCTGCGTTGAGTAGATTTCGCTGGGCATTGCAGACAGACAGACGGAGGACAGACAGACGGAGGACAGACACTTCCTTTTATTAATATAGATGTCTCTTAGCTAAGGAATTATGATATCGCTTTGTCTGTAATATTGAAAAAGTTCATTCTGAAGATAAAATAAGGAAAATGGAACAAGAGAATGAAAATTTCCTAAAAAATGACTAATAGAAAATAAAATGCCAAAAAATGCAAAATAAAAGTAAGCTATTTTTGTTTGTTTTGAGGTGAGACAAATTTATACTACATTCTGCATTGTCTGAGATGTCTCAGAAAAAAGATGACATTTCATCAACTTCCGAGCCCTAATTATCACACACAATTATACTGAATTATATGTTAGAATAACGTAACTACACAACGATACTCAAACAAAGCAAGCAGTCACATCATAATCTAAAATAAAGGCATTTAAAGTTGAGTTATAGAATAAAACTCGCTTTGCTCATTGGGGGCTCTGCCTCCAAACCCCCAGTGAGGTTTCAAGACGTTATCATTTGAGTCACCTCGCTCAGTTTACGGAAATTACTTCTATCGGTAGTGTATTGCAACTTCCAAAGCCCTATGTGAACACTATAGGTAATATTGTCTACCGTTGCCATGGAAACCGAGCCCTTTTTTGGGTGTTTTAAGGGCTAAAAAATAAAAAAATCAACTTTTTGGAATTCTCCTGTGGTTTACAGCCTAAAAGCTATATGTGTACCAAATTTCAAGTTTCTAGCTCATCTGGAAGTGGGCAAACATTAATATCAGTGAGTGAGTGGCTTTATATTACAGGGATTAGGTTTTCTTGCTTTCCCACTATTGGAAAATTTATCAAGCACCATTTCAAACACTGCTCGCTCTGTCATTATAATCTACCCGAGATGCAGTACTGGCAGCTTGATCAACTGTTAGTGCTAGTAGCTGAGCAGCTTACATACTGGCAAAGTAGTGCTGGCATTTCTATTTCACAATTCACCTTTCATCTTTTATGAGTCAAGATGTGCAATTACTATCTGAGAAATTAAAGTGGCCTTATGAGCAACATATTAGCATTACTTAATGTTTTTGTGGAGGGCTGTAGCCCCCTCAGCCCCTTCTGAATATGCCCCTGCTTACACTTCCCAGGGATGAATAAAATTGTCAATACTCTTTGAGGCCTTCAGCCCAAACAAAGCGCAACTCCCAGTGAGGGAAGTGAGGCGGTATGCGCCGGTATGAAACACCGGCAATGGTTTTAAATGTCCAGTGGCATACCGGCACTGGTTTTAATGGTTAAATAGCATACCATCACTGAAAATCGATTGCTATTTAATACAAATTGTTAATGTCCCTTTGAGTAGTAATATAATAATTACTCTTCATGATTATTCACCCAATTGTACGTTTTCATCACTAGTCATTTTCACTATAACTTGTGATGATCTTAAATGCCATCTTAATAACTATACCACTAGATTCTATATTTTAAAAATATTTCTCCGTAACAAAACGTTGTTTAAATAGGTCTTAAATAATTTTAAAATATCTTTATTGAAATAAATAAACTAAACTCAATGGTACTACATCCCTGAAGGGACTAGGTCTACTATCCGACCGCTCCTCATCTACCATACACAGATGGCAGGATTGGGGGCATGTGGTCAGCATGCCGACACCCACTGCTGTTATTGTTATTGTTGGTTTCAGTAACGTGAAATAAATAAAGATCTGTCAATCGACAGTACAAGATGTTCTAGTCTTGTGTTGTACTCCTGCTTGGCAATCATCTATAAAGCAGGGTTGGTTATTCATGGAGGAAGTTAATTAAAAACACCATACGGGGAGGGGATGTGCTTTTTAAAATTGAGGTATGTTAGAAAAAAAGTCTGAGATAGCATACCGCCTCTGGATTTTTCCCACTTCCTTCACTGGCAACTCCCCTTCAGCTGACACATATCCTAGCTCAATCCCCAGCAGCCATTACAAGTCCTATTTGCAAATTCTGACCACAATTTTCCATGGTTTTCCCTGGTTGTAACGTGAATGCCATGAGCTGAGTTGAGATTTAAAAGGGGGAGCGATTTTAGCCCTAGCACTGCGACCTCCTATAGATCCAGTGCCATATTTAAGCCTAGGCAGACTAGGCAGCTGCCTAGGGCGGCAGATTTGAAGGGGCGGCTTTTAAGCTGTTACTGTTTTTTAAATATATTAAACATTTTATTCATAACTCTTCAAAGTAGTAAACTAATGTAACGCAAAATGAAATAGAATTAAAATGCTAGAAAATTACAAGACCATTACAAAGACGATGTAGAAGAATTTTTGAGGGATGAGATTATTCATTTTAAAGCATACGTTAAGAACAACGAAATAAAAATATCCTCCCTAAGTACACTGTATAGACTGTTGTTTGAAAACCATATTCAAGAACAATTTTCTAATTTGGAAACTGCTTTACGAATAAGTTATTCTTGTTGACCGCTGCAACCAACTGTTCGGCCGAACGCTCTTTCTCACTCTTCAAAAGACTGAAGAATTATTTACGTTCATCCAAGTTACAAGCTAGAGTCAATAGTCTTGCCGTCCTCTCCGTGAATTTTGACATTACACAGCAACTAGACTATGAAGATGTGATCAACGAATTTGCAACGAAGAAAGAGCGCCATAATCCACTCGTTGCCTGACTTCAGTTTGGTCACTTTTTGTTACATTCATGTGGAAATAAGGGGGCGAAAATATTTTTCTCTGCCTAGGGGCACTTAAGTAGCTAAATACGCCCCTGTATAGATCTATTATGAGTTCTCATCTTGTTGCTATCAATTAAGTAGTCCATTGTTCGTAATGAACTTATCCCTCAGGGGGTAAAACTCCATCCTTTATGTATATTTTCAAGAACTATGCATTTTTGTGTAAAAAGCCATGGCACTCTTGAGAAGGAAGAAACCAGTACAAAGGCTGGCACTCAGGGGACAGCGAGGTTGATACCGACCATATTGATGCATCGCACCAAAATGGTTCTTTCTTTCTTTCTTTATCGTAGTTTTACCTCTCCCTTTTAGGATTTAAGCGACCCAAGCTGCCCGGGCCTTACAGGGCCGCGACCTGTCGGGAGAGGGATTATGTTTGGATCACATACATACTTTTTTGACCAGACAAGGACATGGAGGGCCTCTCTGATGAGTGACCAGCCCAATGCCGGGGCCACCTCCGAGACAACACGAACACATAGGACGAGACACACCATTCACACACACTCACTCTAAACAAGGCGAGGATGAGATGAAGATGATAATGACGGCCAGATGATATCTGGAGACCACAAGGGCCTAAAGTTTCCTGACATTTGTCTCACAGGTGAGGGAAAATCCCGGAAAAACCTCACCTAAGTAACTTGTCCCAACCAGGAATCGAACCCAGGCCCGCTGCATGAGTGGAGCGAACACATCCCCTGAGCCACAGTGGTGGACCACCAAAATGGTTAAAGGTTTTAAAAAATCAATACGATGTGAAGTTAAAGAATAAATAATAATTAAGGAATCGCGCACAATGTGCATTATCTTAACCTAAGACTTAACCTACTGACAAACACCCAGTCCTGAACCCAGGAAAGGGATTTTTCACTACTGAAAAATCCCCGACCCGGCCGGGAATCGAACCCGGGTCGCCGGAGTGGAAGGCAGGCGCGCTACCGACTCACCCACGGCGATGGACTATAAAATGATTCACTGCTAATACTGCTTGGTTCAAAGAACCATTCTGGGCTTTAGCGTCAAAGTGGTTATGGTAAAATTTCCTTCGTACTTACTTGACATATCCAAGTGAACTGTTATGCTTGAATCTTCCACTGTCTCGTTGGAAGCATAGCGACCTGCTTCAATTCTTTCTCTTAAGTTCTGGGAGTAATTTGAATTGAAGTGTATAGCACCCCATGCTTTCCCGACTCGCACTTGGTTCAGAGCATCCTCTTCATTCCACTGTCGTTCCTGTCATAATACAACAAGATAATTAAAAGGATTATCTATCCCAGTCTGCACTGTGGAGAAGAATTCAGATTGTAATTTAATTATTTTAAGACTTCTTCCACAGTATAATTTCAATTTGGATAAAACAATGAGGTTTGTTTCTTTAATTTAAAAAAGTGAAAGTTCTCTATTACAAGCCATGGAGGCCCAGAGGGTTCCAGGAGGTAGAGGTCTCTAGGTTTTAGACATTCAGCACGTGAAAGTGATAAGGTTGTCAGCCTTATGCACCAGCCGCCAGGATTGCTCCTGGTACTTATTTCTATTGGAGGCTGAGTTCTTTAATTTAATCACATGTAAATTGTGAGGAATTCAGAGAGATGAAGTCCTGCACTTCCAAAACTTAAGTGCTTTTTTTTTTCAATGCAGCACCATAGCAGGTAGAGAACAAAGTGTTATTTAATACAAACTTTGTGGAACTTTACACAGTGAAGCAACTATAATAAATTTAATTTACTATATGATTTGATATAAACTAAACTAAACTAAACTCCGTGGCGCTAGATCTCTGGAGGGACTTGGCCTACCACCCAACCGCTGTGTCATCTACCACAGGCAGATGGCAGGATAGGGGGACATGTGGTCAGCATGCCGACACCAACGGCTGTTAATGGTGGTTTCCATGACCGGAGCCGCTACTTCTTGATCAAGTAGCTCCTCAATTTGAATCACAAGGCTGAGACCTCCCTATCTCAGGAAAATCCAAGGAGGTACTGGGGATCGAACCCGGGCCGACAAATCTGTAGTCAGTGACGCTAACCACAAGACTACGCCGGGGGTCGAGTTGACATAAACACACTTTAATGTTTCACTTACCATATTTTAGTAAGATGTGTTTCAAGGAGCCTCCTGTTGTGGGTAGTCATTTGCAATAACAAACATAATCTATTGCTTACCAGTATTATTGTTCGTTGTCGCAATGCATCCAGAAACTGACAGCTTAGCATTTCATACTGACATCCTCCTTCCAGTGGCATGCACTGTGCTGAGGGAGCGAGCTCATCATTCACATAGGCTATATGTAGGTTCCGAGGATCTTGTCCGATTGATAGGCAGAATAAAATTGTCTCAACCATAGGAATTAACGTGATGAAAGCAAATATTCTGTAAATAACAAGTAATTAAAACAAATTAAAATGAAGTCATGTAAATAGCAGGCATATTATATATTGAGAAAAGAAAGAAAGAAAAAAAAAAACTCTTTTCATTCCACTTACGTCAATTTATAAAACTGGACTAGATTCGGGAGTGTTTCGCCCATCATCGGCTGGTGGTCGACCACCAGCACTCCCAAAACTAGTTTTTTTTATTTTTTTAAAAATTCATTATTATTATTATTTTTTTTTTTAAATAAATTGGAGTTAAAAGGTGTTTTTATTTTCGAATTTTCTCAATATAAGGAGTAATTGTTAATTCTTACTTATTCTGTAAAAAATATTTTTTTTTTCATATATCAGCTTTATTTAAGAATAGCGTGTGCCCGCGGCTTTACCCACGATAATTATTTCAAAAATTAAAAATTAAGGGCATAATAGTTAAATCATTATATTCATTAAAACCTAAATCACATGAACTACATACCACGATTAGATAGCGTCGCCTGGTGAAAGCGATATCAGATTAGAGTTCCTTGGCCCAGAAAACCCCTGTATAGTGAGTTTAATTCAAATCGAACAATGTTTGACCATATTTAGGCCTATATTGATTATCCCTCTTCCGTTTATGTTGAAAATTTCAGATATCAGCGTGCCTTGACATTATAAACAAATGAATCGATCTGCGTGGGTTTTTATTTCCAAGGTATGGCAAAAATAGCCAAAGCCAACTGTAATTGATTTGACATTGAAATGTATTACTGAAAGCTGATGTTTCGAAAATGCAAAAAATACATGTTTTCTGCCTGTTTTTCACTCATAACTCACGAACGAAAGCGAAAATTAAAATTCCAGTTTCGAGGTGCTTTTTCCGACCCTTCAGTCTACCTGTGTTTAAAATTTCAGATCTCTGCGTTGAGTAGATTTCGCCGGGCATCGCGAACAGACAGACAGACAGACACTTCCTTTTATTAATATAGACTAGTTTCCATGATGACAAGACTTCGGTATTTTAGGAAAATGGCTATTTAGTTCTTTCAGGAAAATGTGCAAAATAAATGCAGATCTTTGTAAATTTATGAAAATTATACCCACTGGGAGTAGTTTCATAGGTGCCAAAATGACTTAACATAAGGGTCAGTGCCTATTTCTTCCTTTTTTGTGCCTAAACAGGTAAATTTCAAGAACTTTTAATGTAATTGGATTGTATTACTTGATATGATTCAATATATATTTTATGTTTGTAATTTAAATGTTTCTGTCAGTATACTGAGTTCACAGAGGCTTCCTCTATAGGAGACAGTTTTGAAAATAAAAATAAATAAATAAAAAATATATAGAAAATAATATTGAAATTTACTTATTTTAAAATTTGTCTCATGTACGGAATGACACCAACTAATTTATATGTTGTTTTCAGTAGTGTTTCATATTATTTAAGGCTAACTCTTGGCCTAAGTTATTTTTAAGAAATGAAAAATCAAAAACCTTTTCTTCTTGTGAGTTATAAAAATTATTATTGCTATTATTATTATTATGAACAAATAACAAATAACATGTGATGCTGATAGTCATAAAAATGTAAAAATACTTACTTTTGTTCATATCTAATCATTAGGGGGCGGATTTCTATGACCTAAAAAATAGGATATATGCATGCATTTATGACCTAAAAAAGATTAAAATATGACCAATAAAATTTAAAATATGACTTTACCCCTTACATACTATGTATATTTTTTTAAGTTTCATTACAAATCATTTTATTAAAATATAATGCTAATTATTTAAAATATCTGTAAATTCTCAAAAAGTATCATTATAATGCAAAATTTACAAAATATGATATGAAACTTCAAAATTTCTTTAATATGCACACAAATATGCCAAAAATATGATATAAATATGCATATTAATATTAAATATGCTACAATAGTTGAAAATTTCCTAAATATGCAGTTATATGCCCAATAAAAGCCGTTCCATTTTCACCGGGATGCTTGGAATTGGGTTTAAATTAGTCAGAAGCCTGAGATAATGCAAATATGACATGTCATAGAAATCCGCCCCCTACTAATCATTTTGTGCCCCATTATATCACAATTTCTTGCCTAAAATTAAAGGATAGTTTCTAATTATATCATTTTGTAACCTATTTTAGGTGCCTAAAATGTCAAATTTTCATGCCTAAAATTCCCAGTCTAATGATGACACTAGATTTCATAACTATTTTCAAGAAAGTGCTTTCACGAAATTAATTACGCCCATTTCCTTTCAAACAAATTCCAGTGCATTGTCATTATTTTAATTTCCACTTATTACAAACACAACTTACGCAACATTTCTCCACATCCACAAGAAATTCTTCCAAATAAGTGCCCTCATCCTGTATGGGGATACGAATTTGAGATAGTCGATACAGGTCCATTCTTCCTCTTCTGGAGGGGGTAATTCAGGTTGATGCTGTAAGTCAACACTAAATCCAATCAAAACTACACAACACCTCTAGTAGAATGCTCTGAATAAACACACCATGATTAATAATAATGATTATATTCCATCCACCTCTACACCAATCACTGTTAATACGACTAGGAGGGAGGAATATTGTTTAAAATCTTCCAAGCTAAGTGTCTGGACTATTCAACTTGAGATCACATTAGAGATCAGAACATCATTAGGGTTCGGATGTTTATGTCCTAAAAAAGTGTAAAATATGACTGCAAATATGCCCTTAAAATGACTAAATATGACCAAAAAATCATAAAAATGACTTAATAAATGTTCCAATTTAAAATGTTTAATGACACTAAATTCTTACATCATATGAGGTCTAGGCCGCGGTGGTCTAGGGGTAGAGTGCCCGCCTCTGGATCCGCAGGTCATGGGATCAAACCCGGCCGCGGTCGATGGATTTTTCCGGACGTATAATCCGGGCACGGAGTCCTCCGGGAGGGATTTTAAGCTGGGGGGCCCGTGTCGTAGATTTACGGCACGTTAAAAGAACTCCAAGCCAAAATTAGAGCCTCTGGACAAAATTTCCCGGCTCTCACGTCCAAGTAATACCTTAGTTTCCTGGGGGGTTGTGAGGCGATGGGCTTACCACCTGTCCCTCTGCCCTCTCTCGGAAAATAAGCGTAACAAAATTCACACAGGTATCAGAAACCTCCAATTGGAGGCCCTTCGTCCCAACACAGAGAGAGAGAGATGAGTTCATTCAGATAATCACTTTTTAACAATTTTACAGGTGATTTACAGTTTTACTTGTAATGAATTTCTAATTTTTAAAATAATTTTCTCCTGTTTGTTTGCTTCATCAGCTCCAAATATTCGTAACATTTTGTAGATCTTTTGTGTCCCTATAAAATATGAACAACTGCATAAATTTTAAAATTCAAGTTACCTATTAATTTGGCATAAACATTAAATTAATTCAATAAATTTCAAATTTAACTCGACCATACAGTACATACGCTGTATAATTGAGGAGCGTTTTTTCAAAAGTCGATATCTACATGGATGACTCAGTGCCAGAGGTGACTAAGTGCCATCAAGAAAAGTGTTAATATTTGTGTGTATTGACGAGCAAAGATCGTATTCTATCTAAGCCAAACATGACAAACAGCCTTGCTGAATCAGTTACAGACAAAGTAATGGCTGCTAGTCATGTTTGGCGTAGATAAAATACGATCTTTGCTGGTCAATACACACAAATATTAGCACTTTTCTTGATGGCACTTAGTCACCTCTGGCACTGAGCCATCCATGTAGATATTGGCTTTTGAAAAAACGCTCTTCAATTGTGCTCCTTTATCGCCTTTACAACTAAAATATGACGTCAATTTACAAACTTGGCTATAATATGACCAAGACCACAAGAATAACCAAAATATGACTTTATATGCAAAATAAAAATGGTTTGATTAGGATAACAAGCATGCAATTCGTGTTTTGACATGTGTTTGCAGCAAGAACGAAGCTCAGGATAAAAATATGACATGTCATAAACATCCGAACCCTACTCATCATGTTACAAAATAGAATGCCTAGGTGAAAGAGCCTAAATGATTTTATTTCTAACATTGAATTCAATTGCAAAACGACAGGACTCTTAGCATTAATTATAAAAAAATTATCAATGCAACAGTTATATAAATAAGTACCACTAATTTCAGTGAGAAGGATGGTGTTGTTTTATGCTTTTGACAATCTCTGAAATATTGGGTTTTATTTTTGAAAGTTTCAGCCTTAAATCTACTGCAATATTAAAAAATCTCCCGTGGACCCCTCAGACCGTGCCTGCAGACCACACTTTGAGAACCCCTGCTCTAGACCACAATCCAGTAGCTAGAGAATGGGCATAATGTCGGGACTATTCGATATGAGACCAATGCCCAACAGCTCGGAATATTTTAAACAAGACTCTGGCCATGAAAGTCACCTAATTAAATATAAGGAGCATTCAGTATGGAGTGGTTAGAATAGCAACTACATGTAAGATATGCTGTACATTTCTGAACTGGCATAAATAAAAGAGATATGAACATAGTAGAGGGAGGAAAGAGGGAAGGAAGACATAGAAGAAGGGTAAGAAGGAAAAATATAGAAACATTTGTCCATCCACTCACAGCAATTTCTAACCAACTATTCTGAAGTTTTAACCATTTCCTAAGCCTCTTTAACCCAGGATCCTTGCTCTATTAGAATAAATCTAACAATCAGTACATCTATAGGATTCCGGCTGCTTCTTGCTAGGGTTGCCACCTTCTGGTAAGGCTAAGGTGGGACACTTATCGAATATATCCATATCGCCGATCTTCATACCTAAATTTGTACATGGAACAATTTATTAATACGAGAAAGATGGTATATATTCGTTACAAAGCCAAAACTGAACAGACTATTTAATAGTAACACTGGACGCTGAAAATGTTCTTAAAATGCGGGATGCCCTGCCAAATTCGGGACAGGTGGCAACGCTACTTCTTGCACTGCATCTATCTTTTGGGAAGAAGTGAGCTAGGTTTGATATTAGAAGTCCTATTATACTTTAACAGTGTTGATGGAAGGCAGCCAATCAGGAACAAAGGAACTTGCTGGTGAAACACTGTTGCCCTATTGGTTGGAAGTCTATGAAATTAATTAGCCTGATTTGGTCTGATTTTCTTGGAGCTGGATTCCAGACCTGACTTCAAACAGCAGGATGTTGGAAAAGTCATTACATGTCAAGGGACCAGTCACTGGGAAAAGCTATTTTACTCCAAGAAGCAGGACCCTGGAAAATCCATTTTATTTGAAGCTGCAGAAAACTAGGAAAGGTATTTTACTTCAAGAATCAGGACAATAGAAAAGGTATTTTCAGTTCAGGCAGCCAATCACTGTAAAGCAATTTCACTTCAAGGAGCCAAACACAGGAAAACCTATTTTACTACAAGAAGCAGGACGCTGGAAAATTTACTTCAAGCTGCAGGAAAATTGAAAAGGTATTTCACTTCAAGCAGCAGAGTGCCGGAAAAAAAATATTTCACTTCAAGCAGCGTAACACACGAAAATCTATTTTACTTTCTTGTTGCAGAACACTGGAAAAGGTATTTCAGTTCAAGCAGCAGGATGTTAGAGAATTTATTTCATTTCAAGTTGAAGCAGAACACTAGAAAAGCCATTTCTCTTCAAGCAGGACACTGGAAAAGCTATTTTATTTTAAGAAGCAGGACATTGGAAAAGCAATTTCACTTAAAGCAGCAGGTCACTGGAAAAGCTATTTCACTTCAAACAGCAGGACACTGGAAAAGCTATTTTACTGCAAGAAGCAGGACACTGGAAAAGCTATGTCATTTTCAAGAAGCAGGACACTGGAAAAGCTATTTCACTTCAAGCAGCAGGACACTGGAAAAGCTATTTCACTTCAAGAAGCAGGACATTGGAAAAGCAATTTCACTTCAAGCAGCAGAATACTGGAAAAGCTATTTCACTTCAACCAGCAGGACACTGGAAAAGCTATTTTACTGCAAGCAGCAGGACACTGGAAAAGCTATGTCATTTTTAGGAAGCAGGACACTGGAAAAGCAATTTCACTTCAAGCAGCAGGACACTGGAAAAGCAATTTCATTTCAAGCAGCAGGACACTGGAAAAGCAATTTCATTTCAAGCAGCAGGACACTGGAAAAGCTATTTTACTTCAAGCAGCAGGACACTGGAAAAGCTATTTTACTTCAAGCAGCAGGACACTGGAAAAACAATTTCACTTCAAGAAGCAGGACACTGGAAAAGCAATTTCACTTCAAGCAGCAGGACACTGTAAAAGCAATTTCACTTCAAGAAGCAGAACACTGGAAAAACAATTTCACTTCAAGCAGCAGGACATTGGAAAAGCTATTTCACTTCAAAGAGCAGGACACTGGGAAAGCTATTTTATTGCAAGCAGCAGGACACTGGAAAAGCTATGTCAATTTCAGGAAGCAGGACACTGGAAAAGCAATTTCACTTCAAGCAGCAGGACACTGGAAAAGCAATTTCACTTCAAGCAGCAGGACACTGGAAAAGCAATTTCACTTCAAGCAGCAGGACACTGGAAAAGCAATTTCACTTCAAACAGCAGGACACTGGAAAAGGTATTTCATTGCAAGCAGCAGAACACTGGAAAAGCTATGTCATTTTCAGAAAGCAGGACACTGGAAAAGCTATTTTATTGCAAGCAGCAGGACACTGGAAAAGCTATGTCATTTTCAGAAAGCAGGATACTGGAAAAGCTATTTTATTGCAAGAAGCAGGACACTGGAAATAGTATATTGCGATACTAGTTCCATAAGCGGTGCATACGGATCGAGGAATGAGTTTTTTCAATTTCAGAGATCCGTTATGCACTTACGGAACGAATATTGCATGCTATATTTTGCATGATGATTATTTATACAATTTAATTATATTAATTACAATATTAGCTGAAAATATTATGTATATACATTATTGAAGATATATGTAATATTTTAGAAAGTGATTGGCATGTGTTGATTGTTATGCGGACAGAATATTTGTCCTGTTAAAGTCGCCACAAACTTGGGGGCCTTGGTTCCAGCCTTCAATAAAGACCGGTTTTACTTATGGCACTAATGCTTTTTGTAATTTTTTCAGCATTGAGATTTCTTTTGTTTTCATAGCAACCAGATTGCATATGGGAATGCCAAGTTACGATCCACGGCAACAATATTCGTAAGTACCACTAATTAGTTACATCGTGCAAAAATATCTTTTGTGTAACATGTTATAATCATACACACACATACATTATGTACAGCACATTTATCATGCAGTATCATGCATCATTTTACAGGTCATCATGCACACACATAAACAATACATAAAATCATGAAGACCAGCTAGAAGGGGTGATGGGTGAAATTTATAATTGAAGAGTGTAACCCAAATACCTGCTAAGTGCCAAAAAGTTGTTTAGGAGTTACAGTAAAAAATGTATTCCTAAATGCATGAGGGACATAGCAGAGCTTCCATCTTGTGATAAATGTTTGAACTAAACTAAATACTGTGGCACATTGCCGTGTCTTGGGTCAATTGGCAATGACAAATAGATGGGTTTTGATGCAAAAACTAATTTTTTACAAAAATGGCACTTAGCAGCTATTTGGGTTACACTCTTAAATTTTTTAAATTGATTTCCTTCTTTACATTTCAAATTTTTGGAACATGCATTTATCCTACAGTATCTACATATGCTAAAAAATTATATTTCCCACCCTAAAACGCAATTAAACTATGCAATTCTTTTTTGGAAATCTTGATATACAAAAATCTTTCTTTTTGTACAAATTATATTTTATCTAGATCTTTTTACATATTTCATACATCTAGGGATGCAGAAGATCTTTTTGGATTTGTGCCCTTGAAAATAAGAGAAAAAGTATTATTTTGTCATACCGGTATTTCATTTTTTTAGATTTTCTGTAATACTGTTGCTATAGTGTAGTCTATACATTATTTTAAAAAGTGCTGAAAATATAAAAAATTCTGATAATCGTATTTACTCGAATATAATTTAATGCGCACAATTACCACGCACCCCAAACTTGATATCATTAAAAAAAAAGAGTTTGTTGGCGAATGTAATGTGCATCAATGGTAGGATAGGTATTATATTTCATATTTTGTCATAGTATTAAAGGAATAATGAACCACCGTTCGGTTTAGCGGGAATTCGGAATAGGCGGATTTCATTAATAATATCAACATATTGATGAGTTCTGGACTTCCGGGCTGTGTGGCCGTGGTTTATAGTGTCTTGTGCTGACGTTTCGCCGCGAGCTGCGTTGGGCATCTTCAGAGCGATGTATCTAGCTGGATGGTTGGCTGTCAACTACTGCACATACATTCAACGTATCGACTTGTTAAGGCGTAAATTAAGTGTGGGGAATTGTATAAATGGAGCCGACATATGCTGTAAGAAACCAGCTTTTATTCCAATTTGGTTTCAGGCATTTTCATCAAGCTTAGGCTCTATGTATGTCTGTAACTTTGTATACCAATAAATGTATGTTTTTTCATGAACGTCTTTTTAATTTCACCTATTTTTAAGTTTAAAAAATCGTTATTTTTTCTGAACTCTGTTCAGAATAGGCGGATTTTCGGAATAGCAGGACTCTATTGTAAGTGATTAGTTTCGGTGTAATTTTAACTGTGCTTATGAGAACCTGAATCATTACACCGTTAGCAGCTTTATTTGCATAGATATTTCACACAAACCCTCGGGAGTTAGAGCTGTGGCCGCCGTGATGTAGAATACCGGATGATTGGCCAACTCTTACGTGAATCACCCTGTAGAAGTTCTGTTGCTTCATATTTGATTAGCACTATACATGTATAAAGTAAAGGTCAGGAGTTCAAGCCACTATAAATTTTCTCTGCATTTTATATAAATGTTAACAGAAAGCTGTAAATAAATAAAAAATGTTATTTGTAAGCAAAATTAAACAATTAGTTGTAACCATGTGTTAAAATGTAAAGTAAAGGCTACGACATGCAGCATGCAAAACTCTTCCAATAAAATTCAAACCTAGGATAAGTCATGATGTCAACATAACAACTGTATTGTAATATGTCTGAAAAAGTTGTCTCTATTCTGTTCTGTTTTGAAGAAATGGACTAGCTTGAAAATCATGTAGTACAAGTTGAAACTTTGATAGTTGATCCTCAATGTCCAGTTTTAAGGGGTTGTTAAAAAAAAAAAAGTTTGTCCTTTACATTTTTTAAAAATCAGTATATCTTGAATAAACAAATATTTTAATATCCTCAAAATTAAAAGCATTCACATCTCCTATTTCATTTGACGACATTTGAAAAATGGAAATTGTGTTAAATTTAATTTTGTTTTTCCTAAATTTGACACTAACAGATTTGCATCTTATGGCCATGGTAAAACAGTTTTCTTCTATTATTTTGTAGGCCACAATAATAACTTCCAAGGGCCACCTATTGGATAGGCCTAATCTAGATTTAGTCTACGAGAGGGAAAACAGCTCGCAATAAAGAACTTCTCAATTCTAGAAATTATTAGAAAGTTTATACTTACAGATTGGGAAAAATCTACATACACAAAAATAAGAACAACATAATGAACTTTGACCATTCCCACAGAGGACAACCTCATCATGAATTTCATTAGATGTCCACTAGAGGATGCTGATGCGAGGATGCGAACCGACAGAATGATGGAGTATAACCGATGAAAATGATGAGGAGGTTCATCGAAACCTGGATTCAGGTTAGTAATGAAAATAAGGGAAGCAGTGTACGTAACTCATCTCAATATTATTTTTTTCAAAGAAATTCTCAGTTTAAGTCTGCAAACCAGTTGTCCAGACTCCAACTAATTGCTTCCTATCTTAATAATCAGGAAGTTTACACAGTGAAGTATTTATTAATTAAAATTAATAATGAGATGGATGTCCACATAAAATACATAGGTCAAACAAAAAGGAATCTTGAAATTAGAACAAAGGAACATTACAGGAACATAAAATATGGACAAATTGATAAATCAGCAATAGCAGCCCATGTTTGGGAAACAGGACACGAAATCAATATGGAACCGGAACTAAAGAAATGGACACAAGGACAAAGGCAACTGACAGTTTGGGAAAGAATACATATACATAAGAACAGGAACAAACTCATGAATTTTGAAATTCATGGGGAAGAGGACCTCATTAGTAAGTTCATTGGTGGCCCGCGAGAGGACGCTCATGTTGATCAACAAACAAAGGAGCATACAGATGGAATCTAGCTGAGGATGTTTAGGGATGCCTAAACGAAACTGCAGTCCAGGTTAGTGGCAATTTTTAGTGAAGTCAGTGTAATATCCATCTCATTATTAATTTTAATTAATTGCTTCCTGTTTCAGTAGATAAGGAAGGACAGTAAACTCTTGCGAACGTGTTCGGTCTTCCATAAATCCTCCCCTACCCATCTCATCTTACAAGACACCCTTCGCAGAAAAAATACTGCCCTCTCGGAAGAAGGCAAAACCACAAAAGAAGTGCGACAAAAAATAATAGAAGGTGGCATACTACCAAACTAACCATGTTTAGATGCATATAGAAATTACTTTTAAAAGGTTCATAATTTTACTTAAAAATGAAATAATTCACAATGCTGAGATATTAAGCTGCACATAGTATTTAAGTACCAGTACTGGTGCAGGATAAACCCACAGAAGTTCCCTTGGCATTTAAATGTCCGGCTTCATGCGTTCAAAGTCCTCATACATACTGAACGCATTAACTACCTCAGCACGTCCTATCGAAAGCAAGATAAGTTGCCTATGGTACATGGGACCTATTTTATAAAACAGTTAATGTTTAATATGCATTTTTATTGTGATTTCTGGTCACCATTGGAAACAAGGAATGTATTTAAATGTGAGAATTGCATTTTTCTTTTCGGTTTTGTTTTAAGCAGGACTGTCATTTATTAATATAAGGAATAACAAGTGAAAAGCAGAACTTGCGTTGAAATTATGAGAACAGCTGACATATATATGATAACTTCGTCAAGTGCAGGATAAAACCATGGGTTTTGCTACTTTTAAAATACCTGTAAGAAAATTTTATAAAGTTAAATTTCAATAATTGTTTTAACTTTCTTGATAAATAACCTTTTTCCACTTCCTCCTTGATACGAGGTGCTACTCTAAAGTTACCAAAATTCAAAAGTAGTGTGCGACCGAGTAGTAGTACAAGAAAATGCAGCTACGTAATACTTATACATCTCTTGTGAGTCAGTATGCCAAATGGCTTCATTCTGGGTGAATGTATTCAGTATTTATGAGCATTTTTCTATTGTTGTATGCATCGATTTTCACAATGACGGATGAAAGAACAGTATGTCTATTGCCTTGACAAGCACGCGTTTTCACGAGCATTTGAGTGTATACCTGCCTAACCCGAGTGAAAAACCTTGTGTGTTCACTCAGAATGAAGCCAGTGACTAATTTGTCATTATGAAATCGCAATGTAAGTGCAATGCAACAATGGAAAAACACTCACAAATACTAAATGTATGCACTCAGGCTCACAAGAGATGTATGAAGTGTCACCAAGCTGCATTTCCTCGTACTCCCGTTCAGTTGCGCCATACACAAAACTTCTGGAACAATTGGGCAACACCTCGTAGTACATAATGTTATGAATTAAGAGTTGGTGTTATTGGTTATTCAGCTGTCAAACATGTTATCAGCCAGGTTAGCTTGAGAGACATGCTGTCGATATCTAAACTTACGCTGTCCACGGGATTCAAGTCCTTGCTGGAGAGGCTTATGTTATCCCCATATTCGCCACTGATTTCTGATGTAGTATCAGGTTCCTAAATAATACATACAAGTCAACACAGAACTTTACAAATTTTCTAGCGTAAAACCATTGCAATCATACTCCTTTTCTAGAAATGTGTGAAAAAAAAGAAGAGACCAATAGAAATAAAATCAGTGTGAGTCCTAACTGTACAAAGCTCGTATGAAATTAATAATACTGGTTCGCTGAGAACTGTGGAAAGATACTAAACTTACCACACAAGCTTGACGATTCTATGAACTGCACTTCAGTCTGCAAAGGCGTTGAAGGCATTTCTAACAGTAAGAAGAAGTCATACAACATTTGGGACAAGCACTTATAACATACGAGGGCTATTTTTAAGGTCCAATCGGTCGCAAAATGAAAACCCCAGTGAAAATCAAAACTGTTTTATTTGGAACATTTAGTTACTTTCTAGCTACTTCTCTACATAGTCACTGCTCTGATTGAGACATCTGTCATAGTGTGGTACCCACTTCCCAATACCCTCTTTATAGTAGGTTGCCACCAGCATTCTACATGCCATCTTGAATTTCTTTGTTGGTGTGGAAACACTGTCCTCACAGATCTTGGGTTTATTCGGGAAATTTGCATGCAACTACTGTTTGGATTGTTCTTTTGATTCTAGATTGTCGTAACAAATCCACACTTCATCCCCTGTGATGATGAATTTCGAAAACTCGTCCCTGTCTCGAGTGACTTTCATCTTTTTCAACGGCTGAAAAAAGATCTGGAGGGACAGTACTTCCACACCAACGAACAACTTCAAAACACTTCAAAATGCCGTGAAGACCTTTCTCATTACGCTCGCGGTAAACTTCTATGAAGAGGGTATTAGGAAGTTGGTAAGACACTACAACAAATGTCTCAATCGAAGCGCTACTATGTAGAGAAGTAGTTAGAAGGTGTATCTAAATATTACAAATAAGACAGTTTTGATTTTCACTGTGGTTTTCATTTCGTGACTGATTGAACCTTGCAAAAAAATAGCCTTTGCATCTCTCATTTTCTTTGAGAATATTTTGTGAGATAAAATTCTCTGACCCTGGGACTCGAACCCATGACCTTTGGCTTTCCATGCCATACAGTTTGTAGATTTTATAGTCATATTCTCATGGTAACCACAACCTGTGCTTTTAGTGCTGAAGATACACAAGAGGTGCAGTGCGATATAGGGAAATCTAAGCTGTATATTTCACAAATCTTACTTGGCTTCCAGAGGAGCCGTGTAACATTTTCTATGGGCAATATGATAGTTAAGTGTGGGAAATTCAAAACCCTAGCATCTGGTTATATTTGTATTCTACTTGCAAATCATTAAAAAGGGGGGAGAACTTTGCATGGATAATATGCAAACCAGATAATCTGCCCATGGATAATTGGGAATATGCTGTACTAAGAAATATTTTATTCTATATTTATTTGAACATTAAGTAGAACTTTAGAATCATTGATATTCTCGATCCTCAAGGAGTATTGATACCGAATGATACTACTTTGTGAACTTGATAACTTTTGCCATACTATGTTATTAGAATACTACAATTTTTATTTACTATTGTCAACATGCAGAAGTACTTTATGAGATTGTGTGCGGGATGGGAAAATATCTGTCTGTCTGTCCGTCCATGTGTCTGTACGCGCAATAACTCAAATACGCTTTATCGGATTTTCATAAACCTTGGTATATGCATTTATAATGTCCATGCAAAGAAACCTATTGATATCAGACCAAATCAGTTGACTGGTACCAGAGTAAAGCCCAATTTAGTGCCTATTTTATGGTAATATATTAGGAAGAATTTATCAAATGCAAATCAGTTATCATGACAACATATTGTTTTACAGTGTTCATATACAACTTTGGAAGTTGCAATACAGTTAGCTATGACAAATAACACTATTCTTTAACATACGCTTATCAGACTTGACCGTTAAACCGAGTGAGGTGGCCAAGATGGTATGTATTGGACTAGCATTCTCTGGAGGTCCATGGTTCAAATCCCTTAGCTGGCCAATCTGATTTTTTTCTTTTTTGTTTTTTAAGTGAGTGTGCGATTGTCAAGATATCACAAATCTGTATAGTTCTGCTGATGCTGGATGATTTTAATATGATTTTTTAAAACACTAGACCTTTGTTCTTCCGTAAGCCCTCCTTAATGAATTAATCTGGAGCTTAACTCAGAAATCAATTAAAAAAAGAAAAAAACTTATTTTCTGCATATCATAATGGCAATTATAACTGATTAAACAAAATCATTCTGGCACTTTATTACATCAGTTTGCCTGATTTTATTACTTATTTCTTTGTGTTGTTACCTTTGGAAATATACAGCATAGATCTCTCATATTAAACCTAAGGTCTTCAATATTGAACACACACAATAATTGAATGGTGCTACATACAGCTAACAAATAGTGCTCTAAAATCTATGACAAAAACGACCATATCAATTCATGCTATTTACATTTTTTACACTTATTTTACCATTTGCTCCATCAGAAGAAAGAAAAAGTGTTTGTTAGAGAAAGTTTAGAGAGAAAACAGACAGAGAGAATGATAGAAAAAGACTGACAGGCACAGATAGAGAGACCTGAAGAGAGAAAGAAAAGTAAAAGGAAATGAGCCCAAGGCAACGAGAAAGTTATATATATATATACATATATATTGGAGATTTAGGCAAAGAGAAATAGTAGGAAACGTTGAAGAATTAAACAGAGTAGACGAAAGAGGCACAGTACACTCCAGATTATTCATGGGCAGATATTGCCTGAAGGTAGAAAAGTAGTAATTCTAATCTAAGTGTTGTAGGAAGTTTACACAGTGAAGTTAATAATTAGAACACATGAGTGGAGGTATTATACACTTACTTCACTTGATTTTACCACCGTCAGTGGTAAAATCAAGTGAAGTAAGTGTATAATACCTCCACTCATGTGTTCTAGTAATTCTAACATTCGGATTATCTTCGTTTTTTGATTACTCGTGTAAGTAATCAGGAGTTTGCTGTATTATTATGACTATCCCACTCATACGCCGCCTGTTTGATATTGACCAATAACATTTAGCAAATCCTCAGATACAGACCAATCACAGTCGTTTATCTTACAATATTCTTGTAGGCATCGCGAGGCTGGCACTTTATCGTGGTAAAATGTGCTGCTCGTTACTGGAGACGCAAGTATCAGTGTGCAGTGATTAATAATCACTGCTGCCACTAAGCGGCATGAAATCAGATTATTTTATACAACATAACTTGTTTGGAAATTGAAATAATAGAAATGTACATTGATTAAAAACACAATTTCGATTCGGTGCAAGCCAGTTCTTATGCTTTTATTCTGTTCTGCTGTTAGCTTACCTGAATGAAGTTAACTATGTCTTATATGCACAATTGGTACCACTGTATTATACCACGGTAGCTCGAATCAATACATGGATGGTTGATTCACAGTATGCCGTGATCTCACAACTGTTAGTTTTATTTTTTACAACAAAGCACGAAAGTAATTGAGGAGCGTTTTTTCAAAAGCCGATATCTACATGGATGACTCAGTGCCAGAGGTGACTAAATGCCATCAAGAAAAATGCTAATATTTGTGTGTATTGACCAGCAAAGATCATATTCTACCTAAGCCAAACATGACAAACAGCCTTGCTGAATCAGTTACAGACAAAGTAATGGCTGCTAGTCATGTTTGGCGTAGATAAAATACGATCTTTGCTGGTCAATACACACAAATATTAGCACTTTTCTTGATGGCACTTAGTCACCTCTTGCACTGAGCCATCCATGTAGATATTGGCTTTTGAAAAAACGCTCTTCAATTATTATTTATATAATCCGTTACATTTTATTCATGGAATAGTCTTAATAAATCCAACTCGAGTTGACGAGTTGCATCAGATAAATTCGTAAACTCTCGTGGGATTACCTATGATAATCAGTGGCGGACGCAGAGGGGGGGATTGGGGGGATAGATCCCCCCCCCCCCGAAATTTGAAAAAGGGCTATATATGCACTCTAAGTGGCCAGTTTTATAAACTAATTATGTATGTAAGTCTTTCTACCTATTCAAATCCCCCCCCGAAAAAAAAATTCTGCGTCCGCTACTGATGATAATTATAACAAGAATGGCTTTAGAGAGAGAGAAGAGAAAGTAGAGAGGTGTAGAGATTGAGTGAGAGATTATGATTAATAGAGAGATGGAGATAGACTTTGTTGTCACATTTGCATAGTTTGACGATGTCTTAACAACGACAACCTATTGGCTCATGTATTTTATAAACAGTATTTTCTTACGATTAATTTTCATCATACAATAACCAGACTAAAAACACAAAATACATACAAATAAGATTTGCTTATATTGCATCTACTGTACAACATGCAGAAGGAAAGTGACGTAAACAGCAAACAGACTTTGTTTAATAGAGAAAATGTTGCAATAGAATAAAGTAATTTCATAACATTAAAACCGTCTATCAGTTTATACACTTTCTGCATATCTAAGAATTTGTGTATGTACGGAGTGCTAATGAATAACACCATAATATTTTCCTTGTGCATAGAGAGGTCCTGGACAAGCAAGCTTTATTAGGAAATCCATGGTTAATGATGTAAAATGTGTATGCTAAGGGCATAAAAGTTATTACAATTTGGTGCTCATAAATTGATAATGAAGCAAAATAAGATTATTGTTTTCATTAAACTGACTTCACGCCTTCATAGTGATTGATGAAAACCTGATTTCTAATCATTCAACAACAGCTATATCACGGTTTAGAGTTTTCATTCTTGTGTCCGACTTTAGCGTTGTGTAACAAATAGTTGAATAAAAACACTTTCTTTAACGCACTTTATTTACCTTAGTAAACTTCTGGACGGCCGTTTCGCAGGTGGTGTTCCTGCATCATCAGCAGAGTGCACTCTGCTGATGATGCAGGAACACCACCTGCGAAACGGCCGTCCAGAAGTTTACTAAGGTAAATAAAGTGTATTAAAGAAAGTGTTTTTATTCAACTATTAGTTTTCATAATCTGCAACATTTATAGACTAATCACATGACTGTATTTGTTTTGTACAGTACACAGGCGACGAGTTTTCGAAATACCGAGTTATTGGGAATAAGAGCTTAAAAATTAAAAATGTGTTTATTAGCATCAAATATAACAATCAAAACAAGAGACTTGAAATGCTGAATGCAGTGATTTCATGACTCCAGATGTTGGCGGCAGAGTCCTATGACATGGGCATATAAATGTTGGTGCAACAGTAAGATAAATCTTAAAATAAATAGGAAGTTTATACAGTGAAGTTACAAAATATCTACTAATACTCGAGATGGAGATTTTACATACATATATACAAACATACATACATACATATATACATAGATACAAGGCTTTTTGCTAAGCAGTCCTCCATCCGGCGTAGCTTTATGCCGGACGTTGATTTGTCCTCCTT
The DNA here is from genome assembly GCA_964059195.1 of Ectobius pallidus. Taxonomy (NCBI): domain Eukaryota; kingdom Metazoa; phylum Arthropoda; class Insecta; order Blattodea; family Ectobiidae; genus Ectobius; species Ectobius pallidus. Next base: position 168,359,955 of record CAXKWD010000007.1, read on the forward strand.
TTCGAGACTCTGATGGATTGGTAAAGCGTATTAATAAAATTTGTATTTTCCCGTATGTTCCTGCCAATCCTAAGGTTGGCACGCTTGTCGATACTATCATTTTAGTTGGTGCCACGGAAAAATCTGAATCTATTCCTAACGTTGGCACGCTTGTCCATACGATGATAGCGTACTATCATATTTTGTTTGGTGCAGTACGTGGCGTTGGCCGTACTGTTGATTGTTATTCAACTCTCCATTTGTATTGTACATTCTTTGCAGTTTGCCGTGTTTTTCTTCAATTACCAGAATACCAAAACAAAACACTTCTTTTAATCCTCAGTGGGTCAAAGAATTTCAGTACATTTCAAAAAGCAGAAAAGCAGTGTATAATCATTTATTTTATATAAATGCAGTTATTAAGTAAAATTAGTCAGGGTTATACCATGTAATATCTGCTGTCCAGCCGTCCATGCCCGAAGTTTTATACTATGCTAGATTACCGAAGAAGTGTCCTCCTTTCTGACATTTTAGAAATTGCCACCCTAATATATACATACATACAAACATACATACACACATAGAGTAAGATTACCTCCACAACGTCTCTGGGTTTTTACGTATATACCTTAGGAGCGAGTCTCACCGCTCGTAGAGTTCCTGGCTAGGGGAGGTAGCTGCACCCTGATTGGCTCAGCTCTCCTATCCCGCTCCACGTGTTGTCTGTCTCTCTCGCAGCGGCATCATCCCTCAACTCAACTATTATTGTATTTTCTACGACTGACGACGACATGCTGCATGATGTTCACTCTCTGCCCAGCGGTAGCTTACTGATCTTACGCGCATCTTGGTAACGAGACGTAACGAGAAGCTCGCTGGCTGGGTTTGTCTTCAAGGCCAGAGACTTTGTGGGAATAATCCAACTCTACATACATACATTTTACATATATACTTCAGTGAAGTATGTATATAAAATCTCCATCTCGATTATTAATAGTAAGATAAATGCCTGAATAACGGGGGCAACTATGTTGAGAAATAGCCAGTGAATCTCTGCAAATATTACAATAAATATTTTTTGCTTATTGATGTTTTTGTTTTCTTTATCGGCGATCGGAACTTATTTTCTGGATGACCCTCGTATATGCATAACGACGACAATGTTAGCATAAAAATATGCAGCAAGTATGCTGCCAAACAAATCACAGAAACTAAAGAAAACGCATTCTAGCAGTAGGAAAGAAAATTGAAAGAGCAAAAGGAATAGGCACAATGATTATATTCCGTCAAATCATGAAACTTGAGAATAAGATGCATGGAAACCAAGAACATAAATGACGGAAGGTGCAATTTTTGCAAGTTTTTGAGTCCTGTCAATTGACGGGATTAGAGTCAAAGTGTTAACAAAAGTTGCTTGTCTTCATCCCCTCTACACACAGGTAAAATATTGCAGTTTTATTCATTAACACTCTGTATGTATGTTTTTACTGATCAAGATGAATTAGTATACAATTCATAAATATCTCCAGGCCTTGGTCTGTGGTCAAGGGTGTATGTTGCACCAAAGTTTTATTTTCCAACTGTGGGAACTAGTTCTTCTATCTTTGAATTCTCAGGAGTAATCATTGGTCGGTCGATAATGTGGCTGTATATATATATATATATAGTGGTCGGACTCACAGCTACTTGGCTGTTGCTTATTACTGATTTAATTAGGGCTGTGATTTTGATGGCCTACAAATTACCAAAAGAACGGCTGCAGGGTCTAGTGGTTAGCGCTGCTAGCTATGGATCTGAAGGTCTGGGTACCTCCTCGGATTTTTCTGAAGTAGGGAGGTCTGGGATGGGGTGCACTCAGCCTCGTGAGACAAACGAGGAGCTACTTGACAAAGGAGTAGCGGCTCCGGTTCAGTAAGCCATCAATACTGGTAACGGGAGTCGGTATGCTGACCACATGTCCCCCCAATCCAGTCATCTGCCTGACAGGGAACTCGAATCTGAGGTCGTTTTTCCTAGGCAATGCTTTCTATTCATGGAATGCATTCCAAAGCCGGATTTTTAGGTGTTTCACTATAATTATTAATCATTTAGTTTATGAATGATCCGCGTGTCAGTGTTAATAAATATAATGTTTTATTTATGTTTCTCTTAATTTTTAATTAATTATCATGGGTGAAGATCTGCTAGTAAATGATAATAGAAAGTTCCAGAAGTCAAGTAGAAACATAAACTTAAATATACAGAAAAAAATACAGCCACATCATCTGCCGATTGCCAGGACTTGGAAGAAGACAGGAACAAAACATGTTGCACAACATATGCCTTGACTTTGTGTTTTCAAATAATCAATTATAACATAAAGAGCCAAAGAGATTCCTAGAATTCCGAATCTATAGAGTTTGGTATTTACAATAAAACCTCTTCTATACAGGGAAGTATAGAACTAATGTTCTTTTTCCGTTCTTATTTTTCATTTAGAAAACTTTTCAATACTTTCCTTACCTAAAATATAGGGTGAGCAAATGTAAAATTATAATCAGTGGCAGTGTACCTCGTCTGGAGCGGGCGGGCCCATGACTTCCTGCATGTAACTGCTGCGCCGTCGCTTCCCTTGGTTCTGCAGCTTGCTGAGTTTGAGGAACACGGCTTCCAGTGACTCGCAGTTGTGGGTGTGAAGCAAATGTTCGGGAGATTCTTCTGCTAGGAATTTCCCTCCTCTCATTAGACCAATCTGTACACAAATTTACACTCTATAAATTTCACATACGGGTATATACAGTGGAACCTTGTTAGCACGTTCCTCATTACCACGTTTTCCCGCATAGTACATGGAAGTCCCGGTCCCAATCTTAATAATTACATATTTAAATGTTTCTTTAACACGTTTTGGTTTCACGCTTAGTACGTTCGTATTAGGCTCGCCAACCACACATTGCTGAACACAAACCTTGTTTTTCGCATCCGATCGGGTGTTCTTGATGCCAGAATTCTTCTACTCTCTGGTGTCCAAATCTCAAACTTTGCTCTATGGGACGTCAGCCATTTTGATTGCTTCTCATTGGTGAGTTTAACTTCGTGCAAATTTTCAATCATCAGCTGTTAGCTGCCATTTTTATTATGATAATTTTGTTGTTTTCTAGGTAATGAAATGTTTTAAATTTTGTATGGTACGTGTGTAGAGAAATATTAGAATCTTGAAGAAATGTAGGCCAAAAAAGCAGATCGTGCTTCTCATGTGGATATTGGATCGCATTCCATTAGCAATTTGTGTCTGTGGCTGTGACTGTGACTTTGTTTACCATGTTTGTCACGTGTGAAGTTTTGCACAATAATTTACACTTCCACTTATTTTATGTTTGTTAATAGATTGTGGAATGCAACTTGTTTCATGTGTGATCTTTCAGAATAAAGTGGATGCTTTTTGTTAATTTCGTCTGGTTTTTCATTAAACATGGCTCTCATACATTCCTTCAATTTCAGTAAGTTTTAATTTTTTCAAATCAAATTATTAAGCCTACGTATTCATTTATGTAATATAAATCTCTCGTAACCGGTGCTCATAACTAATGGCTGGGCATAGAAGCTCCTGTGTGTCACTGTGGGTAATTGTGAGCCATTTGGATGCACTTTAGGCTGTATTGAGCAACTTAGAAAACATATCTAGATATTCCCACCGATTTTTTTAAATTTTCAATAGTACGTTTTCCCGTTTATGACGTCTATTTTTTTCGGTCCCATAAAAAACGTGTTATCGAGGTTCCACTGTACTGTATCCCAATCTCAATATTCTTTTGAAAATATGTTTTTGACCTGTAAGTTTCAAAGTTCATTAAATTGTTTGAAATTCTTTATTTCATTAAAAATGCACCAAATAATTTACCATTATTTACCAGGAACACTGATGATCTGAGAGTAAAAATTACTCAAGCTTTTCAACAAATCACCTCTCTTATGTTACAATGGACATGGGCTGAATTGCACCACCGTTATGAGTTATGCAGAGTGCGCTATGGGGGTCAAATTGCTGAAGATGGCACTCAAGTGTGGTGCTCATGGAGCATTGGCAGTATTTTTCATCATTGTCTTTGAAGTAGTTTTCGGCCTTAGGCAATTTAGAATGTTAGGTCTACAATTGGTGCTCAGAGATGACCATATTAGCAAAAGCCTTATTATAAAGATTGGAAATCTGAAAAATTGACGCTTAGAATGTTAGGTCTACAATTGGGCTAGAATAATGAGATTTTGTTCTCTTGTGTTCATTAAACATGCAACTCACCATGTTTGCCTGCTTAGTCTCATCGATGTAATGTGTCGTGATGATGATAGTCATCTTGTTAGCTTTGGTCATCGCCACTAGATGGTCCCAAATACTAAAACAAACAAAGCATTTATTTCATCTTTAAGTTAATATAATTCATTTTAACTTCTCGTGACCAATAGGATAGCTTAAAACTTTAAAATCGGCTAATGAGAGACAGAGAGAATTTGAGTTTAGAGCCCTTCAACGTGTAAGGTCATGGGGACTCTTGAAGGTGGGGGGAGATAGGACATTTATTCACACAACACAAGATATAATAAAAGAAAAGACATACCTTACCAAAGATTGACTAAACCATTAAATATTAGGACTAAGAATGTACAATAAGTTATCATTACAGTTACTGTATTTTACGGACTATAAGATGCTCCGTGTCATAGGACTTTACCACCGATGTCTGGAGCCATGAAATCACTGCCGTCTGTACCTCAGCATTGTTGTGGAAACATTTTTCTGCCAGAAATCGCTTCATGAGACAGAAGAGATGAAAGTCATGAGGTCGGGGATGTAGGGTGGATGGTTGAAGATCTCCCATCCAAACTGAAGCAACTGATTCCGTGTGGTGTTGGCTGTATGGGGCTGTCCATTGTCATGCAAAAGCATAATGCCTCTTGTCAGCATTTCACATCTCTTGTTTTGGATTGCCCTCCTCAGATTTTTCACCCATGTTTCATCCCCAGTGACAACATTGGCGACAAACTTATCACCTTTCTCTTCGTACCATTGGCAGCAGAGTCCTGTGACACAGGCATACAATTGTTGGTACACCGCTGAGATAAATACCTCGATAATGGTGCTAACTATGTAGAGAAGTAGCCAATGAATCTCTGTAAATATTGCAATAAATATTTCTTATTTATTAATTTTTTGCGCTAAACTTGAGAATAAGGTGACCGCCGTCACAACCGGGCCGTACCGAGTGGGACCAAGTATACAATGTCGCCAATATTATGAACATGATTACATGCCGATTGAATTCGGCAGATAAACGACTGTTGTATGTATGTGTTGGGATGTTTTATGAAAGATGAGGAAGGGTAAAAAAGCTTCTGCAATAAGAAGTCTAGGTCCGTGACAGGTTATGTTAGGTTAGGAACAGTCATGTTAGTTTAGCAGCAGTATTCTGCATAGCGGGGGGTTTGTGCCATGTAACAATGTTTTACGAAAGGCGTGGAAGGATAATAAGGCTTCTAGAAGTAGTGACAGCCAAATTCTAGGTCAGTGACAGGTTATATTAGGTTAGAAACATTTGTATTAGTTTAAGAGAAATTTACTGAATAGCATGGGGTTTATCATGTCTCACATTGAATCTTTAATGCGACGGGAAATTTTATCCTTGCACTGATCGTTTCTCTTTTCTTCCCCGCGGCTCGGAGGGGCACGGTCACTAATGGCAGAGCATGGCTGGCTACGCTATTCTGAAGGAGTTCCATTTTTTTAGGTGGAGGGAAAGGAAATAGACATTAAATCCATGTCTGGGATATTAATACAAGTAAGAATCGTTTTCTTTATCAGTGATCAGAACTTACTTTCTGGATGACCCTCGTAAAAACTGGTTTACGGTGGTCACCTGGCTTAACTCCACATATTAGGGTACGAACAAGACGCAGCTTGGTTGGTCCCCTTCCTGGTTGCTACGCTGTTGAGCCAGGCGCCGGGCATGAAGTGTGTATGCGCAAGACGCAGCCTGGTCGCTCAACTGGCAGGTCGCATGTTATGGATTAAGTTTCTGAATTATCTCCTTTTTGATTTCCATTTCTTTGTTATTATATTCTCATTCATAAGGTTTTGAAGACACAGAAGGCAATGGGAATGAATTTATGAATTTAAACTCATTACAGGAAGCTTCATCAAAATTAGTTACATGTAAAATATGTCACAAGAGTATTTCACTGTTTCACAGAGTTACTAAATTGAATGTGTATTTTATAGTAAATTTAATGCTTACAGCTTTTCTTCAAAAAGTTTTCGTTGTAAACCCAATACTTTAAGTGCTAAGATACAAAATTCGCCGAAAAAGTGGCGTAAAAACTTTTTTCGGCAAAAAAGTAGATTTTTGGCTGGGAATATACATTTTTTAAACGGTTTGAGATGGAGAACCAATGTATGCATAGAAACATTATTATTATTATTATTATTGTTTTCTTGAGTTGGTGTGACCATTGTATTCAGTCTTCAGAGCACAAGAAGACAATAAAACGAACACACTTAACCCCGCAACACGAAAATTAACATAATATAAAATTATTAGGTTACTATAAATTATACAAAAAAACTGAATATAAACCATACAAGTCACCCTCGCCATACAAGTCATGGTAGCCTTGAATGATCTCTACAATCCCTTCACTGAGTAGTAACAATATTTATTTTGGTTGTCTAAGCCGATTACAAAGGATAACTTATAAACAGTCCTTTGTTTGTGTAGTGATTGCGTAAGTATACAAGTACAACGCCTGAATCTAGACTACACGCTAGCGGCTGGTCGCATGAAAAAAGAGACCTAGCAATCTACCAACAAACTGCGGCCTGACCAGTTGGCTGGCAAGAGACCATCCAAGCTGCGTCTTGTTCACCCTCATAAGAAGACATGACCTCATTCTTCCTGCTGCCTGCGGCATGCGACCATCCCGGTTCCGTCTTGCGCGTACCCTTAACCTCAAAGCATTTTTCTGAAGAATAAATAATTATTGAGCTGAGAAATGATTGCATTACAATAATATATCATAGTACCGATGTCTACAGTAAACCGTAATAAGAGTTTCTGGAGGTACTTACTTTTGCCTTAATACTGGATCAACGCCTACTGTTGGCTCATCTAATATTAGAAGCTCTGGATCATGCACCATTGCTATCGCCAAAGAAACCCTCCTCTGCTGGCCACCACTAAAACACAAATAAAACATTATTTGTAAAAACTGAGTACAGGAAGTTAGCATAAGGTATTTTGGAATTTTGTTAGAACATGTTTCAGAGGGAATCTCTTCTATCATCAACTGATCCTACCTGGTTTATCTGGTGGTGATTGTATTAACTTTATGGAATAAATTATTCTAATTTCTTCAACATAACCTACTACTAGGACATATAAAACAAATAAAAGAAAGTAAAAAAGGTTAAAAGAAATAAAAAAACATCTAATCAGCCAGACCTGGTATTAAATTAAAGAATATAAAATCAAATGCTCGAAGAGAAAGGATAGTAATTCTTACAGGGTATTATTTTTTATTATATTAAAATTGTGTTATATTTAATTTATATTGTTTATGGAAATTTATTTATTTATTTAAAGACTCAAATATGGCAGTAATTTCTTGTTTAACAACATAAATTCATGTTCTATATTCAGTGATGGGAAAAGCACAAAAAGAAAGTAATTGAGCTGAATTAGAATTACCTGAGAGACATTTTACTTAATTACAATTACAAATTACTTCTTCCAAAAGTAATCAGTAAAATTACAATTACATTAAACAATTACTTTACAAAATGGCAGTACCTAAAATTTCCTTGTTTTTGCTTTTGTTTTGGGCACAAGCCCAAATTATTAATGAATGAAACAAAAAAAACACATCAATGAGAATATTTTCCGAAACATTGAGTAACTTTTTGTTAATATTAACTTTAATTTGGATATAAATTGCAAAAACAGTAGTGATGACGATGTAGCAAGCGAGAATGATACTAATACCATAATGAATAGAATGAGAAAGTGTGATGACTTCGCCGCTAATACAATGGTGGGTATAGGGAGAGCGGCGGTCCACCGAAACACTGGCAGCACCTTCGTTTGCGTTTCAACTTCTCAATGCTGCATCATGATAGTTTGGCATCTTTTGATTAAACTCGCAATCTTTAATTAACCTTTGGTCCTATTTCTGTGACATTTGTGCAGAAATAATCTGCACAACACAGTCCTTCTGATGGTTAAAACAGAGATTTAAAAAATGCGGACATAAATGTTTCTATTTCATTATATAAACATCACCAATTACATAAAATTCATGGAGGGTGAAACGGAATTTGACTATGCGACAATTTTTTTCATTTTTGTGTCCCGTAAAAACTTCAAGCGAGAAAGTTTTAGTGGAATATTTCAACTTTATTTTAAATTCAGTACCACCTTTATATCTTGAATGGTTTGCGAGTAATTGAGTGGTAATTATTCCTGGCGCACAGCCGTCTGAATGATGTGTGACGATCGTGAAATGTTGAGGGTGAAGCAAATTTGACTATGTGACATTTATTACTTTATTTTTGTGTCCAGAAAGAGATCAAGCATGTAAGGTTTAGTGAAATATTTAGATCTTATTATAAATCGAGTACCATCTATATATTTATAATGGTTAACGAGTAATAGTAATTACTCTAAAGCTAAAGCTATCAGAATGGTATTGCGGTATTAGCAGGCATCTTTTCCATAAAATACCAGCAATAACGTAAAATTTTTACATAATTTATTCGTGGACTCAATAATAATACTATATTAACTGACTACTTGTACCCATACTGCAAGATTGGCCCGTTGGGGAAAAGGAGCGAATGAAGCTTTTTTCTAACTTAGTAAATCTGCACTACTTTTATTTATGCATTTATTGGATTATTTATCATATTTTCTGTTCACTTATGTTAGTAATTTTTATATATAATTATTATAGCAAATGTCTTATTAGTTTAATATCTTGATCCTTTTTTTAATAATATAATTTAACAACATAAGACGTACATCAGTTACAGCGAACGGCGAATGGTCGAGGGTTTGAGCAAATAGCGGGCTGTAGTTAAGGCAAGAGGATTTAATTTTTTTATGAAAAAATCAGGGAAAATGCTTTGAAATATTGTGTGATATATGTAGAATGCATTGCAAAACAATTTTTGCGTATGTGCGTCTTTATCGGACGTTGAGACGCCAATTTTAAAGATCACGCGCCCTATTTTTGTAGTGCTGCTTATGAAATTTTCCATGCCCTGCAATTCACAAACCATCCCTTAGTTTATATTATCTCTGTTCACATAATTTGTACACAGATCTACACTTTTGACCGTGTTTCACCTACATAACTTACCCCATACAGCCAGGAGAAAATTAATATTAATATAAATAATATTACTATTAATACAATATTAATACAAATTAATAGCCTACTCAGTAATATTCTATACAATGTAATATTAATATTAATTTATAAAATATCCCTTAGCTGTTTTCTACCCTAATTATACGTTGTTATTTCTATACAAATGTACATTCTTTAAAAAAATTCTCATCATATTATACTAACATACCCTCTACCCTATTTTCTAGGCAAAAAAATATTAGATCAAATCATCCCTTAGCTCTTTCATACCTATATTATATAATTGTTCATTGCTTGTGAACATCTTCGATTTTTGGAAAGATGTGGAACGAAATGTTATGGTCAAGCTTCTTGCAATCTGAGAAATTACTGTTACACACGGCCATGTTTATTTATGGAGATGAGATCTTCCAAGACGTGTAAAGCAGCCCGAAAATTGTCAAAAGTATCTAACAATTCAATTTAGATAAGGTGAGTCATTTTGAAATAGATTAATGTATTATTTTGTTTAAGAATGTTTGCAATTTTTCCTATACCGCCCGTAGTAATCTTGTTCCCGCGAATCTCAAGCAGAGTAACTGCTACCTAGCGGCGGAACCAGTGAACTACCTCAGTCATCACACTTTCTCCTCTATTCATTATGCTAATACTAATGACTACTAAATTGTAACAATTACAATTTTATTTCGAGAAGTAAATTACAAGTATTAAAAGTATTGATTACAAGTAAATGGGACCAAAAAAGGAATTGTTACTGTAATCCGATTACTTTTACTCAATTACTTCCCCATCACTGTCTATATTGATGTATTCTATGACAATGCCACCTGTATTGTATAATATTTAGGGCCAAATAAAGAAAGAAAGAAACATGAAAATGTCTTTAAATTGGTTTTATAACTCAGTGACCATATGTTCTATACCCACGTTTAGAAGTTTTGAGTGAATGTAACTTGGAATTAACTTTACCTGAGGTTTTTGACAGGACGACTTGCTGTTGGGAGCTGTAGAAAACTCAAGAAGAAGTTCATCTTTTCAAGAATATCTTTCCTCACCATTCCATTGAGCCAGCCAAAGTATATGAATGTTTCCCTTATAGTGAACTCTCCATATAGTGCAATTTCCTGAGAACAAAATTCATCATTAGTTCAGATGGGATTTCTATGTAATTTACATATTTTACCTTCACACTACATAAATTATTTGCTAGGCTACTACCTTCAGACTTGAAATTTCATATCCTGTCGTAATATGAAATGGCTAAGGGAAGCAATTAGATGCATTAAAGAATTAAATAAAACGGAACCTTGCAAACATTTCAATAAGCTAGGAATACTGACTTTACCATGTATTTATACAGTGAGTCCCACGCAAGAGTTGGCCAATTATGCAGGTTTCTGCGTCATGGCGGGCACAGCTCCAACTCCCGAGCAATCGGGTGAAATATCTACACAAATAAAGCCGCGAACGGTGTAATGGTTCAGGTTCTCACATTGGAATTACAATGTTGGAATTACAATGAAAATAACCACGTACCTCATCACAAGAGATGCTGGAAATGAACTCATCTTGAATACGCACAACACTGGCACCTTTTTAGGAAATTATCTTTCATGCGTGTAAGTTCAGCTTCCGAGATAGAGTTAATTTCTCTTGTGATACTGTCTTTAAGTTCTTCTAACAATAGCCTATGTGACTATTATTTATGGGGAACTTGAAAAATAAAGTGTATAAAACCCGCAGAAACCCGTGTCATTGGCCAACTATTGCATGGGACTCATTGTATATTATGATTATTATATTATGAATAATATGAATAAATAAATATTAAATATCACTTCTCACCATCAGTGAACAAAAACAAATTATGAGGGAGAAGGAGCTATAGTGATATAGTGAGAAGCAGTAATAATAATTATATTCACTAAATCCTAATTTTGCCTATTCCTGGGACTAGTGGTTTGGAAAACGTTGTTAGCCTAACAACTTTACTTTTGAACACAACAGTTCGGTTAACAATTTCTGATTTTTGCTTTGGATAGGCTAGCTAAACAGATCATCAGACTACCGATATAACATTATCCTCTGAAGGTAACAGTTTCTTCTTGAAATTGAGAGTATCTAACTTTTTCCTATTTCACCAACCTGAGGCATGTAACCTATACGTGGGCCTGGGACTCCACTGCCTTTAGAACCAGGTTTACCACCCAGTACCCATATTTCTCCAGAATTTAATCTCCGCCGCCCCACAATGCAACTGAGAAGAGTTGTTTTTCCACAGCCACTAGCACCTAGCAAACCATATCTGTAAAGAAAAGCAATGTTATTCCAGCATACCAAATCTTCTGAACGAAACAAACTAACAATCATGATAAAACACTTATTGGTATTTAGCATAAAAATTAAATTAGTCATTAATCAATTTCATTTCAGTAGAGAGTTCAAAACATTATAATATATGTTTCTTTACAACCTTATGCCCTTGTAACTTATATTAAATAAAAGTTACAAACTACAATATATTACTGACATACATGGTTTCCGCACAGTATATGATCAATATTTAAAAATGATGTATTCAGGATTCAAAGTCAAGATCTAAAAACTGAAATCATCTTATGAGATCAGAAATATAAAAGTATTATAAAAGTTGAAGTATAAAAATCGCTGTTCCTTCTTTGTTGAATTTATTTCTGGGGGTGCATTTCAGCACAAGTTATACCATCCTCAGCCATTGAAATATGTTAGCACAGTTGCATCTAAAGCCGCTGAGAATATACTCTTGACCAGCGCTTTTTCTTTTCTAAATAAAATTTAAGGGGTAGCCTACTCTCACTTTTGACTTGACAGAACATTGCCAAACGTACCCACATATGAAAGTGGAATCGCACACAATATAAGATCATATAACTTTGTCCTCTGAGGTGATCTGTTTGTGCACATCAATTTTGCCCATAAGCTGCAATTTAGTCTAGGATACGCTAACAGGGTTTCTTGCATCTTTCACAAACACATAAGGGAACACAGCTTACAATCCATTAGGTTCTGAATCAGTTTGTACAACACATATTTATTTATTAAATGGAATTAAACACAATGTGTACAAAGGATTGTATATGTGAAGTTATTGACATTCGTCCTTTGCATAATGTGAGAGTGGTAATGTTCTTTGGGTACAGACTCGGTTGCAGAGTTCGCAGACACATTCACTGTCAGTGTTGTAGAAACCTTTCCTGCTGCAGATGCGGTGGTGGAAACCGCGTATTGCCCCTCGGGTGTAGAGGTGGTGAAGTTCGTAATCAGCTCTTTTCCATTCCTCCTCTTTCATGGCTGGGGTGTGGTAGAAAGCGGGATCAATTTCTGCTGCTCTCTGTGTTCGTTCTTCCAAGAACTTTTCGCAGGCTTGGGTTGATATCAGATCGTGTGTTGATATCAGGTCTTCTATAAATGTTGTTGTTCCCGCCAGCTGATAGAATAAATAGGTTGGGGCGTACTTCGATACACAAGGGTCTTCTTTAGGTATCTGGCCTTGCCTCTGTCTAGGGCTTTGATGTTTTTGTAATTTAGGTGTGACCAAATTAACCCGATGGCGTAAAATGCTACAGGGGCAATTTTCAGTTTGAACAGTGAAGTTGCTGTGTCTAGTGAGAGGCTTCTAAGTCTTTTAATTTCCATTGTACAACACATAAGGGTATAGTTCATGACTTTTAGTCCTCAATTCAGAGTGAGTTCATTCACCCATATGATTTAAGTTAGTGACCAGACAGCAGGTCACAACAGTTTCCAAAGTGGCAGTACAACATGGCTACTGACATCTTCAAATTGCCTCTCTTTGCTTTTGGTATCTGTTACCAGATGTTGTCCTTTCAGAAACCAAGAATTTACATATGCCACAGGTTGGAAAAGCCTTAGAGGTGGACCAAGAGAAAAGGGTTACAATAAACTCTTCTGCACGTGCTAATGTTGAATCAGTAGCATCGGCACGTACTCATGGTTACTGTTGCAAAGATGCTGTAGCACTCACTTGTTTTACCAATGCAGAGCTAATGTCAGGCCCCATATCTCGAAATTCATGTTATAAATAATAACCGTAACACTAAAAATAAGTACTTTAATGCAAATGATGCATTATTTTGTTTGGCACAAATTTCTCCAGATTTCAAAATTGTGGAAATTATTTTATTCTATATGAAACTGGAATAGTATATTGCGATACAAGTGCTGTAAGCAGTGCATACGGATTGAGGAAAGAGTTTTTTCAATTTCCGAGATCCATTATGCGCTTACGGCATGAGTATTGCATGCTATTTTTTGCACAATGATTATTATTTATATAAATTTATTTATATTAATTGAGATATTAGCTGAAAATATTATGTAGCCTACCAGTATATACACTATTGAAGATGGATGTTATATTTCAGAAAGTGATTCTCATGTGTTGGTTGTTATGGGGACTGAATATTTGTCCTGTTAAAATCGGCACAAATTAGGGGGCCTTGGTTCCAGTCTTCCATAAAGGCTTGTATTATGATGATTTTACTTACGGCACCTGTGCTTTTTGTAATTTTTACTGCACGGAGATTTCTTTTGTTTTCATAGCAACCAGATTGCGTGCGGGAATGTCAAGTTACGATCCATGGCAACAATATTCGTAAGTACCACTAATTAGTTACGTCGTGCAAAAAAATCTTTAAGGGGTATGCATACCCCTGCGTACCCCCAGGAAGAAAGCACTGTTCTTGACTTTGTATTCTTATAAAGTGCATAATTTTTAAATATTGACTGTGCAGAAATTAAAAGTACCTTGTAAGGTTGTAAAGACATAAATAAATATTGCATTTATGTTGTACTAGCTTAAAAGACCCGGCGTCGCCCGGGTTTTGTATTTTGTAATTGGAAATTAGCTTATGAAGGATTTTCAATTTTAAATTCTAGGTCCTTATATAGGCATTTATAATTTGAAATAGGAAGAACGACTTATTACACTCAAACTATTCCCTCAGAAAACGCTTGATATAGTTTTTTATGGCTCATAGAGGATCTAGAATGTTGCATCCCATCGCTTGTACAGTGCACAGCAAGCCTGGTAGAGGTTTAAATAAGAAGAAACAGAAATTCCTGTAACATAAAATTGTAATATCGAGGCGGGAAATTTCCCACTCTTATGTTACCATAAAGCCGTTTTGGAGATGAAATTAAACAGAAAGCATTATCACTTTCATACTTTTCTCTCCAAAAACCTGCAATATAATAATATACACATTACCATACCTCGTTTTGTTTTCTCTATGTCCAGGGTAGAGAAAGTTATGTGATTCCATTATTTTAGTGGATTTCATTCTGTAATATTTATTTATAACATGAATTATTTTGATAACTTCTCTTATTTGTCAAAAGTGCATTTCATTTGTTTTTTCCAAGCCCATCATATACCATTTGGCAACAATATATTCTGTGATTTGGAATGGATAATTCTATGTAAAAAGGGATTAAATATTTTCAAAAACATTTAATTTTTGGCATTTAGAATCAGAATTTTTCAAAATCCTTTCTTAGTGAGCACCTACATTATGAAACGAAGGTACTGTCAAAATTCCAAGTCTCTACCTGTTATAGTTTAGGCTGTACGTTGATTCCTGTCATTCAGTCAATCAGTCATTCATTCAGTCAGTCAGGACAAAGCCTTTTATATATATATAGATTGTTACTTCATTTAATTTTCTTAACATATTAGGGCAGGTATGAACTATTCTGGTGACAGCATAATGCAGTAGTTGAGATTTGCTTGAGTTCCTTGTTTCTAAATGGACTAAGTTCTACCTGTTCAGGTGAAAGCACATTCATCTACTACTCCAATTTTAAATATTAATTGATTAATATCTTTAGAAGGACCAACTGGTCAAATTAACTGGTTAACAATTTATAATGTCACATACTACTGAATCCAGTAAAGTGAAATTTGATGAATTCTCATGAATATTAACATTTTATTCTAGGATTTTATTGTCAATGCATATTTTTCATTACATGACATACAGTAGGTGCCCTCTAATCCAGTCACCCTGAGACCGTACCCTCGACCGGATTAAAAAATGGCCGGACCATCCGGCGGTATTTTAAACATGTAAAGTATAACCTATTAAAGCAAAAATCAACTTTTAAGATGGTTTTGTCGATTTTTTAAAGCCTACTTACCCAAAAATTAACGCTATAAAAATTAAACTCACAGTAAAAGATACTAACACAGCACAACACAGACACCAGATCTTCACCGATGGCTCACGTTCCAGCACCGCTGAGGGTCAGGCCATAGTAGGCTGTGCATTTGTGGTTTTTTACGAAGACACCGAACTATGCAATACCAGATTAAAACTGGCTAATCACTGCTCAGTGTTCCAAGCAGAACTATTTGCCATTCAAAAAGCCATAGAGTGGTGCAATGAGAATGACGTAAACGCTAAAATATGCAGCGACTCACAATCTGCACTATATGCCATACATAATAAATCTAATCTCCATCAAATTGCAGTTAATATCAGGAATCTTCTCAGAATATCAAATAAACACATATGCCTCACCTGGGTACGTGGTCATTCCGCAATTGAAGGAAATGAAAGAGCAGACTCACTTGCTAAAGAAGCTGCATCTCTACAAATAGCCCCTGCCTATATTAAGTGCCCCATTTCCTACTTCAAAAAGGAACTTCGAAACAAAACCATTGACAACTGGAATCAAGAATGGCAAGCATCCACTTGTGGCTCTACTACAAGAGAAGTTTTCTTTCCAACGGTCTATGATCGCCAAAAATGCAAACTGTTGAAACCAAACTTTATTTTAACCCAGTTCCTTTCGGGACACGGAAAATTTGGTGCTTATTTTGAACGATTTCACATAGAAACTCCGAGTAATAATTATAACTGTATATGTTCTGAGTATCCACAGGATGTAAAACACTTGATTTTTGAGTGCCCTGTATTTTACAGGAAAAGACTAGAACTGGAACTTCATCCACACATCTGCTTTACAGTATCTAATAAGCAAGTCAAAACAGATACATTTACAAAGAGCTGCTGTTATAGCACATTTACAAAATTTATCATACATATATTTCATAGATTATGAAAGACATTAGGCTAGGCCAACAGTGAATCATATAATACAATTATACATACTTTGTAATTAAATATAACCCTAACATACCCGGTAAAGTAGGGTTTAGAAGATTCGGAGATTCAATAATAATAATAAAAGATACTAACAGCACAAGAGTAAAATTCACGTCTGAAATGAATGCAATCGTCAAGTGAACTGATGTGATTTGTTTACACTTAAGACTGGCATGTTTATTCTAGTCGATTACTGCCATGAGAAACCCTTCTGTGTGCAAATGGCTCATTCCAAAAAGTCGGCCGGACCATCCAAGGCCGGACTAGAGGGAGTCAACTGTATTTTCCATTTTAAATATAAATTAATTCTACTACCGGTATCTATACATTTTATGGATAGTTGGATTAATTAATTGCTTAGTCTATTAGTTTTTTTTAAGCTTACAATTTAATTACAATTACATATTTATAATGCTGTGCTGTAGCATTAATGAGCTTAAAAATGTGGAAAGACTTCACAATTAATGTGTCAGCCTTGCTCAGGGACAATGCTAATCTTCTCTGTATCGTTTCCAATTTACATGCATACCCCCAAAAAAAAATGTAATTTACAAACAGGGTTCCTATTTTACGGCGAATAAAAATGCTGAATTTTGGAGCAAAAGTTGGGTTCATTTCGGTGAACTGCATGACAAAATTAAATTTCTGCATTATTTTACATGAAAACCAAATAGACTTACGGCTCATGTGAACTGCAAAATATTGCACATTTCTGCAAAAATACAACATTATGAGAATTTGAGGCATTTTGTTTTGTAGATTTTCATAATTATTAAGAGTTGAATATTAACACTTCTCTATAGTGTAGATACATTGGCTAACACAATTTCCATGAAAATCTCTATACATAAGATTATTTCAACCCTTGGATGCATGAAGGGGGTCTTTCAGGCCAGAGAGTAAATTAATCATATTTTTAATTATATTAATATCTTACATAATTAGACCGTACTTTACATAATCTTTTAAAATGTACCTAAGAATATGAAAGACGAACTCCTTAGTGATTGTACTTATATTTACAATATTCATGGAAACAAAATATAGTGTTTAAATATGGATTAGTCTACAAGTTTTCAAGAACAGTATTACATCAGATTTGACTGTTTTTCATGTATAAAAAGATTTAAAAAAAAACCAATCCAGCAAAGTGGGAAACTGTCCCCGAAATCCATTGATTGTTTCCAGCTAACTCAAGAATTATTTATCAAGGGTAGGGTATCATGTTTCAGTAATATATGCAAAGGCTGAATTATCATTAGACATCGGATTTATATGGAAATGCATATTCCACCTGCTGTAACACATGATATGGAAAGGAGACTTTAAGTATGTTTTACCATCAGTTGTTACTGTATATATACAGTTTATAGTGCATATAAAAGCATATTTTTGGCGTTGTTGCATATTTTGAAATTTTAGTATGCACCATGCATATATCAAACTGTTTTAAGGATAAGAATGTTATTTTTAAGTATTAACCGTTTTATTTGAGTCATGAAATACTTGTGCAGCTTGCTTACTACCTAGAAACCCATAATGGCGCTCTAAGAATATTGTGGTCAGAAGAGGGCAACGACGACAAGTTTCGTGTACTCCTTTCAGATTCTGCATCCTATATGTTGAGTGCTAGTTTGGCTCTAAAACTTTTATCCCCATCTACCTACTGGGTAATACTTGTTGCTTGCATTGTACATGGACTTCATAGAGTAGCCGAAACAGTACGGGAACAATTTTCTGAAGTGAACACTTTGATTTCAAATACTAAGAAGGTAATTCTGAAAGCTCCCGCGCGAGTAAACGCTTACAGAGAATCACTTCCGGAACGACCTTCACCACCAGAACCAATTATTTCGCATTGGGGCTCATGGATAAATGCTGCTCTATTTTATTTAGATAATTTTACTGCCTTTAAAGAATTTGTTTGCGGCCTGGATCCAAGTGATGCCACTTCAATGACCTGAGAAGAAATTTCACCAGAACTTGTAAGTTCTTACAAATACTGCCCTACGACATCTGTAGACGTTGAGAGATCGTTCTCAGCATACAAACTCATACTAACCAAGAAAGACATAAATTTACTCGGAACACTTAGAGAAGATGATGATAGTCTACTGCAAATCCAATTACAGTCAGCAGGAGGACATATAATTGGACACGCTGAATATGAGTAGATTGCATTTTAACTGCATATTTTCGAGATTTTGATGCATATTTTACATATTTTAGCAGCATAAATGCATGCATATTTTAACAGTTTTTAGTGCATATAATTCCGATGTCTAATTATCATACTAGGCTATATTTGCTTTGCTGGGATGGTACACAAGATGAGGCATACGGTACCTCTACACTGACTCTATAAGACAGGACATACAACACTGACTCTAGGCGTCTGCCATTAGGTGTGGATGGGCTCCCATACCTGGCAGTTGTTTATAGATTCCATGGTTTGTCTTTTTTTAGCCGACTTGCTCTTATACCAGAAAATCAAAGATTTTCCATTAAATCAGTGTCCAAAAAGTAATGTCAGTGATTTTACTGTAGAAGGAATACATGTCGCATTGTGCTCGGAATGGTGGGGATCAGTCGGGGGAGGGAGGAGTAAGTTTACGCATGCGGTCGCTCAGTTATCTCTGACCATCTGGAGAGTAAGGAAGGACAGGCTTTTTTAAACCTTGTTTCCATCTCCCATGCAAGCTGTGATGCAGCACTCGATTGAGCAAAGGATTGCCATCAAGTTTTGTGTGAAACTCGGCAAGTCCACAGTAGAAACTTTTCCCATGATAAAGAGGGCCTTTGGTGATGACTGTTTATCGGAACGCCAAGTCTAGCGGTGGCACAAGGCATTTTCAGATGGCCATGAAGAGGCCAGTGATGAAGCATGCACTGGAAGGCAATCAAAGACCTCCACCGACGTAAATGTAACGCGTGTTATGGAACTCTTGAACTCAGACCGTTGTTCAAGTGTTCGTTTAATGGCACAGACATTAAACATTCCAAAAGTACCGTTCACAAGATTGTGACGAACAATCTGCAAATGAGAAAAGTATGCATGAAGCTGGTGCCCAAAGTGTTAACGGACGACCAAAAATTGCACCGAGTTGAAAGTGCCAGGAACTTTGGGACTTGTGTGAGAGTGACCCTCACTTTTTAGACAATGTCATCACAGGTGATGAGTCTTGGGTCTTTGAGTACAACCCCAAAACGAAAAGGCAAACTGCCGAGTGGCACACCTCGCCCGAAGAAGGCCAGAATGAGCAAGTCAAAAATCAAGACAATACTCATTGTGCTTTTTGACATCGGGGGGGGGGGGGGACGAGTTTGTACCACATGGTGAAACCGTCAATGCCAAATTCTACGTGGAAGTGCTCAAGAGACTCAAATGAAGGGTTCAACGCATCTGGCCGAACATGGCAGATGACTGGAAACTTCACCATGACAATGTGCCGGTCCACACTGCCTTCTTGGTGACCCGCTTAGGGGCCGATTCAAAGGTGCCAACGATTCCACAGCCACCCTACAGTCCTAACGTGGTCCCTCTGATTTCTTTTTGTTCCCACGCTTGAAAACTCCCATGAAAGGATGTCATTTCGGGATTACTGACAAAGTCAAAGAGGCTTGAACCAAGGCTCTAAAGGGCATTCCAGAAAAGGCCTACCATGATGCCTTCGATGCCTGGAAACCTCGCTGGAAGCGATGTATCGATGCAGGAGGAGCCTATTTTGAAACCTTTTAATCTATTATACCAAGTGGATCAATAAATGTCTTCTAATCAACTCTTCTTCTTCTTCTTCTTCTTCTTCTTCTTCAATGTAGTGGCCTCGGCCTAGATGCGGCCATGTAGCCGATTAACTTTATATCGATATATATTATATAAATGAATAAATATACGTATCATGATATGTTAGGTTAGGAATGCCTCTCTAACCTAACGGAAATTATGGCCTTAGCGAAACGCCTTATAGCCAGTGAAATATATAAGAATTGAGTTTACTAGTAGTCTTTTCGACCAATTAACGTGAATTGCCTCAACACATGGAGAATAGAACTCATGTACCACCTCCAAGGCGAGTACACGCACGTGGTAAAAACATGATTTTGCATCAGTATTTAATAAAAAGTATGACGTAAAACGCCTAAATGAAGATTATGCCGTAGAAGGATTATAACACCATTAGAGAATAGAGTATCTCGTTAATCGAAGCACTTGAAATCCAAAAAGATGAGAATTGAAACACGTGGACCACCCTCCAGGGCAGGGACACGCACGTGGTGAAAACACGATTTTTGTATCTTATGGCCTCAGCTGAACGCCTTATATCCACAGAAATATTACAGAAGTGAACTGTGTCGGAGAAAGAATATAACACCATAAAATAATCGAAGAAACATTTAAAATCACTATGTAAAACATATATGAAGAGAATACTGATAAAAGAACTGAGCGAAACGACCCAGCCGCACTGCGAGCCGGAAGTCGAATGTGTCTAATCAACTCACTGACATTACTTTTCTGACAAACCCTGTATGACAACCTTATTTCAGAGAAATGACCATCCTGAAAACAGAATCAGAAAATTAATTGCAATCCAAATCATACTTACATGACTCCTTTAGGGACTGTCATATGGAGTCCATCGAGTACAACTTGAGGAGTTTTCTTGGTGCCATAATATTTGAAAGCACGTCGCACACATACAGCCTGTTGTCGTCGACTCCATACGCTTGACTGCTGTGTCACCAGTTGGTTCCTTCTCTCCGCTAAACCATGTGTCATTACCATTTGTAGCTCTGTCATCTCACTGAAACAAACAGTAAGGATTGATGAATTTCATGTTTCTACGTCTGAAGGTCAATTATGATCAATTAATAAATATATTTACCTTATACCCTCAAATTTCAATTTAAAATGAAATGCACAAACCACTTGGGATTACTTTTGGAAGCTGTTCCAATATTTTATAGTAAACCTGTACTTGGCAGGTCCCGAGCCATATAGCCTATTCCAATATTAGGTTAGGAACGTTGTTACATTAGCAATAGCAGGTAGCATTGCCAACATAATGGGGTACCTTACAATTGTACAAGATTGCCCATTATTACATAAACATCAGCTACGATTTTACCAGAGGGGGATACCTAATGGTTCACTACCAGAATTAAAGTTTTAAATATTTAGACTTATATTATGGGACGGTCGAAGTGGGGAATCCCCCCATCTCCCCTACAAGTAGCACACAACATAAACATAATTACTAGGTTAAAGTGTACTTGTAAAACCAAATATAAGGTGCCAAATAGGCTCCGCCCATTGCGTTGCTATGGCGACAGCAGCTGACGGCAGGCGACCACCCGGCCGTTCCCGACCCTTCCCGAACCCAGCGCTGACTCACTCGACATTCCCTACCAAATATTGAAAATACGATTACAATGATACGAGAGTTTCCCTTGTACCAAATATCCAAAATACGAGAGTGCCCCTTGTACCAAATATTCAAAATACGAGAGAGGACGTACTATGATATTGCGCAGGGAAGAGTTTTAGATTTAAAAGGTTTGATACCCAAACGACAACTTCGTTCATAACATATTTAATATATACATCTGTCCCATTTTAAACTTCTCTAGAACCAAAAATGCTCTTTTCAGAACCAACATAACATTTCACAATTATATAAAACAATATCCTTACTATTTATCATGTATTACACATCTCTGTAGTAAATAGGCTAGAAGAATTCTCGATTTTTATTGCAACGATCACTGATGGCGTAGTGGTTAAAGCGATAGCCTACAACGCTAGTGGTCCCGGGATCGAATCTCCGTAGGTACAAAAATTATTAGGATAGGAATAGGTCCCAAATAGGTAGGAGAGAAGGGAGGTAATAGGGAAAACAGGAGAAGAGGAAAAAAGGGATATAAAACAAAAATAAAAAATAAAATTTTCTGTGTTTCTAGTATTTCCGCCAGATGTCTCTGCGCTGCTACTAGTTCCACCATTACCTAATAGATGTCTCCCACTGTTTAAAATAGTCCCCGCCCTAAACCCCTCCTTCCCGGGCGGGTCCCGATAGTGAGTATGGGAGGAGCTTAATTGGCACCTTGTATTTGGGTTTTCCCCGATTTTATCGCAGGGGGATGCATAATGGTTCACTGCCAGAATTAAAGTTTCAAATATGTAGGCCTGTATTATGGGATGGTCGAAGTGGGGAATCCCCCCCATCTCCCCTACAAGTAGCACACAACATAAACGTATTTACTAGGTTGAAGTGTACTTGTAAGAGCTAAATTTAATGTTTGTAACCCGGAGGTTTAAGGATTTGAGCCTCGGATGTATGTAATGTACTATAAGCCTACCAAAAATTAGGTAAGCTGTACCCCCCCCAATTCAGAAATTCTCGACCTGGCCATGCTACTTATACTTACATATAGTACAGCAGGCAGCGTCAAAGCTCACATCTTCGGCCCCACAGTGACATGTACAAATGATACATAATATTATTATTAATTTGCAGGTAGGCCTATGTTCGGCAAGCACCTCTTCGTTTACCGCCATTTTTTTCTAAGAATCAATTTTAAGTTCGGATGTTGGCACCATGGCACTGAACTTCTCAACAGAGAGGCCAACATGAATTGTACCAACACTACTAAAATTACAGCATTCAATGGCAAGAATTAATCAGTCAGATCAGTATCGTAAATCTCACAGAATCAATACAGCGTTTCTTATTCGTTAATTGAACATGGTATTCGTTTACGTACAGCATCTTTAAGTTAGAGGGAGAAAATTTACGAGGGTCTCGATTCAGGACATCACCAGTACAAGTAACATAATTTATGCTAGGGTTGGCCCCATTGCTTCTCGAACTCGTCTGCTTTTCGAGTTGTATCATTGTAGGCCTAACAGGCCGTCATTTCAATTTGTAGTCCGCTGTTTCTTCGAAGTATTGTAGTTATATTTAATTTTCCCCTGGGATTATCAGTGTTAGCGAGTGTGAGTGCGTGTGTATGTTAATTAATTCACAATGAAGAATATAAGTGCCTGCCCGAAGTAGAAATCGAGTTACTGGGGAGTTACTTTTTGGATGAAGCGCCGAAAAAGGAGTTCCTCTACAAAAATTTAAAGGTCAGTTTAAAAGAAAAATTCAAATTACCATCCCCCACATATTTTTCTGGAAGATGCTCTATTCATTCCTATGGTACTTGGAGTAACAGTAAACCTAGTCAAATTTGATTACCGGTACCACTATTCGTGGACAGTGGTACCGGTATTTTGTAGAAAATTTATCATATTTTGTTTCATGTGGGAGACGCTAAAGTTTACCAATAAGCTATAAAAATCGGTAGCGTATTGGGTTTGGCATAAGTTGTTTCCCACTGGCTGACACTGGTCTTTTTGTCCCATTTAAGACATGGTGCTGCACTTCATACAATAAATTGACTGCACCATATCTTTTACATCACCAGTCATGCATGAATTATAAATTATAGAATTAAAGAGGATGAAATTTGCTTTATGACAAACCTAAAAGTATTTTAAATAAATGATGTAAAATGTGTAGCACGAACTTCCCACATACCCTATAGGAGTTAAGATCTGTAATTTTAATTTTTTTTTAATTCTGGGAAACGGAAGAACAGGTCGCTACTTAAGCTCTGCCCACCCAACTCACTATTAAACAATGAGAGACACCTAGGTGGCAACAATGGAACTACAAGTAGCGTTGAAAATTGGATTTTTTTTTTCCCTTTTTCCTCTTCTCTTTTAAGTTCACCCTACCTACCTATTTGGGACCTATTCCTATCCTATAAATTTTCGACCTAATGGGATTCGAACATGGGATCGCTAGCATAATAGCTAATATTCTTAACCATTGCGCCATCGAGTGATCGTTGGGTTCTGAAGCGAGAATTTATCTATTTAAGTTTAGAGAGCTGTTTTGGTTCAAGGGATGCCTCATATTGTAGTAATTAGTGCAAGGGTTATTTTCGTATGGTAATAATTAGTGCATATAGTTTGTACCAAGGGTTATTTTTGTATTGGGGATGCCTCAAATTGTAGTAATTAGTGGATGAGCTTTGGTAGAAGAGGCTGAAGCGGGGGAGTGGGGCGTCACCATAAAAATGCTCGGCCAGGGTGGGCAGTGCTTAAGTGGCGACCTGTTCTTCCATTTCAGGTTTATTGGTTTCAAGACCTGTGAGATTTTCGAGAAACTGGTTTGCTACTGTGTGCAAATTCCAGTTGCACTAGTAGCAGTGGAGAAATAGCTGGCATAATAGGGGAAACCTGTATAGAACCAGTTTGATGCACTGGTAGTTTAGGTCAACAGTGGCTCATGACATGACTCAAAATCCATCCCTCATTTCTGTGCATCACACTATGGGTACTGTATATTACATTTCTCAAGAAATATTATTAAACCCTCTTAATTAAAAATACCTTAAGGGCACTGATATTTACTTGAGCGGGACACATAATCACAACACATTGTGCTATCTTCCTACCAGTATTTCATTCTTAATTATGAAGACAGTCTCAAATCCAACAATGAATGAATTGAATGTTAACTGTACAATAACAGTGGGAGCCCGGTCACAAAAATCACTACCGTACTTAGTGTGCCTCACAGTACTGCATATGACATAACTTGTCTGTCTGTGAGGTGGACCATTAGGGCATAGGAGAGAGGTTCTATCTGGTGCTGTGAATATAACTCCAGCTTAGCTCAGTTGGTAGAGCATTGTCACGGATAGCCAAAGGTCCTGGGTTCAAGTCCCAGTGTCAGAGGAATTTTTATCCTATAATATTCTAAAGGAATGTAGTTTAAATAGCTAAACAAAATCGTATCTTATCACATGAAAATTGTGTACCACTAATCTAATATGTAAAAACCATCCTGCAAATACAGGGAGGAGCATAAGTAGGTATACAGTGTACTTGAGTATGAAATATAGATTACAATTGTGAGTAAATGCTGAAGGCCACCAACAATCTGAACATTTACAACAATGATAGTGATAGTACAGTAGTCTTGTTAGTGTTTCATCAGAGAATTATTCTACAGTGAAATTAAAGTAGATGTTTCTTAGTTTGAATTTTATTGTTACTGTATATACCTACTTGTGCCCTACCCTGTATATGTCATGAACGCACAGCCAAGGCCATCTATTAAATAGACAGTATTCATTTGTGAGATTAATTGCCGTAGCAACCAGGAAAAAAAGAGTACCGGTAATGACTTGTATGAAACTCATTATGCAGGAGTTTTTTGGGCTATAGAACTTGAATCTGAGGTCTTTTTTCCCAGGCATTACTTTAATCGTGAAATGTACATCGAAACCAGGATTTTAGTTTTTTAATTATCAATAATTGTTTTAGTTGTTTATGCATGATGTGTGTAAGGTTCATGAATCTGTGGTACATTTTAAACGTTTCATTTTGAATCTTTATGCCCATATGGAAGCATAAAATTTGTTCTATTCGTTTAATGTTAATTAAGAATAAAATTATATAATTCATGCAATTTATGAAAAAAAGATGTCAGTGTTAATAAATATGCTATAATTATTTTTCTGTTAAATCAACATTTGAGTAAATAATTGCAGACAAAGCCACAGGCACATTATTGTGTATATAGGCCTATGTAAGTTTTAAAATTAAGCTTATTTCTATTCCTCAAAAAATTGAACAGCTGTCCTGTATTATCTTGTCAAAAGAATAATGCTCCTTCGGACTTGAAACAAAAATACATTAGTAGTTGTTTCCTCTCATATCATTGAGTTCAACAAGAATAGAACATTTCTGATTACTGTGAAATATATTTTAAATATGTCATTTATTTGCATATTTAGGTCATTTTCATGGTTTTGGCTATATTGTACATAATTTCAGGATTTACGGTCATATTCCTCTTTCAACTACAGACACATTCTTGTATTCAGAAGTGATAAAAGGTTGAAAAGAAAAGTCTGTATTCCAGATTTTCAAAAATATGCAAAATCAGTAATATTTTAAACTGTTTGGGATAAGTTGACCCACGGTCAGAGTGCAGAAAATTGACTTTGTTCAAATATGCCTCCATAATGTGCTGTGATGTTGAAAGGAGGTTCTCAAAATTAGAACCCACTAATTATTTTACTTGACTTACTTGACTTACATTTAAAGTAACTAAATTATGCCCTGAACTGCATAATGACGAGCTTCATGATCTGTACATGTCACCAAATATAGTAAGGATAATTAAATCATGGAGGATGAAATGGGCTGGACATGGGGAAAGGAAAGACAGATTTCAAAAGTACTGACTGGGAGACCAGAAGGAATAAGGCCACTTGGAAGACCTAGACGTAGGTGGGAGGACAATATTAGGATAGATTTAAGGGAAGTAGGATTTGTGAGGGATGGTTGGAAGGAGTTAGCACAAAATAGGGTTGAATGGCGGGTTAAGGAAGCGTGGCAATGAACCTTCGGGTTCTATAAAATAGATTATTCCCTTAGCTTGCTGAGGAATTGTCTATTGCCACTGTGTAAGTAAGTAAGTAATAATAATAATAATAATAATAATAATAATAATAATAATAATAATAATAATAAAGTGGTTGTAATAGTAGCATAGTGATGGTTGTGACTGTAATTTGTTCATTTGCTCCCTCCTTGACAAAATTTTTGTGGACACCCATGATTGTTATTTATAATACAGATAGGCTATATGCATGGTGAATTTATTCTGTTTTTCTCATTTGTAACTGTGTCCCGAATTTTACGAAATGTCCCGGTTTTTTCAAGTGAAAATTGCAAATGTCCTTTCTTTAAATTTAATATGGGAAGTCTAATGACAACTTGTCAGATCATTTTGAAAGTATTTTTAGGTCATTAAAATCCGGGCTCTAGTTATCATGGACAGTGGCGCCAACTTAAATGGGCCCCGTGGGGCTCAAGCCTACCCAATAATCTGCCATGTATTCTAGTAAGTATTTATTATTGTTACTAGAAATCGTGTTTCATTTTTAATCGGCGCCAATACATGACATGACCTCCCTTTGTTTCAGTTCACAGTTTCTGAAATCTTTAAATTTATAAGTCTAAATTATTGAAGTAAAACTTCTTTAGTGGCGGTAGAGGGTAAATCTGGAAAATCAGTCACACTAAAACCGTCACGAAATCAGTCACAATCAGTCACGAAATCAGTCACACTCTTACTTGTTTCGGTGCGGACTGCACAGAAAACAATCAACTCAATGATTAGGAGTAATCAAAGGAAATTTTTCAGACCTTACTTCCTCAATGGCAATAGACAATTCCTAAGCAATCTAAAGGTATATTATCTATATTATCTATTTTATGGAACCCGGAGGTTCATTACCGCGTAAATCCAAAATTAAAAATACAGATTTCCAAAATTAAAAAAAAACAAAATTAAAAATTAAAACATCCAAAAATCCAAAATTTAATAAATAATAAATTCAAAAATTTAAAAAATCGAAAATACCAAAATTGAAAAAATCTAAAACCCAAAATTAAAAAAACTAAAATACAAAATTAAAAAATCCAAAATTAAGAAAGTCAAAGATCCAAAATTAAAAAGTCCAAAATCCAAAATTTAAAAAGTCCAAAAACCCAATATTAAAAAGTCCAATAATGCAAAATTGAAAAAATCCAATAATCAAAAACTGAAAAAATAAAAAAATAAAATAAAGTTTTACTTCTGTCGCGTGGCGTTCCACACACTTTTTTTTTTTTTTGCCAATGTCAGTTCTACAGCATTCTCCGAAATATATCATTTTGCTTTGCTTTGTGCCTAATCTAGATTTATGTTGTTCAATTATAGGCTTGTAATTACTCATTTGGTACATACAGTTAAATGCAAACGGCAAACACCGTCTGTATCCAAATTATAATTATGCTTATATAGAAACTTCCGATAATAGGCCTATTCAATGCAAGTAAATGCACTAATACTCTACATAATGCAATAAATGACACAAAATGAGAAAATATTGACAATATTTAGACATTTGCCTAAAATATTCAGTGTGGGGGGAAAAAGATTATAAAATGACCAAATAATGACTTTATATTCCAAAGATGACCTAAATATAAAAAATGGGGAACAATGATCAAATACAACTCTACAGTTTAATGATGCCATGTTATCAAAATCCAGACCCTGGTTATTAGAAACACTAAAATGATTTTCTGTGTACCGTTCTATATCCGTAGTCAATTCAGTATGTTATTAAAAAAGTACAGTATGGGCGGTAGTGTGAAATTTGTAATATTGTTGAGCCCACGCAATGGCTTTTTAAAAGTTGGCGCCACTGTTCATGGATTAATCAAACAAGCCTTCAATATAAATCGCGAACCGTGGGCCCCCGACAAGAAGATGGCAGGCTATAACCTTGAAAAGGTAGACTTTATCTTTTTTACACTAGAATCGCAGCAGGGTCGAATGACGTAGGTCTGGGATCCTGCGTCATTCCAACATGAACCACACAAAAACTCGTTCCAGGAACAAACTTGCTAAGCCAATATTTTTGCCCTGGGGTTCACAAAAAGATGGGCTAGGCGCTGTAAAGGTTGAAATTACTTTTCAAGACACTGTGTAAGCAAAACAACTTGGAAATTGGGCAAAAACCCGGCGTGTGTGCAAATTGACTACACGGTGCTGTGAAATCTTTCGAGCGAAGATATTACGGTAGCCTGTCTTTTACTTTCTTGAATACACCGTATTTTACGGACCATAAGACGCACTTTTTTACCTTGAAAACAGAGCCTTAAAAGTTAGGTGCGTCTAATGGTCCGAAGTACACTAAAAATATTGAAATTATGGTAAATATTGTAATCAAGGTGTTGCAAACGATAAGACATTACAAATTTTAGCACAGACTGTACATCACTGCATTTGTCACAATCGTAAAATGAGGGTAGCTGGGAGCCAGGTATACAATGCGAAAAGAAATGAATATTGAGTTCTTTTATACAAAAGGAGTGTCTTCGCCGGGTGGTTTAAATGAATACAATGACCTCTAAACAGCCTTGTCCCGTTACACTTACCGTATGCTGAATTGAGGGTTAGAGGGTGTAAAAATATTTTCAGTCTTTCATGAGAAATCAGTTCAGTTGTTAAAATTTACGCGATGCCACCTGTACAGAAGAGATTTTTGTACAATGCAGGTTTTAAGTTAGAAGTGATTTACACCGATTCCATTGTACAAGGTTATAATTTGCTTATGTAATGAAGTATATTATTCCCTTTAAAATATTTCGTTTAGAATTACATTAAATTTATTTTCCTTTAAATTTCCATCCTAAAATTACGGTGCGTCCATAGGCGTACGGTGAAATTTTGTTCGGGAGGGGTTCAATGTAAAGTCGTCTCAGCTCCATGTCCTTGCGCACATTGTGAATTATTACTTTTTTAAATCACTGAACAGTTGTATTGTGATAATTAATACACTGTAATAAATTAATATGCAGCTCAGTCTTTGAAAATGTTTTTCTTGAGATTTCTATCCATTTCTCATTTAACCTAGTGTCTATAAATAAAAACTTTCTTTTGAAAAACTATCATAATACTGTATGGTGCATAGGGCACGTTTTTGAAGTCATCTGTAAATCCACCGGTGGAAAAGCCCAATTAATGCCGATTACTTCATGATAATTTTGTGATGAGCTCGTGATGACTGTTGGCTTTACAAACAGGTTGATGGATTTAGGTGGGAGTATTCGAGTTGTCGTTTGACAGATTCCAAAGGGATTTCTCTTTACTTGTAATACCTCACTGTTATTAAGCTGAAAAACTATCAACACCACGAGGTTTTGAAATTTGAATCTTAAATAAATTACGATAAATCTTAAGTAATGCTTTGATATGTACGAAATTGTAAAATATGTAACAACCTAATCAAAGTTTTTTTTATTTATTTTTTTAAATTTCGTTCCATGATTTATAATGTTCAAAATATTTCAACCCCTGAACCCCCCCCCCCCTTACCGTACGCCCATGGGTGCGTCTTATGGTCCGGAGCGTCTTATGGTCCGTCAAATACGGTACTTATGAATAGGGTTCGGATGTTTATGACATGTCATATTTTTTTTATCCTGATGTGTCAAAGGCTATTTTTATCCTGACCTCCGTTCTCGCCCGCAAAGACAAATTAAACACGAATTGCACGTTTGTTATCCTAATCGGATCCTTTTTATTTTGCATATAAAGTCATATTTTGGTAATTTTTGTGGTTTTGATCATATTTTGGGAATATTTGTAATTTAACGTCATATTTCAGTTATAAATTCGGTGAAGGAGCACAATTATACAGTGTATGTACTACACGGTCGACTTAAATTTGAATTGTATTTAATTAATTTAGTGTTTATGCCAAATCAATAGGTAACTTAAATTTTAAAATTAATGCAATTGTTCATATTTTGTAGGGACACTTAAGATCTACAAATATGATGAGTATTTGGAGCTGATGAAGCGAGCAAACAGGAGAAAATTCTTCAAAAATAGAAGTTCATTACAAGTAAAACTTTATATCACCAAAATTGTTTAAAAGTGATTTTCCGATTGAATTTATGTAATTTAAGATTTTAGTGGCTTTAAACGTTTTAAATGGAACATTTTTTTTGAAATACGTTATTTTATTAGGTCATATTTAGGATTTTTGGGTCATATTTAGTCATTTTTAAGGGCATATTTGCAGTAGGTCATAAATATCCGAACCCTACTTATGAATAAGGGAAGGTATAATATCCATATGTTATAGTAAACAATCATTTTGGTTCGATTGCCACTGTTATCCTAAATCACAGTACATGAAACTAATTCTATACAAGTTTCACCCATGAATCCTCCCCTCTTTTATGTAATTTTCTTCATTGCTGCTAGTAATACTAGAATTTGCACACAGTTTCTCGAAAATCTCGCAAGTATCGAATATAAACTCTATCTACAAAGTTGTCGGCCTGGTGTCCTTTCTATGCTCAAGGTCGGGGTTTGATCCTGACATAAGTCGATGGCATTTATGTATGCATTCGAGTGAAGGCCCATGTCTAAAGATTTACGGGCATATAAAGGAACTCCTGCGGGACACAATTCCGGCACACCGGAAACAGACCTGAGTTAACGCATGATCAGGAAGTGTTTATCTATCTGTCTTTCTGTTTAAGTCTGTCTGTGTGCAATGCCCAGCCAAATCTAGAGCTCGCAGAGATTTGAAAATTTTAATATTGCTGGACCGAAGGGGTCCGAATGCACCTCGATTTAAAATTTTTGCTTTCGTTAAAGAGTTACAAGCGAAAAATACCAGATACCATAATATTTGCGTTATTGAAGTACCGGTTTTCGTTAACATATTTCATTTGCAAAATTAATTGCAGACGGCCTTGCTCTGCTGCTATAACAACCGGGTATGAACAGCATCGATGGAATAGACTATTTCAGCTTAACATATCAAATTGTCAATCGCTTCCTTTTTGTTAGCCCGCTCTTGATTCATTTGTTTATAACATTATGAAACATAGAAATATATATTTTTTTACGTAAGGTGGACGCAAAAGGGATCATGAATGCAGGCCTAAATGGAAAACATTGAACGATGTGGACAAAAGTCACTAAGGAATTTTTGTTTTTAATCCGGGGACTCGTTAGGTCTTTTTTTTTCTTCGGACGACGCACTTTATTCGTGAAATGCACCACAAAACCGGATACTTAGCTTCTTAATAATTATTAATATCTTAATTGTTTATGAATGATTTGCTTGTAAATTTAATGTTTTAACTGCTAAATAAACGGTTTAAAGGAATCTGGCGGACAAAGCCACGGGCAGCTGGTAGTAAAAAATAAAAATGAAATAAAAAACGCATACTTACTTACTCAATGACAATAGACAATTCCTAAGCAAGCTAAAGGAATATTATCTATTTTATGGAACCCGAAGGTTCATTGCCGCGCTTACCTGAGCCCGCCATTCAACCCCATTCTGTGCTAACTCCATCCAACCATCTCTCTCAAATCCTACTTCTTTTAAATCTATCCTCAAACAACCTAATAACCAAAAAACTATTTGAGATATTTAAGATGATCTACTGTAATAATTAGGGACCGGATTCTTAGGTTTTTACCTATTTTTTTCCTTGCTTCCAAAACAAAAAGCGCTCATACACTTTTTCGAATCATGTCCATAGGATTCACCCACATTAATTCTGTGGCACCTAAAAATACCCAAATGGGGTATAAAAACCTAAATATAACTAAACGGGATATAAAACCTAAAATATCTAATTTAGGCTACTTTTTTGTCTTTTTTGTTTGTCAGTTGAGGAATCGACATTTTGCGGAGAGACAACAATTTTTGTCGGGTTTAAATTAATACCACCAGCGTTTCATTCAACCCATTGTCGTCTGGGATGGACAGTATCAAGAGAGGAAGTGTAAGAGTACCGGCGTATTCCTTACTGTAACGAGGAAATATGAGGCAATCTTATTTTCACTGCTTCTTTTGATTGTTTATGCTTTCTTTCTTCAATTGTATAATATTGTCCTAAAGCAAGTTTAAGTCAATTTTGTTAAGTTAAACTTTATAAGTATTATGTATTGGATCCTCTGTAGCACGTTTAAATTCATTAAACCAATTATTCTACCGAAAACGATATTTTGGAAAAAAAAACCTAAAAAAACTATATCACCTAATGGAAAACCTAAAACAGTGTTTTTAAAAACCTAAAAATCCGGTCCCTATACCCTTAGCAACCAGGGAAGGCGGTTGAGGCCAGGTAGATTCCTTCACCCACAGGCACCCTCACATTTACAAGGGCAGGAGATTTAGGACCAACCGTAATTTCCTCCCCGTGAGTCACCTAGTCTACTTTAATCAATCAATCTTAGATTTTTTTTAATATGTCATTTTATCTTAAAATGTTTGTTATATATCAATTCTACACATAGTTACAAGAAAAATGACACCAAACAATGTATAATTTACTTTAATAGGAACATAGGACTTGAAAGCAGTTTTCTCGTAACTTTTATTTATGTATTTGTTATAGATGTTCCTGTTAAAGTAAATTATACATTGTTTGGTGTCATTTTTCTTGTAATTATGTGTAGAATTGATATATAACAAACATTTTAAGATAAAATGACATATTAAAAAAATCCAAGATTGATTGATTGAAGTAGACTAGGTGACTCACGGGGAGAAAATTACGGTTGGTCCTAAATCTCCTGCCCTTGTAAATGTGAGGGTGCCTGTGGGTGAAGGAATCTACCTGGCCTCAACCGCCTTCCCTGGTTGCTAAGGGTATAGTAATAATTTAAGTTTAACTATAGTATAATTTTATTGGAAATTTCACTTTTGGATTTCTGTAAGCTCACATAGTTTTTATTGCTTTTGTGGACTAATCAGTCAGCGCTTGCAATGACGTAGGCCTACAGTTTCTTGGGAAACGTCAATATAAAGCCATAAACACTACGTAATTGAGATCAAGGTCGAAAGCAGTGGGACCATCAGGATTTTATTGATATTCAAGGAGTTATGGGTGTTTCGTAATTCATTCTGAACATCAAAATATCATTTGCTTAAAACCAGGAATAATATTATGAAAACTAATACAAATCTTCGTGGCGCTACATCCTTGAAAGGATAAGGTCTATCACCCGGCCGCTGCGTCATCTACGAGAGGCAGATGGCAGGATTGGGGGCATGTGGTCGGCATACCGACACCCACGGTAGTTAATGGTGGTTTCCATGACCGGAGCCACTACTTCTCTATCATGTAGCTCCTCAATTTGACTCACGAGGCTGAGTGTACCCCGTTCCAGACCTCCCTACCTCAGAAAAATCGGAAGAGGTACCGGGGAACGAACCAAGGCCGACGGATCTGTAGTCATCTGCCTGTGGTAGATGACGCAGCGGTTGGGGGGTAGGCCAAGTCCCTCCAGGTATGTAGAGCCACGGAGTTTAGCTTTTTTTTTTAAAAAATATTCAACAAAACCGTATTCTGTGGTTTCATGAATAGCCTATATATCTACATAGGAAATATAGTGCAATTGAAAGCTTCAAATATGATATTCTCCTTCCGTAATACCGAAAACACTAATCTCGTTTGGGGAACTGAAAACGTCGATTAGTATAACCCAGATGTGTACACACTACGAACTTAATCTAGATTAGTCTACTAATCGCGATTAGTTAATACAGTCTGCTATCAGCTATCGAGTGAGTGGAAGACATCCTAGACAAACGAAAGATGGCTATTTACACATCAATTCCTGCCTCTCAAGAGTGGTCATGCAAGATGGAGGTGTGTAAAACTGAATACTTGCAGATGAAGGACAACAGTAGCCACGGCCGTGGAAAGCAAGCGAGCGACATTCTTAAGGAAAGCCTTCTGTGTAATTAAATGAAACCTGCCAACTCGATAGAATTTTACAAAGAATCGACGTGATTACTTCTCATTACAGCATAACTACGTTGGATCAGTGGCGGCTCTAGCAAGGATGGGCGAATAATTTACCTTTTAAATATTTTCACGTGATGTAATACACTAACATCTATTTGATTTTGAAAATGGAACTTTAACTGAATTATTGTCCCTTGAACACGAGGAATTGTTGTTTTCGGGTTCACGGTTATAAAAAAAATGGGTTTCTTTTTTACTTGTTTGTTAATTGTTTGTTAAGTAAGTAAGTAAGTAAGTAAGTATGTATGTATGTATGTATGTATGTATGTTTGTATGTATGTAGCCTATTTAAATATATTTTAACTCGTTTATAAACTGCATTTCCATTACAGGCTGTAATACTACACATAGGCTTACAGCAATTGTGTTAATTTATAACAAATTTCATGAGACAATGAAGTTCAAAATCGAGTAGTTTAAAATTAATTGAAAATTTTACAAAATGGCGAGTCTTTTTTCTAAGTAGATAGAACGTTTTAATTGGCCAGTTTTGCGTCTTCAGCGATGCTGCAATTAACCAATCTCTCTTCTGACCGAGTAGTTTGCAATCATTATAACAGGTGGTCCAATGTTTGATCTCCATTTTCTCATGGGCAGGTTGGATTGTCGATAATTTTAAATCTATGGAGATATGCTCTGATTCCCGTGTCCGGTGATCAATTTTCTCAAGTTGAGTTTTATTTAGTTTATGTTTTAGTCTACCCGCTATTATTGGTTGAAATGATTTTGTTTTTACACCTTTATCTGTTCATTTCCATTAATTTTGCCATCTGATAATACTCTTAGCATTCATATCACTAGAATTAAATTCAGGTAAACTGATGTAACAAAGTGCCAGAATACTTTTGTTTAATCAGTGATCATTGCAATTGTGATATGCAGAAAATAAGTTATTTTTTTAATCGATTTCCGAGTTAAGCTCCAGATCGATTCATTAAGCAGGACTTACGGAAGGACAAAGGTCTAAAGTTTGATAAGCATATGTGAAGGAATGTGTGAGTAATTTTATTTGTCAAAGCTAACTGTATTGCAACTTCCAAAGCCGTATAAGAACTCTGTAAAACAATATGTTGCCATGAGAACTGATTTGCATTTGATAAATTCTTTCTAATATATTACCCCAAATAGGCACTAAATTGGGCATTACTCCGGTATCGGTCAACCGATTTGGACCAATATCAATAGGATTCTTCTAATGGACGTTATAAATGCTTATACCAAATTTCATGAAAATCCGATAAAGCGTATTTGAGTTATCGCGCGTACAGACACACGGACAAACAGCCATTTCCCCGTCCCCCACACAATCTCATAAAGTACCATTCTGGCACTTAATTTAGGTTTCTTGTTATAGCACTCCTGGTCTGCTAACTCACTGCCCTGATTCCCTACGAGGGCCCTAACCAGTAGCGTAGCTTACACCACCGCTTTGACTGGGGGGAGGGGGGTATAAAAGGGACCCATACCTCGAGAGAATTTTCGAGTATTATGAATCCCGTGTGTAAATCTGATCTGCGTTAGCTTACCAGACCTGTGCAATGTATTTCCTTTCATTCCTCACACTTCCTGTTGCTTTATCTACTGATGAAACATCCTTTTTAAAGTTGAAATTACTTAACAAGCCCCAAGAGTCAACAAAGGCGAGGAAGCTTGTGTTACATACAGCAATAAAATTGAATTATTTGCCTTTAATAAGGCCAGAAGACAAAAAACGAGCAACTTGATACGAAAATAAGTCATAAAACGGCTGTTAAAGTTATGAGATATTCCTGTTTGCAAGTTTTCTTAATGGAAATATCTGTCATTTAATTTTAATTTTGTTGAGTTGTAAATCTTGGTTATGAGTTAAAGAAAAAATATAAATACAGTGGCTGGCAGAATAAAATTCAATAGTACTGGTTCATAATTATTAGCTTTTTAAAACAACCTACTTTTAGGAACACGTATTGCATATGTGCAATAAAAGAGTAATTGGAGCCCAAATATTTTTTGGAGAGCCCAGCTGCAAAAAGTTACGCCACTGCTGAAGTCAATTTTCCAGTTATTTTTCTTCATTCTGAACACTTTTCCTCTTATTTCGTCTATTAGGCAAGTGTGTATATTTTTGTTTACATGCATTCATGAACCACATATTATTGACTCTGTTGGACATTACATGATACTATTATAGGAGAAAACTTTTTCTGACACTGAGATTCGAACCCAGGACCTTCGAATATCCGTGCCGCTGCTATACCAACTGAGCTAAGGCAAGAGTTCGCTTCACAGCCCCAGATAGAACCAGATCCTAGTGTCAGAGAAATTTTTCTCCTGTAATATTCTCATGTAATGTCCCTCAGACAATAATCTGTGGTTCGTGAATGCATATATCCACCTTGAATGTTACTGTAGGCCTACAATAACAGTGGAAGCCCGATCACAAAAATCACTAATTAGTGTGCCTCACAGTGCTGCATATGACATAACTGTCTTATGGGTAATCAGTAGGGACCGGATTCTTAGGTTTTTACCTATTTTTTTCCTTGCTTCCAAAACAAAAAGCGCTCATACACTTTTTCGAATCATGTCCATAGGATTCACCCACATTAATTCTGTGGCACCTAAAAATACCTGAATGGGGTATAAAAACCTAAATATACCTAAACTGGATATAAAACCTAAAATAGGCTATCTATTTTAGGCTACTTTTTTGTCTTTTTTGTTTGTCAGTTGAGGAATCGACATTTTGCGGAGAGACAATAATTTTTGTCGGGTTGAAATTAATACCACCAGCGTTTCGTTCAACCCATTGTCGTCTTGGATGGACAGTATCAAGAGAGGAAGTGTAAGAGTACCGGCGTATTCCTTACTGTAACCAGGAAATATGAGGCAATCTTATTTTCACTGCTTCTTTTGATTGTTTATGCTTTCTTTCTTCAATTGTATAATATTGTCCTAAAGCAAGTTTACACAAATTTAAGTCAATTTTGTTAAGTTAAACTTTAAAAGTATTATGTATTGGATCCTATGTAGCACATTTAAATTCATTAAACCAATTATTCTACCCGAAAACGATATTTTGGAGAAAAAACCTAAAAAAAACTATTTCACCTAATGGAAAACCTAAAACAGTGTTTTTAAAAACCTAAAAATCCGGTCCCTAGTAATCAGTAATAGGAGAGAGATTCCATCTGGCGCTGTGAAGTGAACTCTGACTTAGCTCAGTTGTCGAGCAGCGGCATGGATAGCCGAAGGTCCTGGGTTCGAATATCAGTACCAGAGGAATTTTTCTCCTATAACATCCTCGTGTATAATTTTGGTTATTAACAAGATTTTTTTTTATCTTTGTCAATATTGGAGCTCTATTATTTTCAATTTGGATGGATTCAAAATACTCTGACAGAATAACAAGTTGTTCGGCCTGGTTACAGGAAAATTTTATTACTTGTCAACACTGATGTGTGTTTTTTGTGTGAATGCCGTTTTTTGCCATGGCAATTCGTGATCTGGTTTCCTTGGTGCAGTAAGCAGACTTCCTGTATTACGGGTAGAGAAAGTAAAAAAAGCCTAGGAGCTATTTCACTTCTCGACCTTGTCAACAACGCAAACAAATTCCTGCGTTAGCAGCAGCTAAGAAATATGAATGACAGAATTCTTAATTGCAGCTTTGCATCCAGCTACAAAACAAAGTAGTAGGGCTACAACAGCTTTTATTTAATTCATTTGTAAGATCTAACTTAGAATAGGCCTATGCCTCAATTAAATGGAATCCAGTGACAAAAATCTGAACTCACATAACCTCCTCTGCCCAAATAAAACTTTGCCTGTTATATAATAATTTTAACGCACTTACTTACTCTATAGTAATAGACAATTAGTATGCAAGCTAAAGGAATATTATCTATTTTATGGAACCCGGAGGTTCATTGCCGCGCTTACTTGAGCACGCTATTCAACCCTATTCTGTGCTAACCCCATCCAGCCATCCCTCGCAAATCGTACTTCTCTTAAATCTATTCTAATATTGTCCTCCCACCTACGTCTAGGTCTTCCAAATGGTCTTTTCCCTTCGGGTCTCCAAGTCAATACTTTTGAGATAGGTCTTTGCTCCCCCATGCGCGCAACATGTCCAGCCCATTTCATCCTCCGTGATTTATTTACCCTTATTGTATCCGGTGACGAGTACAGATTATGAAGCTCGTCGTTGTGCAGTTTTCATCTGTCTTAGGTCCGAATATTTTCCTAAGCCCCCTGTTTTCGAAAACTCTCAGATTATGTTCTTACCGAAGAGTAAGGGACCATTTCCTACATCCATATAATACAACCGGCAGGATAATAAGTCTTATAAATATTTTTAGATTTCTGGACAGAAGACGAGAAGATAAAAGTTTCTGAATTGCATAAAAACAAGCGTTTCCTGATTTTAGTTAAACGTGCACGAACTAAATCTCCGAAGAGATAATCATTCTTTAATATTTCTGTACAAAGTAATAAATTACAAAATTAATGATTCAAACATAGTTGATAACATATGTACCACATAAAGGGCCTAACAGATTCAGAAAGATCTTTTTTTTATTCCATGTGTTAACTCAAAATCACAGGAGAACTCTCTTTATAAAGCACTGAATTTGTATAATAAATTGCATTCTCTATCCGTTTACGTTTTTAGTATCACAGAAAACCAGTTTAAAATAGCATGGAACAAGCTATTACAAATTATAAACTGTATTACCATAGGTAATATAGGTCTAACGAGGTTGCTCATGAATTTATCTTAAGAGAATCTTGACCTTGAGTTATATTTATTGTGACTATTTAGCGAATACTCACAGAATTAACCATGTAATGAATAACTAAACCCCCCAAAATGAAATAAAATACATCGCAATTTGTATCATTGCAAGCGAGATATGCTATGGCGAGGCAGTAAATATATTACAATTAGGGATAGGTCCTCGATACTTTCGATACCTCGATACTCTCGATACTTGCATGGTATCGGCATCGAGCGATACTTACAAAAACTCGCTCGATGCTTTTTCGATACGTTGGTAATTCTGCAATTTAAGGAAATGCGGTATCTCTTTCTGCTTTTAGTAGTCTGCTAAATATAGTAAATACTTCTATTTCACCTTGAAATGGAGAAAACCACTCTGTGATTTTAGTCTAGTCATAAATAAAGACCTTCTGACTTTTAAAATCCAAACTGAAGAGATTCTTAATTGTTTCGTTTCCTGTCAAACGTTTCAATAACAACCAATAAGCAAGCTGACTGTCCAAACCCCATTGTAATTTTTTAGCTAAAACTTGTAAGTGGACTGTTTCAAAAACTAATTTTAATTTTAATGGAGATTAAAAATGATTATAGGCTACTGATGATATTAAATTTTGTCTCATTAAATATGCACACTTCATTAATTTAGTTGGTATTACACGGTTCTCTCAACTTTTACTTTTTAATGTAGCTATTTATTGAAACTGGAAATGTTGACGGTATCGAGTATCGAGGAAAAAATCATGTATCGGTATCGAGTATCGAGTATCGAGAAAATCTGGTATCGACCCATCCCTAATTACAATGTATCTGTTTTATGTTTTAGATTAACCTGATATCTAGAATAATATCGTGTTAGGCCTATTAATATTGTATTTATCATTAAATGAGGTTTAAAATGTTTTACCACACATAAAAATATATTATTTACATATCTCGTTATGCTCAAATGCAGCTTATATCTTACCTAATCATTTCAGTTACAATTTGAAAATGTATTTTGAACAAAAAGTTTGTTCACCGGAAAGTGTTTTCGAAATCTTACGTAGTGTTTTATAACCCGGATTTTTCATTAATTATATAAGCCGAAAAAAGAAATAAAATTGACGTCTGGAAGTGACATAAGCACTTTTAATATGACAGTTTTTATTAAAATATTCCATTTTAATTCAAAATATAAAAATAAGCAAGTTAAATCGTTTTTCTCTCAGGATAAGCAAAATAAAATCAGGTAAACTGATGTAACAAAGTGCCAGTATGTTTTTGTTTAATCAGTTATGACTGCAATTATGATATGCAGAATATGTTTTTTTAAAAATTGATTTCCAAGTTAAGCTCCAGATTTATTCATTAAGCAGGGCTTACGGAAGAAGAAAGATCTACCATCTCGGCCACCTGGGTCATTTTAACGGTCTAGTTGGATAAGCGCATGTAAATCAATATTTTTTTGCCATAGCTACCTGTATTTTAATTTCCAATAGGCTATGTTGTCAAGATAACTGATTTTCATTTTTTTAATACATTCTTTCGAATACGTATATCACCATAAAATAGGCACTAAATTGAGCATTACTCCGAAACAGGTCAACCGATTTTATCCATTATGAATAGACGTCTTCCCATGGACATTATAAATGTGTATACCAAGTTTCATAAAAATCCGGTAAAGCGTATTTGAGTTACCGCGTCTTTAAAATATACACTAAATTGGGTTTTACTCCGGTACCGGTCTACCGATATGGTCCAATATCAGTAGACGTCTTTCCACGTACATTATAAATGGGTATACAAAATTTCAGGAAAATCCAATAAAGCATATTTGAGTTATCGCGACTTCTTATATATTAACATAAAAACACTAAATTGGGCATTATTCCGGTACTGGCCAACCGATTTGGTCCAATATCAATAAACGTCTTCCCATGGACATTATAAATGCGTATACGAAGTTTCATAAATATCCGATAAAGCGTATTTGAGTTATTGCGCCTTTAAAGTAGACACTAAATTGGGGTTTTCTCCGGTACCGGTCAACAGATTAGGTTCAAATTCAATAGGGCACTTCTCATGGACGTCATAAATGGGTATACTAAGTTTCATGGAAATCCGATACAGCGTATTTGAGTGATGGCGCCATAATTTATTAAAATAGGCACTAAATTGGGCATTACTCCGATACCGGTGAACCGATTTGGTTCAATATCAATAGGGTTCTTCCCATGGACATTATAAATGTGTTTTCCAAGTTTCATGAAAATCCGAAAAGCGTATTTGAGTTATGGTGCGTACAGACACACGGACAGACAGACGGACAGACATTTTTTCGTCCACCACACAATCTCATAAAGTAGGTACCATACTGACACTTAATAAGCGCCATCAAATAAAGTTAAAATTAGAGAGGCTTACCAAATAACATTTCTACTTATGTTTATAAGTCTGTAAATTTACATATAAATCCGGGGTCTAGTTATTAAGTGCAAGAATGGTACTTTATGAGATTGTGTGGGGGGGATGGGAAAATGTCTGTCCGTCTGTCCGTTTGTCTGTATGCGCGATAACTCAAGTACGCTTTATCGGAATTTCATGAAACTTGGTATGCGCATTTATAACGTCCATGGGAAGAATCCTATTGATATTGAACCAAATCGGTCGACCGGTACTGGAGTAAAGCCCAATTTAGCAGATATTTTGTGATAGTAAATTAGACTAAATTTATCAAATGCAAATTAGTTCTCATGACAACATATTGTTATACAGTGTTCATATACGTCTCTGGAAGTTGCAATACAGTTAGCTTTGACAAATAACACTACCCACATATAATAATAATAATAATAATAATAATAATAATAATAATAATAATAATAATAATAATAATTCCTTCACATATGCTTATAAATTTTTTTTTCCGTAAGCCCTGCTTAATTAATCGATCTGGAGCTTAACTCGGAAATCGATTACAGAAATAACTTATTTTCTGCATATTATAATTGCAATTATCACTGATTAAGCAAAAGCATTCTGCCACTTTGTTACATCAGTTTATCTGATTTTATAATGAATGCAACTTGTGGCTTTCAACTGTCCTAGATAATTTCCCTCGTGACTATGGAGATTTCTAAGTCGCTCCTGGCATTGCCTTTGACTAATTGCCTTGACCAGGCTTCTGACTATCACCTTGACTATTCTGAGTTCAGATATATCATCAGTCTAAAGTAATATTACACCTATTGCTTAGTATTTATTCCGAGGATAGGAATGTTTGATCAGTTGAAACCAGGTCGAGATTTCTG
This sequence comes from Ectobius pallidus, assembly GCA_964059195.1. Taxonomy (NCBI): domain Eukaryota; kingdom Metazoa; phylum Arthropoda; class Insecta; order Blattodea; family Ectobiidae; genus Ectobius; species Ectobius pallidus. The sequence continues at coordinate 168,403,020 of CAXKWD010000007.1, forward strand.
CTTCTAGTAGCACTTTTCCAAGTTTCATCATAGAAAACACTTCATTTCAAATAACATATGAAGATGGCAAACATGACAATAACCTTCTGATGAAGAGATATCACATTTCTGTAACTTTATATATTTAAAAGGGGGGCCATGAAAGTTATGTTTTCTTACTTTATACCTAGGAGATTTTTTAAAGTAGGCCTATTTACTATTCAAGCAGCATAGAAATCAGGATTAATATATTAATTTTAGTTTCAGGACCGTCCGTTCGTTAGCCACATTAAGGAAACAGTAAAAAAAGTAGTTGCAGATGCAAGGTTAATTAATTTTAATATCATTTTAAATCGAGACTTGTATTTCGGCTTAAATAAAAGCTTATAAACTCTATGAGAAACCTGCAAGGTGAAATTTTGATAATATTTTTAAAACCCTTAACATTCACATTTTAAATCTTTAATGAAAAATCTACCTAGTCTATATAATTACTTAAAAATTAATGTCTTCTAAAATAATGTAATTAAAAAAACACGGGTAAAATTGTATTTACAGCTTCTATAAATATCGTATAAATTTCACGGAATTATGCAGTATTTAATTGTTGTAGACCTAATTTAGATCGTTTGCGTGGTCTCGTGGTTAGCGACGGTAGAGCATTGACACGGATAGGCAAAGGTCCTGGGTTCAAATCACAGTGTCAGAGGAATTTTTCTCTTATAATACAGCCCAACAAAAAATAACTTTTTGTTTGGTGTCTCAGATGTTTTACCGGATTTTGGCTATACTTAGTTTGCTTATTCCAAATATGTAAGCAGTTTTTCTCTACCAGCTCTACTTTTATAAGGATTTTATTAGTGAACTCTTAGTCTAGCGAAACAAAATATTGCTTGATAATATAGCTGGTGAAGGTTCTTGACCATACTGTGGACACGTAGGACGAAAACTGTACGAAGTACAGACAAACTAAATGCTGGATTATTTTTTGGCCCTCAAATTGACAGCTCATAAGTCATAAAAGACCATACAATATATGATAATATCAGTTTTTTGAAAGACCCCATGTTATATTGTTATTGTAATGTTAATATAATATTAGTGTGTTGTTTTTTTCTACACATGATTTAGAAGCTACAAATAGGCACTCTTTTTATTTATATCAAACGTAAAATGGGATAATATGCATAATGGTAATACCACATCTCACAAAACTATAGCTGATAGGGCAAAACTAATGGCACATTTGGCTTCAGCGACCTAAATATACCCAAGAATAGATATATATTCTAAGGCACCAAAATGGCTGTTGGTCTGTGTAATATTCTCATTCTCCTGATAGTTCCATTGTTTCTAAAATCTGTGTAATTTTTACAGGTGAGACTCAACCCATGGGTGAACAAAGCAGAGTTGCCGGTAAGACGAATTTATTTTTTTTTGGTTAGGAATCTGAATTTAAATTCTTAATTATGTTTGTCTACCCATTGTTTATGTGATACAGGGGCGGATCCAAAACTTATTGAGGAGAGGGGCCGACACAAACTACTGGGGGCTGTGGAAGTTTATAGGTCCTCTAGGACAGGAGTTCTCAAACTTCCTTTATTCAAGGACCCCTTTAATTATTAATGTTGTCATTGCAGACCCCTAAAAAATGACCCTTTACTATTTCTACTAATTTTGTAGTATCAACCATTTGAATTATATTTAATTCAAAACGAAAAGCTATAGGGTAGAAAAAGAAAGCAGTCTGTTTGTTTTGATACATTTTTATTTTATTTGTGACATTGAATTCAATTGCAAAACGACAGGACTCTTAGTATTAATTATAAAAAATTACCAATGGAACAGTTATAACGTATAGTAAAATACCACTAATTTCAGTGAGAAGGATGGTGTTGTTTTTTGCTTTTGACAATCACTGAAATATTGGGTTTTATTTTTTAAAGTTTCAGCCTTAAATCTACTTCAATATTAAAAAAATCTCCCGCGGACCATTCAAACCATGCCTGCGGACCCCCAGGGGTCCGCGGACCACACTTTGAGAACCCCCTGCTCTTGGAAATTCCTTAAAAATTTCTCAGCATACTCTCTTTCTGTCCAGAGTTTTAGTTCTGTTGACAAATTTGTCGGTTTTACATATAAAATGAAATCATTAATCAAATATCAAACTTCTTTACTTTAACTAAAAATAAGCGATGGTTTGAACTAGTTTACATTAAATCAATTAATCTTTTTTATCATAATAAGAATTAAAGACAAGGAAGTCAAACAACTGCTATTTTGTAGCGACTAGAACTGAATATTATTCAACTTGCATTTTACAATCCTCTCGTTGATATAGGGCTAGTATGTGAACGATTTCATTTTTTTTATTTGTATTTAATTAAATTTGAATGTTATTATGCAATCCATATATAAAAAGTCAAATCATCGGCCCCTCCTTGGATCCGCCACTGATACACCATTTTATTAGAACTGGATAATATTTTTCATGGGCAATATAACGAGAGGTCCATATTTTATCAAGCAACGAAGTTCTGAGTGAATTTATGGTAGGTAATCTCGGTTATGATTTATTAAGACTAGGCTATTCCATGAATATAATGTAATGGATTTTGTAAATGATTGTCATTTTCTTACTGTGTTGTCAATATTCTATAAGCCGTAAGATCACGACATAAGTTACTAGATGAATGAACAGTTCACGAATCGATTCGATGAATCGATCCGAGTTCCCAATGCTACCAATAGTGCGTACCACAAGACGTTCCTCACATCTGAACGCTATAAAAGTACACGAACTGGCTTGGACAGAATCGAAATTGTGTTTTTAATATATGGACATTTATATTATTTCAATTTCGAAACGAGTTTATCTGCTGAAACTCGTAAACTCGGGTTGGATTTATTAAAACTATGCGTATCACAAAATGAAGGGCGTCGTGGTAGTTGCTTACATCAGAAAGCTATAAAAGCACACGAACTGGCTTGCATCGAATCGAAAATGTGTTTTTAATCAATGTACATTTTTATATTATTTCAATTTCCAAACATGTTATGTTGTACACATTAATGTGGTTCCATTCTGCTCATGGCAGCAGGTGACGTATTAATCACTGCAAGTTGATGCCTTACGTATCCAGTAACGAGACAAAATTGCATCCTTGCGATCCTAGGAAGGATATTATAAGATAAACGATCGTGATTGGTCTATATCCGAGGAATTGCTAAACGTTATTGGTCAATATCAAACACGCGGCGTATGAGTGGAATAGTCTTGGGAAAATCCGGACCTCTAATTATATTGTGATTATTTATTTGATCAAACCTCCTACACTGTGATTTAAGATAGCTCTGACTCAATCAAGTTTTAATTGTGTTCTTGCAAGAGTGGAACTGAGTCATGAAAGGTCTCAGGAAGTTAAGATTTCCCGAATACTAATGTTAAGGGGACTTAAAAGTTTGATTTGTATAGGCCAGACAACTTTAAGATAGGTTAGTTCTTTTCATTCGGGGATTCTCTTACTTGAATCTTCTGCGGGAGGTGGAATTAGTGGAAAGAGCTTTATAAATAAAAAATATAAATAAACTGTCGCAGCGATCGATGCAGGCCGCGCATAAAATACGTTAGGACACATATGGGCAACGCACGGCCCGCGGGCCGGATGTGGCCCGCCCAGACTTTTGATCCGGCCCGCGGAACATTTTAAAATCGCGCTCGAAAAAGTAAATATTTTCGGTTCTCGCCAACTAGAGAGTGAGAGGGGGAAAACAAAAGCCTGAACTACGAGGGTGTTCCTTCCGGTCAGCGCTAAAAAAAAATGCTGCAATAGGCCTAAATCAAAGTATCGAACCAGACTACAGATGAAAATTTGGAAAACACTCAGCGCTTGTGTATTAGTGGGATTGATGCCAACATTGATTACCTTGTTTCTCAAGTTCAAGCTCAAGCTTCTCAATAATTTCTGCTTTTTGTAAGTAAATGCCTAATCAGTTCGATATTGTTCTCATTCATGTATCTTTAACATTATATTTTATAAACATAAAAAACCGTATCATGAATATTTTTTCACTACTACCTAATATCTACGGCCCGCGACTTCATAAATATCGTAAAATTTAGCCCGCATCTTTCCAAAGGTTGCCCATCCCTGCGTTAGGAGTACGGTGGCTTCATCTTTGGTTCGTACTATAGGCTAGCACCTAGCACGATAAAAGTTCCCAGATAATGTTTATGCATATGGTATACACACCACTGATATGGCAGCCAGCCATCATATTTATATGCATGTTCATATTGAGTAGGTATAATATCAGAAAAGTATCTATAATAATGAAAGGAAGTGTTTGTCTTTCTGTCTTTCTGTCTAAGCGCGATGCCCAGTGAAATCTAATGCATGCAGAGATCTCAAATTTTAAACATAGAAGGACTGAAGGGTGGCCGAATGCACCTCAAAGCCGGATTTTTAAATTTAGCTTTTGTTCGAGAGTTATGAGTGAAAAACTAGCAGAAAATGTAAATTTTTAGCGCTATCGAAGCATCAGTTTTGAGTAGGCCTAATAGATTTCATTTGTCAAATCAATTGCAGGTGGCTTTGCCTTTTTTCAGAACTTGGAAGTAAATGCATTGCGATTTTTCAATATATCGCATAGAATTGTAGGTCGCTTCGATTCTGTCGGTCTCCTTGGCCGCGGTACCTATGGCCTTAGATCCGTGGTGAAGGAGGCTGTGGGTTCGAGCCCCGCCTCAGGCATGAGTGTTTGTGTGTAATAAGGAAAAATAGAAAACAAGGAAAACAAAATTCTAAACAAGAAAAATAATTCAGGAAAATTGGCCTAGGCCGGCTAAATTTTACCAAAAAATAAATTTGTGAACTCACCCCCTGGTTGATTTGTTTGTTTATAATGTCAAGGCACGCAGACACCTGAAATTTTCAACTTAGACGGAAGAGCGATAGTGAATGTAGGCCTAAATCGGCAAACATTGATCCATTTGGACGGAACTCACTATGAAGGGGTTTTCTGGGCCAGGAAACTCGAATATGAGGTCGTTTTCCCCATCTAATCATGGAATGCACTCCAAAGCTGGATAATTAGCCGTTTCGTTATGATTTTTATTCGCTTTAAATGTCATATTTTATTTATTTTACCACTGCCTTCTAAACTGTATTAATCGTGTTTACACTGCCTGTCCTATACGGCTAATTTTGCTTACTCGGCGACATTACAGATGGCAGCACCTTTCACACCCAGACTGCTTCTTGTTTTTTGCTACGACATTGTTGATTATGTAGTGCTGTCACCGCCGTCTCATAATCACTGCCTTCTAAACTGTATTACTCCTCGGGACGGCGGTGCTCATAATATAGTCTATCAATGCTTCTAATTAATTTACATTTATTTTAATTATTGCTCCAAAATTCCATTTCAAGGTAAGTGTCATATACTGGAATAATATTACGTTCTAAACAAATAACACAAGTATGTGTGTCTGTTTAATGCTTATTTTGATTAGTGATTGCTGCAATCTGGGTGTGAACTGTGTCGCCTCTACTGGATAAATTAGGCAATTTAACAATACTCTGAACTCCATGTTAAAATAAAGCATAGGACAGGCAGTGTAATTCTCGAGACGGCGGTGATTTTACTCTTAATTTTTAATTTTCGAAATAATATCGTGGACGAAGCCGTGGCCACCTGCTAGTATAGAACAGAAATGAGATGGTGCATATGACTTGGTAATCTAAAGGAACCTACTAGGCTAGATTTAATTTCAGCAAAAAATAACATGTTCCTGTGGAATCCTCCAAGGATAAAACAATGGGCTCAGGTTTGACTTTTTTATGTCAGGTTTGTGTTGTTTTCATTACCGCTTGATAAAGGAAATACCAAATGTATGCAAGGTAAGACACCGGGTTACATTAGTGGAAAGTGAAACTGAGACAAGATTCCCGACCTTCACCTAGTTGTAAGTCGCAGCATAGCTTCCAGGCATAGTGTAACTGCGTCGCCTCTTGCTTTTTGTAATTTGTCGCCACTCTTTTCTGTGCACTTATTTCAATTTAGTTTAATGATACTGGTTTGCAGACGCTATTTCGCAATTTATTATGAATATTTCTGAAAAAAAATTATCTCTTAAATATTCAAAAGCTTCATAATTTCCAATGAGGGTGAGTAATAGATGTTGTTTTTTAGTACTATCTTATACCCTCAATTTTATTTATTATTGATAGATGTTCCAGGGGAAAAAAATTCTGCCAATATCAATTACAATGTAATATTTATTAACTGGGTAAAATTATATTACAAAATAGATAAATTAAGTTTTCTTAATGCATAATTTGTCAGTGAGATGTCTCAGCTTATCTACTCTTATACAATTCAACGGCCCTAAATAGCGTGCTTGCTCGCCCGCTTCGTGAGACATCGGGTATACTCGGCGATGTTCGTCTCTCGCAGTCTAAACTTTCATGACGACTACAAAATTAGGAAGGAAAACCGTTTCTTTATTATATAAGGCCCAAGTGAAATGAACACAATGAACAAATATTCTAATTTTATTTTTACTTACAATTTTCATAGCTCTGAACCACAAACATTTTTAATAATCTACCAGTGTAATTTTCTTAAAAATCCTGGAGTCAATTAATCATGGCGGTCGAAGCACCGGGGGCACCAGCAGTAAAATATTGATGGTTTAACTCTTGAAATATCGCTGATAATAATCCAAACAAACCATTCCTTCCCTTGAAACATTACATAATTTCTGAAAATTACACTGAATTGATCAAATAAAATTCACATCATATTCATGTCAATAAATAGCTGAGAAACAATACGTATTATGTGTTCAAGGTTCTTTGGAACTGCATAATCGATTCTGATATAGTTTTCCCAGGGGGCGCTTTCATGTCTTGGAATGTACTCTAACGCAGGAATTTTAGCTGTTTCATTAATTATTAATGGCTTAGATATGAATGATTCGCGTGCAAGTGTTAATAAATATAATGCTTTAATAATTATTATACTCTTAATTTTTAATTTTTAAAAGAATTATCGTGGCGAAGCCACGGGCACCTCCTAGTTATACTACATATATCGATGCTAGTCATTTTTAATTACTTAGTAAACATAAGCTGAGATATCTCACTGACAAATTATGTACTAAGAAAACTTATTTTATCTATTTTGTAATTTAATTTTACCCAATTAATAAACACACATTTTTTCCTTGGAACATTTTTTCCCTTGGAACATCTATCAATAATAAATAAAATTGAGGGTATAAGGTGGTACTAAAAACATCTATCTCTTAAATGATTAATGTGTTCTGTGGGGTACAATAATTGCCTTTAAATTTGTGAAACGACGACAGAAAAAAACACGAAAGAAAAGCTAAAATGCATTTAAAATTTGCAGAATAGGGTACAAGAAATGAACTGTGAGCCTAATGACTGTGTTAACTGTTTCCTTTGCAGTCCGGCATGGGTTTATATATTATTTTCATGAAGCATAACGCCCATAAAACAAACGCTATTGGTTTTCTGGAAAATTCCGATCGAGGAGGAGGAAATCCTGTTAGGATAGCTGCCTTAAATTAAGGGTGCCGATTAGACACAGCCAAATCAAAACAATTCTAAAAACTTAGTTTAGAATTTTTTCCATAATTTTCAATGTTCATATATGATTTATATTACCTTCTTAAAAACAGATATTAATAAAGGACTTTCTTTCTATTTATTAAAAATTTCTTAATTCAATTGGTTATGGACAACATGGGCGTACGGTGAAATTTTGTTCGGGAGGGGTTCAATGTAAAGCAGTGGCGTAGCCAGAAAATAATTTCGGGGATGGTCGAAAGTACTGGGGATTTGGGGGTATGGAATACCCCCCCCCCAAAAGGGGTATGGGGGCCACCCCCGGAAAATGTTAAATATTGAACTAATGAAAATCACATTTTATGCTATTTTAGCCATAGCAAATTTGTTTACTATGCTCTAAGAAGTCTAAGACATGCCAAGTTAAACAAAAAGTCGTTACTTATATAGGTTATAATACTTACTACTATTTATAAGAAACATAAAATAATACATGGAACAGTTGAAATAATAGGCCTACATTTACAAGTACAGTATTTTATTATTGAATAAAATATTTAAATAATTGACAAAATGAAGTTTAAATAACTTAAATAGAAATTTAGCTTTTGATTTCGGGATGAGTCCGGACCCCCTGAAACTCCCCCTTCCCTACGCCATTGATGTAAAGCCGTCTCAGCTCCATGTCCTTGAGCACATTGTAACTTAAAACTCCTTTAAATAACTAAACAGTTTTATTGTGTTCATTAATACACAATAATTGGTATGTAGCCAGTCTTTGAAACCTTTTCTTGAGATTTCTGACCATTTCTCGTTTAAGCTAGAGTCTATATAAGAACTTTCTTTTGACAAAAATTATCGTAATACTGAATGATGTATAGGGCATATTTTTAAAGCCATCTATAAATACACCATGACTTCACAAACATGTTGATGAATTTCAGTGAGAGTATTTAAGTTGTGTAATAATTATTATTGTATCATGGATTTGCAAGAAGTGGAAATTATAATATACTATGGGCAGGGAAGTAAACTGAGTGCTGCAATTCTTATGAATTATGTTTTGAGCATATTAAAATCCGTAATACATTTTGTATATTTAAATACGGCACCTAACCTTAACGGGCCATTCTGGATAACCTGAAGAGCTGTCAGTTTCGAGACATTTTAAAACCAAAATTAGTTAATAGATTTTATGTGGATTTTTTTCTTCTAACCAGATTTCTTTTTTTGTGAAGTTACACAAGTACCAAGTCTGTGAATCAGTGTTTCTGCATCGACAAGTTGATTGAAATCATAGCAATTTCGAAAATCTATTCGAGAATAGGTTTTTATATATATATATCCAAACTTCGCAGGAATTAAACTGAAATCCAATGAAATTCTGACATCCAAATGATCACACCACATGGATAACCAGGCCACCGAATCGTTTGAGAGATTCCGAGAGGAGTTTTATTTACTAGTAATGCATCACTGTAATTAAGCTGAAGAACTATCAACACCACTCCGTTTTTAAATTTGAATCTTAAATAAATTACAATAAATCTTGATAAGTATGATAAGTATGAAATTGTAAAATAAGTTAAAAATCGAACCAGTGTTATTTTTATTTTGCTACATCTTAAAAATATTGCAGATATTTCGGGGGGGGGGGGTTCAACCCCCTGAACCCCCCCCCCCATACCGTACGCCCATGATGGACAATATGGAGCGAGTCATGAAGAATGTTTAAGGCCTGTAATGTGGCTGAAGACAGTATACCAAAACGTTGGAAAAAAACTGGCTAACTTTCGATATCATTGCTGCCACGTCAAGTCTAGACAAATGAATGTAGAAACCATGGCCTCTGTAGTCATATTTCGCTTTTGATATTGAATACTGAGGGCGTTGACTACGATGCAGTCATATGTTTGTAAATTTATTATATCGCGCCTTGATTTAGATGTGACATTTGTTCTAATTTCGTTCTGTTAATATTCTTCATAATATGCTGATCAGATTTTCTCAAGAAACAATGGTTTAAAACTCAGTAGTTTCTGAAATATGGCCTGTTGACCCCATCTAGCACTTTGTTATATCAGTTTACCTGATTTTATTTTTAGTCGCTTTAAGTCGTGAAAGTCTAATCGCGTCTGTACATTTACGTGATTATGGATATTGATTTCTGCGATTCTTGTAAAATACGGACGATAGTCAAGATACCAATAAAAATACCTTAGACCTAAAATTTCTTTTTTTTATGTAAAATAGATTATTTCTGGACACAGTATCAGTAATAATAAAATGAAGTGTTTGTCTTTCTGTCTGTCTGTCTGTCTGTACGCGATGCCCAGCGAAATCACCTGAATGTAGAGATCTGAATTTTTTAAACGTAGGTGGACTGAAGGGTGGCCGAATATACCTCGAAGCAGGATTTTTTTAATTTTTACTTTCGTTCATGAGTTTTGAGTGAAAAACTGGCGCGGTTTTTTTTTTTTTTTTTTTTTTTTTTTTTTTTTTTTTTTTTTTTTTTTTTGCTATCGAAGTATCATTATTGAAAATACATTTCAATTGTCAGATAAATTGCAGGTGGCTTTGCCTTCGTTTGTCATAAATTGGAAATAAAAGTATCGCGATTTTTTCGATTCTTTCGATTCTGTGAGCTCACCCTGGTCGATTCGTTTGTTTTTATTGTCAAATACAATAGAGGCCGCTTTCTAATCGTGGAATGCACTCCAAAGCCGGGTTTTTAGCTTTTTCATTATAAGTTAATTATTAATAGTTTAGTTTATGAATGATTCGCGTGTAAGTGAAATAAATGTTTTAATTATGTTGCTCTTAATTTTTAACTTCTGAATTAACTATCGCAGGCAGAGCTGCGGGCACCTGCTAGTAGCCTGTATGTGAGAAATTTGGTGGCAAACTTTTTGCACCATTTAATATGCCATACGTTTTTGGAGAAAATTCAGAGGGCTGTGGTTAGGGTTAGCAACTCTTCCAAAACCAAGGAAGTATTGTTTTCATGGATAAATTCTACGTAAGTCACCTAAATCTGAAAAAATGAAAAGACACTCTATGAAGAAGAATCCGTGTAGACGTCATCAAGGACAAGTACACAGCCTTCAATCAAACTCAAGTTATTTCCACAGAATGAGGAATTACATCTAAATATAGCATGAATAAGAATGGTGGAATAACCTCCGGGAAACCCTAGGTAGCATAATGTGCATAATTATGTGAGTATTAGCAATCTCCCACGAGTGACATGGAAACGCTCAGACCTCGCGGCGTGGAAAATCTCCACAGGATTTCTTGTAGTAGACACCCACTGCCGGAGATTAGCTCCCTAGCTCCTGTGGATCTGCCTGAGGGATTTCTAGGGAACTCCTATAAAAAGCCAATTCCTAGGGTGCGCCGGCAAAGAGAGTTAAGTCCACTTTCTTGTTACTGAGAATTAGAGTGACTTAACACACTATACCAGCCCAACATAGCTTTAAAGATGGATAAACCCATGAGGCACACATCCATAACTACCGCACAATTTTGAATATGACTTACTGGACTTAACACAAATGTAGAGAACATTTTTATCTATAACTCTATGGACATATCTCAATTTTTTATGATGGTGGACTTAACTCTCTTTGCCCGCGCACCCGGAATTTATAAACGAATTCTTCGTAGGAGTAAGTTTCTACTGCGATATGACAACTGTGTAAATATATAGGCTTAAATGGCTTCTTCATAACTGGAAGTTTATGAAAAATAATACTTACTTACTTACTTACTCAATGACAATAAACAATTCCTCAGCAAGCTAAAGGAATATTATCTATTTTATGGAATCCGAAGGTTCATTGCCGCGCTTACCTGTGCCCGCCATTCAACCCTATTCTCTGCTAACTCCATCCAATCATCCCTAGCAATTCCGACTTCCCTTAAATCCATTCTAACCCCCTGCGTCTTGGTCTTCCGCGTGCTCTTTTCCCTTCGGGTCTCCCAGTCAATACTTTTGAGATATGTCTTTCCTCCCCCATGCGTGCAACATGTCCAGTCCATTTCATCCTTCGCGATTTAATTTCGCTAACTAACGAAATATGCAACAACATGCAAAATTAATTCACAAATGTTCTGTTGTTTCTTTCATGTCTTGTATGCATTTTAATAAGTTACTAGGACTTAATAGAGTGCTTTATTTAAAATATTATTTTTCATAAAAATAATATTTTAAATAAATACAAGACATGAAAGAAATAACAGAAAAATTGTGAATTCATTTTGCATGTTGTTGCATATTTCGTTAGTTTTGCGACAATGCATTATAATTCCTTGATACTAAAATATTTATGCATATTTTATGAATTTGTCGTTATTTTAACGGCATATTCCCGTAAATTTTAAATATTTTGCACATCTCTGTTAATTCAATCATTTACGCGTCTTTGGTTCAGTTAATGTTTTCAGAACCGACTATACAATAATTGAGAGTACACAGTTTAATGTTTACGGAACTGATTGTATAATATTAGAGCGACGTTTCGGTTCATTATTTTTGAATTTAGTATGATTTTTTTGCATTGGTCTTGTTTTTTACAAGGTTTTGTAATTTGATTAATACAGCTCTTATTGTATTTTCTGTAATTTATAATGTAATTGAGCTAACAGGAAAACGTAAAATACTAAAATTACTTATATGATAGAGCATATAGTTCATTGGACCCGGAGCATAATTTACTAATTTTAGAGCACGTTTGCATGCGTACAGTGTTTCGTTTTCTGATAAAGCATTAACTTCCGGGCTATAATAATTACCAATAGGATACTAAATAATCACTTTCTGCTCAGCCTAAGGGCGTAGGTAAATTTCGAAGCTCATATTTCTTTAAGATATTGGTATTGTTTACAAGATTTGGAACAATTTCAATTTCTCTTTCAAAAAATATAACTTTCTAATTATTGATAAATTTCATCTTCTTTCTTTGAGGGAATTCACATTGATCAACTAACATCTTTTTTACGCCTTATACCCTCAAATAACAATAAAAAGGCCAGTAATTGTGTATATATATATATATTTGTGGACCACCTTTACAATGAGAGAACAGAAATAATTTTTTGTTTTTTATGTAGTATTTTATTTTATCAGTTGAAGACAGGTCTATATAATTTTTAATTTTTATGAAAATATTTATCAATTTTAATTAGCATTAGCATCACGTCCAATAGCATATATTATATAGACCTGTCTTCAACTGATAAAATAAAATACTACATAAAAAAACAAAAAATAATTTCTGTTCTCTCATTGTAAAGGTGGTCCACGAATTTATATATACAATTACTGGCCTTTTTATTGCTATTTGAGGGTATAAGGCGTAAAAAATATTTTAGTTGATCAGTAACTTTCTAACCTCCACGAGATATTTAAAAAATCAAATTAATCGATGAAAATATTATTTTTGTATGTCCAATAGGCGGCATGTACATCGTTGAAGAAGAGGTTGATATATGTACAACATGACATTTGTAAATAATCATTTAACTAAATAATGCTATTTTGGTAAATTAATTTTTTGTTAGAAAAATAAAAAGTAGAGGTTTTAGTTTAAAAAATCACGAATTTTCAGTACCCAGTGTCCCCTTAACAAGTGTATTGAACTTTTTTAGATTTTATTTATATATTGCGAAATTACATTTTTCATTTATTCTGTAGCAATAAGTAGAAGTCCAGTCTATAAGCAAACCCGGCAATCTCCATTCTGAAAAAATAGAGATGCTAACTTCTATTGAAGGTTTAATGCATTTCTTGCTGCATATTTAGTGTATCCCTTCCCTTGAAAAATTATAAAACTTCTGAACATATTACACTGAATTACACAGAGGGGTCGATTAGCAAACTCGGCAATCTCCATTTTTAAAAAAAGATAGAGATGCTAACTTCTAACGAAAGTTTAATGCATTTCCAATTACATATTTAGTGTATGTGTTACAAATCCGACTTCCCACATAAGGGAGGAACTCAGATTTGCAACACATACACTAAATATGTCCCAGGAAATGCATTAAACTTTCAATAGAAGTTAGCAGTTTAATCAAAATGGAGATTGCCGGGTTTGCTTACAGACCCCACATATTATAAGTTAGAAGTAGCGATGCATTATGGTGCTAGTCCCAAGGTGTTTTAAAACACAACCACGTGTTTAGTGAAATCAAGTGCAAATAGGTGAGGGTTAGGAATTTTAAAGCATGAGTAACGACTTAAAACCACTTTCCTGTGTGCTATCAGTGTTTAAGTTGAATCATCAATCGCAAAACAATTCTCCAAATCATGAACATGACCTTGCAAGGTTCCAACCAACACGTAAAGGTTTGCAGTGAGTTATAAAATCAGCAGATTGTGCAGTGTTCGTTTCTGGACTAGTGGGCATGTCTGCTGTAAAATAGTAAAGTGTAGTAAAGGTCCAATGACTGAGCCTTGAGGAATCCCAGCTTGTGAAACTGCATTGAATATAAAGGAGACAGGCGTACCTTTGAGAGGTATAAAAGCTCAGAACTTTAATACCTTTATTATTAATTATTATTATTATTTATTTTTTATTATTTTCCTTTCGATTAGGCCAGCTTAGGACCACGTGAAACAGTTGTCTTCTTCTTGTCTTCCCAAAACTTCTTCATCCTTTCGCGATGTTGCTGTTTCCGTTCTTCCGTCCATTTACATCCCGTTTTCTTCTTGGGTTTCTCTGGAAATTCCCCATCAAATTTCCTAAACTTTTCTCTCTTTGCAATATCCTCCTTTTTGATGTTGAGTAATTTCAAATCTTCTTCAACTTCCTTGAAAAATATGGGTTTAGTTTTTTTACTTACATAGTGATAAAAAATTTGTTTGGTAAGTCTGTCTCTTTCCATTCTGAAAATATGACCATAGAATCTTAATCTTCTTTTCCTGAAAGCATGGCCTATTTTTTCTGTTTGTTTGTATTACTCCTTTTCTGGTCTCAGTTTGTATATGTTACTAGGAGGTGCCCGTGGCTTCGCCACGATAATTCTTTTAAAAATTAAAAATTAAGAGTCTAATAATTATTAAAGCATTATATTTATTAACACTTGCACGCGAATCATTCATAAACTAAGCCATTAATAATTAATGAAACAGCTAAATTCCTGCTTTAGAGTACATTCCACGACATGAAAGCGCCCCCTGGGAAAACTATATCAGAATCGATTATGCAGTTTCAAAGAACCTGTGAACACATAATACGTATTGTTTCTCAGCTGTTTATTGACATGAATATGATGATAATTTTATTTTATCAATTCAGTATAATTTTCAGAAATTATATAATGTTTCAAGGGAAGGAATGGTTTGTTTGGATTATTATTATCAGCGATATTTCAAGAGATAAAACCATCAATATTTTACAGCTGTTGCCCCCGGCTTCGCCCGCCATTATTCATTGACTCCATGATTTTTAAGAAAATTACACTGGTAGATTATTAAAAATGTTTGTGGTTCAGAGCTATGAAAATTGTAAGTAAAAATAAAATTAGAATATTTGTTCATTGTGTTCATTTAACTTAGGCCTTATATAATAAAGAAACGGTTTTCCTTCCTAATTTTGTAGTCGTCATGAAAGTTTAGACTGCGAGAGACGAACATCGCCGAGTATACCCGATGTCTCACGAAGCGGGCGAGCAAGCACGCTATTTAGGGCCGTTGAATTGTATAAGAGTAGATGTTTGTGGTTCAGAGCTATGAAAAT
Source organism: Ectobius pallidus (assembly GCA_964059195.1). Taxonomy (NCBI): domain Eukaryota; kingdom Metazoa; phylum Arthropoda; class Insecta; order Blattodea; family Ectobiidae; genus Ectobius; species Ectobius pallidus. The sequence goes on from CAXKWD010000007.1 coordinate 168,418,339, forward strand.
TGTAAGTAAAAATAAAATTAGAATATTTGTTCATTGTGTTCATTTCACTTAGGCCTTATATAATAAAGAAACGGTTTTCCTTCCTAATTTTGTAGTCGTCATGAAAGTTTAGACTGCGAGAGACGAACATCGCCGAGTATACCCGATGTCTCACGAAGCGGGCGAGCAAGCACGCTATTTAGGGCCGTTGAATTGTATAAGAGTAGATGTTTGTGGTTCAGAGCTATGAAAATTGTAAGTAAAAATAAAATTAGAATATTTGTTCATTGTGTTCATTTCACTTAGGCCTTATATAATAAAGAAACGGTTTTCCTTCCTAATTTTGTAGTCGTCATGAAAGTTTAGACTGCGAGAGACGAACATCGCCGAGTATACCCGATGTCTCACGAAGCGGGCGAGCAAGCACGCTATTTAGGGCCGTTGAATTGTATAAGAGTAGATGTTTGTGGTTCAGAGCTATGAAAATTGTAAGTAAAAATAAAATTAGAATATTTGTTCATTGTGTTCATTTCACTTAGGCCTTATATAATAAAGAAACGGTTTTCCTTCCTAATTTTGTAGTCGTCATGAAAGTTTAGACTGCGAGAGACGAACATCGCCGAGTATACCCGATGTCTCACGAAGCGGGCGAGCAAGCACGCTATTTAGGGCCGTTGAATTGTATAAGAGTAGATGTTTGTGGTTCAGAGCTATGAAAATTGTAAGTAAAAATAAAATTAGAATATTTGTTCATTGTGTTCATTTCACTTAGGCCTTATATAATAAAGAAACGGTTTTCCTTCCTAATTTTGTAGTCGTCATGAAAGTTTAGACTGCGAGAGACGAACATCGCCGAGTATACCCGATGTCTCACGAAGCGGGCGAGCAAGCACGCTATTTAGGGCCGTTGAATTGTATAAGAGTAGATTCTCCCAAATTGGTCCCATAATTAGTATTATTATTATTATTTCAGTATTATTAAAATACATAGGAAAATAATACCATCGAACACAAACTACTTTACACAAAACATAATGTATTAGTAGAGTACCTGTCCTGTAATATCTCTCATATCCCCTGGCTACTATATTCATAATTCATCCCCTCATCTCATCTCATTGGGATAGCCTAGCCCCGCCTAACAGGTGCCCCAACTGGAGAAATGGGGCCAGAAACTATAATACTTTTATTGAGTTAGAGTTTGCCTTTGTTTTCCTTTATATTCATTTCACCACGTGCAAGAGTAATTACTAATGTCATATCGCGAGGCTACTCACTCAGAATGAAGCAGGCAAATGGACAGGTATTTAGGTGACGGAAATGTTACGAATTAGTAAACTCCATATACCTGGAACAGAGAAAAGAACAGTATAGGTCAATTTAATTTGTATTAAAAGGTAAAAAGATCAATGTTTTTGACGGGGTAGTTTTCAACAACCCCCTCAAAAAAATCTTACAAACATTAATCCTATAATTTATGCACAGACAGAAGGTAGGCTATACAGTATGTTTGCCTAATGGCATTATGCCTACTTTTTTTTAAGTGTAATGATGGTTGTCTACTTGAAGTAGGTTTACTCTGCTACTTGATCCACCTTACAAACTTTGCTAATAATAGTCTTTATAATAACGGCTAAAGGTAGAAATATTGTGTTCTGATTGACTTGACACGCAAACTGACTATTGAATTTAACGTTTTAACGTTATAACGTAACGGCCTTACAGGACCGCGACCTGTCGGAAGAGGGATTATCTATGGATCACATACATAATTTTTTGACCAGAGAAGGGCATCGAGGTCCCCCCGGATGAGTGATCACCCAATAGCGGGGCCACTTCCGAGACTACACGAACGCATAGGACGAGACACACCGTTCACACACACAAGGCGAGGATAGGATTAAGATGATAATGACGACTAGATGATGTCCGAGGACAAGGGCCTGGAGTTACCCGACATATGTCTCACGGGTGAGAAAAAAACTCTACCTAGGTAATTTGTCCCGATCAGGATTCGAAGCTGGGCCTGCTGTGAGAGAAGCGAACAGGACTAAAAAATAAAACTATAGTACAGTACAGAAAACAAGAATAACGTTTTTAGACTCACTGGAAAAAAATCCGGATTAACCGAATGTCCAGACGAGCGGGGTCCGGATAAGCGGGACTGTACTGTATGCTTTATTTCCTTGTCAAAGCCATCACAGAAATAACAAGGCCTACTGCTAGATCATCAAGATTGAATTGCTGACAAATGAAAGGAGTACTATGAAACAAATGTTAAATTTAACATACGGTTAGAGATATCTCAACATGTTAATAATAAACGTTTAACATGTGTAACCTATGGCATGTAAGCCTTAATGTTGAATTTTTATCACTGGAGATTCAGTTTTAGTTGCTATGAATTACCTTTGTTGTACAGCTTCTGAATCATCTTATTTTTTGTTTCTGGTCCTCTGACTCCACGCAAAGAATGATAATGAAGGAAGTAGAAAAGTAGAGGAATGGCGACAGGAAGCCCATCAAAACATCCGTTTTTCCACTAGACAATGTCATCAGACATCGTCATGCCTTTGCGGTTTTCTGAAATTTGTTTCTTTTAAGGGTCATGCCACTCTAAGTTAAGAGTGCCTTCATCTCGGACAATAATTCATGTAGAAATTGCGATAGGCCTAAAATCTTATTTTCTTACTTTTTATGACTTGCAGACATTTTAATGCATGATAATATTCAGATAGCTTACAAATCAGATATAATACGTATTATTTTCAGTTTCAGGATCTCTCTTTCGTAACCCACATTAAAGAAATCAATAGAAAAGTAGGCTAGTTTCAGATACGAAATAACTTCAATGAAATTTTACGTAGAAACTGTACTTTGACTATAATAACATCTCCAATTAGACCTGGGATTTTAGGCTCTAAAAATTAGTTTTAGGCACCTAAAATAGGCTTTTAAAACAAGTAAATAGGCTTTTAAAAGAGAAAATAGGCACTTCAAATATCCTTTAAAAATGTGTAAATAGACAGAAAATAGACTTCAAATACTATAATGTGCTCTTAAACTGTAACGTGATCTTTTTTACTGTAAGAAACGTGGTATACCTATTCTTAACAGAAATAATTGCAAAATTAAGACAGAATAAAAAATACATTTATCTAAAACAGATTTGGTTTATATGAAAAATTGACACAGTATGTCTCTTCTTACAATATACCTGCTACTTGTTGTTTTGAGCTAATCCTCCCCCGTCAGTCAGCATTCCTTTAGCGACAATTGTTTTGGAAAATCAAGTTTCTGTGAAAAACCCATTCTCTGCTGCTCTGCTCTTCATTCAGGGATGTCCATTAAATGATTGTGAAAGTTACAGAAGTTGAATTTTATTTTAAATGTACAAAAAAGGCATTTTAGGCATTAAAATAGTAAAAATAGGCTACAAAAGTCCAAATAGGCATTTTAGGGCACTAAAAATATAAGTGATTTATCATGAAATGTCAACACATTTAAAAATTTGCATGTTATTTCATAAGGAACAAAGTAGGCATTTGCCTTAAAATCCCAGGTCTACTTATAATCCTCACAATATATTTGCCAGATAGTATTTTGATAGACTATTGCAATTTTGCAATTTTTTAATCTTTAAATTTCCCATTTATAATTTTTAATTTTGAAATTTAGCCTATGTTTTGAAATGTTTGTATGCTCACTTATTCCTCCGAGATCCTTAGACCTAAAGGTGTGAAATTTTCACAGTACGTTCTCCATCACATGGAGAGTGTCTGTCTCAAATTTCATCCTGATTGCACAGTCGGTTCGGTCTTTTGTTTTACTTTACTTTTACTTTTGTTAAGGTTATTTGTTGTGTTTATGCATTCATGATATGGACAGCGTATTATGACAGTCCTATGTCCTTGGAATGAGAAATCACCCCTAAAGGCAAAAGAACCTTCACATGGCGAACATAATTAGAATGCGGAAAGCCAAAGGGAAAATATCATATGAAAGATAGCCTAGATCTGGATTTTCCAACGACCAGTAGTCACATGTGTTATGAATTATATGACGGGCAGTTTAGATTTTATGTGATGTTATCCTAGAAGATGTAATAAATAGGGCCCGGATGTTGATGACCTGTGATATTTTTACTAAGCGGTTTGGTGCAGTGCTGTTTTAGACACCTCGTTTCCCTTTTATTTTGCATTTTTTGCGACTTAACTATAATGAGGGGAAGAATGTCCTTAGTGTAATAATAATAATAATAATAATAATAATAATAATAATAATAATAATAGTAATAATAATAATAATAATAATAATAATAATAATAATAATAATAATAATAATAATAATAATAATAATATAGAGAGAGTGTTAATGAATAACACCAAAATAATTAAATATGTTACATGTGTATAGTGGGGACATAGACAAGTAACTTTTATTAGGAGATTTTTGCTCCATGGATTCAATTTTTCCTGTTACAGTATAAAATCTCCACAGGACATGGCCACCACTGACTTCTAACGTTTGAAAAAATGCGAAACAAAGGTATTTCGCTGTTAGCACTGGAGTTATGAATTAAAAAAAAACTAATGCAGTGGTGGCCAGTCATGTGATTAGTCTGTAAATTTTGAAGATTATGGAAACACTAAAGTATGATATAGTTGTTGATGAATGATTAAGAATAATATTTTATCGATCACTAAAAAGACATGGAGTCAATTTAATGAAAAATGTAAACCTATTTTGATTCATTATTGACTTATGAGCACCAAATTGTAATGACTTTAATACCTTATAGCAGTGGTTCCCAAACTTTTCAGTCCGCGGACCCCTTGAAAAAAATTAAAATTTCGCGGACCCCCTCTGGATTTTGAAGGGGAAAAAACTAAATACTTTGATTCAAATGTATTAACTTCAATAGACAAAATAACACTATCAATGGTAACAAACAGAGTTTACAACAACAATTATATTACCGTGATCTTCTGGCATTCCTTGTTCACCCCAATAGCGCTGATATTTTCCCACTTTCTCGGAAAATGGGACAATTTTGAAATGGAATCGAAAATTAAAAATCCTTACACATACGTAGTTTTTAATGACTTCAAGGAACATTTGTGCAAAATTTGAAGAAAATTGAACAACGCGTTTAGTCGTTACTGCGAAACAAACGAAATTACAAACAGACGGAATTCAGCCATTTCATATTTACGGGTGGACATTCTAGCAAATTATGAAAACTATTTTTGTTTATTACATATCATAAATAATAAACTAGAATTGGTTCTTCACATTCTGCAAAATTACAATGCCTTCTCCTCCACTCTACATGCAAAGCATTATTTAAAATTTATTTTAAATATTTTAAATTTCTTTTTCAAAATCAATTACGGGTGGGATATAATTTGGACACTGATTTTAATTATGCAAAACCAAAGTTCATTTGCTGTTCTGCCATTACTGTTAGGGACTTAATGTTGTTATTAATGAAATTGTGAGGGATTAAATACAAATTATAAACTGTTTCCAGGTTGTCATTTATTTATTTATTTTACTCATCAATAATAATTTAACAAAACTATCACTGTTACGGGTGGGACAAAAAGTCACTGTTTGTTATTTTACATAGTAATTCATCACACATTTCTTTAAGTTAATCTTATACCAAATTGTACCTTAAGATGTATATTGGACATAGCTGATTACTTTTGACTACTTGGTATTAAAGAGTGTTAAAATCATGCCAAAATGGCAAAAAAGTAACTACAACACAATAAATAAGTACATCTAGAGATTTTACACATGAAACCACTCAAATACACCTAAGTCCTTAATATTCAGTGAATTTGAGGTTTTAAACTTATATTTGACCACCCAATTACAATAATTTTGTAACTTCTCTCTTTGAGGGAAAAATGTTCTTATTTTATGAAATGGCTGAATTGCCAAACGGTCGAATTAAAACAGCACGTTACTTGGCTCGCTCAACCAGCAATAAAAGCGAGAAACATTTGATCTTTTCGGGCTTTTCTGCGCCATGGTCCACGATAGGCAAGAAACAACATGAAATTCTGGAATTCGAAACATGAATGTGTAAATTATTCCGGGATCCAGGACCGAACATTAAAAATCGGAATGGTGGGCAAGCCTATAGTGAGGATTTAAGGAGATTTGACCAGGATGATGATCGCGGAACAAACAAGGTTAAAAAGAAGTAAACATTACTAGGATTCTTCTGACTTGAAAGATTTACAGTAAGTGTTTACTCACTTGAGAGTAAAATGCCATCTCAATGAAACATACAAACATACTCATAGTTCCTGTAGGCGGTCGCCAGTAGCAAGTACCGTGTTTATACACCACATAACACTATATAGAGAGAGTTTTAGAGGCAAATTTCATCATCATCGTTGAGATTTTTCTTTTGGCTTAATCTTTCTGATGGCCCTGGGGCCGACTCAGCCTATAACAGAAATGAGTACTAAGAGCAATCCTGGGGGGTAAACGCGGCCGGAGCGTAAGGCCGACAACGTTACCACCTTCACGTCCGAATGTCTAAAATCTGGGTGCCTTTACATACTGGAACCCTTATTGCTTCCATGGCCTGTATTGGACTGTCCTTTAAAATGGTGACTATTAAAAAAAAGCCCTTTAATTGTCCTTTTTTAAGTGCTGTCCTTTTTTCAGCGAGTTGAGAACACTTTCTAGAATTATTAAGGGTAAATAAGCTAATATTACACAGACGTTTTGTTTGAAATAAACTTATAGCATTATGTGTTTCGTAAAATGTGACATTGAGAACTATTTAAGTTCTTGAAATGTAACCAACTTATAATGTACATTGTTCTCTCTTTTTCATAGTTGTACACCGTGATAAACTTTTTTTTTGTACCTTGAACTTTTTTTGCATAATGTAGTCAATTTATATACATATAGCCTATCAAGAGGCCTTTAAAAACAAGCTTTTTCTTTTTTTAACATGTGTAAACATAGGCGTAGATTTAAGCTGAAAACGCGCAGAGTTATTGTATAATGTGTACAATCAATTATAGTTGTACAAAGTAAACTTATAAAAATAAAAAAGTAAAGAATTAAAACTGTGGGAGGAACGGAATGGCTATGAGGGGTGTAGAGGAGGCCTTTAATAACAAATGAATATGGGTGATTCTTCAAATACGGAAAAATTTGGAGCGTGTAAAATCCAAATTTTTTACTTTGTTTAAAAAATCTTAAAAAAAACACTAAAATACTTCAGGGGTTACTTGATTATAATATGACACCAGCAGAGCTTAAATGTTTATATTTTTATTTATTTTAATTTCTTTATTTTTTTAAAGCCATGTGAATGACATTCGTGTACATGTGGATGGCAGAAGGTCACATTAATGACTAACTTTGGCAACAATCTGCTTTTCTTTATGTGATTTCATATTTTTCTCAGCATACTTCAGTTGATTTTGCACCAAATTTGCAAATTTGTGTGCATACTCCGGAATTAATGTAATTTTAACGAGACTGTGTTTTTATGGTTTTGGGGGTGGGGGGAATCAAGCAGAAATTCATTTAATCAGTTTTAAGATCTTAAGTACAGGTCACAGACACCGCAAACACAATAGTATGCTACATTTATCATCTACATGACTTGAGAGTCATCCACATACCCCTTCATGAGACATGTGGATGACACAAAAATCAGGCATGTGGATGACAAAAAAGGAGTTTAAGTGGTCTCAGCAAGCCATTTCTAAACCTCTGTAAGCTCAACTTCAGTCAAGTACTTTGAATTGGAAGGTTTATCATAGTGCATAATCAAAATTAATAAATATTCACTTTCTGCCTACTTTCTAGAAGCCATGTTAATGACGGAGAATAAAAACGCTTTCCTTGAAAATGATGCAAAGTCCTTTGTTAATCCTAAACTGTTTGTAAGCAAGCAAAATTCAACCTTACAATTCAACCACAAGCTGCCCTGTTGGCTTTCTAACACTGTTGCCAGTTATACAAATTTCTCATTTCTGCAGAAAAAATTCCATTCTTTTCAGCCATGTGGATGACCAAAAACCCTTGGGACATTCTTTATGTTCATTAGGTGGGGTGACAGTTTTATTTCATTTTATTTTTTAGGGGTTAATATTCTTCACACATTCATACTCATTGACAGGAAAAAAGTCGAAAAGGAAATAACATTTTGTTTTGTGGAAAAATGCATTAGAATATACAAAACCGAGGTTTGGGACAGGGCATGTGGATGACATTTCATTGAATTAAATTCGATTTTGGAATATCAGAATTTAAAGTTAGTGACATTTCAAAGTGATAGTTGTAGTATGGGAGTAGTAGAAACAAACTTTTATTTTAATTTTTTTTAAAAGTTGCATTTGAAGGGAAATATCACTCCGGAACACAAATTTTCCCGTATTTGAAGAATCACCCATATACTATTTCCTTTATTTAATAGATAATACGTTAAAGAACTTAAATTTAAGCTGAACTTTTCCTCCAAATAACTCTTCAGGTTTTCAGATTGTTCAGACTCTTGTTCAAGGTCCATTTTCAGTTGCTACAGATGAAAGCAGTGTTAAAAACAAACTTCAAACTGTACCATATTGTTATTAACGATATATTAGTATAATGTGTTGTATTTAGCTTCACCCCCAACACTCGGTGTGTCTGCCCTTTATTTTAAAACGTTTCAGTTGGACACACTGTTAACCACTGTACACTTGGGATGGCCTGCCAGTAGTAGGCTATTTTCGTTTGTCCGCAAGTTTGTGTAATTTGCACATTCTGCATTTAATACTTGAGCAATATTATTTTCTTGAACCATATACATTACGTAACGCCTCATGTTTCTTAGATTGCACCACGCGTCATTATTTAGAACAAATTAAGTAAGGATTGCAATGACTATTTTTCTTTTCATGGCCGCTGCCTTGTGTAAGGTATGCTCATTAAGAACAATGTTCCTAACAACCACTATTTTCTTTTAATTGTTTAATTTTTCCCGTCATACACAAGATACCACGAAGGTAATGCTGTCAGAACACGCATGATCCGGGTTAATCATGGTGGTATGCCTGTATCACGACAGGTTAAAATTTATCCGGCAGATTGTATGCTGATCCGGGAATTATATCAGAAACATTTAGGCCTACTATGACAGTTCTTTAACTCTTTGAAGGGCAGACATTGCATTTTGTCATAAATGTTTATAACTCTTATAAAATGACACATTCGTGTCTATTAAACTGCTATGCATTGTTCAATTAGCTCTACTTCAGCCCATTATTCAGGATGGCATAATAGGGAAGGGGCTATTCTTAAAAATGCACATAATCCATTGATTTTAGACTACTGCAAAAAAATTATAAAAATCTGCTCTGATATAATTATACGAGGGCCGTCCACAAAGTAAGTTTCCCTGGGTCCATTTACAGAAACGAAACACAATTTCAAGTAAATAGTTATTGCAACAGACACAGCCAGTGTTCAGCTATTTTTCAACATATTCACAATCGGAATTGAGACTTTTGTCATACCGTGGGACCAACTGTTGAATACCTGTGTCGTAGAAGTCTGCCGCCAGGGATTTGAACCACCGTGTGACAACCATCTTCACCTCTCTGTCATTTTTTGTCATTTCGTGAGGTGTAGGAAAAGATGGAAATCACTGGGAGCGAAGTCCGGGCTGTAGGGTGTATGTTTAAACACCTCCTAGAAAGTCTCCGGCAGAAGTTCAGCTGTGACGCAATTTAGTCGCTTTACTTCCAGGCCCTAACTTATAAATGAGCAGACTGGACAATTTATAGGGGATTTTTTAAAATTAAATATAAAAAAGTTGTATTACATAACAAAATATTGAAAAATTCATAAACTGGCCCGAACTGTATATTTTTATGAAGCTCAATAATTTAGCAAACACTTCTACAAACCCTGAAATTGTTACTAGAATGTTTTTGAGTTTACCAGTAACTAACTGTATCCTGGAAAGAACTTTTCCGTTTCAACCAGAGTTAAAAAGTTAAGAGATCTTCCTTTCTAAATCATACCCTGAAGTATTTATTTTTAATGTGTTCACGTCCAAGTAATACCTTAGTTTTCGGAAAGGGATTGAGAGGCGATGGACTTACCACCTGTCCCTCCGCGCTCTCTCGGAGAATAAACTTAACAAAATTAACATAGGTAACAGAAACCTCCACTTGTAGGCCCTTCGCCCCAAAATAGGGGATATAGGAAAACAGATGCAGAAAGATGCAGATTACTTTTAATGTACAATATATATATATATATATATATATTATATATCTCTTTGAAACATAAAGAAATTGTAGATGAGTTTGCATAGAGAAAATCCAGGGAAAAATTGTAAAATAAACTTTATGTCAATTGAATTTAAAACAATTAAACTCGAAACAATAAAAGAAATGCTAGTTTGAAATCTTCTTCTTGTCAAACACAAATAAGGCAATACAATTCTTTTGTTTCTAAAAATTTTGGTTTTTATATACCTGTAACATGACTACAGATCCGTCGGCCCGGGTTCGATTCCCGGTACCTCCTCGGATTTTTCTGAGGTAGGGAGGTCTGGTAGGGGTGCACTCAGCCTCGTGATTCAAAATTGAGGAGCTACTTGATAGAGAAGTAGCGGCTCCGGTCAAGAAAACCACCATTAACGGCCGTGGGTGTCGGCATGCTGACCACATGCCCCCCAATCCTGCCATCTGCCTACGGGAGATGACGCAGCGGTCGGGTGGTAGGCCAAGTCCCTCTCCAGGGATGTAGCGCCACGGAGTTTAGTTAGTTTAGTTTTATATACCTGTAACACATTTTTTTTTATAATTTAGCATATGTTTTAAAATTACCAAACATATTTCATATTTTTGTAAAATTTCAAAGTTTGGATATATTACATGAATGAATGAATGAATGAAGTGCTTTTATTGTTCACAAGAAAAACTATCTTTTTACATTATTCGTTGCATGAGCCCTTAGGCTGTCCATGCTTTAACGATATATTACATATTACATATATTTTAAGAGTTTCAAGGCAATTTTTTCCAATTAGTTTGCAAAGAGAAAAATCCAGTGAAAGTTGTAAAATAAACTTTATGCCAATTGAATTAAAAAAAATTAAACTTGAAACAATAAAAGCAATGCTAGTTTGAGATCCTCTTTTTGTCAAACACAAATAAGGCAATACAATTCTTTTGTTTCTAAAAATATTGGTTTTTATATACCTGTAATACATTTTTTTTTTATAATTTTGCATATGTTTTAAAATTGCCAAATATATTTAATATTTTTGTAAAATTTCAAAGATTGAATATATTACATATATTTTTAGAGTCTTAAGGCAATTTTTCCAAATGAAATTACAATAGCGATCGTGCATTTTTTTGCAAAAACGAAAATACCTTTATTTTATAATTTTTTTTTCGTGCAGCCTAGGTAGTGGTTATTCGCAATAATAAGATGTTATCGGAATACTATTGGTTAATAGTTACCAAACTTAAGGGTAGGGTTGGGTGGGATGTAAAAGTAAAAAACAATTAAAGGGGTGGCTGTACAAAACTTCCCAGGGAGCAAAGCACCTGAAATAGGTGCCTATCTACTCTATATTAGAATATAGAGGGTTTAGAAAGTAATGTGAGTGTTATCATAAGATTTTTTGTAGCTTAAGGGCTCTTTTTGTGTGGGGACGAGTAAGTGAGAGCACTAAAATGGAGCCCTACAAAGAGAAAATCTTTCCAAAGACTGACCATGGCCTTCCCTGTGCATAACCATGGCCTACTTAACTTAAACGTGTTATTTATTGTGGCAGGTCTTGTTGCTCGCTTAATCTTACATCCACATTACCTGTAGCTACAAGTTATTCTTAGTTACATTTGTATTTTCTTTTAACCTTTATCTGATTTGTTCTGATTGATACGCATGTGCAGCATGTACATTATGCAACAAGCCTATAATGGTTTTTTTGTACGACGTAACTAATTAGTGGTACTTACGAATATTGTTGCCGTGGATCTTAACTTGACATTCCCACACGCAAACTAGTTGCTATGAAAACAAAAGAAATCTCCGTGCGGTAAAAATTACAAAAAGCACACGTGTCTTAAGTAAAATCATCATAATACATGCCTTTATGGAAGACCGGAACCAAGGCCCCTAGTTTGTGGCGACAGGACAAATATTCAGTCCCCATAACAACCAACACATGCGAATCACTTTCTAAAGTATAACATCCATCTTTAATAGTGTATATACATAATATTTTCAGCTAATATCTCAATTAATATAAATAAATTGAAATAAATAATCATCGTGCAAAAAAATAGCATGCAATACTCGTGCCGTAAGCGCATAACGGATCTCGGAAATTGAAAAAACTCGGCGCAAGCGTATCGTTTTTTCAAACTCTTTCCTCGATCCGTATGCACAGATTACGGCACTTGTATCGCAATATACTATTATTAAGATACACGTAATTTTATATTATTACTTGCTTCGCTCATTGGGGGCTCCCCCCGCTGAGGTTCTCGGAAAAGGTTTTTGGAATTTCCTGTGGTTTACAGCCTAAAAGCTATAAGCTACGTGTACCTTATTTCAAGTTTCTAGCTCATCTGGAAGTGGGCAAACAATAATGTCAGAGAGTGAGTGAGTCAGTCAGCCAGTCAGCCATGTGGCTTTATATTATAGGGATACGATGCATACACACTATATTTACTTCTTTTTATATAATATATATATATATATATATATATATATTTATTGACGCAGCGGGTCGGGTGGTAGGCTTTGTCCCTTCAGGGATGTAGCGCCATGAAGTTTATATATATATTTTTTTTGCCATGGCGGGGATTAAACCATGGACCTTTAAAACCGTAGTCTAGCTTGCTGACAATGAGCTACGGTGAACATGGAGAATAGACCTTGATGCAGATGTAATTGTTGCTTCCTATGTTTTCATACTGCAAGGCAATATAATGTGTTATGGAATTATATATTATTATATACTAATTAGTTCGGAATTATATTATTATATTATATTATAAATACCACTATTGTCCAAATCGAATGCGTGAGAAGAAGGAAAATGAGAAATGGGAGCCTGGTTTACAATATTTGCATACGCTGTGCTACCAAATACCGGCTAATAAAGTCGTTAGCGAAAATATACAGTACATAAAAATGTAATAATAAATGTGTATGTAGATTCTGACAGGTCTATCCTATCACGTAAAACCAAGTCAACATTACATAATCATCTCAACACTTTTGAAATGCTATTTTACAGGAATTGCAATCAGCTGTGCACGTCCGCCGTATTGTGGTTAAATTTTATTTATTTGTTTATTTATTTATTGTTTATTATGCTCAGAATATAACACTTTTACAAAATGGCTTTACAACAACACTAAGACTAATATTACAAATGTACAATGCTAATATTAGATATTTAATGTAATATTAAAAATACTAAAACTAATACTTCAAACTAAAATAGCAGAAAAAAGAAACACATACAATATGAAAATTACACAATGAAGGGAACAAATGAAAAACATAAATAGTAGGCCTATAATAGTTTTGGAGGAAAAAATATATGTGTGTGTGTGTGTAAAAGAAAGGTTTACATAAATAAAATGACATGGAGCATATTTTAATAATTACAATTTTAAAGTTTTCATATTTGTATCACAGATACTTTTAATCCGCTTATTGTTAGTATTAAGTATATCTATATTGTCCATTTATCCAGCCATCCATGAAAGGATAAACTAATGCCCGGTTGTTTCTATAAACTCGCGAAATACCTATGGGTAAATTATCCAATGGACAAAATTTACACAAGGATAACTTTTACAGACTCAAATAATTTAAAGGTAACAATCACATACACTTGTGGCGAGTTTCTAGATAAATGTCCTCTGGGTAAATATGAAAATGACAGAAAAAATGTTCCTACAAACTCGGGCTAGATCTTTCCAAGGGTAAATCCTCGGGTTAATTTATCCTTTCATGGATGGGTGGATAAAATTTAACCTCTCGTAGGATCAATAATAATTTAAACAGTGAGAATCAAAGCCTTCTGAATTAAATTAACTGTACAACTCCAAGGCCTTGCTCATTATATCATTGTGGGTTATTCTGGAACTAATTTTCCCATGGATAATTTACCCATAGGTATTTCACGAGTTTATAGAAACCGGGCATAACTCAGGGATTTACCCTTGGAAAGATCTAACCCGAGTTTGTAGAAACACTTTTTCTGTCATTTTCATATTTACCCACAGGACAAACATTTAGCCAGCGTTCTAGAAACTCGCCATAAAGCAGGTAATAAATTTACAAACATCTGACTACTTTGTAGTAGTCAAGGCCTTCTCTGTTCAATACCAAGAATGGAATAAGCCTGCTGAGGCTGTGGTTTACATTTTTATTCATTCGTTTGTCCAGACTTGATGTATTTCCGTTGCATTCATTTTTAGCAAGTGACTCTCCCCCTAGAGACCGATTTTAAAGAGTTTACATGTCAGAAAACATATCGAAAAAGCGATACGGCACTTTTTTTGGCAGGCATTAATGACTGCGTGTGCTGTAGCTATGACATCAAGATTGGTGAAAATTTACTACAAATACGTTTGTCATGAATATCTGAAAACATGCTTTCAGCAAAGCACTCTAAAAATGGAACCACATCCACTCTCGGTTCTGCATCCATTTAATAACTTCATTTTTAAACTAACTGGCTTAAAAACACTTTATGACATGATAGTAGATAGACGGATGCAAAATTTAGAGAAAATACCGAAAATTAATATTTCGTCTAGTTTTCCAGCCTTATTAAAACTAATTTTTCACAATAGTCTACATCTGTATTTATACTCCTTTCAGCTTCGAGCCCGTATCAGGAGTTCAGGGAATATGTCTATGCAGTAGGCCATGAGACTATTGATTGTCAGTTATTTTCTATTGTTGGCGTGTTTTTGGAGTAAATTTCAACTGATATTAATTTAAATGGATAATATGTTATGGGATGAAATAGTGAGGATGATTCATGGTATGTAAATATGCAATTCGGCATTTGCCTTTAAGGCTGAGGAAACCACGAAAAAACCCATGTCAAAATGGGCGGCCACAGAATTTGAAACTGGGACCTCCCGATTGCGAGTCCAACACGTTACCATCTCGGCCACCTCGCTCGGTATTAAGACTGTTGTTTACGGACGGACGGACGGACGAGAAAAATGATATTGAGTAGCAGTTGTCAGTCGGACACGTGCTATTATAAAGGGTTTTCATGGAAATAATTCATTGAGTCATGAATCACCTGCTCACAGCTGCGATCTGATATAGTTGAAAATGAACAGATTCTTTCGTGATTTCTAATAGAATGCCTTTCTTATTATTAAGCCTTATGCTATTTTACTCGCTTCGCTCGTTGGGAGCTTGGCCCCTAAATCCCGGTGGTATTATCATAGGTAATCCCACGAGAGTTGTCGAGTTTATCGATAGATTCGCGACTGCGCAGCAGGAGCGAATTTATCTGATGCAAGTCGAGTTGGATTTATTAAGACTATTCCATGAATAAAATGTAACGGATTATATAAATAATCATTACTGTCGTGCTTTGTTGTATAAAAACAAAATTAACAGCTATGAGATCACGGCATACTCTGAAACAACCATCCATGAAACGATTCGAGCTACCATGATGTAATCAGTGCTACCAATGGTGCATATAAGACATCGTTATCTTCATTCAGGTAAGGTAACAGCAGAACAGAATAAAAGCACACGAACTGGCTTACACCGAATCGAAATTGTGTTCTTAATTAATGTATATTTCTATTATTTCAATTTCCAAACAAGTTATGTTGTATACAATAATCTGTTTTCGTGCCGCTTAGTGGCAGCAATCACTGCACACTGATACTTACATGCCCAGTAACGAGGACACGATTTTACCCCGATAAAACAGGCTCCTCGTGATTCCTACAAGAATATTGCAAGATAAATGGCCGAGATTGGTCTATGTCCGAGGAATTGCTAAACGTTATTGGTCAATAACAAAACACGTGGCGTATGAGTTGAATAGTCGAGAAAAACCATTTTATGAACTGACCCTGTATCGGACAAAGACTCCGTTTATTTACACCATCGTAGCTGTTAGGGC
Source organism: Ectobius pallidus (assembly GCA_964059195.1). Classification (NCBI taxonomy): domain Eukaryota; kingdom Metazoa; phylum Arthropoda; class Insecta; order Blattodea; family Ectobiidae; genus Ectobius; species Ectobius pallidus. The sequence goes on from CAXKWD010000007.1 coordinate 168,434,498, forward strand.
TATCCAGTCAGCATTTCTATACTTATAAGGTAGCTTGACTCGCCAAATTTGGCATGCTCATGGCAGTTGGATGTGCCAATACGCCTGCCAAATTAGATTATTCTAGTAGTCCTATAAGTGTATTAAAAATTGAAATGTAAGTGGCAAATGTACAAAATTTATCTATAATAAAAAAAAAGTAGCTTTATCTAAGGCAGCGTTTCTCAACCTGTGGGGAAACTTTGACTTTAAGATAAGTCAAATTTAGCGTGAATGTTGGTACTGTTAATGCTTCCCTTTGTGAAGTAGAGGTGAATAACTGACCCTGGCAAAACCGCAGGCCCTGGTTCAATCCCGGGTACCTCCTCGGATTTATATGAGATAGAGCGGTCTTGAACGGGGTACGCTCAGCCTCTTGATATAAATTAAGGAGCTACTAGATTGAGAAGTAGCGGCTCCGGTCACAGAAACCAACTTTAACGGCCGAGGTTATCGACATGTTGACCACTCCTGCCATCTGCCAATGGTAGATGATGTAGTGGTCGGATGGCAGGCCTAGTTTCTTCGGGGATGTAGCGCCACAGAGTTTAGGTTATTTTAGTTTCAGTCACAAAAAATAATCACTTGGTGGCTGAAGAAATTGGCCACTCCATGCCATATGTTGGCAGCCATGCACCAGAAAATCAAGTCTTTGTCTGCGCAAGTGCATACTAAGTGGCAGGACAGCTGGAAAACTCTCGAAATGGCTGCACGGTTTACAGTAAAATTATAATTTGACTGATATTAACGGCTGTCTAAAAAAATAGTGTGTGATGCACATGTTAAAGTAATTTTATTTTGCTCATAGGTCGAGGTATAGGTCTAAAAGCTTACATATAGCAACGTTCCCATGATGTGCAGTCTGTGTGAGAATATCTACTCCATAATAGGCCTACATCATATTATCATGCAGGGAAGGTATTTTTTACATTTTAGTTAATTATTACATAATATCGAAGAACCGAGAGAGGTGGCCGAGATGGTTATCGTCTTGGTCTCATATTCGGGAGGTCCCATGTTCAAATCCCGTGGCCGGCCAATTTGACGTGCATATTTTCATGATTCCCCCAGTCGTAAAGGACCAGCCGAATTGGATATTTACATACCAAGAATCATCCTCACCATTCCATCCTGTTTCATATCCATTTAAATTAATATTAGTTGAAATTTACTCCTTAAAAATACACCAATTATAGGAAATAATTGGCAATCAATAGTTGCATGGCCTACTGCATACTCACAGATCCCGAACTCCTGACATGACCTCAAAGTTGAAAGGAGTATAAATGCGGCTAAATTTTAAAAGAGATGTCGTAGCACAATAAAACTTACATTCAGAACAAGATTGTTCAGTATGTACAGTACAGTCTGAAATGAAAAATAGATATCTTCTATCTTTACCTTAGTTTTACCTCTCCCTTGTAGGGACATTTAAGCGACCCAAGCCGCCCGGGCCTTATAGGTCGGGAGAGGGATTATGTATGAATCAAATACATACTTTTTTTACCAGACAAGGACATGGAGGACCCCTAGGATAGGTGATCAGCCCAATGTCGGGGCCACTTCTTAGGCAATACGAACACATAGGACGAGACACACCATTCACACACACACACTCCAAACAAGGCGAGGATAGGATGAAGATGATAATGACGGCCAGATAATATCCGGGGATCACAAAGGCCTAAAGTTGCACAGGTGAGGAAAAACCCCGGAATAAACCCCACCTATGTAACTTGTCCCGACCAGGATTTGAACCCGGACCCGCTGCGTGAGAGGAGCGAACCCATCCCCTACGCCACAGCGGTGGACGAATGAAAAATAGCAATTAGCTTAATCGGGATTAACAATAATGTAGCAGGTGCTACTGGTCTTGTTACTTATATTCATTCTACTTTATCAACCGCTGATGTCTCATTTAGTTCGTCCTTGTGGGGAAAGTTGATCACATTCGCTGATGTCAGGACAAAATTAGTTCTAGCACTTGCAATATGTCAGGAATATTACTTAATGTAAATTGCGTTAGTTAGCCACTGATAGGCAAGTTTTGTGTGCTCAGCGCGTATTTTGTAACGCGAGCTCCTGAGAATTTCCCATGCATTTATACTTCAGCAAGGAAATAATTTTATTCAAACCGTTCCTTGCCAAGGACTTTTTTACATAACCGCTACGAAAATAATACTTATTCATAATAATGTTGGTAATTATATCATATGGCCGACCCAATTATAGATGCATTAAGCATCATTTGATTTTATATGATATGATGCTATGCATTCACATGATTTTCTCTGTCATACATATACACAATGCTATTTTGTTCTTTCTTATTTTGACGTAGAGTAAGTGGCCGTATTGCGGAAGTACGTATGTTTTTCATATGTGACGATAGTCCTAAGGCTTTGTAGGCCTACTATCGCTCGAACAATAACATAGTCACAGAAGAATGTGAAGTGCTAGTTCCAAATGATGATTACTAGGGGCGGATTTCTATGACCTAAAAAATAGGATATATGCATGCATTTATGACCTAAAAAACATTAAAATATGACCAATAAAATTTAAAATATGACTTTACCACTTACACATTATGTATATTTTTTTAAGTTTCAATTTATTAAAATATAAAGTTAATTACTTTAAATATCTGTAAATTTGCAAAAAGTATCAGTATAATGCAAAATTTACAAAATATGATATGAAACTTCAAAATTTCTTTAATAAGCACACAAATATGCCAAAAATATGACCTAAATATGCATATTCATACTAATTATGCTACTATACTTGAAAATTTCCTAAATATGCAGTTATATGGACAATAAAAGCCGTTCCATTTTCACCAGGATGCTTGGAATCTGGTTTTAATTAGTCGGAAACCTGAAATAATACAAAGGGGAAAAATATGACATGTCATAGAAATCCGCCCCCTACAGTTATAACTAACGTTCAGATATTTTTTTCTTTCGAAAAAAAGGTTCAAGTAAAAGTTTTACCTCTTAGTGTAAGCATCACAAGTAAAATTCAAAATCTTAAGAGCTGTTTGAGAGAAAATTACGACAAACAAAATTTTCTTCCTGTAAAGTCCCCTTAAAAATAAAGAGAGATTCGTCGCCAATGTTGATGTCACATCCCCAAAGGGTACCTAACCCAAATATAAAATTTTGTTTTCGTACGATTTTCCGTTACAAGAGGTAATTTTGCAAACTGCGGATATCCAGAGTGGCTGGCTTCTAAGTACCCTTCAGACTATTTTTTCGGGGAAAGAAAATGCTTCTTGTAAAAGTTTTAGCTTTTGCTATAAGCACCCCAAGTTTCCAGGGAAAAGTAACCTCGTATTAGAGTTCTCTGGCCCAGAAAACCCCTACATAGTGAGTTCAATCAAATCGATCAATGTTTGCCTAATTAGGCCTTTATTAAATATTCTTCTTCAGTCTATGTTGAAAATTTCATATGTCTGCGGGCCTTGACATTATAAACAAATGATTCGACCATGGTGAGCCTTAGAAAATTGAAGGGATCGATAATTCCATGTGATAATTTGAAAAAATCGCGATGCTCTTATTTCCAAGTTATGATAAAAATAAAAATAAAAATAAAAAAATAAATAAATAGAAGGCCACCTGCTTACCGATTTGACAATTGAAATGTATTATCTAATTCCTTGATAGCGCTAGAAAATCACGTATTCGAAAGTCCCTCATAAGTTAATTTCGAATTACAGATAAAAAAAAAACGGGCGACAGGGTTGAACAAACACATAGGCCTACTATACTTACAGTACACATACAGAAAGTTAAAAAAGAAGAAGAAAAAAGGAAACTATCTCAAATCTAGAGCGTCTTTGACGTCCTTTTGAGAGAGGAGTGGAAACACAATTCGACGGTTCGAATCCCTACCAGGTAACACTATCCTTCGAGCGGAGCTCAAGCGACGTAACCTCGCAGGGATTCGAACCGTCGAATTGTGTTTCCACTCCTCTCTCAGAAGGACGCCTCAAGCGTTGCGGACGTCAAAGACCCTCTTTGCAGGGTACTCTAGGGAGTGTATTTGTACCCCCTTTTGACGATGCAAGTGGGTATCATGGAAAATAAAGCCACTGGATTCACTTCCATACTCAAGAACAGTAATCAATGTTTTAAACCCCATGGCCATCTGACAGTACTGATTGAACCTGCGTGGAACAGAGTAGTTGACAGTCTCTCAATATTCAATTATTTATTTATTAAAAAGTGGACTACGGGTAGATACGAACCATTCACTACGACCGTAACGCATGTAGAATCCATGCTTTAAACCGCATGACCATAATCAACTGCAACATGTAGAGCTAAAAAGACTATTGACGTTGAAGTATCATTCGGGACTTGGAATAATTGGAACTTGTTTTATTGTATATTCTAATCTTAATTATAATTGTTAATAATAATTGTATGGAACAGCCATTTTTCAGCCAAGTTTCAATTTTAATGTATATTATAGTATAATATTATTATACACAGATCCAATTATAATATAATTCTTTAATTCATTTTGTTTTCTCGGCATATTATTGGACGCATTTTTGTCTTATGTTTTAATATAGGTACTTCAATATTGTATTATTATTTTATTTTTAGCATTTTGTATTATGTATGATATATATTGTATTTGTTTTCTGTAAATTCCTTTTAATGTATTTTGTCTTTATCCTGGTTGAGTGAAAGATAAGGCCATATGGCCTTAACTCTGCCAGGCAAAATAAAACATTATTATTATTATTATTTAATGCAGGGCATTTGATTATGTTATTGTAGAGATAAAACAAACAAAATCTGAGGTGAAATTCACATAACTACCTCTGACCTAATACAGTAAATAAATAAATAATAGCTATTTATGTATCAAGTATGCAAAATAAGGCTTTAGCGGATGAATCTGGCATAGGGAGCTTAACTGGAAATAATACTGGATGAAAGGAAACTACTGGATGAGTCCTATAAAGTTTTTGCGTACGTGGTGCATACAATATTTTTAGTTAAAGCTATCTAAATTATATGAAATGAAATAAAAATACCGTATAATCTCTATCTATATAAAAGGCTTTGTCCTGACTGACTGAATGAATGACTGACTGAATGACAGGAATCAACGTACAGCCTAAACTATAACAATTACAATTACAATTACAATTTATTACTCCAAAGTACACGAAAAATATATACAAAAGTTGATACACCCCCCGAAGAAGCAGGTAGAGACTTGGAATTTTGACAGTACCTTCGTTTCATAAGAAAGGATTTTGAAAAATTCTGATTCTAAATGCCAAAAATTAAATGTTTTTGAAAATACTTAATCCCTTTTTACATAGAATTATCAATTCCAAATCACAGAATATATTGTTGCCAAATGGTATATGGATGGGCTTGGAAAAAACAATTGAAATGCACTTTAGAGCGTAGGCTACTGTATACCCCCCATCCCCCCCCCCGTGGGAATTTCCGACACATATATTTTTTTGTTGGTATTCCCATCTAGTTTCAGTTTTCAGTTGTTTGCCCCTTATCAATTACAGCATTTACCCGGAAACCCCGGAAATCCGGAGAAAATGAGTTTGTTTTAATTTTTCTTCGTTCTTTGCTCCTAATATGCCCAGGGAATTTCTGGCTCACATATTTTTTGTTGGTATTACCATCTAGCTTAAGTCTTCAGTTTTTTGCCCCTTATCAATTACAGCATTTACCCGGAAACCCCGGAAAACTACGGAAATCTGGAGAAAATGAGTTTGATTTAATTTTTCTTTGTTCTTTGCTCCTAATATGCCCAGGGAATTTCTGACTCACACATTTTTGTTGGTATTGGCATCTAGTTTAATGTTCCAGTTGTTTGCCCCTTACAAATTACAACATATCCCCGGAAAACCCGAAAACCCACTTTTATACGGAGAAAATGAAAATGTTTTATATTTTTAATCTTTGTTCTTTGCTTCTAATATTCAAAGGGAATTTCTGAATCATATGTTCTTTTGTTGGTATTGCCATCCAGATTAAGGTTTCAGTTGTTTGCCCCTTATCAATTACAGCAAATCCCCAGAAAACTCCGAAAACTACGGAAACCCGGAGAAAATGACTTTGTTTTAATGTTTTAAATCTTAGTTTTTTACTTCTAGTATTCAAAGGGAATTGGTGACTCATATGGTATTGTGTTGGTATTGCCATGTAGATTAAGGTTTCGGTTGTTTGCCCCTTATCAATTACAGCATATCCCCGGAAAACTCCGGAAACCTAAAAAATCCGAAGAAAATGAGTTCGTTTTAATTTTTTTAAAACCTTTGTTCTTTGATCCTAATATTCCCAGGGAACTTCTGACTTACATATATTTATTTTTTTGTTGGCATTGTAATCTAGATTAAGGTTTCAGCTGTTTTCCCATTATCAATTACAACATATCCCCGTAAAACCCGGAAAACCTCGGAAATCCACAGAATTTCTAGAACTCGGAACTTGTGATCTACGGTCACTGAAACCGTTATTGCGAAGTAATTCTTCTGCTTCAAGTGTGTCCCTTGCAGGTTCAAAAGGGTGAGTATATGGACTACGAGATATCTGCCATAATTGTGATGGTCACATGCAAAGAAAAGGGGAATCATATCTTCTAAACATGCCAAGTGTAAGTCAAAGTTGTTTTCTTTAGTTGCTCGCTGAAATCTCAAAATCAATGACACTTTGTCCATATTACCATTCCAAAATTGTGCTGTTTTACCGAATGTCTCTTCTCTAACTTCAGTCAAGAAAGTTTGGTAGTGACTGTGGAAGGTTTGGTAAGATAAATTAATTATCATTCACAGATGTCAAATTAGAATATGAAGTGTGTTCTGTCAGGTTTCCAATCGCCTTCATTCCTTCAGCATCAGGATTTTTTCCAGTATTCTTTGTCATGCTGTAATTGGTAAGGGGAAAACAACTGAAACCTTAAACTATATGGCAATAGCAACAAAAATTATGTGATTCAGAAATTCCCTGGGAATATTAGTATCAAAGAGCAAATGTTTTTTAAAAATTAAAACAATCTCATTTTCTGCGGATTTTCGTGGTTTTCAGGGTTTACGTGGATATGCTGTAATTGATAAGGGGAAAACAACTTAAACCTTAAACTAGATGGCAATACCAACAAAAAAACATATGAGTCAGAAATTCCCTGGGAATATTAGGAGCAAAAAACAAAGATTTTAAAGAGATTTTTAAAAAGTTAATTCCTCCGGATTTCCGTTGTTTTCGGAGTATTCTGGAGATATGCTATAATTCATAAGGGGCAAACAACTGAAACCTTAATCTAGATGGCAATACCAACAAAAAAACATACGAATCAGAAATTCCCTTTGAATATTAGGAGCAATGAACAAAGATTTAAAAAATAATACATAGTAATTTTCTCCGTATATACGTGGTTTTCCGGGGTTTCCGGGGATATGCTGTAATTGGTAAGGGGAAAACAACTGGAACCTTAATCCATATGGGAATACCAACACAAAAACATATGGTTCACCAATTCCCTTTGAATACTAGGAGCAAAGAACTAAGATTTTTAAAAAAATAAAACGAAGTCCCTTTCTCCGGATTTCCGTGGTTTTCGGTGTTTTCCGGGGATATACTGTAATTGATAAGGGGCAAACAACTGAAACCTTAATCTAGATGGTAATGCCAACAAAAAAACATGTAAGTAAGAAATTCCCTTTGAATATTAGGTGCAAAGAACAAAGATTTAAAAAATAAAACTTAGTCATTTTCTCCGTATATACGTGGTTTTCCGGGTTTTCTGGGGATATGTTGTAATTTTTAAGGGGCAAACAACTGGAACAATAAACTAGATGCCAATACCAACAAAAATGTGTGAGTCAGAAATTCCCTGGGAATATTAGGAGCAAAGAACAATGAAAAATTAAAACAAATTCATTTTCTGCGAATTTCCGGAGTTTTCCGGGGTTTCCGGCTAAATGCTGTAATTGATAAGGGGCAAACAACTAAAATCTTAAACTAGATGACAATACCAACAAAAAAATATATGTGTCGGAAATTCCCACGGGGGGGGGGAGGGTTTCTTATTGGTAGCCCATGGTCTACTTTTGACAAATAAGAGAAGTTATCAAAATAATTCATGTTATAAATAAATATTACAGAATGAAATCCACTAAAATAATGGAATCACATAACTTTCTCTACCCTGGACATAGAGAAAACAAAACGAGGTATGGTAATGTGTATATTATTATATTATATCGCAGGTTTTTGGAGAGAAAAGTATGAAAGTGATAATGCTTTCTGTTTAATTTCATCCCCAAAACGACTATAAATGCCTATATAAGGACCTAGAATTTAAAATTGAAAATCCTTCATAAGTTAATTTCCAATTACGAAATACAAAACCCGGGCGACGCCGGGTCTTTTAAGCTAGTTAATTATAATGAAAGATATAGTCATTTGTTAACGTCATATTTCCACAGCGCCTGAATCGCATAACAGTGAACCGTACGAATACGAAATGCGGTATATATGCATAATATATTAATTCCTTGTTTGTAAACAATAATGCATACGAACTAGTATTTACGAAAAGCTTGTGAAAATATGAGTGATAATCCCGAGGAAATTTCAATCCAAGCCAGAAACATTGAATTGGAGCTCCTGCCAGTAAAATCTCGACAGCAGTAGACTATGAGAAGGAATATATTATTGCAATTAAATGCTGATGCATCCATATTATGTAATGCTTCTCTTGAGAACCAAGATGTGAAAAGTTGTTGGTTTATTTTTGTTGTTTTTTGACCAAATATGAGCTTAAATCCATATTAAAGTTGGGGTGACTGGTCAATGCCGTCTGGATTTTCTTTATAGATAGCCATGATGACTTCAGCGTCCTAGGCCGTAAAATGCAGTGGCCTAGGTCGTTAAAATGCAATTTTTCGGCGTGTTACCAGTCCGACAAGCAGCTGTTTTATAGAGTGTGTACTAAAAATGGATAAATGATACTAGCTGAACAGCCTTTATTTTGTGCCTCGTTGGCCTTTCGATACTTCTGTCTCATCTTCAGGGCATCAGGGAGTTGGAGGATGAGGAAGCTGGGAGATGTATCAGTGTTAGTGTTTTCTTCTTCTTCTTTCGTTTCACCCTCTTTGGGGTACGTTGAATCAGTCATTTCTTTGTGTGTTGTTCCTTCCTAAGTGCCCAGTATTTCTTCATTCTTTCTGATCTTCTCTTCCTCTCTTCTTCAGAGATAATAGGTTTGGACTTCAGTGACGACCTGTCTTGGAACCTTGTATTTTCGTCTTTAGTTATTATTTTAGCCGTTCGATCTAATAGTGATTTTTCTGTAATTTTTAACTCGACTAGGTCTTTTTCAGTTTCTTTAAACCAGTTGGGTTTTGTTTTGCGGTTGCGGAAGAAGTCAAAGATTTGTTTGGTTAATCTAACAGAGTCCATTCTAAGAAGATGACCATAGAAATTTATCCTCCTTTTTCGCATAGTGTCTGAAAGTTTTTCAATTTTCTTGTAGAGGGTTTCATTCTTGATGTATATCATCTTATTATCCTGAAATCTAGGTCCTATGATTTTTCTTAAAATCTTCCTTTCCTTTAGTTCAAGTTTCTCCATCTGACCTTTGAAATTCATGTTTAGCGTTTCTGCTGCGTACAGTGCTTCTGGTTCAATTACTGATCTGTAATGTTTAATTTTTGACCCCCATGAGAGGGATTTCTTCTTGTATGTATCTTTTGTTAGTTGAAAGGCCATTTCAAGTTTGTTTTTTCTGGATTCCATTGTTTTGCATTCCACCGCATTCCAACTGATCCATTCTCCGAGATACTTGAATTCTTTTACTATTTCTATTTTTTGTTCTTGGATTTTGAGGTATTGACGTGGGTGTTTGTTGTTTGTCATGTTAGTGTTTTAATATGTTAACTAGGCGTCTATCGGCTCTAAGATCGTACACGCATATATTTAATTAATCCAAAAATTTCGTACGGGTCTTACTAGGAATTTATAAGAAATACGTACAACAGCTCAGCAATAACAAGGATTGAGCTTGAATGATAGACATCTTCCGGGCAGTAGTCCGTGTTCAAGGTGAAACATACGCACTTGAACACGGCATATAGCCCGGAAGATGTATAGCGTTCAAGATTCCGGCCATGAAAGCCTCTTATTGAAGGTCGGTGCTTGTTGCCAAAATAGATCATTATGATTTCAGATTAATTTGTTAAGTACCAAAATGGTACTTTATGAGATTTTTTGGAGACGGGAAAATGTCTGTCCGTCTGTCTGACTGTACGTGCGATTACTCAAATACGATTTATCGGATTTTCATTAAATTTAATATACGCATTCATAATGTCCATGGGAAGAAGCGTATTGATTTTGGACCAAATAGGTTGGGCAGGACCGGAGTAATGCCAAATTTAGTGACTATTTTGTGGTAATATATTAGAAAGAATTTATCAAATGCAAATCAATTCTCATGACAACATATTGCTTTACACTGTTCATATATGGCTTTGGAAGTTGCAATACAGTTAGCCATGACATATTCCTTTACATATGATTTCTAACTAGCCAGATGTTTGTTTATTTCGTTATCAAGTTGGAATGAGTAGGCCTACTACATGAATACTGTTATATACAGAAGGTATATTACTGTGAAATGATTAAGCTTATATACATTAAGCGAAGTTCTTTTCCGGTACATTTTGTGAAATGTTGACATATTTTAAGATTTTCTTATATCAATGTATACGAGTTTGAATTAAGGTTAAGTATCAAACTGTATACCTTTATTCTTCCGTATAGTACGGTAAGCCCTGCTTAATGAATCGATCTGGAGCTTAACTCGGAAATCGATAAAAAATAACTTATTTTCTATATATCATAATTGCATTTATCACTGATTAAACAAAAGTATTCAGGCACTTTGTTACAACAGTTTACCTGATTTTATTTTATTAAGAATTTAAGGCCAACTGTTGTAGGCTACTTCAGAATACATTATGCATTATGCTTTTATTCTAATGGACCCGAGTCAAGTGAATGTCCGCTTTTTTTTTTCTACTCCCGTAAGTAGTTTCCACATTCATTTAGCATAACATGAGGTTTCGTTTTTTTTTTATCCTCCAAAACAATCTCAATGCTTATTTCACGCTGACGTGAACATGGCAGCGGGTGACGTCACAGACTTATGCCATTATCCAAGATGATTGGGAAATAAAGGGGCAAAACTCCCAAACCGTGAGAGGTTCAATCTACTTAGATGTGAAGGTATATATGAGCGAGAAATAATTTGTCGCATGCTTTTTGTTCCGTGGCTGAGTGAAATGTAACAGACTAGGAGGTGCCCGTGGCTTCGCCACGATAATTCTTTTAAAAATTAAAAATTAAGAGTATAATAATTATTAAAACATTATATTTATTAACACTTGCACGCGAATCATTCATAAACTAAGCCATTATAATTAATGAAACAGCTAAAATTCCTGCTTTAGAGTACATTCCACGACATGAAAGCGCCCCCTGGGAAAACTATATCAGAATCGATTATGCAGTTCCAAAGAACTTGTGAACACACAATACGTACTGTTTCTCAGCTGTTTATTGACAGATGAATATCATGTGAATTTTATTTTATCAATTCAGTGTAATTTTCAGAAATTATATAATGTTTCAAGGGAAGGAACGGTTTGTTTGGATTATTATTATCAGCGATATTTCAAGAGATAAAACCATCAATATTTTACAGCTGTTGCCCCCGGCTTCGCCCGCCATTATTCATTGACTCCAGGATTTTTAAGAAAATTACACTGGTAGATTATTAAAAATGTTTGTGGTTCAGAGCTATGAAAATTGTAAGTAAAAATAAAATTAGAATATTTGTTCATTGTGTTCATTTCACTTAGGCCTTATATAATAAAGAAACTGATTTCTTTCCTAATTTTGTAGTCGTCATGAAAGTTTAGACTGCGAGAGACGAACATCGCCGAGTATACCCGATGTCTCACGAAGCGGGCGAGCAAGCACGCTATTTAGGGCCGTTGAATTGTATAAGAGTAGATAGGCTACTCATCTTGTCCACTTGTCAGCTCTATTAATAATAAGGAAGATGTCTGCCAGGATGGAACAGTTGGTAAGGCATTGGTTTATCAACTTTTACACCCTGGCAGACACCTGTTATGTTGTATAAAAAAAAAGAAGAGTGCATGGAACGCCACGCGACAGAAGTAAATTTTTTTTTTCAATTTTTTATTATTGGATTTTTTTCAATTTTGCATTACTGGATTTTTTAATATAGGTTTTTGGACTTTTTTAATTTTGGATTTTGGACTTTTTAATTTTGGATCTTTGAATTTTTAATTTAGGTTTTTTTAAATTTTCGATCTTTGAATTGTTTATTTTTTAAATTTTTTTATTATTTATTACATTTTGGATTTTTGGATGTTATAATTTTAATTTTGTTTTTTTAAATTTTGGAAACTTGTATTTTTTAATTTTGGATTTTTTTAATTTTGGATTTTTTAATTTTGGATCTTTGATTTTTTAAATGTTATATTTTTTAAATTTTGATTCTTTGAATTTTTTATTTTTTGTATTTTTTAGTTTTGTATTTTAGTTTGTTTTAATCTTGGATTTTTTCAATTTTGGTATTTTTGATTTTTTAATATTTTTATTTTTAAATTTTGGAATTTATTATGTATTAAATTTTGGATTTATAGATGTTTTAAGATTTAATTTGGTTTTTTTAAATTTTGGAAATTTGTATTTTTTAATTTTGGATTTGCGCTCCGCTCCGAAACACGAAGTTTTGAGTGTGACTGATTTTGTGACTGATTTCGTGACTGATTTTCCAGATTTACCCCAACCGCGAGAAAAGAAGTTTTACTTTAAAAAATCTGTTTTCGTGCTATTTAATGGCAACATATGACGTGTTTATCACTGCTCATTGATGCTTTCGTGTCCAGTAACGAGCAGACTGTTTTACCCGATAAAATGCCACCCTCGCGATTCCTATAAGAATATTGTAAGATAAACGGCCGTGATTGATCTATATCCGAGACATTGCTAAACGTTATTGGTCAATATCTTTACGGGGCGTATGAGTGGAATAGTCCCGATAAAAGTTAATTGGTTAATTAAACAAATAATTTCTCAATTAACCATTATCTGCTCATCTCATGTCCTTGTCTCATCAAAAAAGTATGTATGTGATCCAATGGTAAACCCTCTTCCGACAGGTCGCGGTTCTATAGGGTACGGGCGGCGTGGGCCGCGTAAACTTCCCTACAAAGGATAAATTAAACTAAGAAAAAAGAAAGAGAGAGGAATAGCCTAACCATTATCTTTTATCCAATTATAAGGATGATAGTTAACCAGATAATTGAATAATGATGTTATTTTAACCTATAATTTAATCATTTGTAGTTACCCAATTAGGTGTTAAAAGAGACTATTTAGTAGTACAAGTACAGCGTGAATCATCTATTCCAGTGCAAGAAGGTGCGTTGAAAACATTTCATCTTGTTTTCAATGGATGGACAATTATGTGACTGCTTCTGGCGACTGTTTATGTGTTAGTGTCCACGTGACAAACAGAGAAGTGTACAGTACATAGACCCAAAGAATAGTAATTACAATAGTCTATGAATAAAGAAAACAGATAACTGAAAATAATGTCCATTTAACTTTGTGTTCAAATAATAGTTAACTGTTTTATTAAGTGTCAGGTGAGGAAAATCCCCGGAATAAACCGCACCTAGGTAACTTCTCCCGATCAGTGTTCGAATTCGAGCCCGCTGCGTGAGAGGAGCAGTGTACTATTTCAGAAGTTACTGGACTAAAATGAATGCTATGGTTATAAGTAGGGCCCAGATTTTTAGGATTTTATAAACCCTGTTTTAGTTTTTTAAAGGTTTAAAAATAGTTTTATTTTTTTTTTTTTACCATTTTCAGACTTTTTTTTAAAGTTTTTCTTTAATAAATACATTAAACACACTGAAAAAATCTATCAATTCATTTTATTTTTGATAAAATTCCCATGAACCACAAAACTTTAGGAATACTTTTTGCTTGGTTTTAGAACAACCCCTGTCATTTCCAACTCCACCACAAACTCAACAAGAAAGTTTTTCAGTTAATCAACTTTTATAATACTTTACTTTCGGCGTCTTGCTGGAGCAAACACTGTGAATTTACTGCAAGTATAAGTTTCCTAAGAATGCCTTTAATTTGCTTCTAAATAAACCGGGAATTTCGGTTCACCTAAGTGTTCCTTTATTGGGGCAATGGAGTACAAAATTCAAATATTACAAAACGGAATGATATATTTTTTATCTTAAAAAATAATATACTGGCAGCAATGGACAAGATTCAAAATATAGACAGATATTTAAAAAGTAATTTTTAGTAGAACAATAATACTTAGATTAATTATAATAATTATTATTGTTACTTTATCGAATTTTACTTGAAAAGCAGGTTTAGCCATTTTTAGTTTTTATTTATTTATTTATTTCAGCTGTCTTTATACTCCTTTTAGCTGCGAGGCCATATCAGGAGCTCGGGATCTGTGTCTATACAGTAGGGTAGGCCATGGAACTATTGATTGTCAATTATTTTCTGTTGTTAGTAGCCTATATTTTATGGAGTAAATTTCAACTGATATTAATTTAAATTGATATGATACAGGATGATTCATGGTATGTAAATATCTAATTCGGTATTTGCCTTTGCGACTGGGAAAACCATATCAAATTGGTCAACCACGGGATTTGAACCTGGGACCTCCCGAATACGAGTCCAAGACGTTTCCATCTCGGCCACCTCGCTCGCTTTTAACGTCTTGTTTAGCCATTTTTAGGTTTTATAAGATTGGACTATGTGACTGCCATGATTATGAAATGGATAATTATGTTAAAATATCTCAGTTAACTAACAAGGAAAAAAATAGTTTTCAACCTAAGAATCAGGGCCCTAGTTATAAGACTTGAATGAGTGAATACAAAGTCCTTATTTTCATTAGTTTGGAACACACTGTGTATTAAATAAACAGTGTACACAGCGTGAATTCACCACTATAGTGGCTACTAATGTATTAAGCTAACACTTCATGTATTTACCAACATGAATAATGGAGTTAGTTCATGAAAGCAACAACCTTGTACTTAGTCTCTCCATATAAGAGTGGTTGTAGCCTAACTCAGGGCAAGGAATTTCAAGTCTCAAGGTTTCCTTTATTGTTACATACCACAAGGCATTTAGTGACAAAAAGATAGCGAAAAAATGCGAAATTAAAAATACATTTATGATCTAAGGTGTTAAAAAAGACACAACGATTTAAATACATGGTGCAAAATATGTTGCACAAACTTTCTCGCATATACGTGTTAAAAGCTAGTTCAGGCCACCCCTTGGGTAAGTGGTTAGTCCGCTCGCCTTCCACCGCTGAGACCCGGGATCGAATCTAGGTGGATCCTGCTATTTGTGGTGGACAAGATGAGGAGAGGGAGGTTTTCTCGCGGTGCCCCTGTTTCCCCTGCCGTATATCATTCCACCGTTGCTCCATTCATCATACTGTGACCATAGGTTGCAATAAAGGAATTTATTTAAAAAAAAAACTAGCTCAGAATAACGTAAATTATACAGTTAATTAAATTTTTATCTAAACAAACGTTTCTCAACGTTTTTGAAGTCAAGGACCTCTAAAATGTCAAAAAAAAATTTCCGACCCCTAATTTTAATCCCATTTCTAAAAGTAGGCTATATATAGGCCTATATTCTTAATATTTGGGGGCATTAATTATAGGTCATTGTAACGAAATAAATCTAAATACTTTTTTTTTTAAATTTGACGGAAACACAGTTATTGAATTGGAAAAATATTAAAACCGGAGTTTTACTTCTTTACTTTCCACTTGCTTTATGATATTTGTTAATTATGTCTGCGGACCATCTGCACTATCTTCGGGGACCACCGGTGCGTTAAGGCTGACAATCTTACACCCTTCACGTGCCAAATATATCAACTTCTGGGATCCTCAACCTCCCAGAACCATAAGGGCTTCTTTGGCCAGTATGCAGATCACTTCACCTTTTTAAAGTTATATTCCCATCTTGATTACATTTGAATAACCAATTGAGTAATAAATTTGAGTAAATATTTTCACACTTAGCCTACAGGCACTTTCCCTCTTTACCGCTGTACACGAAGGTCCTTGTTTTTCTAGAATTATTGAAATGCCACCGAAGAAAAGAAAGAGTGTTCATATAAACCCTGCAGCCAAAAGACGGAAGGCTATGTAAGGGGCTAGGGTTTGAAAATCGGAAGTAAACTACTTGGTAAGTTTACTTCGAAGTACAAACAAAATAAGAAACCCGGGCGTTGCCATTTTACATGTGTTAGGCTGAATGTGTGCAACTATTTGTGTGCATCTGCTTTCTATTGTTGATGTGTTATTGCTTTCTGTTTATTTCAACTGATATTAAGTTCTAATTATTATGACACAGGATGAAATAGAGACAGTGAGCCATAGCAAGTGAATATCTAACTCAGCATTTGTCTTGACGACCTTGAGAAACCATAATAAAATCCAGGAAAATTGGCCGGCTATTGGATTTGAACCGGGGACCTCCCGAATGCGAGTCCAAGTCCACCTTGGCCACCTCGCTCGGTGAAGATGTTTTGTTTTTCACGATTGCCACGAACATGGCTCGAACGATTTTATATATAAAACAAATATATATATATATTCCACAACTGATGCTCTATATCCTACCTCGTACCCTGATATTTTTGGGGGATTATCACCCACTAGATTCTAGAGCCTATTTAGCAGTATACTACTATAAGTAACTACGCACTGTAGACTATAGAATTATACACTTTTGTGATTGGAATCTAAAAACAAATAAAATAAATATGATACCAGTTACTCAAATATGACATATTTTGTGATTCGAGCCTAGGCCTTTCGCTGCCTTTGCACCATCTTTATGGCATCTGTTTGCTGGCTTGGAGCTCCAATAATTAATACAAAAACTACATTTCGTCACATTTATAAAATAAGATATCTAATATATAAAATCGAAAGTGTGTGTGTATGTATGTATGTATGTATGTATGTATGTATGTATGTATGTATATATGTATGTATGTTTGTTCCTTATACAAATCTACAATTTCTTTACCAATTTACACGACATTTTGCACACATACCCAGTTAAGCCCGGGAAGTATAGCTGTCAACATTAATATGGAAACAAATCAGTCGTTCCCTTGAAAATTATATAATTTCTGTGAATATTCTACTGAAAAAAATGAAATGTTGTTCAGTTCACATGGCAACAGTGAATTGTTTACTGTGATTACATAGGGCCTTGGCAACTATATAGCCTAATGCTGGACTTTAACGAATTATGATTCCATGTAATATATTGGCGAAAATAATTACTGAAAAATGAATTACAGTGTGATGCAGTCATAACTTTCTCTACCCTCGACATAAGAAATATTTTCTCACTTCACATTTTGATGTAAGTTAGAATAAGGTCGTATTGCAGGAGCAACTTAAGTGTGTGAGTATGCTATATCAGAAGTCGGTAAATAGTCAGTTATCCATAGCTGTAGGCTTTGTATTAGTTGAGATTTATCATAGGCCCTAAGCATGGGATGGAACATTTTGAGTCCTATACTCGCAGTATATTATGTCCCGGGTTTTAGGGGAGGAAAGTATGAAAGCGATACTGCATTTCTATTTTATTTCAGGCCCGAAACGGTTGTATGGTAACATGAGAATGAGAAATAAATTTTTCCGTCAAGTCAATACAATCTTAAGTAATTTATGTTTCTTCTTATTTCAACTCCTCCCAGGCATGATGTGTAGAAGCAACGGAATGCAGCATTCGACATCCTCTATGAGCCATAAAAAGCTATATCCAGCGTTTTCTGATGGAATAGTTTGAGTGTGATAAATCTTTTTCTTCATTTCAAGTTCTACATACATAAAGTCCTTCATAAGTTAATTTCAAATTAAAAAATACAAAGCCCGGGCGACGCCGGGCCTTTTCAGCTAGTATTTTATAAATGCGACGAAGTGTAGTTTTTAGTTTAATTATTGGAACTCCAAGTCAGCAAAAAGATTCCCTGAAGATAATGCAAAGGCAGCGAAAGGCCTAGGTGGCGAATTACAAAATAAATCACAGTTGAGCAACTGGTATCACATTTGTTTTATTTAATTGATCGAGCTCAACAGTATTGGATATTAATACTTGTCCTCGATATCGAGAAGCTCGACTACTCCTCCACGAAGCCGCTAGGGCAGAAGAGGAAGCCTGGGCACCGGACCTCACGTTCTGGACGCGTAAAAACACCTTCCCAACACTTAAAACCTTTGCAAAAACAGCACTTCTCGAAAAGTCTATAGTAAATTAACACACCAAAGTAGACGGTCATTTGGCTACTGCTCCAGTCCGAACGAGGTTTTTGAGGGGTTTCCCTCGTTCTTAGGCGAATGCCGGACTGGTCAATAATCCCCTCAAACAGATACACGCACTACAAATCTCTAGAATACATAACTACATATCACTAAAAAGAAACACACTCGGAAATATTGCACATAAGACCTATCCGCACTTAGGTCTATCCTGCGCCAAAGTACAAAGACACAAGTACTCAGCCCAAACACGTCACACCATCAACATCCCCTACGGATGTACATAAGGGCACAATAGGTATACACACATCACATATGGTTACCAAAATTTGGTCTGACCGGAGGTTTAGGCTTAATTGCTTGGCACTCCGGGGGTAAGGGTGGGCACACACAAAAAAAAAAAAGTATTGGATATTATGTATTTTAATAACCTTGAATCTACAAGTTAAAGAGTTCCAGGGGTTTATGAATACACTTTAATACAATCAGTTTATATCATTTTAAATCTCCCGGACCCGGATGTATATCATTTTGTGAAAAACATTTAAAACTTGAAATGCAACACAAAGAATCAAAAGATAGATAAATATTACACAAAATTGAGAAGAAGAATTACAGCATTTATATAATTAAATGAATAATACAAAACAACTCTTGATCCATTATCGTCAATTAAAAAAAAATATTGTAGGCAGTAACACTAAAAATAAAACAAAATCAGATTATATTCTATAATAATAACTTCTTAACCTATTTAACCTCACGTTTATCTATTACATTTTATTTGCCATATTACTTACTTACTCACTGGCAATGGACAATTGCTAATCAAGCTAAAGGAATATTATCTATTTTATGGAACCCGGAGGTTCCTTGCCGCGCTTACCTGAGCCCACCATTTAACATTATTCTGTGCTAACTCCATCCAACCATCCCTCGAAAATCCTACTTCACTTAAATATGTCCTAATATTGTCCTCCAACCTACGTCTAGATCTTCCAATTGGTCTTTTCCCTTCGGATATTCCAGTCAAGATTTTTTAGATATGTCTTTCCTCCCCCATGTCCAGCCCATTTCATCCTCCATGATTTAAGTTAATTACCATTACTATATCCGGTGAAGACTACAGGTTATGAAGCTCGTCATTATGCAGTTTTCATCTCTTTTAGGTCTGAATATTTTCCTAAGCCCCCTGTTTTTCGAATACTCAGATTATGTAAGGGGCCATGTCTCACATCCGTATAATACAACCGGCAGGATTTATTTGCTATATTATCTTTATTAAGTGCCAGTATGATACCTTATGAGATTGTGTGTTTGACGAAAAAATGTCTGTCCGTCTGTCTGTCCGTCTGCCCGTGTGTCTGTACGCACCATAACTCAAATACGCTTTTTCGGATTTTCATGAAACTTGGAAAACACATTTATAATGTCCATGGGAAGAACCCTATTGATATTGAACCAAATCGGTTCACCGGTACCGGAGTAATGCCCAATTTAGTGCCTATTTTAATAGATTATGGCGCCATTCTAATAGAAAGGCGCCATCGCTCAAATACGCTGTATCGGATTTCCATGAAACTTGGTATACCAATTTATGATGTCCATGAGAAGTGCCCTATTGAATTTGAACCTAATCTGTTGACCGGTACCGGAGTAAAACCCAATTTAGTGTATATTTTAAAGACGCGATAACTCAAACAAGCTTTACCGGATTTTTATGAAACTTGGTATACACATTTATAATGTCCATGGGAAGACGTCTATTCATAATGGATAAAATCGGTTTACCTGTTTCGGAGTAATGCTCAATTTAGTGCCTATTTTATGGTAATATACGTATTCGAAAGAATTTATTAAAAAAATGAAAATCAATTATCTTGACAACATAGCCTATTGTTTTACTGTGATCTTATAAGGCCTTGGAAATTAAAATACAGGTAGCTATGACAAAAAACATATTGATTTACATGCGCTTATCCAACTAGACCGTTAAAATGACCCAGGTGGCCGAGATGGTAGACCTTTCTTCTTCCGTAAGCCCTGCTTAATGAATAAATCTGGAGCTTAACTTGGAAATCAATTAAAAAAATATATATATTCTGCATATCATAATTGCAGTCATAACTGATTAAACAAAAACATACTGGCACTTTGTTACATCAGTTTACCTGATTTTATTTTTCTTTCTTTCTTACTTTCTTACTTTCTTTTTTTCTTGTTGGAAAATTCCCCGTCTTACTGTCCTGCGGCTTTGCATGAAGTGAAACAAACGAATAGGCCTACCGATTTTCTGCGTTTTAACCACTTATTTGATGTGAGAATGTAAAGCGAGAGAATCGCACAGTATACAAAGCAATGCGACAAACAGAGCCGGCGAATGTAAGAACCAGTCACTTACCTTGTTTAACTTAAAGTCTATTCACAGCAAATAAGATCACAAAAAAGCACGGAACTTGAGGACGGAACTGATTTAGCACATTCTTGTGAACACTGGGAACACTGAACACACACGCACAGGCACGCACGCACACTTGCACAGCGCAGAGCGTACTGAACGCTGCTGGTCTCACGGATCAACTTGTTGAGCAAGGAGATTGCTTACGCCATTCTTCCTTCCAATTTCTGCTTTGTTTTTGTAGACGCGTTACAGGTCATGGATTAATAATACAAGTTTAATACAAGTGAAGAGGTGAAGGTTTCCAACTTGATAGATGTCGACACTAGAGACATCCTAGTCACCACACGCCTTTCTTACCTTCATGCGTTATATAACCTTTTTTTGTTTTCTTATATGTCATTTTGTTATTAGTTATCGTTAAGTTATTTGCTTGGAACGTAAATGTCCAACGCTGCGATGGAGTAGGGGATTTTTTTTTTTAAATAGACAATAAATGTAATACTACATGCTTTTCTCTCTATTATAAACCCTTATTACGATCTCACTGTTTTTCTCTCTCTTTTTTTTACTATGGCTTTTGGCTTATTATGTCAATCTAGGTGGTTTAATCTCTACTTTTTGTGTAATAATTTTCCTAATCCACACCTGTTTTTCCTTATATTGTGTCTAGATTTATGGCATTATGAAACTTTTCGTATGTTCAAGCATTAGTTTAGTTTTTGTAAAAGTCCATTATCCTTTTTTTTTTTTTTTTTTTTTTTTTTTTTTTTGCTTAGCATATCACTTATAAACTTTGATTTCTCAGTTTCTAGTTTTGAACACTCAAATAGAACGTTGTCCACTATTTGCACTTCGGCTCCACACGAGCAGGAAAGATTGTCTTTTATTTTGAAACTGTATTAATAAGAACCTAAGTAGTTTGCCATGGCCGGTTAGAAATGTTGCTGCATTGGTATTTATCCGTACTTTTAATTTCAGTCTAACTTTCACATAGGGGAAAAAGGATTTTTGTCACTGGATCTATTCACCTTCCCAATTTGAGAAACTTACCACTCGAAGCTCCTGTAGAATGGCGTAGGGGATGTGTACACTCTACACACAGCAAGCCCGGGTTCGATTTATGGTCGGGACAAGTATCCTAGGTGGGTTTTTTTCGGAATTTTTCCTCACCTACAAGACGATTGTCGAGATACTTTTAGGCCCTCCTGGTCCTCGGATATCATCTGCTCTTTATTATCACCTCCATCCTTCCTCGCCTTATTTGGAATGTGTGTGTGATTGGTTTGTCTCGTCCTATGATCCATTATCTTATTATTTGATCCATAAAGAAGCCCTGTAAGGCCCGAGCAGCGTGGGTCGCGTAAATGTACTTTCAAGAGAGAGGTAAAAGTCAGGTAAAGAAGTGTAGAACATACCTACCAAATGAAACGCAACATTTAAATAGGTACACAAAAGCGATAAAGGAGAGTAAGTAAAAACAACATAAAGAAAGAACGAAATAATAAAAATAACAAGGACAAAATAAATAAATAAACGAAAAAATAACGAAATTAAAATGAAGGAACGGAAAAATAAAAGACAGAAAGAAAGTAGAAGCATCTAAATAAGTAAAGAAAGAATGCAAAGACGAAATAAAAAAAAAAGGATTAAGTAAAGAACAAAATAAGTAAGTGAAGATTGAAAGAACGAAAAAAGCAAGGAAGCAAGTAACGGGTAGGCTAAATAAATAAATAAATAAATAAATAACAAATAAAAAAGTGATAAAGAAATATACATATGTAGGCTATTGATGAAACCAGATGATGTTCTTTCTGTTGAACATTACGCAAGAACATTTTAGGAGAAAAACGCATCTGACAGTGGGATTCGAACCCAAGACTTCGGATTTCTGGCTATCTCAGGTGAGAGAGAATCGGCACAAAAAACTGAAGATCAAGGGTTGGAATCCTAGTGTCATAGGAATTTTCGTCTTTGCCACTTCCTGGTGCCTAACGAACAGCTGGCAGAAAACAGCAACAAAAGTTTCACTAGCATTAAAAAACTGAATTTAAAGAAATTCTACCAAATTGTTTACAGCATTCCACGAGTGCTGGTAATTTTACTGCTTATTTAATTGAGCTTAACGAATATTTATTGTCATTATAGTTTCTCACAAACACATCTTAAAGATTCATATTACTTTGGTTTTTAGGTTGACGGAAGCATTCGGCATGCACCATTAAAAAAATGTATAGCTTCAGGTTAAATAGATTTAGGGATCATACTGTATTTTTTAGTGACAGCAATAAGCACAAACTTTTACAAAACATATTTTCCTAGCTATATATAACTTTATAGATGCTTAAAATTAATACAGAAAAAACTAAGTAACTTACGTGGTCATGAAACGTCAAAATAATGCTCTACAAAATATTAGAATAGCCGGTAAACCGTTGGAACAAGTGGAGAAATTCAAATATCTGGGAGCAAAAATTACAGAAATAAATAATATTAAGGCAAAGTTAAGTGTAGACTCACATCAGGAAATGCCTGCTTTTATGCAGTTCAGAAACTCTTATCTTCTCGTCATCTGTCCAGAAATCTAAAAATTAAGATTTATAAAACAATTATCCTGCTGGTTGTATTATATAGATGTGAGACATGACCCTTTACTCTTCGTGAAGAACAAACATGTGAGGAAAATATTGCTAGCAACAGGGGGAAGACTTAGAGAACATAATACAAATTAACAGAATTAATACATTTTTTTCTAAAATTATGAAATGACAATTTAGATATAAAATCTCTGTTGGGTATGTAAGTGGTTTCTCAGAATTGGAAGAGACCCCTTGATTGGAGCTCTTGCCACCTGCTTGATAAACCCCTTGTCTAGACCAACAACTTTGCAGAACTTTACAAACAAGGTGGGGATAGCTCCTCTTACACCTATCATCAGTCCAACAACTATTATGTCTGTTAATATTTTTCTTTGTCTGGCTGGGCACTGTAATATTCCATTCGGATAGTGGTATCTATAATCACTCCCGTTGATTGCTATCATATCCATGCGTCTGTTTCAGAGAGACCATGAATCTCCTCATGAACTGTCATCCTCTTCTTCCTTAGTTCCTTACCTATGAGTGACCTTATTAAGTGCCAGAATGGTACTTTATGAGATCGTGTCGGGGACGGAAAAATGTCTGTCCGTCTGTCTGTTCGCGTGAAAACTCAAATACGTTTCATCGTATTTTCGTAAAACTTGGTATACACATTTATAACGTCCATGGAAAGAAGCCTATTGATATTGGACCGAATCGGTTGACCGGTGCCGGAGTAATGCCCAATTTAGTGCCTGTTTTATGGTAATATATTAGAAAGAATTTATGAAATTCAAATCAGTTATTATGACAACTCGTATTGTTTTGCTGTGATCATATACGGCTTTGGAAATTGCAATACAGTTAGCTGTGACAAATAACACTATTGCTTTACATGTGCTTATCAAACTTAACCACTAATCTGAGCGAGGTGGCCGAGATGGTAACGTCTTGGTATCACATTCTCGAGGCCCCTGTTTCAAATCCCGAAACTAGCTAATTTGACTTTCTTTGCATTTTTATGTGAGTGTGCGATTGTAAATATATCACAAATCTGTATATTTCATCTGATGCTGGACGATTTTAGTCTGATTAGACCTTTGTTCTTCCGTAAGTCCTGCTTCTGGAGCTTAACTTGGAAATTAATTTTAAAAAAAACTTATATTCTGCATATCATAATTGCACTTATAACTGATTAAACAAAAGCATACTGGCACTTTGTTACGTCAGTTTACCTTATTTTATTTTATTATATCTAGTAAGAAAATAAATAGTAAAAGATATGATAGTATATATGAGTTAGGCTCACTTTAATTATTGCAATTATGTGGGGTTATTTACATGAACTAACTTACTAGTATATTTACCATCCCAAAACAATTCTAAGAACCATGTTTTTTTAAGTTGAGATTTTCTACCTAATCTTCATAATTCCTTTACTGTGTTGTCATCAATTTTTAACCCTTATATGTGCTAGGCTCAGTTTCTCACGGAGTATACAAACCCATTCCGGACTGCAAAGAAAATATTTAACTCAATGATTAGGCCCGTAAGTTTTGTTTGCTCTCTAAATTATGGAATTTTACAGTTTTAATTGGCAAGAAACCAATTCATTTTGGACTAAATCAGTTGACCGGTACCGGATTAATGCCCAATTTAGTGCCTATTTAATGGTAATATATTAGAAAGAATTTATCAAATGCAAATCATTTCTCATGACAACATACTGTTTTACACTATTCATATAGGGCTTTGGAAGTTGCAATAGAGTTAGCCATGACATATTCCTTCACATATGCTTATCAAACTAGTCAGATGTTATTTTATTTCCTCAATCAAGTTGAAATGAGTACTACATGAATACTGTTACATACAGAAGGTATATTACTATGAAATAATTAGTCTAAGCAGAGTTCTTTTCCAGTGTATTTTGTGAAATGTTGACATATTTTAAGAATTTCTTAGGTTAAATATCAAACTTTAGACCTTTGTTCTTCCGTAAGCCCTGGTTAATGAATCGATCTGAAGCTTAACTTGGAAATCGATTACAAAAATAACTTCTTTTCTGCTTATCATAATTGCAATTATCACTGATTAAACAAAAGCATTCGGGCACTTTGTTACATCAGTTGACCTGATTTTATTCTATGTAAACTTAGGAATTGGAAAGGTTTTAACGAACAAATTTACTGTGTCTGGGCTCTCGTCCCATGAAAAATGATTCGCCGGACCACGAGATGACGACGGTTGAGAGAATTGGAATTTCACCTGAATGTATCCTCAGTTTTAATGGAGAGAGGAGAGGATAGGATTAATAATAGTTATACAACCGACTTAACGACCTTGACTGTAGTCCTAAGTGAACAGGTTATAGCTATAATGGCCTTGCCTCACATACACTATGCCACAGTATCTTTTGTTCACTTTTCCCATACACCTAATAGACACACCGCCATTATGGGTTAACAAGCGTTGGTTTCGCCATTTTGGTAAAAAAAATTGCAATTCTTTTTATTTTAGTATTAGAGAACAGGCCTACCTTAAACTGTAACTCTTTACAATTTATTTCATTTGGGCACATGGACAGTTCCTTTCTTTTCGTGGAAAGGAAAATAATTCCTCTTAGGCTTACAATTCGTTCACTTGTACATAGAAAGTTACAAACATTATTACAGTTTCAAAATACGGTTAGTAAAATTGTTGGAAATAAAATGTAAACCTTAATCTAGCGTCGTGAAGTAGGTAGCCAGCTGTGGCTAGGTTCTAAAAGGGCCATTGTCAATTTCTTGCAAAAATGAGATATATGCATTATTGAGCTCGGCTAGTCATTATCTTTCGTATAATAAAGGTGCCAATGTCTGATACTATTACTAGACATAATACAGAAACCTTAGAGGCCAATGTCGGAAGTTCTCAACAACAAAAAAAAATTCCTTCTACAAAGACTTCAAAGTCAGTTATCTCAAAAAGCTAGAGAACAGGCCTACCCGGGAAAGATTTATTCTCAAAAAGCTAGTTTTATGACATTGGCTCTTTTAGAGCCAAGCCACAGAATAAGCTAGGCTTTGATTTTAGGTTTTTATAAACCATTTCTTAGTTTCTAGGTTAAGCTGTCCCCGCAATACGACCTCTTATTCTACATCAAAACGTGAAGTGAGAAAATGACATTCTCCATATCCTGGATAGAGAAAGTTATGTGACTGCATCATATTGTGCATAATTTTCGTAGATTTTATTCTTCATTATTTATTTATTTACACCAATGAATTACATCGATAGCAATAGAATTTGTCAAAGCCCAGTATTATGTAGCTTCCAAATCCCTATGTGAGCATTGTAAACAATACACTGTTGTCATGGTAACTGAATTGCATTTTATAAATATTCTGTTATTATTTTTCAGGGAAGGAGTAGTTAGATTGAATTTTAATGTTAACCACGTTATTTTCCGGGCTGAACTGGATATGTGTGCAAAGTTTCGTGCAAATTGCTCAAGAAATGTAGATTTGTATAGGGAACATACCCTATTTTACGGACCATAAGACGCACTTTTCTACCTTGAAAACAGAGCCTTGAATGTTGGGTGCGCCTAATGGTCCGATGTACAATAAAAAACTACAATTATGGTAAATACTGCCGGAATTCCATAGTTATAAAGAAGGTGTTGTAAACGATAAGATATTTACACATTTTGGCACAGAAAAAAGGAATTTTGAGTACTTTGATATAAAAGGAGTTGTCTCTGGCGGGTGGTTTAAATGAAGGCAATGGCCTCTAAACAACCTTGTCCCGTTACACTTACCGTATGCTGAATTGAGGGTTAGAGGGTGTAAAAGGATTTTCAGTATTTTATGAGAAATCAGTTCAGTTGTTAAAATTTCCACGATGCCACGTGTACAGAAGAGATTTTCGTACAACGCAGGCTTTAAGTTAGTAGTGATTTAAACTGATTCCATTGTACAAGGTTATAATTTGTTTATGCAATGAAGTATATTATTCCCTTTTGAAATTTTTCGTTTAGAATCACATTCAATTTCTATTCCTTTAAATTTCAATCCTAAAACCAAGGTGCGTCTTATGGTCCGGAGCGTCTTGTAGTCCGTAAAATACGGTAATACCCTAAATTCGACATACAGAAGGAGTGATCTTAAAACATACCGCTTCCCCAAGGCAGAACGTTATTGCGGAGTACTACTGCTGTTTTTTGCAAAACAATCTGCGAGCAGCTCTAAAAAGAAATCATTCTGCATGACAACGCTAGGGCGCATATTCAGGAGTTGTGTTTGAACTGTTCAATCGCTGGGGGCCGGGAGGTGTTCCATCACCCTCCGAACTCTCCAGATTTAAGTCCCCGCGACTTCGATCTAAATCCGAAGATGAAGCACAGGTTTTACAGGCAACCGACCACTTTCTTCACACCATCAACAGATTAGGTAGTGCCAACGGGATCGAAAGACTTCCGCATCGTTGGTAACAGGTTGAACGCAATGGTAGTGATTACATCGAAGGCCTATAAAACTTAGAACCATCTACGTACAGTCGGTCAAATAAAAAACGTCGGGACTCGTATGCTGCTAAAATTAAAGTTTTGACGCATTAGTTCACAAGTTTTCTATAAAAAACACAAAATACAGGTCATTTTCGGAACATATGAGGCCATGCGGCAGGAGGGAAAATATGAACAAGGAGGGAAAAAATGAACATCGCGGAAAGCGCAACACACGATATTCAACTTAATGCATTGTCATAATTCATTTTGCTTTGTGTCATCGCCACATACAAATGCTAACGTGAGAGAAAGTGTAGTTAGGGCTGTAATTGACCTGCATTTTTCGGTCTCTGAAGCAGCGAGAAGGTTCCATATTTATGAAAGAGCAGCTCAGAGGTGAGAACTTTACTATAATGCGACCGGAAGTTTTCATGGCAAACGTTGATCTGGCCGGACGCGTATTTCGATGCTAAGATTGGTTGTAGAAGTTGAGCGTAAGTTATTGATTTTGCACTAGAAGTACCGGTATTATAAAATAAAATCTTAAAAAATGCTCCTTGAATAAACATATTCCTCGCGAATCTATTAATTATTAATATTATAAAAATTTGCAACCAAGAATATGGCGGATTTGAGGCATATAGCCACAGCCTTCTATACATGTTTGTTTTGGAACAAAATTGACTAAATAATCAAGAAAAGACATGGATAGACAAGAGGCGTGTGTGAACCTAACCTTAAGTCTTCCTGTACATGCGCATATGCTCGTTCGTGATACTTAATCAAATACCGCCCGACGTTTTTTATTTGACCGACTGTACGCCATGTAGCCTATGGAGAAATAAAGTAGTTGCCAGAACTAAAAAATCAACCCTTGTATTTAGTGTTTGTGTTAGAAATCCGACATCCCACATAAGGGAAGAACTCAGATTTGCAACACATAGGCACTAAATACAGTGAGTCCCACGCAAGAGTTGGCCAACGACGCGGGTTCCTGCGGCGCGGCGAGCACAGCTCCAACTCCCGAGCGATCGGGTGAAACATCTCCGCTAATAAAGCCGTGATCGGTGTTATGATTCAGGTTATCACATTTACAGTTAAAAGTACAATGAAAATAAACACGTGCCTCATCACAATGTTCTCCTCTTGCATCCACACAATACTGGCACCTTTTTAGGAAATTTTCTTTCACGCGCATAAGTTCAGCTTCCGAGATAGAGTTAATTTCTCTTGTGATGTTGTCTTTAAGTTCTTCCAATGTATGGGAAATTGATCTATACACTATTTTTCAAGTTTCCCCATAAATAACATTCACATACTGTTACAGGAACTTAAAGACAATATCACATAGGCCTATCACAAGTGAAAGTTCAGCATAAGTTCAACTTTCGAGACAGAGTTAATTTCTCTATTGATAGGCCTATGTGATATTGTCTTTAAGTTCTTCTAACATTATTTATGGGGACACTTTAAAAATAAAGTGTTAAAGGTCAATTTCCCCTGCATTAGAAGAACTTAAAGACAATATCACAAGAGAAATTAACTCTATCTCGGAAGCTGAACTTATGCGCGTGAAAGAAAATTTCCTAAAAAGGTGCCAGATTGCGTGGATGCAAGAGGAGAACATTTCCAACATCTCTTGTGATGAGGTACGTGTTTATTTTCATTGTAATTTTAACTGTAAATGTGAGAACCTGAATCATTACACCGATCACGGCTTTATTAGCGTAGATATTTCACCCGATCGCTCGGGAGTTGGAGCTGTGCCCGCCGCGCCGCAGGTACCCGCGTCGTTGGCCAACTCTTGCGTGGGACTCACTGTACCTGTACCAGGAAATGCATTAAATTTCCAATAGAAGTTAGCATCTCCATGTTTTATCAAAATGGAGATTACCGGGTTTGCTAATAGACCTCTCATATTATAGTATACATTTTTGTTGTTTTGTCTGCCATTAACCCAAACATCCAAGCTTCTGGCAATTTTATGAATTACACCGGCCACATGAGCCTATGTACAGTACTCCACTGGGGCAGACATTGTCCATGCATGACATCAAAATAACAGGTTTCTTTTCGTGTCGCGACACGCAGCTTGCCCGCCTATGAACCAGAGTAGTAATTTTGGCAAGTCGTATCGCATGTTACGAGTGGTAGCCTTCAAGAGGATCTGAAATAGCATAATTGGCGTTATTATGTTGTTAATAGAATGCTATACGTATGCATATGCAGTGAATCCTTTATTAAACAACCATTAGTTTAAAAGGCCCGGAATCGCCCGGGTTTGTATTTTGTAATTGGAAATTAACTCATGAAGGACTTTCGATTTTCAAATTATAGGTCCTTATGTATTTAGAAATTGAAATGAAGAAGAAGGACTTATCACTAGGGACCGGATTCTTAGGTTTTTACATATTTTTTTCCTTACTTCCAAAACAAAAAGCGCTCATACACTTTTTCGAATCATGTCCATAGGATTCACCCACATTAATTCTGTGGCACCTAAAAATACCTAAATGGGGTATAAAAACCTAAATATACCTAAACGGGAGATAAAACCTAAAATATCTAATTTAGGCTCCTTTTTTTAATTTTTTTGTTTGTCAGTTGAGAAATCGATATTTTGCGGGGAGAGAATAATTACTCACTAAATTAGAAGCATCGGATTCGAATCCTGAGAAGGGTAGTGTCTAGATACAGTATTAACTATTAGGCCCTAACTAAGAGATAACAGGAAGAACTTCACAGCTGAGAATCTTGAAACATATTTAGTGATATACTGTAACCAGGAAATGTGAGGCAATCTTATTTTCACTGCTTCTTTTGATTGTTTATGCTTTCTTTCTTCAATTGTAAAATATTGTCTTAAAGCAAGTTTACACAAATTTAAGTCAATTTTGTTAAGTTAATCTTTACAATTAATATGTATTCAATCCTATGTAGCACAATCAAATTCATTAAACCAATTATTCTACCCGAAAACGATATTTTGGACAAGAAACCTAAAAAAAACTATTTCACCTAATGGAAAACCTAAAACAGTGTTTTTAAAAACCTAAAAATCCGGTCCCTACTTATCACATTCAAACTATTCGCTCGGAAAACGCTTGATATAGCTTTTTATGGCTCATAGAAGATGTAAAAGTTGCATCCCATCGCTTCTACACACCAAGCCTGGTAGAAGTTTAAATAAGAAGGAACAAATTTCGGGACATAAAATTGCATTGTCTTTGCGGGATATTTTATTTCTCACTCTCATGTTACCATACAACCGTTTCGGGGCTGAAAGAAAAAAGAAATACAATATCTCTTTCATACTTTCCTCCCCAAAACCTGAAACATAATAATATACTGCGCGCATAGGACTAAATATGTTCCATCCTATTTTGTCTCCTTTTACATGCTTAGCATCTATGATAAACATCCAAATTTCTCAACTACAAATACAAAGCCTACAGCTATGAATATCGTATCAGTGGATAGAATTTTTTACCGACTTCTAGATGGCATATCTTACTCACTGACACACACTCAGAGTGAGACAGATGATGAAGCTGTCCCCGTAAAACGACCTCATATTTTACATCAAAATGTGAAGTGAGATAATGGTATTCTCTATGTCCAGGGCAGAGAAAGTTATGTGACTGCATCACATTGTGCATTATTTTCGTGGATTTCATCCTTAAAAATTTATTTACACCAATGACTTCTATCGATAGCTTCATGAAACTATCATGGTAAGGTTCGTGAATTTATGGTTCATTTTAATAGTTTCATTTTGAATTTATATGCCCATATGGTAAGCATAAGATTCGTTTTGTTCACTTAATTATTTATATTTTTAACGTTAAACAATAATTAAGATTAATTATGTAATTCCTGCAATTTATGTAAAAACGATGCAATTGTTTACAAATATGTTTTAATTATTTTTCTTTTAAATAAATGATTCAAACAAAACATATAGCAATTGAGTAAATAATCGCAGGCGAAGCCGCGGGCACCTGCTAGTAATCAAATATAGCTCAGGGTTGCCAGGTGTGGCTTTTTTTTAATTTTACTTAAAAAATAGGCCTTGTCGAAGTAAGTGGCGATTAAATTTGGCTATTAGAAATACAATAATATAATGCTACTAGCGTACAGTCCCGTAGAATGATTATGAAATATCACGTTTGTTATGTCCAGTCAATATTATCATTATGAAATATAGGGATATAAAAACCTCATTATGCTAAGCTGGAGTTAACCTACAAATTCAAATGTGATTCGTAATTATCCAATACGTCTGATTTCGTTGAATTTAGGATATGGTGATCTATTTTGAGTACTTTTTGTTCTGCAACCTGGCTACACTGATTTAGCCCTGAAGATTTGTAGTATATTTTGGGGGAAAACTACAATTCAAACCTAATATATATATATAGGCTATATATATATACCATCTGGAAATGGAATGCATAGATAATAACCGCTTAATTGTGTTATGCCTATTGTTACAGCTACCAGCAGTACATTGTCGGTAAAATCTCTTTCTCGAAAATATATTATGTAGGTAAGAAATAGTATATTGTGACACAAGGGCGGAAAGGCACGTTTACGGGTCGAGGAAACAGATTGAAAACCCGAGGCGCCTGCGCCGAGGGTCTTTCAAGTTTTCGAGACCCGTAAATGCCTTTACGGCCCGTGTGTTGCATGCTAATTTTTGCACGACGGTTACTTATATCAATTTAATTATATTAATTGCTATATTACCTGAAAATATTATGTATATACACTATTGAAGATTGATATTTATTTCAAAAAGTGATTCGCATTTGTTATTGTTTATGGCAACCGAATATTTATAAAGCGGGGAGGCCTTGATCATTACAGCCCGCAAATAAGCGTTTGCGGGCGGTAAAGTAACTTTCTGCCCGTCGCCCCTAGCAACAAATAACTTTCCGCCCGTCGCCCCTAGCAACAAGATTGCGTGTGGTAATGTCAAGTTACGATCCATGTAAACAACTTTCGTAAGTAACACTTACTAGCTAAGGAGTGCAAAAAATGTATTTCCTTCATGCTAATGAATTCATGTATTTATCACAGGTAATCCCACGAGAGTTTACGAGTTTATCGATAGATTCGCAACTGCGCAAAAGCAGCTAATTTATCTGATGAAACTCGTCAACTCGAGTTGGATTTATTAAGAGTATTCCACGAATAAAAATGTAACGGATTATACAAATAATAATTACTTTCTTACTTTGTTGTATAAAAACAAAACTAACAGCTGCGAGATCACGGCATACTATGAATCAACCAACCATGAATCGATTCGAGTTACTATATCGTAACCAATGCTACCAGTGGTGCATATAAGACATAGTTAACTTCATTCAGGTAAGCTAACAGCAGAACAGAATAAAAGCACACGAACTTAATTGAAATTGTGTTTTCAATCGATGTACATTTATATTATTTCAGTTTCCAAACAATTTATGTTGTATAAAATAATGTGTCTTTATTTTGCTCATGGCAGCATGTGATGTATTAATCACCGCACGTTGATGAATTATGTGTCCAGTAACGAGCTGACGTTTTATCAGATAAAATTTGCATCCTTGCAATCTGAGGAAGTATATTATAAGATAAACGATCGTGATTGGTCTATTGGCCAATATCAAACACGCGGCGGATAAGTGGAATAGTCACGTATATACAGAGTGTGATAACGCGATTTCGATGTAGATTTGGTGAAGCAGAATTATGTCTGGTTGATGTTGAACACATCATTACACATGATTGCTTTCTGTCTAATTACTCCCGTATGTGTGCAATTCTTTATTATTACAGTTATTAAATGTTTTGCTCCTGGGCAGATCCTTGGACTTGGTCTGCAAATTTTGCTCTCCTATCCTTGGCTTCCCCTTTCATTAACCAGTATTTCCTTTTTTCCTTTAAATCGTGCAACAGCTGGAATCTTCTTTTCTGTGCCCTGTTTCATAGAACTTTTACAGTAGGCTAATATTATTAGTAGAGACCGGATTTTAAAGGGAATTCCTTTTTATATTTCATCACAAAACGTGATAAAATTGAACAGGACATTACCGAGTAAGTTTCAACTGCAAATGACCTGGTTTTAACTTCCCTTTTTTTTTTCCTTTTTTAGGCTCATCTCCCTTTTTTTAGGAACTTTCCCTTTCCAGTACAGTTTTTGCTAATTTATTTTGAAAAATTCGTAAATTATCCAGTATTTCTCAATATGAAAACAATAAAAACTGTTTTCCCTGATTCACCATTGAAAAAATAATTCCTTCCAGCAGAATAGAGCGTTACAGGTAAATGACAGGCATGCCATTTCCTAAGTTTCCCATTATAACAAGGTGGGGAACATGGATTTCGTGTGCTATTTTCCTCTGTTGGAATTTCAACAAGATCAAAAAATTTCTTCAGTCATTAGATGTTACAGAATCAGCAGCTGAAGAGCAAGCAAAGGCTTTACATAAAACAAACATGTATCCCTCTGTTGAATTTTTACACTATCTTATTTTTATAGGGATCCCTTTTTCCCACCTTTTTTGGCAATAACTTTCCCTTTTTTCCCCACCTTTTTTTGGCAATAATTTTCCCTTTTTTCGTCCTTTTTTGGGTGAAAAATTTCCCTTTAAAATCCGGTCTCTAATTATTAGCAAATACATAATAATATTAGTTATTATTGTATTTCTTCTACTTCATAAGAATATTTTCTAATAATATTAGTTATGAAATCATGGCTCTAAATTATTACCATAGTAAACATTGCTAAATGTTTCAAAAGCTGCAAGGTAATAATTAGGGGTCGGATTTCTATGACCTAAAAATAGGATATATGCATGCATTTATAACCTTAAAAAAACATTCAAATATGACCAATAAAATTTAAAATATGACTTTAGGCCTACCACTTAAACATTGTGCATATTTTTTAAAAGTTTCATTACAATACACTTTATTAAAATAGAGTGTTAATTATTTAAAATATCTGTCTAAAGGCCTACTGAAAATATTTGCAGTTTATCACATTTCATCTCAGCTCGTTATGGTTTGAATAAATGCATTTTCAATTTAGAAATTCTCAAAAAGTATCATTACAATGCAAAATTTACAAAATATGATATGAACCTCAACATTTCTGTAATATGAACACAAATATCCCAAAATATGACCTTAATATGCATATTCATACTAAATATGCTACAACAGTTTAAAATTTCCTAAATATGCTGTTATATGCACAATAAAAGCCGTTCCATTTTCACCAGGATGCTTGGAATCGGGTTTAAATTAGTCGGAAACCTGAAATAATGCAAAGGGGAAAACATTACCTAAAAAGTAGGATATATGCATGCATTTATGACCTAAAAAAACATTACAATATGACCCAAAAAAATTAAAATATTACTTTACCACTTACACATTGTCTATATATTTTTAAGTTTAATTACAATACATTTTAATAAAATATAGTGTTAATTATTTAAAATATCTGTAAATTCTCAATTTGTATCATTGTAATGCAAAATTTACAAAATATGATATGAACCTCAACATTTCTGTAATATGCACACAAATATGCCAAAAATGTGACCTAAATATGCATATTCATACTAAATATGCTACAACAGTTTAAAATTTCCTAAATATGCTGTTATATGCGCAATAAAAGCCGTTCCATTTTCACCAGGATGCTTGGAATCGGGTTTAAATTAGCCGGAAACCTGAAATAATGCAAAGGGGAAAAATATAGGATATATGCATGCATTTATGACCTAAAAAAATTACAATATGACCCAAAAAATTTAAAATATGACTTTACCACTTACACATTGTGTATATATTTTTAAGTTTAATTACAGTACATTTTAATAAAATATAGTGTTAATTATTTTAAATATCTGTAAATTCTCAATAAGTATCATTATAATGCAAAATTTACAAGATATGATATGAACCTCAACATTTCTGTAATATGCACACAAATATGCCAAAAATATGACCTAAATATGCATATTCATACTAAATATGCTACAACAGTTTAAAATTTCCTAAATATGCTGTTATATGCACAATAAAAGCCATTCCATTTTCACCAGGATGCTTGGAGTCGGGTTTAAATTAGTCGGAAACCTGTAATAATGCAAAGGGGAAAATATGACATGTCATAGAAATCCGCCCCTGCTCATAAGTTATCTTCCTGGCACTTAACAACGTCAGTGATGGATTTTGACGGATAGCCACTTACATAAGACACTTGAAAAAGTAATCTTTGAGGCTAATAGGCTTACAGCCCACTCGTATAACAACAATGTTTACAAAAAAGTCTTCCTTGAAAATACGATAGGAGATAAATTAATTATACATTCTGTTTTCTTCATGGACACGTGATGCAAGCTCTGACCTAAGTGAGGTACAAAAAGTAGCACCTAGTCGGATATCGACTTGGCTCTTTTCTTTTATTTTGCAAGAATGGCGCAATTCTTCACATACATGCATAGTCATAGGAGCAATTATGCTAAAGTGATGTGTGAAGGTTACGAAGGAAAACATAACTCCGTAGTAGGTCATTTTATTTAGTTTCGACCACAGTGGTTTTATTGCACTCACAAATTAGCACCCGTGTTCAAAATCCAACGAAACGTCCGTGAACTGAGGTACAGTGAAACGTCATGTATCCGGGATAATTGTGACCGAGGTGGTTTCGATCTTCAGTTTGTTCGGATTATTAAGTACCGTATTTTACGGACCATAAGACGCACTTTTTTACTTTGAAAACAGAACCTTGAAAGTTGGGTGCGTCTAATAATCTGAAGCACTTTAAAAAAATTAAAATTATGGTAAATATTGCCGGAATACCATGGTTATAAACAAAGTGTTTTAAACGATAAGATTGTTAAAAATTTTGGCAGACTGTAGGCCTACTTCAGTGCACTTGTCACAGTCGTAAAATGAGGGTAAAAAGTTCCTCAGGTTCGCGAGCGACCCCTGGTGATCCCGTAAGGGGATATTCTCAGCGTATTTGTTACCGGGGTGCGCCAGTCCCCTGCCTACTTAAACCTAAGGACACACACACACCCAGTCCTGAACCCGGGAAAGGGATTTTTCACTACTGAAAAATCCCCGACCCGGCCGGGAATCGAACCCGGTCCGCCGGAGTGGAAGGAAGGCGCGCTACCGACTCACCCACGGAGGCGGAGACAATGAGGGTATACAATGCGAAAAGAACGGAATGTTGAGTTATTTTATACGAAAGGAGTTGTCTCTGCCGGGGGGTTTAAATGAAGTTAATGACCTCTAAACAGCCTTGTCCCATTACATTTACTATATGCTGAATTGAGAATTAGAGGGTGTAAAAGTATTTTCAGTCTTTCATAAGAAATCAGTTCAGTTGTTAAAATTTACGCGATGCCCTCTGTACAGATGAAATTTTCGTAGAAGCAGGTTTTAAGTAGAAGTGATTTACACTGATTCCATTGTACAAGGTTATAATATCTTTATGCAATGAAGTATATTATCCCCTTTATAATTTTTGGTTTACAATCACATTAAATTTCTTTTCCTTTAAATTTTCATCCTAAAATCAAGGTGCGTCTTATGGTCCGTAAAATTCGGTATATACAAATTAACTCTTTAAAGCTTAGAGAATAGTACGATGAAACATTGTTGGCCATACTTAGAGTAAATAAAGTTATGTGAGTGCATTGGTCAAATTTTATTTGGGTTGTGTATCCTTCGGGGATGCAATTAACACGTGACAACTTTCTCTTCATTTTTATAACCAATTTACGTGAAGAGAATGTCATACATAATTTATTACACTAAGTGACAAACGTTATTTGGGCAGAGGAAGTTATGAGAGTTTCATATCAGTTCTATTTTGTTGAAAATGTGGGACCGTTTTAAAAATCTGAAATATAAAAATTAAAGATTTTTTTCAATATATCGCATGGAACTATCGATTGCTTCGATTCTGTGAGCTTACCCTGGACATTTCGTTTGTTTATAATGTCAAATACAATAGAGGCGCTTTCTAATCGTGGAATGCAGCGGGTCGGTTCATTGAATACTCTAAAGAACTGAAGATGGCACATCTTGTGCCGAAATGCATTTTCCATTAAACAAGCGATGATATGCAAGATAACGATAAGATATTTCAGCTAGTGAAACTTCAACAGTACTACCAAGATTACCGAACTGTTAATTTTTCCATCTACAGTGTTTTATGCATCCACTAATTGTAGTTTATTTACAATTAGAGTGAATTGACTCAAACTGAAAATAATTATCATTCTTCATAGTGCATTTGTTCCAGTGTAATATTTTAATATTATTGTACATAACTCATTAGTGGGGCAAGGCATTTAATGAGCATAAAATAGTGAAAAAATACAAAATATAAAATGCATTTATGACCGAAAAATAGTGGAAAAATGACACAAAATTTAAAGACAATGACCAATAAATTTTCCATTATTAAGGTAGGGGGCCCAAATATCGCCCATGTTCCTAATATCGCCTACTGTACCCTAGCTTCGGATAGTGCTGCTGACACGCGGCCAGTTTGCGAACTGTGTACCTCTTCACCACGGCAGTTGACTGTGCACGTTTCATGAGGTTGTGTCGGTTGTTGTTATTTTTGTGAATTTTTCAAGATATTTCGGCCTGGTGAGTTATCAGACTACTCATACTCTTGCTAAGATAATATATAAGTCTCGTGATGGATCACGATAGTTATAATGTGGTTGGTAATGTAAGAAATAAGCATTCTTTTGATACCAAAGTTTTCGAGTTTGTCTAGTCGGTTCTGTCTGTAGCGTCCACCATATTGTAAGGTTAGGAGGTTCCTAATATCGCCCACTAAAGTGTTCCTATTATCGCCTACTATGCGATATTTGGAACAGTGTTTTGAAATAGTTTTTTATTTTACAGATGTCAACGCGTAAACAATGGGACAAAGTAAAAATGAAAAAAGCAGTGATAGCTGTAAAAAACAAAGAGATGGGCCTTTTGAATGCATCCAAAATATATGGTGTACCTAGGTCGACATTAAAAGATTATGTAAAAAACCTTTGGAAGACATTAAAAAACTCCTGGACGTACCCTTAGGACCAAGCCAATTTTGCCCGTCGAGTTGGAGGACGAGTTAGTGGAGTATTGTATGAATATGGGCCAACATATTGGCAAAGCTTACGTAAGGTCAGCCAACATGAACATGGCAATACAAGGTTTCAAAGTAACAAGGCATTTTGCCCTACAACCCTCACATATTTACTGATGCTGACTTTTTGCAACACCAACAACTTTCGATCGCAGAAGAAATGGAAGTATTGCCTCAACAACCTTCCTCGTCGACGAGCCAGCAACCATCATCATCCTCAATGTGTTGTCAGCAACCATCATCATCGAAAAGTCAAACTTCTCCAATAATAGATCAGCAACCATCGACATCGACAAGCTCAGTAGCTTTGCCTACTCCAGTATTATCACCAAAAGACATCATGCCAGTACCAAAACTTCTCCCTAAACGATCAAGCGGAAGGTGTGGATCGGCCGCACTGGTTAGTGGATCTTCCTTCAAAGATGCTCTTGTGGAGTCATTAAACAAAAAGAAAGTAACTGTCTTTAGTCTCGAAACACCAAGCAAACAAAGGCCCACAAAATCTAAGGAAATATCAAAAAATAAAGAAACGAAGAAGAACTCAAAGAAGAGATGACGAGATATTTCTTCAGAAAGTTCAGAATCTGAAGTAGAAGAGGAAGAGCCAACTTACGTCTCAACCGATGATAACGACAGTAGCTGTTCTGATATTGACGTTGCCTAATGTCCAATCTGTAATAGATTTTATTCTAATGATAAACATGGAGAGCAGTGGATAAAATGTGCCAAGTGTTTCAAGTGGTCACACGAAGCTTGTGATCCCAGAAAGAATAAAGTAATGAAAAAATGTTATGTGTGCGTTTTTTGCAGCTAAACTGGACTTCTCTGATTGCATTTTAACATGTAAAAACCAGGTTTATCACTAAACAAAGTTACTTACTCGTAATCATTCTAGATTAAAGTAATTAAAAACCATAAAAATCTTACTCTGAGTTTTACTATTGATGTTTCGTTTTTTTCTTTTGATGTAGAACAAATTTTTAGTCTTACAAATGTAAAACCTTGTTTATTTTACAATGTTTCTCTCACTTCTCGTATTTGTAATGATTTATGGCAAGAAAAAATAAAATAAAAATATTTTTTGGGAAATTTCTTGGATCTTCTTTTGACTAGGAGCATCATATGATGAGGTGGGCGATATTTGGAACAACTTTTTCAATTTTTAAAAAGTGCACGTTTTCCCTTTATATATTTTTAAATGATTAAACCCCTCAATAATTAGGTGATTGCAGTGCGATGTGGTAGCTGAATGAATAATAGAAAATTGGTGCCAATTTGAGGATAGTGCGATGAGCATTAAGTACATTTTTGTAAAAAAATTCCTTAAATGGGCGATATTTGGGCCCCCTACCTTACTTATTTAGTTTTTTATAGTAATAAATTGCTAAAAGAAATTTAACAGATTACAGTGCGTTACGAGTATACATGAATTTATAAATTTATAAAACACACTTATTTTATTACTAAAGAAGTAAATAAATCTATACTACTTGGACATCCTTAGCAAGAAAATCATTATTTCCGAACTGGCATGCCCATCAAATTGCCACTAGCAAATATGTGCCATTTAAAAAGAAAGAAAAAATAATTCTTTATTGCTACAAGACAAACTGCTTTGGTGTTTACAATAAACGTGAATTAAAATTAACTATAAACACTAGGCGGAGATGGAAAAGCTCTTCTCTACCTCCACTGAAACATGACCTAAAATGCCCCCCAAAAAAGACCTAAAATGCCGAAAATGACTTTAAAAATGCAGAAAATGACCTAAAAATTTCCAAAAAATAACCTATCTCTTGAAAATGATTAAAATGCAAAATAAAACAAAAAAATGCAAAAACAAATTGCTCTTATTTAATCAATTATTTCATGATACACACATATATATATATTCGAGCTATCTTTTAGACTTCACATAAAAAAGATGCAAAATCATCAAATGCCTTGCCCTACTCATTACATTTTAATTTGTGAATTATATTAGGCCTAGATCTTTTAGAATATTATTGACAAGTCAAAGTTTTAACCTGCCATATATGTAAATATCATCTGGTGAGTTTTAATTTTAATGTAAACAGCTGTTATAATTTTAATTATAAACAAGTTTCATCTTTTAAATGTTTAACCATTCTTGACTCGGCTTATATACAGGGTGTTAATAAATAGCATCAAAATATTTTACTTATGTATAGAGGGGACATAGACAAGCAACGTTTATTAAAAGATTTTTGCTCTACGACGTAAAATGTGTATGCTACAGGCCATTAAAGTCATTACAATTTGGTGCTCATAACTCAATAATGTAGCGAAGTAGGGTTAAAATGTTCATGAAATTGACTTCATGCCTTCCTAGTGATCGATGAAAACCTGAGTCTTAATCATTCGTCAACAGCTATATCATAATTCAGTGTTTCCATAATCTGCAACATTTACAGACTAATCACATGACTGGTCGCCACTGCATTAGTCCTTTTTTTATTATTCATAACTACTGACTACAGTATTAACAACGAAGTTCCTTTGTTGTGAATTTTTTTTCAAATGTTAGAAGTCAGTGGCGGCCATGCCCTGGGAGATTTTATGCTGTAACGGGAAAAATTGAATCCATAGAGCAAAAATCTCCTAATAAAAGTTGCTTCTCTATGTTCCCTCTGTACACAGGTAAAATATTTCGGTGTTATTCATTAACACTCTGTATAGCCTCACATACAGATATACAGTTAATAAAATAGATTAATATTATTAAAATATCTTGATATCATTCTCATGTAGTCCTAAAGCTGACTTTTTGAGGGAATAAGGTGGTAATTTTAAAGTTGATAATATCACACAAATGTTCAGCTCGAGGAAGGTGTTGTTGTAGCTGCACCGGTAATATTTATTGTTGCGGTTTTCCAGTATTGTCTCATTGTATTGTGGTTTATTTCACGGTAATTATAATATTCTAAGCCTATTGGAACATAAATTATAAAACCACAATAATAACTTACATCAAACCCATGTGGTCCGACTCATCTTTAGTCACGGGCTAAAATATAGTTTACGTGTATCCAGTTTGGTCCTTGAGTTAAAATGCGGAAACTCTGTTTGACGCCACCACTACCCTTGTAGTGTTTGTGATACAGTTGGTGCCATTTTAAGAAAGCCTCGTCTCAAACCATCGTCTATCTACAAAAGAATATAATAGCATTGTTCCTTAATCCGAAAATCTGCACCGACTTGGACACCGACAAAGAACAGGCGTTCTTGTAGTCGCGTGGATTTCCCCAGTGTTGTCGCTGTCATTCACTACTTCTTAAGTAAAGTGGTACGTATTTGGCAACATTGTACTGGACTGCAGACAAGTGTAAATACGCCTAATTATCTTTATATTCACTGATTGACAGGTCGAAGAAGATTCGGGTGGCAGCAGATAGGGGAAGTTCTTGGAAAATGAGTCTTTAAAATATAATTATGTTTTACATAATTTTTACATTAAAGTGATGGAATAAATTTCAAATTTAGCTCGACCATGTAGTACATACACTGTATAATTGTGCTCTTTTACAGAATTTATGACTGGAATATGACGTTAAATTACAAATATGTCCAAAATATGACCAAGGCCCGAAAAATTACGAAAATATGACTTTATATCCGAAATAAAAACTTTCCGATTAGGATAGTAAATGTGCAGTTCGTGTTTAATTTGTTTCCGGCGAGAATGGAGCTTAAGATAAATATATGACATGTCATAAACATCCGAACCCTAATTATGACCCTAGCCCATCCTGAGAAATATTTTGCCCACCCTGATTTTGAATTCTGGGTTGGGCCTGATACAAAAATACTTTAATATTTATTTCTCACTAGCTTAAAAGGCCCGGCGTCGCCCGGGTTTTGTATTTTTTAAATATGAAATTAACTTATGGAGGACTTTCGATGTTGAAACTCTAGGTCCTTGTATAATGTATGTAGAATTCGAAATGAGGAAGAACGACGTATTACACTCAGACTATTCCCTCAGAAAACGCTAGATATAGCTTTTTATGGCTCATGGAGGATGTCGAATGTTGCATTCCATTGCTTCCACACACCATGCCTGGGAGGAGTGCAAATAAGAAGAAAAACAAATTCCTGTTACATATGATTGTATTCTCTTGAGAGAAAATTGTATTTATCACTCTCATATTACCATACAACCGTTTCGGGGCTGAAGTGAAAAAGAAATTCAATATAACTTTCATACTTTCCTTCCCAAAAACCTGGGACATAATATACTGCGCGCGTAGGACTGGAAATGTTCCATCCCATTTTGTTCTATTTCTCAACAATAGGCCTACAGCTATGAGTGACGTATCAGTGGATAGGATTATTGTTACCGACTTCCGATATAGCATACTCACTGGCACACACTTAAGTTGTCCCTGCAATACGATCGCTTATTCTACATCAAAATGTGTAGTGAGAAAATTATATTTTCCATGTCGAGGGTAGAGAAAGTTATGTGACGCTCTATTTTCGTGGATTTTATTCTTCAAGAATTATTTTCAAAAATGTATCAATTACATCGATAGTTTCCAAAGCCCTATGTGAACACCGTAAACAATACTTTCGTTATGTAAATAATTGACAGCAGAATCTTCTAACTCTGCCTCATTTCACATCTCCGACTTTTCCCGTGAGGTTTCCAAAAATTTTATTTCATACAAACCTTGTCCTGGCAATTACGAACACAACAAAAAAAGAATCAGTCAAATCGGTCGAGCCGTTCTCAAGTGATGCTCCGTCATAAATTTTGTAAATTCATTTTTATTAATATAGATATAGATGTATTCCATATATCGGTAACCAATAACACGGCATTTTACATTCAGGATTTTCGATCAATGCCAATAATTGTGTCATCGGCGTAAGTGAGGGGGAAGATGCGTCAGTCTGCTCGAGCGCTTATTTGACTCTAAATAATCTTATAAACAATTTTCTACATGAATTGCATAACGTGAAAAAAATTATACTAACTTGTATGAGTTAAAGATTTTATTTGAACATTTTTCCCAATAAATTATCTGAAGGGTGG
Organism: Ectobius pallidus; assembly: GCA_964059195.1. Taxonomy (NCBI): domain Eukaryota; kingdom Metazoa; phylum Arthropoda; class Insecta; order Blattodea; family Ectobiidae; genus Ectobius; species Ectobius pallidus. The sequence goes on from CAXKWD010000007.1 coordinate 168,478,653, forward strand.
TTATAAGCCACTCATTGCATATCATAGGTTTTAAATCTTGCCTCGCATATGACGTTGCGTGAGATTGAGGCAACTGAATGCGCACTACTGCAATGCAGCCGTGTACTCTATGCTGGAATATACTGTTGGTGTCATTTTAAGAAGGCCTCGTCCCAAACTATCGTCTATACACAAAAGAATATAGGCCTAATAGCATTGTTCTCTAATCCGAAAATTTGTACTGACTTCTACACCGACAAAGAACATGTGCTCTGGTAGTCGCGTGGCTTTCCCCAGTGTTGCCACTGTCATTCACTACTTCATAAGTAAAGTAAGTGCTGTGGTATTTGGTAACATTGTTCTGGACTGCAGACAAGTGTGAATACGCCTAATTTATGTTATATTCACGGTTTGACAAGTCGAAGAAGAGTAGGGTGGCAGCAGGTAGGGGAAGTTCTTGGTAAAAGAGTCTTTAAAAAGTTATTACGTTTTACATTTTTTTTTTTATATATCTAGCTGGACAAATAACCATTTTTCCTTCTAGAATGCGCAGGCAGAACAGAACCCAGGATCGAATCTCCGCGCTACCTGTGAGGTACTTACCAAACTGCTCGCTTAGTTGCTTTGGTCGTTAACAGATGGCAGAGAAACATTCCTTCACATCTTAAAGAAGCCTAATACATTGCACGCCGCTTATTGTGGTCACTTCGGGACTCAGCTAATCTGACAATATTAACCGATTGATAACAGTAGCCGAAGGGATTGAATGATATATATATATATATATATATATATATATATATATATATATATATAAGATAATATGCTGTTCATATATAAGATAATACACTACAGAACAGAATTAATTCGTAACTGTGAATCGAACCATTCATAGGCTAATACTACACTTCAAACTACTATTTTTTCAACCAGTAACAAAGTTTTTGTTTAATTTTCCTTTAGGAGTCCATTAACCAATTCTCCATACTCAGATACGAGTATTTTTGGAAGTCGATACTGAACTGTGTTGAACACCGCGTAGCAAAACATCTAACGCCTGTCTTTTCAAGTCTTTTCATTTTACACTAGCCATCACTGTAGTCAACAATGTTATCTTCATAAAGAAAAAGCTGCAGCTTAACTCTGGGGTGAAACATGATTTATTTCTTAAAAGATAAAGTTAGGTAATGCCATCCCCCAAAACTGGTTATTCTGTGAGCTGGGAACAGTAGGCCTATTGCTACCTCCAGTACAACACAACACAGTACAGTTTAGTTAGAAACGAAACCATTAAAAACGAAATATTTAAATGACGTACAGTACCTGCAAATAAAGCCGCAAAAACGAAAATGTGATAACATAAACCGAATCTTTGATCACATTAAACGACATTTTTTCAATGTATCAGTATTAATCCCTATGGGACTTCATAAAGGTGATAACATTATCCGCGATTACATTAAGCGGCTTTCACTGTATTAAAAAACCGAGTCTCTTGCGGAGCTCTCATTTTTCGCTAGTGTATTAATGAGGGGTCGATTAGCAAACCCGGCATTCTCAATTTTTTCGAAGAAAAATCTACCTATTGGGATCGGAACCATGCAAATGATTTTCGAAAAATTCTTTCATATCTTTACGTTTCATGCCTCCCTAAGTACGAAACCACTGCCCGTTCAAAAGTTTATATATGTATATTTATATTTATATAATATATCTTATTTAGGCTATATAATTATATTTTTACACGCTAGCGGCTGTAATTTTTAAGATATTTGAACCATTTTTTACTATGTTATTTCTAGGCCCAATAATTCGGACAAGTTCGTTAATGAGAAAAATTTGCCCAAGGGGGGTCGGGGGAGGGGGTTGAAATTTTTAAAAAACTATAACTCGACCCCTCTGAAGTATATAGGGAAACTTTGTTTGAATAAATTAGAGTACTCCCTATGGAGTTCACAGTGACACCAACGATTCGGGGGGTTTTGGGCACGAGTGGGGGTGGGGTGGGGGAGGGAAATTCGAATTTTTTAAAATCACGTCTTGTGGGGTATCGTTGAAAAGCTCTTGATGAGTACTCTACAAATCAATAACTAGTTTCTCGATAGCTCTCATATAAGGCGAGATTTGAACGTTTGAAAAGGTGCTCTTTCCTCTTTTTTGAAGTTACTATTGCGGGTTTTTCATGCCAATGCTAAAGAAGAAGAGTGCTGCGCAGCGACAATAAATTAAACCAAAATCACTTCGAAATCTACCTCAGCCTGTCGGCCTGCCTAAAGGGATTTTTTTATAAAAGGAAGAGATGCTAATTTTTAATCAAAGTTTAGTGCTTTGCTCCATATTTATTGTATGTGTTGTAAATCTGAAATCCTCATTTAGCCTACGTGGGAAGCTGAAGGGATGAAGCTGATAATGGCGCCCAGATGATATTCGGGGACCATAAGGGCCGACACTTCTCTCACGATTAAGGGGACACTTCGGGAAAATCCCCATCTAGATAATTTGTCTCGATCAGCATTCGAATCAGGGCAGGCTGCGTGAGAGGAGCGAACATATCCCCTGTGCCACAGCGATAATAACATATATTTCCGACAAGAAGAATTAATTAAATAAATAACATTAGATTGTCAACTTGGAATTTATTCGTAGATATTCTTCTTTCTACAAATAATCCGTCGCAGACTCTGTTTATTTTGTTTTCAACCACATTCCTATTATTCACTTTCATAAATTATTATTCTCGTCTACCTTATTTCTTCCATACAAAAAAGTATTATAATGGATCCTTTAAGTTGAAAATGCTAAGATTTTTTTTTTTCGCTTACATCCCTTGTCAGTCATCATTTATTACATTATCATTATTATAACTATTTAATACAAGTAAATACAACTAAAACCAAACATTCCCCTATATGAGCAACGCTCGTGTTTAGGGGATATAGTAGATTAATATAAATATAATTACATATCACTGCACGGTATACTATACACGAAAAAGCTCTAAATTTATGAGTAGGCCTACATGTAAATAAAAATAATTTTTTTAGCAATAACCAATGGTTAAGAAATAGCATTTACAACAAAAATGGAATAAACTGGACTGAAACATTGTAAGACCAAACATAACAAAAGTGTGTAGAAAATCTTCTCGGGTTTGCAGCCAGGTGAGAAGTTTGTTGTGGTCCAACGTTTCCGAGGCGGACGCTGCCTCCATCCTCAGGGAATCTGAAGTGTCGAGTTTTAACATGTAAGGAATATATATACCAACCCGTGTTGGGCGGAGTCGACCAATCAGGGAGCAGCTGTTCTGTTTTCGGTCCTTTTCCGGGCCAAAATGTTCCTTTTACCTTTCAGGTCTTGAATGCATTTGTTCCAGGCCTGGTTGACAGTGAAACCTTCATCCCTGTTAAAGTTTGTGTCTTCCAGTCTAATTTCAATTGCCTCTCTGATGATCTGGTCCCAATAGCGTGTTGTCTTGGCGAGTACTGTTGTGTCCCCCTCGGAAACGTTGGACCACAACAAACTTCTCACCTGGCTGCAAACCCGAGAAGATTTTCTACATAAGATTCGCCAGGAAAGCCTCAAATCTTACATAACAAAAGTGTGTTATTAATATTATCTAATAACTTTTTTTCCTCTTAAAATGTTTAAGATTGTAATTTACATAATCAGGGTACTCAGCAATAAAATTGTTATACAATTTCAAACCATAGTTTTGACCATGTAATTGCCCCTTGGTCGTCTTATATTTAGATTCAGCGAAACGATAGATGGCGTTTCTTCTTTTGTATTTTGAGAATGACTGTAGGAAATAAATTTAGAATTGTTTTTACGATAATATATTAATAATTTTAACTTATAAAGCTGTTCGATTTTCATAACATTGAATTCAACATATAATAGTTTTGATGGGTAATCAATAGGTTTATGTAAAAAAAAAAACATTATTATTCTCTTTTGAAGTAAAATTAATTTTGTACAAATGGTCTTAGGAACGCTACCCCAGCCAATAATTCCGTATTGGATTAACGATTCAACTAGTGCTAGATATATTGACCGTAATGTAGAAATCGGAAGTAAATTTCGAAGGATAACAAATTTGTAAATAGTCTTCCGTATTTTATTTACGATAAATGCAATATGCTGCACAGTTATAGTTATATTGTGTGAAAAAAACTGATAGTCCCATGTCTGTAATCAGTTTTTATGACGTAACCACATATTCACCCACCGATTGTTTTTCAGCCTCATTTCTCGCATTCTAGAAACATTGTACGAAAAAGATAAATAAGGAATTTCTGTTACTCCATTTGAACTGAGCGCCATTCAACAGGAAGTCACACTATCTGCTGAGCTTTAGAAGTCGGGCAACAAACAAAGATGGCAACAAGAAAGTCAGGTTGTTTCCCACTAGATGGCTGCACAATACGTTTTCAGCGTTAACTCGGTTTTAATAGTTTTCTTTCGAAGGTTTCAAATAATTGTCCATAGGAAAGGAGATAACATTCATAAAAATTCTACTAACATAAAAGTTCAGCAGATGTGGAATATTTTTCGATAAGAAATTATCTACACGTTTAAATCGATTAGTTCCAGAAGCAATCTTCAATGCTATTATGGTATGACACCCTGGACACCTTTAATGAACATGAAACAACAATATACAAACATAATTTTCTATTTTTGGCGTTGAACCACTGGTTAAACCATGGGTCAACACCGCAATATGATATGGTATAGTCCAGTTATTCATTGCATGGCCAGGCAGCTTCAAAGAGATAAACCACTAAGTCGGTGTTTCTTTATGTTAATTGATCTGGCTATATCGGGCTTGGTTTCCGCTTTCCAAAACAAAAGCAACGTTGCAATATTCTCTCATTGTTATCACTGACCTCAGTTCTTCCCTCGCTTTAATCAATTCACACGTGTTATCGTTTACTGTAACTAGATCTTGCAACCTCGCGTTCCACTCCACGTGGAGTTGACGAGTAGCTGTCATTTCTGTCTCAGGACATTCTTAGATTTTGATTGGCTGGGGTTACTAGCTGATTGGTGCGGTAAAAATAAAGAACATAGGTTGAGCTGTCGGCAAACTTTTCCTCCTAACGAAAGGAAGCCGCCTGGCCATGCAATGAATAACTGAACTTTAGTCTCCTAGTGTTCGTGGAAATGTAACTGTTTCGCTAGATGAAAATGGGGAGTGACGTAAATAATAATAGCGAAATTCGCATAAGTTGTGCAGATATTTGCGTAGGTAGCTTAGATGTCACTTCACTTCCTTTCGGTTTTACAGAACTCTATTATTTGCTTTCCTCGTTGTTTGCAGGTGATAACATGGTATCTTCCGCAGCTATGCTGACATAGTTCGCATATGCATGCTTCCGTGGGTGTGTGGAATGTTTTGTCTTGGCAGATTTTGTGGTGATAGCCGTGTGCCGCGAGAGATGTTATGAAGTGGCGCAGGTCTTGGTTGGTGTCTGTCCATGTTCTGTTCAGCATCGCTTCTGTGGCGTAGAAGTCTGGCCATATTTCCTTCCTTTTTTGGATTCTTTCTTCTAGGGTTGAGTGCCAGTTGTCCGTGTGTGGTAGGAATAACTTCAGCCGTAGGTCTTCCACTAGGAAAGGTTCCTTTGCTAATTCATAGCATAGTCTCGAAGGTGTGTATTTGGAGAAACCAAGGGTGGTTTTGAGGAACCGGGTTTTCACTTTTTCCATGGCCTTTAGTCTCTTGCCGTGAGTCTGTCCCATATTAGTGACGTAAATATAACACCTAAGAACCACAGAGTATCCATGGAAATCATTGGCATGTGGACTGTATAGTGTATAATGTTTCCTGAACAGTACTCTTCATGTATTGTTAAACTTTTCGAAACTAATACTGTACTGCATTTAATGATACAGTCCACATGCCAATGATTTCCATGAATACTCTGTGGTTCTTAGGTGTAATAGAACGATTCCATTCATTTAATAACCAATTTTTGGCGTTGAACCACTGGTTAAACCATGGGTCAACAAAGAAAACAATCAATTCAATGATTAGGTTTATCCAAAGTTTAAAAAATCCAAATATTAAAAATTAAAAAATCCAAAATGAAAAAATACAAAGATCCAGAAAAATCCGAAATTAAAAGGTCCAAAATTACAAAAATAAAAAATTCATAGATCCAAAATTCGAAAGTCCAAAAATCCAAAATTTAAAAAATAAAAAATCCAAATATCCCAAATTTAAAAATTAAAAATCCAAAATTTAATAATAAAAAAATCCAAAATTAAGAAATTGAATATCGAGAAATAGAAAATAAAAAATCAAAAAGTTCAAAAACCTAATGTTAAAAAGTCCAACAATCCAAAATTCAAAAAATATAATAATCCAGAATTGAAAAATCCAAATAAAACAAGTTTCACTTCTGTCGCGTGGCGTTCCACGCACACTTTTTTTATTTATTACTAAAATATCATATTACAGGTAAAAACAAAAATCAACACAAAATACTATTTCTAATTTAGTATAAAAAAAATGAAGGTATACCCCTAGATGAGCAAAGCTCGTGTTTAGGAGTATAATAGACCAATATAAATCCAATTTACATCAATACACAGTATACTTCAAACGAAAATTATAAATGCATGAGTACAATGTATGTAAAACAATTTTGCATCATTAACCAGTCGTTTATATTCAACAAAAAAACGTAATAAAAAATCTGATGTGAAAGTCACATAACTTCCTCTGCCCAAATAAAAGTTAGCAGTATTCACATATCCTTGTACAGAATCGCAAGACACAATTTTACGCTAATTATCCTATAAATACCTCTTCTTTCAATGATGCGACTAAAAGCGCAGTCTATATAACAAACTTAAAAAAAAAAGAACAAATGACTGCAGACGTTTATTGAACTTTCTGCCGTAAAATATAATTTCAGAAATTTATCGAATATTTCCCTCAGATACATCTTTACTCTATGCATGGCCAACAACACATCTTTCTCACTTCACATTCTTATATAGAATAAGAGGCCGTGAAAGAGCGCGAATACAGTTGTTCATCACGTAAGACAAACTATCTACAAACAGTGGGTGGCTTGTAACTACCCTCAGAGAATTTTCTCGAAAAAATGTTTCAAATAAAAGTTTTAGCTCTTAGTATAAGCAACCCATGTGCAAAATTTAAAGAAAATCGTTAGAGCCGTTTTCGAGAAAATCGCGAAAAACGAAAATTTCTTCATGTAAAGTCCCCTTAAAAATAAGAGAAAATAGTCGCCAATCTTATCCTCACATCTTCAGAAGGTACCTGACCCAAAGACGAAATTTTGTTTTCATACGATTTACCGTTTTGGAGCTAGCTTGTTCACAGATATTCCACACAGACAAACACACACACAGACACACACACTGACACACAGACATGTTTCCAAAAATAGTATTTTTGGATTCAGGGGGCCTTGAAACGTGTATATATGCTAAAAACTCAACTTCGAATTATGGGGTCGAAAACAATACTTCCTCTACCTATAGTACCTATGGTACGGGCAGAGGAAGTAAAAAATTATAGAAATAAATTTGATTGAAACATTGGTCGTCTTACATTTTGATTCAGCGAAACGAAAAATGGCGTTTCTTCTTGTATTTTGACATTCTCTTCATGTAAATTGCTTGTAAAAAATAATGAAAATCGAAGAGCTTTATAAGTTAAATTATTATTATTATTATTATTATTATTATTATTATTATTATTATTATTATTATTATATTACCATAAAAACATCAAAATTCAGCATATAATAGTTTTGATGGGTAATCAATAAGTTTATTTAAGGAAATTTTTATTATTCTATTTTGAAGTAAAATTAATTTTGTACAAATGGTCTTAGAAACGCTACCCCAGCCAATAATTCCGTATTGGATTAACGATTCAACTAGTGCTAGATATATTGACCGTAATGTAGAAATTGGAAGTAAATTTCGAAGGATAACAAATTTATATTCTCAATTTCTTGACCATCTACCAGATAAATAAAATTTTCTATTAACTGATTAAGAAGAATTTTAAGATCACAGTTCATTCCATGAAACATATTGATTAATTGCGTCTCGGCATTTCATTTTATGCATTTTTGTCATTATTACAGTTTCACTTTTTCAAATATCTGCGATCAATAATTACAAATACAAATAATATTAAGAAAGGACTCAAGTGTCGAGTGAAATTAGGAAATGCTTGTTTTTATGCAGTTCAGAAACTCTTATCTTCCCGTCTTCTGTCCAGAAATCTAAAAATAAAAGAATTATAAGATAATAAATAAATTAAAAAATGATTTATCCTACCGGTAGTATTATATGAATGTGAGGCATAGTCCCTTACTCTTCGGGAAAAACATATCTGAGAGTGTCCGAAAACAGGGGCCTAGGAAAATATTCAGACCTAAGAAAACTGCATAATGGAGAGCTTCATAACCTGTACTCTTCACCGGATGTAGTAAGGGTAATTAAATCACGGAGGATGGAATGGGCTGGACATGGGGGAGGAAATACATATCTTAAAAGTATTGACTGAGAGACCCGTAGGGAAAAGACCAGCTGGAAGACCTAGACGTAGATGGGAGGGCAATATTAGGATGAATTTAAGAGAAGTATGATTTGCGAGGGATGGTTGGATGGAGTTAGCACAGAATAGGGTTGAATGGCGGGCTCAAGTTTGCGTGGCAATGAACCTTCGGGTTCCATAAAATAGATGATATTCCTTAAGCTTGCTGAGGTATTATCTATTGCCATTGAGTAAGTAAGTATTGCAGTTTCACTTGACGGAGGAAATGAATGTTTCATCTTCATAGACATGTTATGTAAACAGTGATGCAAATGATCATCTGACATTCATCTCCTCCTTTCTACTTCTGATTACACGTGACGGTGCAGGAGAAGGACCACTTCGTCTGGGTCCCTAGCCCCACAATATTATTACTGTATTTTTAAATTCAGCTTTGCTTAGTTCGACCATAATTAGTCAATTATTAACTTAATAAAAAATAGTCGATTTTGTCCACCGTGCGGGACAAGTTTTTTGCATGGGGTTTGTTCCGGGGTTTTCCCTCACCTGTGAAACGAATGTCGGGTAACTTTAGGTCCCCAGGTTTCATCTGGCCGTCATTTCATCTTCATCCCATCCGACCCTTGTTTTGCTTTCTTTCGTGACTTTATTTGGGCGCATGTAGGCCTATTGTTCTTATGTTAGTTTTAACCAATACAGAGAATCAACGCAGAGCCTAAACTATAATAGGTAGAGACTTGGAATTTTGACAGTACCTTCGTTTCATAATGTAAGAGCTCACTAAGAAAGGATTTTGAAAAATTTTGATTCTAAATGCCAAAAATCAAATGTTTTTGAGAATACTTAAACCCTTTTTGCACAGAATTATCAAAGCCAAATCACAGTTCACATGACAACAGTGTATTGTTGACAGTGGTCTCAGGTAGGTTTGGAAATAAATGACAAATGACTTCGACAAATTAGAGAAACTATCGAAAAATTCATCTAATGCACAACGTGATGCAGTCACATAACTTTCTCTACCCTGAACATAGAGAATACCGTACGAGGTATGGTAATATGTATATTATTATATCACAGGTGTTTTGGGGAGGGAAGTATGAAAGTGATTTTAAATATCTTTTTAATTTCATCCCCGAAACGGTTGTATGGTAACATGAGAGTGAGAAATAAAATATTCCGCAAAGACAATACATTTTTATATTACAGGATTTTTTCTTCTTATTTGAACCCCTACCAGGCTTGGTGTGTAGAAGCGATGGGATGCAAAATTCTACATCCTCTATGAGCCATAAAAATCTATATCAAGCGTTTTCTGAGGAAATAGTTTGAGTGCGATAAGTCGTTCTTCTTAATTTCAAATTCTAAATACCTATATAAGGACTTATAATTTGAAAATCGAAATTCCTTCTTAAGTTAAATTCAAATTACAAAACCCGGGCGACGCCGGGCCTTTTTAGCTAGTACATTATAAAGATGTACTGGCAAATGAAGATCATTTCGAGTCATAATAGTAACCATGGCCTACTGTAAAACTGAATGTTAACCTATGTCCTCTAGAGTCAATAAAAATGCTTCGGGGCTCTGAACATGGGAAAATATAATATTTGTTACTTTTACTTTTGCTACTTTGGGTAGACAAAGTAAAGGCTGTCTGTTACAACTCAAATTTGTTTGAGTAAGGCAGTTTATTTACTAGAAGCAGATGATTTGGGTCAATTCAGTGCAAGCAACCAAGGACTCTAGTGAATGCTCACCATCTTATTTAACAGTAATAGCGTGTGTCGAAATCCTTACCACATCTTAATGGCAATGAACTCTTTTGCACTCTACTCTCATTTTTAAGGACAAGTAGAACAAGGAGACGAAACCTTATTATTGTTATTATTATCAGCATTCATCATCATTAGGGTTCGGAAGTTTATGACAGTTCATACTTTTTAGGCTGTTTTGAATCGTAAACAGAACTCTCTCCTTCTGCGTAAAGTTCCATTTTACGTGCTGAGCCTATTAAGGGTAAAGAAGAAGGAGCTAGCACGTTATAGAGATTGTGGGTATCACCAGATGTCAGCGAAGGGTTTTGCAGTACTATTTATTAATTTTATTTATTTATTTAGGATACTGAGGATACAGATGATGCGTCATATATGATCAGAAAGTTGGTAGAAGAGTACAGGATATGGGGATTAGAAATAAATTTCAATAAAACTGAATATTTGACAATGGATTTGGAAGAAAAGTTAATATGTAATACTGAAGAAATTGCACATGTTGAATATTTTAAATATCTAGGGTCTATTATACAAAAGGATGCAACAACAAATTTAGATATTCAAAGAAGAATAACGGATGAGAAGAGAATTATAGGAATGCTAAATTCAATCTTATGGAGTTAAAATATTTTACATAGAACTAAAAAATTAATATATCAGGCATTATTCGAAAGTACAACATTATATGGCGCTGAAACTTGGACCATAAGTAGACAACAAGCAAACAAATTAATGGTGTTAGAAATTGATTTTTGGAGGCGTTCAGCAAGAAAATCCAGGAAAGAAAAATTCGGAATAATAGAATAAGGGAAATAATGCATGTTGAAAAGAATATTTTGGAAACTGTAGAAGAAAGACGCTTGAAATGGTATGGACATGTACTCAGAATGACAGAGGATAGAATACCCAAGAAAATTTTGGATTTGAAAGTAGAAGGAAAAAGAAGAAGAGGGAAGCCCAAAGAGTGCTGGATGGATGGGATGAAAAGGAGTATGGCGAGTAAAGGATTAAGTGAAGAAGATGCTATGGACAGGGACTTACGGAAGCAAAAGATTGTTGTGGGATGAAGGAAAACCATTGTGTTGTGGAATATTCCTTGATAAAAAAAAAATTATTTATTTAGAAAATCATCTTGTAGAGCTCAAAATAAGATCATACATAATTACTAGGGCAAGGCATTTCATGATTTTGCATCTTCTTTATATGAAGGTTAAAAGATAGCTCGAATATATATAAACTAGCTTAAAAGACCCGGCGTCGCCCGGGTTTTGTATTTTGTAGTTGGAAATGAACTTATGAAGGACTTTCGATTTTTAAATTCTAGGTCCTTATATAGGTATTTATAATTTGAAATAGGAAGAACGACTTATTACACTCAAACTATTCCCTCAGAAAACGCTTGATATAGTTTTTTATGGCTCATAGAGGATCTAGAATTTTGCATCCCATCGCTTGTACAGTGCACAGCAAGCCTGGTAGGAGTTCAAATAAGAAGAAACAGAAATTCCTGTAACATAAAATTGTAATATCGAGGCGGGAAATTTCCCACTCTTATGTTACCATAAAGCCGTTTTGGGGATGAAATTAAACAGAAAGCATTATCACTTTCATACTTTTCTCTCCAAAAACCTGCGATATAATATAATAATATACACATTACCATACCTCGTTTTGTTTTCTCTATGTCCAGGGTAGAGAAAGTTATGTGATTCCATTATTTTAGTGGATTTCATTCTGTAATATTTATTTATAACATGAATTATTTTGATAACTTCTCTTATTTGTCAAAAGTGCATTTCAATTGTTTTTTCCAAGCCCATCCATATACCATTTGGCAACAATATATTCTGTGATTTGGAATTTATAATTCTATGCAAAAAGGGATTAAGTATTTTCAAAAACATTTAATTTTTGGCATTTAGAATCAGAATTTTTCAAAATCCTTTCTTAGTGAGCACCTACATTATGAAACGAAGGTACTGTCAAAATTCCAAGTCTCTACCTGTTATAGTTTAGGCTGTACGTTGATTCATGTCATTCAGTCAGTCAGGACAAAGCCTTTTATATAGATAGAGATGTGTATCATGAATCAGTTGATTAAATAAGGGCAGTTTGTTTTTGCATTTTCTTGCTTTATTTTGCATTTTTCTTCATTTTCAAGAGATAGGTCATTTTTTTTGGCAATTTTTAGGTCATTTTCTGTATTTTTAGGTCATATTTCAGTGGAGGTAGAGAGGAGATTTTCTTTGTACAAATCGTTACTTTCAGACAACAGACAATCGTTTTTATTTGAGAATCTCTGCCAAGTGTTCATAGTTCATTTTAATTCAGGTTTATTGTAAACATCACAGCAGTTTGTCTTGTAGCAATAAAGAATTATGTTTGTCTTTTTTTTTAAATGGCACATATTTGCTAGGGGCATTTTGATGGGGCACGCCAGTTCAGAAAGATTTTTTTTCAGCTAAGGGTGTCCAAGTAGTATAGATTTACTCACATTTTTAGTAATAAAATAAGTGTGTTTTATATTGTAAATTCATATATGACACACTGTCATCCGTTAAATTGCTTTCAGCAAATCATTACTTAAAAAATAAGCTAAAAATATTTATTTATTTATTTAACCTGGCGGAGTTAAGGCCATAAGGCCTTCTCTACCACTCAGCCAGGGCAAAAACATGAAATACATAATGATGATAATAATAATAATAATTAATAATAAATTTAAAAATAACTGATATACCTGAATACAAGAAACGTACATTAAATACAAAGAAAAAATTAGAACATAAGTACTTGAATAATATTAATATATAATACAATATTTGGAAATATGTTAATATTATTAAAATATGTAAAAATTTGGGTAAATTGTAATTTAAAATTTGGTTAGAAATTACTGAACTTTTATACAAATGTTATTGTAATAGAGTTGTTGTGTTGGTGGAGTTAACCTCAGAAATGAGGAAATCGCTCAATAGATAAAATAAAAAATAAGTAATAATGTAAAATTTATTGGTAATTTTTTAAAAATACTGTCATTTTTTCACTATTTAAGTCACTATTAAGTATTTAAGTCATAAATACATTTTTTGTTTTGAATTTTTTCACTATTTTATGGTCATTAAATGCCTTGCCCTAATAATTACCCATTTCTAAAAAAAGTCATCATGGGCAGATATCACTTAAAATAATCTTAACATGTTTCCTAAAACCCTCGACATTATTTATCTACCATAATCCATAGGCAGATGGCAGGATTGGGGATCATATGGTCAGCATGCCGACACCCACGACCGTTAATGGTGGTTTCCATGACCGGAAGAACAAGTCATAGCTCTTAAATTATACATGGTCACTGAAGATCTTATGGAAGGAGTGGATTTGGTCGCCTCTTTCTTATCACCTTTTCTGCATACCTGGAATAAAGAGTAGTCAATTACAGAATATCCATAAGGCAGTGTTTAAATAGATGAATAATTAAGAAGAATGTACATTAGGCGAAGTGAAATTTCTCTTATTAATTTATACGCGGTATGTAGGACATAGCAGAAGGCTTAATGAACATCTGACATAGCATGTAGAAACGATCGGTCACACTGCACAACTTTGCTGCAGATTACAATTAAAATCGCATGGAACATCTTCACATCAAGGTGGCACGAAACAGAAACAATTTCACCCTTTAAAATTATATATACGAATTCACGTATTGTGGTTTTCACTGTTTGAAAACTAAATTTAATTCAAAAGATAGTGATAAATGTTAGTTTAAAAAATCCTGTCGATTTTCCTATAAAATTTTTATACTCTGAATTCAAGGTTGATTCCATCAGACATTGTCAAAATACAAGAATAAACACCATGTTTTCCCCGGTTTCTACAAACTTGTGAATTACTTGTGCATTTTGATTGCAGTTTTATACAATTTAGCGGCCTAGGTTGCTAAAATGCAATTTTTCGGCGTCTTATTAGTCCGACAAGCAGCTGTTTTAGAATGCGTGTGCTAAAAAAAACTATTTAAAATATCTAATCTAATAAAATTTTGCCTTTTATTCGTTTCATCTTGATTTTTTCCACCTATTTCTATTTCTGATATATATAAACACATTTGTAAAATGGAGTTCTGTTTTTTAATTTTGAATTTCCTACTTTAAAATTCTTTTGTATAAATTTCTTACTTTTTGTTTAGTTGATGTATATAATTTGTGTGTATTATTGTAAATCTCTCTCTTCCCTCTTATTTAATAGATATGATAATTGCAGGCCCTAAAAATGATCTTTGTTCATCTGTGGGCTTTCAAAGAAATTGCATATGTAAGGTTTTGTAATTTGTTAACATTTTGTTGATTTATTTCTTTGTTTACTTGTTAAATATTGGTTAGAATTAGAAATACCAACGATAAAGTTATTATGCTTAAAAGAGAAAGTTGTGTAATGCCACCCCCTGGAACTGGTCATCCTGTGAGCTGGGAACAGAATTACCACCTCCAGTACAACACAATACAGTTGAGTTAGAAACGAAATTTTGAATGACATACAATACTTGGAAATAAAGCTTAGAAAAGGAAAATGTGATAACAAAACCAAATCTTTTATTACAATAAGAGCATTTTTAAATGTATGAATATTAATCCTTACGGGAATTCATAAATGTGATAACATTACCCGACTGATAACATTATCCGCGATTACATTAAGCGGCATTCACTGTAGATACAGTATCTACAGAATCTTAGTTCTTTAAAACTGGGACGCCCAAGTATCACACGTCTGTAAGAAAATTTCATTACACCTATTCCATTAAAAAAAACTGTTAACGACTTCCTTCCAGTACTGAAGAAACATCAAGAGCTAGTGACGACTCATTTCGATTACTGCTAACTTAAATACCAACCTGACAGACTGCATCGTATTTATAAAGACTGTTTTCGATTTATCTATAAACCTGGCTTTTCAAACATGAGGGTAGCCTCAAATTACACAGCCCAACAAAAAATAGCTTTTTGTTTATTGTCTCAGATGTTTTACCGGATCTTGGCTATACTTAGTGTGCTTATTCTAAATATGTAAATAGTTTTTCTCTACCATCTCTACTTTTTTATAGAGTGCAATTAACTTATAACCTCTTTCGCGAAACAAAATTTTGCTTGATAATAAAGCTAGTGAAGGTTCTTGACCATACTTCGGCCACGTAGGACGAAAACTGTACGAAGTACAGAAAAACTAAAAGCTGGATTATTTTTTGACCCTCAAATTGACAGCTCATAATTCATAAGTGATAACTTAATATCAATTTTTTGAAAGACCCCATGTTATATTGTTATTGTAATGTTAATGTAATGTTAGTGTGTTGCACTAACATAGGCACTTTTTTATTTATATCAAACGTAAAATGTATATTATGCATATTGGTAGCACCATATCTCAAAAACTAAACCTGATAGGGCAAAACTAATGGCACATTTGGCATCAGCGACCTAAATATACCCAAGAATAGATATAAATTCTAAGGCACCAAAATGGCTGTTGGTCTGTCTAATCGAAAATGATTCATTTCCTTACTTTTTTCTTTATAGTCCGCATCTCTCATCTATGAAATTTCTTGCCGGGCACCTGAAATAGTTATTTACTATGTAAGATCGTTATATAGAACTTAATATGTAACCACGAAGTTAGTAAAACGAACGGTAGCGACTTTTGTTATTCTTGTGAGCCTGTTAAGTTCTTTGTAAAGGTCGAACGTTGTAAGACCTTTTTTGTTATTTTGAATCGTAAATTTGAAAACGAAAATAATTTTGTTTCGCTTGCGCTTAGAATAGTAATTAAAACAGTTTTTGGTAATTTCGTGTTGTATCGGAATTCAGGTTCTTTTAGTTAGCAAAAATTTATTGAAAGCAAAACCCTGTGTACAACAGTTGAACATACGGAAACATTTGTGAAAAGGAATGGATCATAACCTATTTATAAAGAAACTAGCTTAAAAGGTCCGGCGTCGCCCGGGTTTTGTATATTCGAAAATAACTTAATAATATAGGTATTTAGAATTTGAAATGAGAAAGAACGACTTTTCACACTGGAACTATTCCCTCAGAAAACGATAAATATAGTCTAGCTTTTATGGCTTATAGCAGATCGCTGCGGCCTCGCCTACGATAATTAATCGAAAGATTAAAAATTAAGAGCAAAAGTTTAAAATATTATATTTATTAACACTTTGCCAGCGAAACGTTCATAGGCCTAAACTAAACGATTGATAAGGCCTAATTAATGAAACAGCTATAAATCCGGCTTTGAAGCTAATTCCACGATTAGAACGCGCAGCTTGGGAAAAACGACCTCCGATTTCGAGTTTCCTGGCCTAGAAAACCCCTGCATAGTGAGTTTCGTCCAAATTCAACAACTTTGCCCATTTAGGCCTATATTAATTTGTATCTTTCTCGTGTATGTTGAAAATTTCAGATATCTGCGTGCCTTGACACTTTAAACAAATCAATCGACCAGGATGGGCTTACAAAATTCAAGCGATCGCGATGCTTTTACTTCCAAGGTTTGACAAAAATAGACAAAGCCACCTGTTCATTGATTTGACAATTGAAATGTATTACTGAAAACTTATGCTTCGAGAGCGGAAAAAATGCACGTCTTCCCGTTTTTCGCTCATAACTCGCGAACGAAAGCTAAAATTAAAAACGTACTATGACAGAAACCTGCGCGAGAGTGTACTCAACAATTTCCCAAAGTTTCATGGCGTTCGGATGAATGGTTTAGTAATGCAGAAAGGACAAACACATATACATTCGTTTATTAAGTTTAACCTTAAATAGGTAAGACTCAGTTCCTCCTACAATTTATAAATCCATGCCGGACTGGCAAGAAAACAGTTAACACAATGATAAGGTCCCTAGTTTATTTATTGTGCTTATTTCTGTCATTTTACATGAAACTGAAACGTTTCTTCCAACTTCATTTCCGTTATTAAGTGCCAGAATGGTTCTTTATGAGATTGTGTGGTGGATGGGAGAAGTCTGTCGGTCCGTCCGTCCGTGTGTCTGTACGTGCGATAACTCAAATACGCTTTATCGGATTTTCATGAAACTTGGTATACCCATTTCTAACGTCCATGGGACAAAACAATTGATTTTTGACCATATCGGTTGATTGGTACCGGAGTAATGCCCAATTTAGGGCCTATTTTATGGTAATATATTATAAATAATTTATCAAATGCAAATCAGTTCTCATCACAACATCTTCTTTTACAGTGTTCATATATGGCTTTGTAAGTTTCAATACAGTTAGCTATGACATATAACACTACCCACATATTCCTTCACATATGCTTATCAAACTAGACCTTTGTTCTTCCGTAAGCCCTGCTTAATGAATCGATCTGGAGCTTAATTCGGAAATCGATTACAAAAATAACTTATTTTCTGCATATCCTAATTGCAATCATCACTGATTAAACAAAAGCATTCTGGCACTTTGTTACATCAGTTTACCTGATTTTATTAAGTGAGAATAGCACCCGTATTTTCTGAGATCGTGTGTTGGACAGGAAAATGTCTGTGCATCTGTATGTCTGTACCCGCGATACCTCAAATGTGACCGAAGTAAGTCTTTATCTATACCTCAACAAGAAGAAACATTAATTTCGTTATGGTCCGCCTCTTTGACTCAAGTGGCTCGAGGTTCGATTCCTTGTCAGAACAAGTTTCTTAGGCGGGGTTTTTCTTTACTTGTGAGACGAATGTGGGGAAACTTTAGGTCCTTGTCTTCCCCGGACTTGATTTGGCCGTCATTATCTCCTCCATGACATCCGAGTGTTGTTCGTCTCGAGTTATTATCGAGGATTATTTTAATAATTCCAATTCTATCAGATATTTTCCTAGCAATACATTGTTGCCCCAGTATGTACGGTCAGCATGCCTTAGTATGTCCTGTGACGTGCTGTGAGGTAATGTAGAAAGACAATTCATTGCCAGCCTATACTTACTCAATGGCAATAGATAATTCCTCAGCAAGCTAAAGGAATATTATCTATTTTATGGAACCCGAAGGTTCATTGCCGCGCTTACATGAGCCCGCCATTCAACCATATTCTGTGCTAACTCTGGATTTCCCTCACAAATCCTACTTCCCTTAAATCTATCCTAATAGTGTCCTCCCACCTACGTATAGGTCTCCCGAGTGGTCTTTTCCCTTCGGGTCTCCCAGTCAATACTTTTGAGATATGCGTGCAACATGTCCAGCCCATTTCATCCTCCGTGATTTAATTGCCCTTAATATATCCGATGAAGAGTACAGGTTATGAAGCTCGTCGTTATATAGATTTCTCCAGTCCCCGTTTTCATCTGTCTTAGGTCAGAATATTTTCCTAAGCCTCCTGTTTTCGAACACACTCAGATTATGTTCTTCCCGAAGAGTAAAGCGACCATGTCTCACATCCATATAATACAACCGGCATGATAATATTGCCAGCCTTTGCAGTTATCTCTATATATATAAAAGGCTTTGTCCTGACTGACTGAATGACTGACTGACTGAATGACTGACTGACTGACTGAATGACAGGAATCAACGTACAGCCTAAACTATAACGGGTAGAGACTTGGAATTTTGACAGTACCTTCGTTTCATAATGTAGGTGCTCACTAAGAAAGGATTTTGAAAAATTCTGATTCTAAATGCCAAAAATTAAATGTTTTTGAAAATACTTAATCCCTTTTTACATAGAATTATCAATTCCAAATCATAGAATATATTGTTGCCAAATGGTATCAGGTGGGCTTGGAAAAAACAATTGAAATGCACTTTTGACAAATAAGAGAAGTTATCAAAATAATTCATGTTATAAATAAATATTACAGAATGAAATCCACTAAAATAATGGAATCACATAACTTTCTCTACCCTGGACATAGAGAAAACAAAACGAGGTATGGTAATGTGTATATTATTATATTATATCGCAGGTTTTTGGAGAGAAAAGTATGAAGGCTTTATGGTAACATAAGAGTGGGAAATTTCCCGCCTCGATATTACAATTTTATGTTACAGGAATTTCTGTTTCTTCTTATTTAAACCGGCAGGATAATATTGCCAGCCTATGCAGTTATTAAGTGCCAGTATGGTACTTTATGAGATTGTGTGGGGGACGAAAAAATGTCTGTCCGTCTGTCTGTCCGTCTGCCCGTGTGTCTGTACGCACCATAACTCAAATACGCTTTTTCGGATTTTCATGAAACTTGGAAAACACATTTTAATGTCCATGGGAAGAACCCTATTGATATTGAACCAAATCGGTTCACCGGTACCGGAGTAATGCCCAATTTAGTGCCTATTTTAATAGATTATGGCGCCTTTCTAATAGAAATACGCTGTATCGGATGTATACCCATTTATGACGTCCATGAGAAGTGCCCTATTGAATTTGAACCTAATCTGTTGACCGGTACCGGAGTAAAACCCAATTTAGTGTATATTTTAAAGACGCGGTAACTCAAATACGCTTTACCGGATTTTTATGAAACTTGGTATACACATTTATAATGTCCATGGGAAGACGTCTATTCATAATGGATAAAATCGGTTGACCTGTTTCGGAGTAATGCTCAATTTAGTGCCTATTTTATGGTAATATACATATTCGAAAGAATTTATAAAAAAAAAAATGAAAATCAGTTATCTTGACAACATAGCCTATTGTTTTACTGTTATCTTATAAGGCCTTGGAAATTAAAATACAGGTAGCTATGACAAAAAACATATTGATTTACATGCGCTTATCCAACTAGACCGTTAAAATGACCCAGGTGGCCGAGATGGTAGACCTTTCTTCTTCCGTAAGCCCTGCTTAATGAATAAATCTGGAGCTTAACTTGGAAATCAATTTAAAAAAAACATATTCTGCATATCATAATTGCAGTCATAACTGATTAAACAAAAACATACTGGCACTTTGTTACATCAGTTCACCTGATTTTATTTACTAATAATGAAGAGATATTCAGTTTTATTAAAGGAAAATTGAGACGCAAAAATACTACACCCTAGATTATTATAAAATTTCTAGTAACGCCCATGTGAGCGTACTATCAGAGACTGTCGAAATGCTTAACAATTTATTCATTAATTAAACGTTCATTTTGTTAGCAATTATAATGACTTACAAAATGAGTCTAGCATTACTGTAGTATTATTAGTTTCATTACTAAATATAAGTTACTTTAGTTTTCATTATTTTTTCCAAACTTAATATTGTGATTTCATCAGTTTGTTTATAAGAATAATTCGTTATTACATAACCTAAAGCGTCTCAATTAGTGCTGGTGTTATTACACTGCGGTCTACTGTAATTAGTTTACATTTAGCTCCCTATCAAATAGTGTAGTCTTGTCAAGATATTTTGTTATCTTCTAAAAACCAAACTTCGTTATATATCACGATCACAAAGCCAACGCCACCTATTGTCAAGGCAGTATTCAATTGAGAGATTAATTGCCATAGCAACCGGAAAAAAAGAGAATTGAATCACTTAAATGAAACTTACTATGTTTTTTTTCCCTCGGGCATCGCACTTTATTCGTGCAGTGTGCATCGAAATTGTGATTTTAGTTTTTTAACTATCAACTGTTTTAATTATTTATGCGTGATTTGGATTAGGTTCATGAGTCTGTGGTACATTTTAATCGTTGCATTTTGAATCTCTGCGTTCTTACAAAAATTTTATATTTGTTACGGCAAAACAAAATAATTAAGAATAAATTTATGTAAATGCATAAACTGCATAATGACAGGCTTCATAACCTGTACTCTTCACCGAATATAGTATGACATGGAGCATAGAGGATGAAATGGGCTGGTCATGTTGCGCGCATGGGGGAGGAAATACATACCTAAAAAAAATATTGATTGGTGACCCGAAAGGGAAAGATTACTTGGAAGACCTACACGTAGGTGGGAGGACAATATTAGAATAGATTTAAGGGAAGTAGGATTTGCGAGGGATGGTTGGATAGAGTTAATGCTTTTGTATGTTTTCATGCGAACAATACCACATTAAGATCCGCCAGAAGCAGCCATCCACTGTAAAACATGGGAACCGATGATTCATACTGTAAAAGTGGTCTACATATAGACCGTGAAGGCTTTGGGGTTCCAGAAGGTTGAGGCTCACATACTTTTAAACATTCAGCATATGAAAGTGGTATGGTTGTCAGCGTTTATCCCCCAGGATTGTTTTTGTTACTCATTTCTGTTGGAGGCTGAGTTATAGGGCCATCGTGGCACCAGAAGGATTAGGTCAGTTTTAAAAAACCCAGTGATCTCATTGGAGATCGATCCTTGGACTTCCGGTTTTTAGCGTACGGTGTACCTGATGCTTCAGACTGCACTCATAAATTGAACTACCGTTCAACAGTTAACTGTATAAGTACAAATAACTGAATTAATTGTTTAAATGATGTCATTCTGGTTGATAACTGGATTAAAAGACAATGGTTATTTTAACAATTATTTGGTCAGGTAACTAATCATAGGCAAACCGAATTTTATCGACTATCAGATAAAAAAATATCAATATCAATAAACTCGCGAACTCTCGAGGGATTACCTATGATAATCCTCATTGCTATAATAATATCATTTTATGAATATTGCATAAATTATTATTATATTATTAAGTGCCAGTATGGTACTTTATGAGATTGTGTGGGGGACGAAAAAATGTCTGTCCGTCTGTCTGTCTGTCCGTCCGTCTGTCCGTGCGTCTGTACGCACCATAACTCAAGTACGCTTTTTCGGATTTTCATGAAACTTGGTATAAACATTCATAATGTCGATGGGAAGAACCCTATTGATATTGAACCAAATCGGTTCACCGGTACCGGAGTAATGCCCAATTTAGTGCCTATTTTAATAGATTATGGCGCCTTTCTCGTAGAAAGGCGCCATCACTCAAATACGCTGTAACGGATTTTCATGAAACTTGGTATACCCATTTGTGACGTCCATGAGAAGTGCCCTATTGAATTTGAACCTAATCTGTTGACCGGTACCGGAGTAAAACCCAATTTAGTATATATTCTAAAGACGCGGTAACTCAAATACGCTTTACCGGATTTTTATGAAACTTGGTATACACATTTACAATGTCCATGGGAAGACGTCTATTCATAATGGATAAAATCGGTTGATCTGTTTCGGAGTAATGCTCAATTTAGTGCCTATTTTATGGCAATATACGTATTCGAAAGAATTTATTTAAAAAAATAAAAATCAGTTATCTTGACAACATAGCCTATTGTTTTACTGTGATCTTATAAGGCCTTGGAAATTAAAATACAGGTAGCTATGACAAAAAACATATTGATTTACATGCGCTTATCCAACTAGACCGTTAAAATGACCCAGGTGGCCGAGATGGTAGACCTTTCTTCTTCCGTAAGCCCTGCTTAATGAATAAATCTGGAGCTTAACTTGGAAATCAATTTAAAAAAAAACATATTCTGCATATCATAATTGCAGTCATAACAGATTAAACAAAAACATACTGGTACTTTTTTACATCAGTTTACCTGATTTTATTATTATATACCCAATTGTTATGTTCAGTGACTTAATTGCTTTTTTAATAAAAGAAGCTACAGGTATGGAAATTTCGCATTGTTCGGGTTTCTGAATTTAAGTGGAAAACAATTGCACATAGGTCGATAAAATGAGACATTAATATTTAGTAGTAGTGTGTGTATTTATTTCTCACAAAAATTCTTACATAAAAACCACATTATTAACATTAACCGGCGCACGGGTCGGTGTCGACCATACGTGCTCACTTCATACACTTAAATTATTACCCCATAAAAATACCCAATTAAAAAGTTATATTCTATTATTTACATAACTACGAGTATCCACAGACGTAACCCCCCTCCCCCAAGCAGTAAAAATATCCTAGAAACACATAGACATTATTAAAAACAAAAAAATAACACTCAGATTTCCTTAATTATTCAAATCTATGCTTTCTTTGATACATCTAACTTTCTGCAGAAATTTACACATTCCATGCCAATTGTGCGCATCCAGTAATAGATTTAGACATATTAAGCTGCGGTTTGTCTACGGCGTTCATCGCCAGCGATCACCGCCGGCGGTGATCGCTGCCTGTTGCTCTCCATGTAAATCAATGCACCCGGTTTGTCTACGACGATGAACGCTGGCGATGACCGCCGGGGTCGGCGGTGATCGCCAGCAGTTGCTTCTGAGGCAAATTCAGGGCGATGAACGCCGCAGATTATCATGTATATAGTAGGTCATGAAAAGCAGAAGAGAGCCATTTTGCACAAAGTACTGTCATTAGTTGCAGACGAAATGTTATAGATTTCGTGTCTAAACACATTGCCCTGTATGACATGAGCTTAAATGACCATAAATATAGCTACACAAAAGAAAATGTGTTGCAAATGGTAGATAAATTGTCAGAAAACACTATTATCTGTAATTACAATTTATGTAACGTACAGTAAAATTATCAGCACATTTATTAGTAAAAGTATTTTCGATATATTATTACTGGTTTTATTATTTTGTTATTCATTGAACCATTTAACATTTAATTCATCAAAAGTGACTTTCCTTTGTTCCTGTCAGCGTTTTATCTTGAGTGAGTATAATATTATAGTCTACGTTGGGGTTATGAATGCTAACAAATTTCCAAATTCCATGTCCCCCCACCACATCGAGCTGTTTGACATGGCCAACTACATCTGTGGATAGCAACAGTATCATGGGCGATGAACGCCGGTAGACAAACCACCCCTACGACGATGATCGCTGACCCCGGCGGTCATCGCCGGCGATGAACGCCGTAGACAAACCATAGCTTTACTATAATAGCCAAATGCAATTGTTTAAAAGTCCACATATTTTACACTGGATCGCTCACTTATCCCAGTTGTACTTTGCAGGCCGCGGGAAGTTTGGAGACCCCTGTCCTCTAGTATCATGTAACTGATGATACCAGATGAGTACTACACTTCTATTGGTTCATTACACAAACACCTTTCACCGTGCGCACGGCGTGAAACCAGTTATTCCGCAGTTCTTCTGGTTCTTCTTTACAAGTTATTCATACATGTTGAAATGCAATTTATGCCTAAGGTGTGCGGAGACTATTTTATATGGCGGTGCCTTAAGAAAAAAAACTCTAATATGAAACCCATAACTTTCTCTACCCATAACAATACACGGCTACATTGTAGTTCTGCTCATAAAAATAAGGATTTTTCATGAGACAGAACATAAAACCTAGGCATAAGTGTCTTGGACTCGCATTCAGGAGGTCCCAGGTTCAAATCCCCTGGCCGGCTAATTTGACATGTGTTTTTCAAGGTTTCCCCAGTCGTAAAGGCAAATGCCGAATTAGATATTTACATACCATGAATCATCCTCACCATTTCATCCTGTATAATATCCATTTAAATGAATATCAGTTGAAATTTACTCCACAAAATACACCAATAATAGAAATAATTGATAAATCAATAGTTCCATGGTCTACCCTGCTGTATAGTCACACATTCCGAACTCCTGATATGGCCTGGCAGCTAAAAGGAGTATAAACACAGTTCAGAATTTAAAAAAAAAAACCTAAGTTTAACTACACTTGGATATTTTATGGAGGAAAATGTTTAAAATATTTGTTTTAGCCCTGAATGTGACAAGAATTCTGCGAAACTAATAATTTATTTTATACAGGGTGTTAATGAATAACACCGAAATATTTTACCAGTGTATAGAGGGGACATAGACAAGCAACTTTTATTAGGATATTTTTGCTCTATGGATCCAATTTTTCCTGTTACAGCATAAAATCTCCCAGGGCATGGCCGCCACTGACTTCTAACATTAGAAGAAAATGCAAAACAAAGGAACTTCGTTCTTAACACTGCAGTCGGTAGTTATGAATAAAAGAAGACTAATGTAGTGGCGGCCAGTCTTGTGATTAGTCTGTAAATCTTGCAGATTACGGAAACACTAAATTATGATATAGCTGATTATGAATGATTAAGAATCAGGTTTTTATCGTTCACTAGGAAGGCATGAAGTCAATTTAATAAACATTTTAACCCTATTTCACGTAATTATTGATTTATGAGCACTAAATTATAATGACTTTAATGCCCTGTAGCATACACATTTTACGTCATAGAGCAAAAATCGCCTAATAAAAGTTGTTTGTCTATGTCCCCTCTATACGCAGGTAAAATATTTCGGTGTTATTCATTAACACCCTGTATTTATATTATTTTATTTTGTTTATTTTGGTGCTTATTGCTGACTTTTTAAATGCTTATTTGCTTGCTTACGATATGGTTTTATTTTGCTTATAAATCCGTCATTAATAAATGGTGCAAAATACGTAGCACAAACTTTCTCAAATTATATGTCTTGTTAAGAATTTAATTACTGAGGTTTTAGGTTGATGGAAGAAACTGGTCTACTATTAAAACATGTAAACCTCTTACTTAAAAAGATTTTTGGGAATGGGGAAGCCATGAAAAATTCAAGTCAAATTAGCCAGCTACATGGTTTGAGATTTGGACCCAGGGCTTCTTACCTAAACCACCTCGCTCTGATTGGTTTTTATGTGTTCATTATGACTGAGGTATTCCATCACTGAGTGCAATTCCATCAATAAGTTTATTATGAATTTCTTGTTATATTCATATTTTCTTTAATAAATGTTCTGATGTTCTGAATTTAAGCCATTCTTGTTTCGTGTTTATCTTGGTATCTATTAATCTTATAAAAGAATGTTTAAAACAAAAACTGTTCATTTTAATTTCCTCTGCGACTTTACTCTGATAAGTTTTCTTGTATCACCTGCAGTAATTGAGATAACCTAGGAAAATAAAAAATGGACTCGAGTAAAGTACGCCCTAAATAATTTTTACAGAAAAACTAATATACCGTTTTATTATTCGTAGAGAGATGTTTCAAAATTTACATTTATACTAAAATAGAGCCTTTTTTAAATAAAATTTTTGATAAAAAATATCATGAAAAGTCAGGTTAATATTTCATTTATATAGAAATCAAATTCCGGGTGGTTCAATAGAATTACAAAAATGTTTTTATTTAAAAATGAAGTAAATATAATGATCGGTTTAGACGCTACAGATGTACACGGACAGACAGACAGACAGATATACAGAAAGTCATTCCAAAAACACTTTATCTTTTTCTTGGCAACGTGAAACATGTTTTGCTGGTGTTTTCTCGATTTCGAATTTTTTTGTCACGATCACAATACTTTCTCTATACTACGTATCTGCGAGAAAGTAATCTAATAATAGTGCTATACATATATTAATTCTAAAATACTATATTTCAAAGGTAAAGATGTACTTGAGTGTAAAAGACGTCCCTCACAGTGTTAATTTTAATACCCCTGCCACTTCATGGATTCAATTCGGCCTACAGCATCTAATCCTTCACGATGAGTTCGTGTCTTACTCCCGCGTTCATATCTCTTTTCCTTGAGATGCGGTTTACGTGATACACTTAAGCGAATGACTGTGTATTTAATCACAGCACTCTGCTTTTATGAAATACACGATTTTCCCTACAGTAAACATGGATATTCATAGAGGTAGGAAAAATAACTGCATAATGCTTAATAAACAATGGAGTAACACCAGCGACGCGACATTCGACATTTGTGACCAATGGCAAGCCAGTATTTCTGCGGCAATATGTTATGACGGCGACGAGACGAAAGTTGAGTTGGAGTTAACTTGGACATCAGCTGAAATGAGCGGAAGTGGAATTCATTTTTTTTAAATGAAACAAACTTCTTTAGGCGCGCTAGGAGTAAATCGAGAGTTAACCCAAAGTTGCGTTACGAAGAAAATCGTCACGAAAGTAGCGGAGCTGTGACGGACTGCACAAAAAACAAATTAAAAAATTTAAAAACCCAAAATTCAAAAATCCAAAAAGAAAAACACAAAATTAAAAGATCCAAACATCCAAAATTTAAAAAATGAAAGAAATTCAATTTTTTCTAAATCCAAAATTTAAAAAATAAGAAAATTCAAAATTTAAAATTGAGAATCCAAAATTTAAACAATCTAATAATCCAAAATTAAAAAATTGAAAATCCAAAATTAAAAAATCCCAAATATAAAAAATTTAAATATATAAAATTTAAAAAATCCAAAATTCCAAAATTAAAAAATCAAAGATTCAAAATTTAAAAAATAAAAAAACCCAAAATTAAAAAAGTTCAACAACCCAAAATTGAAGAAATCCAATACAAAATTGAAAAAATCGAAAAATTAAAAAAAATCCAAGTTTCACTTCTGTCGCGTGGCGTTCCACGCACCCGATATTTTTTTCCAATGGCGACCACAGACAGAGCAATTTATGTGGGGCGCGATACTACATTTAATTAGATTTCTGTATGATTTCCAATCATTTCAAGAAATTAAACCTACTATTCTCAGACTATAAAATTTATTTATAGCCCTTTCTTTGACAAGGAAGTTATGTTCCACGGTATAAAACTAAGCTCAAAATAACCTCAACTTCAAATTATTGATTGATAAAAATTCTCCTTATTCCCTCAATTTGCTACTTAAATACTTGGGATTACTTTGAAATTATAACATAATGATTTATTGTTAACAATATACAATAGGCCTATGTAGTGTTCACATGTACGGCTAAAAATCAATGTTAAAATTTGTCAATAAAGTAATTTCCATTCAATGTCCATTGAATGTTTTTTTTTTTTTTTTTTTTTTTTTTTTTTTTGCAATTTTTAACATTGATTTGTAATATTTCATTAAATATCTCATAATTAGGGAGTTTTAAAACTGCCTGAGAACACTAAAACTTGCGGATAATATATTATATGTAAGTATTCATGAACCACAGATTATTCTCTCTGTTGGACATTACATGAGAATATTATAGGTGAAAAATTCCTCCGACACTGGGACTTAAAACCAGGGCCTTTGGCTATTCGCGCTAATGCTCTACCAACTGAGCTAACCCGGAGTTCAATTCACAGCGCCAGATGGAACCTTCCTCCTATGATTAAATGCCCTTAATGGTCTACCTCACTGGGTTCATGTCCCAGTGTC
The DNA here is from genome assembly GCA_964059195.1 of Ectobius pallidus. Taxonomy (NCBI): domain Eukaryota; kingdom Metazoa; phylum Arthropoda; class Insecta; order Blattodea; family Ectobiidae; genus Ectobius; species Ectobius pallidus. The sequence goes on from CAXKWD010000007.1 coordinate 168,507,104, forward strand.
GGAGGAATTTTTCTCCTACAATATTCTCATGTAATGTCCAACAGAGACTTAATCTGTGGTTCATGAATGCTTATATATCTATCTTGAATGTTAACTGTACAATAACAGTGGAAGCCAAGTCACAAAAATCACTTATTAGTGTGCCTCACAGTACTGCATATGACATAACTTGTCTGTCAGTGAGGTAGACCATTAAGGGCAATCAGCCATAGGAGGAAGGTTCGATCTGACATTGTGAAATGGACTCCGGCTTAGCCCAGTTGGTAGAGCATTGGCGTAGTTATCCAAAGGTCCTGGGTTCAAGTCCCAGTGTCGGATTTTTCTCCCTTAATATTGTAACTAAAACTTAGCCATCAGATACATTAAAGCAGAAATATTGATATTACAAAAACAAAAAAATTCAAATTTTGACCGAAAATGGTGAATATTTAAAACCTTATTGAACCTGCAGGTCTAAAACACAGCTCTAGATTTGGTCTCAGATTATTAAAACCATTGTTAAAAATAATCTTGAATTAATTAATTGAAGGACTAGAAAATAAGGAATTAATTAAATTTATTATAATTAGTCTAATATTTATTTTTAGTATTTTTCCTTTTAAAATTGCCTTCCTATTACTGTAAGTAAATATATTTTATTATATTTTTGTTTAAAATAACATGAGCTCATTCGGATGACGTCTTATTGAAAATAAAAATTAAGAAAAATTGTAACATGTTATATTTATTCAATACAACTAACTTTTAATTTTCAAACGTTGCTTTAATTTTAGAGTCCTGACGCCCATGGATTCTGCGATGCAGCCGCTTACTCTGTGTTGGAATGTGAAGGATAAAGAAAACCATGTGAGTGCTCCTCATAATATTTATTTATTATTTCTATTTGTTCAAGAATTGAACATAATTTGCGCTTTCGGAGTACCGAAAATAGAAAAATAATGAGCAATTTAAATGAAGGGCCTAGTTCCATAAGGGCGTAAGGCACAAGGACATAGTTTCGATAAATCTTGATGTTTTTAAACAATGTTACCACTCACAAGAGGTGGTTTAAAGTTTAATTTTATAACATATATTTTAAAGGAGAGACTAAATTAGTGTTCTGAAAATTTACAAGGTAGAGTGTATTGGTTTTTTTTTACAACTAGTACCAAAACATGTTAAACAAAAACTGAAGTATTTTTACAGTAGCAAATTCTTTTTACTTTGTATCATATTATTTGTTTTTACTTTATTTTAGTAAAAACCTATATTATACAGTGATAATTGAATGTTTGCCAATAAATACCAGTATAGTCATTAATACAATAGATGATAAGCAAAACAGTCTATTTTTAATGGAGTTACACTTCAGAAATGCAAGTTCAGTTTTTATAAACATTTGCTTGGATGGTAGCAAAGTGGAAAATAAAAACAGATAATAACAGATAGGAAGTGTGCCTTACGCCTGAAGTAGAATGAATGTCTCACAGGTCTTTTGTTATAACTAAGGGGCGGATTTCTATGACATGTCATGTTTTTACCCTTTGCATTATTTCAGTTTCCGACTAATTTAAACCGATTCCAAGCATCCTGGTGAAAATGGAACGGCTTTTATTGTGCATATAACTGCATATTTAGAAAATTTTCACCTATTGTAGAATACTAGAAGGTGCCCGTGGCTTCGCCACGATAATTCTTTTAAAAATTAAAAATTAAGAGTATAATAATTATTAAAGCATTATATTTATTAACACTTGCACGCGAATCATTCATAAACTAAGCCATTAATAATTAATGAAATAGCTAAAATTCCTGCTTTAGAGTACATTCCACGACATGAAAGCGCCCCCTGGGAAAACTATATCAGAATCGATTATGCAGTTCCAAAGAACCTGTGAACACATAATTCGTATTGTTTCTCAGGTGATTATTGACATGAATATGATGTGAATTTTATTTTATCAATTCAGTGTAGTTTTCAGAAATTATATACCGGTAATGTTTCAAGGGAAGGAATGGTTTGTTTGGATTATTATTATCAGCGATTTTTCAAGAGATAAAACCATCAATATTTTACAGCTGTTGCCCCCGGCTTCGCCCGCCATTATTCATTGACTCCAGGATTTTTAAGAAAATTACACTGGTAGATTATTAAAAATGTTTGTGGTTCAGAGCTATGAAAATTGTAAGTAAAAATAAAATTAGAATATTTGTTCATTGTGTTCATTTCACTTAGGCCTTATATAATAAAGAAACGGGTTTCCTTCCTAATTTTGTAGTCGTCATGAAAGTTTAGACTGCGAGAGACGAACATCGCCGAGTATACCCGATGTCTCACGAAGCGGGCGAGCAAGCACGCTATTTAGGGCCGTTGAATTGGATAAGAGTAGATTTAGTATGAATATGCATATTTAGGTCATATTTTTGGCATATTTGTATGCATTTTAAAGAAATTTTGAAGTTTCAATTCATTTTTGTAAATTTTGCATTATAATGATACTTTTTGAGAATTTACAAATATTTTAAATAGTTAACACTATATTTTAATAAAATGTATTGTAATGAAACTTTAAAGAAATATGCACAATGTATAAGTGGAAAAGTCATATTTTAAATTTTATTGGTCATTTTTTAATGTTTTTTAGGTCATAAATGTATGCATATATCCTATTTTTTAGGCCATAGAAATCCGCCCCCTACTTATAACTGAGCAGAGGTTTAAGGCACAAGTACAAATAGTTCACTGAGTATTTAAGATATTTGAGGAGAAGGCATATATGTTAAAAACTCAAAATTAAAGATTTGTGCCTTACGCCCTTATGGAACTAGGCCCTTCAAATAGATGAGATGAACACGAAAAGAATGCATAGAGAATAGAGGTCGCCTCATACTGACCTGGTTGCAAGTAGCACACGTATGATATTAAAAACTCCTTCAGATTAAACTATGAATCTTTATTTATACTCAAGTGCTATTTTAGACAGCTTGAATTAAAACACAACACAGGACACACGAAGTAAAAGTTGCTCATTATCGTACTGGCGCAAAAAAATCCATTGTAGCCAACTTTGGTTTCCATCTTATGATCTCCTTACCTAGGCTTGCCAGATTTCTGAAATGTTCAACCGGACACCGGAATGCTCCCCAGCTTCGCGGGTATTCAAGGGTACACACCCTTGGCGACTTTTTAGAGTGTTTTAGAGCATAAGCGTAACCAGGCCGACCATATGGGGGGGTTATAACAAACGCAGGGTCTGGGTGTATGGAATACCTCCCAGGGAGAGGGGGGTCCGGGGTCCTCCCCCGGAAAATTAAAAAAATTGATGCATAATAACGAGTTTTAAGCTTCCGGGGGCCCTCCCCTGGAAAATTTTAAAAATTAAGATGCACAGTAACGAGTTTTAAGCTTCCCACGCTTTATACTTGTATTAAGTAATTTATAAACAGACTTAAAAAAATTATACAATTTTCCTTTTTCCAATGGGGGGGTTCAAACCCCCAAAACCCCCCTCGTTACGCCTCTGTTTTAGAGGGTAGTTTATTCTCAATGCTATGAATAAATGGTTACTGATTAGGAACCTAAACCAGGGGTAAGCATATAAATTTAAACATTTTATTTCTAACATGTTAATATTTAAAAATTACTTAAGTAAGAAGAGACACTTTGAATGAGGAATAAAAATTTGAACAATATTTACATGTACTTTTCATTGGCTAGGACTTTTTTTAGAAAGTATTTTTTGTTTTTAATCTTGATGTAAAAATCTTCATAAGCTAGTCCGATATTAATTTTACATGTCATCAAGCCTTTAACCGTAGATTCCTTCATGAAACCCCATCATCAGTCCATGCGTTGTTCATAAAAAGAAGAAAAAAAACCCTCTCAACTGGTGCTGATGTCCCAGGTAAGCTGAAGGCATACTCAACAATCTTGATCAGATTGGGGCTGCTATGTGATTCTACTTGAATTGACCAAACAGTTAATTATTTTTAGACTTTTTTGGCCATCTAGAAAATCAAATTTAATTTTTACCGGGACTTAAAGTAAACCGGCCGGAACACCAGGATTTTGTCTAAAAACCGGCACGTCTGGCAAGCCTATCCTTACCTTGCATTATTGGACAGTGAAACTCTTTCCTTCCAAAAACACTCACTATTTCATTAATAAACAAGATAAATAAGAGAGGAGTTAGTTTACGGCATTTCGAACTTATAGAAAATACTGTTTTAGTTCAACTTGATAATTAAAAATTATAAAAGCCATTGAATATTTAATTTATCACGGTGGTCGCAAAAATCGTTATACTTTATGGTTGGCAGCTGTACACCAGAAAATGAATAACCTCTGTCTGCGTATGGATAGCAGGGCAGCTCGAAGTTAGATTACGGCTTCCCGGCACGTAATTCTTTAGAATAAATATAATATTTATTATTATTCCTCAAGTATTAAAGGCTGTCTAAAAAATAGTGTATGGTACACCTGGTAAAGTTATTTTATTTTGCTCGCAGGATTGCTACACTCGGCCTTACGGGCGAAATAAAATATCTCTCTCTTACCACATAACGGGGTACGCCGTAGCGTAGTAGTTGAGGCCCTGCGCCACAAACCGGAAGGTCGCGGGTTCGATCCCCGATGAGGTCGTTGGAGTTTTTCAATTGGCGTAATCCTTCTGGTGGCACTCTGGCCCAGGGGTCGACTCAGCCTCTGACAGAAATGAGTACCAGGAGCAACCTTACCACCTTCACGCGCCGAATGTCTAAAATCTGGGAACCTCAAACTTCTGGAACCCTCTGGGCTTCCATGGGCTTTAATAGGGAACACACACCACTTAACAGTTAACACAATGATGCTAATAGTTTATTTCTTGTACCTTATTCTGTAATTTTACTTGAAATGTATTGTCTATCATTTTATTACATACTAGCTTAAAAGGCCCGGCGTCACCCGGGTTTTGTATTTTGTAATATGAAATTAACTTATGGAGGACTTTCGATGTTGAAACTCTAGGTCCTTATATAATATGTATGTAGAATTCGAAATGAGGAAGAACGACATATGGCACTCAGACTATTCCCTCAGAAAACGCTAGATATAGCTTTTTATGGCTCTCAGAGGATGTCGAATGTTGCATTCCATTGCTTCTACACACCATGCCTCGGAGGAGTGCAAATAAGAAGAAAAAGAAATTCAGGTTACATAAGATTGATTTGTTGTAAACAAGTTTATACAGTAGAATTCCAATTACCCGGATTAATCCCCCCTACAATCCTCCCAAACTTTTCGGTTGAACTCTGGGACACTCTGTTGTTATTCAAATTTGTCTTTAATATTTATTAGTAAGTTGTGCCTTATGGCAGCCCTAAAATAGGAGAGATCATCCGAATATTGGATTTCCCCCCATAAATAAAATTAAATACTTCAGTTGTACTAAATCACTAGCGGTGAATCTGGAATTCGTAAGTTCTTTCTGCGAAGTAAACTAAAATTGACGTTTATCCCAAAGGTACAAAGAAGGCACTTACCCGTTAATGCGCGAGACTCAGTTTCTCATGCAAATTATAATTCTGAGCCGGACTGCGAAGAAAACAGTTAACACAATTAGGATCACAGTTTATTTCTTGCAACCTATTCTGTATAAATGTACTAATGGTTGGTATTACGCTCACACTTTATCTTGAGCCGAAAAAATGCGGGGGTGAGGGGAGCTGATATTGAATGCAGTATAAAAGACTGACTATTGCAAAAGGCGATGAGTTGAAATTGACGTCATTTCTGAAGGGTTGCCAACTACTAGAAAATATAACGTATGTTGTTTTATGCTGGTACACAATGGAACTTATTGTAATTCGTAGCAATTTCAACTCTCGCTCCAAACTAAAGAGTTTTTATTGATGCAGATATTATAGTATAATCTATCGCTGGAGAAAGGAATTAAGTAATGCATTTATTTACACAATCTTTCTCCCAGTGTTCAGAATATAGAAAATCGGTTTAAAAGTCGTAGCATTGTACATGTAGGCCTATTTGAATACGCACTTTCACATGCCTGAATTAATAAATATAACTAAATATCTTTCACGAGAGTTTATAGGTAATTAATACAACTTTCTAGCAAAATAATCAAGACTGACTTGTTCTATTCTCAAACGACAGATTCAGCTTAAAACACATTAAATTGCTTTTCCTTCCAATTCATTTATTTTGTTTATTGTTTATTTGCTGATGTCCGACACTTCTTGATTTAAAGAATCTTTATTTTTAACTGCGTTGTCACTTATATCGACCAATTCCACAACACCTTTATTCTAATGTCCCGGGATTTCATTATGTAATTTGCAGAATAATATGACGTAAACAAATAAAAAAAAAATAGACGGTAGTTCAAGAATGCTGCTTCGGGACATTTTTTGGGTATGGCAACACTGGGAACGGGCCGCGATCTTCATTTTTCGAGCGAGGCCTTCTTGATATGAACTGTTTTTAGCATTATGGAGTGTTTAGCTCAAGATAATAGTAGGGGAACAATAACAAAGTTCTTTATTAACTTCTGTAAACGTTTCTCATTGTCACAAAATTTGTACACTGAAGTGGCGTTATTATCACTTAAGGGATCCATCCAAATATTTAGAAACCACCTGTACAATAACAACAATTAAGCTGGACAGGTTTCCTTTCTTCAAGTTTAATGGTTTTACTACTGATTATTTTAATTTTAATTTTCCTGTCATTATGTTTATGATCTAACTGAAAGCTTGTAATTTTTGTGTAAGTGTATATTTTGTTGAAAGATATTCGTTGTCTGCAAGGCAATCTGCGTTGTGCAGAAAGATTATATAAATAAAATAAATAACATTAATTTTAAATTTCCTTTCGAGGTATTTTCCATTATTCCTTTCACAGATTTAAGCCAAACTATTGTATCCTATAGGATACATTTTGCATTTAAGGGCTGATTAGAGGGAAATCAGTAATCCGGTAACTGTTTTAAGAATTGAAGGGGCTAGTTCCATAAGGGCGTAAGGCACATCTTTAATGTTGAGCTTTTAACATTTATGCCTTCTCCTCATATCTCTTAAATACTCAGTGAACAATTTATACTTGTGCCTTATACCTCTGCTCAGTCATAAGAAAAGACCTGTGCTTGTGAGTGGTAACATTGTTTAAAAACATTAAGATTTCTCACAACTATCCTCTTGTGCCTTACGCCCTTATGGAACTAGCCCCTTCAATTGTAACATCTGGTTTGAAATCCTCCGATTAAACTTCAGTAGACCCTGGTATTTGCTGAACGTATCTCCTGCAAAGAGACTTGGACAAATAATCTCTCTCTCTCTCTCTCTCTCTCTCTCTCTCTCTCTCTCTCTCTCTATATATATATATATATATATATATATATATATATATATATATATAGAGAGAGAGAGAGAGAGAGAGAGAGAGAGAGAGAGAGAGAGAGAGGATACAATAGTTTGGCTTAAATCTGTGAAAGGAATAATGGAAAATACCTCGAAAGGAAATTTAAAATTAATGTTATTTATTTTATTTATATAATCTTTCTGCACAACGCAGATTGCCTTGCAGACAACGAATATCTTTCAACAAAATATACACTTACACAAAAATTACAAGCTTTCAGTTAGATCATAAACATAATGACAGGAAAATTAAAATTAAAATAATCAGTAGTAAAACCATTAAACTTGAAGAAAGGAAACCTGTCCAGCTTAATTGTTGTTATTGTACAGGTGGTTTCTTAATATTTGGATGGATCCCTTAAGTGATAATAACGCCACTTCAGTGTACAAATTTATATATATATATATATATAAGGCTTTGTCCTGACTGACTGACTGACAGGAATCAACGTAGAGCCTAAACTATAACAGATAGAGACTTGGAATTTTGACAGTACCTTCGTTTCATAATGTAGGTGCTCACTAAGAAAGGATTTTGCAAAATTTTGATTCCAAATGCCAAAAATTAAATTTTTTTGAGAAAACTTAATCCCTATTTACACAGAATTATAAAACCCCAATCACAGAACATATTGTTGCTAATAGTATCAGATGGCTTTGAAAAAAAAAAAGAAATGCAAGTTTGACAAATAAGAGAAGGTATCAATTTATAATTCGTGTTATAAATAAATATTAAAGAATGTAATCCACGAAAATAATGCAGTCACATAACTTTCTCTACCCTGGACATAGAGAAAACAATACAAGGTATGGTAATATGGTATATTATTAAGTTATATCGCAGGTTTTTGCAGAGAGAAGTATGAAAGTGATATTGCTTTCTGTTTAATTTCATCCCCAAAACAGTTTTATGGTAACATGAGAGGGGAAATAAAATTTTCCGCCTCGGTATTACAATTTTATGTTACAGGAATTTATGTTTCTTCTTATTTGAACCCTTACCAGGCTTGCTGTGTACAAGCGATGCGATGCAGAATTCTACATCCTCGATGAGCCATAAGAAACTATATTAAGTGTTTTCTGAGGGAATAGTTTTTGTGTAATAAGTCGTTCTTCCTATTTCAGATTATAAATACCTATATAAGGACCTAGAATTTAAAAATCGAAAGTCCTTCATAAGTTCATTTCCAATTACAAAATAAAAAAACCCGGGCGACGCCGGGTCTTTTAAGCTAGTAAGTTATATACGAGGGATGGAGTACAAGTCAGGGCATATAAGGAGATGGTGCCATGAGGCGATGGTAATTTAGTTGTGAGTCAGCCGCAGTGCATGATATATGACAAGGTGTGAACAGCTTTCTTACGTCAAAATAGTCACTATCCAAGGGAGATATGCCAGAGAAATGCCCAGAAAACTCGAAGATATCATGTATGCTTTCATGCTTCCAACTACCGCAATACATTAGAGTGGCACGATGCAGTCGGGTATGCATGTTTATGGGTGTCTTTTTCCTTCACTATCCTACATCTAGTACCCATAATATGCTTTATACATACATTCCATACCCTGCCCTTTCATTTCTATATTCAAAATTTTAAAATGGTGCCATATTTTCAATATTAGTTTTCTCTCGTACATATATAACTTTTCGCTGGTTATTCCAAGTTTTCTTCAATATTTATTGGTAGGCTTTGCTTCATGGTAAACCTAAAATAGGACAGCTATCCAAAAATTGAATTTCCCGCTACAAGTAAAATTGAATAGTTAAACTAAATAGAAATAGAAATCATTAGCTGTGAAACTGCAATTTGTAAGTTATCTAAGCGATTCTAGTGTTGTTAATTTTTAAAAATCTGTTCTTAGTTGGGAAAGCGGTAATTCTTTGAAGAACTCCAAAATTTAGTTTCAAATCCTTTGAAAAATCTTGAGTGGACCCTGATATTTTTCAAACATATCTCCTGTAAAGATCCATGGACAAGTACTCGCATGCTAAGGTAATATAATTTTTAAAAGCTTAATAAGATAATTACTTACTTACTAAACGGCAATAGATAATTCCTCAGCAAGCTTAAGGAATATTATCTATTTTATGGAGCCCGGAGGTTCATTGCCGCGCTTTCCTGAGCCCGCCATTCAACCCTATTCTGTGCTATCTCCAACCATCCCTCTCAAATCCTACTTCTCTTAAATCTAGCCTATCCTAATATTGTCCTCCCACCTACGCCTAGGTCTTCCAAGTGGTCTTTTCCCTTCAGGTCTCCCAGAATTTACTTTTGAGAAATGTCTTTCCTCCCCATGCGTGCAACATGTCCACCCCATTTAGTCCTCCGTGATTTAATTACACTTACTACATATCCGGTGACGAGTACAGGTTATGAAGCTCGTCGTTATGCAGTTTTCTCCAGTCCCCATTTTCCTCTCTCTTAAGCCAAAATATTTTCCTAAGCCCCCTGTTTTCGAACACTCTCAGATTATGTTCTTCTCGAAGAGTAAGCGACCACGTCTCACATCCATATAATACAACCGGCAGGATAATAGTCTTATAAATTTTTATTTTTAGACGTCTGGACAGCAGATGAGAAGATAACTGAACTGCATAAAAACAAGAATTTCCTGATTTTAGTCGACATTTAACTTCTGCCTTAGCATTTTTTGTATCTGTAATTATTGCTCCCAAATATTTTCCTAAGCCCCCTGTTTTCGAACACTCTCGGATTATGTTCTTCCTTAATATAGATAAATAAGAAAATATAAAATCCATGTTTCACGTGAGATTTTTCATCAGGAGGCCTAGAAAAGATGGCTGCGAATTCCTTGACGACATCTTAATAGTGCTGTCTGCTATGGCCCAATTGTTTTGGCTTAGAGAGTAGTTTTTCATTATAATAATGAAGGCAAGTGGTCTGGTGGGAGAAATTTCTCTGTATACAAGAAGAGAGCTGAGGGCAACCACTGCTTCAGTTGGTGACCACGCTTCCGCGATGTTACGGCAGCTTGTGCTTATATCAGTGGCGGCAGCAGTGTTCAGCTCGTCAAGTGAGTACATTCTGGTGTACGCATCTGTGTGTGTGTCTGTGTGTTTAGGAACAGCGTAATTTGTCAACGAAAAATCTTATTAAACCTGTGAAATTGAAAAAATTCTACGTTTTTCATACGATTTTCTGATTTTTTTTACTTGACTCTGGAACCATAACTCCTAAAACTTTAAGAGCTGTAAATTTATTGGATTTTGAGAAGAAGAAAAAAACATGTTTTGTGATTTTAAAAAATTTTATTATTCGTAATTTGGTAACGAAAAATCTTACCAATGGCCGATCTGTGAAATAAAAAAAAATCTACGTTTTTCATACGATTTTTTAAATTTTTTGTCTGACTCTGGAAGCATTTACTACAATAACTGCTAAAACTTTAAGAGCTGGAAATTTATTGGATCTTCAGAAAATTTTTTTTTGGTGATTTTAAAGAATGTTATGATTAAAAATCAAGATATTAATATTCCCGTTTCCAAAAATAAAATTAAAGAAATCTTTGCATGCATTTGTGTGTGCGTGTTTACGACCTGAATAATTTGGCAACGAAAAATCGTATTAAACCTGTGAAATAAAAAAATTCTACCTTTTTTCATACGATTTTTTAAAAAAAATTTACCTGACTCTGGAAGTATTTACTACAAATACTGCTAAAACTTTAAGAGCTGGATCTTGAGAGAGGGAAAAAAACATATTTAGTGATTTTAAAGAACTTTATGATTAAAAATCAAGATATTAATATTCTCGTTGCAAAAATACCGTACAATTAAAAAATCTTTGCTTGCATCTGTGTGTGTGTGTTTGTGTGTATGACCTGCATATTTTGGCAATGAAAAATCTTTTATTTATTTATTTATTTGTTTATTTATTTATATTAACGTCGCTTTAACTAAAAAGTCATGTCGCGACTATAACACTAAAATAAATTGTATTTACAAGAATCAACTAGATAGCATTACAAAGTTTGGTGTATTTCATAAACTTTAAGATATTTGTGTGGTAAATTGGTTGGCCCAGAGCCATGGAGAGATTGACGGAAACGTTGATCAGTTAGCTGGGGCAGTATTTCATTAGATGTTCCACAATCTGGTTAGAAGTACCTGGTCTCTATGACTGAGGGTGGCGTAAAAATCTTATTAAGGGGACCTACCTGCGAAATTTAAAAATTCTACATTTTTCATACGATTTTCTTAAATTTTTTACCTGACTCTCAAAGTATTTACCACAAAAATCCTAAGGCATTCCGAGATTTAAATGTAGTATATCTTGAGGAAAAAATATATTGTGATTTTTTAGGTAGATTTCGAAGAAAAATCTACCTACTGGGATCGGAACCATGTCATGATTTTCGAAAAATTCTTTCATATCTTTAAGTTTTATGCCTCCCTAAGTACGAAACCACGCTAGCTAGTGGCCGTAATTTTGAAGATATTTGAACCAAATTTTATTATGTTATTTCTAGGCCAAAAAGTTCGAACAAGTTCGTTAACGAGCAAAATTGGCATAAGGGGAGGTCGGGGGAGGGGTTGAAATTTTGAAAAATTTATATCTCGGCCCCTATGAAGTATAGAAGGAAACTTCGTTTGAATAAATTAGAGTATCCCCTATGGAGTTCACAGTGACACCAATGATTCGGGGGTTTTGGGGGTTCGAGTGAGGGTGGGGTGGAAATTCAAAATTTTTGAAACCACGTCTTGTTGGGTATCGTTGAAAAGCTCTTGATGAATACTCTACAAATCAATAACTAGTTTCTCGATAGCTCTCATATAAGGCGAGATTTGAATGTTTGAGAAACAATAACACTTAAGAATAGACATCAGCCTGAAGGGCTGCCGAAAGGAATGTGTGAGGATCGACTAAGGATAAAATTACCAATGTAATAGAGTTTGAAATATTAAAAATAATAGTTACACACTTTTAGAACAATAATGCATGACAAAATAAAAAATAAATAAAATATAATATCAATTTAAAACATAATAAACAACTCTCTTTTTATAAAAAAGATTTCCGATTTATTTATATTTCATATGGTGCATTGCACACTTTGATATTGCTTTCGAAATCTTCCTCAGCCTGTAGGCCTGCCTAAATGGATTTTTTAATGGGTTTCGTGAATGAAACAAACGTTTTAATGTCCCCGATTCCAGAAATATCATTTTGAGGAAAATATACGTGTACGCATCTGTGTGTTTGTTTATTAACAGCTTAATTTGGCAACATAAAATCTTATTAAGGGGACCTACCTATGAAATTTAGAAATTCTACATTTCTATATGATTTTCTTGATTTTTTTTACCTGACTCTGAAAGCATGTCATGATTTAAAAACCCTAAAACTTTCAGAACTATAAATTGATGGCATATTTGTAGAGACTAATAAAAATGTGATTTGGCGAGACTCAATTTCTCACACCTGTATAAGCCCGTGCCGGACTGCTAAGAAAACAGTTAACACAATGATAAGGCTTGTAGTTTATTTCTTGCTTCCTTCTTCTAGAATTTACATGAAACTTACATTTTTCTTCCAAATTATTTTCAGTCCTTTTAATACAAATTTAAGGTAAAAGAGTGTATCCCATAGGATACATTACCAATTTAAGGGTTAATTGGTTTCGTGGAAAAAAGTCATTGCTGTACAGTGTTCAAATTTTCGGGACCGAATTGGAGATTTTATGTCTAGATATTCAAAACCAAAAAAGATACTCTTAGTTGTAATAGAATTGACTATTTTTTTAGGGGAGAAAGTGAAACATTATTTGACTGTAGTTTGTTAAGTATAAATAATATGTTATAGGGGCATAATTTTTTTAAATTAAAAATTCATATGATGATGATTATGATGAAGATGAAGTGTTCGGCCTGGAGGCCGGTCCTGCCCTGGGACAGAGCCGTGGGGGGATACCTATGGCCCGACCGAGGGACACTAGGCGTAGGGTGGCCAGTTCCTTTCGTGTGATGGGAATGAGGACACAACACCCAGTCCTGACCCAGGAAGAAAACTTTACATCTCTGTAAAATTACCGACCCGGTCGAGAATCGAACCCGGTCCGCCTAGGTGGCTGGCAGTCACACTACCAACTCACCCACAAAATATCATATTGTAAATTTTATTTGCTGATATGTCATGAAAATTTCAAAGCAACTGATTAAGAATTGTTACGTAAGGTGCAATTTGAATAGTGAAATATGTTTCCGTTATTTGGTTATTTAACGAAGGAGGTGTACTGCAACGTAGGCCTCTGACCGTCACCTAGGAATTTTGTCCCGCAGGAATCTATAAATCAACAGATATGGGCCTGTCACGTTTAACGCACACATAAATGCCATCGGTATGGACGGGGATCGAATCCACAACCTTGAGCGAAGAAAGCTAACGCGATTTTTGATAGTGGAAATTGCGTGTTATTCATTACCTCCTCTCGACACTGCATCAGCGCCTGTTCAAGTATGTAGCCTATTACTAAACTATTTACATATTCCTTAGTGTTCTTTGTAACTGTGATGATAATTTGCATAGACTATCCTATCATCCTTGTAAAATGGTCTACAGTATTCCAAAATAATTCCTACGAGGAGCGTCCATAAAGTAAGTTTCCCTTGGGCCGTTTACAGAAACAAAACACAATTTCAAGTAAATATTTATCGCAACAGACACAGCTATTTTTCTACATATTCGCCACTGAAACTGAAACATTTCTCATACTGTGGAACCGAATTTTGAACACCTGTGTCGTAGAATTCTGCCACCAGGGATTTAAACCACTGTGTGACAAAGATCTCCGCCACTCTGTCGTCCCCTGTCATTTCTTTAGATGTAGGAAAAGATGGAAATCACTGGGAGCGAGGTCCGGGCTGTAGGGTGGATGTTTAAACACCTCCCTGCCGAACTTTTGCAGGAGATTTGCTGTTCATATGAGATTTCAATTATTGTGACTTTTCCACTCATATGCCGCGTGTTTGATGTTGACCAATAACGTTGAGCAATTCCGATCGTTTATCTTATAAAATGCTCGCTATTAATATAAGGATGCTTTTTTATATGATAAATTCGTCTGCTCGTGACTGGACACATAAGCATCAGTAGGCAGTAATTAATACGTCACATGCTGAGATTAAACAGCACGAAAACAGATTATTTTAATTGGAAATTGAATTGATATAATTGTACGTTGATTAAAAACAATTTCGATTCGGTGCAAGCCAATTGGTGTGCTTTTATTATGTTCTGCTGTTAGCTTGCCTGAGTTAAGTTAACTACGTCTTATAAGCACCATTGGTAGCGTTGGTCACAACATGGTAACTCGAATCGATTCATGGATGGTCGATTCATAGTAAGCCGTGTTCTCGCAGCTGTTAGTTTTGTTTTTATATAACAAAGCACGAAAGAAATTATTATTTGTATAATCCGTTCCATTTTCATTCATGGAATAGTCTTAATAAATCCAACTAGAGTTTACGAGTTTCATCAAATACAGTAAATTCGCTCCCGCTGCGCAGTCGCGAATCTATCATATGACCTGAAAAAGCTAAAAATGTGCAAAACAATATGACTTTAAAAAAGCTAAATATGATGTAAAAAGACCATTATGACCAAATAACCACATAATTAATTAATCATACAAAGTTTTAACAATATTTTAATGCTAAATCGTGTTTTAACAGTTTTTTATGGCATGAAGTCTTTAAAGTTAACAGTGCTTACTTTATTGAGAGGAATGTTAGCAGAAAACATCTCGCACAGGTTTCTCTAATAATAACTAGGCGCATTCCAAATATAATATATAAACAAATCAGACATTTAGCTATTCTGAATACTAGCCTAGATCATATCCACAGATGTAACCGAAATGTAACGTTAAATTGCGAAAACATGCAGAATATAATCAAAACTGCAAATAAGCCATCATATGACTACGGGTACGCCGTAGCTTAGTTGTTGCACGCGGGTCGCGGGTTCGATCCCGATGAGGTCGTGGGATTTTTCTTTCTTCCTTTATCTTAGTTATACCTCTCTCTTTTAGGATCGAGTTTTTCAATTAGCCTAATTCTTTTGGTGGCACTATGGCCCTGGGGTCTACACAGCCTCTACAAAAATGAGTACCAGGAGCAATCCTGGGGGTAAAGGCGGCCGGTGCGTAAAGGGCTGACAACCTTACCACCTTCTCGTGACGAATGTATAAAAACTCTGGGTGATTCAAAGTCATTCCCTCCCTTCATAGAGACGCTCTGCGGCTCACGCCACCGGAGCCTCAAAGGACGGCGACCTGTCGGGAGAATAAATTATCTTTGAATTACATACATACTTTTTTGACCAGACAGGGACATGAAGGGGCTTCCCGGATGGGTGATCAGCCCAATGCCGGGGCCACCTCCGAGACAACACGAACACATAGGACGATAAACTCCAGTCGCACACACGATCACTCTGAACAAGGCGAGGATGGGATGAAGTTGATAATGATTAGACTTCGGATTTTAGGTAAAAACCTATTTTAATCCTTAAGTGATATATGGACGAAAACTTGTATATGCATGTTTCATAATTGACTATGCCTAAAACTGATAATTTTATAGGACGTAAAACAGCCTATTTTTACGTTAGAGCCTAATATTGCCCTTTTGCTTGTTTTTCCTCTAAAGTTCAAAATAAGTAATTTTTTTTTTTGTTATAAATTCTAGCATTTATTTTCAGTTCGTACTAAATTTTTAGCTCGGAATGTGCAGTACATGACACATTTGTGACGTGGTTTCGTCTTTAGTAGAAAAATTTCTTGGAATTCCCAAGAAAATGTAGTGTTTTTCTCCCGACTCCCACATCCAGTCCAAAAAAAAAAGTAGTTCTCTGAATCACTGAGGGGTTCAAGGGGTTGAATATGCTAGTATGATATGCGTAGCTTCTGGGCGCAGGGATTAGGTTTTCACTGTTATGGTAGTAATACAGGCCCTAGTAATAGGTCTATATAATTCTGTGTACCATAGGCCTATATCTGTGTTTTATCATGATTATTGATTAATGGTGACTTCAATAAATATAATAGGCCTATTCTGCATTGCAATTGAGATATTTCAGAAAATTGGCAACTTAACGGTTTTATAAGAGACTATTTTACGATTTTTAGAACCTATTTTCCAATTTTTAGAGCCTATTTTAGGTACCTAAAACAGCATTTTTAGCGACCTAAAAGTCCGAAGTCTAATAATGATATCCGGAGACCACGAGGGCCTAAAGTTACCCGACATTCGTCCCACAGTGTGTGTGGAAAAACCCACCTATCTAACTTGTTCCTTCTGCCTGCTGACAGTTGGTTCACGGATAACAAAAATGCGGATAACGAATAATTTTATCGGTGACAACTTTGCAACTGGAATTTGTGTGACCTTCATTTTGTTGGTCAAGAAGAGCGGAAGTCACTCTTGATTTTAGCCTACTTATTACTGGATCCAAACAACATCATAGTTATGCTTAATCCAATTAGACTAGGCATGGTACTTTGCAAGGCAGTCCTAGGGATATGTGGGGATACTTACATTGTGGGCAAAAAACAATTGTCGTGTTCAAATAATAATAATAATAATAATAATAATAATAATAATAATGTTTTATTCTACCTGAAAAAGTTAAGGCCGTCTTCCACTCAACCAGGAGAAGAAGAAAAAAAAGAAATAATTGATTGTAGTATAAGTGATCTTATAGGCCTAAGTAATATTACAGAAGAATAAGATAAGTTTTCTTCTTCTTCTTCTTTATCGTAGTTTCACCTCTCCCTTTTAGGATTTAAGCGACCCAAGCCGCCCGGGCCTTACAGGGCCGCGACCTGTCGGGAGAGGGATTATCTTTGGATCACATACATACTTTTTTGACCAGACAAGGACATGGAGGGCCTCCCCGGATGAGTGATCAGCCCAATGCCGGGGCCACCTCCGAGAACACATAGGACGAGACACACCATTCACACACACACACACTCACGCCAAACAAGGCGAGGATGGGATGAAGATGATAATGACGGCCAGGAATCGAACCCGGGCCCGCTGCGTGAGAGGATTGAGCCACAGCGGTGGACAAGATAAGTTTTAAGATACATTAATAATAGTGTACAGAAATAGACACTTTAGTAATAATTCTTACAATGTAATTATAAGGATATAAGGATATGCAAATTGACATCACTATTTTAAAGTACAGTAAAGTAAAAGTAAAGCGATCCCTATTACAGGCCATGGAGGCCCAGAGGGTTCTAGGAGGTTGAGGCTCCCAGATTTTTAGACATCGGCACATGAAGGTGGTAAGGTTGTCAGCCATACGCACCGGCCGCCTTTACCCCCAGGATTGCTCCTGGTACTCAATTCTGTTGGAAGCTGAGAAGGATTAGGTCAGTTGAAAAACTCCAACGACCTCATCGGGGATCGAACCCGCGACCTTCCGGTTTGTAGCTCAGCGCCTCAACCACTACGCTACGGCGTACCCCCACTATTTTAAAGTAAAGTAAAATAATTATATATATATATATATATATATATATATATAATGTTTTACCGGATTTTGGCTATACTTAGTGTGCTTATTCCAAGTATATAAACAGTTTTTGTCTACCAGCTCTACTTTTATATAGATTTTATTCGTGAACTCTTAGTCTAGCGAAACAAAATCTAGCTTGGTAATATAGCTAGTAAAGGTTCTTGACCATACTTCGGACACGTAGGACGAAAACTGTACAAAGTACAGAAACACTAAAACCTGGATTATTTTCTGGCCCTCAAATCGACAGCTCATAAGTCATAAACGACCGTACAATATGTGATAATATCAATTTTTTGAAAGACCTCATGTTATATTGTTATTGTAATGTTAATGTGTTGCTTTTCTCTTCACATGATTTAGAAGCTACAAATAGGTAAACTGATATAACAAAGTGCCAGAATGCTTTTATTGAATCATTAACATTGCAATTATGACATGCAGAAAATAAGTTATTTTTTAATCGATTCCCGAGTTAAGCTCCAGATCGATTCATTAAGCTGGGCTTACGGAAGAACAAAGGTCTAAAGTTTGAAAAGCATATGTGAAAGAATTTGTGAGTAGTGTTATTTGTCAAAGCTAGCTTGCAAAGCCGTAAATAAACACTGTAAAACAACATGTTGTCATGAGAACTGATTTGCATTTGATATGTGCTGTCTAAAATATTACCATAAAATCGGTGCTAAATTCGGTACCAGTCAACGGATTTAGTCCAAAATCTATGGATGTTATAAATGCGTATACCAAGTTTCATGAAACTTTGAGTTATCGAGCTTACAAACACACGGACGGAAATACATTTCCTGTCCCCCACGCAAATCTTATGAAGTACCATTCTGGCACTTAATAAAAGAAAGGCTATATAAGAATGATTAAAAGGTTTCTGACAGGTTTTCTTGGTGCATTTGTATAACCTTCATGTAGCGGTTGGAGAGCTGACAAGAGGTAAACAAAGCTGTTTATAGGCATCGCTGCGAAATCACCCCTTTCACCAATCCTCGTGATTGATGACAATGCATGCAGTTGTAATTTATTACAGTTTAATTTAATGCAAAATACTGTAATTGGAAATGTACCGATACATTCGCTCACGTTTTCCTCTAATTGATGAAGCTGATGTACATCAACTGTCTAGAGCAGTGTTTCTCAAGTGGTGGTATCCAGACCAAGGGTGGTCCTGAAACAACTTTAAGGGATCTATTGCATTAATTACAGCTCTCTGAGGAGGAACAAGATGAACTTGTTGAAGTTGCTTGTAATGGCTCGTTTAATATTATATATACACGAGTGTATATATATTATTTTTAATTTTACACTTAGTCTTGGGTGAAAGTATTTTATGAGTAAAAGATAATAGGTGAAAAGGCATTCAGATATCTACTTCCGTTTTGTAGCACGTATCTTTGTGAACAAATATTTTCAATTTCGTGCTTCGTTTCCTGAAATAAATTTTAAAAAAATCAGAAATCGCCTTTATGTAAAAAAAAAAAATAAAAACCTGATTTAAAGCTGAGCATATCAGATACTGAACCAGATGTCGAAAGAATTATTGCCCCATTATACCATCTTGGCCATCTCGCTCAGTTTAACGGTCTAGTTTGATAAGCATATGTGAAGGAATAGTGTTATTTGTCAAGGCTAAATTAATGTATTGGAACTTCCAAAGTCGTATATGAACACTGTAAACAATATGTTGTCATGGGAACTGATTTGCATTTGATCAATTCTGTCTAATACAATAAATTGGGCATTATTCCGATACCAGTCAATCTCTTTGGTCCAATGTCAATAGGCTTCTTTCCATGGACGTTATAAATGTTTACACAAAGTTTCATGAAAATCGGATAAAACGTATTTGAATTATCGCGCATACAGACACACGGACGGACGGCCGGACGGACAGACATTTTCCTGTCCCCCCACACAATCTTATAAAGTACCATTCTGGCACTTAATAATAGAATTACAATATCAGAATTTCATCTGGTAAATTTGTTGTGAAATTTATAAGCCCCAGCACAGGTCTCTGTTTGAAATGACATTCATATTATTTCATTTTGCATCTGCACCTACTTTTCTATTGTTTCATTGGGTAACAAACGGGTGGTCCTGAAACTGAAATTAATGTACAGAGATTTATATAATATATTTAAAAATGTTGAAGGTTGTCTTAAGGTTGTCTCTCTTTTGAAGTATCACCGTTAAAGTTATATATTATATATAATGTTAATTCAATTTCATAGTTTGTTAATAGCTGCAAAATTACTTCCAGTCCTTTTATATTTAATGTGTTGTTCTTTTACTAAATTTCAAGTTACCATATATGTTTTTCTAGATACTTCACTTCTTGTACCACTCATTCAGTATTAATGTATTAATTATTGTGGCCGTTGGTGACCCTGGTTGTTAAAAAGCTATCTTAAATTAATTAATTAAAAAAATCATGGACTTTCATAGCCCCCTTGAGAGCTAATACCGAATGTAATCTCCATACAGGAAAAGAGTGCGTGTTACGAAGTAAATAACACTTCCTGAGGGTATTGTAGTGGCTAACCTTGTGAGATCTACTTTCCCCAGGAATCATGTCTTCCCTATCACCATGATGGCATCAAACTCTGACTAGTCTTACGACATTCATAAATCCTCCGCGGAGGATCTTTAACCTCTATGGTAGGGCACACCAATAGGAGATTTTAGTACCTACATTAATTTTGTTACGCTTATTTTCCGTAGGGACAAGTGGTAGCCCATCGCCTCTCAACTCTCACAGAAAACTAAGGTATTAGCCTACTTGAAAATTTTGTCCAGAGGTTCTAATTTAGGCTTGGAGTTATTTTATTTACCGTAGATCTACGACCACGGGCCCCCCAGTTTAAAGTTTCTCCCGGAGGATTCCTTGCCCAGGATTTTTACGTCCTAAAAAATTCGTTTGACCGCGGCCGGGTTTGATCCCGCGACCTTCAGATCTAGAGGCGTACACGCTACCTCTATAATACTTAGGACATTAGGACTACTAGGATACTCACCCCAAATTCAAGACCTAGTTTTCCTGCGATTTTTCATATTCAGAGAGGCAAACAATCAGACTCACACATACTCACTTTTTATGAAATTAATATTTTGAATTGAGAAGACCTTCCGTTCACTCCTCTCACACAGCGGGCCCGGGTTCGATTCCTGGTGGTTTTTTTCTGGGGTTTTCCCTCATCTGTGAAACAAATATCGGGTAACTTTAGGCCTTTGTGGTCCCCGGATATCATCTGGCCGTCATTATCATCTTCATCCCCATCCTCGCCTTGTTCTGAGTGTGATGGTGTGTGAATGGTGTTTCTCGTCCTATGTGTTCGTGTTGTCTCGGAGGTGGCCTCGGCATCGGCCTGATCACTCATCCGGGGAGGCCCTCCATGTCCTTGTCTGGTCAAAAAAGTACGTATATGATCCATAGATAAACCCTCTCCCGACAGGTCATTAGTTAAGCCTTTCAACCAAGTTATTTTTAAAAATATGTTTATTTTGCGAAATTAATTTGTTTTTCATTGTAAAAACAACTTAAAATATATTTTTATAAAAAATGTAATTGTATCTAACTAAAAAACGCTACAATGAAATCTGAGGGCTCAATTTTATAACAAAAGAAAAAGTCGGGGGAGTACTCATGTAGGGAGACTAAGAGGCTAACTTTTAATTGGGCAGAGGAAGTTATGTGAATTTCACATCAGATTTTTAATTTCGGTTTTGATCTTAGATATTATGTTGTATGTTTTATTAATTTACTAAATTTAGTTTCATTTGACTTTGTCTGTTACTTAGATGTTTAATGACAATAAAATAGTATTATTATTATTGTAATCGAACCAATCAATGAATGACGGAGTTCTATGAAGAAGCAGTCGGACGGTAGGCCCTATTCCTCCATGGGATGAAGCATGACGAAGTTTACTTTTAGTTTCGGTAGAGATAATATTTGTGTAGAGCAGAAGATTGCATTGGTGTCGAACTCAGGCTGGACAGGATGAGTGCTACTTAACTGTTACCAGCTCGCGTGAGGACATCCATGCTTTTCACGGGCTACAGAATGCCATCCGTAACGTTTTTGTATCGTGTCGGTGAACTTCAACATGCGGCAGCGTGGGCCATACGACCCAATTTTCCGTATGTGCAAATAGAAAGAGAAAGCAATCCAGAAATGCAAACTTAACCACATGTAAGGTGGGAGAAGAATTAATTCAATAAAATGCTGTGTCTAAACTTTCCTAACTACCATCCACACATGTTTTAAAGAGCCACGTCTCACGAGAGGAATACTTTAAGTTTGTAACATTTAGAAACAATCACCACTAGTGCTAGGCTTTTGATGACCTATAGGTAGGGACCTGCAAAATTCGCAATTGCGATAACGCGATTTTATTCGCGAATTTTAACGTTTTCCCATTAAAAACGCGAATTTTAGCGTTTTCCTTAAAATACGCGAATTTTAAGGTTTTAAAAATTAAAACAGCGATTTTTACATTTTGACGCATTCCTGAGTATACAGTCAACTCCCGATTACCAATGGGTGGCTTAACCATTCACGAAAATTAGATTTTCCCGCACTTATTTGAAATTTCCTGCACTTAATTTTGAATTTCCCACACTTCATTTCGAATTTCCCGCACTTTTATTTTGTCAGATTTTTAATTTCCCGCACTTAATTTCGTCATATGCACAAAATGGCTACCAAGTGCGGCAAATTCGAAATTAAGTGAAAGAAATTCAAAATCTTGCACCTGATTAATTCTAACATTTTAATTATCTGTGTATTTCAAGTATTGGGTGCATGTCAAGGTTCCAATTAACTTTGATAACCGAGAGTTCAGTGTAGTTTTAAATGATCCTCCTACAACAATGTTCTGACTAACAGAAGAAAATACTTGAAAAAGAATTTGGCTACAATGGTTATTTTTTTTATTTGAAAGTTAAATAACCTAAGGTATCAGATACTTGCTCCAGTGTTTGATTTCTAGAAATTATTCTTTAACTCAACAATTAGTAAAATTGCATTAAAAGTAACACAGATTTTTGGAGAAAATAACTCTACTTTTGGGAAAAATAACACCGCTTTTGGTAAAAAATAACTCCACTTTTGGGGGAAAATAACACCACTTTTGACCAAATAATAAACACACCTTTTGCATGTCTCTACCTATAGGCTAAATCAACGAACAAAGAATCTATAACAAGGTGTTTAAAACCTGAAGTCCTTAAAAAATTCCCTAAAATTTATAAAAATTACTTAGGCCTGAAGTAAATGTTATATTCTATATTAGTGGGAAAAGAGGGTTTGAACTTTTTGCAGTTGTTTAGATTACTTCCTTATCAATGGCAAGCTGAAGGAATATTATCTATTTTATGGAACCCGAAGGTTTATTGCCGCGCTTTCCCGAGCCCGCCATTCAACCCTATTCTGTGCTAACTCCATCCAATCATCCCTCACAAATCCTACCTCTCTTAAATCTATTCTAATATTGTCCTTTCACCTACGTCTAGGTCTTCCAAGTGGTCTTTTCTCTTCGGGTCACCCAGTCAATACTTTTGAGATAGGCCTATGTATTTCCTCCCCCATATCTATTCCATTTTATCCTCCGTGATTTAATTACCCTTACTACATCCGGTGAAGACTACAGGTTATGAAGCTCGTCGTTATGCAGTTTTCATTTCTCTTAGGCCCAAATATTTTCCTAAGCTCCCTGTTTTCGAACTCTCTCAGATTACGTTCTTCCCGAAGAGTAAGGGGACATGTCTCACATCCATAGGTTACAACCATAGGTACAACCGGCAGGATAATTGTCTTATAAATCTTTTATAATAGTTATTTAGATTGGTAATTTTAATGAATATTTCCATTATTGAATTCAAATACTGAACCAGCATAGAAAATTGTATACTACAGTAGGATATAGTTTATTTTATATTTGTATAACATTTTGTAAATGTTGTAGGCCTATATATAAATTATTAAGTGCCAAAATAGCGCTTTATGAGATTGCGGGGGGAACGGAAAAATGTCAGTCCGTCTGTCTGTTAGCTCAAACTGATATGACAAAGTGCCAGAATACTCTTGTTTAATAGGTGATAATTGCAATTATGATATGCAGAAAATAAGTTCTTTTTGTAATCTATTTCAGAGTTAAAATCCTGATCGATTCATTAAACAGGCTTACGGAAGAACAAAGGTCTAGTTTGATAAGCATATGTGAAGGAATACGTGGGTAGTGTTATTTGTCAAAGCTGTATTGCAACTTCCAAAGCATTATATATGAACACTGTAAAACAATAGGCCTATGTTGTCATGAGAACTGATTTGCATTTTATACAAATTAATAGATACTTTCTAATATATTACCATAAAATAGGCACTAAATTGGGCATTACTGAGGTACCAGTCAACCGATTTGGTCCAATATCAATAGGCTTCTTCCCATGGACATTATAGATGTCTGTACGAAGTGTCATGGAAATCTGATAAAGCGTAGCCAATTTGAGTTAGCCTATCACGCGTACAGACACATGGACAGATAGACGGACATTTTTCCCATCCTCCACACAATCTCATAAAGTACCATTCTGGCGCTTAATAACGGAAAATAAGATTACTTAATAAATACTCATTTCTTAAAGAACATAATTTATTTTTAAATTGATGCTGTTTGAATGTGCATTGATTAAAAAGGCAATTTTCAAAGTAGAAGGAAGCCATTAATCACTGCACAATGATACTACGATGGATCAGTAACGAGCTGACGTTTTACCCGGTAGATTTCATCCTTGCAAGTTAAGCGTTACTGCTCAGTATCTGGGGTCGTATGGATGGAATAGTTGAACCAATCCAAACCTCTTCGTGTATTACTGAAGAAAATATTAGTTTTGAATAAATTTTAAAAGAAATCTTATGTTAATTGCATGCTTTATCCACACAGTAGAATATTAGCATACATTATGTAAGTTATTCAAAGAAACGCGGAGTTACACAGCTTAAAGAATTTCATGGGAATAACAGAACAATAACAGCTGATATCATATCGTATGTTAAATTAAACAATTAATACGATGTGTGTGTGTATGTAACATTTACCTGCCATTTTATTATGACGAAAGTTGCAATCTGTGTAGGCCAAGGACAAGTGAAACGCATGTCTACGCATGCGTGTAACATCAGTTTGACAGATTGAGCGTGCCCTTCAAATCAGTTTGACGGGTTTCAAAACTGTTTCGAAAAACCTGTGGGAACACATGAAACTTAGAGGAAATCGCTGCACGGATGTAAAAAAAATAGTTGTGCGCGTAGTCCAAACTGCACCAACCAGTTCCAAACTGCTGCGCTTTGCAAATAAAAAAAATTAATTAATTTTAAAAAAAAAGTGTGCGTGGAACGTCACGCGACAGAAGTAAAACTTTATTTTATTTTTTCAATTTTTGATTATTGGATTTTTTCAATTTTGCATTATTGGACTTTTTAATATTGGGTTTTTGGACTTTTTAAATTTTGGATTTTGGACTTTTTTAATTTTGGATCTTTGAATTTTTAATTTTGGATTTTTTTAATTTTCGATCTTTGAATTGTTAATTTTTTTATTTTTAAACTTTTTATTTTTTTATTTTTAAATTTTTTATTTTGTTATTTATTAAATTTTGGATTTTTGGATGTTATAATTTTTTATTTATTTTTTTTTAATTTTGGAAATTTGTATTTTTAATTTTGGATTTGCGCGGTAATGAACCTCCGTGTTTCATAAAATAGATAATATACCTTTAGATTGCTTAGGAATTGTCTATTGCCATTGAGGAAGTAAGCTTTGAAAAAATTCCTTTGATTACTGTGCAGTCCGCAACGAAACAAGTCGGTTTTGAGTGTGACTGATTTCGTGACGGCTTTAGTGTGACTGATTTCGTGACGGTTTTAGTGTGACTGATTTTCCCGATTTACCCTCTACCGCCACTAAAGAAGTTTTACTTCAAAAATTAATTAATTAAAAAAAACTCATCTCACACTTTTTTAACCCCAGAACTCCATTACCTGCAGACAGTCCATTTATGTGATAAGAGGAAGTGTTTGTCTGACTGTGTTTGTTCGTGAGCGATGACAATCCAAATCTACAGTTCGCAGAGATCTGACATTTTTAACACAGGTAGACAGAAGGGGCAGCATGTGGGTAGGCCATACATTAATCTTACAGCTTTTTTCTGCAATTTGAATAGCCTTATTACAGAGGGCTGATGGCCCCAGAGCAAAGTTCCATATGTCAAGTTTTTAAAACACCTAAGCTAACACAATATGTTCTCAGTCGTCTTAATAAATAAATTTCTGTGCACATCTTGGATGCCAAGCGATCTATATGTCTGCTCCAGTCTAATCTAGCATAAATTGAAAAACCCAAGAAAATTTACAGTTTCAATATTTAATTGTCCTCCATTACCGTACCCTGTTCGCAATTAAAGTATTTTAAAAGTAAACCACTAACCTTTTGACCTGAAATTTTAGATTTTAGATTTTTAATTTTAAGAGCCTATTTCATGATTTAAATACAATTTTTAGAGACAAATAAAAAATGCAATTTTTAGATACTAAAACCGTGGTTTAGTTGTAAAGAAGCTAGGAGAGGCTCGCCTTAGCGTTACGCTGAAACAAATAACCGTATGAGCATTCCCGCTAATGCAGCCACTTACTCTGAGACGTCATGTGAGAAAAGAAAATTGTAATGTCCATGCTTACGGTAGTGAAAGTCATGGGGTTTCACTTGCATGTATTGATATATCACTATTACAAACATCGAATTAATTCTGTAATGACGAGTGATAATATATGATTCTGCAAAAGAAATACTGTAATCTTGGGGACAATGGCCCGAGTGATGTTTATCGTTCCTGAGCTAAAATGTTATTTATTACCCCGCGACTTCGCCAGCGTTTATTACGGGTAAATCAACACTGGGATGTAGCCAGGTTTTTCGTTCGGGAGGGGCCCACAGGAGGGTCTGCTGGGGGTACTTCCCCGATTCTTTTTGTAAAATTAAGCCCTTTAATTTATTTTTACGTCTTTTTTCAGTTACAGACAATATAACTTTTTAAATATCTCACATCTTTTACCGTTCCAAAATAATAATATTTTGAATAAGAGGCTTTAAAATAAAATTTTAAGCCTAATTAGCCTTCTGTTAATCTAAAAATGCTTTTACTGTAAAAAAAATTATAACACTAAATTAGAAGCATACATTATTTAGTGAAATTTTCAATATATATTCTAGCACTTGATTTCTTTTTAAGCTACATTGATGGCAATTTCAGGTACTGTATTTTCAAATATTGTATTTAGAAACCATTCTTATCTTGGTTGTTGATTTAATATGGCATGACCCTTTACTTAATATTTGTCTTATAGTCTTAAGTCTGACATGGGTGTGTAATTTATCTATATTTTACTATCTGACTCTCTTTATTGCATTATTGTAAATGCGCAATGACAATAATAAATATTATCTCTTCTATGTATAAAAGGCTTTGTCCTTACTGACAGAGAGTCAACGTAGAGCCTAACTATAATAGGTAGAGACTTGGAATTTTGACAGTACCTTCGTTTCATAATGTAAGTGCTCACTAAGAATTGATTTTGTAAAATTTCGATTTTAAATGCCAAAAATTTAATGTTTTCGAGAATATTTAATCCATTTTTACACAGAATTATCAAATGCAAATCACAGTTCCCATGACAACAGTGTATTGTTGCCAGTGGTCAAAGGTGGGTTTGAAAATAAATGAAACGGGACTTTGATAAATTAGAGAAGCTATCAATATAATTCATGTTAAATAAATATTAAAGAATTAAATCCACGAAAATAATGCAGTCACATAACTTTCTCTACCCTGGACGTAGAGAAAACAGTACGAGGTCTGGTAATATGTATATTATTATATCGCAGGTTTTTGGAGAGAGAAGTATGAAAGTGATATTGCTTTCTGTTTAATTTCATCCCCGAAACGGTTTTATGGTGACACGAGAGTGAGAAATAAAATATTCCGCAAAGACAATGTAATTTTATGTTATCGGAATTTCTGTTTCTTCTTATTTGAAGAAGGGGTGTAGAAGCGATGTAATGCATCTATGAGTCATAAAAAGCTATATAAAGCGTTTTCTGAGGGAATAGTTTGAGTGTGATAAGTCGTTCTTCCTCATTTCAAATTCTAAATACATATATAAGGACCTAGAATTTGAAAATCGAAAGTCCTTCATAAGTTACTTTCGAATTACAAAATACAAAAACCGGGCGACGCTGGACCTTTTAAGCTGGTTATATTATAAGGGAAGGTTGTCATCCATTGCTGGATTATCCGTTAGACACCGTAGCATCAGCTATGAGCTCCCACGCAAATTAATTAAAAATTAATTTTATTGTAATAGAAGCTGTTTTCCGCGTATGATTATTAAGTTAGAGAAAAGAATGCTTAATTGACAGGTAAAAAGAGAAAATCCTGTAAGCCATTAACACGTGCAGAATGCGTCTGTCACGGTTTCTAGTGTTCAGTGCATGCTATGGCGTTGTTAGCATCTTCAGCTTATGTTGTTCGACCCAACCATCGGGCTCGAAAGTAACAAAACCTAGCCAATAAAACTAAATTATCACAATCCAACTGTTAGGTCAGGCAAGAAATCTCAGGTCTGAATGCAGTTAGCTAAACGAAGAATGTTAGTCGGCATCATTGTTACATGCAGAAATAAATAAAATCAGGTAAACTGATGAAACAAAGAGCCAGAATGCTTTTGTTTAATCAGTGATAATTGCAAATATGCAGAAAATAAGATATTTTAGTAATCGACTTCCGAGTTAAGCTCCAGATCGATTCATTAAGCAGGGCTTACGGAAGAACAAAGGTCTAAATTGAAAAGCATATGTGAAGGAATATGTGGGTTGTGTTATTTGTCAAAGCGAACTGTATTGCAACTCCCAAAGCCTATATGAACACTGTAAAACAATATGTTGTCATGAGGACTGATTTGCATTTGATAAATTCTAATATATTACCATAAATAGGCACTAAATTGGGTATTATTCCAGTACCGGTCAACCGATTTGATCCAAAATCAATAGGCTTCTTTCCATGGACGTTGTAAATGCGTACACCAAGTTTCATGAAAATTCAATAAAGCGTACTCGAGTTATCGCGCGTACAGACACACAGACAGACGAACATACATTTTCCGTCCACCATACAATCTCACCAAGTACCACTCTAACACTTCGAAATAAATAAAGAGTAAAAAAACACACTCTAACTGAACTATTCCCCTGTTCAAAAAGCCTAAACATTAATTATTATCTTTTGCAATGCACCAACTGATTTTGACAATTTGCTAAAACAAACCAAATGCAGTATTTCGGAAGTATTTCACCGGTTGTAAGTTTTAGTGTCTGTAACAAACAACAGCCAAACACAAACTTTATTGTTTGTTACTAGAGAGGCTAGAGCAACGATTGCCTAGACCAGATGGAACCAAAACAAGTAGCCTGTATTAATAACTTCCGGATACTTTCGAGTAAATACGCATATTCAGTTAACTTTTTATATACTTACTTAATTACTTACTCAATGGCAACAGACAATTCCTCAGCAAGCTAAAGGAATATATCTATTTTATGAAACCCAAAGGTTCATTGCCGCGCTTACCTGAGCCCGCCATTCAACCCTATTCTGTACTAACTCCATCCAACCATCCCTCACAAATCCTACTTCTCTTAAATCTATCCTAATATTGTCCTCCCATTTACTTCTAGGTCTTCCAAGTGATCTTTTCCGTTCGGGTCTCCCCGTTAATATTTTTAAAATAGGCTATCAAAAGTGACTGCCTGTGGCAATAGGTACTATTATATTTGAATTTAGACCGTAGAAATTTAAATAATAACACGAGAAAAAGCAATATAATTTCTGGGCTTGCGATACGGCGATTTTCTATTAATTGGTGTACTGCTTCTAATTGCATTGAATATGATGTATTGCTTTGGGTCTACATCATATATGGGCAACGCCTGGCCCTCGGGCCGGACGTGACCCGCCCAGACTTTTGATCCGGCCCGCGGAACATTTTAAAATCGCGCTCCAAATGTAAATATTTTCGGTTCTCTCCAACTAGAGAGTGAGAGGGGGAAAACAAAAGCCTGAACTACGAAGGTGTTCCTTCCGGTCAGCGCTAGAAAAATGCTGCAATAGGCCTAAATCAAAGTATCGAACCAGACTTACAGGTGAAAATTTGGAAAACACTCTGCGCGTGTGTATTAGTGGGATTGATGCCAACATTGATTATCTTGTTTATCAAGTTCAAGCTTCTCATTAATTTCTGCGTTTTGTAAATAAATGCCTAATCACAGTTCGATATTTTTCTCCTTCATGTATCTTTAACATTATATTTTATAAATATAAAAAATCGTATCAAGATTATTTTTTCACTACTACCTCGTATCTATGGCCCGCGACTTCATAAATATCGTAAAATTTAGCCCGCATCTTTCCAAAGGTTGCCCATCCCTGGTCTACATGGTCATATTGTCTTGTGTGATTGACCTATGGTCTATAATAAGCTATGCCTATTCACTGATTCCATAAAATATTTGTGAAATCAGCTAAACTATATTGCACAGTACCTGTTATATCGAGGAATTGCCACACTTTCCTCTTGTATTGAGCAGACATAAGGAACAAATTGACTGTGACGAGTGATGGATCTAACAAGATGTCTTCTATTAGACTCAGGGAGGCATCAAACAAGAAGTAAATTAAATGCTTCAAAAGCTCAAGGCCTTTTAAAAATCTGATATGAAAAACAAAACCCTCTGCCCAAATAAAAGTTTCGCCTCTTAGTAAAATATATTACGTATTACATTCTCTTCGTGTAAATTGGTTATAAATATGAAGAGAATGTCGTTGCCAGTTCGCATCGCATCCTCGAAGGATACATAACCCAATTACAATCTGATTAATGCACTCACATAACTTTCTTTACCCTAAGCATGGGCATTACACCTTTCTCACTTCACATTCTGATATAGAATATTATAAAGAGCGTGTATTCAGTTGTTTCAACCTGATGCAAAGCTTTATTCTTCAGGTAATACTGATTTTCTCCAAACAGTGGCTTATAATTAATTACCCTTCAGACAATCTTTTAGAAAATAAATGTTTTGAAATAAAATATTTAGCTGTTAGTAAAAGAATCTTATGTAGAATTTAAAAAATAAATTCTCTTAATGTCCCCGGAATGTAGACGTACTTAACCCAAATACAAAATTTTGTTTTCATTCGATTTTTCGTTCCGGAGCTAGGCTGTTCATATGCACACATGGACTTTTTTTTTTAATTTTCGAATTTGGAGGTCGAATAGAATACCTCCTCTTCCTATAGTACCTAACTTTCACAAATATCAATATTTCTGGGCGATTATTTTTCTATAGGCAGAGGAAGTACAAATTGATGTGATAAACTCAAATAACTTTATTTACCCTAATGGGGAATATACCTTTCTCACTTCACACTCTAATGTAGAATAAGAGGCCGTATTCAGTTGTTTCAGCTTCATGCAAGATAAATGTGCTGTCCTCCACTCAAGATTTAAAGCCTGAGTCTGTACAGAAAACATCGGCTGTCTTATAACTTACCTCGAGATAACTTTTGTGAAAATACGTTTAAAACAAAAATTTTAACCCTTAGTTTATGTAGGCCTACAAAATTTTAAGAAAATGTTAGAGTGGGATTCGAGAAAATCGCTATTAATGAACTTATCTTTATGTAAAGTTGTAGTAAAAATAACAGAAACCCAATCTCTGCGTCACGTCCCCAGGAGGTTTATACGACATTCCATTCTCGAGCTATGATTATCATCAGGGCCTGGATTTTGATGACCTAAAAATACTTTAAAAATTAGCTATAAAATGACTTGAAAAATACTGAATAATGACTCAAAAATTAAAAAAAAAATACCAAAAAATGTATGTGAAAAAATCAGATTTGTGTCTATTCTACATTAATGGTTTAGACCCCATTATATAGGCTTGTAATTAGTTAATCGGCACATATAGTTAAATGCAAATAGCAAACACCGTCTTTCAGTATGCAAATTAAAATTATAACAAGATCTATTTAATGATGATTATTTAGAGTTCTCATAATATCAACTGTAAGTAAATGCACAAAAACTCCATATAATGCAAGAAACTACACAAAATGAAAAAAATAATGACTTTAAAATTAAAAAATGATCTAAAAATATGAATGTGGGAATGAACGACCATAATATGGTAAAAAATGACCAAATAATGACTTAGAATTAAAAAAATGACCTAAAAATGCAAAATTGGAAAAATTACTAAAAATGGCCCTAAAAATTGCCATTTTTATAATCTAGGCACCATGACAGAATACCTGCACTACCAGTGGGCAACGTCCATGATGTACCAGTTAAAAGATGGCATGTCATCGAAATCCGGGCCCTGGTTATTATGTACACACATACATGTTGAAAACTCCACATGCAATTTCAGGGTACCACAGAATACTTACTCTATCTACAACACATTTTTGTTGCTTTTGTTACTTAAGGAGGGACATACAGATTTCAGTGAAATTCATAGGTGAGAAATAGGTGAATTTCACTATTTTTTTTCCTCAGCAATGAATTGCTCTCCAATCTTGCAACCTGACATACTCTTTATTGACTACTTCTACAATTCCATATTATTTTTCAAAACTAATCAAACTGTTACAGTTACGGGTAAAAAAGTAAAGTGTTCCCTATTACAGGCCATGGAGGCCCAGAGGGTTCCAAGAGGTTGAGTCTCCCAGATATTTAGACATTCGGCACATGAAGGTGGTAAGGTTGTCAGCCTTACGCACCGGCCGCCTTTACCCCCAGAATTGCTCCTGGTACTCATTTCTGTCAGAGGTTGAGTCGACCCCAGGGCCATAGTGCCACCAGAAGGATTAGGCCAATTGAAAAACTCCAACTACCTCATCGGGAATCGAACCCGCGACCTTCCGGTTTGTAGCGCAGCGCCTCAACCACTACGCTACGGCGTACCCCCCTACAGTTACAGGTACTTATCGTTACAAAATGGCAGCCACGTTTCATGCACTGAAATGCCGTTCCCGTGATAACTTCCACAAATATCAATATTTCTGAACGATTATTTTTCTGTCTATTTGTTAATATCATATGAACAACACTATCTACAATCATTCACTTAACATTAATAGTTTATTTTTTTTAACTATAATATATTAATGAAAAAGATAATTTAAAACAATTGATTTTTTTAAATACTTGTAGTGTAGGTATTCCAAAGATTGTAGATTATGTTGTTCAATATGATGTTTGCAAATGGATAGAAAAAGGAATCACTCGAAAATATTGCCCTTTGTGGAAGTTATCAAGGAAACGGCATTTTAGTGCAGGAAATGTGGATACCATTTTGTGACGATAATTACCCGTAACTGTAACGGTTTGATTCGTTTTCAAAATAATATGCAATTGTAGCAGTAGTCAATAAAGAGTGTGTCAGATTGCAAGATTGTAGAGCAATTCATTGTTGAGGGAAAAAATAATTAAATTTACCTATTTCTCATCTATGAATTTCACCCAAAGATGCATGTCCCCCCTTAACTTAAGAATGTCTCTCCAGTCCAATAACCGATTTCGGATTTGTTCTAAGATCATTGCGTCACTTTCTCTTGATCATAGACAATGTTTGGTGAATTGACTTTGGCATTTTATTCAATTAATTTATTCTTGTTCATCTACCTGTTTGTCCCCGATCTGGTATTCACCTGGTAGAGTGAGGGAAACCTCGCGAAAACCTCACTCAGATCTATTGCTATGAAGGACTGTAGCACCTAAGGTAAAAATTGAACCATGCACATTACACTAGAATAGAAATTACCTACATGAAGCACCATAGTCATAACAGTGATGTCATTAAGTGATTGTAATGGTAGTTTAAGATTTCTTCTACACCGGTAAATACAGTAGAAGTCCAATTACTCGAATTAAATGGGACCATACTCGATTTGGATAATAAAATTTCCGGATAGTTGGCTAAATCATAAAAGAGTCATTTCTTTAATATATATATAACAGGGTGGTCCTAAACTATATGTAAAAAATGTAAATGTAGGTAGAGGGGACTTAAATAAGCATATTTCGTATAGGAATGTGTGTGCGGTAATGGCACATTAAAGCGCTAGCTTGTGAAGCAGTATGAATCACAGAAAACTGAAAAGACAAAAGAAAACAAAATAATATAAAAAAGTTTATTAACAGTTTACAAGAGGTGCTCGAAAGGCTTTTAATAATTTTTTGTTTTCTTTTGTCTTTTCAGTTTCCTGTGATTCATACTGCTTTACAAGCCAGCGCTTTAATGTGCCATTACCGCACACACATTCCTATACGAAATATGCTTATTTAAGTCCCCTCTACCTACCTTTACAATTTTACATATAGTTTAGGACCACTCTGTATATATATATATGTGTGTGTGTGTGTGTGTTCTGCGGGAACTCGGGGGTACGCAAACCCCTTACAGATTTTTCCAGTTTCATATGGGAGAAAATAATTATTTTCCACAATTTTGAAATCTGGAAGAATTTGTGCCAAAAAAAATAATAAAAGCTGTTAAAAGCATTGTTTGCAATAAAATATCATTTTTAGTTTTACGTTCGTTATCTATAGCTCCTGCTACAGCAGCGTTGTAATGGTAACCATGACTCAACATTCCCATGTGCTCTAAAGTTTGTATAGAGAACTAAAATCATGTACCCTTATATGTTGTACGAACTGACTTTGAATATAAAAGGACTATAAGTTGTATTCCCTTATGAGTTTGTGAAACCCTGTGAGCGTAATTGACAGGAAGAATTAATATGTACGCCTATGAACTGACTCCACCTAAGAAGATTTAAAAGTCATGTAACCTTATGCATATTGTCTGCAATTCAACTTTCTTTTTAAATATGTGGGTAAGTCTGGCAGTGTTCCGTCAAGTCAAAATCAATTGTACCCCTTAAATCTATTTAAAAAAATACTGTATATATACAGGGTGTTAATGAATAACACCGAAATATTTTACCTGTGTATAGAGGGGACATAGACAAGCAACTTTTATTAGGAGATTTTTGCTCTATGCATTCCATTTTTCCTGTAACAGCCTAAAATCACCCAGAGCATGGCCGCCACTGACTTCTAACATTAGAAAAGAAATTCAAAACAAAGGAACTTCGTTGTTAACACTGGAGTTATGAATAAAAATAAACTAATGCAGTGGCGACCAGTCATGTGATTAGTCTGTAAATTTTGCAGATTATGAAAACTCTAACTTATGATATAGTTGTTGATGAATGATTAAAATTTTGATAATATTCAACCTTATCTGGGTCCCTATCACCACTTCAGCCTTCATAAAATAAATACAACACATATATACACATTAAAACAATGTAGTCATGTAGTTTTAAAGTCCTATTTATGAGGTTGAAAAATTGAAACTCACTTTGCCGGTTTTTTAATTTTTATTTTATTATTTTTTAAATTTATTTAAAGGGGGGCTAGGAAACTCGAATCTGAGGTCTTTTTCTCAGGCTACGCTCTTTCATCGTGAAATGCACCTATATACATATATATATATATATATATATATATATATATATACTCACGCACAGGGTTGTTTTAAACGCTTTATTTATTTAATACATTTAACAGTGTTAAAAACTCGATAAAATTCAGCCAACTTAAAATTTATTTGGGTCCATATCACCACTTCAACCTTCATAAAATAAAACACAACACACATATACACATTAAATCAATGGTGTCACAGTATTAAAATTCATATTTATGAAGCTGAAAATTGATTCCAGTTCTTCTGTTTGGGCCCCATATAGAATATAGAATATGCATTTTAGTCAGTATATCAGAAGACAGTGAGAGTTATTTTGATAACTCCTCAAGAACAGAACTGAAGATGGCGCATCAAATAAGCTGAAATGTATATTCTATATGATTGACACATTTGTAGCCGAAACAGAAGAACTGTAACAAATTTTTAACCTCATAAATATGACTTTTAATACTGTGACACCACCGATTTAATGTGTATACAGTATATGTGTTGTGTTTTATTTTATGAAGGCTGAAGTTGTGATACGGACCCAGATAAGTTTTAAGTTAAGAGTATAAAGTTGAATTTTATCAAGATTTTAAAATTTGGTAACCCTTATCTGAAAAATGAAATTTCTTGATACATTTAACAAAATTATTAAGAATAAAAATACGTAATAAATCGAATTAATTTTTTAAAAAAGTTGTCAGAGTTATTAAATATAAGGTTCTAATAATTTTTCTAATACACGAATTTATAAAAAGCATGTAGCGTCTAAAACCCCGTGCACCTGCTAGTTTATCTGAAAAATAAAATTTCTTAATCCCGGTACATTTAACAATATTATTAAGAATAAAAATACGCAATCCATTCAATTAATTTAAAAAACTATGTCAGAGTTAATAAATATAATGATCTAATAATTTTCTCCAAATCGATCAATATTTTCCCATTTAAGCCTAAATAATGCCCCCCACCCCTTCCGTTCCACATATGTTACAATTTTCAGATCTCTGCAACAGCCGTAGATTTGGCTGCCATCACACAAACAGATAAACACTTCCTCTTGTTATATGAACTTGGAACATTATGATATGGTTGTTATAAGTAAAAGCGTCAATGTTAGTAAAACAGAGAGTATATCGCGCCGCTAATCACACAGTCGGATGTTTTTTAGAGCATTGAGAGGAACGTCCTCTAATTGCCGTAGCAATAACTGGGTTAAATTTCAGTTACCTCGAGTGTGAAATATTGAAGATCTTGACAGCATTGTCACTCAAGTGGACGGAATATAATTGGATACGAAACAGTTGTAATGTAGGTCTATGCTTCCACTTTCGATCACAATACATGTTTCATCCCTTACGAGATATAAACAAGTTCTTGATATAGATCTACATATTCCACTCGATAAAATCACTACTTCATTTTAATTCCTTGTCAGTTACATATAGTCCTACTAGCAGGTGCCCGCGGTTTCGCCCGCGATTATTTACTCAACTACTGGATGTTTTGTTTAAATACTTATTTAACAGAAAAATAATTAAAACATATTTATTAAACACTGACATCGTTTTACATAAATGTTCCATCCTATTTTGTCTCCTTTTACATGCTTAGGGCATATGATAAACATCCATATTCTTCAACTAAAAATCTGATGTGAAAGTCACATAACTTCCTCTGCCCAAATAAAAGTTAGCAGTATTCACATATCCTTTTACGGAATCGCAAGACACAATTTTACGCTAATTATCCTATAAATATCTCTTCTTTCAATGATGCGACTAAAAGCGCAAGGCTATATAACAAACTTAAAAAAAAAAGAACAAGTGACTGCAGACTTTCCGCCGTAAAGAATAATTTCCGAAATTTATCGAATATTTCCCTCAGATACTTCTTTACTCTATGCATGGCCAACAATACATCTTTCTCACTTCACATTGTTATATAGAATAAGAGGCCGTGAAAGAGCGCTATTCAGTTGTTCATCACACAAGACAAAATTTCTACAAATAGTGGGTGAACAGTGGATGGCTTGTAACTACCCTCAGAGAATTTTTTTCGAAAAAAAGTTTCAAATAAAAGTTTTAGCTCTCAGTAAAAGGAACATATGTGCAAATTTTAAAGAAAATCGTTAGAGCCGTTTTCGAGAAAATCGCGAAAAACGAAAATTTCTTCATGTAAAGTCCCCTTAAAAATAAGAGAAAATAGTCGCCAATCTTATCCTCACATCTTCAGAAGGTACCTGACCCAAATACGAAATTTTGTTTTCATACGATTTTCCGTTTTGGAGCTAGCTTGTTCACAGATATTCCACACAGACACACACACACAGACACACTGACACACAGACATGTTTCCAAAAATAGTATTTTTGGATTCAGGGGGCCTTGAAACGTGTATATATGCTAAAAACTCAACTTCGAATTTTGGGGTCGAAAACAATACTTCCTCTACCTATAGTAGGCCTACCTATGGTACGGGCAGAGGAAGTAAAAATACAAAGCCTACAGCTATGAATAACGTATCAGTGGATAGAATTTTTTACCGTCTTCTGATATGGCATATTCGTTGGCACACACTCAGACTGAAAGAACTAAAAATGCTGTCCCTGCAATACTAACTCTTTTTCTACATCAAAATGTGAAGTGAGAAAATGGTATTCTCTTTGTCCATGGTAGAGAAAGTTATGTGACTGCACCATATTGTGCATTATTTTGATGGATTTCATTATTCATTTACACCAATGAATTATATCGACAGCTTCTCTAATTTGTCAAAGTCCCGTATCATTTATTTCCAAAGCTACCTGTGAACATTGCCAATAATACACTGCCGTCATGAGAGCTGGACATGGAATTAGATTTGGATTTGATAATTCTGGGTAAAAAGGTATTAAGTGTCCTCGCAAACATTTGATTTTTGGCATTTAAAATCAAAATTTTTCAAAATCCTTTCTTAGTGAGCACCTACATTATGAAACGAAGGTACTGTCAAAATTCCAAGTCTCTACCTGTTATAGTTTAGTCTCTACGTTGATTCCTGTCAGTCAGTCAGTCAGGACAAAGCCTTTTATATATATAGAGATTAGCTTAAATTTATATTTAAAATTTATATTTATAGCTTAAATCATTATATTTATTAACACCTAAATCACGTGGACTACATACCACGATTAGATAGCATCGCCTGGTAAAAGCGACCTCAGATTCGAGTTCCTTGGTCCAGAAAACCCCTGTATAGTGAGTTTCGTCCAAATAAAACAATGTTTGACCATATTAGGGCTTACAACATTCAAGCGATCGCGAAAGTTTAATTTCCAAGGTATGACAAAAATAGGCAAAGCCAACTGTAATTGTCAAACTTCCATTTAATTCAATTCCAAACCCATCTGAAACCCACTGGCAACAATATGTTTTAATGTCAAATGTGATTCGGATTCGATAATTCTGTGTAAAAAGGGATTAAGTATTCTCAAAAACACTTGATTTTTGGCATTTAAAATCAGAATTTTTCAAAATCCTTTCTTAGTGAGCACCTACATTATGAAACGAAGGTGCTGTCAAAATTCCCAGTCCAGGCCTATTATAGTTTAGGCTCTACATTCATTTTCTTCCAGTCATTAAGCCAGGACAAAGCCTCTTATAGCCTATATAATATTTATTTAAGAGGTTTATCCTGACTTGATCACTATATTATAGAGATGATTTAACGATAAAACGTAAAGATCAACGTTTCAGTTGTCAACATCCCTTTTTTCTTAACTAATACAAAGCCCACAGTAATGAATAAGATATTAGTGGATGGGATTTTTTACCTATTTCTGACATGGCATACTCAGTTGACAATAAAACACGTTGCTAGTTACACTGAATTAAAAACATGGAATTCACACTGCATAGTAATGAAGCCAATATACTGTATCCATGACAACACTATTTTTGTAATGTACATATACGTAAAGGAGGTTTGGGAGGTCACATGAAGCTGGGATTTGTCGTTATCGTTCACATTTGAGTATCTGTGGACATAATTTTTCTTTCTTTCTTTCTTTCTTTCTTTCTTTCTTTCTTTCTTTCTTTCTTTCTTTCTTTCTTTCTTTCTTTCTTTCTCGTAGTTTTACCTCTCCCGTTTTAGGATTACGCACCCGTATACAGGGAGAGAGATTAACTATTGATCACACATATTTAAATTTGTGACCTGAAAGGACATGGAGGGCCTTTCTGGGCGAGGGATCTGCTCAAAGCCGGTGTCACCTCCGAGACAACATGAACATATATGATGAGACATAACATTCACACACACATTCACTCTGAACAAGGCGAGGATGGGATGAGGATGATAATGACGGCGAAGTGATATCATGGGCCTAAAGTTACCCGACAATATTTCTCTCATAGGTGAGAAAAACCCCACTAAAGTAACTTATCCCGATCACATTATCGTGTACTAGAAGCACTGACCGATGGTGTCCACTTAAAAGCTTCAAGACAGCCACTTGTGAATGAAATGTGATTTTTTCATCCATAGCCCCTGCTAACTTTAGGTATGCACACCTCACGTCATTATTACAGCAGCAGATATTTTACGTTCTTCAACTGTCCCAAGAATGGGAGTAAAAGCAGACGAAGTTCACACTGGCAATGTGAACCACTTGGAGGATGGCCCGTAAAAGAGAACAAAATACACATATCTTTCTATACAGTGATATCTTAATGTAAGTAATTACTACTTAATCAACAATACTGATAAAATTATATAAGATGATAATCAGGGCCGGGTTTTTTGTTATTAACAAGTGCGAAATGTTACGGAGAGATGCAGCAAGAAGTACATGCACGATTTATCACAAATGTAACTGATTTATGCCTGTAATTATGTAAAGAATTTTCACGAAAATTGATCATTTCTGTGAAATTCTACATTTTTACGAAACGAAAAAGGGCATTTAAAAGAAATATTCGTTTTGAAGATGGTGGCTGTGAAGGAACGAGAATTCATTTGGAAAGGTACATTAAACCGAAAGTATACAGTATGTATTATTCTAGATAGATATATAAGCTTTCATGAACCACAGATTATTGTCTCTGTTGGACATTACATTAAAATATTGTAGGAGAAAAATTCCTCCGACACTGGGACTTGAACCCAGGACCTTTGGTGCCATCCATCTGGCGCTGTGAATTGAACTCTGGCTTAGCTCAGTTGGTAGAGCATTGGCGCGAATAGCCAAAGGTCCTGGGATCAAGTCCCAGTGTCGGAGGAATTTTTCTCCTATAATTTTCTAATGCAATATTCTGTTTTTATGACCTGCAGGACAATTCTTGATAGCTGACAGAGTTTTTCTGAGCTTTTGGAACATTCCATTAGAAATACTTTCGTTTTGAAATTCCTAAAGTATTGGTTGCAATAGTAAAATAAACGAGTGACAAATTATTTTGTATACAGTTTTGTTTTTCTAATGCATAAATTAAATAAATATTATTTTAAAAGAATACGGGCACTAAAAGAAATTTAGGCCTATGGCATTAAAAATTACCACGAATTCTTTTCACGAAATTTCTACCATATTTTTAACTATAAATACATTTTAACTTATTTTTTGTCGAAATTTTTAAAAAATAAACAGCAAATTATTAAGGTATAATGTTGAGTAAGTAAACTAAGTATTGTGTCTTTCTTGAAAGTTTGTATTGTAATTGTAGTTTCTTAATCCTGGTAGATGGGTAGAGAAGACCTCATGGTCTTATCTTTACGACATTAATAACTAATTCAATTAAATTTTAAAATATCTACTCTTATACAATTCAACGGCACTAAATAGCGAGCTTGCTCGCTCGCCCGCTTCGTGAGACATCGGGTATACTCGGCGATGTTCGTCTCTCGCAGTGTAAACTTTCATTACGACTACAAAATTAGGTAAACCGCTATTATATAAGGCCTAAGTGAAATGAACACAATGAGCAAATATTCTGATTTTATTTTTACTTACAATTTTCATAGCTATGAACCACAAACATTTTTAATAATCTACCAGTGTAAATTTCTTAAAAATCCTGGAGTCAATGAAGCATGGCGGGCGAAGCACCGGTGGCACCAGCAGTAAAATATTGATGGTTTAACTCTTGAAATATCGCTGATAATAATCCAAACAAACCATTCCTTCCCTTGAAACATTATATAATTTCTGAAAATTACACTGAATTGATAAAATAAAATTCACATCATATTCATGTCAATAAACAGTTGAGAAACAATAGGTATTATGTGTTCACAGGTTTCTTTGGAACTGCATAATCGATTCTGATATAGTTTTCCCAGGGGGCGCTTTCATATCGTGGAATGTACTCTAAAGCAGGAATTTTAGCTGTTTCATTAATATTATTAATGGCTTAGTTTATGAATGATTCGCGTGCAAGTGTTAATAAATATAATGCTTTAATAATTATTATACTCTTAATTTTTAATTTTTAAATGAATTATCGTGGGCGAAGTCACGGGCACCTCCTAGTTTTATTACAAATTGAAGGCTACCTATTGCATTCCATGGTCGCACTTGTATTTTCTGAACAGTAGGCCTAGCGTAAAAAGTCCTAAGTTTGCAGGTAGCCTAAACCATTAGGTCAAATATGTACTGGAAGAAAAATGTCGAATTTTTTCCACATGAGAATCAGTTTGTTCAGAAATTTAATTCTTTTGTCTAATAATATAATACTGAACTTGTAAATGTAGGCCTATTATTTTCAACTATTTAATAGTAAGAAGTGTTATAATTTATGTACGTTAACGATTTCTTGTTTAAGAAGGCATGTCTTAGAGTTACTAAACAAAGTTAACTAGTTTTTCAGTGCTAAAATAGCAAATAAATGAAATTTTAATTAGTTTAATGTTTAAACACTTTCCAGGGATGGACCCCCGTTCCCCCTTTCTTGGGGGAATACCCCCAACGCTTTCGACCTTCCCAGAAATTATTTTCTGGGTACGCCATTGTGAGAATAGAATAAAATAAAATAAAATGGTTAATTGATACCATCAGCTCAATTACTTTTATTTTGTTTCCGGGGTTTCGATACTTATGTATCCTCTTCAGGTCATCTTGCTGTGC
This sequence comes from Ectobius pallidus, assembly GCA_964059195.1. Taxonomy (NCBI): domain Eukaryota; kingdom Metazoa; phylum Arthropoda; class Insecta; order Blattodea; family Ectobiidae; genus Ectobius; species Ectobius pallidus. The sequence goes on from CAXKWD010000007.1 coordinate 168,549,827, forward strand.
AGATGTAGACTTGCTATTAGACCTAATTAAAAATTAATACGGCGTTGTGATCTGGTTCTGTTATTGCGATGAAACAATTAAAAGCTTTAAAACGTGTTATTAAAACACTAGCACTCACACATCTCCCAGCGTCTTCTTCTTCTTCTTCTTCTTCTTCTTCTTCTTCTTCTTCTTCGTCTTCTCCCCCTCCTCCGTTGTCTGTTTGCTGAGCATCCACTCGAGTGTGGAAGTAGTATTCAAATTTTTGTAGCATGAACCGTTTGGCTAGAATCGTTGGAAAGAAGCTGAACCAAAAACTGCCACCATCTTGAAACGGAATAAAAAAATAATAAAAATCCTTATACAAACGTCGTTTTTAAAGTAAAATCGGAAGAATGTGGAACAACGCGTTTGGTTAGTTGCTTGTACATCTTCCCTCTATACGCAGGTCAAATATTTCTGGGTTATTCAATAGGTACAATGTACAATGCCGTTTAATTACATGACTAATGCCCGGTTTCTATAAACTCGCGAAATACCTATGGATAAATTATCCAATGGACAGAATTTACACAAGAATAACTTTTACAAACTCAAATAATTTAAAGGTAACAATCACATACACTTGTGGCGAGTTTCTAGATAAATGTCCTCTGGGTAAATATGAAAATGACAGAAAAAATGTTCCTACAAACTCGGGCTTATCTTTCCAAGGGTAAAACGTCGGGTTAATTTATCCTTTCATGGATCAATAGGATCCACGTAGGATCAATAATAATTTAAACAATGAGAATCAAAGCCTTCTGAATTAAATTAACTGTACAACTCCAAGGCCTTGCTCATTATATCATTGTGGGTGAAATGGAACTAATTTGCCCATGGATAATTTACCCATAGGTATTTCAAGAGTTTATAGAAACCGGGCATGAATGCCGCAGTCTTGAATTTCAGTTCTGGACTCGACGCAACACTTTTCCGGCCTCCAAAACTAAACCAAAGCAGACAGCCGCCTAACTAACTAACTAACTCCGTGGCGCTAACATCCCAGAAGGGACTAGGCCTACCACCCGACCGCTGCGTCATCTACCATAGGCAGACGGTAGGATTGGGGGTATGTGGTCAGCATTCCGACACCCACGGCCGTTAATGGTGGTTTCCATGACCGGAGCCGCTACTTCTCTATTAAGTAGATCCTCAATTTGAATCACGAGGGTGAGTGCACCCCTGCCAGACCTCCCTACCTCAGAAAGACAACCTCCTAGGCTGGGGAAATCCACCCAATCTTAGTAGGGTCCCTAGCTCGTAGGCGAATACCGGGTTGGTACCATCACCTGAACAATATCTTTATAGGAAAGCTACGCAATGCACACACAACACATTTGTTAACTTACATTTTATTTGTCAAACAGTCATTATAAAATACCTTACGATAATTCCGTTAACATTCCATGGGATTGCGGATTCTGAATTGAAAATCAGATTATCTGGTGGTACGCTAAAGTGAGAAGTTTTATGATCGCCGCTGGAATGCTCTGAAAAAACCCACGATCACGGCAGCGTGTATTGGAGGTCATCGAGAAAGTTAAGAATGCAAGAGCAACCATCGCTGACGGTAACAAGCACCAATATGTAGAGGAAGCTTTGACTTGGGCGAAAATCGAACCAGAGACCAGATTTGTGAATTGACATCGAGACCTTTCGAGACTCCGGACCATATGCAGTCCCATTCCAAATAGACCAAAATACATTTTGAACGCATTAGCCTAATCATGAAAATTTTCATGGCGATCTCTTTTCCCAGAACTGCTACTTACTCTATTTTACCCATTCCTCTTAGAATTTTCAACCTCAATAGTTGTTGCTAATAATAATAATAATAATAATAATGCGAAATAGTATTAAAAAAATTTATTAATTGACTTCATGCCTTCTTAGTGATGGATAGAAATTTGATTCTTAATCATTCATCAACAGCTATAGTCTATCGTAATTTTCAACCTCAATAGTTGTTGCTAATAATAATAATAATAATAATAATGCGAAATAGTATTACATTTTTTTATTAATTGACTTCATGCCCTCTTAGTGATCGATACAAATTTGATTCTTAATCATTCATCAACAGCTATAGTCTATCGTAATTTAGAGTTTTCATAATCTGCAAAATTTACAGACTAATCACATGAATGGCCGCCAGTGTATTAGTTTTTTTTTTTAATTCATAGCTCCAGTGTTAACAACGAATTTCATTTGTTTTGCATTTTTCAAATTTTGGAAGTCAGTGGCGGCCATGCCCTGGGACTTTCTTGCTGTAACAGGAAAAATTGAATCCATAGAGCAAAAATCTCCTAATAAAAGTTGCTTGTCTATGTCCCCTCTATACACAGGTAAAATATTTCGGTGTTACTCATTAACACCCTGTATACATAAGTATACATTTAAGTAGAATCGTTTTAGACGGCCTGTATGTCTGCTGAAGCTAAAAGGAAAAGGTGTAGGCCTATGTCGTACTTTTGATTTAATTGACCTTCATGGAGTCATGGCATTGGACAAAATTATTCAATATAGTTCACGTATGTAGAAAGCATTTCTCAACATACTACACAGACCGTTCCTCATGGCATCGTATTCAAGCTTTATTTATTATTTATTCTCCAACACAAGGAGCCAGGGGTGTTGTCCCAAAATTCTGACGAGGTATTGACTACTCTTAATTTTAAAAAAAAGGTTATTTTAACTTTTGGCCTACACACAAGTCGTTAATATGAGACATTTATTAATAATAATATTTAATTTCTACAGTTCAGTAAATTCTTTCCCTGACTTCAATAATTCCATTTTAATCGTAACATATGCTATGATACTTGGCTAGAATATTAAGTAATTATTTAATACGATACTAAAAATAAGTAGTCCTAATAAACACATTTAAAATTTCTTAAAATCGTTTAAATGTGATCGTAAATTCATAAAAATTTATGTTCTACGCTAAATGTTAGTTAAAGTCTTCATTTGCTCACGACGCGTTTCGGCGTCAATTCGCCATCTTCAGGTCTTCAGTAATAAAATATAAAGGATTAATAGTACGTTCTAGTTATAGAGAAAGGTGTATGAGTTATATTATAGTTTTACTTACAATACATATCATTTTATCTTAAGAGTAGGCCTATGCGTGTATTATATGCAAGCCGTTTTATAATTTTAGAAATTGAAAAACTCTTCGTACCACACGCTCCGCAAAACAGCTGCTTGTCGGTCTGTTATCACACCGAAAAGTAGCACTTTACCAACCTAGGCCGGTAAAGTAATTTTTACCATACTAGACCGGTAAATTCATCAAGGCAACTAAAGATGCATAACAACCGTAACAGGGTTTGAAACAAAATGCTTGACCATAAAATAACAAATATAAGGCAATATTGTTTCTTTGCGTTAATCAGAAACTTTACCAGGTTTTTCTTTTTACAAAACTCTTAATAATATAATAACAAATATAGACCTAAACCAACATAGCTATATTATTCATAAGAAACCCGCACTGCCATCTACATCTGTATTTCCTTTTGGTTCATAACAGGATTCAGGCGGCTGTGATAATATGGCGTCAACAAATGGCTGATTATGCCTTTTATGGTAGTTATTTATAAGGTATTTTTATTTCATTTCATATAATTTACAGAGCTTGTACTAAAAAATATTGTATGCACCACGTGCGCAAAATCTTTAGCAGACTCACCCAATATTAAATTCGTCCGCTAAAGCATTATTTTGCGTACTTGTTACATAAATAGCTATTGACGATTACATTTTCGTACAAGGACTATAGTAAAACTTAGATTAAAGCCCTTACTATTTTGATTCGACAGTAAAAACTTTTTCAAAATTTGGTTCATGCTGTATAATAATAATAATAATAATAATAATAATAATAATGTCATTAAACCACAATGCCTCTATGGAGCAGAAACACCAATTTTGAACAGGAAAACAGACATTGAAAACATTGAGAAAAAGGAACGCTAAATCATAAGAAAAATTCTAGGCCCAAAACTCGCAGACGAACAATACCGACTCAGGGGCAAACAGAAAATCAAACAATACACAAATATTCACAGTGACATTACAAAACGCAGATTGAGATTCTACGGACACATTAAAAGAATGAACCCAGACAGACTTACAAAACAAATAGTCGAATTCTACGAAAATAGACACTATGAAGTGTCATAACCGATCTGAAACTTGCAGAAATGACATCAGAAGATGTTCAAAACCGGGAATTCTTCAGAACCAAAATTTACAAACGGCAAGTTGTCCAAGACGAAAAACCAAAGAAGAAGGCTGGAACAACGTGGCCTAAAGAGAGAAAGGAAGCCCACAGTAAAAGGATGAAAGAGATGTCCTCAAAGGAAGGCAAATGCACACCTCTGAGTACTTTGCGTAGTCCGGCGTAGTCCTAATGGGCTTATTCGCATATATATATAGCATAATAATCCGCAAAGCCTCATAAACAGTAGCGACTATGAGCAGTTTGCTATGCAGATAACATCTGGTAGCGGGAATACCACTACTTGGCCGAGTTTACATGTGTGAAGCCTGAGGCATGTCCAGTGCTGAGGCTTCATGTAGCCTATGACAATTATCATAGACTATACTACACTACAAAAGTGATAAAAACATGTTCTCTTTTTCTTAATATTCTAATCAGGTCGGACACTCTATATCAGTGGTTCCAAAACTTTTCAGTTCGCGGACCCCTTGAAAAAAAAAATTAAAATTTCGCGGCCCCCCTCTGGGTTTTGAAAAAAAAAAAACTAAATAAATACTGTACTTTGATTCAAATGTATTAAATTCAATAGACAAAATAGCAATATCAGTGGTAACAAACAGGGTTTACTCCTTAATGTGAACAGTGAAGCTGCTTTAGAAGATATGTAATTTGAAAAAATAACGAGATAAGTTATCCTATTTCTTCTTAAACCGCCTGCGGACCCCCGGAGTCAGCGGACCCCACTTTGGGAATCACTGCTCTATAGGCAGTGACTTATGTGTACTGTTCGAGCCGTTTTAAGAAGAGCTCGCCCAAATTATCGTCTATGTAGAAAATAATATAAAAGCATTGTTCCCTAATCCTAAAATCTGTACCTACGCCGACACCGTAGTCGCGTGGATTTTCCCAGTGTTGCCGCTGTCATTCACCACTTCTCAAGTGTACTGGACGGAAGATAAGTGTGAATACGCCTAATTACCTTTCTATTACCTGATTGGCAGATTAGAGAGGATTAGGGTGGCAGCGGGTAGATGCAGTTCCTGAAATTTAAAAAAAAGTGTTCAAGAAGTGGCACCCACAATACGTAACCATTGCCATTAACATTTATTGGAAATACAGTGAATATTACAGTTACATCTGTTCAGGAATCAGCATTATAATATTTTACGGGAATCGTATTCCCTAGTTAAGCAAAAATTGCCTCAACAGCAACATCTGTTGTGAAAAAACAGCGAAGTTGATTATGCCTTTTAATAGTCCTGTCTCAAACTAAAATGTTATTCAAAGAACTCAAGTTCTATGTATTTTATTAATTATACAGGATGTTAATAAATAACACCGAAATGTTTTACCTGTGTATAGAGGGAACATAGACAACCAACTTTCATTAGGATATTTTTGTTCTATGGATTCAATTTTTACTCCTTCTGGCAATTTGTTCTATCAGTTTATCTGATTTATTATTATTATTATTATTATTATTATTATTATTATTATTATTATTATTTATTAACCCATACCAACAATCATTGCACTGCCAATTTATAAAAATTTGATAAAAAGAACACCGCCCGTAGCAATAAGGAGAAAATATGACTGTTAGTTCTCGATATAAGTTGCATAACTTTTCGGTGAAGTTCTCTGTCAGATCACATAAATTCATTACATGAAAACTTGGAATTAAATTGTGCGTATTAAGGAGTTCCTCTTAGTGTTTATCATTCTTGGTATGGTCCTCTGTCTTTGTGAGCAACAGAAAAATTCCAGTACACGTGATCATTAGTATCCTCACACGCTTACTTACTCAATGGCAATGGACAATTCCTCATCAAGCCAAAGGAATATTATCTATTTTATGAACCCGCGCTTATCTGACCCCGCCATTCAACCCTACTCTGTGCTAACTCCATCCACCCTTCCCTTGCAAATCCTACTTCCTTTAAATCAGCGTTTCTCAACGTTTTTGAACCCGAGGACCTCTAAAATATCTAAAAAAATTTACGGACCCCTAATTTTACATCCCATTTTTAAAAGTAGGCTATATGTAGGCCGATATTCTTAATATTCGGGGTATTAATTATAGGTAATTTTAACGAAATAAATCTAAATGTATTTTTTTTAATTCGACGAAAACACAGTTATTGAATTGGAAGTAATCTATTGACAGTAAAATTATATTTTGAACAGACTTTAATATGTATTACCAATTTGATAATATAATTAGGAATTATAACACAGGTTTACCGGTATCAGACACTCGGGCACCTCCAACAGTAAAACCCTTGTTAAGAGAGCGTCTCTAATAACAAATTTCGACAAAGTCTTATTTTTCAGGGTTTTGAATGGAAGAGGGAACCATAGACTCAGTGGCATCAGGGGTTTCAAACTGGGGTTCGTAATTGCAAAAGTAAGGAAACTTGCAATAGGTAGGACCTGTATTTTCGAAGATTTTTAAAAACTTTGATATGTAGTGTCCATTTTATGTTAAAAAATTTTACTTCATTACTTGCTTTATGAATTATGATATATTTTAATTATGTCTGCGGACCATAGGTTGAGAAACGCTGCTGTAAATCTATTCTAATATTGTCCTCCCTACTACATCTAGGTGTTCCAAGTGGTCTCCTCTGCCATGTTATGAATGAAACATTGAAAACTAGTGTAAGAGCTTCAATAAGAAAACGCCTCATCATACAGGAGATGAAGATGAACCCGAGAGAAAGGCTAATCGAGATAGAAGCGTGATTGATTCCAACAACTTTCTCCTCCACACTTTCCCTGCCATGCAATTGCTGAAATATAGATAGAAATTACTTGAACTTTCTGCTATTAGCAGTTAGGTAACTTTGCATATTGCTTTATACGTAATTGTTGCTTTAGTGCTAGAATGCTTGTTTACCGGTGTTTATAAGTGCATCACTGGACGAGATTCTACAAAGCACTTAACGCACGTGTATTGCATACTATTTTTTCTACGATACCGAATAGGCCCAATAAAACATTAATTCCAGTTAAAATAAACGCTAACACCTGTTCAAGATGGCCCTCAAGTTCTAAGGGTAAAAAATCCCTTTAGGCAGGCCTACAGGCTGAGGTAGATTCCGAAGTGCTTTTGGTTTAATTTATTGTCGCTGCGCAGCACTCTTCTTCTTTAGCCTTGGCATGACAAACCCGCAATAATAACTGCAAAAAAGAGGAAAGAACACTTTTTCAAACATTCAAATCTCGCCTTATATGGGAGCCATCGAGAAATTAGTTATTGATTTGCAGAGTACTCATCAAGAGCTTTCCGAAATCTACCTAAAAAGTAAAGTGCTCCCTATTACAGGCCATGGAGACCTAGAGGGTTCCAAGAGATGAGGCTCCCAGATTTTTAGACAGTTGACACGTGAAGGTGGTCAGCCTTACGCACCGGCCGCCTTTACCCCCCCAGGATTGCTCCCGGTACTGTACTCCCATTTCTCTTAGAGGATGAGTCGACCTCAGGGCCTTAGTTCTAAGGACACCAACCTTAAAAAGAATGATTATTTTAATCTTAGTAGCTATCGATATATCGATAACTTCAGCGCAGTCGCATCGTACTTATCTGCTGGATAAATCGTTAAGTCAGTGGGTTTGTTCCCACAGCGATGCCATGTTGTAGGCCTACTGTCGCCCCACGACGTTTGCACACAATGTCGTTTTTCAGCGAACTGTCAATCTGCGCATGCGTCGTAGACAGTAGATGACCTAGCTATGGGAAAATACCTAACATTAAAAATATAAAAAAAGGAATTAAAGACACAGGTAAAATTTAAATGGTAACATTCAACTCTAACTCTCTGTCTTTCTCTCTTCCCCCTCTCTCTCTCTCTCTCTCTCTCTCTCTCTCTCTCTCTCTCTCTCTCTCTCTCTCTCTCTCTCTATCTAGCTATCTACCTATCTAATATCTAAAGGTGATGATGCCTTGTGGCGAGACAGTCTTTCGATTATCGTTTTCTTCATGTTATTGTATGATGTGAACTCTATCTCCTTTCCCACGTTCTTGAAGACGGCTTCCCTAGGACGCCCTTCGGATACTTTCCTACTAGTTTTCCTTCGAATGATTATATTTCGTGTCTATAGTAATGAATAACTGTACGTCAAAAGTTAAGGTTTCGGATATTTCCGAAAGCTTCCGAGTAAATACGAATGTTCAATCACCTTATTCATGTTAATGTGACTGTCTGTGGCAATATCTGCTATTCAGTTTGAAATTTTTGTTGAGAAAACTAAAATAATAATAATAATAATAATAATAATAATAATAATAATACTCTGATGTGAAAGTCACATAACTTCCTCTGCCCAAATAAAAATTAGAATCTTAGAATATATAAAATGGCCTAAGTATCCAGCCTGAAATAAAATAAAAATAGTTTAACGGTAAAGTTGTCAGTATTCACATATCCTTGTACAGAAATGCAAGACACAATTTTACGCTAATTATGCTATAAATACCTTATAGCCTCTTCTTTCAATGTTGCGACTAAAAACGCAAGCTAAAAAAATTTAAAAAAAATTGACTGCAAAAGTTTATTGAACTTTCCGCCGTTAAGAATAATTTCCGAAATTTGTCGAATATTCCCCACAAATATTTCTTTACTCTAAGCAGGGCCAACAATACATCTTTCTCACTTCACATTCTTATATAGAATAAGAGGCCATGAAAGAGCGCTTATTCAGTGGTTCACCAGGCGGGACAAAGTTTCTACAAACAGTGGGTGCCTTATAACCACCCTTCAGATAATTTGTTTTGAAAAAAGTTTCAAAAAATTTTTATATCTTGGTATAAGCAACCCATGTGCAAAATTTAAAGGATAACGTTAGAGCCGTTTTTGAGAAATTCACAAAAAAACTAAATTTTCTTCATGTAAAATCCCCTCAAATATAAGAGAAACCTGTTGCCAATCTTCGGGTCACAGCTTCAGAAGGTAAAGGTAAAGTGTTCCCTATTACAAGCCATGGAGACCTGACCTAAATACGAAATTATGTTTTCGTACGATTTTCCGTTTTGGAGCTAGCCTGTTCACAGACATCCACACAGACACACACACAGACATCCTCAAAACGTGTATTTATGTTAAAAACTCAACTTCGAATTTGGGGGTCTAAAACACTACTTCCGCCACCTATAGTAGGCCTACCTATGGTACGGGCAGAGGAAGTAATAAGATACCAGATAGATATTTAGACATTCATGAACCACAGATTATTGTCTCTGTTGGACATTACATGATAATATTATAGGAAAAAAATTCCTCCAACACTGTGATTTGAACCCAGGACCTTTGGCTATTCGCGCCAATGTTCTACCAACTGAGCTAAGCCGGAGTTCATTTCACAGCACCAGATGGAATCTCTCTCCTATGACTGATTGCCCTAATGGTCGACCTCACAGACAGACAAGTGTGCCTAACAGTACTGCAAATGACATAACTTGTCTGTCTGTGAGGTAGACCATTAGGGCAATTAGTCATAGGAGAGAGGTTCCATCTGGCGCTGTGAATTGAACTCCGGCTTAGCTCAGTTGGTAGAGCATTGGCGCGAATAGCCAAAGGTGCTGGGTTCAAGTCCCAGTGTCGGAGGAATTTTTCTCCTATAATATTCTCAATAAGATACCAGTTTTCTGAAATTGAAACGTCACCCATCTCAGATTTCTGGTCGCCAATTGCGATCTTCCTACCGGAAATTTCGTGCCGCATCTTAAGGGATGAAGCATCTTCCTTTGGTGTTAAAAAATGTAACTTTAAATGTTGTTAAATTTGTTGAAGCCTTTAAATTTTACTTAAGTTCTGTGGCAGAGATTACCTCTATGTTAATATTTGCAGAGCTATGACCTTTAACGCGAGAGCCTGTCACTTGCGTTTGACCTTTCGTTAAACGTTCACGCCTATTTGACTTACCAATCACTTCCTGAATTCTGTTTCTGTCATAAATTCTATAATATTCCATGCACATGTATCTTCCCCTAACAAGAAAACAAAATATTATTTATATATTTCACTAGGTTAAAAGACCCGGCGTCGCCCGGGTTTTGTATTTTGTAATTGGAAATTAACTTATGAAGGATTTTAAATTTTAAATTCTAGGTCCTTATATAGGCATTTATAATTTGAAATAGGAAGAACGACTTATTACACTCAAACTATTCCCTCATAAAACGCTTGATATAGTTTTTTATGGCTCATAGAGGATCTAGAATTTTGCATCCCATCGCTTGTACATTGCACAGCAAGCCTGGTAGAGGTTTAAATAAGAAGAAACAGAAATTCCTGTAACATAAAATTGTAATATCGAGGCGGGAAATTTCCCACTCTTATGTTACCATAAAGTCGTTTTGGGGATGAAATTAAACAGAAAGCATTATCACTTAAATACTTTTCTCTCCAAAAACCTGCGATATAATATAATAATATACACATTACCATACCTCGTTTTGTTTTCTCTATGTCCAGGGTAGAGAAAGTTATGTGATTCCATTATTTTAGTGGATTTCATTCTGTAATATTTATTTATAACATGAATTATTTTGATAACTTCTCTTATTTGTCAAAAGTGCATTTCAATTGTTTTTTCCAAGCCCATCATATATCATTTGGCAACAATATATTCTGTGATTTGGAATTGATAATTCTATGTAAAAAGGGATTAAGTATTTTCAAAAACATTTAATTTTTGGCATTTAGAATCAGAATTTTTCAAAATCCTTTCTTAGTGAGCACCTACATTATGAAACGAAGGTACTGTCAACATTCCAAGTCTCTACCTGTTATAGTTTAGGCTGTACGTTGATTCCTGTCATTCAGTCAGTCATTCATTCAGTCAGTCAGGACAAAGCCTTTTATATATATAGAGATAGCCATTGAGGATTATCTTGTAAAGTATTGATCTTTGCCTTACACCATAAGGTACATAAAGTACCTCTACATAACCTACAGGGTGTTTCACGTACAAGTTGGCCAGTCATGCGGGTTTCTGTGTCGCAGTGGCCACAGCTCTAACTCCCGAGCGATCGGGTGAAATATCTACGCGAATAAAGCCACTAACGCTGAAATGATTCAGGTTTTCACAATTACAATGAAAATAACCACTTATCTCATCACAAGAGATGTTGGAAATGTACTCCTCTTGCATCCACACAACACTGGCACTTTTTTAGGAAATTTTCTTTCACGCGAAATAAGTTCAGCTTCCGAGTCAGTTCTCGAACTAGATAAGATGCCCCCCCCCCCTAACTTGTAGCAGTAGTTTAAAAGAAATCTCAATTGCATTTTTATAAGAAGATTAAACTTTCGTTTTGTGACTCTTTTAAATTGTTGTTATACTTTTCTGTTGCTTTCATATGTAAGCAATAAATCTTTAGGCTAATTATATTCATTTTATAACTATGCAACGTTGATAATTGGTGTTCTTTATAATATTTTGCACCATTTCAAAATCATTAGTTCATATTCTGCTCATATTTTAATAACTTTTAGCCTTTATGTATGTACATATTTAGTCATTTTTTTTACGTGTAATTTTTAGCCCTGGACCCTGTTTCATAGAGCTTGCTAATATTATTGGTTAGTAATATTAGAACTCATAATATTAATTAGTTATCAAAATCTTGTTCCATAGAGATATGAACACTACTCTTAAAATATCTTCACTAATATTATTAGTTCATTAGTCAGCTGATTTATTTGGAGGTTGTGTCTGGATTGTTGTTGGTGTTTTTTCCCTTCGCCTCCGCTCGCGCACTTAACTAATGTGGTTAGTTTATGCATTATTTAGCTTTATGTAGGCCATCGTACTGCTGCAACGAAGATAGTTGGTCACCCTGACCAATACTTGCTAATAATTTAGTGTCATGAACTCATAATTAATATTATTAGAAAATATTCTTATGAAACTCATAATAATATGAGTGTAAAAGTGAGCCCTGGTCATAAGCAATTGAAGAAAGTTATTTAGATACCGAAGTAAGTGTTTGACATAATTAATGGAAGTTTTAATAAAGAAATAAAAAGAGCCATTACATCGTAATGAAACTGTGGTAATAATATCAACATTAATACCAGCAGAGCTGATAATTTTCTGACGATTACATTGCGCTTAACGAATGGTTCTTGTCATCATAATTACTATTTTCAGATTGTATACCTCGAAGTAATTACATTATGACAAACACGAGTTTAAAAGCGGAGTGAAATTACTTCAGAAAACTATCTAATGGTTTCTATTAGACGATTCCCACGCCACACTTATAACGTACCATTAATCAACCTCACCATTTCATCCTGTATTATATCCATTTACATTAATTAATGTTGAAATTTACTCCATAAAAATACACCAATAATAGAGACAGTTGACAATCAGCAGTTCCACGGCCTACTGTATAGACACAGATCCCAAACTCCTAATGTCTCGCAGCTAAAAGGAGAATAAACACAGCTGGAATAAAAACAAAATTTAAAAAGAACTTATAACCAGGCCCGATGAGAGGGAGGGGCAGCCGGGGCTGCAGCCCCGGGGCCCGAGCCTCAAAAGGGGGCCCGGTCGACCAGGTTTTATTTTTTACTTTCTAAATTTACCCTAAAATAAAATTGATTATAAGTCAATAAACAGCTTAAGTTATGTTTTATGTGTTTATTTTATCTGCATTGTAGGCCTACTGTCGTATAACGGTGACACTGAAACGGATTAATCTTGAAAAGAAAAATTCTAGTTTTGAAAAGTAGAAGCACAAATCCTTTTGAACTCAACAGTAGGCCTCACTAACGTTCGGCATTTGAAATCATAATTTTCAAAAAATTAAACGGGTACATACAGATAAAATTGTTCCTAATTAGAACATTTTAATGTATTTTTCCGTTTCGTGCCCGATTTGGTCCAAAACCAGTAGGCTTCGTCCTATGGGCGTTATAAATGGTGTACCAAGTTTTATGAAAATCCGATACAGCGTATTTGAGTTATCGCGCTTACAGACACACGGACAGACAGACAGACAGACAGTCAGATGGACAGATATTTTCTTGTCTACCAGACAATCTCATAAAGTACATGTACCATTCTGGTACTTAATAATTATGTAATATCATTATATAATCTTTTTGTTGCATTCATTATAAGGGGCGAGTTGGGTAGTGAATTTAATACTTGACGGGGGCCCGGGAAAATTTGTACCTGGGGCCCTTGTTTTCTTTCCACGGCCCTGCTTATAACGTGCAAAATTTATTACAGAAAAACTACAAATGTTACATCTTTCATCATATGTCATAGTAAGGAGGAACTAGATGGTTTTGTTTTCAATGTCTGGTTTCACAGTAACTCGATATGGGAATCATATGTATCAAGCGTATCAAACTCTTGTCATACTCTTTGGAGTGCGTCCTCAATTGCAGTGGTGGCAACTTCTTCAATCCTACGCTTCAGTTCTTCTATCTTACGTGGTAAAGGTGGTACATAAACAGAATCTTTGATTAATAATCGTTTCGAGTGAATAAGAAGGGATATAAAACATACAAGCTTTCGGTCGCTGACATCTCTGCGGCCTTTCTCTTAGCGGCCTCGTAGCTAAAAGAAGTATAAACAGAGCTGAATTTAAACAAATAGTAATATAAAGATTAATATTATTTATTATTAAACTAAACTAAACTCAATGACGCTACATCCCTGAAGAGGCAAGGCCTACCACCCGACCGCTGCGTCATGGCAGGATTGGAGGTTTCCATGACCGGAGCCGCCACTTCTCTATTAAGTAGCTCAATTGGAATCACGAGGCTGAGTGCACCCCAGTCCAGACCTCTCTACCTCAGGAAAAACCCGAGCAGGTACCGGGGAGCGAACCAGGGCCGACAGAACTGTAGTCAGCGACGCTAACCACTACACCACGCCGGCGGCCATATTATTTAATATTATACTACTGTATATTCCATATTTAAGTACATATTTAGAAATATTAAGACACCTTTTATCAATTTTTATTGTAATATTTTCATAAATTTAACATCCTTTTCATGACTCATGAATGTGACTTGTGTTTTACAGGACTCGCCTCCGCACAGTCACAAGGATACTATGGAAAGTTCATCGGCAAACTGAAGACTTTCCATCACAAAGTCTCCGGAGAAGTGTATGCAGTGGACGCTAGAACCCTTCACATCAGAGACTTCTATTACGACGGAGAAGGTCCAGGTAGGCTATCTGGTCAATTACCATTATTTGTGTTTTGTACTATACTAGCATGTGCCCGCGGATTCGCCCGCGATAATTATTTCAAGAATTAAAAATTAAGAGCATAATAGTTAAACCATTATATTTAGTAACACCTAAATCGCGTGGACTACATACCACGATTAGATAGCATCGACTGGTAAAAGCGACCTCAGATTCGAGTTCCTTGGCCCAGAATACCCCTGTATAGTGAGCAAATCGAACAATGTTTGACCATATTTAGGCCTAAAGAGGAGGCATACAATAAAGGAGGCCGTGTATTGATACCTTCTCTAATTTGTCAAACTTCCAATTCATTTAATCCAAACCCGTCTGATAAAACTGGCAACAATATATTCTGTGATTTTGTTTCGATAATTCTGTGTAAAAAGGGATTAAGTATTCTCAAAAACATTTAATTTTTGCCATTTAGGATCAGCATTTTTTAAAATCCTTTCTTAGTGAGCACCTACATTATGAAATGAAGGTACTGTCAAAATTCCAAGTCTCTACCTGTTATAGTTTAGGATCTACGTTGATCCCTGTCAGTCAGTCAGTCAGTTAGGACAAAGCCTTTTATATAGAAGAGAAGAGATATACAACGTGCCTTAATGTATAGGGCCACTTAATTTCAGTCGTTCTTATCCATGAAAATAATTAAAAAGATGCCTTCAGAAGATTATCCATAAAAAAAAAAAGCATTAGTTTTAAAGCTGAGTACCGGTACATCAGATGATTTTTCATTTAGAAGAAAACATTTTATTGAATAAAATGAGCTACTTGCTTCAAGCAAGATGCCATAGACACAGCATACCAATCCATCACTTTTGACAGTGGTTCATCTGGTGGTAAAAATTAGGGTAACAGATAAACAATAGTTTGAACAGAACATCTAAACTATTTTTACTATATATTCTTATATACAGACTGCTTCAAAAAATGTATACACACTTTGAAGTGTTATAGGAAATCTGTTTTTCGTTCTACAAGGTTAAATTTCTGGAACTGGAAAGCTTCAAGTCCAATTTGAAAAATAAATTACTTTCTGATGAAAATGGATTAGTTCAAATGTTCAAATGGTGGCCTTCAGCATGAATACATTTCTGAGTACGAGTCACCACTGATTCCGTACATCGTACCAAAGTGTCCAATGATGTTTCTGCGCACACCGCTTGAATCTCATTCCAAAGTGTGTCCAGGTTACGTGGTTTACGTTTGTACACCTCATCTTTTACTGTGCCCCAACTGTTAAACGATTGTTGAAATTACTGTTGGATGATTGTTGAAACGATTATTGACACGATTGTTAAAACTATTCTGCTGCGACCTGTTTAAGAAATATAACATTACTTTCTCCCAGAAATTTCACCTTGTAGAATGGGAAGTATATTTTCTATGACAGTTCAAAGTGTGTATACATTTTTTTGAAGCACTCTGTATATGGTGGTGCAATATGCCCACTGAGTCAGCAATGATGTTTTCTGCCATCTGATATAAGGATGATAAGTCCAGCCTCAGCTTCCTAAGTACGTCAGCAACCGAAGGTATACAGTACTCCGTGCTCCAAAAAAAAGTTCATGGAGAGTAAAATGCCGATCACCAAAACTCTTCCTGAAGTTTAAAAGTCATTTTCCAATACATTTTCTTGTAAAATTCAGCACTAAATCCGTTCTAGAAATTTAACGCAAGGAGTCTGAATTTTTTACTATAAGTTCTATAACAAAATTAATTTTAGATTTGCATTGAATATTAATTTTTCTGTAGTAAAGATACAGGAAAACAAATTCGTGACATTTTCTAAAAATCTCATTGAACCTATAAAAAAAATAGGGCATTTTACTGTAAATTTCTGTTACAAGTTTCATTTTGAAATATGCAAATTTTTCAATATATTTGTTTAAATAACTAAAAAAACTATTAAACATATGGAAATGAAATTTCTTCATCCGAGCATGTCCATGAAAATCAAGTACGTAGCTTTAAAAGTTTATAAAATAGACGTTTCACCCACTAGCCCCCCAAAATTGAGGAAGTACAGTACCTACCTACGAAGTGTCGTCATCGATGCCATTTCCTTCCCCTCTGTACTGTAACTGCTTCCTATTGTTGATACTCCTTGCACTTCAAAATACTGTAGACAATGGACCAATATCCTTATACTATATAGGTGTCAACATAAAACATCTTGGGCCTAAGAGATATGAAAATGGGGACTGGAGAACTGCATAACGATGAGCTTCATAACCTGTACTCTTCACCGGATATAGTAAGGGTAATTAAATCACGGAGGATGAAATGGGCTGGACATGTTGCGCGCATGAGGGAGGAAATACATATCTCAAAAGTATTGACTGGGAGACCCGAGGGGAAAAGACCACTTGGAAAACCTAGACGTAGATGGGAGGACAATATTAGGATAGATTTAAAGGAAGTAGGATTTGCAAGGGATGGTTGGATGGAGTAAGCATAGAATAAGGTTGAATGGCGGGCTTAGGTAAGCGCGGCAATGAACCTTCGGATTCCATAAAGTAGATAATAACCCTTTAGTTTGCTTACTAAGCAATGCTTAGGAGTTGTCTATTGCCATTGAGTAAGTAAGTAAGTGTTTTATTTAGGCCCGGTATTATAAAGAAAGTTTAACTCTGATTTAGGTTTAAACTTGAGTTTTTCATATTATTTTGAAATAAATATTTTCATATTCATTTCTCGATTAACCTCCACTTAATCTTCTGTTTAACTTTACTGGAACTCATCTTCGGTTTAACTAGAGATTAAGGCAATGTTTCAAGATGGCGGTCCCAGCTATAAATATGAATATTGCAGATGTATTTGAGGAATTGCAAATTTTATCCCACGCATCTTCTTCTTGTCTCCATGTCGTTGAATAGGTTTTTTTACACTCAATCACTGCACTGTACCTTTTTACAAGATCCACGAGAAGTTCTATTTCTTTGGTATAAAAATTAGCACATCGTTTAGCATTCTTTTCGTCATTGCCAGCCACTTTTGCTACTCCAAATACAATCGATTTCTTTTCTTTGTAGGTAAACAACGATCGAACGTCATTTTTCTCAGCCAGCAGGTCTACCAACACCTTGCACCACGGTTTAACTTAACCAGAACATTATAAAACGGCAGCTACAGTTAAACTTTAGATTAGGTTTAACTTAATCTAAAGATCAACTTTGTTTATAATACCGGGCCTTAAATATTAAAAATACCAGGAAGAAACTGTGCAAAACTAAATTTGCGAGAATCGGAATCGGAATCGAATTGAGAATATCTGCAACGTACTTTTGATACGTGGCTCCTTCCTCTTTTATGCCCACTACTATGTAGTAGGCAATGGGTACCTAGGCAAAGCCCATTTGCCCCATAATTTGAATATGATTTGGAGGTGGTGTCATAGCAGTAAAGTAGGGGTGGCTAGCATGTTCCATTCTATTGTTGTTGCCGAAAAGACAGTCTATTGTAATTTTGTATATCCAATTTCTTACTCTAACATGTTATCTTACGCGGTCAAAGGGTCCTTTTATTTAACAATTTTGAAATTTGGGGAGGTGTTATTATGCGGGTTGCGGCCCGTCTTTTGCAAGGGAACTATTCCAACATTCGTTGCGAGGCCTTGGAAAACCGCAAAAAACCTTGGCAGAATAGCTTGACTTTAGTGATTTAGCAATAGGACCAGATTTTATTTAGTGTAGGCTTAATGCATGGTGACTTCTAGTCTGGAGATCCATTTCCTGAAATTTGCGAGATCATTTTCTCATATTAATTATAAAGATATGCCGGACTGCGAAGAAAACAGATAACAGAATAATTGACCAAGCGAAGTGAGCTGCTGTTTTAGACAGTTCAGCATTTCGTTTCTGAATCTATTTGTTTAAGCAGTCTCTACCAAACGCGTTGTTCGATTTTCTTCCAATTTGGCGGGAATGATATTCGAAGTCGTTAAAAATGACGTATATGTAAGGATTTCAATTTGTTTATTCCGTTTCAAGACTGTGGCCCTCTTAATGGTTCCTTTTCAGGTAATGTTCAGCGTCTATAAATGATTTTAGCACTATTCTAACTCTCAAGTGTAACATTTTCTTCAAAATTATTCCAATGCATTTGTTTACGTTACTCTAATGGTTTACTGCCATTTCGTCTGTTCTTCATGGTCGATTAACTTCCAATTTTTCACGAATATTCCTCTAACAATAAGTCATTAAAAACTGTACAGAGCGCGCCAATAAAATGTACCTGTTTTTAAATGCATATAAGTTTGAGAATAAATGACATAAATCAATTGTAAAAGTACAGACATGGAGAACAATGATGGGAGAATCACCTGTTAAGAACAACATGTTCAATATGTCCACCTGCTAGGCCCATACAACGATTCAAACGAAACCCAAAATTGCGTATCACTCTAGCACACATTTCCACCGGAATTGCATGAATAAATTCTTCCATTCTTTTCTTGAGCTGGCAGATTGTGTTCGGGTGTCATGTATACACATTATTTTTTGTGTAGCCCCACAAGAGGAAATCTGCGAATTTTCTTTGGTGTTGGAGCTTCTCGAGCATGGAAGTGATTGCGGAATCTCTTCTGTGTCTCTACTCCACATTTTGTTTCCAAATAAAATTTGACTATTATAATTCTCTCTGGCCTAGATAGATGGCATTTATGTGTTCATAAGTGTGACACGTCATACCTGTAGATTTACAGGCATGTAAAAGGTGTGCGTAAACTCGTAGGTATAAATTAATTATTAGTTTATTTGTTAATTCAGCTTTACTTATACTCCCTGGACCTTCCGGTTTGTAGTACAGCGCCTCAACCACTACGCTACGCTACGCTCTCTCTCTCTCTCTCTCTCTCTCTCTCTATATATATATATATATATATATATATATATGGGTCAATCTACACAAAATTTAAAAAGGTTTGATAGGGGAGTCTCAGATTTTTGCACATTCTAGTATGTGAATTTGTAAGTTGTGGAAACTGAGATGGTCATGTATGAAAGTAATTGATGGTTTATTGGTGAGGTTGAGTAAATAATCGCGGGCGAAATGTCTGTCTGTCTGTTTGTGTGCGATGCCCAGCCAAATCTTGGGCACACAGAGACCTGAACTTTTCAACATAGATGGACTTAATGATGTCCAAATCCACCTCGAATTGGCAGAATATGTTATTTTTTGCTCTAACGAAGCATTAGTTTTCTTCATGAAGAACATAATCTGAGAGTGTTCGAAAACAGGGTGCTTTCAACAAATATTTGGGTTTAAGAGAGATGAAAATGGGGACTGGAGAAAACCGCATTACGACGAGCTTCATAACCTGTACTCTTCACCAGATACATTAAGGGTAATTAAATCACGGTGGATGAAATGGGCTGGACATGTTGCGCGCATGAGGGAGGAAAAATATCTCAAAAGTATTGACTGGGAGATCCGAAGGGAAAAGACAACCTGGAAGACCTAGACGTAGGTGGGAGGACAATACTAGGATAGATTTAAAGGTTTAGGAAATGCGAAGGATGATTGGATAGAGTTAGCATAGAATAGGGTTGAATGACGGGCTCAGGTAAGAGCGACAATGGACCTTCGGGTTCCATAAAATAGATAATATTCCTTTAGCTTGCTGAGGAATGGTCTCTTGCCATTGAGTAAGTAAGTATTTACATTCGAGTTCAGAAATTAACAATTGCCATAGTAACCGGGAGAAAAAGAGCATCACGAAATACAGTAGATATTTTCAACTTAACGTATGGAATTGTCGATCGCTTCTATTCTGTTAGCCTTCTCTGCTCGATTAATTTGCTTCTAACATTACAGCATGTAGAGATCTGAAGGAAGGGGGATCATGCAAGTAGGCCGAAATGGGAAAACGATTGTGAGTTCGATCCCGGCCCAGGTAGATGACATTTATATGTGCTTAATTGTGATAGGACCATGTCGGTGCAAAATTCCGACACGCCGTCTACGGTTAGAGGCAGGGGCGTATTCAGAGGGAGGCTGAGGGTGCTGCAGCCCCCCCCCCCCGAAACGTTAAGTCATGCTAATATGTTGCGCAAAAGGACGCTTTAATTTCTCAGATAGTAGACAGTTCAATTGCACAGCTTGACTTATAGGAGATGAAAGCATTCTAACGCGTTCAGTATAATTGTGTGTGATAATTAGGGCTCGGAAGTTGATGAAATGTCATCTTTCTCTGAGACATCACAGACAGTGCAGGATGTAGTATAATTTCGTCTTGCCTCAGAACGTACAAAAATACATTACTCATATTTTTCATTTTTCAGCATTTTATTCTCTACCAGTCATTTTTCAGGAAATTTTCATTCTTTCGTTGCATTTCTCCCTATTTTGTCTTCAGAATGAAGCAATCTCGTAATTCCTTAGCTATGAGGCATTCATTAATATAGTAAACATAACAATATTAATAGAAAACATAATATTCAAGTAGTTATATAACATACTTAAATATTGTCCTTTGTTTTTTATTAGTTATTAATGCATTCCCCTTTATAGATATGTATTTAGAAATATTAAATCATATTTTCAATTTATCTTGTCATATTTTCATAAATTTAAGGTCATTTGTAGGTCATTTTTAGGCGTTTTTAGATTATCAACTTCTGGGCCCTAGTGTTAATAGTGTTAGGCATATCACAGCCCCTCCCGAAAGTAAATCTTGGATACGCCCCTGGTCAGAGGCATAATTTGCAGTACATCCCCGTCGTTAAATGACCATATACCTATCTCGATACTTGATTCTTCCTCTCACCTGCTTTTTCCTCACTTCTCTCTATGTCTGGTAATGTTTTCTCGTAATCTTTTAATTATTTCCATTTGTACTGTCTTCAAAAGATTCATTGTTTTTGTTGTTAACAGAGAACAGGTCTTACAACAGCTTCTTTACTTTTACTTCTGTTGTACTTTCACTTCTGATCGTCCCCACAACCGGACCTTTGCAGACCTCTTTAGTTACTTCATGTTCTTGGACATCTTCTATTAGAAAATAATTAAAATCCATTACATACTAAACTGAAACCTCGTGTAATTTGACTGTATTACTTTATATGATTCAATTTGCATTTTATGTTCATGATTTAAAAGTTTATGTCAGTATACTGAGTCCTTAGAGGCTACATCCGATGGGAGACAGTTTTGAAAATAAAAATATGAAAAATGGATTTATTTAAGAAACAGTTAAGTGTAGGCCTATATATTTGGAAAATTAAAAAGAAAGACGGTTATTAACTGGTGATACTTTGTCTGAATAATATTACTGTAACTCTTATTAAACAGGCCCCACGATCCAATTATAAGTGAACTGCTAACTCCAGAAAGGCAACAAGTCCACAAATCCTGATTTTACAGGAATGACAAAAAAAACTGTTCTGACATGTTATTTTCAAACTCAGGTTTTTCAAAGCAAAATTCAAACTGTTGCTATAAATATGATGACAGACGCTCCCTTTCAGCAGTAAACAGCGTGTCTACCCATTTAGAACTGATTTGTGCTGAAAAGCTAATTTGTGAATTTTGAGGACTAGTTGCCTTTCTGCAGTTAGCAGTTCAAGTAGTTCCTAGGTAAATTTTACATTAAATTAAATTATTTTATTTAAATCTATACGGAATGCTTCCAAAAAAAATGAATAAAAATACCTTAAATTAGCGATGCTAAATTTCTCACAGAATTAATGGATCCGAGCCGGACTGCTAAGAAAACAGTCAACACAACGATTAGATCCGTAGTTTATTTCTTGAATCCTTTTCTGTGAGTTTACGAAACTAGAGTTACCCGCAGCTTCGCTCGGTTGGAATTTGTAATTTGGTAGAAATAATCTTCCTCGGTACTACACAAATTACTGCCTACTGATTAATGCTGTAAATGAGAAAGTGTAAGAACACTACATGGTGTTGCATTTAATAAATTTATTTTAATAGAATATATATAAAGTCGAATGTGTGTTTGTGGGTATGTATGTATGTATGTATGTATGTTTGTTCCTTATACAAATCTACATTTCTTTACCAATTTACACGGAATTTTGCACACATACCCAGTTAAGCCCGGAAAGTATAGCGGTCAACATTAAAATTGAAACAAATCAGTCCTTCCCTTGAAAATTATATAATTTCTGTGAATATTCTACTGAAAAAAATGAAATGTTGTTCAGTTCACATGGCAACAGTGAATTGTTTACTGTGAATACATAGGGCCTTGGCAACTATATAGCCTAATGCTGGACTTTAACGAATTATGATTCCATGTAATATATTGGCGAAAATAATTACTGAAAAATGAATTACACGAAAATAAAGCACGGTGTGATGCAGTCACATAACTTTCTCTACCCTCGACATAAGAAATATTTTCTCACTTCACATTTTGATGTAGAATAAGAGGTCGTATTGCAGGAACAACTTAAGTGTGTGAGTATGCTATATCAGAAGTCGGTAAATAGTCAGTTATCCATAGCTGTAGGCTTTGTATTAGTTGAGATTTATCATAGGCCCTATAGTCCAGTAACTTTGTCGCCTGAAAGTATGGGGTAGTATGCGTCAAATCCGGTAGTTCTGATTTTTTGCAGACTTGTTTATGATGTTGGCCTAATGAATAATCCAAGTTTGTGACCTCGAGCGCCGAACGCAACTTTGTCAAAAATCGAAAAAACCTCGAAAAAATCGTGTTTTTTTCAAATTTTGGCGATTATAACCCTAAAGGACTAGTTTCTGAAAAAACCATTCTTAGGGCGTTTTTAAAGTAGACTAAATTTGCTACAATATGATACTAGAACTGTCTCTGTAGACCCAATAGTTTCCGAGATTAAGCCTTTCAAAGTTTATCATTTTTTTCGAACTTCGCAATTTTGCTTCCGAGCCTACCGAAGCACAGTGCACAGTGGTCCGAAATTCCAATCTAGGAGGAAAAAACTATACTTATAAGTTTTACTATTACTTTTATGAAAGTAATTGAATTTTCGAAAGAAAATGTCATGTCTAATTGTATAAATAATAAAAAATAAATTAAATGCATAAAAAAATAATGAAATATATTCAATAATATATTTTTTTTATGGAAACATAAATTATTTCAAAATTACTAAATACGTTAAATTCAATTGATATTTCTCAGATAATAAACAAAAAGTAGCTGTGCTAACTTGCTCAATTTTTATAAAATACATGTTTTATTTGTTTTAAGGTTGCTCCGTTACTCGTCGCGTGATTTTTGAAAAATTAAAGTCAAGCCCGCACACTCAGATTAGTGATTTAGTGGCACACCTGTAGCACGTTTTTAACCTACCCTAAGTTTTTTATTTATTTCAGTTGTTGACTGGCTTGCTGCCCATCAGGTGAGTGCCGTTTGAACTCAAAATCTACAGAATGTCGCATCTGTAAGGAGACTTGAAGTGAAGGTGAAGTGCGCCTAGTGAAGGAAAGAGATGTAAAAACCCTTATTGCGTCGAGTATTTCCCTTAAGAACATAGAAAATCAGCGTTTATTGAAGGGTGTAAATGAGATATATGTGCACAGTGCTTGTCAGATAAAATAGGCCTACAACAATCCGAAGTTGCGACATTCTGTAGATTTTTAGTTCAAACGGCACTCACGTGATGGGCAGCAAGCCAGTCAACAACTGAAATAAATAAAAAACTTAGGGTAGGTTAAAAACGTGCTACAGGTGTGTCACTAAATCACTAATCTGAGTGTGCGGGCTTGACTTTAATTCTTCAAAAATCATGCGACGAGTAACGGAGCAACCTTAAAACAAATAAAAAATGTATTTTATAAAAATTGCGCAATTTAGCGCAGCTACTTTTTGTTTATTATCTGAGAAATATCAATTGAATTTAACGTATTTAGTACTTTTGAAATAATTTATGTTTCCATAAAAAAAATTATATTATTGAATATATTTCACTAGCATGTGCCCGCGGCTTCGCCCGCGATAATTATTTCAAAAATAAAAAATTAAGAGCATAATAGTTAAATCATTATATTTATTAACACCTAAATCACGTGGACTACATACCACGATTAGATAGCATCGCCTGGTAAAAGCAACCTCAGATTCGAGTTCCTTGGTCCAGAAAACCCCTGTATAGTGAGTTTCGTCCAAATAAAACAATGTTTGACCATATTAGGGCTTACAACATTCAAGCGAATGCTTAATTTCCAAGGTATGACCAAAATAGAGAAAGCCAACTGTAATTGTCAAACTTCCATTTAATTTAATTCCAAACCCATCTGAAACCCACTGATAACAATATGTTTTAATGCCAAATGTGATTCGGATTCGATAATTCTGTGTAAGAAGGGATTAAGTATTCTCAAAAACATTTTATTTTTGGCATTTAAAATCTGAATTTTTCAAAATCCTTTCTTAGTGAGCACCTACATTATGAAACGAAGGTACTGTCAAAATTCCAAGTCTCTACCTGTTATAGTTTAGGCTCTACGTTGATTCCTGTCAGTCAGGACAAAGCCTTTTATATATATAGAGAAGAGATTAATTTTGTTATGTATTTAATATATTTTTTATTATTTATATAATTAGACATGACATTTTCTTTCGAAAATTTAATTACTTTCATAAAAGTAATAGTAAAAGTTATAAGTATAGTTTTTCCTCCCAGATTGGACTTTCGGACCACTGTGCAATGTGCTTCGGTGGGCTCGGAAGCAAAATTGCGAAGTTCGAAAAAAAATTATAAACTTTGAAAGGCTTAATCTCGGAAACTATTGGGTCTACAGAGACAGTTCTAGTATCATATTGTAGCAAATTTAGTCTACTTTAAAAACGTCCTAAGAATGTTTTTTTCAGAAACTAGTCCTTTAGGGTTATAATCGCCAAAATTTGAAAAAAACACGATTTTTTCGAGGTTTTTTCGATTTTTGACAAAGTTGCGTTCGGCGCTCGAGGTCACAAACTTGGATTATTCATTAGGCAAACATCATAAACAAGCCTGCAAAAAATCAGAACTACCGGATTTGACGCATACTGTGATGTATAAAGTTACTGGACTACTAAGCATGGGATGGAACATTTTGAGTCCTATACTCGCAGTATATTATGTCCCGGGTTTTAGGGGAGGAAAGTATGAAAGTATTACTGCATTTCTATTTTATTTCAGGCCCGAAACGGTTTAACATGAGAATGAGAAATAAAATTTTCCGTCAAGTCAATACAATCTTATGTAATTTATGTTTCTTCTTATTTCAACCCCTCCCAGGCATGATGTGTAGAAGCAACGGAATGCAGCATTCGACATCCTCTATGAGCCATAAAAAGCTATATCTAGCGTTTTCTGAGGGAATAGTCTGAGTGCCATATGTTGTTCTTCCTCATTTCGAATTCTACATACATTATTATATCAGGACCTGGAGTTTCAACATCGAAAGTCCTCCATAAGTTAATTTCAAATTACAAAATACAAAGCCCGGGCGACGCCGGGCCTTTTCAGCTAGTAGAATATAAATGACATTCCATAGCTGTATTTGCAGAAACAGAAAGTGGGTTAATTTGAGAAATTTTGAACGTATCATTAGAATGGATTCTGAAGGGATATTGTAATATTTATAATTCCTATATTTTGATTTACATCTTACTTACTTACTACATGAAAAATTCCTAAGCAAGCTAAAGGAATATTATCTATTTCATGGAACCCGGAGGTTCATTGCCGCGCTTACGTGAGCCCGGGTCTCCCGGTCAATACTTTTGAGATATCTCTTTCCTCCCCCATGCGCGCAACATGTCCAGCCCATTTCATCTTCCGTGATTTAATTACCCTTACTATATCCGCTGAAGAGTACAGGTTATGATGCTCGTCGTTATGCAGTTTTCTCCAGTCCCCATTTTCGTCTCTTTTAGGCCCAAATATTTTCAAAAGCCCCCTGTTTTCGAACACTCTCAGATTACGTTCTTCGCGAAGAGTAAGCGACCATGTCTCACATCCATATAATACAACTGGCAGGATAATTTTCTTTTACTTTCTTATATTTATACTTTTGGGCAGATGACGAGAAGATAAGAGTTTCTGAACTGCACAAAAACAAGCCTTTCCTGATTTCAGTCGATACTTAGGCTAACTTCTACTTCTATTTGTATCTTCTCCCAGATATTTGAATTACTCCACTTGTTGGAATGCTTTGTCTGCTGTTCTAATATTTTGTAGTGCATTATTTTGACGTTTCATGACCATATGTTTAGTATTTTCTGTATTAATTTCCAAGAATTGCTTCTAGCTCATAAAGTAGGATTTTCTTGGAATTACTCCACATGTTAGATGACTGTGGATTAAAGAAAAATATACCTTTTTAAGAAGTTGACTGTTCATTCGTGAAGTATACCAGCTGTATTACTAAATGAAAAATAAATTCCTTTAAGAAACAATTAAGTATATACATCTTGGAAATTTTCAAAAAAGACATTTATTAAGAGTTGATAGTTTGTCTGAATATTACTGTAACTTTTATGAAACAGGCCCCAGGTTCCAGTTGCTAATAGGACCTATGTAAATTTTAAATTAAAATATTTTATTTAAATCTGTATAGAACATCCCCAGCAGCACAATGAAAAACATCTCTATATATATAAAAGGCTTTGTCCTGACTGACTGAATTAATGACTGACTGACTGATTGACTGAATGACAGGAATCAACGTACAGCCTAAACTATAACAGGTAGAGACTTGGAATTTTGACAGTACCTTCGTTTCATAATGTAGGTGCTCACTAAGAAAGGATTTTGAAAAATTCTGATTCTAAATGCCAAAAATTAAATGTTTTTGAAAATACTTAATCCCTTTTTACATAGAATTATCAATTCCAAATCACAGAATATATTGTTGCCAAATGGTATCAGGTGGGCTTGGAAAAAACAAATGAAATGCACTTTTGACAAATAAGAGAAGTTATCAAAATAATTCATGTTATAAATAAATATTACAGAATGAAATCCACTAAAATAATGGAATCACATAACTTTCTCTACCCTGGACATAGAGAAAACAAAACGAGGTATGGTAATGTGTATATTATTATATTATATCGCAGGTTTTTGGAGAGAAAAGTATGAAAGTGATAATGCTTTCTGTTTAATTTCATCCCCAAAAGGGCTTTATGGTAACATAAGAGTGGGAAATTTCCCGCCTCGATATTACAATTTTATGTTACAGGAATTTCTGTTTCTTCTTATTTAAACCTCTACCAGGCTTGCTGTGCACTGTACAAGCGATGGGATGCAAAATTCTAGATCCTCTATGAGCCATAAAAAACTATATCAAGCGTTTTCTGAGGGAATAGTTTGAGAGTAATAAGTCGTTCTTCCTATTTCAAATTATAAATGCCTATATAAGGACCTAGAATTTAAAATTGAAAATCCTTCATAAGTTAATTTCCAATTACAAAATACAAAACCCGGGCGACGCCGGGTCTTTTAAGCTAGTATCTTATATTTCATATTTCATATTTATTTAATCCATTTTGACCGCAGTTATGCGGTATAGGATACAATATAACAAACTATTATAGTACAAGGGTACAAGAATAATTTTAGAAATACATACAGAGAAATATAAAGAGATACAAAGAAATACAGGATCAATACAACACTACAAAACAATAAATAAATAAATAAAAAGTGCAATGTGTAGGTCAAATAGTAGGTAGGCCTACTGAAAGATTATTTAAAGTTTTTGGCTACCTCAAAAAATTCATCATTTTTGTATAAGCAGATTTGTTTTAGTTTCATCAGTACTAAGCCTTTAAAGTGTTTAAAAGTTAAATTTCTAGTAGCAACCGGAAGAGAATTAAACATTTTCACTGAAATGTACCTAAAATTATGTTTGGTTGTTGCAAACAAGCATTGATCCTGTAAAATGTTATTGCAATTTCTGGTGCCAAAGGTATGTACATCAGAATAAGTTTTAAAGTTATCAGAATTACTCTTAACATATAACAAACACTGTAAAATATATATAGATGGTAGGCTGAGAATACCAGATGAGATGAAAAGAGGTTTACAGTGGGCTTTCCAATCAGCACCAAAGATTATCCTTAAAGCCTTCTTCTGTAATTTGAAGATGTTAAGTGCAAAACTACAATTACCCCAGAGTAGAGTACCATAAGTTAAATGGCTATGAACATAAGCATAGTATGCAGAAGTTAATATTAGTGATACTAAATTCCTCACACAATTTACAGAACCGAGGCGGACTGCTAAGAAAACAGCCACACAATGAGTAGATGCGTAGTTTATTTCTTCATTTAATACTAATCTAGCAGTTACCCGCAGCTTCGCTCGCGTGGAATTTGTGATTTGGTTGAAATAATCTTCCTCGGTACTACCAAAATTACTGACTAATGCTGTAAATGAGAAAGTGTAAGAATACTATAATGTTTCTATATGAACTTTGAATCCCTTGTGATCTCTTTGCATTTAAGGATTGAAATTTGGGAAAAGCGTCTAACAAGAATGTGTACCAGGAGCAATCTTGCGGTAAAGACGGCGGGTGCGTAAGGCTAACAACTTTATCACCTTGGTGTGTGAACCCCCTGGCACCCTTAGGGCCTTCACGGCCTGTATAGGGATCGCTGTACTTTGCGTATTGAAATATTCTTTTAGTGAGTACAATGCTCTTGTACAAACGAACATTCGAATTAGTTTAGGAACGTGTGAAAAATATTAAGTTATGTACCTAAGTCAAGTATTCATATTATATAGACTTAGTCTAATAAATCCTCTATTATTGAGCGAGGTGGCCGAGACGGTAACATCTTGGACTCGTATTCCGGAGGTCCCAGGTTCAAATCCCGTGGCCGGCCAATTTGACATGATTTTTTTTGTTACCAGTCGTAAAGGCAAATCCAAAATTGGATAATTACATACCATGAATCATCCTCATCATTTCATTCTGTATCATATCCATTAAATTAATATCAGTTGAAATTTACCCCATTAAATACACCGACAATAAAAACAATTGACAAGCAATAGTTTCATGGCCTACCCTACTGTACAGACACAGATCCCGAACTCCTGATATGGTCTCGAAGCTAAAAGGAGTAAAAACACAGCTAAATAATATTTTTAAAAATCCTTTATTGCGACCAAATGGTCATATCGCAATGAATGGAGTAACAGTGGAATGATGTATGGCAGGGGAAACGGGAGCACCCTCAGAAAAACACGCCCCGGCCTCATTTTGAACATCACAAATTCCGCATGAATCCACCGAAATTTGATCCCGGGTCCCAGTGGTGGAAGGCTAGTGGTCTAACCACTCAGCCTTGGGGCACCCATTATTCGTATTTTATTAGAATTAAATAACTTTACCACGCATCCCCAAGTCGAGATGTATTGGTTCCCGCTACTTTGATATTATGCGGACCTAGTGGCGGCCGGATGAACTACCAGGTGACCTTTTATAATGTAAGTTACTGTTAAACCGGTCTTACGCGCTAAGTAGGTATGCAATGGAGAAAACCATCACAAAGTGCAATTCTACATGTGTTTTCTATAAATATGCCAGTGGAGTGTCTTTATGAGCACTTCCGACAGTGGCGTAGGGAAAGGGGGGGGTGAGCCCGGACCCTCCCCGAAATCAAATTATTTTATTTAATAATAACTTGTAAATGTAGGCCTATTATTTTTCACTGTTCCGAGTGTTATTTAATTTTTCTTATGAATAGTAAAAACAGGGCCCGGATTTTGGTGATCTATAAATACTTTTAAAAATTAGCTTTACAATGACCGCAAAAAATGACCCAAAAACTAAAAGAAGGACCCAAAAATGTGTCTATTCTACATTTATGTTGTTGACAGGGCCGTAGCTAGGCGGTGGCGATATGGGCCCCCGCCAAGGGCGCCGGTACAAAGAGGGCGCAAAATTAACTGAAAAATCCCGCTTTTTTAGACTGGTGCAATTTATAAATAAATACTATGCATTTTTTCATTTTTTCATTGCATGTTGCAGAAGCTGTTTTAAAAAGTTTCTATTCGAAAAAAGTGTACAAAACATTTTGGTAGGCCTCAGGCCTATTATGTACTTTACTTTTGATATTAGATTTTATGATTTAATTATCTTTTAACTTGTTCAATCGTCTGAAAATAAAGTCTAACATTTAGTTCATTTTCAAATTGAAGTTGAGGTTTTCTTTGATAATAACAGTGCTTTTATGTTAAAATAATAAACAATTTTACATGAATTTCAAAAAATTGTTCAGGGAGGGCGCAGATTTGTCAAACTCGCCAAGGGCGCAGAAGGACCTTGCTACGGCCCTGATTGTTGACCCAATTATACGCTTATAATTAGTTAATTGGTGTATATGGTTAAATGCAAACTTATATTTGAATTTCGCCAAAAACATCTCTGGCGATAGAAGCTGTGGTCACATGTTAGTAATAAATAAATATAATCCTAGCTCTGGGTATTATTCCTTTATTTTGTATTTTGACTGCTGACATTGCCACATTCTACTGCATCAAAATTATGATGCAACAAACGAAAACAAAATCATTTGATTGCAACATAAGGAAATGTGCAGGAAGACAGTCTATATAACTTTATTGCCGATGTAATACATTAATTCACATCCTGTGACAATACAGAGGAAAGTGAGGTGTCAGCTGACCAACACTTCCAGGGACAGTCTCCAATTTTGAGTTGCTGTACTCGTTTCATGTAATTTTTAAGTTTGTTTTGAACAATTTTAAAAATCACGCTGGGTTGTATATACTGTTCAGATGGATCGATAGAATAATAATACGGTAAACGCCGCTTATTGTAATCGCGGATAATGTTATCAGTCGGGTAATGTTGTCACTTTTATGAAGTCCCATACGGATTAATACTGATACATTGAAATAATGCTGTTTATTGTGATAAAACATTAGGTTTATATGATCACGTTTTCCTTTTTTGGGGGGCTTTACTTCCAAGTACTGTGCGTCATTCAAAATTTTGTTTTTAAGGGTTTCGTTTCTAACTCAACTGTGTTTCGTTGTATTGGTTGTAGCGGTATTGTTTCCAGCTCACAGGATGACCAGTTCGAGGGGGTGGCATTACCTAACTTTCTCTTTTAAGCAATAAAACATGTTTCACCTCACAGTTAAGCTGCAACTGTTAGTTTATGATGATAACAGTGTTGATATGAGGTGATGGCTAGTGTAAAATGAAAAGGCTTTAACAGATAGGCATTAGATGTTTTGCTACACGGTGTTGACCACAGATTAGTATAGACTTCCAAAAACATTCATAACTCGTAACTGAGTAAGGAGTATTGGTTAATGGACTCCTCAAGGAAAACAAATATAGTTAAAAGCTTTGTTACTGGTTGAAAAAAACTTGTTTGCAGTCTATTACTGTATTAGCCTATGAGTAGTTCAGTGATTCACAGTTACGTATTATTTAATGAATAAATATTTCTTATTCTGTTTTGTAGTGTATTTTATATATATATATATATATATATATATATATATATATATATATATATATATATATATATATATATGAATAAATGACCTTCATTTAATTCCTTCGGCTATTATTATCAATCATAGGCGTAGCGAGGGGGGGTTTTGGGGGTTTGAACCCCCCCCCCCCCCATTGAATAAAAAATGGAAAATTGTATAATTTTTTTAAGTCTGCCCATAAATTGCTTAATACAAGTATAAAGCGTGGGAAGCTTAAAACTCGTTATTTTGCGTCTTAATTTTTAAAATTTTCCGGGGAAGGACCCCCGGAAGCTTAAAACTTGTTATTTTGCATCTTAATTTTTAAAATTTTCCGTGGGAGAACCCCCGGAAGCTTAAAACTCGTTATTTTGCATCTTAATTTTTAAAATTTTCCGCCCCCTCTCCTTCCATACTCGCCAGACCCCGCGGATGTTATAACCCCCCCCCATATGGTCGGCCTGGCTATGCCTATGTTATCAATCGGTTAATATTAACAGATTAGCTGCGTCCTCAAATGATCACAATAAGTGGCGTGCCCTGTAATAACACAATGCCTTTTTTTCTCAACTTCTATAATTTTTTTTCCTCCTAGACCTTTTGGTTGCATTCAGCAATCTTCAGGGAACATCGCTTGTACAGTTACATGCAATAAGAACTAAATTGCTTCATCATTGGCAACATTTTAAATTAAAACTACTGAAACTTAAAAGGTTCTTAAATCACATAATTTCTTGATTCTTATTCTATGTCGTGTGAACTGATCTGCTGTCTTCAAGCTGAGCTGATGTACAGTTAGAGAAAAAGAAAGCGGACCGACTAAAATATCTAAGTTGCCGATATGAGCCACTGCACATGCCTAGCGGCATTCACAGGATAGCAGGGAATGTATTGAAATTTGTTCTAGTGTCGACTTTGACTTAGCCCATTTAAAAACCCATTAGAAAATAAGCTTGTAAAAATGAGGCACGCGCAGTGGCTCATATTGGCAACTTTGATATTTTAGTTGGTACGCTTTTTTTCCCTACCTGTACATAATTGAAAATGAAGATTTTTTAAATGTGAAAAGTAAATGATGTGCTTTGGAATTAGTTATCATGATTACTTTGTTTCACACTTTCTTCTTTTCTGTTTCAGCTGCGTATTTCTATGCTGGTAATTCCAAAAATCCAGGTTCATCTGGCTTCAGAATACATGATGAAAGAGGATCGTAAGTAACCCCAATTTCCTTCTCTTTCTCTCTGTCAGGCCAAGAATTTTAAGACAATGTGATGACGATACTTCGGACTTTTTGGTGGCTAAAATGCTATTTTAGCTGCCTAAAATACGATCTGAATTTTTAGGAATAGGCTAAAAAAATATGAAAATAGGCTCTTTTATATAATGATTAATTCTATTTAAGTAGCCAATTTTCTTAAATATCTCGCTTATAATACAGAATTATACTAGTTAATAACATGATTAGGGCAAGGCATTTGATGATTTTGCATCTTTTTTATATGAAGGTTAAAAGGTAGCTCAAATATTTAAATGGGTATCGTGAAATAATTGATTAAGAAGGGCAATTTGTGTTTGCATTTTTGGTCATTTTCAAGAGATAGGTCATTTTTTGGCAATTTTATGTCATTTTCGGTATTTTAGGTCATGTTTCAGTGGAGGTAGAGAGGAGCTTTCCTTACAATTCGTACTTTCAGGCAACAGAGAATCGTTTGTATTTGAGAATCTCTGCCAAGTGATCATAGTTCATTTTGATTCAGGTTTATTGTAAACACCATAGCAGTTTGTCTTGTAGCAATAAAGACTTTTTTCTTTCTTTTTAAACAGCACATATTTACTAGGGACAATTTGATGGGCATGCCAGTTCAGAAAGAATTTCTTTTTCACTAAGGTTATCCAAGTAGTATAAATTTACTTACTTCTTAAGTAACAAAATAAGTGTGTTTTGATTGTAAATTCATATATAATGCACTGTCATCCATCAACTTGCATTTAGCAATTCATTACTTTAAAAAAATTAATTACTAATAATAATGGTAAATTTTTTGGTCATTTATTTTAAATTTTGTGTCATTTTCTTCTTATTTTTAGGGCTTAAATGCATTTTTTATTTTGAATTTTTTAACTGTTTTATGTTCATCAAACGCTTTGCCCTAATCATGACCAAACAACATGGATGTACAGATTTTACTGTCACTAATACGTGATATACTACTTTACATAAGAATTCTACATACAGCAGTTTATACATTTTGGAAGACAAAGTTTGTTAAGTACTATGTCTAAAAACAACATTAATTAATTTCTTCCAGTTCTTGTTCATACTGGCTTCATAATAAATTATCCTATCTGCTCATGCCTTGGAATCATAACATCTACATTTATTCTGGACTGAAGATGATGCATTAGCGTCGAAATGCATTTTCACATAAT
This sequence comes from Ectobius pallidus, assembly GCA_964059195.1. Taxonomy (NCBI): domain Eukaryota; kingdom Metazoa; phylum Arthropoda; class Insecta; order Blattodea; family Ectobiidae; genus Ectobius; species Ectobius pallidus. The sequence goes on from CAXKWD010000007.1 coordinate 168,584,192, forward strand.
AAACAGAGATCAAATGGATAATTGCTGATAAGGGAATCGACATAAGATGAACATCACTTCACAATATGCCGCTTAATAAACATCATGAACTGAAACACTAATTATAAATAACTAAAAAGGTCAAACATACAACTAATATACCAACTTCTCATCTTCTAATAATTATTAGAAGATGAGAAGTTGGTCTATTATAATAGACGACCAACCTGTATATGTTTTTATTGTGACTTGTCTTCTGATAATTCCAAGTTGGTTATTATCAAAAGTATATGTCTGTTTTTAATTGTTATTTTAGCTATTAAGATGACCACAACTTGTAAAAGTGTATGATAAGTTTTACCATTATTACATGTCAATATAATAATATATGATACTGATAAATAGCTTTCAAATTAAATCATACTGTGTGTTTACAATACCGGTACTTTTAATTTTTGTCTATTACAGCTTATATTGTCTATGTAAACATTAGAAGATAATTCGACTATACATTTTCACAATAAAATTTCTGTACATATATATTTATATAATAACAATTAAATACTGAATATCAAATAATATATTACAGATCCCTTTTCAACATTCATGATTTTAATTTTTTTTAAATTTTCACTGAAGATGACCACAAGTTGGTTGATCTTTAATATTTTAAAACTTTTATATTGACATGGCAGAGTTACCCCATTTTAGATTCAAAGACAAATCAATATGGCTCTGTTTTATCAACATTGGATGTGCTTAATAGTGTAAATAAACAAATAAATAAGGGTAATTATAAGATAAAAAATTCATTGGCCACCAACTTATGAATGATGTGTAGTTCAGTTTATAGATTGTGAGCATGGACACATGCTGTCATGGGTCTGAGTAATGGGATCAGAGAAAATGTTCTCCCAACCATTTTCATTGTATTAGTTCACTTCAATTTTATTAAGTGCCACAATAGTACTTTATGAGATTGTATGGGGGACAGGAAAATGTCTGTCTGTCCGTGTGTCTGTATGCATGATAACTCAAATACTCGTTATCGGATTTTCATGAAACTTAGTATACGCATTTATATTGTCCATAGGAAGAAGCCTATTAATATTGGACCATGTTGATTGACTGGTACTGGAGTAATGCTCAATTTAGTGCCTATTTTATGGTAATATAATAGAATTTATCAAATGCAGTCAGTTCTCATGACACCATATTGTTTTACAGTGTTCGTATACGGCTTTGGAAGTTGCAATACAGTTAGCTTTGACAAATAACACTATCCACAGATTCCTTCACATATGCTTGTCAAACTTTAGACTTTTTTCTTCCGTAAGCCCTGCTTAGTGAATCAATCTGGAGCTTAACTCTGAAATTGATAACAAAAATAACTTATTTTCTGCATATTATAATTGTAATTGTCACTGATTAAACAAAAGCATTCTTGCACTTTGTTATATCAGTTTACCTGATTTTATTTTCTTTTGTTTCAGAGCAAACCCTCTCAGAAGCTACCAGAAGAAGCATGTTACAATTACACTGCCAGATGGAAAAAACTTGAACAACATAAAATGGTTTTCGGTGTGGTGTGAAGAATTCTCAGTAAGTATATAGTGCAGTGAAGCTTTAGAGAGGAAGATCATGTAGGATTAGAGAGGTCTTACACAGTGTCATCGAGCAGTAGAGTGACCAACTGTATTGTATTTCCTGAGAACTCCCGTACCGGCTCCCGTATTCATCTTCAAATACTCCCGTGGTTTTCATAATCATTTTTTGTCATGAATTTCTCAGTGTATTTATAATCATAAAATTCAACTTGACATCTATGAATAGTTTTGGTAGATGTTAGGCTTTATGTTAAGTATTTCAGCCTCAGGTGCCCATGCAGAGAGGATTTTCTCAATGATGAAAAATAAACGGTCAAATAAAAGAAATCAAAGTAGCTTACAGATAATTAAATCAGAACTAATGCTAGTTCTCACTGATATTAATGTTTGATCACTTCCAGATGAGCTAGAAATTGAAATTTTGTACACATAAGTTATAGCTTGTAGGCTGTAAACCACATAAAAATTCCATAAAGTTTATTCTTTTAATTTTTACCCCTAAAAACCCCCGAAAAAGGGCTTGGTTTCCATGGCAATGGTATTATCAAACAGAGTTTACATAGGGCTCTGAAAGGTAATAGCCAATACAGCAGACTAAATGCACGCACTCTATCTCCCATAGATCTTTTAAAAAACCTTTCCCGAGAACTTTGACGGGGGTTTGGAGGCGGAGCCCCCAATGAGCGAAGCGAGTCTCAGTATAATGTACAAGTTATTTATACTTTATTGTGAAAAGTATGTCAAAACCAGTCTGGATAATAGAGTTTTACTGTATTACACAACACGATATGCTTTTGTTTAATTGAAGGATTTTTCTGTCTCCTTTAACATAGTTGGCACTGTTGTTGGTTTTGTATTGTATACATGTGAACTCATGAGGTTTGGCAGTGCTAATTTGCCTGTGGTGGGGAGAGCCGACATAAAATAAGCAGTGTATGGCAAGCGTGGATGTTGATGGTGTGCATTAGCACTGCGCTGACTGAAAACTATTTTCCTTTAGTTGAGAAAAGAAATATACATTGAAAATTATTGGGTTATATTTCCATTTTATTTTGTGTAAACAGTTATATATATATATGTCTAATAGGCAATTAAACAATTTTGAATTCTAGAATAAGGTGATAGCCAATTTAACCAATTTAGAATCCTAGGTAGAATCCACTTGATGGGTTAAATACTGTATGGCGTGTATGGTAGCAAAGTGATAAGCAGGGCCCGGATTCTAATGACATGTCATCTTTTTATTGATGCTGCATAGACATTGCCAACTTGTGGATAAATCCTAATCATGGCCTCTAGATTATAGAAATGCATTTTTATTAGGTCATTTTTTGTCATTTTGTGCAATTTTATATTTTTAGGGCATTTATTTCAATTTTAGGTCATTATTTTGTCATTTTCGCGCCATTTGCTTCCTTATTTAGTCATTTTCGTGTATTTAGATCGAGTGTATTAACTTTTTTTTTCGTCGCTAGCGGTGGTGTCTTTGAAGTGTTGTTTGTTTAATGCAAGAAGGAACAAATTGGCGTTTAAATGTTGACATGTCTCAGTCGGAAGTGAGAATCAAAGAAATGCAAAAATTTTGTATTATATTCCTATTGTTATTACATTGACTTGGCACCAGAGTCTGCCACCTGCTTGGATTTGAGAGTGCAAACTACTGTTTACCCTCAATAAACAAAAATATAATCCGGCAGACCACAAAAGGAAATGCCGAATTTTGACTCGCCAGTGCATCAGTGCCAGTATAAATTTCCGTGAGAAAAGAACATTCACAAGATTACAGTTATTTACAATTATGTACAAACTAGTCTATAACTTTGTGTGTACAACAATAATTTTTTATAAATAAAATATCAGTTTTTAGGTTTTTTTTTTATAATTATTAAGTCATTTTCTTTAAAATTTGGGGTCATTTTATAGGTCATTTTTCAAACAATTTTATGTCATCAGAATGCGGGCCCTGGTGATAAGAAATAGAGGCTATGTCTAGTAAAATAAAGAGTCTGGGATTGTGGTTAAAAATAGTACATTATGCAACATGCCTATAAAGGTGTTTATTAAGATATTAATATGTTTATGAAACAAGCAAATATAGGCAAGTTGCATACAGGTGTTTTTGTTCAACCCAATTAAATGTTTAAGTTTTGAGATCTCAGATTTATTAAAAAAAAAATCTACTGCCCACAGCAGTCAGCTGTTAGCAAGTTATCCTCGATCTTGTCTTCTGTGATAGATGGCAGTTGATGGTGTACGGTGAAGTAGTGGCCATTTTCTTCAAATGAATAGATTTTTACAAGACGAATTGAACTCAGTTTAGTATGATATAAAAATTAACTCGAACAGAATTGATTTTATTTGAAATACAGGTTGTTTATTATGCAGTTTTATTTGCTGCTCTCAAGGTTTCAAGATCGTTCCGTGTTTGATAGTAATCAATACTACACCTGTATTATAATGAAACTCTGTATCATAATGGATACCATTATGATACCCCTACATCACATGTAAAAGTATATTACAGTATGGTCAATCAAAAATACAAATTTGGATTTCTCAGGAATCCGAAATCCTAGTACTGAACCAATACCTACTTACTTACTTACTCAATGGCAACAGACAATTCCTCATCAAGCTAAAGGAATATTATCTATTTTATGGAACCCAAAGGTTCATTGCTGCTGCCTGCCATTCAATCATATTCTGTGCTAACTCCCTCCAACCATCCCTCTCAAATCCTACTTCCCTTAAATCTATCCTAATATTGTCCTCCCACCTAAGTCTAGCTCTTCCAAGTGGTCTTTTCCCTTCGGATCTCTCAGTAAATATTTTTTAGATTTGTCTTTCTTCCCCCATGCACGCAACATGTCCAGCCCATTTCAACCTCCGTGATATATTTACCCTTACTATATCCGGTGAAGAGTACAGGTTATTGAACAAATAACATTCTCTATTGTGCTTCTCACCATCTCGATTCTGTTGCAGGTTAATTTTGGAGATGTGAAGATTCCAAAAAATCTGGACTACCCAAAGCCACAAAAGATAGACCCCCTGAATGGAGTACATCAAGTGTCCTCCGAGGCTATCATCGTGGTGGATGCTCAAACTCTTCTCATACCCGGCTTCTCATATGATGGGGAAGCTCCTGGTAAGTTATGTTTAATTAGCTCAAGCTTTGAGGAAGTACGGTATCTTTCCTATAAAAATAACGAAAATAGAAGTAGATGTGGCAATGTAATAGTCAGAGGTGTAACGTTTTGCAGATGAGCTCCCGGCAAAATATTTTGGCCTCAATTACTTTTCTAATTCACACAGAAAAACATTCTTATTATTACGTGTTCCTGAAGGTTGATTGTTTTAAAAAACTAATAGTTATGTACCGGTACTCACATTTTATCCTGCCAGCCACTGTATTTATATTTTTTTAAACTCATAACCAAGATTTACAACTCGACCAAGTTAAAATTAAAAGACAGGTATTTATTTTCAGAAAAATTGGAAACATGAATATCTCGTAACTATTTTCATATCAAGTTGTTCTGAACAATTGGTTTTGTCTTCTGACCTTTTTAGAGGCAAATAATTCAATAACTGAAAAGGAAGTAAGTTGGTTTGCCCAGAGTCAATCAACAAGGTCAGAAAGAAGCAGGAGCAAACTCTGATTCAAGTGATGGACACTGACCTGTAGACATGAAGTTCAATACATTGTTCGTTTCATTGAACTGTTATAAAACTCCGTAGGTAAGCTAAAAGCGAGAAGTTTAAATTACTGTTTGTTTCATTGAACTGCTATAGAAATCTTCCACTGGACATTTCAGTTTGTATTCACTTAACTTTACCAGTTATCATTAAACATTTAAAAATAAATGTCTGTCATATAATTTTACTATGAACATCATATTACATATTCACATCAAACTTACATGTAAAAAGAGCGTATAAAACAATAGGCCTATTGTAAAGGGTTTCATTTGTTTAATGTCGGTGCCATTGTCATCTTTATTACATATTTGTAAAATAAATCATTGACTCAGGTTTTAAACGACATGTAAACATTACTAATGTGATTTTCTTGAAACGTGGTTTTCTTATATATGCCCTTTGTACACATAACTCCTCATTTACAAAGTTATTACTTTGACTTGTGTTAAGCAGTTCTCAATAATACTAATTACCTTTACTATATATTATACTAATGGCTATATAAAAGTACCATAAACTGAAACACTTTCTTAATGTTACTGAATTGCAGATGCCAAATTTTGGGTGGGAAGAGGCAGTAAACCCAGTCCTCAAGGCATCCGAGTCCGAGATGAAAATGGAAAAGAAAACCCACTGAGGAGGTACGATCAGAAGACCATTGTTCTCACTTTGCCTGGAGAAACAACCATATTCGACATAGGACACTTTGGCGTATGGTGTGAAGCCTTCGCTGTTGATTTTGGACATGTCAGAATTCCAAGAGGACTCAACGTGCCACCATCACTGAAAATGCTCGGAGTTGCTCCTCAGGTAAGTCCATCTTCATCACTAGTCACATCCTCCTCTTCTGATTCCTTTAAAGAGTATTAACCCTTTGCGGGTGGTGATTTTTTATGGCTGTGGGTGGAAGGCACTTAAAAAAGAGTCATGCAAAGCTATTTAAATATCTTAAATCAGGTCACCATTGGCGACCAGATTCAATTTTTAAAAACTGCTCTTTTATTTAGTTTTATTGTTTCTCTGTAAATATGAAAGGCCTATAATTTGAATTTTCCACATGAGTTTTATTGGTTTTGGTCCCCTGTGTTTTAGTTGTAAACAAAATACTGTGGATGTCTTCTTACAAACATTAAAGTTTACAATCAGTTGAAATAATTCCAAAATATTCTGTTACAAAATACAAATAAGTTTGTTCATTGCAAAAAAAAACAAAAAAAAAAACAGTATTTTGTATCTGTTAAATAGGGAACGGTTCAGTTAAAAAAAATTTTTTATTTGTTTAATTTTATTTTGCCTGTTTAAAATGGTTATATGATGTAACATTTTACATTAACTAAAAATAGAAGAGGGAGTAATGGCATTAAAATCCTTGATTTGGCTACCACCTTCAGTCATGAAATTTCATGTCCTAACTTAAATCATGCATTCTTGCTAATAAAAAACCTCCCTTAGATAATAATTATATAATGAGTTGAATTTAACACTAAACTTCACTTTTCGTATAGTTCATCTGTACTAGTTTTGGCACCTTCACTAGCATTGTTGAAGTATTATAGCTGTTGACAATGATATGAAGGCGCAAAAACTAATACAGGTAAACCATACTAAAAGCGAAGTTTAGTGTTAAATTCAACTTGTTAAATAATTATCATGTTATATAACTTCACTGCGTTAACTTTCAATACAATATATATATATTGATTGATTGATTGATTGATTTTAGCCTTAAAATCCCATAAGGGCTATGGCCTCCTGCTCTGCAGGGACTTGGCTCGTGTAGTCTCGCTAGGTGAGCCAGTCCTAGTGAGTATCTATATATATATATATATTTGCCTAATTCTGCCACTAAACTGGTCAGAAACAATGCATGAAAATGTAGAAGATGACAAGACTAAAATTATCCTGATGATTTGCATAAGGGAATCAGGAAGTTAGAATGGCTAAAAGAACATCTGCTACCATCTGTTGAATTTTCTATGTAACTATATGGCTCATGCTATACGAAGGAAAATTGTGTGCACCAATATTCCCAACTCTTTTGTTTGCTGCTGCTACATTTGTCGAAAGAAAGAGAGTATAGTTTTTCTGTGACTACTCTGGCAAGGTACATGATTGCTCAACAATCTTACTTATCACTTAAAACCTCACATCTTAACAACCATGTGTTGCAAAGCTGGCTTCAGAAACAGTTCTTCTTTCCCACAGTTTGCTTCACATTTGTTGTTTATTTGTTTACTAGCTTAAAAGACCCAGCGTCGCCCGGGTTTTGTATTTTGTAATTGGAAATTAACTTATGAAGGATTTTCAATTTTCAATTCTAGGTCCTTATATAGGCATTTATAATTTGAAATAGGAAGAACGACTTATTACACTCAAACTATTCCCTCAGAAAACGCTTGATATAGTCTTTTATGGCTCATAGAGGATCTAGAATTTTGCATCCCATCGCTTGTACAGTGCACAGCAAGCCTGGTATAGGTTTAAATGAGAAGAAACAGAAATTCCTGTAACATAAAATTGTAATATCGAGGCGGGAAATTTCCTACTCTTATGTTACCATAAAGCCGTTTTGGGGATGAAATTAAACAGAAAGCATTATCACTTTCATACTTCTCTCTCCAAAAACCTGCGATATAATATAATAATATACACATTACCATACCTCGTTTTGTTTTCTCTATGCCCAGGGTAGAGAAAGTTATGTGATTCCATTATTTTAGTGGATTTTATTCTGTAATATTTATTTATAACATGAATTATTTTGATAACTTCTCTTATTTGTCAAAAGTGCATTTCATTTGTTTTTTCTAAGCCCATCTGATACCATTTGGCAACAATATATTCTGTGATTTGGAATTGATAATTCTATGTAAAAAGGGATTAAGTATTTTCAAAAACATTTAATTTTTGGCATTTAGAATCAGAATTTTTCAAAATCCTTTCTTAGCGAGCACCTACATTATAAAACGAAGGTACTGTCAAAATTCCAAGTCTCTACCTGTTATAGTTTAGGCTGTACGTTGATTCCTGTCAGTCAGGACAAAGCCTTTTATATATATAGAGATTTCTGTTTCACGTACAAGTGTGCCAATCATGTGGGTTTCTGCGTTGCGGAAGTCACAGCTCTAACTCCTGAACGATCGGGTGAGATATCTATGTAAATAAAGCAGCTAACATCGTAATGGTTCAGGTTCTCACAATTACAATGAAAATAACCACATATTTCATCACAAGAGACATTGGAAATTCCTCCTTACAACACTGACGCCTTTTAGGAAATAAGCTTCTGAGACAGAGTTAATTTCTCTTGTGATATTCTCTTTAAGTTCTTCTAATGTATAGGGATTTAACCCATAAGAACTTATGCAAATGAAAGAAAATTCCCTAAAATGGTGCCAGTGTTATGTGGATGCAAGAGGAGGACCTTTCCAACATCTCTTGTGATGAGGTACGTGGCTATTTTCATTGTGATTTTAATTGTAATTGTGAGAACCTGAATCGTTACACCGTTAGTGGCATTATTTGCATAGATATTTCACCAGATTGCTCAGGAGTTAGAGCTGTGGCTGCCGTGACGCAGAAACCCGCATGAAAGGCCAACTCATACTTCAAACACACTGAAGATAGCAATTGAAATTGCACAACATGACACTTCTTTAGTCTTAGAGTTATCTGGACTGGGCAACATTGTCTCGCTATCATTCACTACTTGCTCAGGCAGGGCCCCACCCTATCTTCCTTCTTATAGCATGAGGCATATTATGAATGAGAAGAGCTGGTTGGGTTTCCAGTAGTGAAAGGTTGAACCTTCAGAGACAGGTTTGTGATTGTGTTTGGGTGGTGGTTCCAACAGGCTTTCAGCTTTGGCAGCAGGCTTGTGGGCATGGACGGGTGTTTGTAGAGATTAATTCTATCATACTTGCTTTTTTATATTGGTGTCAGCAGAGATTGGTAGAAATTGTTTAATACTCTTGGTAGTTGTTAATGGAAATTGTGGAAAATACACTTATTTTGGAATTGGTTTATTAACTCAATATGAATATATTATATTAGCAAGCTATATTATTTTACTGTAGCAATGTGATTCCATCACTAGGTAAACTGTTATGCATTTTAAATTATCGGTATATCGAATGATAAATATAGTTTGTTCATGGATAGTATTATTAGTGTCTTTATTAGTGTTGTTAAAATTAAATACACACTACTGAAGGCTAGTTTATGCTGTAGTTCACATTCTTTGAGGTGTAGTGGCAGGGGCGGCCGGTGTTAATGTGCTACTGTGCTATAGCACACTGTTCATTTCGTTAAATAAAGTACTGTTGATTAGTTAACAAAAATTGCCAATATTCTGTTAAAAATATGTGTATAAAATTTTGTTCATCTTAGATTTCCAACCGTTATAACATATGCGCTATCCCTCACAACGTCGGGCGGTCAGATTGAGTTGCTAAGCATTATACTGCAGTGTGCTCTGTCCCCCAGTAGCGCTGCCCTGCTTGATGACCGAGGCCTGGAAAGTGCCCTCAGGCGGAGTGTATATTTCCCTCTGGTAGCATGAAAACCGCCTCATTGGAGCTATGAATTTGGTAGAACCTGGCCCCCTATAGGTATGCTGCATGCCTTACAAGAAACTGGTGGTGAGTTGATGACCTCTTGTTTGGCAGTTGGGGGTGGATATTTTGAAGGTTGTTCTGCAAGTGGGAACAGTCCTTGGTAACACATCTTATTGATGGCGGCTTTTCTTGACGTGCAGTTTTGTAGGCCAGGTTGGTTTCTACAATGTAATCGATTGTTTTAATACGAAATTAGTAGCAATTCAGGATACCGTGGCTTGACATTAAATTTTATGAAAATATGAGACAGCTTATCTTCAATAGCTAAATCTATAGTTAATATTAGCCTCATAGATTTGTTAGCTTAATTCAATGAGTACATATAAATAGCTAGGTTTTAGCTTTGTATGTATTTACGTACAAACCTAAAACCCAGGTCCCATTCCCGCCCAGGATAAATTTTCCTCTATAGCTTACACAGTGGAGTTGAATTGCGAGAACTTTTTAGAAGAAACTGAATGCTGAAAAACTACTCACAAATATTGTAATAAAATATTATTTAATGGCAGTAACGCTGTATTAGGATTAATTTTTAGCGCCGAGGGAAGTTAATTTAACGCGCACGCCAGCTCAGCGACTGACGAAGGGTAAGTTAGTACAATCTTATGTCTGGGGACAGAGTGACCAGACACCCTCTCAATTCTGAAACTGCATTCTAGTTTCTGTGCGAAGTGCGAACTGTTAACAGGAAAGAACCGCTAGTGGAAAGGTATTAAGTATATTTCGTGGTGCGTTTGTGTACATGTTCAGAGTTATTGCTGTGACTGTAAAAAATGAATACAGTAGATAGTTTAATTACTTATCCCTTCTCTAGAAGGAGTATGGAAGAAAAAATTGAGGTAAAACAATTAGGAAGGCCCACACCCGATTTGATTATGAGCCAAAAAGCGAAAGGCGGGAAAAACTGCATCTACAACAGAAAATTTCATAGGACGGTGTATGAAAACAGTTGGATATGCGGTTGCGAAATTAGAAATGCTCTGTTCTGTTTTCCTTGTCTTCTGTTTGGCAATAGTGATTCCAATTCGTGGAGCAGAACGGGAGTAACAGATTTAGGGCACCTTAGTAAGTTGACAAAGCAACATAAAGACAACATTAAGCACATGCATAATGTACTGAATCTTAGTTCTCTAGGCAGTGTGAATATTCGAGCCCAGTTAAGCCAGGCATATCACGATGAAAAATTGAAACACAATCAACAAGTGGAAAAAAACAGGTACGTACTTTCAAAAATTATTGATTGCATTAAGTTCTGTGGGGCTTTTGAACTTGCTTTGAGAGGTCACGACGAAACCGAACAATCTGAAAATCCTGGCATCTTCTTAGGACTAATAGATTTCGTTTCGAATTTGGACACTACTGTGCGGGATCACATGGAATCGAATCAGGTGTTTAAAGGGACCTCCAAAACCATACAGAATGAACTTTTGGACTGTATGCTAGAAATTTGCCGTGAAGAAATAAAGCAGGAAATGAAGGAAGCAGACTTCGTTGCATTAATGGCAGACGAAACAACTGATGTCTCCGACCAATCACAGTTAGCATTGGTATTTCGTTACGAGAACAAGGGCGAGCCTGTTGAAAGATTCTGGGGGTTCTTCAGACCAGAAGGTCACAGTGCAGGTGCTATTACAGAATGCATCTTAAAAGAAGTAAATCCTCTCTTTAATCAGAAACCCCATAAAATAATTGCACAAACTTTTGATGGAGCCTCCGTGATGTCTGGTGCAAGTGGTGGGGTTCAAGCAAAAATTAAAATTCATTATCCTAGTGCTCACTTCATACACTGTTATGCTCATCAATTAAATTTAATAATGGAAAAAGCTGCTTCACAGAACCAATCCGCACGAGTGTTTTTCCTTGACCTGTCCGCTTTCCCTGCATATTTTTCAAGATCGCCACAACGTTTGTCAGTGCTTGAATCAGTGGTGGCTCGTAGAATTCCAAGCTGTCCTGCAACTAGGTGGAACTTTAGATCGAGAACTGTTAACGTAGTTTTTGAGAACAAGGATAAATTGAAAGAATGTTTGCTGGAATTAGAAAAAATGCCACAGAGCAAAACTTCTCATGGAGCAGTTGGTTTGCGGCGATATTTGGAGGATGAAGAATTTCTGTACTGGTTAACCTTCTTCAGTAAGATAATGCCACATGTAGACATTCTTTATAACCAGCTACAAGCCAGATCAATTGATGCAATCAAAGCAAGGAATGCAGTGACTCATTTTACAGACGTAATTAGAAAGATTAGGGAATCCACAGACGACATCCATGTAGACCCTGAAGCTTCATCTACTAGTAAGCGAAGAAAAGTGGAATGCAGGCACACTGACGCTAAAGAAGTATGCGACAGAATCACGCAAGAGGCTAGTCATCGCTTCAACTCACTGAGTCATCTTGATGCTGCAAAATTGTTAAACGCTGCCAATTTCAGTGACTACTCCGGGAATTTTCCAGAAATGGAACTTGAAGCTACTGTTCTGTATTACAACACTTTGGATAAGTTCAGACTAAAGACAGAGCTCCGAGTTCTGTACGATAGGCCGGATTTCAGGAACACTTTAGGCGCCGTACCACTGCTGCAGCGTGTGTTGTCGAACAATCTGCAAGAGACTTTTTGTGAAATAACAAAGTTGCTGAAGATCCTGGTTACGACACCAATGACGACTGCAGAACCAGAAAGATGCTTCTCATCACTAGCAAGGATAAAAACCTTCTTGAGAAACACAATGTCCCAGGAACGTTTAACTGCCCTTGCAATGCTATCGATTGAAAAGAAAATGGTGCTGCACATAGATGGATTCAACACCAAAGTAATCGATAAATTCTGCAGTATGAAGGAGCGCCGCATGGACTTCATTTTTCGACATTAGGTGAGTGGCATGTTACATTTTATTTTGTGCATGTTCAAACTGTAGCACACACAGTGTTTTTGTCACCGGCCGCCACTGTGTAGTGGTTGACTTCAGCCTACTGTGTAACTGTGTAATTTGTGTAACCCATTATTTCTTTACATTCACTTCTCATGGGTTAAGAAGAGACCTCATATCTTTAAAATTAGCCATTTTTAGGTTATAGTTGATTGCCTAAATGCATGCGTCATACTCTTCAAACCTTCGACTATCGGCTCTATAAAAATCAGTTATGTATTTTTCCTGTAGATGGCAGGAGATCCTTGTAAACAATATCATGTGCATATACTAGTTGGTATCTGTGAGAATGAAGCAGTATGCTGCCATGCACCATGACTTAAAGTGTAGCTGGTCGTATACAAACTAAAATGCAATAATTGTCCCAGCTTCTAAGTAAGCCAAACCGGCAGATCTTTCAAATGATGATTCCAAGAACACATAAAGGCAATGAAATACCCTTACAACAAAAAAATCAAATTATGCAGAACATTTACTTGACACAAACCACAACTACTAACATAGACACTAACGTCAAAATTCTCCACAAAAGCCGCAAACTAAACACAATTGGGGAAAACGGTAGAACAGGCCGTACACGAGTCCCCCACTGCAACCCGCCTGGAAAGTAGGGGTTTTGGGTGGGAACGCAAGAATCGGTTTTTATAATTTTGAGATATTTTGTTAGTTATGAAAAGAGCAGTGTTGGTGCAAGGGAACTTTCCTGCATTCAATTAAGCCATGTTTTAAGTTATAAAATGGCATTTTTTACAATTGCAAAATATTATGTATGGTGCAAGGGTCTTTTTTTACTGTGAAATATTTATTTGTTTTTTTATAATTGTGAAATGTTCTCTTGGCTTATATACGGCGTTTTTTTTTATAAATTGCAAAATATATTTGGTGCAAGGGTATTTTTTTTTTATTGTGAAATATTATTACCGGCACTGAGCAGCAGCGACTGGTGGGATAGGGGAAGCGGTCAGGCAAGTATTGAGTGGAAGGGGGACGTGCGCGCAGCCTGTATTACCATTACCCCACAATTGAACAGTTGGAAATATCCTATATAAACACAAAAAAAACAACCAACCTCTGTACTGAATGACGAGCTACACTTCAAGTCACACACTCTTTGACACAACACCTGACATTCAGACCCCACTAAATATTCCCACTCTATCAAGTCCAACACAACACCCATGCCACCTAGGCCTACAACACAGGCACCCAGTACGAGTTTGGAAACCACTGATAATGCACTAAAATAGTGCAAAATGGCTGTCTGGATGACCAAAGGTAATCTTAGTTTTCAATGTCAAGTGTTTAAGTATTATAAAAACTTTTGTTTTGTATTACGCACATATGGAAATGAAAGTGGCATGCTTCTACTAACTGGTTTAAAAAAATCAAATTTATGCATTGTTCTTTTAATTGACTAAATTTATGCTTTTCTGCTTTAATTGAACAATTTTTTAGGATCTTGACACAGATAAAAAAAGGAATGAAATGTGATATCTTTATGCATGTATGTGCTTTCTTCCTGCTAGCTTGTTTGTGACTATGAAGAAACAGACACATTATGCTCAAGGAAACAATAAACTCTTTGTAACAACAAAACTGGACAGTTGACTTGTATTGAGAAGATGTTGTTACGAACTGAACACCTGTACAGGAAGGAAGGGGTGTAACTGTACATATTTTAAAAGCTTATCCCTTGCGTAGAAACAAACAAAAACAATTTATTTTCCTTATTGTTTTTACCACAATGTTGTTTTTCCCTCAACGAAACAATACGCAATGATATTATATTCCAATTTTAACTAAATTTGCTTCTCCACTGTCATCTGTCCATCATATCTTCATCTTGTAGTCCTCTTGGTGCCATGCTCCCCTTTACACCATCTATCCAGGTATCAGTTGGCCTTCCTTTCCTTCGCCTTCCATCAAGTTCCCAGTTCATCACCACCTCAGACAATCTTCATTGTTCATTCTTTTCTTATGACTAGGGTTCGGATGTTTATGACCTAAAAAAGTGGAAAATATGACTGCAAATATTACCTTAAAAATGACTAAATATGACTATATTATCCTAAATATGACCTGATAAAAGACATAGCTTCTAAAAATAAATGTTCCAATTTAAAATGTTTAATTACACTAAATTACTACATCGCATGAATTCAATCAGATAGCTACTTTTTAACAATTTCACAGGTTATTTACATTCTTATTAATAACAAAGTTCTAATTTTAAAAGATTTGCTCCTGGTTTGCTCGTTTCATTAGCTCCAAATGTTTTGTAGATCTTGCGTGTCCCTATAAAATATGAACAATTATATTATTTTTAAAATTAAGCTGTCTATTAATTTGGCAAAACATTAAATTAATGAAATAACTTTCAAATTTAACTTGACCATTTAGTGCATGTACTTTATAAATGTGGTCCTTTACCAAATTTATAATTGAAATATGACATAAAATTACAAATATGACCAAAATATGATCAATACTATAACAATGACCAAAATATGACTTTATATGCAAAATAAAAATGGTCCGAAAAGGGTAACATCAGTGCAATTCTTGTTTACTTCGTGTTTGCTGCGAGAATGGTGGTCAAGATAAAAATATGACATGCCATGAACATCCGAACCCTACATTTGATCTTACCATCTTAAGGCTGATTTACACTTATCACTTTATATGTTCATCTTGGAGGAATCATCAAAAGTTACAAGTACAGATTGCCTTTCATTTCTGATTCATCCAAAGTGAACACTGAAAATGAACGATGAAATATATTGACCCCTTACCAACTTTTGATGAAAGAGTTGTTCCCTGAACTGATGATTCAACGCGACGAGCCCTTGAGAGTCTGTAATAGGGATGTAGCGAACTAGAACCAACAGATGTCTCCACTGCTCTAGCCGGTATGCGCTAGGCGTTCGTCACTTGTTTTTCGAGTTGTTGTCTGCTGGTTCCATGCTTTTAAATGGCGTTTCATCTTAGCAGATTGAAAAATACATTCGAACTTTTCTATTTTTGTAGCGGGTAAATTTCTACTAGGCGCATTTCTTTGTATACTGGACACTTCAGGAATATATTTACGTGAAAAAGCTTAAAGAAAAATTTCAAAAGATAGACGCTATATAAGTCGAAAAGAAGGAAGAATAAGCTGACAAATACTGTGAGAAATGCCCGCTATTAACTACATTACTATGTTCACTACATACAAAATGTTATGCAGATATGAATATTTATATACAGTACTGCTAATTTGGCAATTGGGTATGATTCAAACTAACTAAAAGAATATACCTCTAGGGTTCAGACAGTAAAATACTAATTGATATAGGTGATAAACACTGATTTATGTGGTGTGTATTCGCAGACATTTTTAATATTATTTATTTTCTGTATCAAATGCATATTTAGCCTATACCGTCAAATTAAAAACGCATTAAAAATCAAAATATACAATATGTTTACAGCACGAAAACTTACCATTTCCTGCCCAGAATAGTGAAAAAAGATGGGAACTTGGGAATCGATTAGGCCTTTTTTCTTCTTCTTCTCATTCCTCATTCTTTCTTATTCCTTTTATTATCGGTAAGTTATGCTAGACCATCGTTACATGATTTTCATTTCTAGTTATGAAACAGAATATTGTTAAAAATATTTCATTGCATGACATATAGCAGATTATAAAGGCAGATTTTAATAATTATCATACGTTAAGATATATAGCCTATTAAATTGGCAACGCTATTGTCACAATTTTTATTCGAGGCCGTCAATCTAACTTGGCTATTTAGAAATCACAGAATTTATATTTTGATATCAGATGCAATAGAAGGCTACAGTAGCCTAATATACACATATTTATACAGCAAAGTAAAATAAATAGGCCTAAAATAACTAAATAAATTAAACAGGGAAGTGGTCTTTAAATATAAAGGTGCACTAAAGATAAGTTTAACAAAGGTATAAAACTAACACAATGTACTGTAATTATCATTGCGTTACTAGGAAATTTTAATTTATTTATTGTAATCTACTTTATTTTTAAATGGCCCATAACATATTCTCGATGCTCACGGCAAATTTAATATTAATTTAAAAATTAAATAATATCTAATCCCCGCACTGCATATAAATATTCATACATTGATAACATATTACTGCAAGTAGAGTACAAAATAATGTCGTCTGTATCGGAAATATCTCACAATATTTGTTCGTTAATCCTTCCTTTTTAGTGTTATTTAGAGCCTATCTGCTGTGATTTTTCTTTCGTATTTTTGACACTTCAACATTCTAGAAGGGCCCAGTAGAGAAGGAAGTACGTATAGTAGCCTCGTGTCCTCTATAAAAATATAAAATTACGAACATATTTTTCGGACTGAGAAGTTGGAGCGCCATTTAAAAGCATGAAGCCAGCAGAAGAAAACTGGAAAAACAAGTGACGAACGGCTAGCGCATACCGGCTAGTACACCCACGCTATCTGCCGGAGAAGTTTGGCGAGCTACATCCCTATTGAATATCTTTTGTTTCTCTGATAGTGGGCCACATCTTGAAAATGGTTTTAAAATGTTGGTTATCAATGGGAAGGCATCATCAGTGACAAAAATCCCTTGTTCCGGTATATTTAGCAAGTTATTTTGCAAACACTGCAATTGTAGATGTACATCAAAAGTGATAAAGTGTAAATCCCACTGCAATCTTCTCTTTTCAATAATTTCTACTTCATCTTCATCCACATTCATTCATTCTTTTAATACGGTATTCCATATGCCTTGATTTTCTCGCTGATCTCCAGTAATTCATTTATGTTCCTTGTACTTATGTCCATGTTTCCATTGCATTATATCAGTATTTTTGTGTAATTCATGATAATACTGCTCCATAATAATGAGTTTATATAAAACAAAAAATGCAATTAGAAAAATCTTGGTAAGTCAAGCAACAAAGAGTGTAAATAGTCAACTCACACATATATATTACAATACTAATGTGGTAAGTGCATCATTGGAGAATCAAGAAAGAGTTTGAAAGACGAGCCGGCTCATCTTATTAAATTTTCGAGATTCTCCATTGCATTCATATTGCACACTATTTTTTCTATTATAGTGATTTAGTAGAAAGTAACACTTTAAGAAAATGAATCACTTACAACTACTTTTGTCCAGTTACAACGGTTTTTAATCTTAGTAGAGATCAATACATTGATTACTTCAGCGCATCGTACTTAGCTGCCTGATGAGTTATCATAAGTTCATATTAAGAAATAGAAAGAAAGTAAAGACAGGTAAGATGGTAAAGTTTAACTGGTAAATATGATTATACCAAAAGTAAGAGGTCTGATGTGCTGTTGCGTATGTACTGTAAGAAGGAAAAAAGATGCAGGTAGGTTAGCCATTTAGCTCAGGAAATTTGAATTTCTCAAACACCAATTTTTTTTCTTTTTAATTTATTTATTCAGCTGTGTTTGTACTCCTTTTAGTTACTAGGCCATATCAGGAGTTCAGGATCAGTATCTATACAATAGGGTAGACCATGGAACTGTTGATTGTCAGTTGTTTCTATTGTTGATGTATTTTATGGAGTAAATTTCAACTGATATTAATTTAAATGGATATGGTGCAGGATGAAATGCTGAGGATGAATCATGGTATGTAAATATCCAATTCGGCAATTGCCTTTACGACTGGGGAAACCATGAAAAAACCCATGTCAAATTGGCCAGCCATGGGATTTGAACCTGAGACCTCCCGAATGCGAGTCCAAGACATTAACACCACATTTCTTATCATCAATGAGCACAAAATTCACCTTAATGAGCATTGGGAGCTCTGCCATTAGCATCTGTTGGGAATACTGAAAGTGTAGTAATTAGTCACTGAACTCCATGGTGCTATATCCCTATGAGGGTCTAGGCTTGCCATCTGGCCGCTGTTGCAGGATTGGGGGATATAATGTCACCGTGGTTTATTGTTTATGTTTATGTTTATTGTTAGCCAGTTGTACCAGGTGTACACGGCTGAGAAATAATACAAGAGATTAAATACACAGAATGAAATATACAAAAACATACACTTAAGAAAATACAATAAAACTTTTAAGATAATACACTAATACACTTAAGAAAATACACTAATACACTTAAGAAAAAACCCTAATACACTTAAGAAGAGACACTAATTAACAAAATTTTGAGAATTTTAAACACTCAACAATTTATGCACACTTTCTTATTATAAATATATATATATATGACTAATTCTTTTCATTTATAAATTCTTCTAATGAATAGAATGCTTTTTCTAAGAGGAAAGATTTTATTTTTCTTAATTTGAGATTATTGCTTGAAATGGTTTTTAATGAGGTCGGTAAGTGATTGTGGTGACTCCCATGGCTGTTATTGATGGCTTACTGAACTAGAGCCACTACTTTTTTTATCAAGTAGTTCCTCAGTTTGTGTCACGAGACTGATTGCATCCCATTCCAGACCTCCCTACCAGAGAAAAATCCAAGGAGGTACTGGATTCTCTATTGATAAAATCCAGTCCTCTTGTTACATTAGCAGCTGTGATAAAACTATGACCAGAAAAGAATAAACACATTTTAAAAAATCCCTTTAGGCAGGCCTACAGGCTGAGGTAGATTCCGAAGTGCCTTTTGTTTAATTTATTGTCGCTGTGCAGCACTCTTCTTCTTTATCCTTGCCATGACAAACCCGCAATAATAACTGCAAATTAGAGGAAAGAGCACTTTTTCAAACATTCAAATCTCGCCTTATATGAGAGATATCGAGAAACTAGTTATTGATTTGTAGAGTACTCATCAGGGGCTTTTCAACGATACCCCATAAGAAATAGTTTCAAAAATTTCCATCCCCCCTACCCCCACTCGTAACCCCAAAACCCCCGAATCGTTGGTGTCACTGTGAACTCCATAGGGATTACTCTAATTGATTCAAACAAAGTTTCCCTCTTTACTTCATAGGGGCCAAGATATAAATGTTTTAAAATTTCAACCCCCGACCCCCCCTTGGGCTAATTAGCTCATTAACGAACTTGTCCGAACTATTGGGCCTAGAAATAACATAATAAAAATTGGTTCAAATATCTTCAAAATTACAGCAACTAGCATGTAAATATATATATTTATTTTACAAAAAAAAATAATAATTTCGGGCAGTGTTTTCGTACTTAGGGAGGCATGAAATGTAAAGATATGAAAGAATTTTTTTTTAAAGTCATGACATGGTATCGATTGCAATAGGTAGATTTTTCTTCGAAATCTACCTAATAGGCACAAGACTGAGTACATAGGTTTCCTTGCTCACTCGCTCACACATTCACACTCAAACACATTGTGTTGCTATTGGTACATGATGCAGCTCAACCAGGATGCCCGAAATAACCATTTTATATTACAAGATTGGTTAAGAATTTCGGTCTCTTACTTTGGATAAATTTAAACACAAGGTTTCAATTTCAAACACAATTTCAACACTGGGTTGAAACTGAGAGTGTCGCTTGACTTATTTCTAGAAAATCAGCGCTGCTTATACCCATACAGGGTTTGGTGAAATTCCTATTTTACATCATATATATTAATTTAAGTCTACCAATACAAATGACAAATTGGTAGATAAAGACACACTGCAATCTAGACATCAGACAGACAGAACTATACTGACGGTTAAGGCATGGTTATTTGTAAATGACCACGCTGCTAAAATTGGGTGATTGAGCATATTTTAATCTGCTTTCTCTTTATTAGATAAATTATTATAACAAACGCTTGACATAGCTTCTTGGTTTCATGAATTTTGCTTAAAGAAATGTGAACTGCAATTTTCATTACTGCTTTTTACTTCTGCTAAAACTTTGCGACTCCCTGCGGTTCTTCAGCAGTCAGCATTGCTTTCATTTCTTTTGATTGCTTTGTTATTTTATTCTTTTTGATCATCGAGTTTTGCATATGACAAGCTATTTGTGATGAGCGTATAAAACTGAAGAAGGAGAAATAGTGTTGAAGTGGTATAAAAAATTATGAATTGTGTTAACCTAATTAATTTTAATTTAAATCGCTTAGAGAAAAGTGTGTAAATTTAATTGTAAACATCATAATAAATTTACTAAACTGAGTATTTGCTTTTTAAGGCGAGGAGAAAGTAAAATTTCTTGTATTTTTTTTCTTTGTATGGTTCATTTCTGACTTATATTCCTGCTAGAATAACTAGAATCACTACAAAATTTTATTCAAACTGTATCACTCTGAAACTTTTTTGGGTCTCCTGTCGGATGGTGCACCTATAAACTTCATCTGGCAGAAAAAAATTATCAGATTGATAGCAGGAATTGGAACAAGAGAATCAAGTAAACAATACTTCAAAAGGTACAACATTCTTACACTTACCTCTATGTACCCAGTACATTTTAGCTAATATTACATATGTTAAAGAAAATAGCACTAAATTTACAACTAGATCGTCAATGCATAACTACAACACGCGAAGGAAAAATGATTTAGATAAACCACAACTTCACTTAAGTACAAATATAAAAAGTCACTGCTATCAACAGATAATTTTTTTTAATAAAATTCCATTAAAGATAAGAAATCTTGAAAAAAAACAACTGTACAATATTCTATCTATTTGGTTCAAAATCAAAGCGATATACACCGTAGAAGAATTTTTAGAGAGTAGTATACCAGAAAATATTATGGATATAAATTTGTATTCTTAGCTTTTTTGTTATTATATAAAACTATCCAAAAACTGACGAAGCCTATTGTACAAATATATTGTATTTAAAGGTGAATAAAGATTTGATTTGATTTGATTTGATTTAACTCCATAGCGCTACATCCCTTTTGGGACTAATCTTACCATTCAATCACTGCATCATCTACTGTGGGCAGATGGCAGGGGCATGCAGTCAGCATACCAACTCCCACGGCCATTACTGGTGTGTGTTTCTTTTAGTTTGAGCGGCCTTTGCTAGATGCAACAACTTGCACAATGAAATTATATCAGAATATAACATTTCAAGTACATTAATCAATTTATGCAATTATATAGCCCATGGATGGCCACAACGAGGCTTGCGAGCCACAAGCGGCTCTTGAGCCAATCTCATGCGCGGCTCTTAAAACCAAGCTAAGAGTAAATATGATAAAGATTTTAAAAAGTATATAATTAACATATAATTTAATGAAAACTCTGCCCAACCTTACAATACTTAACTTTTGTAATGACCAGGCAAGGTTGTTCACGCACCATTTTCTTGTACTTGGTAATGGCAAGTTGAATGTCAACATGGCAACACTGTACAATTACATTCGAAAAAGCACTTCTCAAAAGTAAAATCTTATTTTTTGTTGTGTAATTGAACAATAATTTTATGTGTATAGTAAAAACAATGTGGCTCGCTTTGAAACAGCTTCATAAATTGCGGCTCCCAAAGTTAAAGTCAGTGGCCACCCCTGCTATAGCTTATGACCTTCCAGATAGTTTTTATTGGGAGGTTGTAGTATGCATTACTTGCCAACTTCCAAATAAATTCCCTACCCAGAAGACAAGTATTTTATTGACTCGTGGTGGTAGTACTGGCCTTTAGTCTATTGAACAGCTCTTGTAAAGAGTAAATACATGATTGATAAAAAGTCATAAAAGCAGTAAATAGGTAAAAACACTACATCTCCTTCTGCAGTTTGTATGTAAGTTCATATGACTCCGTAGCACTTCAAGGTGAACACGGAGACACACATCGTATCTGTATGTATTTTCTGTCTGTCTGTTGCAGAAATCAGTGCGCGATCTTGAACTTGCATCTGAACAAACCCAAAACCAACAATTCTTGTTCAACAATCATCAACAACCTATCTTCAACAGTCCTCAACAACACAGAGGAGGAGTTCATTCCAGCGATAATTCCTTCTTCAACAGCAATTTTAATAACAATAACGTATTTAGGAACCAACAAAAACTTTCAGGGTCTTCTTCTAACCTCAATTTTCAGAGTCTTCCTAGTGAACACATTCGTGCTACTACTTACAAACCTAAACCCAATGGTTTATTTCAAAACCATCAGTCGCACAATATAAACAATCAACAGTATAGTCATCAGCAGTTCCATCACCAGCAATCGAAGCAAAGACAGCCTCAAGCGTCTCATAGTACTTTTGTTAGCCAGGCTCCTCCGTCAGATTTTTCATCATCAATTGAAGTAATACCATCTATTTCTTTGACCGATACATCGTTTGTTGATCAAACTCCGCCACCGCCATCACAGTCATTCAGCACCGACTTTCAGCAAGCAGACGACCGATCATTCAACACTGCACAAGAACCATTCTTCAACTTCAACCAACAACATTCTTTCAATACAGCACAAACACAAAAATCTAATACATTTTTGCAACCTAAATTTGGTCAGTTTAATAGTAATTCGCATCATTTAGGTCAGCGTCCACCACAGCAGCATTCAAGACACCCTAGCGCATCTTCTGTCCATGCCAATCGCATTTCTAACAATCGTATTAATAGCAACAGTGGCAATTCGTTTAGTCGTGTGAGTTTCAACGGTGCAGGAGGTAGTGAATCTTTCGTGCAGTATAAGTGATTAATTAGTTATCACTAGAGCTGAGACATTTAGGATGTATGTCAAGTTTTCTGTGCTGAAACTATAGGCCTGCTATAGAGAGAAAATGTCACAATACAGATAAGAGGACAAATGAACTGGAAACTAGTTTGCATCACAGTCCTTGGCTCTATTGGAGTGTGCATTAGATTTGATGACGCACTAGATTCAAATGCATATCTGTTCTATAGTTTGGTGTTTTTTTATTTTTATTTTTTTTTTAATTTTTTTTTATTTATCCGGTTTTACAATGTATTCAATTTACATTTTCCAGTAACCCGGTAGAGAATATATTTATACAGTTTTGGTCACATGAGTTTACCATTTCAGTGACATAATCTACTCTTATACAATTCAACGGCCCTAAATAGCGTGCTCACTCACTTGCCCGCTTCGTGAAACATCGGGTGTACTCGGCGATGTCCGTCTCTCGCAGTCTAAACTTTCACGAAGACTACAAAATTTGGAAAACAGTTTCTTTATTATATAAAGCCTAAGTGAAATGAACACAATGAACAAATATTATAATTTTATTTTTACTCTGAACCACAAGCATGTTTAATAAACTGCCAGTGCAAATTTCTTAAAAATCCTGGAGTCAATTAATAATGGCGGGCAAAACCGTTGGCACCAGCTGTAAAATATTGATAGTTGAACCAAGGAAGTATTGCGGACAATAAAAATCCAAACAAACCATTCCTTCCCTTGAAAAATTATATAATTTCTGAAAATTACACTGAATTTATCAAATAAAATTCACATCATATTCATCTGTCAACAAACAGTTGAGAAACAATACGTATTATGTGTTCACAGGTTCCTTTGGAACTGCATGATCGAATCTGAGATCGTTTTCCCAGGGGGCGCTTTCTAATCGTGGAATGTACTCTAAAGCCAGAATTTTAGCTGTTTCATTATGAATGATTCAAGTCCAAGTGTTAATAAGTATAATGCTTTAATAATTATTATACTCTTAATTTTTTATTTTTCAATTAATTATCGTGGGCGAAGCCGAGGGCACCTGCTACTAGTAATACAATTTATTGATAGAAAAGTCAGCTCACCTGCGAGATTATTAGATTAGATTTATTTCATCCCTAAAACCAATACAAGACTGATGTTGGACACGTCATACAACTTACATACTAAAAACTACATTTACAATACTGTGTTTACAGAAACTTACAGAAAATATAGTCATATTTACAAAGTGGCTATGTTTCACTATTACAAACAAATTACTTAATTTTAGCAATATTCAGTATATTATACAACTTAAATTTTTTGAAAACAATTTAAACAATAGCTGTCAATAAAAAATTGAAGATAGGCATATTAGAACTTTTTGCCCCATGCTGCTCCCCTTTCCACTCGCCTGGCAGCTTCTACCCCTCTCGGCTTCTTCCCGCGTGCCGCCTGCTCCACTTCCCTGCAACGCATACCTTCATGCCTGTAGCCGTTACTCAACGCCGGTAATGCATAATTGCAATTGATATGTCACCTAATATTTCACAATAAAGAATGCCCCTTGCACCTCCACATAATATTCCACAATTATAAAAACGACCCTTCCAACAAAATAGGCTATTTCACAATACAAAAAAAACCCTTGTACCATACATAATATTTCATAATTATAAAAAACACCGTATTATAACATAAAAATGTGGCTTAATTGATGCAGGAAAATTCCCTTGTACCAACACTACTTATAAAAACCGATTCTTGCGATAAAAATTATGAAAACCCCAAACATAACTCTAATATACGAAAGCTTCCTTCAGTGGTCAACATTCACTCGTAGCTTAGTGGTCAAGACTCCTAGCTATAATGCTAGGGGTCCCGGGTTCGAATCCTGGTCGATTCAAAATTTCCAATAAGGAATAGGTCTCAAATAGGTAGGTAGGGTGAAGAGGAGGTGAGAGGAAGAGAGGAAGGAGACGGGAAAGGAAGAGAAGAAGAAATAAATTATTTTTTCTGTTTCATCAGTTCATTAAGAGATGGCGCCACCATCGCTACTAGTAGTTCAAATGCCGCCGCTAGGGGAGGGAGTTAGAGAGTTGGAGTGAGGGACTCGCATGGGGTGCAAAGTTCGGTTTTCCCTACATATATTGAGATGTAATGTTAGTAAAAAATATTTTTGTAGTGATTAGTACCGTAGTTCTAATCTCAGTAAATGTAACAGAACAGACGCTGAGTTGTGTATTAATTTTTTAGATACATTTCACTTTCAAAACTGAACTTATACAAATGCCTGTGTTTCCTAACATTTACAAGATCTGAAGAGTAAATCCCTCAGCTGCAAAACTGGTCATCTGAAAGAAGTCTGAAAAGGTCTCGTTTTCTGTTCTGTTTTCAAGAAATGAAAGAGCTTGAAAATCACATGGTTCAAATTGAAGCTTTCAAGGAATCATTATAAAGAGACAGTTTGTCGTTTATGTTTTCAATATCAGTATATCTTGAAAGAAACTCTTGAATAATCATAATAATATCATCACAAATTAGAAAAAATTCTATCTTCTTTTGAAAATATGCCAAATTATTATTTTTTACTTCTAAATTTGACCACAACAGATTGACAACTTATGCTCATAGTAATGGATGCTGTTTTAACTCAAAACTTTATTATTTATATATTTTTCTTCTGTTTTGTTTTGTGGGTCACAATAGTAACTTCCAAAAGCCTTATTTGGCCTACAGGCCACCAGTTAGACAGGCCTGACTTAGGCTAAAGCAATGTAACACCACAGATCTTTCCACTATACTGCGTAAGTATGTTTGTCACGTTCTTATTAGTTTTAAATTTATCACTTGACAAGCAAACTTAGATTTACCTTTGGTAGCAGTTCGAAAACCGCTGATGATGCACTAAAGTAGTGCGAAACGGCCGTCCGGATTACCAAAGGTAAATCTAAGTTTGCTTGTCAAGTGATAGATTTAAAACTAACTTTTGTTAAAGCAATCAAGAATGGACACTCAAACATACAGTTACGTTCTTATTCCTTCTACACTACCCTTGATACGGTTAACCTACCGTATTTTTTGGACTAAAAGATGCTCTCAACCATAAGACGCACCTTGATTTTAGGATAGAAATTTAAGGGAAAGAAATTAATGAACATTTTTAATGATGAAAATGCTCTGAGATACTTTGAACAAAAAATATTACGACGGATATATGAGCCTGTCAAAGAGGAAGATGGATGGAGGATACATTACAATCATGAACTGAATGACCTGGTTGAAGGACGAGATCTGGTGAGATCATAAAAGCCCAAAGAATAACTTGGTTCAGACGCCTAGAGAAAATGCCAGAGACTCAGATGCCCAAGAGAAAGCTGAAAGGAAGACTGTATTCTAGAAGGAGGAAAGGATGACCCGAAACAAGATGGTTGGACAATGTCACCACAGACCTTGTTGTGATGGGAATAAGAGGATGGAAGATTAAGGCGATGGACAGATTGCAGTGGAGAGGCCAAAACCCACCAAGGGTTGTAGCATCAGAAAAGAAGAAAAAGAAATGAAAATTTTTAAACAGAATAATACACTTCATTGCATACACAAATTGTACCTTTCTACAGTGGATTCAGTGCAAATTGCTTTCAGTGCTCAATGTCAAACTGTTTGGAGATCATTTCCACCCCACAGAGACAACTCCTTCTGTATGAAAGAACCCAACATTCCTTTCTTTTTCACATTGTATATCTGGCTTCTTATTATCCTCATTTTACCGATTGTGACAAATGCACTGATGTACAGTCTGTGCCAAAATTTACAACTAACTTATTGCTATACAATACATTCTTTATGATTATGGAATTACTGGTAATATTTACCATAATTTTAATTTTTTTAGTTAACTTCAGACCATTATATGCGCCCAACTTTCAAGTGTCTGTTTTCAAGATAAAAAGTGTGTCTTATGGGCTGAAAAATATGGTAGGCGTAATAGTTAGCTTGGTATTTTTCTATGCTCCTAAATGTCTCAGCTCTTTTTACCATATTCATCATAAAAGAGAATATTTCATACATGTAACTTATAATAAATAATTATAAAATTTATGCTAAATGAAAATGAATCTATTTTCTTATGTAATTCCCTGACATATCTTTCAATGGACTCATTTCAGAACATGTTCAGAAAAAGTATTCAGCTTTAAATATTTGTGTAGTCGGGTTTTAATTTACTGTGAAATCACTCCTTATGGACACCCCCCAAGATATACACACTCCTCATATAAGGATATAGTTCTATGTCCCAACTGGAATAATATAGAAATAATGTTAAATTCAACTGTCTTGTACGAACTTGGACAACTATTTGACAATTTTAAAGCTTGCTGTCTATGGACAGAACTTGAATGTGTTATAAAAGTGGAAAACTTAGTAGATACATAAGCATTCATGAACCACAGATTATTGTCCCTGTTGGACATTACATGAGAATTTTTCTCCTATAATATTCTCATGTAATGTCCAACAGAGACATTAATCTGTATGTGCTGCAGCACCATCCTGTTGAAACCACAACCTCTCAATATCCCAGTTATGATGTGGTGGGAAGAAAGTTTGCAGCATGTGATTGTAACGTTCAGAATTGACAGTCACCGAAGCACTATAAGGGCCAATAAGGAGACAATAATCTGTGGTTCATGAATGCTTATATATCTATTCCATCCGGTTAGTTGTTTAGAGAAACTTTGACACTGATGTGAAGAACCATTGTCAAGGAGAATGAAGTTCGGGGAGTGGTTGGTACTCTTTTATAGTTATTGGGGCAACTAGGGGCGTCCAAATTGGAGAAGAGGAAAACTGGGAAAAAGGAATAGACCGATGGCAGCCAGTGTTGCCTCTCTTATTCCCAAATAGAGCATTGGTCATGAAAAGGATCATTTACACATCACTACTAATCAACTCATTTTTCCTGCCTGACCAATCAGAATTCTCCAACTATCTGTCCATTTCCCAGTTTTCCTATTGGTCCCCACTCCATTCAGCCTTTCAGTATAATATAGAGCTCTTCCCAATTAGATCACTCTCTCAGAAGATGGCAGCAGAGCAGCTATCAAAACTCGGCATCAATCCTCGTATTCACCCAGTTGGAAGTTTGAGAAATCATTATCCTAGAAATATTTGCCAGAATACATTTGACCTACAAAAAATAAGGTAAGGATTTAATTTAAGTTTTCATATTTGTGGTGTGAGTGTCCCAAAATTTGTATATATTACACTATGCCACTGAGATGAGCAGGAATTCAAAGCAAGTCAGGTACTGTCATGTAACATGAGGCTTATGCACATACGTCACCCAGCAAAACTTACAATGTGTGCATGCATCGTGGTACTTGACAGTACATGAATTAACTTTGGGAACAAACCTAACAATTGTATATAACAAACTGTACATTATAAAACACTATAGACTTTCCGACCAGAGTCAATATTAAAAACATTATACAGGCTTGTAGGGCGTGGTCCAGTTGACATTGGCATGCCAAACATTTTGTCCACAACTGCGGCGCACATCCTCAGTGGCGGTGGAGTCATGGGCAAAACATTCTGGTTGGTTGCTGGCTTTTGACTGACTTGGTGCTATGCCCTGCGACAGTATTTATAGTCTGTGGGGTGGGGCCAGGATTCCATGTGCTAACTTTCGATTGGCAAGCGATGTTCAAGTTGGTCCATGAGCTGGTTGAAGCGGAGTAGTTCTCTCTGTTTCCATATGGTTTTTTCTTCGCATTAGCTAATACGGGATCCAAATTGAATGAAGTTTAACCCCATCTTCTTTTCTGTTAAAGTTGTTGGGATGTTTATGGATCTCTATTGCCTCTCGTTGTAACCTGGTATGATAATGATTTTGCACACCAATGTCAACTGGACCACAGCCTACAAGCCCGCATAATGTTTTTAAAACTGTACATTACTAATTGCTAAAAGATTGATTATAAGCCAAGAAATTTTTACACACTCAAGGGAATTTCGCATTCAGAAATTGTGTTTAAGAAATTTGCAATTTTTTTTTTTTTTAATTTTCAGTCCAAGTTGAACTGTGAGGTGCTGTGGGACGATCTAGCTTTTGAAGTACGATGGGCTGTGGCTGGAGACAGTATAGTACTTCAGTTGGTGAGCAAATTAGGTAAGTACAGATTCTGTCTCTGCTGGTTTCTAGTTCATTTAGTTGTATAGTTAGGTCTAAAATTTATGTCTTCGTCTATCCCAGATTGTTTCACGATTTTACATTCTGTATGGGCCACCGCCGTCTCGAGAATTACACTGCCTGTCCTATGCTTTATTTTAACGTGGAGTTCAGAGTATTGCTCATTTGCCTAATTTCTCCAGTAGAGGTGACACAGTTCGCACCCAGATTGCATGAAATTCCAGCATACTTCAGTTTCCGAGTTTATACTTCAGAGGGCAACATAGAGCATAGAAGCAATGTTCGGTATTTTATAGGGTATTGCAGCAATATGCGGTAGGTGCTGTGTATGCAAAATATAGCCGTACAGGACATCCAGTGTATACACAAGTAATACAGTCTAGAAGGCAGTAGTATGGGCACAGATGAAAATATTCATCATGTATCACCGATTTTCTTACTTAACTTAAAATGTATATTTATATTAATATTCCATAGCTCATTTCCAATGCTTCTACTTTTTGTTTTTGTTTTCTTGTGATAGTCCAGCATTCTGACCTATATATAAGAGATGACACTGCTGAAACCTTATAAAACTTCAAAACAGTATCTTTCTGTGTCTTGTTTAAGAGGGTTCTTCTAATTGTCCCACATATTTGATTAAAGTATCGTAATTTTCTTTGTTGGGCTAATTCTCTTGTGTTACCAACTTTACAGCCTAAATATTTAAAATCTCTCACTTGTTCTATTATATTATTATTAACTAAGATTTTACACCTTAATTGTGTTTTACCTTGGAAAGCTATAATTTTCGTTTTTGTTGGGGATATTGTAAAATTATAATTCAATGCTATGATTTTTAACTTGTATATCAATTTT
The DNA here is from genome assembly GCA_964059195.1 of Ectobius pallidus. NCBI lineage: Eukaryota > Metazoa > Arthropoda > Insecta > Blattodea > Ectobiidae > Ectobius > Ectobius pallidus. Next base: position 168,614,673 of record CAXKWD010000007.1, read on the forward strand.
TGGAGACTGACTTCTGATGCAACTAATACTAATTGATCATCACCGAATAGAAGTGTCTTTAAATTAGTTTTGTAAAATTTATTATTAACAGCTAGCTTTCATGACAGATATATTTTCATTTTTCAGATGATGGAGAGTACATGTCTTTTGGATTGTCTGGGGATGACAGCCGCAGTAAGATGATTGGTGGCGATGTTGTCGTGGCTTGGGTAGAAAAGGACACTCTTAAAGGATATGCTCAGGACTACTTCCTGGATGCCAAGTCTCAGTGTGCAGGTACCCATGGCAGTTGTCCAGATGAAAGACTTCAGGTGAGTTTAAAGTCCTCATGAAGTAATGTATTCTATAACTTGTTTACTGAACGAATGTTTAAAACTGATAGGAAAGTTGAGACTACTACACCAGAAAGCTGTGCTTTGCTCCAGTGCAGTTTATACAGGATGGCACGTACAAACCGTTATGCTAAGCTACATTTCATCGATCACTGAGGAGACAATTTTCATAGTTCTTGCTCAATTTTCTCGTGATATAATAGAGTGTTCTGATAGTAATTAAAGGCTAAAATTATATTTAGTTTAGACACGTTAATACGAGGCTCATCCATAAAGTAAGTTTCCCTAAGGCTGTTTACAGAAACAAATCACAATTTCATGGAAATGTTTATTGCAACAGACACTGCAAGTGTTCAGCTATTTTTCAAAATATTCTCTACTTGGAATTGAGACATTTGTCATACCGTGGGACCAACTTTTGAATACCTGTATCATAGATCTCCTGCCTGGGATTTGAACCACTGTGTGACAACCATCTCTGCCTCTTTGTCATTCAGTGAGGTGTAGGAAAAGATGGAAATCACTGGGATCAAGGTCCGGGCTTTAGGGTGAATGTTTAAACACCTCCCAGTTGAACCCTTGCAGGAATAATCGAAAAACACAGATAATCCTAATGTTAAAATTATAAATACTGGTACTCTAGCTTCCGGCAATGCTGTTGTGGGTTACACATACAATTAATGTGATATTAATAGGCTGTAAATGCTACTTTGGAAGCCATTGTAAATTTCCCTTTACACAATATGACAAAGAAACTTAACGAAATTTGAAATTAAGTGTGGAAAATTCAAATTCTTGCCCCCAGTTATATCCATATTCTGCTCACAAAGGGTTAAAAAGGGAGAGATCCTTGCAAGTGTAATCTGCCCATTAATAATTAGGTGATTACTGTAAAGGCCTACTACCTGAATTTTTTTTTCAAAAGTGGCAAATGAAAAACTAGGATGCAGGTAAGTTATGATTTGAATACTGGACTCCTCTCATCTGAATTTCGACATTTTGTTCCATAATAGCTCAATATAACACGATGCTTTGTAGTAGCATCACACTATAGTATAACAGTAGCGAAGCTGTAATGAAAGGAAAATGCATCCTTTTGACAGATGGGTGTGACATTAGCGATCCAGTGGCCAGCAAGAGGCAACTAGCAAACAACCATTTTCAGACCTGGAAAGAAAGGAATATAAAATGTTATTTCTTGTTATTTTTAAACAGCACTACTCAAATTTACTAATTTGTTTTAGACATTTTCAAACTCATAACATGGAAACATATGTCAATTGTCAAGACTAGTTTTTCCTGGCAAAATAATTTTATATGTGGGCGTATAGATTTTATTTTATTTTTTCAAATTTCCTTTCCAAAAATTTGGGTGTGGGTATTATTCAGGGGCGGGTAGTATTTGTGCATACACAGTAAGCTGCTAGTATGTTATTTCCATTTATTAGTTTAATTGTTAACAGGATAACACTAACAATGTGAGACTTCTGAATGCTGCAATGGTGAATGGCTACTCCATCATCACCTATCAGCGACCTTTGAAAGCACAAGACGAGCTGGATCGTAACATCATCACTAATGGAAGTCAGCCAATTATATGGGCACTTGGACCTCTGAACTCAAGAAATGAAGTGTCATATCACAGCATCACTAACAAGGGTATTTCTCCCCTTATTCTTTATATCAAGTATTATAAGTGAACAGTAATATGTGCTAAAAGGGGAATTTTATTTTGAGAGTAAGCTGTTTGCAATCAGCAGTGACCGTGATTTGTGTCTCAGTGTGAAAGCACTCCAAGATATAACTTGGTGGAATAAATCTTATTTTTCATACTTTATCTTACAGGAGATGTGTTCTTAGAGTTTGGTCGATCGCCCAAATGGAATTGTCCTATACCAGAAACAGATTCTTCTTCTGCTGCGTCTTCAGCTGCATCAAAACCATCATCTGGAAAGGAAGCAGTGACCACTACCACCGCCCGCCCTAGACACCGGCCACAAGCTACCCCAGCACCTGCCCCCAAGAATAATGCATGGGAAATACCTCCCATCCAGTGCTACGAGCCTGAGGATGGGGTGTTCTATGCTCAGATGGGACCTACAGGAGGCAAACATGGATATCCTGCTATAACAGGTAGGCAAACTCACCACCTCAGCTTCTGATCCAGTGCTATGAGCTTCTTAGGGTTTCTGAATTTCTTGTATGTATTGGAAGAGTTATACTTTGTTTGATCAGTGTGAATAAACTCTTATCTTCTCATCTTCTGTCCAGAAATCTAAAAATGAAGATTTATAAGACTGTTATCCTGTCAGTTGTATTATATGGATGTCAGACATAGTCACTTACTCTTCAAGAAGAACATAACCTGAGAGTGTTCGAAAGCAGGGGGCTTAGGAAAATATTCAGACCTAATTGAGATGAAAATGGGGACTGGAGAAAACTGCATAATGACGAGCTTCATAACCTGTGCTCGTCACTGGATATAGTAAGGGTAATTAAATCACGGAGGATGAAATGGGCTGGACATGGGGGAGGAAAAACATATCTCAAAAGTACGACTGGTAGACCCGAAGGGAAAAGACCACTTGGAAGACCTAGAAGTAGGTGGGAGGACAATATTAGGATAGATTTAAGGGAAGTAGGATTTGTGAGGGATGGTTGGACAGAATAGGGTTGAATGGCAGGCTCATGTAAGCACAGCAATGAACCTTCAGGTTCCATAAAATAGATAATATTCCTTTAATAAATAAAAATTGTAACCGGGATTCACAGTGAAGTAATCAAATATAACACTTAGTTCTGTTTACCACTCAACTTCACTTATGAAGTTAAGTTGAGTGGTAAACAGAACTAAGTGTTATAATATTCCTTTAGCTTGCTGATGAATTGTCTATTGCCGTTGAGTAAGTAAGTAAGTGCAGAAATTATTTATTCACTAGCAAAGGGAGCAATGTTCCACAGTTGTGGATTTCATCACGTTTTAGAAGAGTGAGATTATGTCAGTGCATAGCTACAGTAATTTTCAAATGGGAAGCGTTTTCCTTCACCGCCAATCACGTGTACGAGCTAAAGTAGTACCGCTATCAGGAAGGGTCTTCCTTCCGTCTCGACGTCTCTGATTGGACCGCGTATCTAAGCAAGGAGAAGAGCAAAACGCTTCCCATTTGAAAATTACTGTAGTATGCTCTTAAAGCCTTGGCAGTTCCCCGCCCACTTATGGGAATTATTGAACCAACTCTTTTGCAACATTCTGCTGATAGGTGCGCTCCTAGTCAACCTGTGTTGTCGTCATAATGGGAGCATTAGTGGAAAAGGTTGTTGTTTTACATTGTGAGAGTTTGTATTCCTTGAAGTAATTAATAGTGAACTAGTGAAGTAAGTTTTTCTCCCATCAGCATTATTTAATGTGAGTGTTATTATGATTGCCAGGTCATGTGGGCTGGGGAATTTCCTGGTACATCAACGGTCTCCTGATCCCTGAGATTAATGTTGTGAGAGGCAAGACTTACACTTTTGTGGTGGAAGGAGGTCTGGATCCTGATATACCTGCCAAGTATCATCCCTTCTACATCACTGATGATCCTGTTGGTGGGTACGAACACAAGACTCCAGAAGAAAGAGCTGTAAGTTATCACTGTGGTTCTATATCCTCCTTTAGCTCATAATGTCATTCTTTTGATTTGGACCAATCTGCAATAATAAGAGGAAGTGTTTTTGTCTGTCTATTGAATGCAGAGATCTGAAATTCTAAACATAGATGGACTGAAGGGTGGCCGAATGCACCTTGAAGCCGGATTTTTAATTTTCGCTTTTCTCTATTTTTTTAACAAATTCTATTATTTCCTAAATTTTCAAACATGTTGTGCATTTGGAATCCTGTTACTGTTATTACTGTTATTTTTATAGGAAGTGAAAATATTTGCTGGAGCACGGCGTAACAATCGTGGAGATGTGTACCCCACTGGAACAGGGAGACTGTGTAACTGGACTCCGGATCCTAACCAACCTCCAGCTGATGAATTTGCATCGTTTGGAGCCTACCAGAGAACCTTGACCTTGGAGTGTGATTCAGGAGAACCCGGCGTGGTCCAGTGGACACCAGACAGAAACACTCCCAACACTGTTTATTATCAGGTAAGACCATTAAGTACAATTATATACAAACATACTATTTATGTATCAAGTCAGAAATACAGGATGAGTCCACTAAAGCTTTTCTGTAACTTATATCGTGTAGGCCTATACAATAGTTTTCAGCAGTGCTTTTTTTCTGGGGGTACGCAGGGGTACGCATACCTCTTAAAGATTTCATATAGGAGAAAATAATTAACTTCCACAATTTTGATCATGGAGAAATTTTTTTTTTTTTTATTTTTTTTTTTTTTTATTCACCTTTAGAATACAGGATTCATGGCTTCGTCAAACAAAACAAGAACAAACAAAAACTTTACAAACAAATATGACAGGTACTAAAAAAATAATACAAGGACTAAATGATACAAGTCAAAATTACTCAGTAGTACAAATAATATTGGGTGAAAATACAAAAATAACTTAATCATGTAAAACATTTAAGATGTTAGGAACTGAGAAGTATAGTAACAGATAAATCATACAGAGAAATAGATTTGGCCCTTAAAATAACCTTGTTGATTCTATGGAAAGTGGGAGAGGGATAAGAAATCATGTGTGCCAAACGAAATAACAAAAATGATATACGCATCGTTTGCATTAAAGTAGCTATTTTTAGTGTTATATTTGTTATCTATACCATGATTTTCGAGAGGTGGGGCCTGACATTAGTACTGTGATTGGGAAAACAAGTGATGCAACCTCGGAAAAATCTGAGGAGGTACCAGGATTGAACCTGGGCCTACAAAGTTGGTGTGATTAGTCAATTCCATCTGGATTTTGTTTATAGATTCCCATGACGACTTGAGTGTCCTAGGTCAATAAAACTGCATTTTGAATGTGGCATTTTGTGGCATTTTAAATGCAGTTTTATGCAATTTTTGCCATCTAGATTACTAAAATGCAATTTTTCAGTATGTTACCAGTCTGACAAGCAGCTGTTTTAGAGAGCGTGTACTAAATAGTATATTGCGACACAAGGGCGGAAAGGCTCGTTTACGGGTCGAGGAAACAGATTGAAAACCCGAGGCGCAGCCGAGGGTTTTTAAGTTTTCGAGACCCGTAAATGCCTTTACGGTCCGTGTGTTGCATGCTATTTTTTGCACGACGGTTGCTTATATCAATTTAATTATATTAATTATGATATTACCTGAAAATATTATGTAAATACAGACTTGAAGAATGGTGCTTATTTCAGAAAGGGATTCGCATTTGTTATTGTTTATGGCAACCTAATATTTATAAAGCGGGGAGGCCTTGGTCATTTCTGCTCGCAAATAAGCATTTGCGGGCGGTAAAGTAACTTTCCGCCCGTCGCCCCTAGCAACAATTCACTTTCCGCCCGTCGCCCCTAGCAACAAGATTGCGTGTGGTAATGTCAAGTTACGAGCCATGTAAACAACTGTCGTAAGAAACACTTACTAGCTAAGGAGTGCAAAAAAGTTAATTAGTGGCCTAGGCTAAAGGCATAGAAATTTCTTGCTAACAGGTGCACTTGATATGGAATGTGTGGACAGTCAGAAATCTAGTAGGCCTATTGACATTTCACTAAACTGATTTTTTGCACGACGTAACTAATTAGTGGTACTTATGAATATTGTTGCCATGGATCGTAACTTGACATTCCCACATGCAATCTGGTTGCTATGAAAACAAAACAAATCGCCATGCGGTAAAAATTACAAAAAGCACTAGTGCTGTAAGTAAAACCATCATAATACAAGTCTTTATGGAAGACAGGAACCAAGGCCCCCCCAGTTTGGGGTGACTTTAACAGGATAAATATTCGGTCCCCATAACAACCAACATATGCGAATCACTTTCTGAAATATAACAACTGTCTTCAATAATGTATATACATATATTTTCAGCTAATATCTCAATTAATATAATTAAATTGATATAAATAATCATCGTGCAAAAAATAGCATGCAATACTCGTGCCGTAAGTGCATAATGGATCTCAGAAATTGAAAAAACTCGGTGCAAGTGCCTCGTTTTTTCAAACTCTTTCCTCGATCCGTATGCACCGCTTACGGCACTTGTATCACAATATACTATTGCAATGCTGTAATCATGCATAAAATGAAGGAATAAAAGTCACACATTCTGATGTTCTGTGGTAGTATGGTATATCTGAAGTTCAAATTTCTTTAAAAGTTGCTTACCATGTTATATTCTATTTAGAAGTTTGGATTTTACTACTTTATTTGAAGAACGAAGTGTTGGAGTATTATATTTTGAGTATCAAGACAAAACATATATATTGGTATGCAGTGCTTTTTTTCTAACAAAAAAGGTGGCGGTACTCACCGAAACTTTTAAACTGAAGCTCATGGGAGCACCCATATTTCTCGCAGAGGTCATTTTTCTGAGTTAATGTATAAAACAAACGGGCCTATCATAGACAGACTTGTTTTCCCCCTGAATTGCAATAAAATTACCGGTACTTGCGACATTCTCTTCAGATTAATTTTATTCAATGTTGCAGGTTTATGAGATATTTCAAAAACATCCTCATGCTTTCTTTTACTGGATACCAATACAAAATAATTATATATTTTACTCATTTCCCTGAACCACGGGCACATTTTGATCCTACAATCGTCCTAAACAACTAAGAACTCCCTTAACTCTGCAGCACGAACTAAGGGTGAATGCTTTCCAAATTACATGTAAGCAACGAATGCAGTTCAATTTAAACACGCACTAACCTCCTGATTACCTATGGTGGTTAGCTACTTATTACATGTTTCTTACTACGTTAGCATTAACTGCACTTGGTGCAATACTTATACCGTTGGAATGACCTTGACCATGGGAGCTGTTTGCTGGGGGCTGGAAAAATCAATCCTAAACCATCTTGCAGTCAATTTGCTGAAACTATCATGTGTTCATGTGTGTAAGCAATTATGTATGTAGAAATCTAGCGAAACCAAGAAGCAAGCTTGATTATAAGTAATAGCCCATATTAATTGTGATAGGAATATTGCGAGTAATATAGGAATTTTATTTTTTGTACGAAAAAAAGGTGCCGGTACTGAGTACCGTTGCGCATCGTCACAAAAAAAGCACTGTTGGTATGAAGTATAGATAAAATCTGGAATCAAGCCATCTGTACTATGTATTTATTAATGTTTCAATGATTTTCAGTGCTTCACTCACCGTTATCTGGGCTGGAAGATAAATGTGTTGGACAGCTGTGACACGGCCACTGCAGGAAGCGAGAACATTCCAGTGCGAATTCCTGTGAAGGAGGAAGAGGAGGAAGATGAAGATGATGAGGAAGGAGAACTACAAGGAAGACCTAGCATCCAAGTTTCAACTCAAGTCAAACCAAATGCAGCATTCTTCAGCAAGGATAAACAGGAAAACAAGTATATACCCCTCAGTGAATTCCCACAGCTCCCTGCCAATACTCAGCAGAACTTCCTGCAAGAATTTCCATTCTCATACGAACCTGTAACAACTGAAGCGACTGTTCCAGATGATTCTTCTATCAGGGATGCGTATGTGCCACCCCCAGTTCTGCTGCAGGAAAATACCACCACAATTCAAGGTAAGGAAACTTCCTGAAATTTTATTCATCTATTACCATATATATAACTAGCTTAAAAGGCCCGGTGTCGCCCGGGTTTTTTATTTTGTAATTGGAAATTATCTTATGAAGGACTTTTGATTTTATAGGTATATAGGTATTTAGAATTTGAAATAGGAAGAACGACTTATCGCACTCAAACTATTCCCTCAGAAAATGCTTGGTATAGCTTTTTATGGCTCATAGAGGATGTGGAATTTTGCATCCCATCGCTTGTACACATCAAGCCTGGTAGGGGTTCAAATAAGAAGAAACAGAAATTCTGGTAACATAAAATTGTATTGTCTTTGCAGAATATTTTATTTCTCACTCTCATGTTACCATGAAACCATTTTGGGGATGAAATTAAACAGAAATGCAATATCACTTTCATACTTCTCTCGTCAAAAACCTGCGATATAATAATATACACATTTCCATATCTCGTATTGTTTTCTCTATGTCCAGGGTAGAGGAAGTTATGTGACCGCATTATTTTCATGGATTTCATTCTTTAATACTTACTTATAACATGAATTATGTTGATAGCTTTAATTTCTCAAAGTCCCATTTCATTTATTTCCAAATCCATCTGAGACCACTGGCAATAGTATGTTGTCATGTGAACTGTGATTTGGATTTGATAATTGTGTGTAAAAAGTGTAAAAAGGGATTAACTATTCTCAAAAACATTTGATTTTTGGCATTTAAAATCAAAATTTTGTATATTCCTTTCTTATTGAGCACTTACATTATGAAACGAAGGTACTTCAAAATTCCAAGTTTCTACCTATTATAGTTTAAGGCTAGTTTACACGATGACACTAGGTTTCGTAACCACTTTCATGAAAGTGATTTCGTGAAACTAATTACACACATTTTCTTTCCAACGCAACCACACATTTCATGTTATTTCTGAAGTTCAAGTTATTAAAATCCCATATAAATGTTTGAAACACGTATGAATACAGGCATTTCACAATTTCCTCAATTCCCCATTTCATTTTACGAAACACGAACAAGCTAAATAAGCGTAAAATATCAACATTACTATTATAGTTTCGTGAAAAGTTGGAATCAGCCGAAACTGCGTAGTTTCGTTACTCATTGTCGCCAGTACATCTTGCGCTTGCATATTCAAGCAAAAAACAGTTGCGAAACTTACTCACGAAACCTAATTTCGTCGTGTAAACTACCCTTTAGGCTCTACGTTGATTCACTGTCAGTCAGTCAGTCAGGACAAAGCCTTTTATATATATAGAGATTGGCAAGTTTATCTACACCATACGGCATCTCTCACATCCACATTTCCATCTTCTTCTATCAGTCCAATCCTCATCTGTCATTTGCCTATCTTCCATGGACTGTCTCACACAATCATTCCACAATAGTCATGGTCTTCCCCTTTGCTTTCACTGAGGAGGCTCTCAGGTGTCATTCTTCTAAGATGGCCATACCAGCTAAGGCATCTTCCTTCGATTGAGTCTATCATATTTACTGCTGTCACCTGCATCCACTCTCATATAGTTTCGTACCTAATCTTCTGAAGTTTAGAGACACAGCAACTTCATCTCCAATAGTCCATTTCCAGAGCTTTTAATTTATTTTCATTCCTCTTTGATATCTCCCACAACTCAGCACCATATAACACGATGCTTTCAACTATTGTTTCATAGATTCCTCTGTTTACATCCAAATGTATGATATTGTTCCAAATTAGAGAATGTAATTGTTTTATGACAACTCTTCCTATTTGTAGTCTGTGTCTAATTTCCATCTCACTACTTCCTTCATATGATATCATTGTTCCAAGGTACTTATAAGTTTTTTGCATGATGTAACTAATTAGTGGTACTTACGAATATTGTTGCCGTGGATTGTAACTTGACATTCCCGCACGCAATCTGGTTGCTATGAATACAAAATAAATCTCTGTCTGGTAAAAATTACAAAAAGCACAAGTACCGTAAGTAAAATCATCATAATACAACCCTTTATGGAAGACTGGAATCAAGGCCCCCAACTTTGTGGCGATTTTAACATAATAATAATAATAATAATAATAATAATTTATTTACCTTTAGGCATGGATATGCAATTGGTATCGTCAAAGCTAAAACAAAGCTAAAACAAACATATAATATAAGAAAAGAGTCTCTAGAAATAGCCACACATTCTAGTGGTTGACACTTCGAAGTATTCCTTCACTGAGTACATCGATGTTTGTAGTAAGAAATCCCACACACGCCTTTTAAAACATTCAAGTGGTAAATTACGAGCTGAGAATGGCAAGGCATTAAACAGCTTTAGCTTAACTTGACAACTATTACTACTAACTTTGTGCAGCCTAGTATAAGGCACGTCCAACTTGTACTGACTCCTAGTATTGTGATTGTGAATGGTCGATCTTCTGGGCAGGGAGTCAATTTCTTTCTTTGCCCTTACAAGACATACATATATATACAGACCAAATACTGTCATTAATTTTTCAGTCTTAAATATTGGGCGACAATGGGCATCATACACAGCTTTTGCAAGAATCCTCACTACCCTCTTTTGCAATAAGAGTATATGTATAACTTCAGCAGCACCTCCCCACAGAATAAGTCCATACATTATAATACTCTGAAACATGGACAAGTAACAAGCCCTCACATAATTTTTAGGTACACAGGTTATGAGATGTCTGAGTAGATATGTAACTCTAGATAGTCTAGAACACACTGAGGCGATATGGGCACTCCATGTGAGCTTACGGTCCAGGGTAAAACCTAGTAGTTTTACATAGTCAGAATCATTGCATACTTGTCTTAAAGAAAAGGTCATAGACTGAGTCTTTTCCTCGTTCATTAAGAAATAGTTTGCCCGGAACCATATAGAAGCTTCTTCAAATATAGTCGCCATAGCTTCCTGGAGTTTTAATTCATTGTCGGCTACATGCACTAGAGAAGTGTCGTCAGCATAACAAATTAATCTGCCACTAACTTCAATATCATTTATCATGACCAAGAATAGTATGGGGCCCAGTACTGACCCCTGGGGTACACCATGGACAACAGACCTTATTTGAGAGAGGTGTCCATCAACACAAACCAATTGGGTTCGATCACTTAAGTATGATCTTAATAGGTTCAAAGATCTGTCCGAAATTCCATAGAATTTCAGTTTGTCTAGAAGCAACTTATGGTCAATGGTGTCGAACGCCTTGCTGAGATCACACAAGGTGACCCCAGTAAAGCCTCTATTTTCAAATCCAGACAGCACCACACGGAGCAATTCATCAACAGCATCTACTGTCGATAGTCCTGACCTAAAACCGTATTGAATAGGAGCGATGAGGGAATTTGCCTCTAAATATCCGTAGAGCTGTGCTTTCAATAGAGATTCAAATATTTTTGAAAATATCGGCAGAATAGAGATTGGCCTATAGTTCTTAACAAGTTCTTTGTTACCTTTTTTATAAATTGGTATTGTCCTAGCCACTTTCATTTTTGGAGGGAAAATTCCACTTGCAAGACACTCATTGATACAATAGGTTAAGGGCTCCAGGATATTGCTTATTATTTTCTTGATGAAATTTGTTGACATGTTATAAATGTCCATGCTGGACAAATATTCAGTCCCCATAATAACCAACACATGCGAATCACTATCTGAAATAAACATCTATCTTCAATAATGTATATACATAATATTTTCAGCTAATATCTCAATTAATAGCCTATAATTAAACTTATATAAATAATCATCGTGCAAAAAATAGCAAGCATCTCGTTTTTTCAAACTCTTTCCTCGATCCGTATGCATCGCTTACGGCATTTGTATCGCAATATACTATTACAGCACTTGATAATAGATCCTTCTTCCAATATTATGTCACTTCCTACACCTCCAACAACCATGTATTCAGTTTTAGATAAGTTTATTTCTAAGCCCTAGTTTTCATATTCATCTTGTAATTTTCTAAGCATGTAGTTTATGTTACTTTCATCTTCGGCAAAAATAATTTGATCTGCAAAACTAAGTGAATACAATACATCATCATATCTACTACCATCTTTATTCAAATACCCCACACACTCAGATAACCAATTTTCATTAATAAAACATTGTAAACTTTCATGGCCAGAGTCAATATTAAAAACATTATCCAGGCTTTGCCCGAGAATGACCACAACTATACAATACTTTTTAATCCTCATGAAATCTGAGTGATAAATCCATGGTGGTAAGTGATAGATGATGCAATATATTTGAGCACTAGTTACTTCTGACTTTGTTTGTTTACAGATCAGGCATTCAACTCAAGCAACGAATCCCCAGTAGCACAATCACTGATACAAGAATACCCTCAGGTGGTTTCTCTCAAGTTAGAACCATCACCAGCCACACCGGATTCTCAACAAACTGAAACCAGAATTCAGTTTCCACTAGTGAACATGATGCCTTCTTCGGGAACAAAGACGGTATCGTCTCAACAGCACAACCATTCTCAAGCAACTAAAGCAACCAGCAACTTCACTCCACCTGACAAAATCCCTGCACAAGGTATGTATGCTTGCTCTTGTATAGGTATATGAGCTTAGTCAATAAATAAGTTTTATTAAGTGCCAGAATGGTACTTTATGAGATTGTATGGTGGACAGGAAAATGTCTGTCCTCCTGTCCATGTGCCTGTACGTGTGATAACTCAAATACTCTTTATCGGATTTTCATGAAAATTGGTTTACACGTTTATAACGTCCATGCCAAAAAGCCTAATGATTTTAGACTAAATCGGTTGACCGTTACCAGAGTAACGGCTAATTAAAGTTCACATGGGAAATCATGACTGTAATACAATGGCGCTTTCCTAAACATTGAGGGCCTTGACTCAAATGCAGTCAGATGTTTGTTTATTTCATTGTTCAAGTTGAAATGAGTACTACGTGAATACTGTTATATACAGAAGGTATATTACTGTGAAGTACATTAAGCGAAGTTCTTTGCTAATTCATTTTGTGAAATGTGAAATGTTAATTCGAGTATGAATTAAGGTTGAGCATCAAACTTTAGACATTTGTTCTTCCAAAAGCCCTGTTTAATGAATCGATTTGGAGCTAACTCTGAGATCAATTACAAAAATAATTTATTTTCTTTATATCATAATTGCAATTATCACTGATTAATCAAAAGCATTCTGGCACTTTGTTATATCAGTTTACCTGATTTTATTATTAATGTTGTAACGATTGTTATAAACTGTTGTTGTTGAATTGCTGTTTTGTGACTAGTTTCAGGAAATTTTGTCTTTCCTCAGCAAGTGGCCGACTGCTGTGTCCTGTTCCTATTGCAGCACTGGTGCCATCTGGTTTATGCAGGATGAATTTCTTGATCAAGTCGTTGGAGGGCGGAAATTCAAATCTCATAGCTTTCTCGGTTCTTAAGTTTGAAGATTTTTAATTTTTAGTTCTTTGTGGCCTCTTGCAGTTTTAGTAATTTTGCTTCCTCTATGCAGATATTTTAGGAATAGTGTTTTTATCGATAGTGGGCAAACGAGTTACAATGACAAAACTCAATCTTCCTTCTGAGCAGTATACAGTAAAATACCAGTGTAACGAAATTCAGGGGACCTCAGAAATGATTTGTTATAGTGAAATAGTGAAATTTTGTTATACTAAAATTTTACATGTGTACAATATACTGGACTTTATTTTTTTTTAAAGTCAGAATAGTCACCAACCACTGCACATGACTTTAAAACGGAATCTGGCATATTGCCATTGTGATATCTTGAAGACTATGTGCCATGTGTTGCCTGCACAAGAGTCAAACTCTGTTGATCACTGTGTTGCACATTTTCCTCTTCAACCTCATCATCACATGGATTTCTATCACTCAAAACGTCTGCCACGATTCCATCATCTGTGATTTCTTGTTACACTATCACATCACAGTCCACACTGACATAGTCATTAAGATTCACCCTTGCAGGCCCATCTTGCTTTTCCAGTTCTCTCTTCTTTATATGTCATCTAGCACTTCACTCCAGGTTTTCTAAAGCAGTTAGTGATTATTATTTCTTCTTTAAGCTATTTCAATTAAGCATTCAACACTACTCAGCATTAATATCTCTCCCTGAGGCAATATTAAACAGCATACACCAGAAAAAATAAAACTGTATACAGGCAAATAAGCAAAATTTTATTTTGTTATACTGAAAGTTCTAAATTTGTTATAATGAATTGTTTTAACACATATTAAAAAAGGAAAAGATAAGGGGCCAATACATAATTTTGTAATACTGAATATTTTGTTATACTGGTGTTTGTTATACTGGCATTTTACTGTAGAATGAATTGTCACCTGAGGAACACTCAAGGGTAGAGTTGAACGTCATGTTTTTTATCTTTTAACTATTATCCACTGGTTAAAAATAATTTTAAAAACATCTTTTAATTACTGTTAATCTAATTAAATTTCAGAAACAAATCCAGGGTCAGAACCGCAGGTTGCTGCAAGTTCAGCATTGAATATCAGCATAGAACACACTCCATATCCTACAGAAACAAAGCCGAAGATTCCATTGTCTGCTATGAATAAGCCTGGATTGATACCAGGGAAGATGAACCTGCATTCTGCTATCATGCCACAAGTGTATGGTCGTATCCCAGTATATCAGCGACCCATGCTGCCCTACTATGCAAGACCTGTACCTCAGCGTGGCTTCACCCGTCAGCCTCCAGCGATGTACCGACCACAATTCATGAATGCAGCAGCTTCCAACCACCACAATTACGTTATTAAAAAACCTTTCTACAGGCCCCTTCCAAAGCGACCAATAGGACCAATGGGGCCACAGTTCCACAGGCCCATGACGAAGCCTCATATCCCAATGCAGCATACGGCTACCTCTATAAAATCATATCAGTATACTTTACCACCATATAATCATGCTGTGAAGTTCCGCAAGATCCTCTCGACCACAACTACTACCGCTACCTCCACAAGCACCAAGGCACCTCCCCCCGCACCAACTCAGCCGACGGAAGTGGTACAGGTAGACAATACAGCAGCTATAAAGCCATCTCCGCCAATTCTCCCATCTGATGTCATTGTCTTGAATGGACGAGATTCTTTAAATATTCCGGTTGCCATTAACACTGGCTTCAACCCGCATTCGGTTGTTGTTGAGGGAGGATTCAAACCTATAATTGCAAGTAAGAATGCGGCCGCACCTCAACAAGCTCAAGACAGATCATCAACCGTGAGTGAGGGCGAAGAAGAAGATGATCTACTTAAAGAAGAAACTGAGGTTGAAAAAACTGAGGAAGCAAAGATTGCTAACCTTCCATCCGAGGATGCTACAGAAATCAATCAAGAAGAAAGAAAGGAAGACCTTTTCCAAGGACAGCAACCAGAAACTTTTGAACCAATGTTCATTCCTTCTCCACCAGACCGACAGAATGGTACAAAGATCAAGAAACCTGTATTAGTGGAAGATCTAGCACCACCACCTGCTCATATTCGTCGTCAAAATGGTCCTCACTCAAATAGAAAGAATGGCCATCCGTTAGTGATGATTAGGCCAAGACCAGGGCTTGTGCGTCGTCCTCTTTTCCCTAATAATATAGTTCCTCCCTTCCATATAAGAGGATCACCAACATTCAGGTATCAGCACCCAGAGGAGTTCTTGTTAGATGATGAATCAGCAATCAAAGCAGAACCGACAGACATTCATTATCATCCCCCAAGAGCAAACAGTCCACCAGATGTTGATGGGAAAATTGAACTAGCAGCGCTCCTAGGTGTTAAAAATGTTAGGTCCCCATTTGGCACTGAAGACCCCGTAAAAGATAATCCACAGTTTTTACATTACAAAGAGATTCCAGAAAATATCCTTCAGCTGAAGAAACAGAATCATCAACAGACTGACTCTTTCGCAGACTCACCTCCAATAAGAAACACACAATTTGCTGGGGACGAACAAGACTCGGATGATTCCGATACCAAGGAACTCACAACACAAGGTAAGTTCAATAAAGGAGTTAAGCAGGGAACAAAGAAAGCGGTAAGTTCTAAAGAAGATGGCAAAACTACAAGTGCTATTAACGATAACAATGAGGACGGTCAGGATATGAGTACAGTGCCTACAGTCGAAACCGAAGGAACGTCAACGCAGCAGGTGGAGAGCAGAGTGAAAAGGTCGGCTCATCATGAACCAGGTCACGAGGGACATGATGATGATCACCATCATGACAGTCATCCTGAAGCAAAGGACACTCGAGCAGGAAATGAATCTAGAAGCTTGGCTTCGAAAGTTCTATTCTCATCTGCTTTTCTTATCTTATGCATTGTCGTAAACATGTACCTGCAGTAACCAACCAGATTGTAAATTCATTTTATAATAATAAGTAGGGTTCGGATGTTTATGACCTAAAAAACTGGAAAATATAACTAAAAATGACCTTAAAAATGAATAAATATGGCCCAAAAATCCTAAATATGACCTCATAAAAGAACATATTTCCTAAAAATAAATGTCACAATTTAAACGTTTAATGACACTAAATTATTACATCACATGAATTCAATCAGATAATCACTTTTTAACAACTTTACATGTGATTTACAGTTTTACTTCTATAGAACTTCTAATCTGTTAATGTTTCCATATATCCCTGCAAATTTGAAGTGAAAATATTTTAAAAACATGTCTATTGGAAGTTGTTAGCAAAGAGAAAGAGGTAATTTTGCTATTACATACTGTCCCTTCACATTTCAGTTTCAGTAAAACCAAAATATTTGTGACTCTTTTCCGGAAAAATTTAAGTCAACAATTTAGTGCACATACTGCATAACTGTGCTCTTTTACCGAATTTATAACTGAAATAGGGTGTTAAATTACAAATACGACCTTGAATATTACCAAAATATGATTTATATGCAAAATAAAACAAACAAACAAGCAATTAACAAGGTTAACAAATATTCAGTTCATGTTTAATTTGTGTTTGCGGCGAGAATGGAGGTCAGGATAAAAATATGACATGTCATAAACATCCGAACCCTAATAATAAGTAACAAACCGTATTTATATATAGCACATATTATTCGTTCCTTACGATCTTTAGCAAGTGCTTGTCCAAAATCGCTAAATAAATGGTGAAATTATGTGAATAACAACAGAAGCAAATTGATGTGGAAACTTTAGATGGTGACAACTGCAATTCACTCATCAATGGCGGAACTTTGATTATAAAAATCGATGTTAATCGATTTCATGACAGATGGGTATGTACTAAAAATAAAAGTTCATTTCCATTTTGCAACTGAAAGCAAGCCACAAATTTGCTGAAGCTTTTCCTTCCTAAAAATCCTAACAAAAATATAAAAATTGTTGATGAAATAAAATAAAAATTGCAAAAAAATACTAAAATGAGTATTAAATAATTTATGAATCTTGCCAAAAAAGAAAATCACTAAAAATACAGTATTGGCACGAATATAAGACAATGTTTTTTTCCTCAAAATGTGTTTATGTAAACTATACTCATCTTATATGCACAACCTAACTTTATTAACAATTTATTTTCGTGAATCCCTCTTTACCAGCCTATGCAGTGGTATTTAACAGTGTGTTCAGACCAAAGTCAAAGTCAAGTGGAAATTTACCACACTTAATTATTTTCTGAATTTTTTATTGTACTGTAATGTTGCTTGGTACTCTACAGTGAGAAAAGCTTTGACCACCAGTTATTGCAAACCAAATGGGAAAGAAATCATCTTCATTGTCTCAACCCACATATAAAAGGCGATAGAAGAAGTTGTGACAATAACTCTGGAATCCACATTTTACGCAAAGCAAGATGTACCAATAATGTATAGGCTGCCAAAAATGTTTGGTGTATCTGAATGTAATGTATGATGCTAACAGAAAGAGGAAGAAAAGTTGAAGAATGCCTGCTCATCACAGAAATCATTTACAAGACCCAAGACTGGAAGATTTTAAGAAATGAATAGGCTTGTTTGTGAATATGTGCAGGAGAAACGAAACGAAGGGTTTCCTGTAAGTCACGATATTATGACACATGAGCTATTTTATTTATTTTTTGTCAGTACCCTTAAAAAATTCAGAGTTGTCTTATATTCCGGCCAATACAATAAGTGCCTGTAATCATTAGTACGGATTTTCATCATCTGTTTTGTTTTTATTTTAGATAATTATGAATTATTGATGTCAATGTCTTCCTTTCTACATTCCCGGAACCCTTATTCCATTGGTTGTAATATAAACTAACCTTAATGTTATATGAATAGTGTTTCATCTGTTATATTGTATTTGTAAGTAAAACGTTGATATTAAGCAGAGTATTACAGTTCAAGTAGTCTATTTAATTGACTGGTTGATTGCTAACATTGGACAAGTCCAAAAATTATTTTTTCAAGTTTATGCAGAGCCTGATGGTGCTAAAAATTTTATCTTTTAATTTTTTTATTTCATGATTTTAATTTATATGTTCGAGGCCTCAGTTGGGCCCTTGCCTTATACAAAATATATTTTATACACGTAATCTTGTTAAATTGTTAATTTTGCCAAGGTCATCACTAAAAGTGGAGCATGGGTTAGTTGTCACTCCTCTTCCATGAATTCTTGTAACAGTGGATTTGGATGAAAGTTCAAAAAAAAAATTGAATTTGTCTCAAAACATCTGAACATAATCACTGAACTTCATTATTCCCAAGTCTTCATACAGCTGAACATTGAGGATAAGATAGTCTGCTCCTGTTATCGTCCTGCACACTGCACGTTGTATTCCATCCAGCCGTTTCAGATGGTGAATATGAGCTATTCCCCAAATTTCACAGGCATAAATCAGACAGGATCGAATTAAGGAAGTGTATAACAATAATTTTATCTTCAATGGAATTTGACTTTTTAACATGGGATAGAGTGCCACGAACCGTCGGAAAGCTTTCTCTCTAGTAGCAAGTATGTGTTGTCTAAAAGTCAGTCTTTATCTAGATGAACACCACGATATTTTGCAGATGTACTGAAAGGAATTTCTTGATTTATTTGATTTCTCAAAATCAGGACAGGTCCCAAAAGAAATCCAGTTGAAAGTTATGCGTTCTTACAAAAACTGGACAAGTCCATTTCCATCCAGCAAAAAGTGAACAAGCCCTGCATTACTTTCACTCTGATATATTATATAACACTCTGCATGATCTAGTGGTTAGTGTGGCTGACTACAGATCCACAAATCGGGGTTCGATTCCTAGTAATTCATCAGATATTTCTGAAATAGGAAGCTCTGGAACGGAGTGCACTCAGCTCATGATACAAACTGAGGAGCAACTTGATTAGGAAGTGGCAGTAAGCCATCACAAACGGCCGTTGATGTCAGCATGCTGACCAAATGCCTTCCAATCCTGACATCTGCCTGTGGTAGATGATGCATATGGCAGGTCTAATCCCTCAAGGGACGTAGCACCATGAGTTTAGTTTTTTAGTTTTATATACTAGGGAAGCATAAGCTGGGTTTATTAATCTTTATCTAACACAGCTCTTCAAAGCCTGTTTTTGTGATCAAATAACTTTAAATGGCACAACTGCAGGCCTATAATTAGTAAAACCAGTTTAACTTTGATAACGATGACTGTAAAAGTCTTTTAGAAGATGTTTTTTCAATTGAGCTTAACTAGAATTTAGTGTTTGTTACGGGAAATTATTTTTGGAATCCTATACTCGTAAAACTTTACTAAGTTCACTTGCTAATAATAAACATTATTGTTTATTAAGTGACAATAATCACTTGTGGTTAGCGTCACTGACTACAGATCCATCTGCCTGGGTTTGATCCCTGGTACCTTTTCCGATTTTTCTGTGGTAGGGGGATCTGGAACAGGGTGCATTCAGCCTTGTGATTCAAATTGAGGAGCTACTTGATAGAGAAGGAGCAGCTCCGGTCATGGAAACCACCATTAATGGCTGTGATTGTCCACATGCTGACTACATGCCCCCCAATCCTGCCATCTGCCTATGGTAGATGATGCAGCGGTCGGGTGGTAGGCCTTGTCTCTCCAGAGTTGTAGCATCACAGAGTTTAGTTTAGTTTCTTAAGTGAATGTTTTTTACATGAAAACCAGACAAGTTCAACAGCTTGTGGTATCTACTCTTATACAATTCAACGGCCCTAAATAACGTGCTTGCCCGCTTCGTGAGACATCGGGTATACTCGGCGATGTTCGTCTCTCGCAGTGTAAACTTTCATGACGACTACAAAATTAGGAAAACCGTTTCTTTATTATATAAGGTCTAAGTGAAATGAACACAATGAACAAATATTCTAATTTTATTTTTACTTACAATTTTCATAGCTCTGAACCACAAACATTTTTAATAATCTACCAGTGCAAATTTCTTAAAAATCCTGGAGTCAATTAATAATGGCGGGCGAAACCGCGGGCACCAGCAGTAAAATATTGATGGTTTAACTCTTGAAATATCGCTGATAATAATAATCCAAACAAACCATTCCTTCCCTTGAAACATTATATAATTTCTGAAAATTACACTGAATTGATCAAATAAAATTCACATCATATTCATGTCAATAAACAGTTGAGAAACAATACGAATTATGTGTTCACAGGTTCCTTTGGAACTGCATAATCGATTCTGATTAATGGCTTAGTTTATGAATGATTCGCGTGGAAGTGTTAATAAATATAATGCTATAATAATTATTAGACTCTTAATTTTTAATTTTTAAATGAATTATCGTGGGCGAAGCCACGGGCACCTCCTAGTTTTAATACAAAACTACTGATTATTCTCATATGAAGTAACATAGAGCATAAAACTATGTACATCCTATATTACATACCATTTTTAGAACTTAATTTTATGGTAATATGCAGGTTAAGGTTTTTGTTTAATTCCTGGAAAATTAAGTTTTTTGACTTGTACTGTTATGTAATCAATCCGTTAATTATATTTGTATAAAACTGTTGCCAACAAAGTTAAGACTTTTATAACATTGATTTATGTATAGTTTGTTTATTTTTGTGTATTTATACCACAATAAAGTTATATTTTATAATAGATTTTATTTCCTTACTAAGAGGAATTTACATTGTACAAACATATGGTGTGAATATGTGTTTGTTATTTATTTATAATAATTAGGGGGTAGATTTCTATGACATGTCATATTTTTCCCCTTTGTATTATTTCGGGTTTCCGAATAATTTAAATCCGATTCCAAGCATCCTGGTGAAAATGGAACGGCTTTTATTGTGCATATAACTGCATATTTAGGAAATTTTCAACTATTGTAGCATATTTAATATGAATATGGATATTTAGGTCATTTTTTTTGCATATTCGTGTGCATATTAAAGACATTTTGAAGTTTAATATCATATTTTCTAAATTTTGCATTTTAATGATACTTTTTGAGAATTTACAGGTATTTAAAATAATTAACACTATATTTTAATAAAATGTATTGTAATGAAACTTAAAAATATATACACAATGTGTAAGTGGTAAAGTCATATTTTAAAATTTATTGGTCATATTTTAATGTTTTTTAGGTCATAAATGCATGCATATATCCTATTTTTTAGGTCATAGAAATCCGCCCCCTAATAATAATAAAAGCAAGTGTCTGTTTGTCTGTGTGCGATGCCCAGCAAAATCTACTGCACGCAGAGATGTGAAATTTTAAACATAGATGGACTGAAAGGTGGCCGAATGCAACTCGAGGCCGGACTTTTTATTTTTGCTTTCGTTCGCAAGTTGTCGTAGCAACAGTGTTTGACCTTATCAGCAGCCAATTGTCTTTTTACACCTTCCTGACTCCTTCCCCAAGAATTTTTGTTCGCTTCTTGGGATGGAAAGCAAATGCCGTTGGTCATAGTCTTTAGCACGTGGTTACAGTTATTATCAGGGCCCGGATTCTAATGACATGTCATCTTTTTATTGATGCTGCCTAGACATTGCCAACTTGTAGATAAATCCTAATCATGGCCTTTAGATTATACAGTGAGTCCATTTTATGAGGAAACCTCGCATCACTGCCGCATTGCCGCGCTAGCATTGTACAAAGCATAGACCCTACAAGCAGTTAGTTGCTTCGGTGTCTTGTAGTGTCTTGTAGTGAGACGCTTGTCTATTGTTGTGTGTTACATAAGACAATAATCGAAAATGTTTACGGTTGAACAGCGAATTTATTTGGTGGAATGTTACTTATTGAGAAATAACCATAGAAGGCGCGTTCGGAGATTTTCTCGTAAATATCCTGACTGTACCATCCGTACAAAATGGTGAGTAATAAGCCTCTACATGTAGGCCTATTTTGATAATAAATTGGTTGAGTTATTCTATTTTGTATTGTTTCTAAAGTCTTGATTTGCCGGTAGTAACGGAACACGGTCCCGGCCGGTGCAAGCGCAACAGCGGGGAAAGTGTGAGCAGGAGCAACGCTGTTAAAAAGTTTCCGTATAAAATGGATTCCCTGTAGAAATGCAATTTTACTGGGTCATCTTTTGTCATTTTATGCAGTTTTATATTTTTAGGGAATTTATTTCAATTCGGGAGCCTCAACTTCTTAGTACCTTAAGGGCCATAACTGACCTAAGTTAGTACTCATGCAATGGGCAGAGGAAGTAAAAAAGGGACAACGACATACTTCAGTGTTTGATTGGTACAATAATATTTTGTGGTTAATTTTGCCCCCACGCTTGCAAGAATATGGTTTTACTTCTGATAGGAAATTGTCAACTTGTATCTTTGGTTGTAAGCTCCTATCACCGTGAGGGCGGGCATTTTGTTTAATTGCCCGTTTAAAAAGAATACATTTATTTAAATCATCGTTAAAATTAAACATAATCATAGTCTTTCATTATCCTATATAATTAATATTACTACGCATGTCATTTATTCTACGCTCTCTGCATCATGGCAAAAAAAAAGTGCATCGGCGCAACATTCAATTTGGAGCATTCCATTTCAAAATAATAATGATAATATCATGCAGAGGAAAAAAATATGGTTATTATTATTTAAAATACGATTTTATAATATTCTTTGTGAATGTGGAATATTTGATATCTTCGCATTTTATCGAATGTATTTTAACGCTATTTTACTTACGTATTATCACGGTGTCTTTTTTGAGAGCGCGGGTTCATTTTTTTTAAATTACTTCCGGGACATACGAGTTAAACGAACCAATCAGAGAGCTTTGTGAGTCCTCGGCGGGAGCTACCAAATATGTGATAAGTGTCGCGGGGGTGTAGAGGCCAGAAAGCGGACGTGGATCGTTCTTATTTGATTTCGCCCTCCAAAATGGTTGACATGTTTCAGCATCTGGCTCCAGGTAAAAAAAAAATTAATTTACGTAATCTTTGCTCATAACTTATTTTTATGCAGTGAATAGTTGTTAATATGATAATACTTTATTCGCCAGTTAATATTTTGTAAAAAGTTATCGTGAATTTCCAAGATTATTTCGGATAAATGCATCGTCCTTATTTGACTTCGCCCTGTAAAATGGTTGACATGTTTCAGCATGGCTCCAGGTAAGAAAATTAATTTACGTAATCTATGCTCATAACTTATTTTTCATGCAGTGAATAGTTGTTAATATGATAATACTTTATTCGCCAATTAATATTTTGTAAAAAGTTATCATGAATTTCCAACATTATTTCGGATAAAGATAGATAAATCTTACGATGTCGTATCCGCGCGTACATTGACTTTTTATGAAGTGAATAGTTGTTAATAAGATAGTTCTTTATTTGCCCATGAATATTTTATAAAATATTCTCATGAACGTCGAAGATGATTTCGGATGTAATTAGATTAATCTTACGTTCGCACGTCCCCGTGTAGGCTACATTAAAGTTTATTCAAACGCCAAACGTATGGCCATGAATACATCGTAGAAATGCGATTTTTTTTTGTTTGTTTCAGAAGTGACTTTACCTAATTATCGTTCTGCAATATTGATTAATCTTCTGGACAGTAGCTAAGGTATCCATTTCAAACTCCTGATCATGTAATCGGATTTTCACTTTACCATGGAATATGGAATACCCCCCCCCCCCCAAGAAAGGGGGTTAGGGACGTGCCAAGTTAAACAACAAATCGTTACCTAAGTTATAGCACTTATTAGTATTAAATAGCTGAAAATAATAGGCCTAGATTTACAAGTTCAGCATTTTATTATTAAATAAAATAATTGACAAAATAGAGTTTAAATAACTTGAATATAATTTTAGATTTTCATTTCGGGTGAGGTCGGAACCCCCCCTTCCCTATGCGACTGAATTAATTTCAAGTATTTTATGGTGACAGCAAAGAACACTTTGAAATTGGCACGTCTAGCATCCTACAAGTACCAACTTCGCATCGAATAAACTGCACTACGAAATATCCATTTTCTTCGTCAAAGAAATACATTTCAGTTTAAAATTACGTTCTAAGAAGTTAAATTATGGATAGAATAGGTAACTCAGACCCTTTGGTATTTATATTTCAGATGTACAATTTCCATGTGATTTGAGAAGTTCTGTAGTGTTCGTATGCCTGGGAAGGAACTTTGCTAAAGAAAAGCAGAAAACACTTCTAGTTTATTGTTTTAAAATAGCAATATTCTCACACTTGCAGGTGAGTACATTGTATTAAATTATATGCTATATAATTTCAACAGCTTCAGAGCTAATTTCAGTATAATTTAGCACAATATCCAACTGCTGGTAATTCTTGAAAACTTTTTCAAACAGGTGGTGATTTACTCTGCAGTAAAAGTAGGCCTTAATTCTTACTACAAGAAATGGAGGGACGCATCCCAAAATAATACCAGGGAAAAAACAATATTAGGTCGCGCTTTAGGCTCCTCCCACCAACTAAAACGGCAGCTACTAGGTGTCTCTGTATTTTAACTACTACCAACGCCGTCTATTGTGGGAAAGGTGAAACTGGGAAAAAAATTTATTACTTTATTTCTCCTTTATCCTCTTCTCTACCTTTTCCACTCTTTCTTTACCTTTTCCTCCCTTTCTTTACCTTTTCCTCCCTTTCTCTCACATCCTCCTCACCTTACCTACCTATTTTGGACCTATTCCTAACCCTAAATTATGAATCGACCGGGATTCAAACTCGTGATCACTAGCACCGTAACCAGCAGCCTTAACCACACCACCTTGGGCGATTGCTGAGCGGCGAAGGGAAAATTAATCTATTTAAGTTTAGAGAGCATGAGAAATAATCGTTTTGGTGCAAGGGTCATTTTTGTAATGCTGTGATTTTGTATATTTTTACATGTAAATGATGAAGGGTACAACAGTGAGGTGTACATGCAAGGCTCGGAAGCGAGGGGAAGCAGCAGGCGTGCGAGAGCGGGTAGAGCTTGGCTGGTGCATGACCTAAAGTTGTCTTTTGCCAAATACCATATATCCAGGAGCTGAACATGTAGATGTGCCTTTCTAGTTTGGTTATTTTAAACAATGCTTGTAGTCCTACCCAACATATTGTTTGTACCATGATATGGACTGGCCATTGTCAAAAGTTCTTTCCTTCAGAGCACTTGGACCACATTTTGATTCTCCTGTAATTTCGGGCTTTTCTTGAGGCCTACTAAAATAATCTGTTATACTTCGTTTCTGCATCATAGTGATTTTTTTTAGGGTCGTCAGGGTCTTGCCAACCATGTATTGCTAACTCAAATCTAATGCAATTATTTATTAATATAATGTATGGCCTACCTTTACATACTTTTGGCCCATCTACCACTACTGCTTCCCCCAGACAAAGGGCCAAATGACAAAGCATAATTTAACAGCATTCGGTGCTTACACATAATCTGGAAAAAAAAATTAAACCTTGGTTTGTGTTGTAGAGGCAATTGAATGCACAGTTATTTAGTAGGATTGTAGGAACAAGAGGTGCACATGATTCACAAGTAGAGAAGTGAAATGAGCAAAATATGTAATTAGGCCTATTTTATAACAGTGCACAATAAAAGAAAGCATGACAATGTTTTCGTGAATAAAATTAATCTGAAGAGAATGTCGCAGGTAGGCTACAGGTAATTTTACTGCTATTCAGGGGAGAAACAATTCTGGCTCGGTTGTTGGACATTAACTCAGAAAAATGACTTTTGGGAGAAGTGTGGAAGCTTCCGTGAGATTCAGTTAAAAAAAGTGCAGTCAGATGTTTGTAAATTTATTATGCAGGGGCGTATCCAAGATATTTTTTTGGGAGGGGCTATAAGTCTAACACTATTATCACTAGGGCCAGGAAGTTTATGAAATCATATTTTTAATAAAGCAATCTATCACATGCTAGTGTTGAAATGTGCAAGGTATGAAAGAAATAACAGGAAATTGATTGTTTAATGTTTCATATTTTGTTAGTTTTGCAATAATGCATCATATTTGCTTGATATTAAAATATTTGGCAATATTAACCAATTTGTCACATTTCTAACGGCATAATATTAAAGTAACTTTTTATTCATTAGTTTTTAATTTACTAAAATTTATTGCAATAACCTAGTTTTATTTTTAATTTTCATTATGTAATTTTTACAACTTAGGCTATAGGCTACTATTTTTAAAAAATTCATTATGTAATTCAGCCAACAACAGAACATTTAGTATTAAAGTTACTTAAATGCCTGAGCATACCTCATTTTTCCGGAGATATTTTACAAATTTCAGGTAAAAATTCGATGTTAGACTGAAGTTTTTAAAAATTAAACAAAGCAGTATTTCTATTTCACAAATTTCATGACTCAGGATGTGCAATTAAACTGTTTACTATTTGTCAAATGAAAATGTTCTTGTGTGCAACATATTAGCATTACTTAACCCCCCCCCCCCCCTCTGAATACACCCTTGTTATTATGTCATGCCTTGTTACAGATGTAGGCTACAAATTTAACAGAAAAAAAGCTAGGTTAAATCATAGCTATATTAATTTTTTAATATTGACAAAATAGTAGGCTATAACATACGAGAAACGAGTATACACATTGCCTTTTCTATTTATTGTAAATAAACAAATCAGAACATATTGAGCATTTAGGCAGCATGGACAAGACGTTTCATGTACCCTGCTTCCCCGATACAGCCTACCTGATACAACACAATGATGTGAGACAATTTTCCTAGAGTGTTTTGGAAACCCATCTCAGTAAAAGAAAGATGTCGAATATTTTAGTACTGCTAGCAGCACAGGCTAATTTCCTTGGTTTCAGATGCCTGCAGCGGTGTAGACCATAGGAAACGGACTACATCCTCTGGTGCCATTCCATGGAACCAATAAACTAAGTTGAGTATAAAAATATTGTCTTGTACATTGATTTATTAAGCTAATATAATACAGTCAAACCTCTGTTTAATGATATTTTCGGGCCCTAGCAGATTGTGTTGTTATATGAGGGTTATTGTTATATTGAGGGGTTTGAGTTTACCACGTATTAGAAAGACTGCATGCAGAAAACTGTGTAATCTAGGCCTACAGGATAATTCATGGAACGGACGTGCAAAGAAGTAGAATGCTAATTTTGTTATTCTTCTTAACATACTGACTTTTGTTGAATTGTAACCATATCTTTGAGCCTAGCCATGTGTCAGGAATTTCAAACTTGTAGTTGGTGGGAAGAGAGAAGAGAAAGACAAGCAAATTCAAAACCTAGCTAGGGAAAAACTAAAACAGTTGCTCCTTACATGGTGTTTTAGTTTTAAATTTATCACTTGACAAGCAAACTTAGATTTACCTTACCTAACAAGGAAAAGCACACAAATGGACACCTACAACAAAACTGGAGTATACAAACTGAAATGCAATTACTGTCCCAACTTCAATATAGGCCAAATTGGCAGATCCTTCAGAACAAGATTCCAAGAACACATAAAACTCACTCAAATACCCCCACAACAGAAAATCAAATTATGCAGAACACCTACTTGACACAAACCACAATTACACTAACATAGACACGAACATGCAAATTCTCCACACACTCCACAAAAGTCGCAAACTAAACACAATAGAACAACTAGAAATATATAAACACACAAAAAATCACCCCACATCTATACTGAATGACCAACTACACTTCAAATCACACACACTCTTTGAAACGATACCTGACATTCAAACACCACCAAATACTCCCACTCCTACAAGACCAACACAACACCCACACCACCTAGGCATACAACACAGGCACCCACCAGTAGCAGTTCGAAAACCGCTGATGATGCACTAAAGTAGTGCGAAACGGCCGTCCGGATTACCAAAGGTAAATCTAAGTTTGCTTGTCAAGTGATAAATTTAAAACTAAACTTTTGTTAAAGCAATCAAGAATGGACGCTCAAACATACAGTTATGGTGTTTTAATTGGTGTTGAAGTAACAACCTACCTCACATAACAAATGACTTTAGCCTCAGTGATCCTATTTTCCACCCCTCATTAACCTTTCTTTTCTGGAATTTCTAAGAAATGTAATAGACATCAGGTACCCAGAAAACAATATTGGTGGCTGGGAAGGATACTAATCCCATACCAGCTACCATCCATAGGGCTAAGCTGCTGATTTTGCAGTAACAATTCAACCTTCAAATATCGTTATAAAAGTGTGTTTCTAACATAACTTCATCGTTATAGTGAGTTACATTTAACATTATTAAGATAGGAAGTTTGCCGGGATCAAATGTATATTGCTATATGCGGGTTTATCATTACATCGATCTTCGTTTTACAGAGGTTTGACTGTATAATTACTGTTTTCAACCTACAAATGTTGTTATAAAAGGGTTTTTTTCTAAAATAGCTTCATCATTATAGTGAATTACATTTAACATTATTAAGATAGGAAATTCGCCGGGACCAAACAAAAATATTGCTATATGCGGGTTTAACGTTATATCGATCTTCGTTATACAGAAGTTTAACTGTGTAAGAGAAGAGAAGATAGGTTGTACTGTTAAGGAATTTCTTGTTGCAATTGACCTCTTATATTATACAATACGACAAAAAATACAGCTACTGTAATTCTAACACAATAGTAGGCTATACTCATGTGGGAAGTATGTAAGTTTTTTCTATTTTCTGAATTCTGTTATACACCTCACACATATGTATCCCATACAATTTTTTCTATGGTAGGGAAAAATTAGTGAAAATATATAAAAATGCTGTAATTAATTAGAATTAGCTGTTCTCTAGTTGGATTGGTTTTACCAACATTATAAAACTAAATCTCGGCAGTGATTGATAATACAATTATTTGAGCACATAGCTGCCTGATGAATTGTGAATATTAAGAAATAAAAACGATGTTAAGTCAGGTGAGACTGAAGTTGTAAACTTCAACCAGCAAATATGAATATATTTATGGAAGTTACAGGCTTTGGATGATGCGGTAAGTAGTGCTGATACAGTCAAACCTCCTTATAATATTTGCAGGCCCTAGCAAATCATAGTGTTATATGAGGGTTGCTGTTATATCAAGGAACATCTTCAGAAAATTGCTTGTAAAACAAAAACTGAGTTATGTACTTACACAGCCTAGCAGAAGAATTTATTTAAGCTTATACTGTAACAAACACAACACTTTCCTCAATTTCTTTATTCTTTTTAAGAAATGTACGAGGGGATGCTGAAAAGTAATGCCTCCAAATTTTTTTCGCCTGTTTGCAGTATGGTAGAGGTTTCGCATGTCCTACATATTACTCGGTTGTCCTTGCCGCTGAGCTGACGCAAAGTACAACCCTCTGCCGCTAGAGGGCTTCGAGCAGTACCGATTAACATGGCGGTCTGTAAAGTGACTATGTCGGTGCGTGAGAAACAGCGTGCTGTAATCGAGTTTCTAACCGCAGAAAACACGCCTCCAATTGAAATCCACATGGAACACCCTCTCCTTCAGCAGACCGCACACGAGCGCTGCGACATCTGCAACGATCCGATGCCTTGGATTCACTGTCATCGATCATCCTCCATACAGTCCCGACTTGGCTCCATCCGATTTTCACCTCTTTCCAAAGCTTAAAGAACACCTTCGCGGTGTCCACTTTACAACTGATGAAGCGGTGCAAGCGGAGGTGAGGCTGTGGTTCAGACAACAAGGTCCAAACTTCTACAGTGACGGGATCCACAAACTGGTCTCTCGTTGGGAGAAATGTGTGCGTCGCCAGGGTGACTATGTTGAGAAATAAATATGTAGAAATGGAGAATAAAGATGTAGTATTGTAATACAGTTTGGTTTATGTCAAAAGCTTTAAGGTGTTCCCGGAAAAAAAATCGGAGGCATTACTTTTCAGCATCCCCTCGTAGCTAACATAGCAACTTCTGATTGCTTCAAACCATTATCCCAATCTTTAAATGCCGCTGGTCTAGAATGGAAATTTCGCTTCAAAATGTGTACCGGTATCGTTATAAAAGGGTTTTCACGAAATATCTTATTCGCTATAACGATGGACAAATAACGTTATTAAGATAGGAAATTTGCCAGGTCCATAGGAAACTACTGCTTAATGCAGGTTTATCGTTATATTGGTCTTCCTTATATGGAGGTTATGAAAATATTTGGGCCTAAGAGAGATGAAAATGGGGAAAAGTGTATAATGATGAGCTTCATAACCTGTACTCATCACCAAACATAGTATAGTTAATTAAATCACAGGGAATGAAATGGGCTGGACATGTTGTAGGCATGGGGGAGGAAAGACATATGTCAAAAGTATTGACTGGGAGACCCGAAGGGAAGAGGCCACTTGGAAGACCTAGACATAGGTGGGGGGGGACAATATTAGGATAGATTTAAGAGAAGTAATGTTTGGAAGGGACAGTTGGATGGAGTTAGCACAGAATGGATTGAATGGTGGCCTCGTGTAAGCGCGGCAATGAACCTCCAGGTTCCATAAAATAGATAATATTTCTTTAGCTTGCTTAGGTATTTTATTATCTATTGCCATTGAGTAAATAAGGAACTGAGTGCATAATATTAGGAAGTTATTAGACAAACTGGAACTAAAATAGTTATGGAACTTAGTACCAGTATTGAATCAGGAGAAAATGATGTTGTGATATTTAAAGGAAAATCACTTAGCAATAATAAGGTACTACATTAAACTGAAAGAAATGTGAGGTATAGAAAATTAAGTTACGGGATGTTCTAAGAAATGAGAATTGTTCTGACTTGGTGGCAGTTAGAGATATGGAAACTTAAGGGCGACAGGAAGAAATTTTGTGAAAGGACAATGTCCTTTATGTC
This sequence comes from Ectobius pallidus, assembly GCA_964059195.1. Classification (NCBI taxonomy): domain Eukaryota; kingdom Metazoa; phylum Arthropoda; class Insecta; order Blattodea; family Ectobiidae; genus Ectobius; species Ectobius pallidus. The sequence goes on from CAXKWD010000007.1 coordinate 168,645,993, forward strand.
TAAATAGAGAAGATTCTGAACACATAATTTAAAATATCCAGAAACTAAAACGATTAGGTATTTGAATGAAATATCTCTAGAAATAACAGAATCATTTAATAATGATGAAAAACATTGAAGGAAATAGGAAATTAAAGAGTTAGAAGAACAATAGTAGGCTACAGTTGGGTAGGTTGTACATTAGAATGTATAAATTTAGGTACTTGCAGCAAGATAGAGTGAAAATCATAATTTACAAATAAGTTAGCAAGCTTTGATAATAGATAGAATCAAGAACGAGGAGATAAAAAGGGGGAAACAAGCATGTACGACATAATCCACAGGGCAGACAGACTGAAATGGCAATGGGGAGGACACGTTGCAAGGCCTGACACCACAAGATGGACTTATAGGACCCCTAAAATTGGAAAATGAAATGTAAGAAGGCAGCGAACCAGATGAGTCGATACGTTCAAGAAAACAGCAGGAGAACAATGGGCAAGGAAAGCACGAGGCTGTCGGAGTGGAATCAACGAAGAGTGAAAGTGATAACGAATACGTGAACAAATCATAAATAACAATATGTTAAGGTCAGCCATGCTCAACACCAAAAATTAACTCATCAATAGCATTAAAGTAGAATCTGTAGGTCTGTAGTCTGTAGGCCTTAGGAATAACATCTCTAAGGAACTTTTATAGCTATCCCTGCACTCGCAGAAGGCTTGGCTCTTGATGGGATGTTGTAGACTAATTTTTATTTCTACTTTATTTTGATAAAATTATGCAGTTCGGAAACTCTTTATCTTCTCGTCTTCTGCCCATAAATCTAAAAACAAAAATTTACAAGACAATTATCCTGCCGGTTCTATTATATGGATGTGAGACATGGCCGCTTACTCTCCTGGGAGCTAACAGAAACACAGAAAAAAAGATCCAGATTTGCCAAAGGAAAATGGAACGTAACGTCTTAGGCATATCCCTGAGAGACAAGATCCCAAACATCAGGATAAGAACCTTGGCAAATACAGCTGACATAGCCCAGCGAGCAACAACCCTGAAGTGGAAATGGGGAGGTCACCTGGCATGACTACATAACGGCAGATGGGCACAGATAACAACGATGTGGGACCCGCGCATTGGAAAACGACTGAAGGCAGACTGGCTACAAGACGGACAGATGCATTTACGAACCTCGTGGCTGTACACTGGTCCAGGATAGCAAGTAGCCGAGACAAATAGAAGAAACTAATTCCAACCTATTCATAGTTACATCTAAGACTGATTACTTAGTGCCAAATCTTTTAAGTGTAGTGACTATCAAATATGCACCTACGAAAGGAAGAAACTAAATAGATTAAAATCATGTGAACCAGCTCACCACATGAGGATATTGAACGAGCTTTCCCTTAGATAGGAGGCCATTACCCTTCATGGGATCTTATCGGCTATATTAATTAATTCATTCATTCAAAAACAGGGTGCTTAGGAAAATATTCAGACTTAAGAGAGATGAAAACTGCATAATGACGAGCTTCATAACCTGTACTCGTCACTGGATATAGTAAGGGTAATTAAAACACAGAGGATGAAATGGGCTGGACATGTTGCGCGCATGGGGGAGGAAAGACATATCTCTAAAATATTGACTGGGAGACCGGAAGGGAAAAGACCACTTGAAATACCTAGACATAGGTGGGAGGACAATATTAGGATTGATTTAAGGGAAGTAGGATTTGCGAGGGTTGGTTGGATGGACTTAGCACAGAATGCGGTTGAATAGCAGGCTCAGGGAAGCGCGATAATGAACCTTCGAGTTCCATCAAATAGATAATAGTCCTTTAGCTTGCTTGGGAATTGTCTTTTTCCATTGAGTACATAAGTTTTATTTTGATATTAAATATAATTAATTTGTACAAAGTACCAGTACTTCCTTTGGTGATAAAGTAGGCTACTTGTAGCAGTAGAGATGTAAATTGCTCCATACAAGAATAAATAACAATTACAATTCCACAAAAAAGAAGTAGGACTACATTAGTGTGTGTCAGTAAAGAAATTAGATAAGTTATTGTTAGGTCGATTTTACTTTTCCAAAAAAAGGCCCTGAGGATAATGGCAAACAAAAGTCAGAGAGAAAGCTGTAGACCTCTTTTTACTGAAATGAATATTATGACAGTTTTTAATTTACATGTATTTTATTGCACCTTATATATCAAGAAGAATCTAGAGAGTTTTACTGATATAGGAGTGCATAATTATAATACAAGACACAGGGCAGATTTAAATTTACCGAAGTGTCGTTTAAATAGCTCTTATAGCACTTGTTTTTATAATGGAATTAATTTATTCAACAAACTGCCTTTAAGTGTCCGTTGTTTACCCATAAATAGTTTTAAAAATTATGTATAGGCCTATGCATGGCTGATAAGGAGACCATTTTACTCTGTACACGAATTTCTTACTGCTGACTTTGTCTTATAAGAACTGTTGTTATGTATATTGATGATGCCTCACCTGCATGGACATTGGCTAGTAAACATTATTATTATTATTATTATTATTATTATTATTATTATTATTATTATTATTATTATTATTATTATTATTAAAAATTAAAAAATTATTATTATTACATAGTACTACAAGATATTGATATTTATAACACTCGGGTTTTGTATTTTGTAAATTCGAAAATAACTTATGAAGGACTTTCGATTTTCAAACTCTAGGTCTTTATATAGGTATTTAGAATTTGAAATGAGGAAGAACGACTATTCACACTCAAACTATTCCCTCAGAATACGCTAGATATAGCTTTTTATGGCATATAGCAGATCCCTTCGGCTTGCCCACAATAATTAATCGGAAGATTAAAAATTAAGAGCAAAATAATTCAAATATTATATTTATTAACAGTTTGCATGTGAAATATTCATTGGTCTAAGCTAAACGATTGATAGGCCTAATTAATGAAACAGCTATAAGTTAACTTAAATCCGGCTTTGAAATGAATTCCATGATTAGAAAGTGCAGCATGGGAAAAATAACCTCAGATTCAAGTTCCCTGGCCCAGAAAACCCCTGCATAGTGAGTTTCATCCAAATCAAACAATGTTGCACATTTAGGCCTATATTCATTATCCTTCTTCCATCTAGGGTGAAAATTTCAGATGTCTGCGTGCCTTGACATTATAAACAAATGAATCGACTAGGGTGAGCTCACAGAATCGAAGCGATCGCGATGCTTTTATTTCCAAGGTATAACAAAAATAGGCAAAGCCATCTGCAATTGATTTGACAACTGAAATGTATTACGGAAAACTGATGCTTCGAAAGCACAAAAAAGCATGTTTTCTACCCGTTTTTCACTCATAACTCGCGAACAAAAGCTAAAATTAAAAATGCTCTATGCCAGAAACCTTCGTGGGAGTGTACTCAACAACTTCCTGAAGTTTCATGGTGATCGGATGAATGGTGTAGTAATGCATAAAGGACAAACTGACATACATTCGTTTTTATTTATATAGATTGATTTTAATAGTAGGCCTACATATTACCATAAGAATTCAAATAAGAATAAGTTACCAGTATATTTAGATATAGGAACTGAAAAGAAGAATAACCATGGCATGGAAAACATTCTGTTTTCTAAAATTCATCCTCTTAAACAAGAACATAAACCGCAAGCTCAAATTCGAAACACTCGAATCCTGCATCTTACCAACTTTATTGTATGTTTGTCAAACATGGAACTTGACTGAAGCCCACAAGAAAACGCTACAAGTCTGCCAAAGGAAGATGGAGCGGAAGATTCTAGGAGTATCTCTTCTAGACAGGATCCCAAATACCAGGTTAAGAACACAGGTGAACACAAAGGATGTAGCCCAAATGAGCAACAATACTAAAGTGGAAAAGGGGAGGACACCTAACTCGACTACAAAGCAGCAGATGGGCATAAATCGCAACGATGTGGGACCCGCGCATCGGAAAGAGACACCGAGGCAGATCAGCTACTAGATGGGCTGACACATTTAAGAAGTCTGTGCGAGTGCATTGGTCCACCAACAGCAAGGAGCCGGGGCGAATGGAAGGAACTAACTCCCAACCATCAATTCATGTATACAGTCAGAAATTTACATTAGCTCACCCCATGAACTTCACATGGTCTTTCCCTTGTAGGAGGCCATTGCCCTTCATGGGATCAAATTGGCTCCATTCATTCATTCATATTTAGAAATAACTACATTTTCCAGTCACGCAAAGTACATGTTAGCAGACATTTTATATATACCGGTAACAAGTGAAACTTGCAGTGAGCACTATTTGTAATTCCACAATTCATAGCAATTCATGCTATCTAAAATTTAGCTAGATTCATAATACTTAGCCTACTTAATGATTTTTCGTTGCGGGATGTAGTGCATCTACTCAGTCACAAAACTGTGCCTTTTGCTGGCATAAAGAATTTTATTTAAATTGCATTTGCAAACTTGTGTAAAAATTATGTAGATGTAGATATAGATGTAGATATCTCGTCCTGTAGATCCTTTGTTGAGCGAGCCTCAAAGTATAGAACACGTTACATCAGTGGTTCTTAACCTTGTTAAAAGTACTGAACCCCACCAGTTTCATATGCACGTTCACCGAACACTTCTTAATTGCAAAAAATTTATATATATATATATGTTGCGTGATCACCTGCAGCCAATGATGGACAAGCGGGGCGTGTCAACACGAATCATATGAGGGCACTGTTTTGACCTCCGCCGAACCCAAGACTGTCTCACCAAACCCCTGGGGTTCGGGTTCAATCGAACCCTGGTTAAGAACCACTGCGTTAGATCAATAGTATTTATTACATGCCACATCAATATTCATAGTAGGCCTAGATATAATAGGAATATTATTTCTCTATATAAACTTGTTTTTGGACTGAAATTAGTGCTTTTCAGCGCAATGCATAGAACAGCCTACATGGTTAATATAGCTATGCTTCATCTTAACCTTAATTCATACTCATGTCACTGATAAAAGAAATTCTTAAAATATGATGTGAAGATTTCACAAAATGCACTAGAAATAATAATTATGATGTAAGTGTAGACCTAAGATTCACTGACATGTTTGTTATAGGCTTAAACCAGCCGTATAGGTTATGAATGAATCAAATTCAATCTGAAAGCAATCTATCAGGAATTAAATTAAATCTATTTCTTGCTCAGGAGAGTTAAACTGAAAAATACTCACACTAAAATATAATGCAGATATAGGTAGCTGTAGGTCTACATTTCAATAGAATTCACAATATTATATCAATAACAGCTGCTTTTAATTATTCAACGGCTAGATGTTTTTCAAAATCTTTTATTTATATTTATCTACACTGACACCGTTTTAAAGAAGCGAATCAATCAAGGCAGGCTAACAGTATCGGCAATTTGATAGGTTATGTTTAGGATGGATCAGTAATTGCTTTAAGGCCACATTTATTACTTCCATTTCACTATTGAAGTTTGTTTGAAAGAGTCCTAGGCTATGGAAGAAACTGAACAAATTGCAGAATATTCCAATGTTATCATTTTTAACACAAATCCATCAGTGTAGATGTGCAACCAATCTGCTGCATAGTAAAGTGGTCCCTAGAGAGGCAATGAAGGCCCTAAAGGTTCCAAGAGGTTGAGGCTCCCAGATTTTAGATATTCGGCTCATGAAGGTGGTAAGGTTGTCAGCCTTGTCTCAACCATTACACTATGGCATACCCCCAATCTGTTCCATAAAGAATTTTAATAGTTTCAATAGCTGGCATAGGCTTTAATACCATTAAGTTACATTTCTATCCATTTAGTTCTAATTAACTTTCTCCAAGAGATCACTGACATAATATTTAACATCTAGATAATATAAAGGTGTTGTAGGAAGTGAAGGCTAGTAATAGAAATCTTATATGATGGTTTTACTGCGTTTCAAACCAGTTATCTTTTTCTTTGAAATCCCAGCATGTATGTCCTAAAGTTTTAGTCTTGCTATAGTGAATGAAGGGCCATGGCCTCAGGGATTTGCTCGTTATGTTTACTCCTTGAGTAAGCGAGTCCTAAAAAGCTTCTGTGTTTTATCAAATCCTCTCTACCTCTCTACGTACTTTCACTAATTCTTTCACATTTACACTATTCACTGTCACACTTCCACTAAGCATTGATATTGAGTCATGGATGACCCAGGTGTTTCCATCTATCCCTATCTTTTGCCACTCTTGACCGCTGCTATAGTTTTGAAATGATCAGCCCACCTGGTGCATTGTTGTCCCACATGAATCCATCCTTTTCATGGGTTCCACATAGTGATTCATTGTATCCATCTCTGATTTTCCATCCACATGACCGCCCCATTTCCATTTTTGTGCTATTGCTTTGGTTGTGACTATGTTTATGATAGTTAGGTTCAATGCGTTGTATGAAATGAAAGTCTTCTTGTAATGCTCATTGAGGTCCACTAAGATTCTCTCATCGGGGAATTTTCTTCTCACATTGTGAGAGATGGGATAGCTGGTAGCATGATAAAACCCAACAATTCAAACTGAATCTTATGCTGATCAACCACTTGATGTCCATCTCTAGAAAACTGCCACATATTCTTTCCAACTATTACATACTATTAAGAAATGTACAGTCTTGTCCATATTAAGTACTAGCCGATCCCCGCCGCTTCACCCACGATAATTAAATGGAAGATTAAAAAATAAGAGGAAAATAATTAAGACATTATATTTATTAACACTTGCATGCGAAACATTCATAGGCCTAAACTAAACGATTAATAATTAATGAAACAGCTAAAAATCCGGCTTTGACGTGAATTCCACGATTTGAAAGCGCAGAATGAGAAAAACAACCTCAGATTCGAGTTCCCTGGCCCAGAAAACCCCTGCATAGTGAGTTTCGTCCAAATCGAACAATGTTTGACCATTTAGTTCAATATTCATTATCCCTCTTCCATCTACGTTGTACAAAATGAAGCAATTCTTTTATATCCAAATTATGACAAAAAACGGCAAAGCCACCTGCAACTGATTTGACAAATGAAATGTATTATTGAAAAAACTGATGCTTGGATAGCGAAAAAAATCACGTTTTCTCCCATTTTTTTTTTACTCATAACTCGTGAACGAAAGTGAAAATAAAAAATCCGGCTTCGAGATGCATTTGCTCACTCTTCAGTCCATTTATGTTTTAAATTTCAGATCTCTGTGTTCAGTAGATTTTGCTGGGCATCGCGCACAGACAGACAGACAGAAACACAAACACTTCCTTTTATTAATACAGACTGACCACTGTAAGTTAGAATCATCCAGGCTGTTTGGCCAGTCTCAGAGGTGCAGATAAGTGATCTGTCCCAGCTGCTCCCAAATAAAGCACATTTTTACATTGTTTTCAAAGTATATGGAGTACAATGAAGCATTGTCACCACTGCCAGTAGTTTGAGTAGAATGTAGTGAGTAGTTACTTGTAGTCTCCTCTAGCAGTAGTTAGAGTAGTGTAGTTGGGCGTAGGTAGCACTAACACACTAACATCAAGGCAGTTTGGTGTGACAATACGTCATTAACTCCATATTTTTAGAAGGATTAAATTCACAAGAGTTTGTTTATATTAAACAACTTGCTTAGCTTATTGGGAGCTGGTCCTGTATTGGAGACAGAGTTCATGTATTTAGATTGTTGTAGACTTACTGTTTAGCTACAACAAAACATAACAAATCTACACAGACTTAAAAGCTTTTTGGGTGTAAAAGAATTTAACTTTTTGTAATTTTCCAGTTAGTTACAGTTAATGTCAATGACTGAGTGATCTAGTCATATTGCTTTATAATTGTACTAGCAGATCCCTGCAGCTTTGCCCACGATAATCAATTGGAAGATTAAAAATTAAGAGCAAAATAATTAAAACATTAGACCTATATTTATTAACACTTACACGTGAATCATTCATAAACTAAACTATTAATAATTATAATGAAACCGCTATAAATCTGGCTTTGGAGTGAATTCCACAATTAGAAAGCGCAGCATGGGAAAAACAACCTCAGATTCGAGTTTCCTGGTGCAGAAAACCCTTGCGTAGTGAGTTTTGTCCAAATTGAACAATTTTGCCCATTTAGGCCTATTTCATTATCCCTCTTCCATCTAGGTTGAACATTTGAGATGTCTGCAAGTCGTGACATTATAAACAAATGAATCGACCAGGGTGGGCTCACAAAATTCAAGCGATCACTATGCTTTTATTTCCAAGGCTTTACAAAAATAGCCATGGCCACCTGAATTGATTTGACAAGTGAAATGTATTACTGAAAACTGACACTTCAAAAGTACAAGAAATGCACGTTTTCTGCCTGTTTTCACTCATAACTTGCGAACGAAAGCGAAAATTAAAGATGTGGCTTTGAGGTGCATTCACCCACCCTTCAGTGCGTCTATGTTTAAAATTTCAGATCTCTGCGTTCAGTAGATTTCGCTGGGCATCACACACAGACAAATCCTTCCTTTTATTATTATAGATAATTGCTCTTTGCCGCATCCATGTCGCTAATCTTTTCTCAGTAGTAAGTATTTTGACTCTCAGATGTCAGCTAGCCATTTTGTTTTGCACTGTCTGTCCCAATGTCATCTTTCTTCCTCCTGGTTCTCAGTTTCCAGTGGGTTCCACATATTGAAAGGTGACCGTTCCTCCATCAGTTTGCTGCAGATGACGAAACCACATTGGTTGCCTCTCCTCCATAGATTTCTCCATTTTCAGTAATCTCTTTAATGGTGGTATTGTGGGTATATTGCTTCTTATTACATACAAAGTGTCTTTTTACTTCTACTGCTGGGATCCAGGATTGAATCTCGGTAGATCCATGTGGAATTTGCAGATCAGGACAGGTTTTCTCAGGGTGCTCTTTTCCCTATCATGTATTTTCCATTCATCCTAATATGAATGTCAGTTGCAGCCATATTATATTATCATCATTAAATGTTCTCCCCATCGCCAGGTGCCTGAACTTAATCTGCAAAAAAATTTGCATTCCGTCTCCTCCTATCTTGTCTTTCTCGTTCAGTAACCATTATTTCCTTTTCTCCTTTAAATCGTTTAGCAGCTAGATTCTTCTTCTTCCAAAACCTGAGTTTCCTCCTTCGACGACATCATGCAGCAAACAATTTCTTCTTAAGATATGATCTATCCAGTTTGTTTTTCTATGAAAAACTTGGTTCAAGATTATTCTATTCTCAGGACTTATTACTTTGTTTGTCCATTTTATTTTTTCCATTCTTCTCCACCACCACATATTAAAACTATCAAAATACTTCTCCATTTTTGTTAATGCCCATGTTTACAATCTGTATAAATCAAGATGTACTTTATCGATTTTTTCTTCAAATCCAAGCTCAAATTACTATCAACAGTGATTCTCAGTTTCCCATGACAATGTTCAGCGGTTCTTCCCTTAAGTTACAGTAAAGGCATTATAAAGGATCATACCTCAATTATATATAACTATTACATTTTTGTATATTGGCATTTTGGTTGCACATTAATGCACTTAAAAAGGTAGAGAAGATTGTAAATGCTGTCTAATTAGAAAAAATTGCTAAACAACAAAATTCCACTGTCGCTGTTTCATCCAGGCCACACTGATTGGGACCAAAATCATGACTAAGTGTCGACTGAATTCAGCAGATGGTACAATACTTGTCTATGGATTACAAATGAAACACCGGTTAAGTAGTGGCAGTTAGACAGTTAGGTTAGTTAGGAACAGTTATATTAGTTTAGTTTAGTTTAGAGAAATACTCAGCGCTCTAAAAATATTACAAGGCCTCAAAAAAGATGTCTACTTCCAATGGATACCATCACACTGCGGCGTAATGGGTAATGAAAAAGCAGATCTACTAGCAAAGAAAGGAACATGTATTAAACAAAACTCTTCAGCAGAAATCTCATATCACATGGCAAAAATACACATAAACTATAAAATAAACTCACAGACGAAATTTATATTAATATATTATATTTATATTTAAGGTATTAGCCTATAGGTAATATAAGAAACAAGGAGAAAACAAAAATAAACAATGGAAAACCCTGCTGGATAAGACGCATTATATTCCAGATTACCCAAGAAACCATTCTGTCGCTTTATTTCGGATGACCACTGCACATGACTGTTTGGCAGCTCACCTACACAGAATAAATATATTTGAATCTTTGTAAGTAATTTTTGTAAGTACTTTGTAAGTATCCACAATAACAGAGACCACCTGCTCCAATGTAAAGCCCTTACATCAACTAATGAATAACCTTCATCACAGCTAGTCAGAAGATACTAGGAAGCCAAAAGGAAAATGGAGATCCTCCAACTCCTAGAGCATTAGCAACCAACCAACCATATTAGTTTAGCAGTAACATACTGAATGGCATGGGTTTCCTTATGTGCCATATTGAATCTCTTCATGCACAGAGAAATTTCATCACTGACACAATCGTTTCTCTTTTGTTTTCCATGGCTTGCAGTGTCATGAATTTTAGTGGCAGAGCTTACTTCTCTGTTCACTGGCTGTCATGTAGTGCAAACTGTTCCTGGAAAATTAACTAAATCCAATGCTAAAAAATGAAGGTGTGAATATGAAAAATTAAGCAGGATTATCCAATTATACTGGAGATGAAATTGCGTTTCCATTTTCAGTCCCCATGGTTAATATTCTTCTTGCTGTTTTCTTATGTGTTGTATGAACTGACTTTGTGTTCCCTTAGGTGTTTGTGAAACCCTGTGAGCGTATCATAGACTTAATTCCAGCTTACAGGCAGAATTGATAAGTAGGCCTATGAACTGACTCCACCGCAGAGGATTTAAAAGTCATATACTGCAACGAATATATCTACCTGGGCCAACTAATCAGTCTTACTGAAAGCAGGGAGAAAGAACTCCGGAGAAGAATAAGTCTGGCAAGTTCTGGAATCTCAAAGTCATTCTAATGGACAACGGCATTAATATAAAACTAAGATTGGAAGCTCTAATGACCTGGGTCATACCGGTCCTTTTATACGGCTGCCAAACATAGTCGCTTACAGACGCACAAGCTAAAAGGATAGAAATATGTCAACGGAAAATGGAGAGAAAGATTTTAGGAATTAGTCTCCAAGACAGGGTAAGAAACGAAGAATTGAGGCTAAGAAGCGATGGAGAAGATGCAGCCGAGACTGCTGCAAGACTAAAATGGAAATGGGAAGGACATGCAGCCAGACTCAACCAGGAAAGATGGGCATGGATCCAAGGACAGGCAAAAGGAGCAGAAGCAGGCCGAGACAAAGATAGGCACAGCAATTTTTGGAAGCAGCAGGGCCACAATGGACAAGAATAGCCAAGAACAGGAAAAAATGGAAAGAACTAAGGTTAAATGTAGAAAAAAGATAGAAAAACTAAGTGTGAAGTGAAGTGAGATGTGACAAAGAGTGGAAGTGATACAGTAAAGTAAAGTGTTCCCTATTACAGGCCATGGAAGCCCAGAGGGTTCCAGGAGGTTGAGGCTCCCAGATTTTTAGACATTCGGCACATGAAGGTGCCTTACGCACCGGCTGCCTTTACCCCCAGGATTGCTCCTGGTACTCATTTCTGTTACAGGCTGAGTCGACCCCAGGGCCATAGTGCCACCAGAAGGATTAGGCCAATTGAAAAACTCCAACGAACTCATTGGGAATCAAACCCGTGACCTTACGGTTTGTAGCGCAGCACCTCAACCACTATGCTATGGCAGGAAGTGATACAGTGGACGTGTATATTACATAGGTACTGCATAAGTTAGGTAAAGAGTTACATCTAAGCTCACAGGGACTAGCTCTCCCTTAGAGTTTGACTGAGCTAGCCCTACCGGAAGGTAGGAGGCCCTTGCCCGCTAGGGATGTTACAGGCTTATTTATTTATTTATTTATTCATTTATAGTGCGATGCCACTTTCTTTCTAAATATGTGGGTACATCTGGCAATGTTCCATCAAGTCAAAATCGAGAGTAGCTCTTAACTTTTTGTTAGAAAAAAAGCACTGATATGACAAAGTCAAATATTGTCTATGTTGAAAAGAGTAGGGGATAGAAAGAGACTCACTAATCGTACATAGGCATTAGGATGTTTCAAAAAGCTTAGAATTTCCGCATTGTATGGGCATGCTACTGTCCTTATGTAATTTATATTACTATTCATTTACCAACTGCCTTCTATCGAAGGTAGTCCAAAGGACTCAGTATACCTTATACCAGAGGCACAGTCAGGATTTTAACCTGGGGGTGCTAAAACTTATAAAATACATGCAAATAAGATTTAAAAAACAATATATTTTATAATATATTTTAAGCTGGTTGCAATTGATTTTTCGATTTTCTTTACAACTTATTCAGTGAAGTTATTATCCTATTGCAAACGTCACTAACATTGTTATTATCATTATCATCATCATCACAAATTTCTATCTGAACTATTGTTTATAAAAAGCTTGATATTCCATTTTTAACACATCACAATGCAAAGCATTTCATTTAACTTTTGACATTCACAGTTATTCACAGACCAGTCGGTCTAATCACAACTGAATCTGCTCGCCGATAATATTGGGTTCTGCATGTTTTTAAAGAGATCGTGTGAAATGGTATTGCAAACGAGAGTTAAACAATTGATGATTGAATGATGGATTAACAGAGAAATTAACTTTGGTTTTTGTTATTGCAGTATTATACAGAACTAAACATACTAATTTGTTTCGACTTCCGTGATGACCTGAAATTATTGCTATTACAGAAGATTTTATCATATTCTGCCATTATGAATCCTGCAGCAAACTTTGTATAGCGAGATTTGGACTCAATTCAGTGAATGAAAGTGTTGCTGAAAACTATGCATTTGAAATCGTTATCGAATTTTTGTTATGTACAATTAATAACCAAATCAATAATTTCAAACTTTGTATGTAAAATATTTTATACAATCTTGCATTCTTATCACTAATTCAATTGGAGTGAAAATGGTATGTTAAAGAAAAATCATTCTGATCTGGGGATTGCGGGGGGGGGGGGCTTTAGCCTCCTTAGCTTGATTAAATGATTAGTTAGGTGATTATTTTACATTCTATCAAGATTTTTACTGTTGATGAAACATTATCTTCATGGCGAGTTGTAGGCAGTTGGAATGTTTTTCTGAACTTCTCAAAATCCATAGTAATTACTCCTCTAACTCCAATAAGGAGGCTTCAGGTTGTACTTGTCCATAAAGTAAGATATTATAAATAAAACCAGGTAAACTGATATAATTAAGTAACAGAATGCTTTTGTTTAATCAGTGATAATTGCAATTATATATGATATTGTAGAAAATAAGTTGTTTTTGTAATCAATTTCCAAGTTAAGCTCCTGATCGATTCATTAAGCAGGACTTAACGTAGGAACATAGGTCTAGTTTGATAAGAATATGTGAAGGAATATGTGGGTCAAAGCTAACTGTATTGCAACTTCCAAAGCCTTATATGAACATTGTAAAACAATATTTTGCCATGGAACTAATTTGCATTTGATAAATTCTGTACAATATATTAACATAAAATAGGCAATAAATAGGGCATTACTTCAATACCTGTCAACCGATTTGGTCCAAAATAAATAGGCTTCTCCCCATGATGCATAAATCATGTTTCATGAAAATCCGATAAAGCGTATTTGACTTATTGTGCATAAAGACACACAGATGGACAGACAGACGGAAATACATTTTCCCCTCCACCATACAATTTTAGAAAGTACCATTCTTGCACTTAATGAATAAAATAAGCCCATTAGATCCCTTAAGTGTAAAGCAAATAGTGGGATTGTAGTCTAGTTAATGGACTTGATAACCAAATTAGATGAGAAGTTAAATAATAAATTTGACAAAATCAACAGTAAGTTAGAAGATGATAGGGAATGTATTAACAATATTAACGAGGGATACAATGATTTAAAAAATGAGATCGCCACAATAAGATAAGTTAAATGGACAACACAGAAGCTGGAGAGAGAATTAAGGATGAAGAATATCATTATCTTCGGATTAGAAGAAAGCTATCAGGAGAGAAGACGAAGCACTTGTGGACAGGCACTTAATCTTTTTACCGAGGAACTACACATTGAACTTTCCGACCTTCATCTTGATAATGCGTACCGCCTAAGGAAAGGAAAGAATCGACCAATATTAGTGAAGTTTACTAGTGTGTTTACTAAAGACATAGTGTTGAGCAGGGCTAAGTTGAGGGAGGGATGGGGGTTAAGGTTTGCACAAGATTACAACATAGAAGTAAGGGCCAGAAGAAAGGAACTACTCCCTTACATGAGACAGGTTCATAACGAAGGAAAATTTGCTGTGTTAGTGAAGGACAGGTTTTGTATAGACCAGAAGATCCTTGACATTGACTACTGCAGAAAAAACATAACTTCGGGCAGGGAAGCACAAGGTCAAGGGTTCGCCCCAAATAGGCATAGCAACAGGGATTTAAATTCTCATAAATTGATAGAAGTGAATGTAGCAAGAATGATGAGCCAGGAAACGAGGAGACAAAACAACGAAATGCTGAGGCAGCACATACCGCCTGACAATACGGGTTCATCGTACCAGGAGACGCAATACTCCACATCAGCAGTTAGCAACGCACGAGACCAGGGAAGATGGGAAGCGACTGAGAAGAAGACCGATGACGTGAGACATATAGAGGAAGCTGACACCAGCACATCACCTTGCGACAGCCCAGTCCTTTTGCGTAGAGGAAGGTCAAGAAGTGTTAATCAGCCATATAATTTAAGAAACTGGTTGACTGTTTTGGATTCAGTCAAATAAAATAAAGAAATAGGTTCAGTGCTTCGAGAAAAGGTCTAGGAGTGATTTCACCAGATCTAAGGGTGCTAAAATAGAAGTATAATATAAATATGGAGAAGGATGAAATAGGCAAGGATAGTCCAATCCCCAAAATCTTGTAAAGGTAAAGATGTAAAAAAGTAGAAAATAGTAGCCCGTGGCTTTGCCACGGTTAAAATGATGCTTAAATATTAAACTTACAGATCACGAATCCTGAAGGCACTGACAATACATTTACAAAAGTCAGTGCTGGCTTCATCAATTTTTATTTAAAATATCTCATCATATACTATTGCTTTTTCCTTTAGAATATAATTCGTTCCTATCAGTATGTAGATTTCAGAAATTAATTATATCATAAGTTTTATGCAGTTCCAAAGCTACCTGTGAACACTGATAATACGTATTGTTTCTCAACTGTTGACATATGAATATGATGTGAATTTGATTTGATAAATTCTTATATAATAAAGAAACAGTTTTCCTAATTTTGTACTCTTCATAAAAGTTTAGACTGCGAGAGACGAACATCACCAAGTATACCCGATGTCTCACGAAGTGAGGGAGTGAGCATGCTATTTAGGGCCGTTGAATTGTATAAGAGTAGATATATAAATAAATAAATAAATAGAAATTAATCCTTTTAGGGCATATAATTTGCTGCACAGGGCAAATGTTAGATTCAGAGTGTGCAAGGTAGGTAAGTGTATACAATTAAGATAAATACAAGGTAAGGTAATTCATGGGTCAGCGTAGTGGCGGATCCAGAGAGACATTTTGGGGGGGGGGGAACTAAAGTAGAGAGGGAAGTTTTTACTCATAAAAATTAATTATATCCATACACAATTGAAAACAAAATGAAAATTTCAGCATTTTCTTACAAAGGTATTTCAAAATAATGAATGTCGTTGCTTTAATTTAAGTATTTGGGTTATGTTCTAATAAATTTTCAATAATTTGTGCTTAATGTTACAAATTTTGGGGGGGGAAATTTCCCCCATTCCCCCCCCCTCCGTGGATCCGCCCCTGGTCAGCGACATGTGCATGCTATGGAAATTCTAAACGAGATCCAAAATAGGACGGAAATAAAGAGTGATATAAAAGGGACGAGAACAAAATTTAAACTCTTTAGTTGTATCTTTTTACTATATTAATATGTAGCATATGTGAGGATAGAATGTTTACCACAGTATAAACTTCAAGCTCAGATGTAACATTATGAGAGACCAGCCGGCTGAGTAGTCAGCATGCGTGAATGGAGCAGCGGCACGTGATAGAACTTGAGAAACAAAATCATATTTCAATCACCAAACTTGAATTGTAGTGTAGGAAAAATTGTCTGTATAGAGTATCTCACTTAACAATAAACCTAGTGAATTGCCAAGGAGGTAAATGCGTTGATACTAGAATAAATTACATTACGTATAACCACTGTAGGATACATTACAGAATAGTTCATTGTCTAAGCACACAGCACAAGAACATGTCCATTTCAAAATTGCTGCCGACAAGTATGCTCACGAAGTGTACTTCAGTATAAATTCACCAGATACCCCCTCACACCTACACTTGCAAAACAAATTTGCATCATTCCCAAATATACAATTAATTCAGAATTAGAAAAATTGGGTTTGATCCAAATATGAAATAAGGATAACTAAACATAAGAAAATAAATTTGGGTTATTCATGAATGATGTACTTTAAAGTACAGCTAGTTCAAAGTAGGAGTTAAGAATAGTTGAAGATAAGGGAATAAATTTGGGCTATTCCCAGATGTTCAATTAATTCTGAACTAGGGATTGTAAGAAGGAGGTATCGGTAATAATATTTTAGGATAAGAATGTAAATTTGGGCTTTTTCAAATGTTAAACTAATTTAGAATTAGGGTTTGTAGATAAAAGCTAAGGACAGCTGGGAATAAGCAAATAAATTTGGGTTGTACCCAACAGAAGTTTAGAATTATATTAATGAACTGTAGCCAATTGAACGTTTAGAATACTTGGGAATATAAATATATATTTGGATTAAATTAAATGATCATATAATAATTTATGGAATCTTCATTACCGTATTTTACATACCATAAGACGCACTTTTTTACCTTGAAAACAGAGCCTTAAAAGTTGGGTGCATCTAATAATCCGAAGTACACTAAGAAAATTTACACTGATTCCATTGTTTATGCAATGAAGTATATTATTCCCTCTAAAATCTTTTGTTTAGAATCACATTAATTTTTTTTTTTTTTCCTTTAAATTTCCATCCTAAAATTATGGTGCGTCTTATGGTCTGTAAAATACGGTACATTGTTTTCTAATACCTGTTACAATTCTTTCAGCCAAACTACATTCTGGTGAGATATACGATGGGAAGAGGAAGAGAGAATCCTTATGATAAAGTCCTTAAAACTAGAAGGTAAGAATCTTTCTGAGAAATTAATCATTACTACTATTAATTTCTATATGAAATCCTAGGTACGAAGTCCTCCTGGAGGGACTATAAGCCATATTGGCACATTACGGAACTCCAAGCCTAAATTGAAACCGTCGCCATGCCCCCGCTTATTCTTCAGAGCGAAGTTAGAAATGCAATTGGAGAACTGAAGAATGGAAAAACCCCAGGAGAAGATGAAATATGGAACGAACACCTGAAATACGGGTCAGAACCCCTAATAGGCCCAATCACCATTCTATTCAACAAAATTCTGCAAGATGAAATCATTCCCGAACAATGGACAACAAGCACAATGATCCTACTGCACAAAAAGGGCCCAAAAGACGACCTCAACAACTACAGGCCAATAAGTCTAATGTCAAATATATATAAACTCTTTTCCAAGGTAATAACAAGGAGACTCACAAAAACCCTCGATGAAAATCAACCGAATGAACAAGCAGGCTTTAGATCGGGATTCAGCACAGCAGACCACCTCCAAGCCGTTAACCAGATTATAGAGAAAACCAATGAATTCAACCTTCCACTAAACATGGCATTTGTCGATTTCAGCAAAGCATTTGACTCGGTCGAACATATGAGTGTCCTGCAAGCACTGGAAAAGCAAGGAATCGAGCCAAAATATATCAGAATCCTACACAAACTGTACAGCCAGAGCAGAGCCAAGGTGAAGACAGAAAGGGAAGGGCAGATCTTTAGACTACAAAGGGGAGTCAAACAAGGCGATCCTATATCGCCGAAACTGTTCACAAGTGCACTGGAGGAAGTCTTCAAGAAACTCAAGTGGGACACCAAATACGGCATTAAAATAAACGGCAGAAGGCTAAACAACCTGAGATTCGCCGATGACATTGTATTATTTGCAAAGTCATCCAACGAACTGCAACAAATGCTCACAGAACTGAGCGATCTTAGCAAATCGATCGGGCTATTAATAAACTACAGCAAAACAAAAATAATGTCAAATAGTATTACCACACCCATCACAGTCCAAGGTACAGAGATAGAAAGTGTGGACGAGTACATCTACCTAGGGCAAACTGTCTCACTCAATCAAGGAACGGAGAAAGAAATACATAGGAGGATAACACAGTCCTGGAAAGCCTTCTGGTCATTGAAATACATCCTACTCAACAACTCCATAAGCCGGAAGCTCAGACTAGAGGTCCTCAACTCTTGCATCTTCCCAGTTCTAACATATGGCTGCCAAACCTGGGCCCTCAGAGAGCGACAAAAAACAAGCATCGAAACATGTGAACGAAAAATGGAGAGGAAGATAATTGGCATCACACTGAAAGACAGAGTCTCCAACAAGGCATTGCAGGAAATCACAGCTTCAAAGAGCATCGCACAACAAGCCCTCAGGACAAAGTGGAAGTGGGGAGGTCACATAGCAAGACAGCAGCAAGGCAGATGGGCGCAAGAAATCACTATGTGGGACCCTTACATAGGCATGAGAACACCAGGCAGGCCGAGGAGAAGGTGGGCAGACACCTTCCAACAAAAACTGGGTGTGAACTGGTCAACCATCGCTCGCAACAGAAAAGAGTGGCGGCAACAAGTGAACAACCTTATACCAAACTAAAAGAACAAACTTTAAGAACTGCAAAGTGACTGTACAAAGCACCGTCCGTGTGAAATAGCTCACCACGCGGACTTTACCTACCCGAGCTTCCCCTCTTGTAGGAGGCCCTAGCCCTTCATGGGACATAGAGGCTAAATTCATTCATTCATTCATTCATTCATTCATTCATTCATTCATTCAAGCCTAAATTAGAGCCTCTAGACCAGTTCTATGGGAGTGGGCCAAATTACAGAAAAATTTCACAAGACAGGCCGAAATAATTTATTGAAGTGCTGAAATAGTACAATTTTTAGAACTATTTTCTATTATGTATATATGAAGAAGTATAAGATAAGTGGAATTGCAACTGTACTTCTTATAGGTTTTCATAATCCAGAACGAGATGAGCCTCACAAGTGAAGTCAAAAGTCTATCAATCAATCTGTTTCTGAAACAACATTTTCGAAATTTCAAAAAATAAAACACGTCTTGCTCACGCACATATAAAGATGCAAACATGGCAGTAGAATTTAAGTTTTGAGATGTTAAGAAAGAATAATTTATTATTACTTTGCGACTTTACAAATTTGTGCTGAATGATCGGTTTTACTGTTTACTGCCCACAGTAAATGGAATAATGAAAATATCCAAAACTTGTTCAATGCTAAAAGTCTTGAAGTTCTGTTAAAGTTACCATGGAGTCATCCAATAGAAGGAAAAGCAATCGAGTAAGAAATATATTCTCCTTCTTTCCTGTCATTGTTACATTGAACCTGTCTGAGATCCACATTTGGCCTGTGGGCCGTAATTTGCCCATCGCTGCTCTATACTAAATTCCCTGGCCCTTTCACGTCCAAGTAATACCTTAGTTTCCTCTAGCTGGTCGTCAAGGTGATGGACCTGTCTCTCTGTCCTGTCCAGGAAAATAAATGTAGCTAATTTACTCTTCAGTATTGAAACCTGCCTCTATACTGTACTCTCCGCCAAGGAGTGATGGTAGGCAAACGAATGAAGTTTTTTACTTTTCCTTGCAAGCTATTTCCTCTTTTATTCTTCCTTAGCATCGACCTGAGTGGAACAGTTATCAATGCAGATATAAATGCTGGAAGCAGATCTATGATGTTTTGTGCTGACATGTTATTTTTTCAACTCTAAGTTCTTTGCAGACAAGGGCGCCCATGCCTAGGGGCAGGAAAAAATGTATATTAAGTCAAGTATTTTTCTTTTAAGACAATTATTTCAAAGTCAGTAGAGACATAAAAAGTTTGTAGAAGTTTTACCAAATTGACAACATGGAAGCAGAAGTCACAATGGATTAAGGAAAGGGGGTCTAAGGGGTTCAGACCCCCAGAAATCACAACCTATTTTGTAGATTTCTACAGTTTCGTAATTTTTTTGTATCAAATTCTATTTTTGTATTTTTTTGTATTTTTTTTCTTCTATTTTTGTATGTTTTCATAACATAATGAGTAAGCCTATTATTTTCACTGTTCCATGTGTTATTTAATTTTTCTTACACATAATAATAAGTATTATAACTTAGGTAACAATTTCTTATTAAGTTGGCATGTCTTAAAGTATGGTAAACAAATTTGCTAACTATTTCTCAGTGCTAACATAGTGTAAAATATGATCTTCATTAGTTCAATGTATAACAATTTTCTAGGGGTTGACCGCCGAATCCCCTTTCTTGAGGGTATTCCATACCCCCAAACCTCCCAGCACTTTCAACCCTCCCAGAAATTATTTTCTGGTTACGTCATTGTCACACTTGTATAGATTCCTTCTAGAAAATATCATATGGGCGCCCTTGTTTGCAGAGTCAAATTTTATGGGAATTTCACTTGACTCATTTGCATAAATTATTTACAACTTGCTATTTTTCTTCACAGATAAATCTATTCAAGATTTCATTCAGCTGGAAACTGCACTGTGTTCAAGAATTCTACTGCACCTCAAGTCTTCACCATGTCCTCAACTCATCCCTTGAGGTTCTGCGGACTCCACATCACATCTTTGCAGCCAACTCACAACTACTCTCAGCTACGGTCACAGTAAGAATGGCGACAAGTTTTTAATCATTATTGCACTGGCATCCTAACAAACCATACAAGACGCGGATGAAGTTAGCAGAATGTCTCCTCCCTTCTCTCAGGTTATAGCTAGAGATAGATTGTGATAGGTTAGTTAAATATATACCAAAGGTAGATAAAAGTGTTTCATGTCCTGTAAGATGTAGCGTTGCTCTTCTTGTTCATTAGGTAGACATAAACACAAGCTGTAATTGCATGCAATGACTGATTAGTTAGCAGATAGGTTCATTTCAGACATAGTCAACATATGAGGTAGATTCATTTAGAAGACTATCAACACAGATAAGAGATAGGTTCATTTATAGTTACAGTACATTACCCAGCCTTGGAGGGTACTCAGCTAATGTTAGATGATAGGTCTAGTCACATTTAACATTGCTTCAGTTTAGGTTAAACTTCAATTTTTGATCAGTACAAAAGTGAAGATTAAATTTGACATGCAAAAGTTAATTTCTAAGGAAATAAGTATTGAAGTGCAGAATTTAGTAGGTTAATTAAAGCAGCAGGAATGAAGAGTTAAGCCTACTTGTTCTAGGTTTTTGACTTAGGTATGTATCTCTTCATTTCAGTACCGGTAGTGAGAATGAATAAGCTGACGTTTTAGGATTGTCAGTATTAAATACCGGTATGTAAGTCTGGCGGTTAATAACCACAAATAATAGTTGACAGATTTAAGAGTGAGATACTTAGGTCTACAATTTAGTAAACAGAATTCAGACAGGGTTTTTCTTTCAGGATTCAATGCAGTTCAGTAAATGGAATTGAGACAGGTTTTTCTTTCATGTTTCTTTGTAGTTCATTAAACAGAATTGAGTCAGGTGATAGGGTTTCTTTTTCAGGATTCATCACTGAAGCAACGTCCACAACTGTCCTCCCAAGCCCCAATATGAGACATTCTGGCTTCATCACTTAGAGATTTGTAACAGTGGTCTTGATATGTGTGTGTTTTGACTTCACAGTTAACATAATATTCAGTCTTCAGGTTTAGAAGCTATGCATATCCATAATGGATCATTATACTTAACAGCTGAGGCCTATTAGCTTACCACTGCTACAATCTCTCGTAGAAAACTATTATCATACTTGGTAAACTTTTACTTCAGTTCTACAGACTAAAGACTTCCCCAAATCATAACTCTACATATAGGCTGACCACACATACCACTTTGAACGGTATAGTACCATTATTTTCGTATTTTTTTACCGTCCCATCATTTTAACTGTCTTTAGTGAAAACTCTATTATACTTTAAAATTGGTCAAATGTAATTTATTATTATAACCTGTAATTGTATATCAATGCTATACTAGCTAATTGAATATCCACAGAGTTGCGTCATTCAGAACTAAGTTTCGATATCTGCAGCATTTTATTCAGTGAAAATGTCTGTGTGGTATAGTGAACAGTGTACTCTGATAGGAAAGTTATGTTCTGATGAGATTGAATTATTATTATTAATATTTATTTAGGGAAAATAAAGAAATGCATATTGACAACACTAATGAACAAGAAGGCGTTAATCCTAGAGAGGAAGTGTTAGGATTAGTTTTTATTTTTTAAAATAATTTTTCAGAATTTTAAATCTTGCTAGGCTTACCCTTTTTTATTTCCAGTGTGCATAAAAAACTGGTGCCTTTGTTGTTGAACGTCGGTGGTTTGAAATTCTTACTTTTTTTTAAGTTTCATGTTTTATATATTTTAGAGCTTTAAGTATTATTAATATCTAAAAATAATTCAAATTTATTAGGTTGGACAAGTAGTGTAATGATGGAATGAAAGTGGTATGCTAACATTGTAATGTCCAATTTTCCGTCGCCTCTTTTTTTTTACCTTCCTAATGTTTTGATTCCAACTCAAGGTCAGCCTATCTACACCCTACTCACTACAAAGACTGTATTTAATAAAATAAAGTGCAGCTGTGATATTAATCAACGATATTTTAACAGTTGCAGTACTGATTTGAAAATGCCCTAACATGTGTTAGCTTGTACAGGAGTTAGTGAATGCCAGGCTGTAGTGAACAAGCTTTGGGATTCCCAGGAGTTGATAAAGTAGTTAGCTGTCCTGTAGTGTAGTTAGACCTGGGAGGACCAAATGCTTGTATGAAGACATATTTCCCAAAGTGAACGCAGTTACCAGACTCCCTTACTGTATAATATTTAGAGTGACTTAAACACATTTCATACAATACAATAATGATTTATTTTATCTGACAGAGTTAACACCATGAGCCTTATCTTCCACTCACCCAGAGGGAGAAAAAGATACATACAACTTACAATATTACACAAAATAAATAAATAAAAGAAGTTTTAACATACATTGATACTTAACTAATTACAATTATTAACAATTGCATCAAAGACCCTTAAAACTAAAAGTAAAACTAAACAATATATTATGTTATGTGATCAATTAAAATACCAACCTACTTATAAATATTAATATGGCATAATTAAAAATGTATGTCACAGCATTCCACATTTAGGAAATCATCTACATTATAAAATGCTTTTGATATGAGCCAGCTTTTTAGGACTTTCTTAAATTTGTTAGTAGGTACTTCAACAACAGAACTGGGCAATTTATTAAAAAATGTATATTGCTTATATAGATGACTGTCTATGCATTTATTTAATCTGAATGACAGCAAATCTAATTTCAAAATGTTTCTAGTTCTGTCTAGTTCTAAATAGTTTCTAGTCTAGTACATTATTATTGGTATTCACGGAGTAATTCAAAATATTTTTCAAACTTGCTCTTATGTCACCAGTCTTTTTTCAAATTTTCAAGAAAAGATAGGCCTATATATTTTAACATGAGCATATCATGACCTATTTCAACACATCAGTTTTAATATTTTCTAGAATCGGTGGAAATTTGAGGCATTGCTAAATGTTATTGGTCAGTATTAAATATACGTCATACATACAGTATGAATGAAATAGTCAAATTAAAATTTATTTTTATTATTGTTGAGGTTTCAAACAATTGGAGGAAATGGCAAAATAAATAAATAAATAAATAAATAATATTGTTCTAAAAATGACGGGGAGACCCTAAGGGAAAACACCACTTGGAAGTCCTAGATGCAGGGGGGAAGACAATATTAGGATAGATTTAAGAGAAGTTGGATTTGTGAGGGATGGTTGGATGGAATTAGCACAGAATAGGGTTGAATGGCGGGCTCAGGTAAGCGCGGCAATGAACCTTCGGGTTCCATTAAATAGATAATATTCCTTTAGCTTGCTTAGGAATTGTCTATATCCATTGAGTGAGTACACAAGTAATAAACTGTCATATTTCCATATTCTGTTTTGTTAACCTCTCATTCTGTAAATCTTATGTATATTATTAACTGCGTTTTGACAGAGTTCAAAAACATACCGATAATAAATCTTAAAAAAAAAATTACTATGATAATGATAATGATGATAATAATGATTATAACAACAGCAACAATAACAACAATAATATTAAATATATTAATAATATAATGCATTTATTACTCTGCATGTCTGCAAAACCATCTTCCGTAAAACACAATAAAAAGTATCAGCCATTTAATAAATCATTTGCCATTTCAATACAGCCATTTCATTTGTAACTTAACAGCAGCCTACACACATTATGCTATAGTTGTTGCAAAAATCCCACAGAAATGAATTCCCCTCCCTCAGTTTTTCAGTTAATTGTACTGTTATAATAATGAAGATTCATTGACTCTACTAATAAAAAATATAATATATATGCTTTTCTCAACTTGTATTTTCTCTTCAAGAAAATTTACATTAAAGATTCAGCCCCAGAATGTGATGATTTTCACAAAGCGTTCACTTTGGTAAATAAACCTGTAGATGTAGACAGCCATGGTGGCCTGTTAATGAATTGAATCAGAGTAAATGTAAAAGTAATCGTTCAATTGGCTGTGAATTGCAGCAGAAGTACAGAACTGTAGCTTCAATAAAATAATGTCAAGGAAAGATGATTATATTAGACCTATTATTATACAGGAAATGTAGAAAGTGTTATTAGATGCCTTTGGATAAATATTAGTTTCATAAATAATATTTAAATTCAATTTTGCATTTTTGTGATAATTGAAGTTAAGATGGATTAAGGTTTTGGTTAAAATGAAGTAGGCCAACCTAATTTCTGTAACTCATATTTATCATTTAACATTTAACTAGTTAGGATTGTTTACAGTCAAGTAATTTCTGTAACTGATTTTCATAATTTAATGTAAATGTACAGTAAATATTTTGCTATTTCCTAGCCATTATGGATAATTTACTGATTGATAAAGATCACACACTTTATCTTGAGCTAAACACTCCATAATGTCGAAAACAGTCCATATCAAGAAGGCCTCGCTTGAAAAAATGAAGATCGCAGCCCGTTTTCAATATTGCCAGACCCAAAAATCTTCTCGTAGCAGCATTCTTGAACTACTGTCTTTTCTTTTCTGTTTACAACATAATATTTTTATGAAAATGGCAAAATTAAGTCCAGGGACATTAGATGAACTATGTTCTTGCCCATTGGGTGCCTTACATATTAATAATAAATAGAAGAACATACTGATGTTGTGAAAATGCTCGGTATAAGTGACAATTAAGTTAAAAGTGAAGATTCTTTAAACCAAGAAGTGTCGGAAATCAGCGAACAAACAATAAAGCAAATAAATGAAGTGGAAGGAAAAGCAATTTAATGTGTTTTAAGCTCGATCTATCGGAGAAAAAAACAGGTCAGTTTTGATTATTTTGCTAGAAAGTTGTAAATTACCTCCAGACTCTCGTGAAAGAAATTTTGTTTTATTGTATTAATTCAGGCATGTGAAAGTGTGTATTCAAGTACATGTACAATGCTACGACTTTTAACCAATTTTCTGTATTCTGAAGACCGGGAGAGATATTGTCTACATAAATATATTACTTAATTCTTTTCTCCAGCGATATATTCTGCTAAAATATCTGCATCAATAAAAAATCTTCAATATAGTAGAGAAAGTTGAAATTGCCACGAACTACTGTTAGTTCCATTCTGTACCAGCATAAAACTACACGCGTTATATTTTCTAGTAGTTGGCAACCGTCAATTTCAGCTCACCGCCTTCTGCAATAGCCAGTCTCTTAAACTGCATGCAATATCAGCTCCCCTCACCCCTGCATTTCTTCAGCTCAAGATAAAGTGTGTAGTTTATAATTTTGTCAGATTGTATAATAGTCTTCAAAATAGCAATTTATATTGATTAATTGAATGACAGTCATTCCAAATTGAAAAAAATTAATTCAAGTATTAATTTAAAGCTTTGTGTAGATTTTTTTGTGTTTTAAGTTGTATAAGATTTTCACTGTCTCCAATTGGGTTGGCTACGCCTAAGTGGCATTGTACAGCCTGTCCGAATGGAGTAGTACGTGCTATGTTTAGAGTGGCGTACTTCATTAGCAGGTTACCAATGTCTCATTTGTATTCCCTCTTAGAGATAAGTTAGCTTCTTTCTTTTTCAGGGTTGGTATAAAATTAAAGGTATGTACTGTGTAGGATTTCTAATTTACCTGGACTGTTACCTCAAACACAAGGCCTCTGTTTGAGTTAGCAGTCAAATTATTGAACTTGAAAATGTTGTATTGATTTTTATTTGTCTTGCATTGTCTTGTTATTTTTATTTTTGTTCATGTATTTGCAGGTTTAAAGCTGATAGGCACTTAAAGTTGGTTAGGCACTTAAAGTTGATTGGGCAATTAGAGTTTTTTATTATGTTTTTAATCTGAGCGCATTCTCATGTGCATTACATCACAAGCGTTCATAAACACATCGCTGAAATCAATTAACTTGTTCTCCTTTCAAGAGCATTAAGTATTGATGTTCAAATGCATCCATTGATGCTGATGGAAGTGATGACTTGTTTAAATCGATCCAATGGAAATCATTCTTATTCACAGCGCATTTACAATGTATCGCATAAACATTGATGTTCAAACGCATCCAATGATTCTGATAGAAATGATGGCTTGTTTAAATCGATCCAATGGAAATCATTCTTATTTATAGCGCATTTATAACTTATCGCATAAACATTGACTGTAAATCAGCGGATTTTCTTCGACAAGTTTAAAGACTTGCTCTTTGCTCATATTTATAATTGTGGGTAACTGATTTCTTGTTACCTTTGCAACACAATCTTTAACCCCCTGAAATTAGAGTTTTTTATACCCTACAAACACTCCATATAACCTCCTCAAATTTAGAGATGTGATGGACAAACATGGAAAAAGATAAAAAAAAAATTCTGAATTATTTTGCTGGCAATATGCTCCACCTTCTCTCACAAGTAGCTCATTAGTGAAATGTTAGGTCTAAATCCACCTTCAGTGGTCTCCTCGCACTGGAGTGAAAGTGAAGAAGAGTGGACATTGCCATCTAGATTCACAGCCAGTTTGGCAATACGGCAGAGTCAAGCTTCACTTTACTCATGGCGGGGTGTGAAATTGAGATTTATGGCCTAGTTTGCTCAATTTCACACCCCCCCCCCCTTCCTTGAACCTGTGCCTCAACTTGGTGAGGGGTGTAACGAAGAATACGAAGGTTTTTTTTCTGTAATCTGAGTTCCTCTTCTGTAGAAGTCTGCTTTCTGTTAACGCAATGGCTTATGTGGCCCTCATTGAGATGGAATTTCTTAGAATGATCTCTTCTTACCCAACCGTCATTGAGGTGACTTCCTTCAGTGACCTTCACTTACTCAGTTGCCGTTGAGACTGATATTTCCTTTTTCATGTTGGAATATTTATAGACCATATATTTATTGGACCATGAATAGAAGCGACAAAAGAATGATAGAAACAGCTGCGATGAGATTTTTAAGATAAGTTGCTGGTTGTTCACTTAAAGATCACATCACATACAAAAGTATAAGACAAACTCTGAATATGTCCAACATAAATAACAAAATACAGGAAAACAAACAAAACTGGTTGAATCATATACTCCGTATGCCAGAGGAGAGATTGGCAAAGCAAGCTCTTCGCTACCAGCCGAAAGGAAAAAGAGGTATAGGAAGACCCATTCGTCGCTGGGAAGACTTCTTCTGAGACGAAACAGGTCAATCTGGCCTATCTTGGTGGTTGATGATGATGATGATGAATATTTATAGACATAAATTTCCGTTAATTACTGTACAGCAGCGTTTCCCAACCTTTCTGATGTCGTGGACCCTTTATAGCGACTGTCAATTCTCCATGGCCCCCATGAAATGAAAAAATTGATTTTTTAAAATATATTTTACATAGAACCTACGGTAAAAATGAAGGGTTAAATAACAATTTTGTATAATTAAAAGTGGCATTTATGATAATACCATACTGTTATAAATGCATGTTCCGAAAAATACAATCATACCAGTTCTGTCTGATGTTATGAATTTAACACTTGCCTAATGTGATGGCTTACGCTGTTTTTCAGATGTTAACTTCCGTATGTCTGAATCGAAACAGGATAATTTCAGAAAAACTCACTAATTGTATATTGTAAATATTCACTACAAAGAAAAGAACTAAAGAGACACAGAGACACTCTGTTCTCTGCCACTGAAGTGAATAAGAGATGTGCTCCAACTTCACTTGAAAGAAAGAGGAATAGGTTTGGTGGGGTTTAAGACACAGGGGTTTAAGATAGATTGATCAGCCAGAAGAAAATATACTTGAAAAATCTACACAAAGGTTCGGTTATTCACCTCTTACTTCACAAACGGAAGCAGTAACGTTACCAACATTCGTACTAAATTTTACTTAAATCAATGGCTCTCGAGAGCTTGAAATATACGTTATAAATATCCCACGTGTGAGCAACATGATAAGATAAAGTATAAAGTAAAGTAAAGTGAACCCTATACAGGCCATGGAGGCCCAGAGGGTTCCAGGAGGTTGAGGCTCCCAGATTTTGGACATTCGGCACGTGAAGGTGGTAAGGTTGTCAGCCTTACGCACCGGCCGCCTTTACCCCCAGGATTGCTCCTGGTACTCATTTCTGTTGGAGGCTGAGTCGACTCCAGGGCCATAGTGCCACCAGAAGGATTAGGCCAATTGAAAAACTCCAACGACCTCATCGGGAATCGAACCCGCGACCTTCCGGTTTGTAGCGCAGCGCCTCAACCATTACGCTACGGCGTACCCCTAAGATAAAGTATAATGAGAGTAAAAATAGTTTTACCCTGCTTTCATTCCATGTAGCCTACTTGACATGCGACTTCATTACAAAAGTTTATCTCACGAATGTTATATTAATTTGTGGAACAATATCATTACTGAAATAAGAAATGTATTTTTTAGTATTTCCTGACTAGGCCTCGGATTCATATGCACTAAAAAGCTTGAATATATGCATGCATTTATGCAGTAAAAAATGGAAAATATGCTCCAAAAAGTAGAAAACATGCATCAAATAGAAACTTGGAAGGGAAGTCCAAAGTATGTTTTGAGAGAGATTCTTAAAATTGTCCTAAATTTCAACCATATATGCCCTATTCCTGCCAAATAGTGAATATCCGTGTGTCATAATTATTGACCAAGCATTGCTATATATATATTTATATATTTTTTTTTTCATGTAATTACATTTTGTTTGCCGGAAAAAACATTCTTTCAGCTTTGGGACTTGTTACATTAAAAAGAAATTTTCATAACATGTAAAATATATGTAAAAAAGTGTAATTAACACAATAAACATAAAATACATTAAAGCAAAGCCCCTTAAGACTTATATTTATTCATTTTATAAAGGACTAAAATTTTATTGAAACCTCCAGATTAGGGTGACCAAAATTTCAGACACAAAGAGCAGGACCCAATGGTTAAAAGTGGCTGTGACACACTAGACTACCATATTTCCTTCTTATCAATGTAATAGTTCATAAAGGAAGTTATATAGCAATCACTTTAATGCTAATACACTTAGGATGATAACAAATGATATAATTTACATGTAGTTAAAAAGTCGTTGCTTATAAAGCTATATTATTATTAATTCTTATTAGCCTACTAAAAATGGGAGGGGAGGTCATTTTAGCAGCAATCAACCAAGTATTCAACCAGATCTTAGAGACAGAGGAAATACCAGAAGAATGGATGAACAGTACTATCATCTTACTACACAAAAAAGGCCCGAGAGACGAGATCAATAACTACAGACCAATAAGCCTCATGTCAAACCTCTATAAAACATTTATGAAAATAATAACCAAGAGAATAACAAGATCACTAGACGAACAACAACCAAGCGAACAAGCAGGGTTCAGGAAAGGATACAGCACAGCTGACCATCTTCAGACGATAAACCAACTCCTAGAAAAACACAAGAATTCAACATGAAGCTATACATGGGGTTCGTGGACTATCATAAGGCTTTCGATTCTGTGGAGCATGAAAGCATATGGCAGGCAATGAGCAACCAAGGCATACAGAAAACCTATATCAGACTACTTGCAAAAATATACCAGGGCAGCCAGGCGAAAGTACGCACAGAGAGAGATGGGAAGAGATTCGCATTGAACAGAGGAGTCAGACAGGGCGACCCCCTCTCACCGAAGCTGTTCTCAAGTGTGCTAGAACACCAAATCCGGAAACTGGACTGGACAAACAATCATGGCATTCAGATAGATGGAGTCACCCTATCCCATTTAAGGTTTGCAGATGATATCGTTCTACTGGCAAAAACAGCACCGGAATTGCAAAAGATGCTAAATGATATAGACAGAATCAGCAGAGAGGCAGGATAGAACAAATCAAAAACAAAGCTGATGACCAATGCAGAGGAAGAACCAATAAAGATCAACGATGAGCCACTAGAATACGTGCAAGAATACATTTACTTGGGACAAAATACAGGGTGTTTCAAAATGAATATCGGGGTTTTAAGGCTTTGTAGAATTTAGTACATTTAACATACAATTATAAATAATACATCAAATGAAAGAGCAACTCAAACAGTTTTTCCTACAAGTGTTCAATGTGAGCACCATTCGTCACACGGCACACATCGAGTCGATAGGAGAGTTCTTCCCAAACCTTGATCAGTGTGTCTGGAGTAATTGTTGCAACAACTGCTTCAATCCTGTGTCTTAAGTCGGGTAGGTCAGTTGGTAGTGGTGGCACATACACTTGAACCTTTATGAATCCCCAAAGGTAAAAATCACATGGCATTAGATCAGGTGAACGTGGAGGCCATGCGAAACAAGCTCTGTCATCTGGCCTCTTGCTGCCAATCCAGTGGTCGGGTACAACATCGTTTAACCATTCGCGTACTGAGTGATGCCAGTGAGGAGGTGCACCATCCTGCTGCGAAATAAAGTTCTCTGGTTCAGCTTCTTCCAATTGAGGAAAGTGCCATAATTGTAGCGCGTCAAGATAAGAATTACCAATCACACTTGCTTCAAGGAAAAAGAAGGAAATACGGAAAGCACGTTGCACTGTTACTACAGATTCCGTCTTTGCATACTATAACACAGAAAAAAACTTTCTGCTCAATAGTCGCCATCTTTGCTACTAGCGCTTTCTAATGGCATACGGAGGAAACAGTGCGTGCGCACAGGAGTACCAGCAAAACTGTTTGAGTTGCTCTTTCATTTGATGTATTATTTATAATTGTATGTCAACTGTACTAAATTCTACAAAGCCTTAAATCCCCGATATTCATTTTGAAACACGGTGTATATCACTAAAGGACAATATGGCAAAAGAAGTGAAAAGAAGAATCAGCCAGGCTTGGAAGAAATTTTGGAGCATGAAATTTATATTAATGGACAAATTCCAGAAAATAAGCTTGAAAATAGAGGTACTAGAAAAATGTGTAATACCAGTGTTACTATACGGCTGCCAGACTTGGGCACTAACATCAAAGCAGAGGAAGGCACTACAGATATGCCAACGTAAAATGGAACGAAAAATCTTGCTCATCTCAACAAAGGATAGAATAAGAAATGAAGTGATAAGGAAGAAAACAGGTATGTACGAGGTAACGCTGAGAGCAGACAGACTAAAATGGCAATGGGGTGGACACATAGCAAGGATGGACAGCACAAGATGGGCATATAGAGCAACCATGTGGGACCCGAGAGTTGGAAAGCGAAACGTAGGAAGGCAAAGACCAGGTGGGCAGACGTATTCAAGAAAGTGGCAGGCGATCAATGGTCGAGGAGAGCACAAGACCGCCAGGAGTGGAAAAAAGCTCATAAGTGGAATCAGTGAAGTGTGAAAAGAGTAGTGCGAAAGTGATCTATGTAGAAACTGTGAGACGACCTAACACCCTCCTTAGGAATAGCACCCCTAAGGAGCTTCCCTAGCTATCCCTGCACTGCAGGAGGCCTTGGCCCTTTGTGGGATGTTACAGGCTAATTTTATTTATTTATTTATTTTACTAACTTAAAAGGCCCGGTGTCACTGGATTTTGTATTTTGTAAATTCAAAAATAACTTATAGGTCCTTATATAGGTATTTAGAATTTGAAATGAGGAAGAATGACTTATCACACTGAAACTATTCCCTCAGAAAACGATAAATATAGCTTTTTATGGCTTACAGCAGATACCTGTGGCTTCGCCCATGATAATTAATCAAAAGATTAACAATTAAGAGCAAAATAATAAAAATATTATATTTATTAACATTTGGCACATGAAACATTCATCGGTCTAAACTAAACGATTGGCAGCCTAATTAATGAAACAACTATAAATCCGGCTTTGAAGTTAATTCCACGATTAGAAAGCGCAGTATGGGAAAAATAACCCTAGATTTGAGTTCCCTGGCCCAGAAAACCCCTGCATAGTGAGTGTCGTCTAAATTGAACAATGTTTACGCATTGAGACTTATATTCATTATCTCTCTGCCGTATAGGTTGAAAATTTCAGATATCTGCATGCCTTGACATTATAAACAAATGAATCGATTAATGTGGGCTTACAAAATTCCAGCGATCGCGATGCTTCTATTTCCAAGGTATGACAAAACTAGACAAAGCCAACTGCAACTGATATGACAAATGAAATGTATTACTGAGAACCAATGCTTCAAAAGCGCAAAAAAATGCATGTTTCCTTCCTGTTTTTCGCTCATAACTCGCTAACGAAAGCTAAAGTTAAAAATGTACTATGCCAGAAACCATTGCGGGAGTGTACTCAACCATTTTCTAAAGTTTCATGGCGATTGGATGAATGGTGTAGTAATGCATAAAGGTCAGACACACATACATTCGTTTTTATATACAGTGGACTCTTAGTAATTCGAACCCCAAGGGGAATCAGAAAAAAGTCGAATTACCCAAATTTCGAAATAACCAAAACTGTGACTTTTAAACGAAAATGCCGTGAAAATGTTAAAAATAAACTCATTGCAATAAATAATTATTATTGTATAGTGAATCTTACCTATGACTGCCATCCTGTTGTTAGGATGTTAAATGAATCCATTTTTTTCCACACTAAAACCGTAACCCTAAATTTAATAAAGGAACTGGTGTATGCTCTACGCTTTGACATTTTCAAACACAGTCACACTTGGAGGATAGAATGAACACTAAAATTTTCACAGAAGTGTTGGATTCCTCCAAGACTGTAGCGGACGGGGTGAACTTCGCATTCCATTGAACATCTATTCAGCAGGAGGAAGATAACGGTGGTTAAAAATACACTTTAGTACGGTACCTGCTGGCCGCTACCGACTAGGGTTCTTCTTGTGGAATTCCTGGAAGCAATGAACTCTTGGAATCCTTACAACAATAAATTGGGACAAATTTAAGCTTTAATTTATCCAAATTAAGCTTAAAATATTACAATTAATTCGAATTTTTTAATATATATTTATACAGGAATTTCAAGGGAAATGAGTATTTATTCGAATTATACAATATTTATTATTATTATTTATTTATTCACCTTATAAATTTTACAAATTTTTGGCTTCGTCAATAAAAATATGGCTAATACAATCCCATTATAGGGCCTATATCAGGACCATAAACATACATAATATACACTTACATAATTTACATAAACAATAATAATAAGTAAAAAAAACATAATATACAGGTAAGGAGACATATACAGTTTACACTAAATAAATAAATATATACCGGTAATTTACTTCTGTTTTAAATTTTGACATATTTAAGCATTTAAATATCAGCAACACATGGCTTCAGCTACAGAAAAGTATTGGTGTTGAATTAAATTTTTGGTCACTTCTTTTCTAAATCTACTGTATTTAGATGAGAAATGTCTCTACTGAATTTATTATATAATATTACACCCTAATGTATTACACTTTTTAGATTTTTAGCTGTTCTTTGAGGATATACATGTATAGAATTTGATGATCTAGTTTCGAATTATCCAACGTCAAATTAACCAAATTCGACTGTATATAGATTACAACATAATTTAGAAAACTTTAAAATTGAGTGTGGAAAGGAACAAAGTAAAATAAAAGAACAACAATTTTCTATAGGCTATGTGCTATTACATGAAATACGAGGCATGTCCATATAGTAAGTTTCACTGGGCCATTTACAAAAACAAAACAAAATTTCATGGAAATAATTATTCCAACAGATATAGCAAAATTTCATTTTTTTTCAATGTATTCACTACAGGAATTGAGACATTTGTCACACTGTGGGACCAACTGATGAACACTAGTGTTGTAGGAGTCTGCCACCTGAGATTTGAAACATTGTATGATTAACCTTCTCCATTTCTCTGTCAATCTCTACCATTCTGTCATTTCTTGAGGGGTAGGAAGAGATGAAAATCTCTGGGAGTGTGATCCGAGCTGTAGGGTGGAGACTTCAACACCTCCCTGCAAGTCTCCTGCAAAAGTTCGGCTCGGAGATGTTTGAACATCCATCCTACAGCCCGGAACTTGCTTCCAGTGATTTCCACCTTTTCTTACATCTCATTAACTGACAGAATGACAGAGAAACGGAGATGGTTGCCACACAGTGGTTCAAATCCCAGGCAGCAGACTTTTCGACACAAGTGCTCAAAAGGTGGTTCGACGGTATGACAAATGTCTCAATTCCTTTGGCGAATATGTTGAAAAAAAGCTGTCAATACAAATATTACTAGATGATTTTAAAAACTTTTAAAATGAGTTTGGAAAGCAACAAAATAAAATAAAAGAACAATGGTTTTCTATAGGGTATTTGCTATGCATCAAGTACGAGGCGTGTCCATAAAGAAGTTACCCTAGGGCCATTTACAAAAACAAAACAAAATTCCATGGAAATAATTATTGCAACAGATATGGCAATATCTCTTTTTTTTTATGTATTCACTACAGGAATTGAGACATTTGTCATACCGTTGAACAACTTCTGAACACTTGTGTCGTAGGAGTCTGCCGCCTGAGATTTGAACCATTGTATGATAACCTTCTCCATTTCTCTGTCAATCCGTACCATTCTGTCATTTCTTGAGGGGTAGGAAGAGATGAAAATCTTTGGGAGTGTGATCCGAGCTGTAGGGTTGAGACCTCAACATTTCCCTGCAAGTCTCCTGCAAAAGTTCGGCTCGGAGATGTTTGAATATCCACCCTACAGCCCGGACCTTACTCCCAGTGATTTCCATCTTTTCCTACACCTCATTAACTGACAGAATGACAGAGAAACGGAGATGGTTGTCACACAGTGGTTCAAATCCCACGCAGCACACTTCTACGACACAAGTGTTCAAACGGTGGTCCCACGGAATGAGAAATATCTCAATACCTGTAGAATATATGTTGGAAAAATAGCTGACAATATAATATATGACAAAGAATAATACGTAGTACTTTAGACATAATAATAATTACATTATTTTTGTATCCTATTGCAAATTAATTTTAAAAAGTTTAAAAATCAATTTGGAAAGGAACAAAATAAAATAAATTAAAATAAAAGAACAATAATTTTCTATAGGCTATGTGGAACTGCATGAAATAAGAGGCATGTCCATAAAGTAAGTTTCCCTAGTGCCGTTTACAAAAACAAAACAAAATTTCATGGAAATAATTATTGCAACAAATATAGAAATATCTCTTTTTTTTTTTCAATGTATTCACTACAGGAATTGAGACATTTGTCATACCATGGGACCAACATCTGAACAGTTGTGTCGTAGAAGTGTGCCGCTTGAGATTTGAACAATTGTATGATAACCTTCTCCATTTCTCTGTCAATCTGTACCATTCTGTCATTTCTTGAGGGGTAGGAAGAGATGAAAATCTCTGGGAGTGTGATCCGAGCTGTAGGGTGGAGACTTCAACATCTCCCTGCAAGTCTCCTGCAAAAGTTCGGCTCGGAGATGTTTGAACATCCACCCTACAGCCCGGACCTTGCTTCCAGTGATATCCATCTTTTCCTACACCTCATTAACTGACAGAATGACAGAGAAACGAAAATGGTTGTAACACAGTGGTTCAAATCCCACGCAGCACACTTCTACGACACAAGTGTTCAAAAGGTGGTCCCACTTAATGAGAAATTTCTCAATACCTGTGGAATATATGTTGAAAAAATAGCTGACAATATAATATAAGACAAAGAATAATACATTGTACTTAAAAATCCTAATAATTATATAACTTTAGTATCCTATTACAAATGAATTTCGAAAGGCACAAAATAAAATAAAATAAAATAAAAGAACAAAAATTTTCTATAGGCGCATGAAATACGAGGCATGTCCATATAGTAAGTTTCTCTAGGGCCATTTACAAAAACAAAACAATATTCCATGGAAATAATTATTATTGCAACAGATATAGCAATCTCATTTTTTTTCAATGTATTCACTACAGGAATTGAGACATTTGTCATACCGTTAGACAACTTCTGAACACTTGTGTCGTAGGAGTCTGCCGCCTGAGATTTGAACCATTGTATGATAACCTTCTCCATTTCTCTTTCAATTTGTACCATTCTGTCATTTCTTAAGGGGTAGGAAGAGATGAAAATCTCTGGGAGTGTGATCCAAGCTGTAGGGTGGAGACTTCGACATCTCCCTGCAAGTCTCCTGCAAAAGTTCGGCTCGGAGATGTTTGAACATCCACCCTACAGCCCGGACCTTGCTTCCAGTGATTTCCATCTTTTCCTACACCTCATTAACTGACAGAATGACAGAGAAGCGGAGATGGTTGTCACACAGTGGATCAAATCCAAGGTAGCAGACTTCTACGACACAAGTGTTCAGAAGTTGGTCCCACGGAATGACAAATGTCTCAATTCCTGTGGAAAATATGTAGAAAAAATAGCTGACAATATAATATATGACAAAGAATAATACATAGTACTTAAAACATAATAAAAATAATTATATAACTTTAGTATCCTATTACAAATGAATTTCGAAAGGCACAAAATAAAATCAAATAAAATAAAAGAACAAAACAAAAATTTTCTATAGGCGCATGAAATACGAGGCATGTCCAAAAAAGTAAGTTTCCCTAGAGATGTTTACAAAAACAAAACAAAATTCCATGGAAATAATTATTGCAACAGATACAGGAATATCTCTTTTTTTTTTCAATGTATTCACTACGGGAATTGAGACATTTGTCAAACCGTTGGACAACTTCTGAACTCTTGTGTCATAGGAGTCTGCCGCCTGAGATTTGAACCATTGTATGATAACCTTCTCCATTTCTCTTTCAATTTGTACCATTCTGTCATTTCTTGAGGGGTAGGAAGAGATGAAAATCTCTGGGAGTGTGATCCGAGCTGTAGGGTGGAGACTTCAACATCTCCCTGCAAGTCTCCTGCAAAAGTTCGGCTCGGAGATGTTTGAACATCCACCCTACAGCCCGGACCTTGCTTCCAGTGATTTCCATCTTTTCCTACAACTCATTAACTGACAGAATGACAGTGAAACGGAAATGGTTGTCACACAGTGGTTCAAATCCCAGGCAGCACACTTCTACGACACAAGTGTTCAAACGGTGGTCCCAGTTAATGAGAAATATCTCAATACCTGTGGAATATATGTTGAAAAAATAGCTGACAATATAATATATGACAAAGAATAATACATAGTACTTTAGACATAATAATAATTACATTATTTTTGTATCGTATTACAAAATAATTTTTAAAAGTTTAAGAATGAATTTGGTAAGGCACAAAATAAAATAAAATAAAATAAAATAAAATAAAATAAAATAAAAGAACAACAATTTTCTATAGGCTATGTGCTACTGCATGAAATACGAGGCATGTCCATATAGTAAGTTTCCCTAGGGCCGTTTAAAAAAACAAAACAAAATTTCATGGAAATAATTATTGCAACTTATATAGCAAGTGTTCAACTCTTTATTCAACAAATTCGCCACAGGAATTGAGACATTTGTCATACCATGGGACCAACATCTGAACACTTGTGTCTTAGAAGTGTGCCGCTTGAGATTTGAACCATTGTTTGATAACCTTCTCCATTTCTCTGTCAATCTGTACCATTCTGTCATTTCTTGAGGGGTAGGAAGAG
The DNA here is from genome assembly GCA_964059195.1 of Ectobius pallidus. Classification (NCBI taxonomy): domain Eukaryota; kingdom Metazoa; phylum Arthropoda; class Insecta; order Blattodea; family Ectobiidae; genus Ectobius; species Ectobius pallidus. The sequence continues at coordinate 168,684,487 of CAXKWD010000007.1, forward strand.
ATGAAAATCTCTGGGATCATGATCCCAGGGTGGAGACTTCAACATCTCCCTGCAAGTCTCCTGCAAAAGTTCGGCTTGGAGATGTTTGAACATCCACCCTACAGCCCGGACCTTGCTTCCAGTAATTTCCATCTTTTCCTACACCTCATTAACTGACAGAGAATGACTGAGAAGCGGATATGGTTGTCACACAGTGGATCAAATCCAAGGTAGCAGACTTCTACGACACAAGTGTTCAGAAGTTGGTCCCACGGTATGACAAATGTCTCAATTTCTGTGGATAATATGTAGAAAAAATGTCTGACAATATACAATATGACAAATAATAATACATTGTACTTAAAACATAATAATAATTATATAACTTTAGTATCCTATTACAAATGAATTTTGAAAGGCACAAAATAAAATAAAATAAAATAAAAGAACAAAAATATTCTATAGGTGCATGAAATACGAGGCATGTCCATATAGTAAGTTTCTCTAGGGCCATTTACAAAAAAAGAAAAAAAAAAAATTCCCTGGAAATAATTATTGACACAGATATAGGAATATCTCTTTTTTTTTCAATGTATTCACTACAGGAATTGAGACATTTGTCATACCGTTAGACCAACGTTTGAACACTTGTGTAGTAGGAGTCTGCCGCCTGAGATTTGAACCATTGTATGATAACCTTCTCCATTTCTCTGTCAATCTGTACCATTCTGTCATTTCTTGAGGGGTAGGAAGAGATGAAAATCTCTGGGAGCATGATCCGAGCTGTAGGGTGGAGACTTCAACATCTCCGTGCAAGTCTCCTGCAAAAGTTCGGCTCGGAGAAGTTTGAACATCCACCCTACAGCCCGGACATGGCTTCCTGTGTTATCCATCTTTTCCTACACTTCATTAACTGACAGAATGACAGAGAAACGGAAATGGTTGTCACACAGTGGTTCAAATCCCACGCAGCACACTTCTACGACACAAGTGTTCAAAAGGTGGTCCCACTTAATGAGAAATATCTCAATACCTGTGGAATATATGTTGAAAAAATAGCTGACAATATAATATAAGACAAAGAATAATACATTGTAGCCTACTTAAAAATCCTAATAATTATATAACTTTAGTATCCTATTACAAATGAATTTCGAAAGGCACAAAATAAAATAAAATAAAAGAACAAAAATTTTCTATAGGCACATGAAATACGAGGCATGTCCATATAGTAAGTTTCTCTAGGGCCATTTACAAAAACAAAACAATATTCCATGGAAATAATTATTATTGCAACAGATATAGCAATCTCATTTTTTTTCAATGTATTCACTACAGGAATTGAGACATTTGTCACACTGTGGGACCAACTGATGAACACTAGTGTTGTAGGAGTCTGCCACCTGAGATTTGAAACATTGTATGATTAACCTTCTCCATTTCTCTGTCAATCTCTACCATTCTGTCATTTCTTGAGGGGTAGGAAGAGATGAAAATCTCTGGGAGTGTGATCCGAGCTGTAGGGTGGAGACTTCAACACCTCCCTGCAAGTCTCCTGCAAAAGTTCGGCTCGGAGATGTTTGAACATCCATCCTACAGCCCGGAACTTGCTTCCAGTGATTTCCACCTTTTCTTACATCTCATTAACTGACAGAATGACAGAGAAACGGAGATGGTTGCCACACAGTGGTTCAAATCCCAGGCAGCAGACTTTTCGACACAAGTGCTCAAAAGGTGGTTCGACGGTATGACAAATGTCTCAATTCCTTTGGCGAATATGTTGAAAAAAAGCTGTCAATACAAATATTACTAGATAATTTTAAAAACTTTTAAAATGAGTTTGGAAAGCAACAAAATAAAATAAAAGAACAATGGTTTTCTATAGGGTATTTGCTATGCATCAAGTACGAGGCGTGTCCATAAAGAAGTTACCCTAGGGCCATTTACAAAAACAAAACAAAATTCCATGGAAATAATTATTGCAACAGATATGGCAATATCTCTTTTTTTTTATGTATTCACTACAGGAATTGAGACATTTGTCATACCGTTGAACAACTTCTGAACACTTGTGTCGTAGGAGTCTGCCGCCTGAGATTTGAACCATTGTATGATAACCTTCTCCATTTCTCTGTCAATCCGTACCATTCTGTCATTTCTTGAGGGGTAGGAAGAGATGAAAATCTTTGGGAGTGTGATCCGAGCTGTAGGGTTGAGACCTCAACATTTCCCTGCAAGTCTCCTGCAAAAGTTCGGCTCGGAGATGTTTGAATATCCACCCTACAGCCCGGACCTTACTCCCAGTGATTTCCATCTTTTCCTACACCTCATTAACTGACAGAATGACAGAGAAACGGAGATGGTTGTCACACAGTGGTTCAAATCCCACGCAGCACACTTCTACGACACAAGTGTTCAAACGGTGGTCCCACGGAATGAGAAATATCTCAATACCTGTAGAATATATGTTGGAAAAATAGCTGACAATATAATATATGACAAAGAATAATACGTAGTACTTTAGACATAATAATAATTACATTATTTTTGTATCCTATTGCAAATTAATTTTAAAAAGTTTAAAAATCAATTTGGAAAGGAACAAAATAAAATAAATTAAAATAAAAGAACAATAATTTTCTATAGGCTATGTGGAACTGCATGAAATAAGAGGCATGTCCATAAAGTAAGTTTCCCTAGTGCCGTTTACAAAAACAAAACAAAATTTCATGGAAATAATTATTGCAACAGATATAGAAATATCTCTTTTTTTTTTCAATGTATTCACTACAGGAATTGAGACATTTGTCATACCATGGGACCAACATCTGAACAGTTGTGTCGTAGAAGTGTGCCGCTTGAGATTTGAACAATTGTATGATAACCTTCTCCATTTCTCTGTCAATCTGTACCATTCTGTCATTTCTTGAGGGGTAGGAAGAGATGAAAATCTCTGGGAGTGTGATCCGAGCTGTAGGGTGGAGACTTCAACATATACCTGCAAGTCTCCTGCAAAAGTTCGGCTCGGAGATGTTTGAACATCCACCCTACAGCCCGGACCTTGCTTCCAGTGATATCCATCTTTTCCTACACCTCATTAACTGACAGAATGACAGAGAAACGGAAATGGTTGTAACACAGTGGTTCAAATCCCACGCAGCACACTTCTACGACACAAGTGTTCAAAAGGTGGTCCCACTTAATGAGAAATATCTCAATACCTGTGGAATATATGTTGAAAAAATAGCTGACAATATAATATAAGACAAAGAATAATACATTGTACTTAAAAATACTAATAATTATATAACTTTAGTATCCTATTACAAATGAATTTCGAAAGGCACAAAATAAAATAAAATAAAATAAAAGAACAAAAATTTTCTATAGGCGCATGAAATACGAGGCATGTCCATATAGTAAGTTTCTCTAGGGCCATTTACAAAAACAAAACAATATTCCATGGAAATAATTATTATTGCAACAGATATAGCAATCTCATTTTTTTTCAATGTATTCACTACAGGAATTGAGACATTTGTCATACCGTTAGACAACTTCTGAACACTTGTGTCGTAGGAGTCTGCCGCCTGAGATTTGAACCATTGTATGATAACCTTCTCCATTTCTCTGTCAATCCGTACCATTCTGTCATTTCTTGAGGGGTAGGAAGAGATGAAAATCTTTGGGAGTGTGATCCGAGCTGTAGGGTTGAGACCTCAACATTTCCCTGCAAGTCTCCTGCAAAAGTTCGGCTCGGAGATGTTTGAATATCCACCCTACAGCCCGGACCTTACTCCCAGTGATTTCCATCTTTTCCTACACCTCATTAACTGACAGAATGACAGAGAAACGGAGATGGTTGTCACACAGTGGTTCAAATCCCACGCAGCACACTTCTACGACACAAGTGTTCAAACGGTGGTCCCACGGAATGAGAAATATCTCAATACCTGTAGAATATATGTTGGAAAAATAGCTGACAATATAATATATGACAAAGAATAATACGTAGTACTTTAGACATAATAATAATTACATTATTTTTGTATCCTATTGCAAATTAATTTTAAAAAGTTTAAAAATCAATTTGGAAAGGAACAAAATAAAATAAATTAAAATAAAAGAACAATAATTTTCTATAGGCTATGTGGAACTGCATGAAATAAGAGGCATGTCCATAAAGTAAGTTTCCCTAGTGCCGTTTACAAAAACAAAACAAAATTTCATGGAAATAATTATTGCAACAGATATAGAAATATCTCTTTTTTTTTTCAATGTATTCACTACAGGAATTGAGACATTTGTCATACCATGGGACCAACATCTGAACAGTTGTGTCGTAGAAGTGTGCCGCTTGAGATTTGAACAATTGTATGATAACCTTCTCCATTTCTCTGTCAATCTGTACCATTCTGTCATTTCTTGAGGGGTAGGAAGAGATGAAAATCTCTGGGAGTGTGATCCGAGCTGTAGGGTGGAGACTTCAACATATCCCTGCAAGTCTCCTGCAAAAGTTCGGCTCGGAGATGTTTGAACATCCACCCTACAGCCCGGACCTTGCTTCCAGTGATATCCATCTTTTCCTACACCTCATTAACTGACAGAATGACAGAGAAACGGAAATGGTTGTAACACAGTGGTTCAAATCCCACGCAGCACACTTCTACGACACAAGTGTTCAAAAGGTGGTCCCACTTAATGAGAAATATCTCAATACCTGTGGAATATATGTTGAAAAAATAGCTGACAATATAATATAAGACAAAGAATAATACATTGTACTTAAAAATACTAATAATTATATAACTTTAGTATCCTATTACAAATGAATTTCGAAAGGCACAAAATAAAATAAAATAAAATAAAAGAACAAAAATTTTCTATAGGCGCATGAAATACGAGGCATGTCCATATAGTAAGTTTCTCTAGGGCCATTTACAAAAACAAAACAATATTCCATGGAAATAATTATTATTGCAACAGATATAGCAATCTCATTTTTTTTCAATGTATTCACTACAGGAATTGAGACATTTGTCATACCGTTAGACAACTTCTGAACACTTGTGTCGTAGGAGTCTGCCGCCTGAGATTTGAACCATTGTATGATAACCTTCTCCATTTCTCTTTCAATTTGTACCATTCTGTCATTTCTTAAGGGGTAGGAAGAGATGAAAATCTCTGGGAGTGTGATCCAAGCTGTAGGGTGGAGACTTCGACATCTCCCTGCAAGTCTCCTGCAAAAGTTCGGCTCGGAGATGTTTGAACATCCACCCTACAGCCCGGACCTTGCTCCCAGTGATTTCCATCTTTTCCTACACCTCATTAACTGACAGAATGACAGAGAAGCGGAGATGGTTGTCACACAGTGGATCAAATCCAAGGTAGCAGACTTCTACGACACAAGTGTTCAGAAGTTGGTCCCACGGAATGACAAATGTCTCAATTCCTGTGGAAAATATGTAGAAAAAATAGCTGACAATATAATATATGACAAAGAATAATACATAGTACTTAAAACATAATAAAAATAATTATATAACTTTAGTATCCTATTACAAATGAATTTCGAAAGGCACAAAATAAAATCAAATAAAATAAAAGAACAGAACAAAAATTTTCTATAGGCGCATGAAATACGAGGCATGTCCAAAAAAGTAAGTTTCCCTAGAGCTGTTTACAAAAACAAAACAAAATTCCATGGAAATAATTATTGCAACAGATACAGGAATATCTCTTTTTTTTTTTTCAATGTATTCACTACGGGAATTGAGACATTTGACAAACCGTTGGACAACTTCTGAACTCTTGTGTCATAGGAGTCTGCCGCCTGAGATTTGAACCATTGTATGATAACCTTCTCCATTTCTCTTTCAATTTGTACCATTCTGTCATTTCTTGAGGGGTAGGAAGAGATGAAAATCTCTGGGAGTGTGATCCGAGCTGTAGGGTGGAGACTTCAACATCTCCCTGCAAGTCTCCTGCAAAAGTTCGGCTCGGAGATGTTTGAACATCCACCCTACAGCCCGGACCTTGCTTCCAGTGATTTCCATCTTTTCCTACAACTCATTAACTGACAGAATGACAGTGAAACGGAAATGGTTGTCACACAGTGGTTCAAATCCCAGGCAGCACACTTCTACGACACAAGTGTTCAAACGGTGGTCCCACTTAATGAGAAATATCTCAATACCTGTGGAATATATGTTGAAAAAATAGCTGACAATATAATATATGACAAAGAATAATACATAGTACTTTAGACATAATAATAATTACATTATTTTTGTATCGTATTACAAAATAATTTTTAAAAGTTTAAGAATGAATTTGGTAAGGCACAAAATAAAATAAAATAAAATAAAATAAAATAAAAGAACAACAATTTTCTATAGGCTATGTGCTACTGCATGAAATACGAGGCATGTCCATATAGTAAGTTTCCCTAGGGCCGTTTAAAAAAACAAAACAAAATTTCATGGAAATAATTATTGCAACTTATATAGCAAGTGTTCAACTCTTTATTCAACAAATTCGCCACAGGAATTGAGACATTTGTCATACCATGGGACCAACATCTGAACACTTGTGTCGTAGAAGTGTGCCGCTTGAGATTTGAACCATTGTTTGATAACCTTCTCCATTTCTCTGTCAATCTGTACCATTCTGTCATTTCTTGAGGGGTAGGAAGAGATGAAAATCTCTGGGATCATGATCCCAGGGTGGAGACTTCAACATCTCCCTGCAAGTCTCCTGCAAAAGTTCGGCTTGGAGATGTTTGAACATCCACCCTACAGCCCGGACCTTGCTTCCAGTGATTTCCATCTTTTCCTACACCTCATTAACTGACAGAGAATGACTGAGAAGCGGATATGGTTGTCACACAGTGGATCAAATCCAAGGTAGCAGACTTCTACGACACAAGTGTTCAGAAGTTGGTCCCACGGTATGACAAATGTCTCAATTTCTGTGGATAATATGTAGAAAAAATGTCTGACAATATACAATATGACAAATAATAATACATTGTACTTAAAACATAATAATAATTATATAACTTTAGTATCCTATTACAAATGAATTTTGAAAGGCACAAAATAAAATAAAATAAAATAAAAGAACAAAAATATTCTATAGGTGCATGAAATACGAGGCATGTCCATATAGTAAGTTTCTCTAGGGCCATTTACAAAAAAAGAAAAAAAAAAATTCCCTGGAAATAATTATTGACACAGATATTGGAATATCTCTTTTTTTTTCAATGTATTCACTACAGGAATTGAGACATTTGTCATACCGTTAGACCAACGTTTGAACACTTGTGTAGTAGGAGTCTGCCGCCTGAGATTTGAACCATTGTATGATAACCTTCTCCATTTCTCTGTCAATCTGTACCATTCTGTCATTTCTTGAGGGGTAGGAAGAGATGAAAATCTCTGGGAGCATGATCCGAGCTGTAGGGTGGAGACTTCAACATCTCCGTGCAAGTCTCCTGCAAAAGTTCGGCTCGGAGAAGTTTGAACATCCACCCTACAGCCCGGACATGGCTTCCTGTGTTATCCATCTTTTCCTACACCTCATTAACTGACAGAATGACAGAGAAACGGAAATGGTTGTCACACAGTGGTTCAAATCCCACGCAGCACACTTCTACGACACAAGTGTTCAAAAGGTGGTCCCACTTAATGAGAAATATCTCAATACCTGTGGAATATATGTTGAAAAAATAGCTGACAATATAATATAAGACAAAGAATAATACATTGTAGCCTACTTAAAAATCCTAATAATTATATAACTTTAGTATCCTATTACAAATGAATTTCGAAAGGCACAAAATAAAATAAAATAAAAGAACAAAAATTTTCTATAGGCACATGAAATACGAGGCATGTCCATATAGTAAGTTTCTCTAGGGCCATTTACAAAAACAAAACAATATTCCATGGAAATAATTATTATTGCAACAGATATAGCAATCTCATTTTTTTTCAATGTATTCACTACAGGAATTGAGACATTTGTCACACTGTGGGACCAACTGATGAACACTAGTGTTGTAGGAGTCTGCCACCTGAGATTTGAAACATTGTATGATTAACCTTCTCCATTTCTCTGTCAATCTCTACCATTCTGTCATTTCTTGAGGGGTAGGAAGAGATGAAAATCTCTGGGAGTGTGATCCGAGCTGTAGGGTGGAGACTTCAACACCTCCCTGCAAGTCTCCTGCAAAAGTTCGGCTCGGAGATGTTTGAACATCCATCCTACAGCCCGGAACTTGCTTCCAGTGATTTCCACCTTTTCTTACATCTCATTAACTGACAGAATGACAGAGAAACGGAGATGGTTGCCACACAGTGGTTCAAATCCCAGGCAGCAGACTTTTCGACACAAGTGCTCAAAAGGTGGTTCGACGGTATGACAAATGTCTCAATTCCTTTGGCGAATATGTTGAAAAAAAGCTGTCAATACAAATATTACTAGATGATTTTAAAAACTTTTAAAATGAGTTTGGAAAGCAACAAAATAAAATAAAAGAACAATGGTTTTCTATAGGGTATTTGCTATGCATCAAGTACGAGGCGTGTCCATAAAGAAGTTACCCTAGGGCCATTTACAAAAACAAAACAAAATTCCATGGAAATAATTATTGCAACAGATATGGCAATATCTCTTTTTTTTTATGTATTCACTACAGGAATTGAGACATTTGAAATACCGTTGAACAACTTCTGAACACTTGTGTCGTAGGAGTCTGCCGCCTGAGATTTGAACCATTGTATGATAACCTTCTCCATTTCTCTGTCAATCCGTACCATTCTGTCATTTCTTGAGGGGTAGGAAGAGATGAAAATCTTTGGGAGTGTGATCCGAGCTGTAGGGTTGAGACCTCAACATTTCCCTGCAAGTCTCCTGCAAAAGTTCGGCTCGGAGATGTTTGAATATCCACCCTACAGCCCGGACCTTACTCCCAGTGATTTCCATCTTTTCCTACACCTCATTAACTGACAGAATGACAGAGAAACGGAGATGGTTGTCACACAGTGGTTCAAATCCCACGCAGCACACTTCTACGACACAAGTGTTCAAACGGTGGTCCCACGGAATGAGAAATATCTCAATACCTGTAGAATATATGTTGGAAAAATAGCTGACAATATAATATATGACAAAGAATAATACGTAGTACTTTAGACATAATAATAATTACATTATTTTTGTATCCTATTGCAAATTAATTTTAAAAAGTTTAAAAATCAATTTGGAAAGGAACAAAATAAAATAAATTAAAATAAAAGAACAATAATTTTCTATAGGCTATGTGGAACTGCATGAAATAAGAGGCATGTCCATAAAGTAAGTTTCCCTAGTGCCGTTTACAAAAACAAAACAAAATTTCATGGAAATAATTATTGCAACAGATATAGAAATATCTCTTTTTTTTTTTCAATGTATTCACTACAGGAATTGAGACATTTGTCATACCGTTAGACAACTTCTGAACACTTGTGTCGTAGGAGTCTGCCGCCTGAGATTTGAACCATTGTATGATAACCTTCTCCATTTCTCTTTCAATTTGTACCATTCTGTCATTTCTTAAGGGGTAGGAAGAGATGAAAATCTCTGGGAGTGTGATCCAAGCTGTAGGGTGGAGACTTCGACATCTCCCTGCAAGTCTCCTGCAAAAGTTCGGCTCGGAGATGTTTGAACATCCACCCTACAGCCCGGACCTTGCTCCCAGTGATTTCCATCTTTTCCTACACCTCATTAACTGACAGAATGACAGAGAAGCGGAGATGGTTGTCACACAGTGGATCAAATCCAAGGTAGCAGACTTCTACGACACAAGTGTTCAGAAGTTGGTCCCACGGAATGACAAATGTCTCAATTCCTGTGGAAAATATGTAGAAAAAATAGCTGACAATATAATATATGACAAAGAATAATACATAGTACTTAAAACATAATAAAAATAATTATATAACTTTAGTATCCTATTACAAATGAATTTCGAAAGGCACAAAATAAAATCAAATAAAATAAAAGAACAGAACAAAAATTTTCTATAGGCGCATGAAATACGAGGCATGTCCAAAAAAGTAAGTTTCCCTAGAGCTGTTTACAAAAACAAAACAAAATTCCATGGAAATAATTATTGCAACAGATACAGGAATATCTCTTTTTTTTTTCAATGTATTCACTACGGGAATTGAGACATTTGTCAAACCGTTGGACAACTTCTGAACTCTTGTGTCATAGGAGTCTGCCGCCTGAGATTTGAACCATTGTATGATAACCTTCTCCATTTCTCTTTCAATTTGTACCATTCTGTCATTTCTTGAGGGGTAGGAAGAGATGAAAATCTCTGGGAGTGTGATCCGAGCTGTAGGGTGGAGACTTCAACATCTCCCTGCAAAAGTTCGGCTCGGAGATGTTTGAATATCCACCCTACAGCCCGGACCTTACTCCCAGTGATTTCCATCTTTTCCTACACCTCATTAACTGACAGAATGACAGAGAAACGGAGATGGTTGTCACACAGTGGTTCAAATCCCACGCAGCACACTTCTACGACACAAGTGTTCAAACGGTGGTCCCACGGAATGAGAAATATCTCAATACCTGTAGAATATATGTTGGAAAAATAGCTGACAATATAATATATGACAAAGAATAATACATAGTACTTTAGACATAATAATAATTACATTATTTTTGTATCCTATTGTAAATTAATTTTAAAAAGTTTAAAAATCAATTTGTAAAGGAACAAAATAAAATAAATTAAAATAAAAGAACAATAATTTTCTATAGGCTATGTGGAACTGCATGAAATAAGAGGCATGTCCATAAAGTAAGTTTCCCTAGTGCCGTTTACAAAAACAAAACAAAATTTCATGGAAATAATTATTGCAACAGATATAGAAATATCTCTTTTTTTTTTTCAATGTATTCACTACAGGAATTGAGACATTTGTCATACCATGGGACCAACATCTGAACAGTTATGTCGTAGAAGTGTGCCGCTTGAGATTTGAACAATTGTATGATAACCTTCTCCATTTCTCTGTCAATCTGTACCATTCTGTCATTTCTTGAGGGGTAGGAAGAGATGAAAATCTCTGGGAGTGTGATCCGAGCTGTAGGGTGGAGACTTCAACATCTCCCTGCAAGTCTCCTGCAAAAGTTCGGCTCGGAGATGTTTGAACATCCACCCTACAGCCCGGACCTTGCTTCCAGTGATATCCATCTTTTCCTACACCTCATTAACTGACAGAATGACAGAGAAACGGAAATGGTTGTAACACAGTGGTTCAAATCCCACGCAGCACACTTCTACGACACAAGTGTTCAAAAGGTGGTCCCACTTAATGAGAAATATCTCAATACCTGTGGAATATATGTTGAAAAAATAGCTGACAATATAATATAAGACAAAGAATAATACATTGTACTTAAAAATCCTAATAATTATATAACTTTAGTATCCTATTACAAATGAATTTCGAAAGGCACAAAATAAAATAAAATAAAAGAACAAAAATTTTCTATAGGCGCATGAAATACGAGGCATGTCCATATAGTAAGTTTCTCTAGGGCCATTTACAAAAACAAAACAATATTCCATGGAAATAATTATTATTGCAACAGATATAGCAATCTCATTTTTTTTCAATGTATTCACTACAGGAATTGAGACATTTGTCATACCGTTAGACAACTTCTGAACACTTGTGTCGTAGGAGTCTGCCGCCTGAGATTTGAACCATTGTATGATAACCTTCTCCATTTCTCTTTCAATTTGTACCATTCTGTCATTTCTTAAGGGGTAGGAAGAGATGAAAATCTCTGGGAGTGTGATCCAAGCTGTAGGGTGGAGACTTCGACATCTCCCTGCAAGTCTCCTGCAAAAGTTCGGCTCGGAGATGTTTGAACATCCACCCTACAGCCCGGACCTTGCTCCCAGTGATTTCCATCTTTTCCTACACCTCATTAATTGACAGAATGACAGAGAAGCGGAGATGGTTGTCACACAGTGGATCAAATCCAAGGTAGCAGACTTCTACGACACAAGTGTTCAGAAGTTGGTCCCACGGAATGACAAATGTCTCAATTCCTGTGGAAAATATGTAGAAAAAATAGCTGACAATATAATATATGACAAAGAATAATACATAGTACTTAAAACATAATAAAAATAATTATATAACTTTAGTATCCTATTACAAATGAATTTCGAAAGGCACAAAATAAAATCAAATAAAATAAAAGAACAGAACAAAAATTTTCTATAGGCGCATGAAATACGAGGCATGTCCAAAAAAGTAAGTTTCCCTAGAGCTGTTTACAAAAACAAAACAAAATTCCATGGAAATAATTATTGCAACAGATACAGGAATATCTCTTTTTTTTTTCAATGTATTCACTACGGGAATTGAGACATTTGTCAAACCGTTGGACAACTTCTGAACTCTTGTGTCATAGGAGTCTGCCGCCTGAGATTTGAACCATTGTATGATAACCTTCTCCATTTCTCTTTCAATTTGTACCATTCTGTCATTTCTTGAGGGGTAGGAAGAGATGAAAATCTCTGGGAGTGTGATCCGAGCTGTAGGGTGGAGACTTCAACATCTCCCTGCAAGTCTCCTGCAAAAGTTCGGCTCGGAGATGTTTGAACATCCACCCTACAGCCCGGACCTTGCTTCCAGTGATTTCCATCTTTTCCTACAACTCATTAACTGACAGAATGACAGTGAAACGGAAATGGTTGTCACACAGTGGTTCAAATCCCAGGCAGCACACTTCTACGACACAAGTGTTCAAACGGTGGTCCCACTTAATGAGAAATATCTCAATACCTGTGGAATATATGTTGAAAAAATAGCTGACAATATAATATATGACAAAGAATAATACATAGTACTTTAGACATAATAATAATTACATTATTTTTGTATCGTATTACAAAATAATTTTTAAAAGTTTAAGAATGAATTTGGTAAGGCACAAAATAAAATAAAATAAAATAAAATAAAATAAAATAAAAGAACAACAATTTTCTATAGGCTATGTGCTACTGCATGAAATACGAGGCATGTCCATATAGTAAGTTTCCCTAGGGCCGTTTAAAAAAACAAAACAAAATATCATGGAAATAATTATTGCAACTTATATAGCAAGTGTTCAACTCTTTATTCAACAAATTCGCCACAGGAATTGAGACATTTGTCATACCATGGGACCAACATCTGAACACTTGTGTCGTAGAAGTGTGCCGCTTGAGATTTGAACCATTGTTTGATAACCTTCTCCATTTCTCTGTCAATCTGTACCATTCTGTCATTTCTTGAGGGGTAGGAAGAGATGAAAATCTCTGGGATCATGATCCCAGGGTGGAGACTTCAACATCTCCCTGCAAGTCTCCTGCAAAAGTTCGGCTTGGAGATGTTTGAACATCCACCCTACAGCCCGGACCTTGCTTCCAGTGATTTCCATCTTTTCCTACACCTCATTAACTGACAGAGAATGACAGAGAAGCGGATATGGTTGTCACACAGTGGATCAAATCCAAGGTAGCAGACTTCTACGACACAAGTGTTCAGAAGTTGGTCCCACGGTATGACAAATGTCTCAATTTCTGTGGATAATATGTAGAAAAAATGTCTGACAATATACAATATGACAAATAATAATACATTGTACTTAAAACATAATAATAATTATATAACTTTAGTATCCTATTACAAATGAATTTTGAAAGGCACAAAATAAAATAAAATAAAATAAAAGAACAAAAATATTCTATAGGTGCATGAAATACGAGGCATGTCCATATAGTAAGTTTCTCTAGGGCCATTTACAAAAAAAGAAAAAAAAAAATTCCCTGGAAATAATTATTGACACAGATATAGGAATATCTCTTTTTTTTTCAATGTATTCACTACAGGAATTGAGACATTTGTCATACCGTTAGACCAACGTTTGAACACTTGTGTAGTAGGAGTCTGCCGCCTGAGATTTGAACCATTGTATGATAACCTTCTCCATTTCTCTTTCAATTTATACCATTCTGTCATTTCTTGAGGGGTAGGAAGAGATGAAAATCTCTGGGAGTGTGATCCAAGCTTTAGGGTGGAGACTTCAACATCTCCCTGCAAGTCTCCTGCAAAAGTTCGGCTCGGAGATGTTTGAACATCCACCCTACAGCCCGGACCTTTCTTCCAGTGATTTCCATCTTTTCCTACACCTCATTAACTGACAGAATAACAAAGAAACGGAAATGGTTGTCACACAGTGGTTCAAATCCCAGGCAGCACACTTCTACGACACAAGTGTTCAAAAGGTGGTCCCACTTAATGAGAAATACCTCAATACCTGTGGAATATATGTTGAAAAAATAGGTGACAATATGACAAAGAATAATACATAGTACTTTAGACATAATAATAATTACATTATTTTTGTATCGTATTACAAAATAATTTTAAAAAGTTTAAGAATGAATTTTGTAAGGCACAAAATAAAATAAAATAAAATAAAATAAAAGAACAATAATTTTCTATAGGTTATGTGCTACTGCATGAAATACGAGGCATGTCCATAAAGTAAGTTTCCCCAGGGCCGTTTACAAAAAGAAACAAAATTTTATGGAAATAATTATTGCAACATATATAGCAAGTGTTCAACTCTTTATTCAACAAATTCGCCACAGGAATTGAGACATTTGTCATACCATGGGACCAACATCTGAACACTTGTGTCGTAGACGTGTGCCGCTTGAGATTTGAACCATTGTTTGATAACCTTCTCCATTTCTCCGTCAATCTGTACCATTCTGTCATTTCTTGAGGGGTAGGAAGAGATGAAAATCTCTGGGAGTGTGATCCGAGCTGTAGGGTGGAGACTTCAACATCTCCCTGCAAGTCTCCTGCAAAAGTTCGGCTCGGAGATGTTTGAACATCCACCCTACAGCCCGGACCTTGCTCCCAGTGATTTCCATCTTTACCTACACCTCATTAACTGACAGAATGACAGAGAAATGGAGATGGTTGTCACACAGCAGTTCAAATCCCAGGCAGCAGACTTCTACGACACTAGTGTTCAGAAGTTGGTCTGACGGTATGTCAAATGTCTCAATTCCTGAGGCGAATATGTTCAATAAAGAGTTGAACACTTGCTATGTCTGTTGCAATAAATATTTCCATGAAATTTATGTTTGTTTGTATAAACGGCCCTAGGGAAACTTACTTTATGGATGCTCCTCGTACAAATGGTGTCTTATCTGTGGAAGAAGAGTTAAGATTATACATAACAATCACTGAACCTAAATACATAGATATTTTAAGTGATAAGAAAACAGTTTCTTCATTCTCAGTGATGTAGGGAAACATAAAAATAAGGGAACACTTAATTTCTTGTTGATTATAAGAATAGTATAGAATAATATAATTTTGCACTATAGAATAAACATAGCTATACATAAAAAACATTTAAGAGACGAGAAATGGTCGAAATTATCGTAAATTTTGATAAGAAAAGTTCCTTTTTTTTTTTTTTAATCTATGAACCCTAACTAAATCTCTGTAGCAATGACACCCACATTTTGTGGTAAAGTAGAATTCTACAAAAATGAGCAAGACATGATAAACTTAAAAAACCTATATAATAATTGTGATCTTAAGAGTCCACTGTCAGAGTTGACAATAAGTAGGGACCGTATTTTTTGATATAAAATAGCTATTTCTTGGGTATTTCTCAAAATAAAATCTAGTCTTGTACAATTCAGCGGCCCTAATAGCGTAAGACATCGGGTATACTGGGTGATCTTCGTCTCGTGCAGTCTGAACTTTCACGAAGAATACAAAATTAGGAAAACCATTTCATTATTATATAAGGCCTAAGTGAAATGAACACAATGAACAAATATTCTAATTTTATTTATACTTACAATTTTCATAGCTCTGAACCACAAACATTTTTAATAAACTGCCAGTATAAATTTCTTAAAAATCCTGGAGTCAATTAATAATGGCGGGTGAAGCCTCGGGCACCATCTATAATATATTGATAGTTTAACCCTGGAAGTATCGCGAACAATAAAAATCTAAACAAACCACTCCTTCCCTTGAAAAATTATATAATTTCTGAAAATTATACTGAATTTTTCAATTAAAATACACATTATATAAATCTGTCAACAAACATTTGAGAATCAATACGTATTATGTGTACACAGTTAGGTTTAGAACTGCATAATTGAATCTGAGATCGTTTTCCTAGGCGGCGCTTTCTAATCGTGGAATTTACTCTAAAGCCAGAAGTTTAGCTGTTTCATTAATGGTTTAGTTTATGAATGATTTGTGTGCAAGTGTTAATAAATATAATGCTTTAATAATTATTATACTCTTAATTTTAATTTTTCAATTAATTATCGTGGGCAAAGCCATGGGTACCTGCTAGTATTATACACAATTATCCTTAGAGGGATGCTACAGGTACCTTTGTGTAAGCTACCTTACGAACAGAAGAAGAAAGTGACACCTCATGGAATGTTATGTCCAATAGTCAGGGCCATAGGGTCACCCACATACCAACTTGCCAAACTCCTCACCAATCTACTCCAACCACTGGTGGGTAAATGTGTTCACAATGTCAGGAACTCTACAGAATTCATGGGACATTCTAGTCAGTTTCAACATGGTCTCCCTGTTCACCCGAGTTCCGATTGAGGACACACTTCAATTCCTGGTACCACATTTTAGTGAAGACGTAATCCAGCTCTTTCGACACACCTTGACATCTACCTATTTCCAGTACAAAGGAAATTTCTATGAACAGGATCCGCACTTTCTCCAGCCATAGCAAATATCTATATATATAAAAGGCTTTGTCCTGACTGACTGAATGAATGACTGACTGACTGACTGACTGACTGACTGACTGACTGACTGACTGACTGACTGACAGGAATCAAACTATAATAGGTAGAGACTTGGAATTTTGACAGTACCATCATAATGTAGGTGCTCACTAAGAAAGGATTTTGAAAAATTTTGATTTTAAATGCCAAAAATCAAATGTTTTTGAGAATACTTAATCCCTTTTTACACGGAATTATCAAATCCAAATCACAACAGTGTATTGTTGCCATTGGTTTCAGATGGGTTTGGAAATAAATAAAACGTGACTTTGACAATTTAGAAAAGCTATCAATATAATAATGTTATAAATAAATAATAAAGAATTAAATCCACGAAAATAATGCAGTCACATAACTTTCTCTAGCCTGGAAATAGAGGAAACAATACGAGGGAAGGTAATATGTTTTTGGAAGAGAAGTATGAAAGTGATATTGCATTTCTGTTTAATTTCATCCCCAAAACGGTTTTATGGTAACATGAGAGTGAGAAATAAAATATTCCGCACAGAGAATACAATTTTATGTGACCAGAATTTCTGTTTCTTCTTATTTGAACCCCTACCAGGCTTGCTGTGTACAAGCAATGGGATGCAAAATTCTACATCCTCTATGAGCCATAAAAAGCTATATCAAGCGTTTTTTGAGGGAATAGTTTGAGTGTGATAAGTTGTTCTACCTATTTCAAATTATAAATACCTATATTAGGACCTAGAATTTAAAAATCTAAAGTCCTTCATAAGTTAATTTCCAATTACAAAATAAAAAAACCCGGGCGACACTTGTCTGTTTACGGAACACTTTGAACAACACACCCTCTACACAGCCCCACTCCAACCCACATGTTTCTACAGATATGTCAATGTACCTTTGTTATTTGGCCACATAGAACCGAAAATCTTCAGGCTTTCCGCCTACACCTCAACAGCTTATACAAGAAGATTGCTTTCACTACAGAAATTGAGAAAGACGGCTACCTTTTATTCCTGGACATCCTGATAAAATGGAGACCTGATGGTACATTAGGCTCAGCGTATAAAGGAAACCCACACATACCTCAACGGCAACAGTCACCACCATCCAGCTCGACGGAAAGGAGTCCTTCACACACTAATCAACAGGGCCATCGCCATCTCGGACAAAGACAGCTTACTAGAGAACTCAACCATCTTAAGAAAACCTTCTCACAAAAAGAAATTCAACTGGCCCTCGAAAGGACCGTTCGCTAGGACATTACATCTTCCCAAGAAACTACTGAACAGAGTAAAACAGCATTCTTACCTTACTGTGGGAATCTTTCTTTCCCTGAGATTAGCCTGAATACTGAGGAAACACGACATCAAGACAGTATTGAAACAACCACCCAAAATAAGAAATCTCCTATGCTCGGTAAAAGACAATGTGGGTCTAAAAACATCTGGCGGATACTGTATTCCATGTGAATGTGGCAAAGCTTATATTGGTCAGACATCACGCACCATTGAACAGTGGTGTAGAGAACATCAACAGTGCTTAATGCTATTCTACCCTAAAAGGTCAGTGTGAGCCGAGAATGCCATCTACTCGGGACCTGGCCACAGAATAAATTTTCCCAACACAACTGTGCTTTCTAAATCAGTTGGCCATTAGGACAGGCTAATCAGAGAAGCCAACTGAAATTAAATTGGAGCCAGTGACAATCCGATGAGAAATGTGGATGCTACCTCGTCCGGGAGTACAGTTATTGGTATGAGTACACCTAATGAAGGCTCGAAGGAGGAGCCGAAATGTGTTTGAAGTTATTTTAGTAAAAAAACATTCATTGTAAGTAATTACATTTAATAAAAAATTAATGTAGAACAGTGAAAATTAGGACCAAATATGTCGAGCTGGAGGTACTTTGCTTTCTCAATATTGTTTAAATTCATTTGTGCATGTTGTGCATTTCATTAGAGAGGAAGACTTCAAAACTTCTTTGGCTAAAGCAGGGCAGAAAATGGTTCATTTAAGTCTCCATCAACACCAATAAATGAAAGATCCACTTTTTACATTTTTAATTGCAGAATCACAGCTAATACTACACAAGATATATAATAAACTGGCACTTACCTTCTTCATGTCTTCAAACGTCAAAAACAGAATGTTTGGGTAATCTTTTCGCTTCCAGAAATTCAGCACATGGGGCCAGAAATGTCCAAAACACACTGTAAACGTAAAAAGTTAATTGAAATATGTATTTAATAATAGCAGTCTATTTAGCTTCTATTTAACCCTAGGCACAAACTCTACACATTTCGACGGAGAATTAGAAGCCATTAACTTAGCCCTAAAAAACCTTTTCTACAATTATACTGCCTTCACGAATGCTGTTATCCTCATTGACTCAAAATCAGCTATACAAGCAATAGCAGCCAACAAGCATACGTGTATCTGAAATTCAAGATTCTATCAAACGCCTACAGAACTTGCAGAAGAAAAGAGTACTACAGTGGATCCCCACATACTACGACATACAAGGCAACGAACAAGCAGATTTCCTAGCGAAGAAAGGCACTAAGATCCATCAGTCTAGAAAGCACACAATGCCACTCCATTTCGCTAAGATACTCATTAATAAATCCATCAAACAGAACATAAAGAAAGAAATATACCGAGAAAGTGAAAATAAAAAATGGAAACCTCTAGTCACACAGACAAACCTGGAACCAGACAGCCCCAGAATGAATGCAGTAGCACTCTTCAGACACAACTGTTTGCCAGCACACCTTCACAATCTCAATATCTACACCTCACCTCTTTGCGACCAACAAGAATCCGTTATGGACAGCGAGCACCTACCACAATGCAGAGCCTTACACAGCACAGACTTATCTACACGCTACTGGGAAGCAAGACAGCTAATAGAAGAGCTCCAACAAGCTGGGCATTAGCAACCAACCATATTCTGTGACTTAAATTTAACGTAGGCGTATATAATTACTTGAGGTGACCAAGGTTTAAAATTCTACCCAATTCAAATATAGTTTCTTTTCTATTTTAAACGAAAATGAAGCATAAACATGAAGGAGGGTCTATGTTACAATTTTGTAATAATTGAGTTTTTTTGCGGAACAAATATCTTTGATGCCACTTATATCTACCTATGCACTTAGTTTTACCTTACAGTAATAGATTATACCACTTTGCAGAAAATTATGAAGTGAATTGTGCTTTGACAATTTTGTAACGTGGGTCTATGTTGAATTTTAAACTAATGTGCCTGCTTTCTTCGCACCAAGCTCCAGCAATCATATTGTCCATCTGTTCTACAATACTCAGATATCTGCTTAGCGAATGAGGGTGCGGGTGGTAGCAACCTGTTCGCATGGATGGATTGTAAATTCATATACCGTATTATAAGCCCTTAACAAACTGTATCTGGTATCTGGTACCCTTTGATCCCCAGGTGGTGCGAAGGGGCCTCCAAGTGGAGGTTTCATTACCTATACTAATTTTGATATGCTTATTTTCCGAGAGAGGGTAGAGGGACAGGTGGTAAGCCCATCGCCTCGCAACCCCCCTCTGGAAACTAAGTATTTCTTGGACGTGAAAGGGCCGAGAAATTTTGTCCAGAGGCTCAAATTTAGGCTTGGAGTTCTTTTACGTGCCGTAAATCTACGACACGGGACCCCCAGCTTAAAGTCCCTCCCGGAGGACTCCATGCCCAGGATTTTTACGTCCTGAAAAATCCATCGACCGCAGCCGGGTTTGATTCTGCGCCCTGCGGATCTAGAGGCGGACACGCTACCTCTAGAACACCGCGGCCGACCCTTAACAAACTGGCCACTTTGTATTCATTGTTGAAGAGAATTTCAAAGCAAATCAACAGTCTGTTGTCTGAGAAAGTGACAAGTGTAGTTGAGCTCAGTTTAGGAAAGATGTGTAGTTCAGAAAAGGTGCAGGAAAATATCACTGATTATTTCCATTAAAATGCGTAATTGTATAGCTATTCATTCTGTTAATATACTCTCTTAAATCTAAAAAGAAAAATTTATAAGACGATTATCCTGCCGATTGTATTATATGGATGTGACACATGGTCGCTTACTCTTCGGGAAGAACATAATTTGAGAGTGTTCGAAAACAGGATGCTTAGGATTTGCGAGAGACGGTTGGATGGAGTTAGCACAGAATAGGGTTGAATGGCGGGCTCAGAAAACCGTGGCCATGAACCTCTGGGTTCCATAAAATAGATAACATTCCTTTAGCTTGCTTAGGAATTGTCTGTTGCCATTGAGTAAGTAAGTATTATTATACTCTCTCAAATTGTTCATGTGTTATTTTGTGCATATTCAATAATCCGATAATTCACTTCAAGAATCGTTAATCCACTCCAGATAACTGACATTCAAATTCCCTAGAATACTTACATGAACCTCCCAGGAAGAGCTTACAGTAATCTTCAAAGTTGAAGTCTGCAGTGGTGAAAATATGACACGCATGTATCTTTTGCATTGCGGGCTACATATATAATCTGAAGGAAAAAATAAAATC
This sequence comes from Ectobius pallidus, assembly GCA_964059195.1. NCBI lineage: Eukaryota > Metazoa > Arthropoda > Insecta > Blattodea > Ectobiidae > Ectobius > Ectobius pallidus. The sequence continues at coordinate 168,705,899 of CAXKWD010000007.1, forward strand.
ACTTAAACCGATGTAACAAAGGTCTGGAATGCTTTTGTTTAATCAGTTATAATTGCAATTAAGATATGCAGAAAATTAAGTTATTTTAAACCGGTTTCCGAATTAAGCTCTAGATTGATTTATTAAGCAGAAGAACAGAGGTCATTATTATTATTATTATTATTATTATTATTATTAATTTTTTTTTTTTTTTTTTTTTTAAATCAGATTAACATCGTCCAGGGACCTTCAAATTGTTACCATCTCGGCCAGCTCGCTCAGTTTAATGATCTTGTTTGATAAGCGTACATGAAGGAATAGTGTTGTTTTTCAAAGCTAAATGTATTGTAACTTCCAAAGCTGTATATGAACATTCTAAAACAATATGTTGTCATGATAACTGATTTGCATATGATAAATTCTTTCTAATATATTATCATAAAATAGGCATTAAATTGGGCGCTACTCCGGTACAGGTCAACCAGTTTAGTCCAATATCAATAGGCTTCTTCCCATGGACGTTATAAATGCGTATACCAAGTTTCATGAAAATTCGATAAAGCGTATTTGGGTTATCACGCATACAGACACACAGATGGATGGATGGACAGACAGACGGACAGACATTTTCCCATCCCCCACACTATCTTATAAGTACCATACTGGCACTTAGGAAATATGCATGCAAATGTGCACTAAAATGTGTAAAATATGTACTAAAAATAGAAAACAGCACCAACTAAAGCAAACCCATTTATTCTATTAGAGTATCTTACTCTGCATTTTGAAGTGTGTCCATTCATTTCAATCTTACTTTTAAAATAATGACATATTTCTCTGAAATTTTTAAAGTAAGTTAAATATTTTTTGTTTGCCGGAAAAAAAACATTTTTTCCGGTTTGAGACTTGTTACATTAAAAAGAAATTTTCATGACATGTAAAATATATGTAAAAAAGTGTAATTAACATAATAAACGTAAAATACATTAAAACAAAGCCTCCTAAGACTTATATTTATTAATTTTTATAAAGAACTGGAATTTTATTGAATCCTCCAGAATAGGGTCACCAAAATTTCAGACACAAAATGCAGGACCCAATCGTTAAAAGTGGCTGTGATACACTGGGTCACCATTTTTTCCATCTTATTAATGTAATAGTTCATTTTAGGTAAAATTTGTTTGCCAAAAAATTGTAATGTAAAATAATATTTGCTAAAACATGATTTTCTATTGGTGGGCTACAGACTACAAGTATCTCATAAAATTCTGGTAGCCTATAGAGTGCAGTGCCTGTTTGCCAGGAGCTATGCTCAGTACGATAAAAATTAAACATATTTTGAAATTTGCAAGAAAGCAGTGAATTTTATTCATTCCAGGGGACTGAATCAACATGTTTTCTACGTTTTCTACTATGATTAGTGATATAGATAGTGAATTCAATGGCTTGTTATGTTACTACAAAATTCGCTGGCTTTCTTCTAATCAGTTTCAAAACGCTTTTGGCACCTTCGAGTAGAAACCAGTGTTTTTAGAGGTGAAAGGCGAATCACGGAATCATCCAATAAGCTTAGTGATGATAGTAATTACCTGAAGATTCGACATTTATGGCAGATATTGCAAGTCATTAAAATAATTTAAATTTAAAATTACACGAGGGAAATCAGTTTCATATTTAATTGTATTCATTCAAAAGCTATATTTACACCTTCAAGAACTCTGCATTTTCCTTCGACAGTTGGATTTAAGCCTGCGTAGTCTAGGTCTGTTCCTTCAAAAACTACATTTACACCTTCGAGAACTCTGGCTTTTCCTTCAACAGCTAGATTTATGCCTTCGTGAACTCTGCATTTTCCTTCAGCAGTTACATTTACGCCTGTGTAGCCTAGATCTGTTCGTAGAACTCAACAAATTTTATTTAGTCTTGGAGATTTACCGGTAGAGGAAGGCTTAGGTAGTGTCAAGTTTTTAGGTGTTACTATCGATAGTAAACTGTCTTGGGAGCCACATACTAAATTTAATAGTGCCAAGCTGTCTAGAGTCGTGTACTTATTAAGGAACTTAAAGAATCATGTACCTATGGGGTACGTAAGATCTGCTTATTTCGCTTTTTTTCAAAGTGTAAAATATCTTATGGGCTTTTACTCTGGGGTAACAGTACACATGTACAGGATATTTTGGTTATACAGAAGAAGGTCATTAGGATATTGGCTAACTCAGATAAACTTGCTCACTATAGAACTTTGTTTATTGACTTAAAAATTTTAACTGTAATAAATTTGTTTATTTATACAATCCTTTTATATACTAAGAATATTTTGTCAGAACATCAGCTCAGGCATGACATACACATTTACGGTATTAGAAATAATCGTAATATTAACATACCTTTCTATAGACTGACTAAATCATTGTATAGTCATGTGGTGCTTGGTATGAAAATGTTTAATAAGCTACCAACAGAATTGAGAGAAGCTCCATATAATCTATTTAAACGTAGGTTGTATAACTGGCTGGTAACTACACCATTTTACTCAGTCAGTGAATTCTTTAAATGCCAGAATGTGACCCTGTAGAACTAAGGATAATTGTTTCAGTTGCTCTCTGCTTGCTATTAACTGTAACTTTGACATTAACCTATTAGCCAATCTACATATAGCTTTTGTCTTGATTATTTATTGTAAATTTACTATTGTTAGTTTTATCCACTATTTTTTTGTAAACTTTGTATATATGTGTAACCTGACGTCTATTGCTACAAAGCTTAATGACAATAAAATCTATTCTATTCTATTCAAAAGGTACATTTACGCCTACGAGAACTTTGCATGTACCTTTGACAGCTAGATTTATGCCTGCATAGCTTGGGTGTGTCTTTGAAAAGCTAAACTTATGCCTTTGAGAACTGTGTAGTCTAGGTCTATTCCTTCAACAACTACATTTATGCCTTTGACAACTGTCCATTTTCAATCAGCAGCTGGATTTACGCCTGTGCGGTCTATACCTTTCCTTCAAGAGCTACATTTACGCCTTCAAGAAATCTGTATTTTCTTTCAACAGTTGGATTTACACCTGCATAGTGTAGGTCAGTTCCTTTAAAAGCTACATTTAGGCCAAGGAGAGCTTTACATTTTCCTTTGACAGCTGGATTTTCGCCTGTGTTGCTTAAATGTGTCCCTTGAAAAGCTTCATTTACGACTTTTTGAACTCTTCATTTTTCTCCAACAGCTGGATTTACGCCTTCGTTGCTTGAATATGTCCTCGAAAATCTCCATTTACACCAACGAGAACTCAGCATTTTCCCTCTACTGCTGGAATAATGCCTGCGTGAAGTCTGCATCTTCCTTCGAAAGTGGTATTTACTCCTGAGTAGTCTAGATCTGCTTCTTCAAGAGCGACATTTACACCTTCGTGAACTCTGCATTTGCCTTCGACAGCTGGATTTTCACCTTCGTTACTTGAATCTGTCTCTTGAAAAGCTATATTTCTGCCATCGAGAACTCTCCATTTTCCTTGAACAGTTGGATTTATGCCTTCGTGAACTGTTCATTTTTCTTCAACAGCTAGATTTACGCCTTCATGAACTCTGCAGTTTTCTTCAACAGCTTGTATACGCATGAGTTCCATGAATATGTCCTTTGACAAGCTCCATGTACTGCCGACGAGAACTCAGCATTTTCCCTCTACAGCTGGAATAACGCCTCCGTAGACAAGATCTGATCCTTCAAAAGCTACATTTATTCCTTCCAGATCTCTGCACTTTCCTTGAACAGCTAAATTTATGCCTTCGAGAACTCTGCATTTTTCTTCAACAGCTGGATTTATGCATGCGTTGCTTGGACGTGTCCCTTGAAAAGCCCCATTTACGCCGACGAGAACTGTGCATTTTCCTTCTACAGTTGGAATTACGCCTGTATATTCCAATCTGTTCCTTCAAAAGCTATATTTACGCCTTCAAGATCTGCATTTTCTTTCAACAGCAAGATTTCTGACTTAGTGAACTCTGCATTTTCCTTCGACGGTGGGATTTACGCCTGAGTAGCCTAGATCAGTTTCTTCAAGAGCGACTTTTACGCCTTCGACAATTCGGTATTTTTTTCAAAAGCTGCATCATCGGTTTCAAGAACTCTGCAACTTTCCTTCAACTGCTAGATTTACGCCTTTGTGAACTCTGCCTTTTCATTTGACAGCTGGATTTTCACCTCCGTTGAATAAATGTGTACTTAAAAAGCTTCATTTACGCTTTCGTGAATTATTCATTTTTCTTCAACAGCTGGATGTACGCCTGCGTTGTATGAATATGTCCTTTGAAAGGCTCCACATACATCGACGAGAACTCAGCATTTTGCCTCCACAGCTGGAATAACGCCTCCGTAGAGAAGATCTCTCCCTTCAAAAGCTACATTTACACCTTCCTGAACTCTGCACTTTCCTTCGACAGTTGGTTTTTTTCGCCTGAATAGTTCAGATACGCTTTTCAAGAGGTACTTTTCGAATTCAAGAACTTCGCATTTGTCTTCAAAAGCTGCATTTACAGTTTCGAGAATTCTGCACTTTCCTTCAACACCTAAACTATGCCTTCAAGAACTCTACATTTTTATTCAACAGCTGGATTTATGCCTGCGTTGCTAGGACGTGCTCTTTGACAAGCTTGATGTATGCCGACGAGAACTCAGAATTTTCCCTCTACAGCTGGAATAACTCCTCCGTAGACAAGATCAGTTCCTTCAAAAGCTACATTTACGCCTTCCAGAACTCTGCATTTTCTTCAACAGCTTGATTTACGCCTTCATGAACTCTGTGACAGTGGCATTTACGCCTTCGACATCTCTGCATTTTTCTTTAAAAGCTACATTTACGCCTTCCAGATCTCTGCACTTTCCTTCAACAGCTGGATTTATTCCTGCGTTGCTTGGATGTGTCCCTTGAAAAGCTCCATTTACGGCAACGAGAACTCTGCATTTTCCTTGTACAGTTGGAATTACGCTTCGTAGTCAAATCTATTCCTTCAAAAGCTACCTTTATGCCTTCCGGATCTCTGCATTTTTCTTTAACAGCAAGATTTTCGAATTGGTGAACTCTGAATTTTACTTCGACAGTGGGATTTACGTCTGAGTAGTGTTGATCTGTTTCTTCAAGAGCGACATTTACGCCTTCGACAAATCGGCATTTTTCTTCAAAAGCTGCAACTTTGGATTCGACAACTCTGCACTTTCCTTCAACTGCTGGATTTACGCCTTCGTGAGCTCTGTATTTTATTTTGACCTCCGTTGATTAAATGTGTGTCTTAAAAAGCTTCATTTACGCCTTCGTGAATTCTTCATTTTTCTTTAACAGCTGGGCATACGTCTGCGTTGCATGAATATATCCTTTGAATAGCTCCTTGTACGCCGACAAGAACTCAGCATTTTCCCTCCACAGCTGGAATGACGCCTCCGTAGAGAAGATCTGTTCCTTCTAAAGCTCCATTTACGCCTTCCAGATCTCTGGACTTTCCTTGAACAGCTAGATTTATGCCTTTGTGAACTCTGCATCTTACTTTGACAGTGGGATTTACGCCTGGGTAGTATTGATCTGATTCTTCAAGAGCGACATTTACGCATTCGACAAATCGGCATTTTTCTTCAAAAGCTACATCTTCGGTTTCGACAACTCTGCATTTTCCTTCCACTGCTAGATTTACGCCTTCGTGAGCTCTGTATTTTCTTATGACCTCCGTTGATTAAATGTGTGTCTTAAAAAGCTTCATTTACGCCTTCGTGAATTCTTCATTTTTCTTTTACAGCTGGGTATACGCCTGCGTTGCATGAATATATCCTTTGAAAAGCTCCATGTACGCCGACAAGAACTCAGCATTTTCCCTCCACAGCTGGAATGATGCCGCCGTAGAGAAGATCTGTTCCTTCAAAAGCTACATTTACGCCTTCCAGATCTCTGCACTTTCTTGAACGACTAAATTTATGCCTTCGAGAACTCTGCGTTTTCCTTCTACAGTTGGAATTACGCCTGCGTTGCCTAGATCAGTTTCTTCAAGAGCGACTTTTACGCCTTCGACAACTCGGAATTTTTTTCAAAAGCTGCATCTTCGGTTTCGAGAACTCTGCACTTTCCTTCAACTGCTAGATTTACGCCTTCGTGAGTCTGTATGTTCATTTGACCTCCGGTGATTAAATTGTGTGTCTTAAAAACCTTCATTTACGCCTTCGTGAATTCTTCATTTTTCTTTTACAGCTGGGTATACTCCTGCGTTGCATGAATATGTCCTTTGAAAAGCTCCATGTACGCCGACAAGAACTCAGCATTTTCCCTCCACAGCTGGAATGACGCCTCCGTAGAGAAGATCTGTTCCTTCAAAAGCTACATTTACACCTTCCAGATCTCTGCACTTTCCTTGAACAGCTAAATTTATGCCTTCGAGAACTCTGCGTTTTCCTTCTACAGTTGGAATTACGCCTGCGTTGCCTAGATCAGTTTCTTCAAGAGCGACTTTTACGCCTTCGACAACTCGGTATTTTTTTTCAAAAGCTGCATCTTCGGTTTCGAGAACTCTGCACTTTCCTTCAACTGCTAGATTTACGCCCTTGTGAACGCTGTCTTTTCATTTGACAGCTGGATTTTCAGCTCCGTTGATTAAATGTGTACTTGAAAAGCTTCATTTACGCCTTCGTGAATTCTTCATTTTTCTTCAACAGCTGGGTATACGCCTGCGTTGTATGGATATGTCCTTTGAAATGCTCCATGTACGCAGACGAGAACTCAGCATTTTGCCTCTACAGCTGGATTAACGCCTCCGTAGACAAGATCTCTTCCTTCAAAAGCTACATGTATGCCTTCCTGAACTCTGCATTTTCCTTCAACAGCTAGATTTGAACTTTGTATTTCCTTTGACAGTTGGTTTTTCGCCTGAATAGTTCAGATCTGCTTTTCAAGAGCTACTTTTCGAATTCAAGAACTTCGCATTTGTCTTCCAAAGCTGCATTTACGGTTTCGAGAGTTCTGCACTTTCCTTCAACAGCTAAAATTATGCCTTCAAGAACTCTGCATTTTTCTTCAACAGCTGGAATAACGCCTCCGTAGAGAAGATCTGTTCCTTCAAAAGCTACATTTACGCCTTCTAGATATCTGCACTTTCCTTGAACAGCAAAATTTATGCCATCGAGAACTCTGTATTTTTCTTCTACAGCTGGATTTACGCTTGCATTGCTTGGACGTGTCCCTTGAAAAGCTCCATTTACGCCGACGAGAACTCAGCATTTCCTTCTACAGTTGGAATTACGCCTGAGTATTTCAATCTGTTCATTCAAAAGCTACATTTACACCTTCCAGATCTGCATTTACCTTCAACAGCAAGATTTTTGACTTCGTGAACTCTGCATTTTCCTTCGATAGTGGGATTTACGCCTGAGTAGCCTAGATCAGTTTCTTCAAGCGCGACTTTTACGCCTTCGAAAACTCTGTATTTTTTCAAAAGCTGCATCTTCGGATTCGAGAACTCTGCACTTTCCTTCAACTTCTAGATTTTCGCCTTTGTGAACTCTGCCTTTTCATTTGACAGCTGGATTTTCACCTCCGTTGATTAAAAGTGTACTTAAAAAGCTTCATTTACGCCTTCGTGAATTCTTCATTTTTCAACAGCTAGGTATATCCTGCGTTGTATGAATATGTCCTTTGAAAAGCACCGCGTACATCGACGAGAACTCAGCATTTTGCCTCTACAGCTGGAACAACGCCTCCGTAGAGAAGACCTGTTCCTTCAAAAGCTACATTTACGCCTTCCGGATCTCTGCATTTTCCTCCTACATCAAGATTTTCGAATTTTTGAAAACTGTATTTTCCTTCGCCATGGGATTTACGCCTGAGATGTTTAGATCTGTTTCTTCAAGAGCGACATTTACGTCTTCAACAAATCGGCATTTTTATTCAAAAGCTGCATCTTCGGTTTCGACAACTCTGCAATTTCCTTCAACTGCTAGATTTACGCCTTCATGAGCTCTGTATTTTCATTAGACCGCCGTTGATTAAATGTGTGTCTTAAAAAGCTTCATTTACGCCTTCGTGAATTCTTCATTTTTCTTCAACAACCTTCGTTGTATGAATATGTCCTTTGAAAAATTCCATGTACGCCGACAAGTACTTAGTATTTTGCCTCTACAGCTGGAATAACGCCTCCGTAGACAAGATTTCTTCCTTCAAAAGCTACATTTACGCCTTCCAGAACTCTGCATTTCCCTTCAACAGTGGGATTTACGCCTGAGTAGTCTAAATCTGTCTTTTCGAGAGCGACATTTCCTATGCCTTCGACATCTCCACATTTTTCTTTAAAAGCTTCATTTACGCTATCGAGAATTCTGCACTTTCCTTCAACAGCTAAACTTATGCATGATTCACAGAATGTTTGTTATTTATCTTGCATTGTCTTGTTTTTGTTTATGTAATGTCTAATCAAAGTTTCTTTTGCAGGTTTAAAGATAAGCACTTAAATTTGGTTAGGCATTTAGTGTTTTTGGTTATGTTTTTAAACTGAACACATTCTTGTGTGCATTACATCGCAAGCGTTCTTAAACACATCGCTGAAATCAATGTACTCTCCTTTCAAGCATATTGAGTTTTGCTGTTCAGTGCACCGATTGGTCTTTAATGCCGATGGAACTGATGGCTTGTTTAAAAATATCGAACAAAAATCATTCTTATTTACAGTGTACCAGTATTTACAACTTATCACATAAATATCGACTGTGAACGAGTGCATTTTCTTTGATGAATTTATATTGGAATTGTGAGTTTGTTACCTTTGCAATCCATTATTGAGCCCAACTGAAATTAGTGTTCATACCCTACAAATGCTCCACATTGCCTCCCCAGTTTAGACATGTGATGAGAAAGAACAAATTTTTTTTCCAAATAATTTTTCTGGTAATAAGCTCCACCTTCTCTCACAAGCAGCTCATTAGCAAACCGTTAAGTCTAAATCCACCTTCGGTGGTCCTCTCGCACTGGAGCAAAAGTGAAGAAGAGTGGACGTTGCCATGTAGATTCATAGCTAGTTTAGCAATACCGCAGAGTCAAGCTTTGGAGTATTTCTTTGTATGGATCAGAGACATGGACTTGGAGGAAAATAGAGAAGAAATATTTGGAAAATTCTTAAATGTGGTGCTGGAGACGGATAAAAAAGATAAAGTGGACGGACATGATGACAAGCGAAGAGGTTCTGAGTAGAGTGGGTGAGAAGAAGTCAATCCTATACACAAGCAAACTGGTTTGGGCACATTCTAAGAAGAAACTGTATATTGCATGACATCATAGAAGGAAGGCTGGAAGGAACAACTAGACTCGGAAGAAGAAGAATTCAGCTACTGGACAATTTAAAAGAAAAGCGGAAATATTGAATGCTGAAGGAGGAAGCAGAGGATAGAAAGCTTTGGAAAACAAAATTCGTGTACCAAGTTTGAAAACCTGCCGAAAGGCAGAATACTTACTATTACTGCTACTACTTCTTCGAATTGGATCTTGTGGCCAGTGTCACAAAGTGCTGGGCCACTGTAGACTTATCTGGGTAATACAGCCTCATGCCTCTGTGGTGTCACCGCTGTCTCGAGAATTACACTGCCTGTCCTATGCTTTATTTTAACATGGAGTTTAGAGAATTGCTCAATTGCCTAATTTCTCCAGTAGAGGCGACACAGTTCACACCCAGATTGCAGCAATCACCTCCACCTATACAACCGCTGTCTCAAGAATACACGAGTAATAGAGTCTAGTTATAGAAGGCATTGCTCTATACATTACCGTACATTGCTTCTATGCGTTTGCTGCGTCAAAATAAGCATTAAACAGACACAGATACTTGTGTTATTTGTTTAGAACATAATATTATTCCAGTATATGACACTTACCTTGAAATGGAATTTTGGAGCAATAATTAAAATAAATATGAATTAATTATACGTATTGATAGTAAATTTTATAATTATTATTTTACAACATTTTATTCATAGCAATTAGTACCGGTACCTAGAATAATACAAGTTTAAACATTCGGTTTATGCTATATTACGAGACAGCACTACATAATCAACAATGTTGTAGCAAAAAACAAGAAGCAATCTGGGTGTGAAAGGTGCTGCCATCTGTAATGTCGCCAAGTACGCAAAATTAGCCGTATAGGACAGGCAGTGTATACACGAGTAATACAGTTTAGAAGGCAGTGGTGGTGTTCATTGCATCTTTTCCCTGCAGTGCAGGCCATCTGCCCAATGTAAACATCTCCACATTCACATGGAGATTTGATAGATGCCGGGTGTTCCAAGGCTCAGTGAATCCTTCAAGGGAGGATATTTGCTGTATTTTTGGAGGGAACAGATGGACGGTTTTCATGTTGTGCTTTCCCAGAAGCCTGGATATTTTATTGGAGATGGGAGGAAAGAAAGGAATTAGGCTTAGCACGTTGTGGGTTCAGTGGTTTGCAGTTGAGTTCCAGCGGTCTTTCTGAGGGCCCATTGGGTGTTTTTCTGGCTCTAAGATTACTGGCAGAAGGTGATTTTCAGGTGATTCATTTCTGATAGCAAGCTGATGTAATCAGTTACTGCTCTGGCTCTATGGATGAGAGTTCTGAGTACAGCCATTTCATAACTACGGGTGGGACATTCTAGCAAATTACAAAAACTATTTTTGTTTATTACATATCTTAAATAATAAACTAGAATTGGTTCTTCACATTCTGTAAAATTTACAATGCCTTCTCCTCCACACTACATGCAAAGCATTATTTAAAATTTATTTTAAATATTTTAAATTTGTTTTTCAAAATCTATTACGGGTGGGACATAATTTGGACACTGATTTTAATGATGTAAAACAAAAGTTTATTTGCTGTTCTGCTATTACTGTTAGGGTCTTAATGTTGTTATTAATGAAGGTATGAGGGATTAAATACAAATTATAAACTGTTTCCAGGTTGTCAGAACATTTATTTAACTCATCAATATTAATTTAACAAAACTATCACCATTACGGATGGGACAAAAAGTCATTGTTTGTTATTTTACACAGTAATTAACCACACATATTTTTTGAAGTTAATCTTATACCAAATTGTACCTTAAGATGTATATTTTCTCAAATAAAAAAGAATATAGCTGATTCTTCTTGACTACTTGGTATTAAGGAGTGTTTAAATCATACTAAAAATGGCAAAAAAAAAGTAACTCAACGCAATAAATAAGTAAATCGACAGATTTTGCACATGAAACCACTTCAGATACACCTAAGTCCTTAAAATTCAGAGAAACTGAGGTTTTAATCTTATTTTTGACCACCCAATTACAATAATTTTATAACTCCTCTCTTTGAGGGAAGAATTCCCATATTTTATGAAATGGCTGAGTATTCCTCATTCTGTGCCTTTTGGGATCTAGTGATAAGGAAGGGCGGATCCATTTCCTCCCCCATGGATCTGCCCCTGGTGATAAGGAAGGAGTCATGATGCAAATAATACACAACATTGCCATTTATTTATTTCAATGTTTCAATGTTAATTTTATTCATGTTTCAACAGAGCGACTGCTTTGGTTTCTGTGGGTATACATTACAGATCTTTCATCGAGAGTAGTACTGTAACAATTTATGTTTATTTTCCTCATACCAACATGCAGAAACAAATCTGTTCATATAACAAAGAAGATAACCTTATTTGGTACGGTAGCTTTATTTCTATTGAGACTTATAGGTATAAGTGTTGATGATATCCTGTAAGGCTGGTTTGACATTTGGGTGCATTTTCCTGTTGGGAAAGCAATTGCAATTTGAGGTTATAATGGAATTTTTATAAAACTAGTTCGTTTTGAGCTGAGTGAGATCTAAACTTCCAACAACTTTTATTCTCTATTGTTAAGCCTACGCCATACATATAAATAGAACTGACTTGTCTATAACAAGAAGTAACTCTATAAAGCTGGCCGATATTAAATCTATGCAGCTAGGCTCTATGACTTTTTTAATATTCTCTAAGTATTTACTTGCAATATATCATGATACGGGCAGTGTTTTTGTTGAACGTTCATCTTCACTCTGAGTGTTCTTCTGATAGCATTATAGACATCATGAGAAATCAGCACATGATATTCTCTAGACTAGAGTAAGAAAAGTCATATTCCTTTATAATTCTTCTCTTTGTTTTTCATATGTTAATGGGCTGTTGTGTGTATATGGTCAGAATTATTATTTGGTATGGATTTTGCCATTCAATTCATTAAAACTCATTTCAAAAACTCAATTGCAATTAGTAAAGGAGAGTACTTAAAAAAAAAATTAGAACTTCATAACTTAGTAAAATGTACCTCCATGTAAAAAGGAGGTGAATGCTTTTAAAACTAACACATTCTTGCTAGAATATATCGTGAGCATTTCTAAACACATCTCTGAAATCAACTCGTTTCGATGTTCGAAAGCGTGCATTGGTCAGGTAGCTTACGGTTTGAATCAGTAGTATGGAAATTGTTCTTATTATTGGTAGCATAGATTTACACTGCTCACCACTACTCATCGCATAAACATTCACTTAAAAATCAGCACACTTTCTTCAATGAGTTTAAGAGTTTCTAAATTTATGCTCACACAATGTAAAGTTTCAAGATATTTATAACAAATTATTGCAAAGGTAGTGTTCCTTGTGTTAAATCTGGTCTAGATCAGTTCCAGTATAAGGAAGTTATAAAAGTGAAAGTACAAGAACTACTCTCGCTCAGCTCAATAAAATATTTAGGAACAAAAACCCTCTCATTGCTTAAGTAAATCGCAGATTACCTTCAACTTATTTTAGAGCTGCCTTGCGCCTCATCTAACTTCTAGCTGATAAAAGTTCCTATCTCTCTCACAGTCTAATGAATTTTCTGATTAGATTCATTCTGAAATAGAAACAGCAATTGCTGCTCCTTGATTGGTTACTAGCTCAAACGTTCTGCCTCACTGATAACAAAGTTGCCATTTTCAGGAATTTGGATGCTGATCAGTGAGTATGTAACAAATCTTCGTTAAGCTCCAGGAGCATTTCCACTCTAACATGCTTTGAATAGATATGAGAGTGATTTTCAAGAAATTATGTCCAACAATTATTATTAAATTCTAAATTGACAATTTTTTATGTCTAATTCCTTTTAAAAATAATTATTTTAAAGTGAAAAATGCATCAATCAATTATTTTTGTCGAGACATAACTCTGTATTAAAAGTCTTGGCAAGTAATTTTGAGATGTTACAAAAACATCCTATATTTTTAGTTTCCTATATTTCATTAATCAAAAGGTGCATTTTTTAAAATCTTTTTATATTCTGATCAATATCAGTCTGGTTAGAAAACCTACTAAACAAGAGAGATAGTGATTGGAGCCAATTCAGTTGTAATTGAGGTCATGGAACATAATATGTTAAAGGTATTCTGCTAAAATTTAGCGTAGAAGTGAATATTTCCTTAATTAACTTAGACTAAACAATATTTGCTTAATTGTAATACAATTTAACAATAAAATTACAAATTCACAATCGTACATGAGTAAAATGGAAACATAAATTGAAGAGTACGTGTATCTGAATACGTTGCCTTTGCATTTCCAACAGATAGGTTCTGGTACTCTGGCATGCGGTGGATCAAATGCTTGCTGAAGCAATGTGTAGATAAACAAACATAACATATTCAGTGACGGTCTACACAGGTCTTAAAAGACAACATACACCATTAAGCAATGCAAAGTACGATAGATTTTAAAAATATTTTCTCACTATCAGGAACTGCTCTACAATGAAGTTTTTGTACGACTAATATTAGACAAGTCCAATGTGATGAAAATATTGTAAAGGAATTGTCATGAAAAACCGAGTCATTAGGAAGCTTACTGCGCCAAGGAATTCAGATGGCCTAGATGGCATTAATAAAAAAGACCACTGTTGACTAGTAATTTAGCCTGGATTTGATAAAGTGCTACGTTTGAAGCATTGCTATATATGGACATGGCCACTAAGAAAACCAGAAAAGAAGTACCTAAAAAGTTTCGAAATGTCGTGCTAAAGAAGAATGGAAAAAATAAAATCGATGTACAAAGTGAAAAATGAAGAAGTCGTGAGAAGAATGAACGATAAGAGATCAATCGTGAACATAATTCTTCATAGGAAAGCAAACTGGGTAAGTCACATTTTAAGAAGAAACTCTCTAAATAATGATTTTACAGAACTGAAGCGGAAAATACATTCTTAAAAGGAAAAATTAACGAAAAATTGCAATTCTTAATGGTGTATGGCTCCTTTAAATACAGCATCTATGTAGTATTTGTATATGTGTATAAGATCTGCAACTAAGCAGTCAAAATCTTCAAACAGCTTACAGATCTTCACATGATGTGATATAAACACCACACGTGATAGAAATCATAGAACCCAAACAACTTGGCAACAACACTACTGACCAGTACGTGCATGCTCACTCCTCGACATGCACTGCATCGTGTTCACTTCTTCAGACAAATGAAAGCAGACTGACGTTGTGAAAGTAATATCCAACCACACTTGAGCCTTTGCCGTTTTGCTTTGGTTCACCGCACGCCACAGCTTGCTACTAATATTCCTAATATTTCATTCACAGCAAGGTCGCTTATATTAACGTAACTAACAACAATATATTAACAACAACTGTTTAAACAAACAGGCTCCCTATGATACAACTGCTTTTTTCATTTTTATTTTTATCTGGAACTAATACAATTTCACCCTGCACATGTAAAATATTTTGGATCTTGTGATGGGTACATACAGCTGATCATTCACACTGTAAATATCCTTCATAGTTTATGCCTAAAAGCAGAAGATTAACTTTTGCAACATTGCAACATTTGCAATATAGTCACAAATAATGGTGTGAGGTTAATTTAAGATGATTAATCAAGTTATATCTGTAGCCCTTAATGTAATTGGAAAAACAGACTTCATCCTCTGGGTAATGGGCCAAGTGCTGTGTTTCTATTTAGGCAGATAGGAAGTTTAGGGGCTTATGGTTAGCATACTGATTCCCAAGGCCATTATTGATCGTTTCTGAGACCGGAACTGCTACTTCTTTACCAAATAGCTCTGAGTTGGTGTCTCAAGACTGAAAATTACTGAATCTAAATATATCTAATCAATTAAGTGAATTAAAATTAATCAGACATGGTCACTGCTTAATTTGAGATTTTTTACTACCTAGGTACAACACAGACTTAAAATTAAAAACACATTTTATAATCTTCTTCCTTAAATAAATTAAAGGTTGTTTTCCAAATTCCTCACATTTTTCTTCTATCAGAAAGTGTGCCAATCCCGTAACAAGTTACAAAACACCTGGCATTGGTAAATATTTGGAAAAAACTACACAAAACAAGGATTATTCAGGTACTTTTATTTATGTCAGAGCTCATGTAAACTGGAGAAACTTCGGGGGGATTTCTGAGTAGTCAGTCAGTCTGGTTTATGTTCCTATTTGTTTAAAAAATCCTTAAGTCACTTCGGGCATGACATTGAGTACCGATCCTACATTGAATTTCCTCCAGTTTTACTCTAATTTAAGCCCTAAAATTATAATTTAATTTTACAAGTTCCCCCAGTCAAGGGTTCCCAAACGACAAATTATAAACAGTCGTAGAAATATTTTTCTACAATATACTAATATGAAAAGATATATGAATACAATATATTACATACCAAATAATTTTTATCTTAAAATTTCCACCGATCATCTAATTGCAGCAACTGTGATGATGTAAAGCAGCTCTCTGTCCAGTTCATAAGAAACTCAAAACTGACGCATTTTTTCGGGACTATTCCTCTCGCCCCTATCATTAGGCCAATGCCCGAGATCTCATTAAAGCCATATGCATTTTTGTAGTATGGATGGTAGGCTCATAAATGACTTTCTTATCTGCGATGTATTTCAATATAATAATTTGCTAGTAGCCTTGAAGTACAATTTTTGTATTCATACTTGGTGTACTGGTTGAATGGATACTGTTAACTATTAGCTTATATCAATTTGAATCGAACATGAAGCATTCACAGTTTTTAGCCACCTCTGCTACTTCCATCTCCCTTTAACACTGTTTGAGAAATCCCAACTTACTCAACTAAACAACTATTTCTGATGCTATCATTCAAACTCTTTGCTTTAGACATAAACCATGTAAGGCTTTTTTTAATTGGGTAAAAACAAGTAAATATATAAGTCAGCAGAGATTGACCACTCCGGAATCAGTTCCTTTATATCTTTCTATCAGCACGTTTTCACACCTCTGCCATTGCTCTTAAAGTTGAAATCTTTCTTGTTGTGGGGGTGCAATGTTATATACCAGATTACCAATCATAACAAGTATATTTGAACTTGAAGAAAGGATGCTTTCAATTTATATCCTGTAAAGAGAAATGAAGGAACTGATTTTGATGTAGCTAACCTCACTTTATTGATTCCTTGGTCACTTTTAAGTTTTTTCTCGTAAAAACAGTATGTGTTTGATATACCTATGATAACTAGCATTCGTGCCACTCACAAACAATAGAATAACATATTTATGCATCGTTGTTGATAATTACTAGTATCAAGACTTCTGTTCTGATTTTGAAATAACATCAATAAAAATTTAGAAATCTTGATAGCAGCTAAACAATTTTGAAAACAATACTTCAAAAATATTTATATCCAAAGTTTAGTTTAGTTGTAATACCATTTCAAAATCAGTTGTAGACATTACAATCTCTGTGAATGATCAAAAACTTGTTAGTTATTAACATTTTTAAACATTTTTACTTCTGTTGTTATTGTAAAAAAAACACACATAAACTTCCAAGTAAGGACAGCTACCTTAGAATATGTTTCAAGAGTTGTTACTCCCATCCTCAGCTGATCTCGATTGCTGGATGCTTTGTAGTCCCTCTAGTCTTCTTCGGGAATTTTTAAATTCAGCAAAAGACAATCTGATCAGATAGATATACTGTATTTACTGTATACTTTGAGACTTAAAATCATAAAAAGAAAAAGTGTTTGTTGGTGAAGGCAATGCGCATCAATGGTAGGATATTTTATTTTATTTTGGATATTTTATTTGTTATTTTATCTTAATATTTTGTTAAACAACAATGGATTTGTGAATACAAATGAATAAAGATTGATATAACGGTTCAAGAAGGAGAGATCAGGACAATAGATTCCTCTGCATGGAACTCCGCTGCTTGGTGTTGAGCTTGAATGTCGACAAACGATAAATGTAACAAAGTTGATCATTACAGCCAGTGGCCCATGGGGCTCTAGCCCACCCAATAATTTGTTGTATATTATTATAATTTATTATTTGTTGCTATTACTAAAAATCCTGTTTCTTTCTGTGAAGCAGGAAAGAGGCTATTGTTAACTTATATAGTTCGAAATCACTCACAATCATTTGAAATAGCCGAATTCATTCAAGTTTTTTGTCTGTCAACGCAGTTTTACTGACAAAGAAGATGATGATACGATGCTTGTGATGAATTTATTTGGAGAACTCCAGTCAGGAGAAATACATTTTGCAACAGTCGGTGCTACATAATTTTATTTTGGAAGTTGCCTAAAACCGAAAATTAAAAAAAAATAAGTGTATGCAATATTATAAACTTTAAACAAAAATTAACCAGGCTACACATAACTTGCTTGGTGGTTGAGTTGTAAAATGTGATTGTTATTACAAACACTGAAATCGTTTCTTGCCTAGTTCTATATTTATCTGTAGTCACATCAATATTACATTATAAAACCATTTCAAAAACCTTAACTGGGGTGGGAGTGTGAAAATTTTAAAATCTTTGAGCCCACTCAATGTTCTTCAAAAGTTGGCACCATTGATTACAGCAATGCATTGTTATGTAGTTAACTACAGAACGGGTTGGCATTTGAATCTTATGCACCATCAAATGTACCATAATGTGCACCTCAGTTTTGAATGTACAAATGGACAGAAACGTTGCACATTAGATTTGAGTTAAAACCAGTAGATATTTTATTCATCCATCCAGTAAATGAGGGCCTATTAAGCTTTCAGTTGTTGAGATCAGCTGAGGATGAGAGTAACATCTCTTGAAACATGTTCCAAGCTAGTTTTCCTTAAGGGAAGTTTTTTGTGTGTTTTTTTAACAATAATATATTCTGACTTCATTGTGTTATCCCAGTATCAGTTATCTATTTAATGTTGTAATGTTGATTTGCAGAGAGTATGTAATGTCAATGATAAAGACATGTGACACATATGAAGTCATTCTCTCCTTGAAACCCGATAACGATATAGAACGTATGTACAAACAAGTACCGAAAGTGTAATTGGTTTCTGAATAACAACAATACATGTGTATATACTCAATCTTACTAAAATGTAACGGCAGTCCAACAATATTTAACTGTTTTAAAAATTCTACTTTTATTTTTTCAATATGAAACAACACATTTTGGACAAAAATTAACAGGTATTTACAATATAGTCATTCAATATACAGGAATAAATTTGAAAAAGAGGGAATTGTGGATATATATCATGGGCTTGACTATCACAATAATTTGATTTCCTTGTTGGAGGAAATGTTTTCAGTCTACTATTATTTGGAACACACATGCAAACTTTTAATGAGAAATGGTTAAGGCTTGATACAGGGGAAGAACTGAATGCTGCACTTTGAGCACTTGCTCTTGTTAATTATATTCATGACCCTTTATTCCACTATTACACTGGTTTTTGTTTCAAGTAGTAGTTTACAAACCTTCTCATATATCAGGGCGAGAAATTTACAGTCGTCAGATCACCATTAGTGACCAGAATTCAGAAGCGAACATTCAATTTTGAAAAACGTCTATCTTATTTATAATTATTGTTTTAGTTTCCACAACAAAAATCAATTTTAATGTGATACTGCCAATAGCATTCATTTTTGACATGAATATTTCTAGTACTTGGAAGTATTCAGGAATATTTGGAAGTAACCGATATAATTCGAATTTGCCACGCAGCTTTCATTGGTATTAGTTCCCTGTGTTTCAGCCAATTGTTACTCTAGTAAGGAACAATGTAGTTTATGTCTGTCTGTCTGTTAAAATACTTTCAAATTATTTACTTTGTTTTAATAAAAAAACTCCGTGGCACTACACCTCTGAAGGGACAAGGCTGCATCATCTTCCATAGGCAGATGGCAGGACTGGGGGCATGTGGTCAGCATGCCAACACCCACAGTCATTAATGGTGGTTTCCATGACTTCTCTATCAAGTAGCTCCTCAATTTTAATCACAAGGCAGAGTGCACCCCGTCCCAGACCTCCCTACCTCAGAAAAATCCGAGGAGGTACCGAGGATCGAACCCGGGCTGACGGACAGCATTGCTAACCACAAGACCATGCCAGTGGTCAGTTTGTTTTAATAGTTTGTTAAATACAGTTGGTGGCAAGTCAAAAAACATTTAATCCTTTTTAATTAAGAGATATATATCAATTAAAGTATGTTGTTTTTAATTTATATACACAATAAATTGTGCTGTAATGTCTTATATTTAATTCATCATTCCCAAGAATAACGGCAAAGGTTTGGCTACTACCTTCAGACTTGAAATTTCTTTTCCTTCTAAGCATGGTTAGAATTTGAAGAATCTGTTTTTAAATAAACAAAGCACCACTATGCTAAGGTGACCACTAAAACTATAAAATGTATACTAATATAAAACTCTAATGTTTTATAAATTTTATAATATCTCTATTTCCTTGAGCCCCAGTACAATGAAATTTTATATGCCTTATGTTTAAAACATGCTTTTCAACCTGAAATAAAAATTATTCTCATGGTACATTAATAGTTTTTTGAGTTTTCAAAATTTTCAGTGTTAGTTTGTAACGAACTGCTTTTAAAAATTTGTTCGCAAGTTTTTCACATGAAAAATTAAGTTTTTTCCTTGTGACCATGCTGTAACTGTTTTAAACTTTTTTCTTGACTTTTATCGATTTAGAGTTCATTGAGGAAAAAATCGTAGATGAGATAAATTACTACTTGGAAGTCGCATGACTAATGAAATTTTCAAATGGAATTAATTTGTATGAGATCTTGAATTACTTTGTATCACGTTTCACATAATTAAGTAACTATATATATATATTTTTTTTTTACTCAAAAGTAACTCATAGTGTCAATTTTGTTTTCTGGGACAAAACTGGGGGTAGCAACGAAGAATTGGGGGCGTGTTTCCCTTTCCAGTAATTTAAGGCTTACAAATTTCTGGACAGTTGTATGTGAATATGATTTTGGTAGCAGGGAGAGAGGTAACTTTGAAGGTGTCATGAAATGGGGAGCACAAGACGAAATGCTGTACAAATGTGTCCTGAAGAGGGCTCACATAGTTTAAAGGGGCCCAAATAAGGTCACAGAGAAAAAATGAGAACAACTAGGCCTAAGGAAGGCTCAGTTATGTATGAACATGCACAAAAGCTGGTCATTGTAATTATACCATGGATCTGTCTGAAGAAATAAGAACGCTTGAGTCAGAGGCCAAAAAAATTAGGCTAATTGTCTTTTAGCAAAAAGCTTATGTCATATGGCCAAGAGCTTGCCATTTCTAGGCCCTATACTGTGGCAATGACCCTAGAGGCTTCTGTTTTTCTTTGCATATAGGCCTATTGGAAAAGTAACTTCCTAGAAGAAGACTTAACGACAGAAACTGGTCTTGATGTTTCGTTCCAAAGAAGAAGACATAGGTCTTCGAAAAAGAATGAAAGATTATTGGACCTTGGGCAAAGCAAACCATAGCAGAAATGACATGAAAAGACGTGGCCAAATCTATGTAATAAAATAATAATAATAAATACCGTAATAACAAATACAAAGCAAATTAATGGGCGGACCCAAGGCCCATGGGACCATATAAGTTGGCACCACTGCTGCTAATTGTGATGCAGAATAGAAGCAGGCAAATGGAAACAAATAAAAGAAATTACAGAATATGCATTCATACCTCAGATCTACAAAGAAAGAAGTGTTCCCAACAAATTGAAAAGACATATTCCTCACCAGTAAATTATCATCGATCTGAAGATGTGTCTTTTATATGACACCCAATCACAACAGTGGAATATCTATAAATTGTCTAGTAGTGTGCCATAAAACATTTATCAGTGATCCATACTATGGAAGACACCATTAGGAAGAAATTAAGAAACTTGAGACGAGCAAGTGAAAAAAAAAAAATCCACAAGTGAGATGTCAAATAAAGTGTATTAGAACAAAGAAATCTTGCAAAACACAAGTTAACTGCATTAGCGTTAAAGTTTGTGAAACAGACGATGATGGGCTGATTTGTAAAATACTTTAATTGGAAAAGAATATTACTTTTTTGTAGCAGATTGCTCTTTTACAATTATGTATAGCCGGTACAATTCAAGCACCATAACCAGCATCAACCAGCTCCATCCTCACATATTTTCGTTATAAACAAAGATGCACTTAGTCAATAAATTAAATAAATTACTATGTTAAACTAGTTGACATGAAGCTATATCATTAACAGGAGCGAACAGTTCTCCATTGACTTATCATGGAAAGAACACTGACCTTTATTTTTGTGCTCTTTTCAAAAATAAAAAATTGGGCTCCCTCATGACTTGGCTTATAAGAGGTCATGTGCTTATGTTTAAAATTTGGTGTCAATCGAACAATCCATCTCTGAGAACTCATCTCAGAACCAAACACCTTTTTGATCAGTAAATGTTGACCCTTTAGGTTCCGCTCTGATTAGATGGACTCTCGTTAATATTTTTTTTGGTATATAAAATTTTACATTTGGAGTGCTTTCAGCTGCATTTGGCAGCCATCACCAGAACATTGTACCAGTAGAAAAATGACTAAAAACTACAGCAGGATACACAGACCAAGGAATTGGGAAGAAATCTTCATCCTTAAAAACCAAGAGAAAGCTATTAATTTTGAATGTTTGCCCTCCAATGACTTGATGAAGAAATTCATCCTGCATAAACCAGATGTCACTAGTACAGCAGTGTGCATATCCAGTGCCAATCCCATTGTTCTGACACATTTGGTGGATAGATGGCAATAGTGTGGGCCATTTTTTAGTTAACTAGTGCAACAGGAATAGCAGTTGTTTTGATGCTTGAATTGTAGGGTTAATGGAATAAAGAGGTCATCATATTTACATGTTAAATGGTTTCAATCATTTTCAAATATTTATCATTAGATTTGAACCAAGCGTTTAGTTTTCAATTTTTGATAATTTCCTGAAATGCTTAGGCTAATTTAGAATTACGTTTTACATCCATGCTAAAGACACTTAGACTTTGCATGTGAATATGATATCAAATTCAAATATGACTTCTTGCTATGAATCTTTAACTTCAAAGAGTCGTGTTATTCTAGAAAGAGTTGTATCAAATGTTATATTACAATGTAGACTAAGAAAGTCCTCCAGGCCTCAGAATTGTAGATCCTGAAGTTTTGCCTGTGACTGTGGGAAGCATCTTCTGAGGCGTGACTGGGTGGAAATGGTCTTCAAGACCAACATACCTGATGCAGATGGAACTTTTTATAGTGAAACAGTATATAGTCTTTTTTAAACAAATTAAGTTTAGGCTACATGAAATACTTCAGACTTCACTATTTAACTTACATTTAATTGCACAACATGTTTCTTGAAGATTTGTAAACATCAATTGATGATGTGGACAGATCTCCAAGAAATATGTTTTGCAATTAAAGGTGAAAATGAAGTGTGAGGTATTTCATTCACCCTAAACTTAATTTTTTTTTTTTTTTATAATACTTAAACACTTGACGTTCCAAACCAGGATTACCTTTGGTGATCCGGATGGCCATTTCGCTCATCAACGGTTTGTGAACTGCAGTTCCGAGTAGCAGTTCAGAAACCGCTGATGATGCACTAAAATAGTGCAAAACAGCCATCCGGATCGCCAAAGGCAATCCTAGTTTGCAGTGTCAAGTGTTTAAGTATTAGAAAAACTTTGTTAACACAATTAAGAACGGACACCCATATAAACAGCTATAAACTTAATTTGTTTAAAAAATACCTCTGAAGTTGCTTGCTACAGTTACAGGCAAAAATCGATATCTGAAAACCTGAGACCATAGCCCAAGACTCGCAATTATGTTATATTTAATTGTTTCTAAGTTTATTAAAAATGCAGAAAACACAGAATATCGTTTCTGCTGAACATTGCATGAGAATATTCTTAAGTTTATTACGTTTTATATGTTACGTGTTGAGTTTAACGTAGTACAGATCAGGTCTTCCCCAAGTGTAAAGAGATACAAAACACCACGAGCCCAGAAGAACATAGACCATGTTTCAAAATATAGAACAGGATTAGAAATGAAAGCGTCGGGTGGCATAAAGACGTGTGCAGATCATTAGTATGCTAAATAGAGTTTTAACGTTATTCTAACTTAGAAGTCTAAAAATGTAAAATGTAAGCTGGTGTACATCGTTAATGAGTGTTGTATAAAGAATTACATACATACATACCGAGTGAGAGATTAAAATAGCCTACAGGTCATCATAAAGAATCTCTCTTTGTTAAAATTGAATACAGTACGAGAATACATTCTAACTGTGTGGTGTTAGGTAATGGTGATAATTGCACTGGATGATGTAACCAATCAATAGAAATACCTTTAACATGGAAATCCTAAAATTGGTCTCTTTAACAGTAACAGTACAAATTCACAGCGTGAGATACCATTGACTCTGGACATTAAAGTGAAACACTTAAACCTAAATAAATAAATCTAAAAGTTTGCTTGGTTGCTAATTTCTTGAACCACATTTGAAGAGCTTATTTGCAAAGTGACTTTTCTCCACAAAATCAGCACGTTCAGGAATTCAAAGTATCTCACAGCAATTTTAATCTATATATGTCCTGTGATTAGGAGTGACATAATTCAGGAGTGAAAATCAGGATGCAATTCGTCAAATCTATAGTCAATTTTTATACCATATTTTGATACCATACTAATATTTTGTTATTACATTAATGAGATTTTACAGTTTCGATTCGATGCCTTCTTTCAGATCAAAATACTGAACTAGGGCGGAAAATATTTTTAAAAAATGTATGGCTAATTAATGACTCAGAGATTGCTCTATGAGTATTAGCTCACACCCTTACTCTATTTCTATACATCATTGTAACCCTCCCTCTTTGGGGCGTAGGGCCTCCGAGTGGAGGGTTTGGTACCTACTCTAATTTTGGCATGCTTATTTCCCAAGCGAGAAGAGGGACAGGTGATAAGCCCATCGCCTCACAACCCTTGCAGGAAATTAAGGAATTATTGGACGTGAAAGGGCTGAGGAATTTTGTACAATGACTCTAATTTAGGCGTGGAGTTCTTTAGCAAGCTGTAAATTTATGACATGGGACCCCAGCTTTAAGTTCCTCCTGGAGGAATCTGCCCAAGACTTTTATGTCCTGAAAAATCCATCGACCACAGCCAGGATTGAATCCACGACCTTCAAATCTAGAGGCAGGAACACTAAACTAAACTAAAACCATGGCGCTACATCCCTGAAGGGACAAGGCCTACCTTATTAAAACAGTAATAACATTTTAATCTATTAACTAACAACTTTCAATTTCACTCTAGCTGTGTTTGTTACTTTTGATTTAAAGATGTTATTTTTTTAAGTTTGTACATCATCTTATTTGCCTACAATATTAGACTACCTAATCCTCTGTGCTACTTTTTGCTCATTATGCGACCAGTGGCGCTTGGAGTTTTCTTTAAATGCAGGCAATAAATATTTTATGTCAGACTCTACATACCTGCTTTTGTACTGTAACGAAGTTTTCTTTTGCAAAGCTGTAACATATCAATTTGTACTGCACATACAACGTATGATTGTGTACACTGAGTGGTAATAGTAAAGACACATAGTGAAATGTGTTCCCTTTTGTTTCGGAATAAGATATGTGTGAGATATGCAAGTGCATAAATAAAAGTTTAAACATTTATTATACCGGGGTATTTAATAACATTATCTTAGCTTGATTCCTCATCATTGTAGTCTAATCCTGTGTATTTTGTGATCTTTTGTAATATTGAAGCCTATCATAAAAAGATAACTTCGGTTAAGTGCATAGCGTTTAACTAATCTATACAATATGGCATAACAGTTCAGAAATAAAGTGGGGCTTGAAAGGGCCGAGTAATTTAGTCCAGAGGCTCTAATCTAGGCTTGGAGTTCTTTAGCTTCCCGTAAATCTACAACATTAGCTCCCTAGTCTCTCCTGGAAGACTCTAAATTCAGAATTTTTAGTAATTGGAGATAAGTCACATTGGAAACATGCCCTTCATTTAGGCATAATATGCAGCTCTTGTTGGAAAGTGCAAATAGTACAATAAGCAAAATGGACTTATCTTGTTTAACCATATAAAACGTGACGTAATGAACTTGAATGCTGCATTAAAACTAAGAAATACAGAAGACACATTTTTCATAAATCTTCATTAAAACTTTAACTGTCTTATAAGACACTGTATAGTGCTATACGATAATCTAGAATTCTACTGTACCTCAATCTAGATACTTCAAAAGTACTGTAAATATTCAAGGGATCTCTCTGGATATAATAGTAATAATAATAATAATAATAATAATTAGAGAGAGCAGACGAGGTATCGTTTTGAGGGATTGCGAGTTAACAGCGGTATGGTTATTGATGATGTCAGAGGAACTGGGGACGGGCTGCGTCGGTACACTCACTGTAACGACTAGTGAGGAGACTTAATTTAGCTACTCTTCCTGTTATTGTGTGCCAAACTACTGGTAAGATATTATGCCGAAAGCATCAAAGGTGCGGCATTTGCAACTGCAGTCGTTTATAATAGATTTTGGATTAGAGCTCTTTTCTACTGATGGTGAAAACCTTATATAAAATGCAATCGTGAAACATTTCATTCTGCAAGGACTATACTGGTCCCGCCTGCCTTTGTTTTGTCTTCACTGTTCAAAAACCAGTTCTGTAGAGCACTTGCTGCATGCATCTACAGGTAAATGTGCAGTAAACTTCAGTCTATAGGTACCCCAAATGCTCTGTCTGGTAATAATATTATTATTAGTGTTATTACTACTATATGTAACAATAAATAGGCTTTGGTAATGATTTGGTTCAGTTTCTACAGTCTCATTTTTACTCGAACAAGAAACCATAACTGTGCACGACTGGTATACACAAGGACACGATTGTTTTGATAGTCTACTTTTCCTTAAAAGTTGTTGAGGAATCACATTAAATGTTGGTTACATCCAAGTTAAAGGTCAACAAGATTTTTATTTTTGTTTTTTGTATTTTTTTTTGCAGGATAAGTCTGGAGAATGACTTTTGTAGAGAGCGAGGGAACTTGCGGTAGCTAGAGCTACCATGCTTTGTTGCCAAATAGGGTTTAATTAATGACTGATTAGAAAGATATTAAAGAAAGATTTGTACAGAATGTACATGAGAAAGGAATTCAGTGACACAAAGTTCAGAAAATAATGCTCTAGTTTTTTAGTAAAATGAAAAGGTTAAGAAACGTAACTCAAATACATGTATAGCGTTAATTTTGGAAATAGTTTAGCTTAAATTCATTACTAGACAGTTAATATTAAAACTGAAATTTGGTTTTGTTTACACCAAATCTGGATTTCAAAATTGTTTGTGGTAATATTGTTTGTGGCACACACAACACAAATGACACATAGAAAGTAGTATTCATCCAGAGATTGGTCCATGGTCATATCGATTCACCCAAATTCCAAGCTGTTATAGCAATGTACATAGACAAAGCTGCTAGAAACATTCTACAATCTACACATCTGCTAGCGACATCTAGTGGATTACATTAACATTAACATAATATGTGAAAGTGAAGATAACAGGTTTTTTTCCCCTTCTTGTTCTAGAGCTTATTATTATTATTATGTTACATTTCGCTAAATTCACATAGTTATTTAACAAAATAAATGCATTATGTTTGTATGCATTTTATATGTGTTGAAATGCACTACAAGTATTATTATTATTAGTATTTCCATGTGTGAGTATATATTATGTATAAATACATTATGATTATAGAATGTTGAAAGTATATATGAGTAACAAAAACATAATACCGTCTAATCAGGGTGACCAGACGTCCTGGGACAGTTTCAGTTTAGAGTACAGTGTCCCGTGAAAGTTTTCAACGAATGGTTACTTTTTCTAGAAAAAACTTTTCTTGTGATGCCTTGTTTTTTCGCCAGATAGCAACTCTATGTCAAAAAAAGTGTGTCGATATTGTCTTTCAAGATACTCAATTGCAGCCTTTGATGTTTTAACGATAATATGTTACTGCCACGGATTAAGCTGGAATCTCGTCAGAAGTTTTATGAGAATATTATACTTAAGAACATTCAAGACTGAAACGAAAGGAAACTTTCTGTTGGATAGGAATATTCCAGCTATGTCCACATCAATATCTCAAAATTACTGAACGTATGTTGTATATTCCTAGAACAACTGCTTCTGTCAAGTGCATCTTCAGATTTATAATTATGTACTGGACTAAAGAAAAGAGTCATCTTACTGTAGAACCGTTAAATGCTGTCCTAAAGTCAAGACACACTTTACCCAGTCGTGTTCAGAATATTATGACTATCTCATGAAAAATCAGAGCAAATTCTTAGTTCTCAAAAGTTCAAAAAAAGAGTAGGCCTACCGGTAATTTACTTTGAGTAATTAATATTCAAGTGCGTTATTATTATTGAAATTGTATTAATTTGAATGGTTTATTTCCAAAGAATGATACGATGATTGGAATATTGTGTTTTCCGGTAAGGTTTCCCAGTTTTTCAGGTTTGTGCCCCAATTTATTTATATTAGAATCTGGTCACCCCTCTGTTCACAGGAAAAAAAGAAGTCAGACATTTAATTGTCACAATCTTACATGTTTATAAGTGTATGAGAAAGTGTTAATTCATTGCTTTCACCTTTTCCATTATCTCGAACTTTCTGTTTTAACATTTACCGACACACTAAGCTAGAATATACACATTACCAATTCTGTATTTAGTTAAACTTCCCCTCAATCCACAGCTTATGACGTAATTACTCAGAATCATGACGGCTTTCGAAAACAAGAACACTTTTTTAATTCAGTCATACGTCTCATGGGATATGCTACATTAATTGACAAAGAAGAATATTTAAAACATTACATTCTTCTATGTTATAATTAAACACAAAAAAATATAGAATTTTAAAATGTGTATGTTTAATCGTTAAAAAAATATTTAAATTTATTACTCTATCTGTTATGTAGAAAAAGCATATTCCAAGCAAATCTAAAGTGGCATATGCCGTAGATCTTGAAAGGTTACCGTAGATAGGTAATGCTCGTAAGAATAAAAATTATCTATAGATACCACTGGCATAGAAATTGTCATTTTAACTTATGAATGTATCGTTATCGGATCCTTCCTTCAGTATACTTGATTCTACACCTTTTCAACCTCAATTTCGGAAAAAGTAATTTCAATTTCGGAATAAGTAATTCCAATTTCGGAAAAAGTAATTTCAATTTCGGAAAAGGTAATTTCAAATTCGGAAAAAGTAACTTCAATTTCGGAAATACGAGGGCTATGAAGAGGGTATAGTAAAGTTGGTACCACGCTAGGACAAATGACTCAATCGGAGTGAGATTATGTAGAGAAGTAGCTGGAAGGTGTACCTAAATGTTCCAAATAAAACAGTTTGGA
The DNA here is from genome assembly GCA_964059195.1 of Ectobius pallidus. Taxonomy (NCBI): domain Eukaryota; kingdom Metazoa; phylum Arthropoda; class Insecta; order Blattodea; family Ectobiidae; genus Ectobius; species Ectobius pallidus. Next base: position 168,734,682 of record CAXKWD010000007.1, read on the forward strand.
TTTTCACTGTAGTTTTCATTTTATGCCCCATCGAATGTTTAAAAAAATAGCCCTCGTATTTCCGAAATTGAAGTTACTTTTTCCGAAATTGAGATTACTTTTTCCGAAATTGAGATTACTTTTTCCGAAATTGAAATTACTTTTTCCGAATTTGAAATTACTTTTTCCGAAATTGAAATTACTTTTTCCGAAATTGAGGTTGAAATGGTGTAGATCACTCCATCAGAGTGCATGTATTTGTTTGTTTAATGATTGTGTAAGTGCTACTTAGGCCTGTAACCATCGCTGGTGTTTCATAACAAATGTCGTGCGGGAGTTCTTTCGCATGCCTGAAAATCTGCAGACATGGGACTGTTACATTTACACACATAAATGCTATTGACTAGGCCAGGTTTGAACCCATGAACTTGGAAACCGAAAGCCAGGGCCTTCTAGGCTGATTAGACAGGAAAACACAAGAAAGAAAGTCAATATTATTGAAATCAATTCTTGTATAGTAGCAGTAGTTCAATCAGGTCACAAGCGACCCCTGGTGATCCCTTAAGGGGATATTCTAAGTGGATTTGTTTCCGGGGTGTGCCAGTCCCCTACCTAACAATTAAACCTAAAGACAACACAAACACCCATTTCTGAACCCAGGAAAGGGATTTTTCACTACTGAAAAATCCTCAACCCGGCCAGGAATCGAACCCGGACCGCCAGGATGGAAGGCAGGCATGCTACCAACTCATCCATGGCAGCAAATACTGGCAGTTTATTCTGAAAATATGACCAGAAAAAAATAAAGATATAGGCTACTGTCTAGAAAAACATTGCCTCTTTGAACTCTCTGAAGCCTTAGGCCATTATTGATGAAGCAAAGTATGAGAGGTTCCTGGATTTCATCTTAACAGCGAGTAATGCCATCGGTAAGAAAACATCCTATTCTAGCCTCTAGAGACGTTTTCTTTGTATCAAATTTAAGTATTTCATTATTCAAGTTTATTTATAGAAGTGTAAAAGCCATAGGAGTTTACGTTTTGTCTACATTATCATATTCATTACCTATCTAAGGTTAAGATTCCTTTCATATTTACCTCATTATCAAAGAATATGTGATTTAAAATCCTCTGTGAACCAAGGGGAACGTGTTATGTCAAGTTAGAGTAAAGACTGAAGAAACAGATTTTAAACGCCGACATCAGTATTTCAAAATATAAATCAAACACATTTTAACTTTGTATATTTCCAGTTTGTAGAAACCGGTGTTGTTTGTATGATGATGTCATGTTTGTATTTCCAAACAGTGATGTGAGGTAAATAAAATAGAGTAGGCTATGATATTACACTGATCATAAAGTTTCTTAGACCAAGAGACAAGCAATATGCAAAGTGAGCGTGACACAATAATAAATATCACACACAACTTAAACTAACAATCATTACACCAATAGCATCACGACATGAACATGGGAGGGAGCTGTCGAGCAAGGAGGAAGAGGAAGAATATGCAGAGGTTAGGTTTCAAACTCAGATTTTCACCGGAGAAGAAATTCAGTCATTTTAGTAGAAAGTGTACGAAATTTATCAAAATGGTTGCATTGTATCATGCAGCCCATTCATTCTTTCACACTGTTGCTTGGCCAAATGAAGTGAGACACAGCAGAAGACATGTGCAATACAAATTTAGTTTACTTTCCTGAGAGAAAGAAGCAAGTTGTTGTAAAGCATTTTTTATAACGAGGAAACCTTCCAAAAACTTTCCTGTTGAAACCCCATCTCAAAATTTGTACATGGGTAGGTACAGTGAAATAAAGAGTACTGTACAATATTTTTTCGGTCTTCAATTTGTCTTTTTCTCTTAGCTGATAAATCATGAAGATGTGCAGTTCAGTTCTGAATTGTTTGGCATAAAAATATAATTTTTATTTAAAAAAATGGCGCATTCTGGAATTCCTCAAGGATCAAACTTAGGCCCATTACTTCTAAGTTTCATAATGATTTACCAAATGTAGTGAACAACTCCAATATTTTATTATTTGCTGATGATTTGCACAACAAAAAACTTTAATAAATTAACCATTTAGCAGGAAAATTCCAAACAAATTTTAAGCATAATGCATACTAGAATCTTTAAAACAGTAATTTTTTTATCTCCAAAATGTCTTTTAGCTGATATGTTATTTAGTTGCGCAGTTAAATTCTGTGTTATTTGGTATAAAAATCTAATTTTTAAAAATAAAATTACATATAATAATTGTTCATGAGCAACGACTTTATATATTTGTTTTCTGTGCATACGGATCATGTGACTTAGGGCTCGAAACATGACCAAGGTTCCTCAAGTACTACTTGAAGGGACAGTTTACACTTAACCTTTTTACGGATACTGACATATATGCCCCAATGCAAAAATCTGCATAGACGCAGAAATATAATTTTTGCACATAATGCTTTATGTTAAAATATGAGGATTTTTATCCATATTTTATTCATGGAAACCAGCTATTACATTGACCCATATACTAATTTATGAAGGGGTGTTTCAACCTGTTCATGTAGGTCAACCTCTCTTTACTGGGTCCTATAAGTTCCAGGTTAGTGGCAGTATAAACTTGCTTCATATCCTCTTACAGACTCACTTCATTGTAATAGCAGTCGTCACGATGGTCTTCATTCTGTACCAGTATTATGGCAACAAACATTATATCTCAATTAAAACGTAACACTTATAAAAAACAGGAAAGAATGTATGTAATATACTCTACTGAAAGATAAGTAACACTGACACTAACACAGAACTACAAACATGGAAAGGAATTTGGATGATTGAAACCGTCCATGGCAGGTTTTGGAGTTTATTTATTTATTTTTTATAAAATTATGATGGATTTTAAAAGATGGGAATTGATTGCTACAACCTACAGAGTATTACGTATATTTCACTTAAAAAGTTCAATTTACTCCAATACTGGTACCAGGAAGAAATTAATACACTTAAAACAAATGTAATTTATTATCTGAATTGACTTTTACACACTTTACTTCACTAACCAATATTTTGGTAGGACATGTTTCAGGGACTTTTGTCCTTATCTTCAGCTATATTGTCAATTGCTGAATCTTTCTTAGGAAGATTCTGGAAGATTCTGATGCACACCTGGTGGATTTTTTATGAACTTATTGATTAAATTATCCTCTTCTGATATATCAAAATTCTCTAATGAGCTTTCATATTTTTTTAATGTAAGTTTTTCCAGTGACTTTAATAATTTTGCTTCCTTAGAGCTTTCCCAATTTTCTCATTTTCCCATACATGAAATGTGATTTGAGAAACATGAAGTACAATCACAGACATGGATTTGCAAATTTGGGGAAATGGAGAAGGAAGTTTTAAGGAAGCAAAGTTGCTAAAATCATTTGGGGGAAAATCTGGAAGTTCAGGAGAAAATCTTGGAAGCTCGTTTATGAATTTTTATATACAGTGCAATCAGTTATGCTTTCCCTATGGTGTAGGTTTCCCTGTGAGCGGGCTCCACTTGATTGCTGCATGCTGGAGGGAATGCAAGCCATTGGCTTATCGCAGTTGTAGCACAGCAGTTCTCATTGCGTCATGTTCAACAGAATACATAAAGTTAGTGTCTTTATTTATGATTCTCAAAATGAACTATAGATAATCCCTCTCTCGACAGGTTGCGACCCTGTAAGGCCCGGGCGGCTTGGGTGGCTTAAATCCTAAAAGGGAGAGGTAAAACTACGATAAAGAAAGAAAAAAAGAAAATGAACTACAGCAAATGATGAATAATTTTCCAAAGAGATGCCAAAAATTTGTGGAGAATGAAGGCAGGCAGTTTTGACACTCATTTCATAATTTGGTAAGGAATGAGCCCCTTAAATTTGATTCTTATTGTTGTATGGCTGGTTTTTTTATTGTTTTACCCTCCTGCTAATCACCGAGACTCAGTAACTGTCTAACCAGTGACATGCTTGCCAAAAGAAAAACATTGTGGCAGGAAGAAAAACTGATTGTACTGTACCAGAAGAGGAAAATTTGATTAAGAAGCTGATAAAAAGTCCATGCATGCTCTACCAAAATGTAAAAGAAGCAGTAAAGAGTGTAGATAAGATATAGCAAAATGTTTTAGACCTGATACTGCTCTGATAGCTGCTGATAGCCTGGATGAGTCTATTTATCTAAATATTGTCGTTTGAAGGTGTGACGTCCATTAAGACTGATGAAGAAATAAGCCAACACACTTTAAACTACAAATATTATGATAAGAGACTCATCCAGGCTTTTGAGTATCTATTTGAACGGTGTCAGGTCTAAAGAAATTCACTGCAACTCAGATAGTAAATTAAATTTATTATAATCGTTCCATAATATCAATATTTCTAATAAAACTTTAAAATATAATTATGATGTGTGGGTTTTTGGTATGTACAGAAGGAACGGCTGTTGCCAAACTAATATAAGAAATCTGGGACATCTACTTATATTTAAACAGTCATAAAACTTCATATTACTGCTGGTGTGTTATACACCATCATAAAAACATGTGATGCTTAAAGATCACATGATCACACTTTCACTCAGAGTTCGTCTTACACAATTTGAAAGAGTGCATTTAACTGTGAACACATTTTTTTTGTAGCTCTTTTCTTTATAAAACTTCACAGATCAAAATTCATAATTGAAAAATGTTGTTCCTTTTTTATAACATCATATCTGTTAAACATACTTGAGCTCATTTTTTTAATACTACCATTCTTATTATCAATATTTTGCAACCTAAAGTATAAGGAGGTACAAATATCTTGAGTTGTCAAAATTTACAAAGTTTTTCTACATTATATTTGTGGTATTTCTATTTTTCTTCTTCTTCCTTGACTTCAGCTCTAACATACAATTTGACATGCATTCTGAATTCTCTCAACGCTACAAAAAACTAACAATATGGCAACATGGTTATTTATATTATTTATTTATACATTAGTAACTGTGTCTTATTTAACCTTTAATATTATTTATTATTGTAGTTGTTGCTACTATATATATCGCAGTCTCTTGTCAAATTAACTTCATTTGTTTTACAAAAATCATGCTGTCGTTATGTTTCGACAATGTTAGTTGCTAACAATGATCTCACTGCAGAACACACTTGCTCTCAATTGTAGTCTTGAGCTCAGTCACCTGAGTCTCTATCGAGTTCTTCAATTCTGGAAAAGAAATTACCCACGATAATTAAAGCTGCTAGTAAACCACAGCAGATCCTGCCTTTGACCGGAATTGCAAACCGCTAAAGCCAGGTTTCTGTCTAGTGAAAGCAGTTCTACATTGTAGGATCTGAGGTTTTCCTGGCGCAGAAGCTGAGTGAAGTTTTCTCAGGCAGTCAGCCAGGTGTTTGCATCAATTAAACCCAACGTTTCGGAGGCCAACGCTGCCTCCATCTTCAAAGGCATCACTTCAATGCTGCCTCCATCTTCAAAGGCGTTGAAATGACGCCTTTGAAGATGGAGGCAGCGTTGGCCTCCGAAACGTCGGGTTTAATTGATGCAAACACCTGGCTTGCTGCCCGAGAAAACTTCACCCAGTTCTACATTCATAACAAAAAAAAAGTAGAAGCAATTGTTAACATAATTTGTTTATACTTGATCGTTATCCAATGCTCCATCCAAAATGTTTCAGCACTAAACCAATAAAAAATATATGCACTGCACAAGACGTACCAAGAATATGTATCGTATTTCATATTGCTCCCATTGTTGGAGCTTAGGGCCTCCAAGTGGAAGTAACTGTTGCCTATTTGAATTTTGTTATGCTTATTTCCAAATAGAGGGCAGAGTGACAGGTGGTAAGCCCATCACCTCACAAACCTCCCAGAAACTAAGTTATTACTTGGATGTGAAAGAGCCAAGGAATTTAGTCCAGAGGCTCTAATTTAGGCTTGGAGTTCTTTTATGTGTCGTACATCTACGACATGGACCCACAGCTTAAAGTCCTTCCTGTAGGATTGGCTGCCCAGGATTTTTACATCCTGAAAAATCCATCGGCTGTGGCCGGGATTGATCCTGCGACCTTCGGATCTAGAGGTGGGCACGCTATCTCTAGACCACCGTTTAAACATAGGAGTCTCACAAAATGCACCTCATAGTATGTGTTACAGACTTGTCAGTTATTGGGTTAACATTGAAATTGTGTAAAAACGACAAACACTAAATAATGTATTCTACTCTACCTATAACTCTGTAGAGGCTACAAACTATGAGTAATGAGTAATATATTAGCCTTAGACATTACAAATGTATGGCACATAATATAAAGTAATTGAAGAGTAAGATTACAAACAATACAAGTACATCAAGTTTGACTTTGATCTAGCTTCTATTTAACACTTCGAAATATTCTTCTACTCTGTATGCACTTATTTCTATTAGTATTCTTTTGACTTCTCGCTTGAAATGAAGTATTTTGAGTTTTCTCACGTGTACAGGCAGTGTGTTGTAGAACTTTTTGCCCATTTCATTGAAGCTGTTGAGGGTGGTGCTATAGTTGCATTGCATATTGTACACTACTGTATACACAATGCACAATGTGACAACTCTGTGATTAATATACCTGAATTGGACCTAAAACTCACAGATCTAATTATAATATTAGATTAGATTAGATTTATTTCATCCCTAAGATCAATACAAGACTGACATTGGACACATCATTTAACGTACATACTAAGCTGTAAAGTGAAAAGAATAGCTTACAGTACATCTGACAGTAAAAATACAATAAGATATAAGTTTATATTGAAATGTATTGTTCGTAACAAGAATATTTAAAATAATAATTCACATTACTGCCTTGTGCTCTATTTACTGTGGGTTAAGGAACTCATCAATAGAATAATGCTCTTTCTATAAGAAAATTTAAAAGTTTTTTCCTAAATCTATTTAATTCGTTTATTGATTTTATATCTATTGGAAATTTATTGTATAGTTTTATCTCTTTATGATTTGGACTCTTTTCAAAAACAGCTAATCTATGTTTTGTTAATCTGCAATCATTTTTTTTTCTTGTGAGAGGCAATGGCAAATCTCCGCGGTATCATCCTTGCCTGAATCACCTCGGACGAGTCGTGGTCATCACCCCATGGCTTCGTCCCGGGTCTGGACCTGCCTTCGGGCAGAACACTCATCATCATCATCATTATGACTGTGAATATCAATGTTTTGTTACTGATAATTTGTTTTCATTAATCGAAAGATGATCAGGCTGGGAAATGTAAGTAATCTTAAATTCTTAGACTAGCCTAACTGTGTCTTTGCTTTTCATTTTGGTCATAATTGCACTGCTTTTTTATGTAATGTGAATATTTTATTTGTAAAATAATAATTAAAACGAAGTAATATACACAGTGGAGCACATGAATAACTGAACTAGTTAAATATTATATTAACACTTAATGCTTCACTTACATCGCTGTTTATGAGCAGGACATGTTTCGGGATTCTTAGCAGCCGAAGATGGGATAAGAATCCCGAAACATATCCTGCTCATAAACAGCGACGTAAGTGAAGCATTAAGTGTTAATATAATATTTAACTAGTTCAGTTATTTTATTTGTAGTTTCTATTGATGAAGCACCCCACATAAAATATAAAATATAATATAACATATGACATAATATAATGTACAATTATTAATTGCATGGGTTATTTAGCCACTCAGAAATAAACAACAATTAGTACCAATCATATTAATAATATTTATTGCTCCATATATTGCTTTGCTTACATTAAAATTAGATTACACAAATGAACAATCACAATTTAGACAACCTCATTACAGAAATTGACATAAATGAAACGTGTCTCATTTTTTTTAGCATTGTTTTGTTTTTCGCAGTTTAGCTGCTCTTCATTAGCATTTAGACGTCTTTTTCTTACTCATGCTGCATTAGCCTGTTTTCGTTTGGAATTTTGCTTTCAATTGATTGTAGTCTGTTTTGATTAATTTTCACTTCTCCATATTTTCACTTTAAACTTACTCACGTTTTGGTTCTTCTTTCAGTCAAGTTACTTACCTTATGCTTTTATTCTTACTTCACCTACAATTTTATTGCCAACACCACTTCCTGCTCCTCTCTCTCTCTCTCTCTCTCTCTCTCTCTCTCTCTCTCTCTCTCTCTCTCTCTCTCTCTCTCTCGCTCTCTCTTTCTTTCTTTCTTTCTTTCAACGTCCTTCTTAGGTTTTTTTTTTTTATAATGATCGATTTATTTCAGCGATGCTCTTATTATCCACTTTCTTCTCGCAACCAACGAAGGCCACCTCTAATTAATTTCACAACTGAATATTGTCTTGTTAATAGGTGGCATTGCATACGTGTGGAAACATAAGTCCACATATTATATTAGATGTCTTAGGGAAGTAATGAGGGTTTGTCTTTTGTTTGGAGAATTGATGACATGAGAGATGAGATCACAATGTATTAGTGTAAGATCAGATGTGTTTTCCTCAAATTTGTTTGATTTACGAGTATCAGGATCTATGTCGAAGGATGTAGAATTATAATATGTGATCGTAGGCTTCTGTGGCCCAAGACCGGTCAATCAGTGAGAAATAGATTAAGACAACATATAAGAGCAATGAAGGCGCTCCAAACAGAGAAGTCGACGGTAGTTGAACATTCTGAGGACACGAAACATGCCATTGACTTCAAAAAAACCAAGAATCTGATTACGGTCACATACAGGACTCCAGGAAAATAAGGGAGACCATAGAGATCATCAAGCATCCGAAGAACATCAATCAGAATGAGGACCAGAAGTTATCAAGGTTATGGACCTAATATCTGAGTCCAACTGAAAATAATTGTCCCTGAAAAGGACCGCTTTTTTTCTGCCGTGTGATGGCAATCACAACAGAGCATTAAATAGTGAGATTTGATTGACTGGCAAAGAAATACATACTGTCCCTATATATACAGAAGACGTTTTGTAGCGATCTGCAGTAGCCTTGAAAAAGATCACGGTAAGATGATCAAAACGTCATTAGATATCTTAAATATTACACGGTAGATACCACGGAAGCCAAGAAGATTGGTGTAGAGTTATGTCTGAAGGTGATCTGCTCTTCTATATAGTTGTTTCCTAGGATTTTATGGGTACTTGAGTGTAGAATGATGATTTCTTGTGAGATGTTGGAGGGGTTTTTCCGTAAAGAACTGGTATGATAGGATCATGTAAATATTGTTGGTCTGGTTTTTGTGTTTAGCAGTTTTGAGTTTTCACTGAAGTTACTGGAAGTGTATTTTTTATTGATTGCTTTTTGGGGCTTTTCTGGGAGAAGGTACCTTGAAATTGGTCAAAACACCAATTTTTATTTTATTGCTTAATTTCATAGTTTGAAGGGTGCTTTATGGAAATATAAATGTATTTTGAACCACAAGCCTTTAAATAGGCTCATGACAGCTTATATGGTGGATTATTTGTAGGCTGATAATCTACTTATATCTTATATTATAGCCTATTTTGTTCTATTCTGTGATATATGTAGGTCTACTTGCATATTCACCCTTATGTAACTCAAGACAAATTACAGAAGCATTTTTGCCTAAAATATTCTAATCTATATATATGTAAGAGGCTTTGTCCTGACTGACTGACTGACTTAACTAATGACTGACATAGAATCAATGTAGAGCCTACACTATAATAGGTAGAGACTTGAAATTTTGACAGTAACTTCGCTTCATAATGTAAGTGCTCACTAAGATAGGATTTTGAAAAATTTTCATTTTAATTGCCAAAAATAAAATGTGTTTGAGAATACTTAATCCCTTTTTACACAGAATTGTCAAATCCAAATCACAGTTCATATGACAAAAGTGTATTGTTGCCAGTTGTCTCAGATGGGTTTGGAACTAAATGATTAGGGACTTTGACAAATTAGAGAAGCTGTTGATATAATTCATTGCTGTAAATAAATATTGAAGATGAAATCCACGAAAATAATGAACAATGTGATGCAGTCACATAACTTTCTCTACCTTGGACATAGAGAATACTGTACGAGATATGGTAATATGTATATTATTATATCCCAGGTTTTTGGGGAGGGAAGTATAAAAGTGATAATGAATTACTTTTTAATTTCATCCTTGAAACAGTTGCATGGCAACATGAGAGTGAGAAATAAAATATTCCGATAAGACAATACAATTTTATGTTACCGGAATTTATGTTTCTTCTTATTTGAACTCCTACAAACTTGGTGTGTAGAAGCGATGGGATACAAAATTCTACATCCTCTATGAGCCATAAAAAGCTATATCAAGCGTTTTCTGAGGGAATAGTTTGAGTGTGATAAGTCGTTCTTCTTCATTTCAAATTTTTAATACTAGAATTTGAAAATCGAAAGTCCTTCATAAGTTAATTTCGAATTACAAAATACAAAACCCGGGCGACGCCAGGCCTTTTAAGCTAGTATGTTATATTGTGGTATAGCCTACCATTATGTGGTCACAAAGACAGAGGACTTAGTCCCTTTGTGCATGACATGCTAGGGGTTGCAGTCTCATTACATCATCCAGTGAAGGGTTCTTTTCTACTTTAAGGAGACTTAAATCCTATTAAAGGAGCACAATGTCAAGTGTTCTGGCTCTCTTGTTAGTTCATCCAGATATAAAAGTCAATACAGAAAAAGTGTTGGATGTTTTGCAAATGCCTGTCGGTGCCTTCTTTTAGTGATGTGTTTAATATGTTGATTCATTTCTCAAATGTGTTATGCAGTCCTAATGGATTAAAACAAAAAAACAGTGAAATGCACAGGAGAATGCAGGATGGATTTAGAGCTTATTCCTTCAGTAGAAGCAAACAAAAAATTCCAATGCCATATTTGTCCCATTTGTTCTCATAAAAAGATCTGTATATTTTAACCATGCTTTACACCAGGGGTGCTCAAACGGTCGATCGCGATCGACAAGTCGATCGCGAGTGCTTTTTGAGTAGATCTCGAGAAGAAAAAAAATTTTAATAAGTAGGTAGGTAACTAATAAAATAACACTGCTTGCGGCAAAAGGTGGCTTTATCAAAGGAACGCGCGGCACTTGTCAAAGAAAAGCCGCGTTGTTTCTAGACTAGACAGTGGAGTCTAGTCTAGAAACAACGAGAGACAGTACAGTCTAGTTTCGGGCGGCGCGTTTGACGGGAACATTCGAGACTTTCGTTCACGCCGATATAAATGTTGCGCCTGCAGGAATTGGAGTCATTCTGAATTGTAACTTGATGGCGATACTACGTCGATAAGTACAAAGTTTATTATTAAATAGTGGAAAATGAGTGCAGTGAAGAAATCTAAAACGTATCATTTTAATAAGGATTGGGAGGAAGAATTTTTCTTTTGTATGGTGAAGGATAAGTGCATTTGTGTTATTTGTCGTGCGTCAGTTGCAATACCTAAGCGTGGTAACTTAGAGAGGCATCATAAAACGGTTCATAAAAACTATGAAAAGGATTTTCCGCCACAGAGTGAATTAAGAAAACTAAAGGTACGTGATTTGATATCTTGTTTGAAAAAAGAACAATCCATGTTCACAAGACCAGTCAAACAATCAAAAGCTGCTACGATCGCGTCATTTAAAATATCTCATATATTGGCGAAACACAAGAAACCATTCGAAGATGGATCGGTGGTGAAGGAAGCATTTATTGAAGCGGGTGAGACTTTATTTGGAGATTTTAAAAATAAAACAGAAATCATGTCTGCTATTAGAGAACTTCAGTTATCTCGTCCGACTGTCACAAGGCGTATTGAAGTCATGAGCCAGGACATCGCAGATAAACTAAAACATGATATCATGGAATGTACATACTTTTCTTTACAGTTCGACGAATCCACCGATATGACAGACACTGCCCAGCTGTGTATTTTTATTCGGATGGTATTCAATGACATGTTGGCTAAGGAAGAATTTTTGACAATCATACCTCTGAAGGGGAAGACCCGTGGCGAAGATATATTTGACGTTTTCTTCAATTTTGTAAAAAACTACGAGCTACCAATATATAAATTAGTGTGCATTACAACCGATGGAGCACCAGCAATGACTGGAAACAAAAACGGTTTTGTGGCATTGTGTCGAGCTAATGAAGAATTCCCTTCATTTTTTTCATTCCATTGCATTATACATCAACAAGTTTTGTGTTCAAAAGTTTTAAACACGGAGGAAATTATGGGCATTGCGACAAAAATTGTGAATTCCATCCGTGCACGTAGCTTGCAACGGCGGCTCTTTCAGTTGCAGTTGGAAGATAGGGAGTCAGCTGAACACACTGATTTAGTTCTTCACACGGACGTCAGGTGGTTGAGTCGCGGAAAATTCCTAGAAAGGTTTCAAGAATTATTGCCCGAAATAACAGCTTTTCTAGACGAAAGAGGTGATGACACTCAGATTTTGAAAAACGAAAAATGGCTAAATGATTTGGCATTTTTGACTGACATCACAATGCACTTAAACACCGTTAACTTGGAGCTTCAAGGTAAAGGAAAAACTATTATTGAGATGATTAGCGCAGTAAACGCATTCAAAAGTAAATTGCAACTTATGATAGATCAACTGAAAAGAAAGGATCTGAAACATTTTCCGTCTTTGAAAGCAAGGATTCCTCAGTTGAATTATGATACGTATGAGGCTGAATTATCAAATATTTTGGGACAATTCGAAATGCGTTTTCATGATTGCAGTAAATTGGAAAATATAGCATCATTTATGAGTTATCCTTTTTCATGTAAAAACATTGAGGAATTAGCTACTGAAATAGCCAGTCAGTTTAATATGAACTCATGTTCTGTTGAAAATGAGTTGGTGCAGATTATATCAGATATACATCTCAAAGCTACAGCATCTGATACAAATTTCTGGTGTTTTATATCTGAAGATAAATATCCGAATGTAAGGCAAATCGCCCTTCAACTGACGGCATTTTTTGGGTCAACTTACTTGTGCGAGTCTGCATTTTCTGAAATGAAGATAATTAAGTCAAAATATCGCAATCGACTAACTGACGATCATATGTCATCATGCTTGCGATTAGCACTCAGTGGTTACGTACCATCTTATGAAAAGTATGCTGAGGACATGCAGTGCCACGCTTCAACATCCAAAGCCACTCCTTAGTTAAGTTTAACACCATATGTAACTCTTTTGTTTTGTAACAACCAATAAACTCGCAATTTTGAATAACTATGAGTTTTTTCATTGATATTGTACAGAAGAACCTAACTAAACCTAACCCAAACCTTGACTAAAATAATGTACCTATACTGCGCAGAAAGCTAATATCTATATATGCTACGGTACGCCCTACCTAGGTACAGTGGTATTCATCAGACGTGGCAGTCCAAGCATGGATGCTCAGTAGATGCAGACGAGTCCAACAAACATTCGTACTGCATGGAGGGGTGTATGGGTTAGTTGTGTCGTTGCTTTCAGAGCGGTAACATCGTATAATGCAGTGAAGAAACAAGAGACCTTGTTACAATCGCTTCTCCTCTCCCGGAAGTGCAGCTCAACTTCTTACCCCTCCCCATGATTCCTCCTACATGCGTCACCCCTCTCACGCGCATCTGACTGCCACCTCTGATGAATATCACTGTAGGTAGGGTGTATCGTGTATGTACGACAACCCTGCATCACACACACTTGCAGTCTCTCAGAGTCGATCGTAAGTAGTCTAAAAATATTGAGGTAGATCGCCAGCAGTTCAAGTTTGAGCACCCCTGCTTTACACTGTAAGAATTATCCATACTATTTTAATTTTTTTCATATCATCAGAGGCAAGAATAAGGAATTAATTTTTACTTTGTAATTTTTTGATGAAGTTAACAGTTTTATTTTTATTTTTTGTTTTATTTTTTGTATTTATTTATTTTTGAACTAAACACAAAGATTAGTGGCTAGTGCTAACCCACCGAAACCTCATTTTAGATAATACATTTTTAAAGTTTGCTCAAATCTGATAATTTTATTAAGTGCCAGAATGGTACTTTATGAGATTGTATGGGGGACAGGAAATGTCTGTCCGTCTATCTGTCTGTGAGTCTGTACCCATGATAACTCAAATACACTTTATCGGATTTTCATGAAATTTGTTATACGCATTTATAACGTCCATGGAAAGACGCATATTGATATTGGACCAAATCGGTTGACCGGTCCCGGAGTAATGCCCAATTTAGTGCCTATTTTATAGTAATATATTAGAGAAAATGCAAATCAGTTCTCATGACAACATGTTGTTTCACAGTGTTCATATTATGGCTTTGGAAGTTGCAATACAGTTAGCTTTGACAAATAACACTACCACATATTCCTCACATATGCATATCAAACTAGACTTTTGTTCTTCCGTAACCCTCCCTTAATGAATTGATCTCAGAAACCGATTACAAAAATAACTTATTTTCTGCATATCATAATTGCAATTATCACTGATTAAACAAAAGCATTCTGGCACTTTGTTACATCAGTTTACCTGATTTTATTTTTTGGTACATATTGTGTTACTAACAAGACTTATTGACAGAATTAGTCTCTGCTCAGAAACATTGAAATAAATAGTGACTAAGAAAAAAAATATAAATAGTGCAACATTCTCAACTTTTATAAAAAGAGGGTTAGCACTATCTTCCCCCAACCCCTTCAATTCTCCTCTACGTTTGGAGCCCTTCTACTCAGTGGCGTATGGAAGGGGGAGTCCAGGTGTCCGGACCTCCCCCAAAATCAAAACTTGAAATTCTATTGAAGTTATTTAATCTCTATTTTGTCAAATATTTAAGTGTTTTACTTAATAATAAAATAATGAACTTTTAAATGTAGGCCTATTATTTCAACTGTTCCGTGTGTTATTTCAATTTTCTTATAAATAGTAATAACTAATAAGTATTATAACTTAGGTAACAATTTCTTGTTTAAGTTGGTTTGTCTTAGAATAAGGGAAACAAATTCGCGAACTAGTTTTTAGTGCTAAATTAGCGTAAAATATGTTTATTAGTTCAATATTTAAAAAATTTCGGGAGGTGGTCCCCCGTGCCCTCCTTTCCCCCCAAACCCCCTGGCACTTTCGACCCTTCCGAAATTATTTTCTGGCTACGCTACCTCTTCTACCCCTTGGGCCCTCCGCGTTGCGGGGGTGTAAGTTCCGCCACTGAGTACAGCCAAAGAAACTAGGGATGGGTCGATACCAGATTTTCTCGATACTCGATACCGATACATGATTTTTCCCCTCGATACTCGATACTTCGATACTCGATACCGTCAACATTTCCAGTTTCAATAAATAGATACTTTAAAAATTAAAAGTTGAGAGAACTGTGTGATACCAACTAAATTAATTAAGTGTGCATATTTAATGAGGCAAAAATTTAATATCATCAGTAGCCTATAATTATTTTTAAACTCTACATTAAAACTAAAATTAGTTTTTTAAACAGTCCACTTACAAGTTTTTGTTAAAAAATACTAGCATTCTCACTTAATTGCAGAATTACAAAAGTATCGAAAAGTATCGAGCGAGTTTTCTGAAGTATCATTCGATGCCGATACCATGCAAGTATCGAGAGTATCGAGGTATCGAAAGTATCGAGGACCCATCCCTAAAAGAAACTCATCTTTCTGATCCTGGGATTGTTAATTTTCATCGTTTCAGTCTCGATTCTTTGTGGACCCCACAGGTTGGGGACCACTGCTCTATGGAGTATAAAGTGGACGTTTCAAAATGATGCACTAACATATAGGCATTTGGGAATATCGGATTAATGTAGCGTGTATGCTGTGTAGAACGAAACGATTGGATGCATGAGTGCCTCTCTTCCTGAACACGTGATATTGATCGCCTAAATAATACATTCAGCAGTCACTGTGTGTCAGTGGCGGAGGGAGAGGGATGCAATCAGAAAATCTAAAAATATCAGTCTGACTTAAAGATTCAGTAGTTCAGTAGTAAAAGAATCTCCGCGCCGGTGCACGTATTTCCCATCACTCCTCTGTAGATCCCGGTAGAAATTCAGAGAATTGGAACGAATTCTTAGAAAGACACTACTCTCGGAAACTTTATTCTTTTCGATTTTTCTTTCTCTGCTTGTTTAATGACTGCCTTTCTGGACTAATGGTTAGCGTTACTGCTCTGGGTTCGATCCCGGTACCTTCTTGGACATTTCTGAGGTAGGGAGGTCTCGTCTTCTGTCCAGAAATTTAAAAATAAAGATTTATAAGACAATTATCCTGCCGGTTTTATAATATGGATTGAGACATGGTCGCGTATTCACAATCTGAAAGTGTTCGAAAACAGGGGGCTTAGGAAAATATTTGGGCCTAAGAGAGATGAAAATGGCGACTGGAGAAAATTGCATAACGACGAACTTCATGACCTGTACTCTTCACCGGATATAGTAAGTGTAATTAAATCACGGAGGATGAAATGGGCTGGACATGTTGCGTGCATGGGGGAAGAAAGACATATCTCAAAAGTATTGACTGGGAGACCCGAAGGGAAAAGACCACTTGGAGGACATAGAAGTAGGTGGGAGGACACTATTAGGATAGATTTAAAGGGAAGTAGGATTTGCGAGGGATGGAGTTAGCACAGAATAGGGTTGAATGGCGGGCTCATGTATATAAATTGTTATGTATTATTATTGTATTACCTCGTACCTTTGTATTGTAAATAGAACATGTTCTAACCTATTATACATCATTTTTGTCATACTTCTCCAAATTATGTATTGCTTAAGTAATTGTTTAGTATAAGTTTTTTTTTTTTTTTTTCTATATATTGAACTGAACCACCCCCGAACACAAGCTCTGCTTCTTCGGGTGGTGTATCAACTTTTGTATTTTTCGTGTAATTGGAAAAATAAATTGTAATTGTAATAATAATAATAATAATGTAAGCGCGGCAATGAACCTTCGGGTTCCATAAAACAGATAAAATTCCTTTAGCTTGCTTAGGAATTGTCTATTGCCATTGAGTAAGTAAGTAAGGGTCTGGAACGGGATGCACTCAGCCTCGTGACACAACTGAGGATCAATTGATATAAATAGGGTTCGGATGTTTATGACCTGAAAATGTTGAAAATATGCCCTTAAAATGACTAAATATGTCCCAAAAATCCTTAATATCACCTCATAAAGGAATGTATTTTCTAAACATAAATATTTCAATTTAAAACTTTTAATGACACTAAATTATTACATCACATTCATTCAATCAGATAGTCAATTTTTAACAATTTTACAGTACTAGTACTAGTAAAGAACTTCTAATCTGTTAATGCTTCCAGATGCCACTTGCAAATGTGAACTGAAAATATTTTTAAAACATGTCTATTGGCAGTTGTTAACAACAAGGAGGAAGAGGTAATTGAGTTATTACTTGTTATTGTCCCTTCACATTTCTGTTACAGTAAAACCAAAATATTCGTGACTCTTTCTCGGAAAAAATTTAATTCGACCATTTAGTGCACATGCTGCATAATTGTGCTCTTTTACCGAATTTATAACTCAAATATGACGTTAAATAATAAATATGACCAAGACAATGAAAATGACCAAAATATGACTTTATATTATGCATATAGGATAAAAATATGACATGTCATAAACATCCGAACCCTACCCTTGACTTAAGTCTATCATCAGGAAAGATTCTGACTTAGCAATCGCACGTTTTTCCCGTTGCAGAGAGACTGGAGTCCCCACTGATAGAAAATTCCCTTTTTTATTGCAGAGAGATGGTAGTCCCCGCTGATAGAAAATTCCCTGTTTCACCAATGAATCGAGTTTCGATGGCACTGGCTTTTGTATGCAATGGAAGCTTTTAATATTTAATTTGAGGTTTTCCCTACATGCATAAAACGACAGTACAAAAATTCTGCTGCTCCTGCAATAATGACGATTTGTAGCCGTAGGATATCCAGCGATAAGTTGTTTTACTGTATCTGAAGCGTCTTAATTCCCCCATACTATTCTGCTTTCTAACCTTGAGGACTGGGTTCGATTCTCGGTAGGTGTGGCTTACTTTTTTCATCTGATCCCGAGAGCTGGATTTAAGAGAGGTGAGGCGGTTCAGCTTCTAATCACTAGTCTGTGCACCAAATATACCTGAGTTCAATCCCAAACCTCTCCACAGGGAGAGTGATTTGCTCGTCAGATGGAGACGTTTAAGCTGGCAGTCCCCTTGGTGTCTTTCTACAACAGTAGGCTAATGCCGGCACCGGGTTTCCTCTCCACACTCATATCTTCACACCTTACACTTCTGCCAGTTACACATCATCATGTAATGTGGCCCGCCCAAGTGGCGCATAATTCGAAAATGGGCCACATGCACCAATAAGAATGGGCATTTGGGAGGTCCCAGTTTCAAATCCCGTGGCCGGCCAATTTGACATGGGGTTTTTCATGGTTTCTCCAGTCGTAAAGGCAAATGCCGAATTGGGTATCTACATACCATGAATCATCCTAGCCATTTCATCCTGTATCATATCCATTTAAATTAATATCATTTGAAATTTACTCCATAAAATACATCAATAATAGAAACAATTGACAATCAATAGTTCCATGGCCTACCCTACTGTATAGACACAGATCCCGAACTCCTGAACTCCTAATATGGCCTCGTAGCTAAAAGGAGTATAAACACAGCCACTGCCTTCTTTATTTCTTACAAGCCATGATGTTAAATCTAGCAACATCGCATCGGTAGTCCTATCAGCTATTGATATGCCGTAAATAAAGCAATGAACTCCATCAGAATCATCGCATATTTAAGCGTAAAGTAATCCCAGTCATCGCCTATGGTTTAGAGAACATCTGGACACACCTGAAGAGCAACTGGAGAGCATAGAGAAGGTAAAAACCGTGTACATAATGAGAGATTTATATACACCGTCACCTCTAATTCAGTACACCAGAGAACAGTATTTCATAGAAGATTTTCGTGTTCATCAGCTATTACCATCTACAAACGAATACAAGGGAGAGGTGCGGTATGATATTAGCGTCCTTCAGGAAGAATTGGCTGGTATTAAAGAAGAATTGAAGAGAAAAAGAGTCACTTTTACTGGTATGAACTTTTATCATGCTGCTCACATTAGGCATAATTCATCTCAATGTGGCAGGCGCCAAATCGTAGTACAGTATATGCAATCTCCTATCCTCCCAATAATACTACTAGAAAATCGATTCAGCGTTTTCCTACAGTTTGGTGAAGGTAATGAACGGGATTCAAACCTTAACCTCAAAAGTGCTGGCGAATCAACACAGTTCACCACCGGAGCCAAGGATGAACGAATGAATGACTTTTAGACAGCAAATAACGGAAAGCTGCTTGTTCCCAAGGAATTAGGCAAAGTTATTCTTTTCAGTGGCAGTCGTGGGCGTAGTCTTCCACAAATTGCATGTGACAAGAAGAGAGATATTAGTGTTCTAGGTTACCTATATTAAACCAGGGACAACTAGCTCAGTGGTAGTACAAAATGACCCAGAGAAGTGTAGCAGCTTAATAAAAGATGACTCTGTTGTGGGTCAAATAACAGAGCTCTTAGGCCTAACAGGATAAGTGAGGTTACAACCAATAAATAAGAAAAAACGCGACATCATATCGTACAATGAGGAGACACTGAAAATTACGATTCCTTCAGATATGTGGGAGTCACAGCGCGTTACGTTATTATGCACATCACAAGTATAGGTTGTGTAATATAGGCCTACTGATTTGGCCTAAATAAAGTCAGTATTTGTGATGAAGAAAATTATCTGCATTAAAAACGTATTCAAATGCTTCCCACAGACCGCCACAGATAGGACTACCTCCTTTGTTGCCACATTTCAAGCAGCATGGCTTGTAAGAAATATAGAAGGCAGTGACACAGCTGAATTTTAAACAATAATGGAGAAGAGAAATTTATGACAAAAGACGGTCGGTAAGGAAAATTCGCCTTCAGTTTCGCATCCAGCAGAGTTGGGTAACCGACTGACAGCAAACGTCGGTTAAATAACGCCTATTAACGGTCGTGTATCTCATTTTCCAAACTAATGCCCTGAATTTTATAGTCGTTAGGCCCTGCGTAATGGCTGAAATTAGCCTTTGTCGGTGTACCTGGTCATAGATGACATAGATATTTATGGAGTTGTAGCACCAATATGCGTTTAGTATTGGAATGAAGAGCATATACGATCGGATACTGTGTATAGCCTGGGCTAGGTATCTGCAAATTCAGAAACACCATTTTGTGCTACAGTCAAAGATCTGCATAACGTATTTGTGGGTCCTAGCTGATTGCATCGTTATAAATTTATTAGGGTTATTGTTATATTGAGGGGGTTGTTATATACCACTTAGACGGAAGACGGCATGCAAAATAATTTGTAATCTACAGGATAATTCAAGGAACAGACGGGTAAAGAAGCGAAAAATAATAATGGATCAATGATCACAAATCTAATTCTTAAAAGACCGCTAAACTTCCACAATCTTTCTCTTCTGGAAATTCTAAAAATTATAGGCCTGCCAGTTATCAGGTCTCCAGAAAACAAATGTTGGTGGTTGGGATGGACGTAAATCTGATACTATCAGGGCTAAGTTACTAGTTTGCAATAACAATGAAACATCAAAATATTGTTATAAAAGGGTGTTTTAAAATAGCTTTATCGTTGTAGTGATTGGACTTCAACAATATTAAGATAGGGAATATACCAGGACCAAAGAAAAATATCGCTAAATGCGGATTTATCGTTATACAGAGGTTTGACTGTATTACATACTGTATCTGGAACTTTATAAACTAAAAATCAGTTTTACATGCAGACTGGAGTATATCTTCATTCATTAATGGTATTGCTGCTTCATGAACAGGCTTCACATAGAAATGATTGATACATAGTTCATTTTAACATAGAAGACTAAAATACAAAACCGAACATATTTGTACGTACCTTCATAGACTTCACTCCCTGCGTTTGGATAAATGTTCAGTTTGTATATCAGACATTCGTCTGTACTCTATTACTGAACTCATCATGAGATAACCAATCTCTGTGAAAACTTACCAACTAGTTCATTTTCCAGTCGTTTCTGTAACAGAGTAACAAATAAATATTGTAGGCTACACTAAAATTTTAAAAAATGAGCAAGCAATTTGATAATTACTTAATCTAAAATTCACGTTCATGCTATATTAGGTCTTATTTCATGAAAGTGATTTCGTGATACCCATTTTCTTTAAAACCAATTCCAATGCAACCGCATGTTTCATCTTATTTCTGAAGTTTAAGTTGTTGAAATCCCACATAGAGTTTTGAAAAACGTATGAATCCAGGCATTTCACAATTTCCTCACTTCCCCACTTCATTTTGCAAAGCGCGAACAAGCTAAATACGCGTGAAATATCAAAATTACTATTATAGTTTCGCGAAAAGTTGGAATCAGCCGAAACTGCATAGTGTCGTAACTCATTGTTGCCAGTACATCCGCGCTTGCGCATTCAAGCAAAAAACAGTTGCGAAACTAAACTAGCCTTATGAGTGAGGGGAATCAAGATCATGGTATTCAAAATGAAAAGTTATCTCTAATGGCATGTAAACGTGGAACTTTGATCAATGCATATTCACAGAGAAGTGTCATCTTAGACAAAAATAATGGCGCTGCTCTTGATATTTGAGAGTTTTGATTCACAGGAGGACGCTTCATATCTTCCCTTTGTAACAAAACCTGCCCTTTGATGTAGACAAGTAGGGCGGCTATAATCCTCTCTTCGTGCCTTCTCTTTACCTGTGACAGCTAAGGCATGAGGTTGTTGTCCAGAAGGACGCGAATTAGTTCTATTAGCTGTCTTAGTTTATTTTATTTTTCCTTTACTAAATGGAAACTTTATTTCTAGCCCTTTTGGATGGCTGGACTTCAAGAATAAAACATATAACCTACCTATATTTTTACTTCCTCTGCCCGTACCGTCGAAAGTTAGAGGAAGTAGCTTATTGTTTTCGACCCCCAAATTCGGAGTTGAGTTTTTTACATAAATACGCGTTTTGAGGTCCCTAAATCCAAAAATACTATTTTCGGAAACATGTCTGTGTGTCTGTGAACAGCCAAGCTCCTGAACGGAAAATCGTATGAAGACAAAATGTTGTATTTGGGTCAGATGCCTTCTGAGGATGTGACATGAAGATTGGCGACAACTTTCTCTTATTTTTAAGGGGATTTTACATGAAGAAACCGTCTTTTTCGCGATTTTCTCGAAAACGGCTCAAACGATTTTCTTTAAATTTTGAACAAGGGGCTCTTATACCAAGATCGAAAACAATGAATGTTCCAAGGTTTTTCCAAACTTTACCTTGTCGGTGTTATAGAAGACTTTCCGATCTCCTATCGCAGAATACTGTTTTCAGATAAGTTGTGACGATTTACAGTTGAAGTTAAAATGACATATTCTGTACGATACCTGATATCTTCGCAGCATTGGTGATCCAAACCTTGTAGAACTTGGCAGGGATGAGCTGATTCTTTGAAAAGCATTAAGCTGTTCAACTGTGCAAACGAAACGTCTGTCGTTATTTATTGTTAATGCATGTAAAAATATTTTCATCCCCCCCCCCCAAAAAAAAAACAGAAAATTGACTTTTCGGATGCATAGACTCGTTAAGGATCTGTCAGCCAATAAAATTATGTTTCTTAGCCAAAAGAGATCCTTTCTGTGCGACTTACCAGTCCTCAGATTTTAACACTTTGTATAAAGTCGTAACTTCTTACATAATTCAGAAACTTTATTAAGGAGAAATCTGCTTACCTTATGTGGAATCTTCATGTTTCTTCTTCGCCATCCTTTCTTCTTATTTCAACAAAAAAATTCAAGGCCTCGTGTAAAATCTTGAAGGGAGATTATTCGCCCAACCCTGCGGCTGTGCCCACAAATACCCTTGTATTTCCGTCTCTTTAGCAAGGTAGAATCTGACATGTACATGCTAATGTGTATTACTCACAGAGTTATTACGCCTTGAAATTACACATAATTTCGTCGGATAGAAATTTTACCTGTCAACCTAACGAAACTTACAAACGTTTTCACGTCAAAAGTAATTCGATAACCACTGGAAAAAGTACAAATGTTATTACGGAAACGTCAGCTATCTTTTCCTGTTGGCATGTTTCTCCGAGCCACCTACATAATGAAGCTAAGCTTATCTGTTGTGCTCCATCTCACCCTGATGGCATGTTTCCCCGAGCCACCTATATAGTGAAGCTAAGCATAATCAGATGTGCTCCATCTCACCCTGTTGGTATGTTTCACCGAGCCACCTATATAATGAAGCTAAGCATAAACTGATGTGCTCCATCTCACCCTGTTGGCATGTTTTACCGAGCCACCTACATAATGAAGCTAAGCATATCTGTTGTGCTCCATGCTAGGTTAGGATGGGGTTAAGTGCGGGGTGCGTTGTACTGAACCTGTCTTACTCGTGAACTCGTCCTCTTCCTCAGCCTCGGCCTCTCGTGCCAGTTCTTCAGGTGTTTTCTTCTTTCGCATTAGTGGGTTGGGCTCTTCTTGTTGCTGTTGTTCTTGAATTTCTTCTTTCTTCTTAATATTGTACTGTGAACAAAAATCACATGCCTTCAGTGCCGGACTAATACAGCTTCTACAGTGACAGTCTGATGGCCATGTGCAGCATTTCTGATCAAAATTTGCCCCTGGTAAATTTAACTGCTTGTGAGGGAGTGGACATCTGGAATTGATCAGAGTAAATTCGCAACAACAACAGAACTGGGGGCTTGTTTTCATGTTCTTGGTGGAATAAAAGAAATAATATAGACCTACCTAGAGCCTTAACCTCCTGGAACCCTCTGGGTCTCCATGGCCTGTATAGGGATCACTTTACCTTTACCATCTTTTAACTATAATATAACCAGAATGAAATTTGTCCTACAATCATATTGGCTTTTATAATAACATTTAATTTTATCCGTACCCAAACGGTTCATCCGGTATATTATGCATTATAAATCAATTCCATCACATTTTTTGTACTGTAAAATGTTTCCCTAACCTCAATGTGGGCTGCATGAAGCTTGAATACTACTTCCAAGCGGCTGACTGCACATTGTGGATAGAGCTATCTATTAATTTCCAACCTTTTATCTCATCTCACCTTTTATACATTCAATTTATATTTCTGTAACGTTATAAACAAATGAATCAGACAGAACGGACTAATAAAATCGAAGCTCTCAACAATGCTGGATGCGTTCTGTTTTACCTTTGCTCTCTTTTGGATGCTTTCCTTTGACAAAATCACAAGCAATCACTGAAATAGCACGGGTCAGCGAGGACAGCTGAACGAGATTGAGGCACGATCAATGTATATTGACCGCGGCAATAATTTTACCATCTTCCCAGAACCCTCGGTTATTGTCTTTTTTTTTTATGTACAATAGAGCACATGACCATAAGACATAAATTGACTTTGTTTATTTTGCACTGTCTTGTACGATTTCTTTTCTTAACGTCGAAATCCAAACGTACACCTAGACATGGGCGTAATTTCGGCTTTTTAACTGGGGTGGCAAGGTCTGGGGGGTATGGAATTTTTTAAAATTTGGCGTTAAAATGATGTAGTTTAAGCATTTTTAAAACTTTTTTACATACCATACCAGCATAAATGTTAAGTTTAATAAAGAATAAAGATTGTGCCACGTTTATAAACTGTAATTTTTCACTTGTTTGCAAATAACTGATATTTTTACTGCATACGAGTCCCGACGTTTTTTATTTTACCGACTGTACAGGCAGTTTAAAGCACACTGGCACATTTATTTGAGCAGTACTTTAAAAATAGCATCAGAAACATATTCCTTTCGCCTAGTAACATAACATTTTATGGGATGCTAAATTTTTTACATTAAAATAAAATTAAAATAAATTAAAATAAAGTTTTGTTTTTTTGGCCAAAATGGCTAAACCAACACTTCTGTCATCCCTTAACTCACCAAGAGGAAAGCAAATACAATACAATATGAACTTTGTTCCTCGGCGTAGGAATCTGCTGCAATCTTCGTCAGTAGTGTTCACTCCAAAGAGGTCAATCTGACTCCGTTAGGGAGTCACTATGTTTATAAAATGGACTCCCTACTAGAGTCAATTTGACCCCGGTTGAGTTCTGTATCATGTTGCCAGTTCCGTGGTTGATGCCGTTGTCTTCTTTCTTGAAGTATTTGTAAAATATAAACCCATGGATAGAGACTCCGAAATCCTGAAACATTTTTTTATATGTTGCTAACTAATGATCAGGGCCCGGATTCTGATGACCTAAAATTGTTTGAACAATGACCTATAAAATGAACCTAAATTTTAAAGAAAATGACTTAATAATTATAAAAAAAGACCTTAAACTGATATTTTATTTATAAAAAAATATTAATTTACACACAAAGTTTTAGACTAATTTCTACATAATTGTAAAAACTGTAAATAACTGTAATATTGTGAATGTTCTTTTCTCACGGAAATTTATACTAGCACTGAGGCACTGTCGAGTCAAACTTCGGCATTTTCTTTTGCGATCTGCCGGATTATATTATTGTTTATTGAGGGCAAACAGTAGTTTGCACTCTCAAATCCAAGCAAGTGCCAAAACCATCTAAGAACAATAGTAATATAATACAAAATTTTGGCGTTACTTTGATTCTCATTTCTGAATGAGACATGACAACACTTTTCCTTCTTGCATTGAACAAACAACACTTCAAAGAGAGAACCGCTAGCGATGAAATAAAAGTTAATACACTCAATGTAAATGCATGAAAATGATTAAATAAGGAAGCAAATGACATGAAAATGACAAAATAATGACGTAAAATTGAAATAAATGCCCTAAAAATATAAAATTGCATAAAATGACAAAAAATGACCCAATAAAAATGCATTTCCGTAATCTAGAGGCCATGATTAGGATTCATCTACGAGTTGGCAATGTCTGTGCAGCATCAATAAAAAGATGACATGTCATTAGAATCCGGGCCCTGGTAATGATGAAGGAGTTAACTTGTTAGAAACATGTTTTATGTCACTCTTACTCAAGAATAATAGAAGTTTCCAACATGCTCGAGGGATTTTCCAAAGAGAAGCTCGGCAAGGTTCAGAGTTAGAGCCAAATATTTACCACTGGTTTCTGTTGACGTAGAGAAGTCTTTCTCTTTGTTGAGAGACATTTTGCATTCAAGGAGACAGAAACTGGGATCCAACTCTTTTTTAATGAAATGAAGTGAAAAATGAAACAAACATGTAATCAATTTTGCTTTTATTTTATAAGGGCCGTCCATGAAGTGAGTTTCCCCGGGGCCGTTTGCAGAAACAAAACACAATTTCATAGAAATGTTTATTGCAACAGATACAGCAAGTATTCAGCTATTTTTCAACATATTCGCCACCGGAATTCAGACATTTTTCATTCTTGGGACCAACGTTTGAATACCTGTGTCGTAGAAGTCTGCCGCTTGGGATTTGAACCACTGTGTGACAACCATCTCCGCTTCTCTGTCATTTCTGTAATCTATTGAGATGTAGGAAAAGATGGAAATCACTGGGTAGGCGGTCCAAATTGTAGGATGTAGACTTCAACACCTCCCTGCAAGTCTCCTGCAAAAGTTCGGCTAGGAGATGTTCAAAATCCACTCTACAGCCCGGACCTCGCTCCCAGTGATTTCCATCTTTTCCTACACCTCAAGAAATAAATGACAGACAGGCGGAGATGGTGGTCACACAGTGGTTCAAATCCCAGGCGGTAGAGTTCTACGACACATGTATTCAAACGTTGGTCCCAAGAATGGAAAATGTCCGAATTCCAGTGGCGAATATGTTGAAAAATAGCTGAATACTTGCTGTATTTGTTGCAATTAAAATTTCCATGATATTGCATTTCATTTCTGTAAACGGCCTCAGGGAAACTTACTTTATGGACGGTCCTCATATGACCCCCTTTTTTGGCAAGAATTTTACAATTTTTGTCCCTTTTATATTAAAAAAATTCCCTTTAACTTACAGTCTCTACGTTATTTATTTATAACTAGTTTATTTATAACTAGTAACCCTGTGCCAAGCTTCCGCACAAATCCCTGCCAAGGAAAAGTAGACACTTAACTTAATAATTAAATACCCTCGTATACAGTCCCATACAAAATGCATAACCATACATGGAAACACATCTTTACATTGAACAAAGTTTACAAAACCTAAGTGTATATTATTAACTACCAGAATGGTACTTTATGAGACTGTGTGCGGTACAGGAAAATGTCTGTCCGTCCGTCTGTACGCAGGATAACTCAAATACGCTTTATCGGGTTTTCATGAAACTTGGTATACACATTTATAACGTCCTTGGAAAGAAGCCTAATGATATTGGACCAAATCGGTTGACCGTTACCGGAGTCACGCCCAATTTAGCACCAATTTTATGGTAATATTTTAGACAGAACTTATCAAATGCAAATCATTTCTCATGACAACATATTGTTTTACAGTGTACATATACGGCTTTGGAAGTTGCAATACAGATAGCTTTGACAAATAACACTGCCTACATATTTCTTCACATATGCTTATCTAACTAGAGCTTTGTTCTTTCGTAAGCCCTGCTTAATGAATCGATCTGGAGCTTAACTCGGAAATCGATTACAAAAATAACTTATTTTCTGCATATCATAATTGCAATTATCACTGATTAAACAAAAGCATTCTGGCACTTTGTTACATCAGTTTACCTGATTTTATTTCTGTTGTAAAGATCCCTTGATCTATGGGAAAGTTGATTCAGTATGTACGAATGGAAACAAACTTGTAGAGATATATTTTGAATTTACCTATTGATGAAAAAACCTCAACGGTCATATGAGCATTGCATTTAAAGACTGAAACCTACTGATACAATCCAATTATTTTAACGAACCGGTAGAAATGACCTTATCATTACTCTGTCGGCCAGGGGAGCTTATATGTGAAACATAAAAATTTTCATTAGTCGGACCGGGAATTGAACCCAGAACCTCATGATTAGTCAAAAACTCTGACCACGAAGTCGGTCCTCATACTAAGAGCTAAAACTTTTATTTGAAACATTTTTTTCGTTAAAATTCTGTGAATGGTATCATAGTTTTGATTAAACCCATGCTTTAGGTATTGCGTGGCGAACAGCCTGAAACATCTGAATACCTACTCTCTGCATTACAGTCTCTTATTCTGTATCTTAATATTATTTGAAGTGAGAAAGTTTATTGCTCATGGTTTAGAGCTGAGAAAGTTTTGAAAGTTTATCGCATCAATTTTTTTTTATTAGCAACAGCTTGAGATGTTTTCCTCCCCTTGAAGGTGCGGAAACTTCTCCGACACTGGTGTATTGCGTGTGCTCTAAACACGACTGACAGGCGCTCGTACTCTGCCTCCTGTGAATAAGTCTTAGACATAACCCAGTTCTAACAAATATAATAAATGACTTGCTGTACCCTAAACAAGGCTTCACATTCACAGAAGTAGCTGCATTGCGAATATTGCGTATTCAAACTTACACGAAGTCGAGATGCAGGTCTTAAAACCCGAGTCTGTGGAAGATGTCCTTTTTACTACCTCCAGGTAATTCTACGAAGAAGCTTCTCAAATAAACGCTTTAGATTTTAGTAAAATAAGTTTGCCCTACATAAAGATCTTTCCAAGGTAATTTTGCCCAACCTGGATTCGAACCGGGGGGTTATGAAGTTAGAGCCCTAGGCCAGTGTTGATTTCAAGCCTCACATTATAAAGTGCCAGAATGGTACTTTCTGAGATTCTGTGGTGGACGGGAAAATGTCTGTCTGTCTGTCCGTGTATCTGAACGCGCGATAACTCAAGTACGCTTTATTGGATTTTCATGAAACTTGGCATACGCATTTATAACGTCCATGGGAAGAATCCTATTGATATTGGACCAAATCGATTAACCGAATAATGCACAATTTAGTGCCTATTTGAATGGTAATATATTAGATAGAATTTATCAAAAGCAAATCCGTTATCATGACAGCATATTGTTTTACACTGTTCATATGTAGCTTTGGAAGTTGCAGTACAGTTAGCTTTGACAAATAACACTACCCATACATTCCTTCACATATGCTTATCAAACTAGACCTTTGTTATTCCGTAAGCCCTGCTTAATGACTCGATCTGGAGCTTAACTCGGAAATCGTTACAAAAATAACTTATTTACTGCATATCATAATTGCAATTATGATATGATTAAACAAAAGCATTCTGGCACTTTGTTACATCAGTTTACCTGATTTTATTATTATTAGTCAAGCTGTTAGGCTATATAGCTTGACAGGTCACCATCTCATGAACATAAAAATCCTAACTGCAAATGTAATATTTAAGGTGTGATTTAAAGTCATTAATTAAACATTCTACATTAAGATATTAAATAAAGCTCATCTAGAAATCCTTCTTTTTGCTTCTACCTTTCAATTACTGATGTTCTGAATTTTAAAATTGAACTTTTAGAAAAAATTATAAAATTTTTTAAACATGGAATTTACATTTTTATCAATGTGTTCTTTCTCATTTCAATTAAACATTATACTTGCATAATTAAATCTTATTTATTTTATTTAATACTAGCAGATCCCCGCGGCTTCGCCCACGATAATTAATTTTAAGATAAAAAATTAAGAGCAAATAGTTAAAAAAATAGCCTATATTTATTAACACTTTCATGCGAAACATTCATAGGCCTAAACTAAACGATTAATAATAAATGAAACAGCTAAAAATCCGGGTTTGAAGTGAATTCCTCGATTAGAAAGCGGAGAATGGGAAAAAAAAACCTCAGAGTCGAGTTCCCTAGCCCAGAAAACTGCATAGTGAGTTTCGTCCAAATCGAACAATGTTTGCCCATTTAGGCCTATAGGCTATTCATTATCCCTCTTCCGTCTATGTTGAAAATTTCAATATATGCGTGCCTTGACATTATAAACAAATGAATCGACCAGCGTGGGTTTACAAAATTCAAGTGATCGCGATGCTTTTATTTCCAAGGTATGACAAAAATAGGCAAAGCCATCTGCAACTCATTTGACAAATGAAGTGTATTACGGAAAACTGATGTTAGGATAGCGAAAGAAGTACGTTTTCTGACAGTTTTTTACTTATAACTCGCGAACGAAAGCTAAAATAAAAAATCCGGCTTCGAGGTGCATTCACCCACCCTTTACTTCATCTATGTTTAAAATTTCATATCTCTGCGTTCAGTAGATTTCGCTGGGCATCGTGGACAAACTGACAAACACTTCCTTTTATTATTAAAATACAAAAGGAGATAGTAGTGTGTCGTTTTATGTTTTCATGTTGTTGATTGTTACGATACTTGATCAGAGCATACAGACTCCAGTTAAAATATGAATAGCATTTTGAATTCAGCAATTATTTAAATGCTAGAATTATGCAAAAATATACAACATATTTTCCTCGTAGTGAAATGAAATTCATCTCTTCTCTTCTCTATGTATATAAAAGGCTTTGTCCTGACTGACAGGAATCAACGTAGAGCCCAAACTATAACAGGTAGAGACTTGGAATTTTGACAGTACCTTCGTTTCATAATGTAGGTGCTCACTAAGAAAGTATTTTGAAAAATTTCGAGTTTAAATGCCAAAAATTATATGTTTATGAAAATACTTAATCCCTTTTTACATAGAATTTTCAAAACAAAATCACAAAACATATTGTTGCCATTGGTATTAGATGGGTTTGGATTAAATGAAATGGAAGTTTGACAATTACAGTTGGCTTTGTCTATTTTTGTCATACCTTGGAAATTAAACTTTCGCGATCGCTTGAATGTTGTAAGCCCTAATATGGTCAAACATTGTTTTATTTGGACGAAACTCACTATACAGGGGTTTTCTGGACCAAGGAACTCGAATCTGAGGTCGCTTTTACCAGGCGACGCT
The DNA here is from genome assembly GCA_964059195.1 of Ectobius pallidus. Lineage (NCBI taxonomy): Eukaryota > Metazoa > Arthropoda > Insecta > Blattodea > Ectobiidae > Ectobius > Ectobius pallidus. Next base: position 168,765,689 of record CAXKWD010000007.1, read on the forward strand.
ATCTAATCGTGGTATGTAGTCCATGTGATTTAGGTGATAATAAATATAATGATTTAACTATTATGCTCTTAATTTTTAATATTTGAAATAATTATCGCGGGCGAAGCCGCGGGCACATGCTAGTCAACATATAAACCTTTTGTTTTTGCTTCTTTCTTGAAATTCTTTTCAGTGAGTAATAAAATGTCTATTACCGTAAATGTGTGTAGCCTATATATGTTTATTAAGTGCCAGTATGATACTTTACGAGACTGTGTGGCGGGACGGAAAAATGTAGGCCTATGTCTGTCCGTCCGTCCGTGCATCTGTATGCGCGATAACTGAAATACGCTTTATCGGATTTTCATGAAACTCGATATAAACATTTATAATATCCATGGGAAGAAGCCTATGTATTTTGGACCAAATCGGTTGACCGGCACGGGAGTAACGACTAATTGAAGGTCACTTGTTTTTAAATGGGAAATCATGACTAAGCTAGAATTCCCCGTTGCTAATCATTGAGGGCCTTGACTCCAATGCAGTCAGATATTTGTTTATTTCGTTGATCAAGTGAAAATGAGTACTACATGCACACTGTTGTATACAGAATGTATATTACTGTGAAATAATTAGGCCTACGTACATTAAGCGGAGTTCTTTGCCAGTGCATTTTGTGAAATGATGACATATTTTAAGAATTTTTTATATCAGTGTATACGAGTATGAATTAAGGTTAAGTATCAAACTTTAGACCTTTGTTCTTCCCTGCTTAATGAATAGATCTGGAGCTTAACTCGGAGATAGATTACAAAAATACGTATTTTCTGCCTATCATAATTGAAACAAAAGCATTCTGGCACTTTGTTATATCAGTTTACCTGATTTTATTTAACTACAATTAGGCCGTAGTTTGGTGGTGAAGTAGAACCTAAACACAATAGTGATAATACATAAATAAACATATATATAATGATACTAAAAAAGTGCGTCAACATAAACACAAATTAATCATTACCCCAAGTAAATTTATTAATATTTTCTTTCAAATAATTTCTGTGTGAGAGGAATGAAGCAGACAAATGATTACATTCATTTATACCCAGGCTATTAAGAAATTACTTTTTTCCCTAATCCTTTCTCTGTTTTCCACTCATGACCATTCTTCCTTAATATGACGGTTTCTCTATTCGTGATCCGATATCACGCTATGCTTCAAGTCCCGTGTAGGGCTTAGTCTAGCTTTTTCCCTCCTATCAGTAAAAGTATGAACAGTTCCACCTTATAGGCTACCCCCGTTAATATAAAATATTTAGGATCAACCTAAGAAGTCTAGGCCTAGGAATTAATAAGAATATCAGCTATTAAGATTAATTAAGTAAATATTAGGCCATATGAACATACATCTATGATTGCTGTCAGATTGTAAAATCAACCAAATTCACTTAAAAGTCTGTACACTGACCTGCAGATATATTTAAGATTTAACTTGTTACTGTATGTAGGCTTACATATAAAACTGATTAATGCACAGAAGTGCGAACGATAAAATAACTTATACACATATATACAAAATTAGTGATATAAAACCACAGTGAAAGAATGTGATGAATCACAAGTCCACAAATAATTTACTGAAAGTTCAGACGCCCGTTGTTAAAAATCTCTTCATGGAATGTATACACGTAAGCTCAGAATAAAATCGTGAAAGGGCACTTTCCTTGAATAAGAGTCACTTCTGGTTAAGTTCTGGTGTTGAATTGAACCAATTTTCCTAGACACTAGTTTCTTCTTAGGTCGTCGTTTCCCTCCTAATTTCTACTGGTTCCCATCCGATTTCTTTCACCTTCCTTGGCCCCATCTTTCCAATTCCCTGTGACAAATTATTATGCCCGGACCTGAACCTTTTCTAAAGAATTTATTTGATTTGTCCTGTACAGTCGGTCAAATAAAAAACGTCGGGCTGTATTTGATTAAGTATCACGAACGAGCATATGCGCATGTACAGGAAGACTTAAGGTTAGGTTCACACACGCCTCTTGTCTATCCATGTATTTTCTTGATTATTTAGTCAGTTTTGTTCCAAAACAAACATGTATAGAAGGCTGTGGCTATATGCCTCAAATCCGCCATATTCTTGGTTGCAAATTTTTATAATATTAATAATTAATAGATTCGTGAGGAATATGTTTATTCAAGGAGCATTTTTTAAAGATTTTATTTTATAATACCGGTACTTGTAGTGCAAAATCAATAACTTACGCTCAACTTCTGCAACCAATCTCGCGAAATACGCCAGATCACGTTTCCTATGAAAACTTCCGGTCGCATTAAAGTGAAGTACCCACCTCTTTAAGAAATATGGAACCTTCTCGCTGCTTCAGAGGCCGAAAAATGCAGGTCAATTACAGCCCTAACTACACTTTCTCTCACTTTAGCATTTGTATGTGGCGATGACACAAAGCAAAATGAATTATGACAATACATTAAGTTGAATATCGTGTGTTGCGCTTTCCGCGTTGTTCATTTTTCCCTCGTTGTTCATTTCTTCCCTCCTGTCGCATGGCCTCATATGTTCCGAAAATAACCTGTATTTTATGTTTTTTATAGAAAACTTGTGAACTAATGCGTAAAAACTTTAATTTTAACTGCATACGAGTCCCGACGTTTTTTATTTGACCGACTGTACGCATCTCAACAAGATACAACGTATTCCATTATCGGTCGCACTAAAGTTGTATACGCTAATTCTTTTGAAGCGATATTGCCCTTTTTTCAATACACGCCTGTACTCCCTCCAGGCCTTCGCGGTAATTGAGTTTACTTGTTGGTCCCATCTGCAGCTAGTAGATAGGTTTATACCCAAGTACTTAACAGCTATCTATCTGTAGCGTAATAAGATTTATGAACTGCTCTAGATTTACTTTTATTGGCGTTAATTTTCATTTTATTCATAAAAGACCATCTATCATTACTAGATAATTCTGTGGCTTGGTTCTAAAGGGCCAATGTCATAACTAGGGGGCGAATTTCTATGACCTAAAAAATAGGATATATGCATGCATTTATGACCTAGAAAACATTAAAATATGACCAATAAAATTTAAAATATGACTTTACCACTTACACATTGTATATATTTTTTTTAAGTTTCATTACAATACATTTTGTTAAAATATAATGTTAATTATTTAAAACATCTGTAAATTCTCAAAAATATCATTATAATGCAAAATTTAAAAATATGATATGAAACTTCAAAGTTTCTTTAATATGCACACAATAATGCCAAAAATATTACCTAAATATGCATATTTATACTAAATATGCTACAATAGTTGAAATTTTCCTAAATATGCAGTTATATGCACAATAAAAGCCGTTCCATTTTCACCAAGATGCTTGGAATCGGGTTTAAATTAGCCGGAAACCTGAAATAATACAAAGGGGAAAAATATGACATGTCATAGAAATCCGCCCCCTAGTCATAACACTTGCTTTTGAGGTAACTGACTTTGAAGCCTTTACAGACGTAACATTTTTTGCTGAGAACTTCCGACATTGGCCTCTAATGTTTCTGTATTATGTCTATTAATAGCATCAGACATTGGCACTTTTAGTATACGAAAGATAAAGACTAGGCAAGCTCAATAATGCATAGATCTCATTTTTGCAAGAAATCGACATTGGCCCTTTTAGAACCAAGCTACAGAATTAAACCCATTAGACGGGCAGGGAAAATAATTTTGCCAACTTACAATTTCATACTATTTTCAAAATTAATCAAACTCTTACAGTTACGGGTGATTATAGTTTCAAAATGGCAGCCAAGTTCCATGCACTAAAATGCCGTTTCCTTGATAACTTCCGCAAATATCAATGTTTCTGAGTGATTATTTTTCTGTGTATTTGTTAATATCATATGAACAACACTTTCTACAATCATTCGTTTAACATCAATAGTTTATTTTTTAAATTATATATAACTTATTTTAATGAAAAATAAAATCTAAAAAAATTGTTTTTAAAAATATTTATACTGTATATATCTCAAAGAATGTAGATTATGTTGTTTATATGATGTTTGCAAACAGATAGAAAAAGGAATCACTCATAAATTGTGGAAATTGTGGAAATTATCACGTAAACGGCATTTTAGTGCATGAAACATGGCTGACCTATAATTGTAACAGTTTGATCAATTCTGGAAATAATATGCAATTGTAGAAATAATCAATAAAGAGTATATCAGTTTGCAAGATTGTAGAGGAATTCATTGCTGAGGAAAAAATTAAGGAATTCACCCGTTTTCTCACCTATGAATTTCACCGAAAGCTGTATGTCCCCCCCTTAATAAGACTTCTGCTCCCGATTTACAAACCGCTATGGATTTACTGTTATTGTCGTTAATTTTCATTTTACTCATAAAAGCCCACCTATCATTACTAGATAATTAAGCCTGTTAGGCGGACTGGAAAAATAATTTGGTAATTAAGTTATTTTTACCATTAAATGAGACGGCACTGACCTCTACAGGTAATTAATAACACAACACAGAGGTTCCCAATCAGGAATGATCAGAGCGCTCACAACCACTGCCTTCTAAACTGTATTACTCGTGTATACACTGCCTGTCCTATACGGCTAATTTTGCGTACTCTGCGACATTACAGATGGCAGCACCTTTCACACCCAGACTGCTTCTTGTTTTTTGCTACGACATTGTTGATTATGTAGTGCTGTCACCGCCGTCTCATAATCACTGCCTTCTAAACTGTATCACTCCTCGAGACGGCGGTGCTCATAATATAGTCTATCAATGCGTCTAATTAATTTACATTTATTTTAATTATTGCTCCAAAATTCCATTTCAAGGTAAGTGTCATATACTGGAATAATATTATGTTCTAAACAAATAACACAAGCATCTGTGTCTGTTTAATGCTTAATTTGATGAGTGATTGCTGCAATCTGGGTGTGAACTGTGTCGCCTCTACTGGATAAATTAGGCAATTTAACAATACTCTGAACTCCATGTTAAAATAAAGCATAGGACAGGCAGTGTAATTCTCGAGACGGCGGTGCTCACAACGCTACAATTTAGCAATACCGCCGCTAGAATACGTTGTATGCAACCTATATCATGACTGTATAGGACTGCACAAAGCACAACAAATAGGCCTAACCTCAACCAAAATTTGAAAATTAAATTTTGACTGAACCGTTATACGTAAACTGGATTTTGAACAGTATGGCTTTCGTACCACGACCTTCCGGTTATGGCGTGCAATTTCTCAACCAACTGCTCCTCAGCGTACTCCATGTTACATTTTTATATTATTATTATTATTATTATTATTATTATTATTATTATTGTTATATGTTCATGTTTGCGTGTTTGAGTTATGAATAGGAAGTATTGTACGCATGCTTGACAAAGACTGAGGATGTCTGCATAAGAAGGATTATGGTTGGCAGTTTGCTCTGAACATCCGACGTGACTTTGTAACAGTTCCTTCTGATTGGTTGAATCAGGGGAGAGTTCTGTAAACATGGCCCGGATGACAGGAGGCAGTGTAAAGACTACAGAAAGAAAATTATAAAAGCAATGATAAAGCACTATCCACACCATGGATATAAAGAATGACAAAAGACTACTGTCAATACCAAAAGCACAGAACAAAAATTAAATTTTGACCGAACCAACTAGGCTATCAGGATAAACTTTTCACACGGACAATTACCGGGTCATGGAGAACTTATGGTGAAAATTTCAGACCCTTAGGTCAAAGGGTCTCAGAGGAGTAAGCGTACAGACACACATTTTAGGGTACTTTTAATACTGTACAGCTGATAGTATAGATCAGAGGTTCTCAAACTTCCTTTATTCCAGGACCCCTTTAATTATTATGTTATCATTGCGGACCCCTAAAAAATGACCCTTTACTATTTTTACTAATTTTGTAGTATTAACCATTTGAAACATATTTAATTCAAAACTAAAAGTTATAGGATAGAAAAAGAAAGCAGTCTGTCTGTTTTTTATTTATTCTTTGTCTGCAAGGCAATCTGCGTTGTGCAGAAAGATAAGTAAATAATAGTACTAATTGTAAAAAATTACCAATGGAACAGTTATATAGTAAAATACCACTAATTTCAGTGAGAAGGATGGTGTTTTTTTTTCTTTCTTTTCTTTTGACAATCTCAGATTTTTTTTTTTTTTTAAGTTTCAGCCTTTAATCTACTGCAATATACAAAAATCTCCCGCGGACCCCTCAAACCATGCCTGTGGACCCCCAGGCGTCCGCGGACCACACTTTGAGAACCTCTGAGATTATGTTAGATTTCACTATTCTTACGATATTAAAGGAATTTCATAAATTCCTCCTTTTAGTGTGTGCATTTTCCATGCGGCACTAGTCAGGAGCTAGGATGACTTAACGGTAATTCCTCTGAGTCTAGAACCAGTGAGTTTCTCTAAAATCTCCATGATTGGCAAGGAGACATGCAATTACCTTCTGTGTAGTGCGTGTGCTCTAAACACGACCGGCAGGCGCTTGTACACGATCAACTTCCAACAAAATAATCTAACTTGTTCTACCCAAATTGGACATGACTTCACATAACACAATAAAAAAGAAGTTTTATAGACAGTGGAGTATACTGATAATTACTATTGATAAAAACCTAAATTCTGAATATTAACAACACTTTATTCTCCACTTACTTTCACTTTTAATTACACAGGACTAGTTTCAAGAGCATTTATTAATCACAGTGTTAAAAAGGAGATCAAACTATTAAAACACGTTAAGAAACCATCCGAACTGAACGTATGGGAGAAAATATTCATCACTAAGAAAGAAGACAAGGTTATGAACTTTGAAATCCCACCTATAGACGACATAGTGCGACTTACAAAAACGGAACGAGAGGGCAGCACAGAACAATGCATATATACAAACCAACATGGCAACCAGAATAACAGTCGACCACCAGCCGATGATGGGAGCGAATAAATGCTCTTGAAACTAGTCCTGTGTAATTAAAAGTGAAAGTAAGTGGAGAATAAAGTGTTGTTATAATTCAGAATTTAGGTTTTTATCAATAGTAATTATGACTTCACATTTTTACATACAGCAAGCAGTTGCATTGCAGAGTGTGCGCATTCACTTTTCTCAGCCTCACACAAAGACGCGTTGTTGGAGTGGTGACCAGCTTTTAACTAAACTAAGGGAGTTGGCCTACCATCAGACCTCTCCGTTATCTACCATAAGGCCCGACGAGAGGGAGGAGCAGCCGGGGCTGTAGCCCCGGGACCCGGCCGAGCAGGTTTACTTTTTACTTTCTAAATTTACTCTAAAATAAAATTGGTTATAAGATAAGTCAATAAACAGCTTAAGTTATGTTTTATGTGTTTATTTTATCTGCATTGTCCTGTCGTATAACGGTGGCACGGAATTATCAGTTAATCTGAAATAGATTAATTTTGAAGAAAAATTGCTATTTTTGAAAAGTAGAAGCACAAATCCTTTTGGACTCAATAGTACGCCTCACTAACGTTCGGCATTTAAAATCATAATTTTCAAAAGATTGAACTGGTACATACAGATAAAATTGTTCCATTAGAACATTTTAATGCGCTTTTCCGTTTCCTGCCCGGCATCAGTTAACCGATTTTGTCCAAAATCAATAGGCTTCGTCCCATGGGCATTATAAATGGTATACCAAGTTTTATGAAAATCGGATAAAGCGTATTTGAGTTATCGCGCTTTCAGACACACGGACAGACAGACAGATATTTTCCTGTCTACCAGACAATCTCATAAAGTACCGGTACCGTTCTGGCACTTAATAATATTTATGTAATATCATTACATGTTGTTTTTATTGCATATTTTATAAAGGGCGAGTTGGGTAGTGAATTTAATATTTGACGGGGGCCCGGAAAAAATTGTCCCTGAGGCCCTTGCTTTCTTTCCACGGCCCTGAGGGAGATGGCAGGATTGGGGCATGTGGTCAGCATACCGACATCCACAGCCGTTAGTGTTGACTTCTGTGATCAAGATTTATCTATCTTCAGTGGCGGCTCGTGTATAGGCACTGTGGAACTGCAACACCCACTTGATATAATCCTTAAACTTAATGTCAGTATGCATACACCAATTCATTTAAAAGAGAAAAGAAAATATTTGTATGGAACTGTCGCTTCTACAGTGCTGACCGCGGCGTGGTGGAAGGTAGTGTTTTTTTTTAATTTTTTTCCCCTCGTGTGTTTGCTTCAAAACCATGCACCATATAAAAAGTGTAGAATTGGATTATAAAGTACTAGCATGTGCCCGCGGCTTCGCCCACGATAATTATTTCAAAAATTAAAAATTAAGAGCATAATAGTTAAATCATTATATTTATTAACACCTAAATCACGTGGACTACATACCACGATTAGATAGCATCGCCTGGTAAAAGCGACCTCAGATTCCAATTCCTTGGCCCAGAAAACCCCTGTATAGTGAGTTTCGTCCAAATAAAACTATGTTTGACCATATTTAGGGCTTACAACATTCAAGCGATCGCGATGATATTATTTCCAAGGTATAACAAAAATAGCCAAAGCCAACTGTAATTGATTTGACATTGAAATGTATAAGCTGAAAAGTGGTGCTTCGAAAACGCAGAAAATGCACGTTTTTTGCCCTTTTTTCACTCATAACTCTCGAACAAAAGCTAAAATTAAAATTCCGGCTTCGAGGTGCATTTTACGACCCTTCAGCCCACCTATGTTTAAAATTTCAGATCTCTGCGTTCAGTAGATTTCGCTGGACAGACAGACAAATCTTTTTATTAATATAGATAACATGAATTACATTGATAACTTCTCTAATTTGTCAAACTTCCATTTCATTTAATCCAAACCCACCTAATACCAATGGCAACAATATGTTTTGTGATTTTGTTTTGAAAATTCTATGTAAAAAGGGATTAAGTATTTTCATAAACATATAATTTTTGGCATTTAAACTCGAAATTTTTCAAAATCCTTTCTTAGTGAGCACCTACATTATGAAACGAAGGTACTGTCAAAATTCCAAGTCTCTACCTGTTATAGTTTAGGCTCTACGTTGATTCCTGTCAGTCAGTCAGTCATTCATTCAGTCAGTCAGTCAGGACAAAGCCTTTTATATATATAGAGATAGATTATAAAGTAGATTATAAAGTGTAGAATTAGATTATTACCTTGTTTCCAGCTATTGTATTTGATTCATTTTTCGGTTCTTTTATTTAACAGAAAACTTTAACCATGGCAGATCAAAGAGATCTTTTCGCTGAAAATTAAGACAAGAAGAATGGATTTCATTTTTAAACAAACAGATCAAGCTTGAACTGTAACAATTTTTATTAAAGTATGTAAAAAAATGTTTTTGTTCTTTTTAGGGCTTTATCAAGTTTCTGAATAATTTTTTTTTTATATATATCTATGTTTCCTTTTACACAATTTTCAAACAAAGGCTAAACATTTTCTGGAGCAGCACCCCCCACTAATTTTAACTACGAGCCGCCATTGACAATTCTAAGAAGATTCTAGTCTTTTGAAATAAAAGCCTTATATCTTAGTAGTAAAAGCTCTTGCTCTACAGAATTTAAACTAAATCGTTTAGAGCAATTTTCGAGAAAGTGTCAGAAGATTGCAGAGAGAGCGTATTCACTTGTCAGACTCGCACAAAGGCAGGACTTAAAGAAAACCGTGGGTAGCAAGAATTGCAATTATCACTGATTAAACAAAAGCATTCTAGCACTTTGTTGCATCAGTTTACCCGATTTTATAGTTGTAGGCTTTGTATAACTTAAGAGAAAAGGAATATTGACCGCAGAAACAATATATAGGATAGTGTTCCGAGTAGACCTGGGATTTTAGGCTCTAAAAAATTAGTTTTAGGCACCTAAAATAGGCTTTTAAAACAAGTAAATAGGCTTTTAAAAGAGGAAAAAGGCACTTAAAATAAGCTTTAAAAATGTGTAAATAGACGGAAAATAGACATTAAAATACTACAATATGCTCTTCAACTGTAATATGATTTTTTTACTGTAAAAAACGAGGTATAACTATTCTTAACAGAAATAATTTTAAAATTAAGACAGAATTAAAAATACATTTATCGAAAACAGTTTTGGATTGTATGAAAAATTGACGCAGTATGTCCCTTCTTCCCAAATATACCTTCTACTTGCTGTTTTGAGCGAATCCTCCCCCGTCAGTCAGCATTCCTTTGGCGACAATTGTTTGGGAAAATCAAGTTCCTGTGAAAAACCCACCCTCTGCTGTTCTGCCCTTCATTCAGTGACATCCATTAAATGACTGTAAGAGTTACAGAAGTTTAATTTTATTTTAAATGTACAAAATAGGCATTTTAGGCATTAAAATAGTAAAAAATAGGCTCCAAAGGTCCAAATAGGCATTTTAGGGCACTGTAAAACTCTGTAAATATAGGTGATATATCATGAAATGTCAACATATTTAAACATTTTCATGTTATTTCGTACGGAACAAAATAGGCATTTGCCTTAAAATCCCAGGTCTAGTTCCGAGTTATGCTATTCTTTCTCTCCCTCTCCCTCTCTCCCTCCCTCTCTCTCTCTCTCTCTCTCTCACACACACACACACAGAAACATGTCTCTGAAAATTATATTTTTGATTTCAAAACGTACGAGAGCCGTCCACAAAGTTAGTTTCCCTAGGGCCGTTTACAGAAACAAAACAATATTTCATGGAAATATTTATCACAATAGATAGAGCAAGTGTTCAGCTATTTTTCAACATGTTCGCCACAAGAATTGAGACATTTGTCATACCGTGGAACCAACTTTTGAACATTTGTGTAGTAGAAGGCTGTCACCTGGGATTCGAACCATTGTGTAATTACCTTATCCGATTCTTTGTCAATCTCTACCATTCTCTGTCATTTCTTGAGGGGTAGGAAAAGATGAAAATCTCTGGGTGCGCGGTCTGAGCTGTAGGGATGAGACTTCAACACCTCCTTGCAAGTCTCCTGCAAAAGTTCGGCTGGGAGGTGTTTCAACATCCACCCTACAGCCCGGACCTCGCTCCCAGTGATTTCCATCTTTTCCTACACCTCACGAAATGACAAAGAATGACAGAGAGGCGAAGGTGGTTGTCACACTGTGGTTCAAATCCCAGGCAGCAGACTTCTACGACACAAGTGTTCAAAAGTTGGTCCCACGGTATGAGAAATGTCTCAATTCATGTGGCCTATATGTTGAAAAATAGCTGAACACTTGCTGTATCTGTTGCAATAAATATTTCTGTGAAATTTTGTTTTGTTTGTGTAAACGGCCCCAGATAAACTTACTTTATGGACATGCCTCGTATATCAAAGCTGAGAACTCGAAATAATTTCAGGATAGAATACAATACTTTATCTATCTAATGGTACAGGAAGAGGTAGCAAAAATTAAGGTGGTTTTAAATAATGAAACACAAATCCTTAAGTGCAGTTCCATTTTGGAAAATATTCTAAGGTAGTTATCATACATGTAATTGCTAAACTCCATTAAGACAGCCTTTGATAGCAAGTAATCTGCATGGATTTGCTAAAGAGCTGTAAATGAATTCATACATGCAAATTTTGTCATATAGCGTACTGTGGATAGAGGGGGGGGGGAAGCCTTGGGGGGATTTTTATAGATTCACAGAGTGCGTGACCCACAATATTCTGCTAAACAACACGATACAAGGGGGAAAGGCTACAGTTCTGTTTTTCTTCATGGGAAGCACTAAATTTGTTACGGCTTCTTGGTAATATAAGAGACTGAACAATAAATGTTTTCTTTTAGGTAGATTTCGAAGAAAAATCTACCTATTGCAATGGATACCATGTCATGATTTTCGATAAATTCTTTCATATCTTTACGTTTCATGCTTCCCTAAGTACGAAACCACCGCCCGTTCAAAAAAAAATTGACATTTATTTATATATATATATACTGTATATATTTATATTTATGTATATATATATATATCTTTACACGATAGCGGCCGTAATTTTGAAGATATTTGAACCAAATTTTATTATGTTGTTTCTAGGCCAAATAGTTCGGACAAGTTCATTAATGAGCAAAATTGGCCCAAGGGGGTGGTCGGGGGAGGGGGTTGAAATTTTAAAACATTTATATCTCGGCCCCTATGATGTATAGAGGGAAACTTTGTTTGAATAAATTAGAATAAATTAGAATGGAGTTCACAGTGACACCAACGATTCGGGGGTTCGAGTGAGTGTGGGGGTGGGGGTGGGGGATGAAAATTCGAAATTTTTGAAACCACGTCTTGTGGGGTATCGTTGAAAAGCTCTTGATGAGTACTCTCGATAGCTCTCATTTAAGGCGAGATTTGAATGTTTGAAAAAGTGCTCTTTCCTCTTTTTTGCAATTATTAATGCGGGTTTGTCATGCCAAGGCTAAAGAAGAAGAGTGCTACGCAGCGACAGTAAATTAAACCAAAAGCACTTTGAAATCTACCTCAGCCTGTAGGCTTGCCTAAAGGGATTTTTTTTTATTTCAAGTTCATTAATTTGTTATTTATTATTATTATTATTATTATCATTATTATTTGGTATTTTATTATTAGTACTGTATGATGACCAGGGCAAGGCATTTGATGATTTTGCATCTATTGTATATGGAGGTTAAAAGATAACTCGAATACATATATAAATGTGTATCATAAAATAATTTATTAATGCCCGGTTTCTACAAACTTGTGAATTACCTATGGGTAAATTGTCCATGGATAAATTAGTCCCATTTCAACCACAATGATATAATGAGCAAGGCCTTGGAGTTGTAAAGCTAATTTAATTCAGAAGGCTTTGATTCTCATTGTTACTGATCCTACAAAGAGGTTAAATTTTATCCAGCCATCCATGAAAGGATAAATTAACCCGACGATTTACCCTTGGAAAGATCTAGCCTGAGTTTGTATGAACATTTCTTCTGTCATTTTCATATTTACTCAGAGGACATTTATCTAGAAACTCGTCACAAGTGTATGTGATTGCTATCTTTAAATTATTTGTGTTTGTGTGGTGTTATTCTTGTGTAAATTCTCTCCATTGGATAATTTACCCATAGGTAATTCGCGAGTTTATAGAAACCGGCCATAAGTCTATCAGTCTGTCAGACAGACTGATTGCCCTTAATGGTCTACCCGGTCACAAAATCACTAATTAGTGTGCCTCACGGTACTACATATGACATAACTTGTCTGTCAGTGAGGTAGACCATGAAGGGCAATCAGTCTTAGGAGAGAGGTTCCATCTGGCGCTGTGAAGTGAACTCTAGCTTAGCTCAGTTGGTAGAGCATTGGCACGGATAGCCAAAGGTCCTTGGTTCAAATCCCAGTGTCAGAGGAATGTTTCTCCTACTATTATCAAGAAGTTCTGGGTTCAAATCTCAAGCCTTGTGGCCCCCTAATTTGATTTGGATTTTTCATTGCTTCCTCGTTCGCAAAAATCGGAGGTTTTAAGTTTTTAATGCTACATAACAGTTTCTTCCGTCAGCCTAAAAAACCTCGATAGTTAAAATCTTAACATGCATAGAAAGCTTGTGCAATATATTTTGCACCGTTTATTTATCAATCTTATTCTAATATGTGTTACATAAAATAAAAATCAGGTAAACTGATGTAAAAAAGTGCCAGTATGTTTTTGTTTAATGAGTTATGACTGCAATTATGATATGCAGAATATGTTTTTTTTTTAAATTGATTTCCAAGTTAAGCTCCAGATTTATTCATTAAGCAGGGCTTACGGAAGAAGAAAGGTCTACCATCTCGTCCACCTGGGTCATTTTAACGGTCTAGTTGGATAAGAGCATGTAAAACAATAGTGTTTTTTGTCATAGCTACCTGTATTTTAATTTCCAAGGCCTCATAAGATCACAGTAAAACAATAGGCTATGTTGTCAAGATAACTGATTTTCATTTTTTTTATAAATTCTTTCGAATACGTATATTGCCATAAAATAGGCACTAAATTGAGCATTACTCCGAAACAGATCAACCGATTTTATCCATTATGAATAGACGTCTTCCCATGGACATTATAAATGTGTATACCAAGTTTCATATAAATCCGGTAAAGCGTATTTGAGTTACCGCGTCTTTAAAATATACACTAAATTGGGTTTTACTCCGGTACCGGTCAACAGATTAGGTTCAAATTCAATAGGGCACTTCTCATGGACGTCATAAATGGGTATACCAAGTTTCATGAAAATCCGTTACAGCGTATTTGAGTGATGGCGCCTTTCTATGAGAATAGATTATGGCGCCTTTCTCATAGAAAGGCGCCATAATCTATTAAAATAGGCACTAAATTGGGCATTACTCCGGTACCGGTGAACCGATTTGGTTCAATATCAATAGGGTTCTTCCCATCGACATTATAAATGTGTTTTCCAAGTTTCATGAAAATCCGAAAAAGCGTACTTGAGTTATGGTGCGTACAGACGCACGGACAGACGGATGGACGGACAGACAGACAGACAGACAGACAGACGGACAGACATTTTTTCGTCCCCCACACAATCTCATAAAGTACCATACTGGCACTTAATAATGGTGTTACTAGATATAAAGTCATTTTTATTTTCTCGTGGTATGTAGTTTAGAGAATGACAGAATGACATAGGGGAAGCATGTTTTACGATGCTTAATATGCAGAATTTGCTCCAAATACAGTGTCATCAAGAAGTCGCTCCGTAGCTCTGATGCAGGGAAGAATCCGCTTAGAAACGGAATTCAGTTGGCAGCGCTATCTTAAGGCTAAAATTTTCTACTACAGTCATTTATGAAGCAAGAAATAAAAGTAACATAAAACTCCCTTATTTACAGATGTTTAAGACACAAATTGAAACACCTTAATTTTTTTCAAAATATTTCATTAAAGGTGTAATGTAGCCCTAATTACTTATTGCAGTTTTATACTGATCAGCAGGGCCCGAATTCTGATGACCTAAATTGTTTGAAAAATTACCTTTAAAATGACCCTAAATTTTAAAGAAAATGACTTAATAACAAAAAATGACCTAAAAACTGATATTTTATTTATAAAAATTATTATTGTACACACAAAGTTACAGACTAATTTGTACATAATTGTAAAAAACTGTAAATAACTGTAATGTTGTGAATGTTCTTTTCTCACGGAAATTTATACTGGCATTGAGGCACTGGCAAATTAGACTTCGGCATTTCCTTTTGTGGTCTGCCGGATTATATTGTTGTTTATTGAGGGTAAACAGTAGTTTGCACTCTCAAATCCAAGCAAGTGGCAGACTCTGGTGCCAAGTCAATGTAATAACAATAGTAATAACCTATAATACAAAATTTTGGCCTTTCTTTAACTTTCATTTCCGACTGAGACACAACACTTAACGCCGAATTTTTCCTTCTTGCGTTAAACAAACAACACTTCAAAGACAGCACCTCTAGCGACGAAAAAAGTTAATACACTCAATGAAAATGCATGAAAATGACTAAATAAGGACGCAAATGACACGAAAATGACAAAATAATGACGTAAAATGCCCTAAAAATATAAAATTGCATAAAATGACAAAAAATTACCTAATAAAAATGTATTTCTATAATCTAGAGGCCATGACTAGGATTTATCTACAAGTTGGCACTGTCTATGCAGCATCAATAAAAAGATGACATGTCATTAGAATCCGGGCCCTGGTGATAATAATAGTGAACGTCATAAACTCAGAGTAAATTTAACCCTTAAATATGCGTGAAACTCAGTTTATCATGCAAATTATAAATCTACGCCGGACTGCAGAGAAACCCGTTAAGAACATGATTACTCTGTTCTGTGCCATTTATATAAATTTTAAGATTTATTTTTGAGTTAGCTTATTTTCTGTTATTAAGCGCCAGTATGGTATTTTCTGAGATTGTGTGTGGGGACGGGAAAATGTCTGTCCGTCCATTCAACTGCTTTTCAATATACATTCTTCCTCAGTATGTTATACCATTACCATACAATACAGGAGCATTTTTAAATTAATAAAAACCGCTAACATCATCCGGTCGGTTAGACCAATATTGCTCCCAGATACACAGATTAAATACTGCTTCACAGATTGCCAGCAAAAACAAAATCAGTCAGAGAGTAGACAAAGTTATTTAAAACGAAATTAAGCGATTTCTTAAAATTGCTTAGACCATTCCATGGACAAAATGTATTTTTTAGATATTTATAATATTTAGGGCCCTGTTTCATGAACTTTTACACTGATATTATTAGCAATTACATAATAATATTAGTTAATATTATTAGACTTTTGTTCCATGTGCCCGCGGCTTCGCCCGCGATAATTATTTCCAAAACTAAAAATTAAGAGCATAATAGTTAAATCATTATATTTATTAACACCTAAATCACGTGGACAACATACCACGATTAGATAGCGTCGCCTTGTAAAAGCGACCTCAGATTCGAGTTCCTTGGCCCAGAAAACCGCTATATAGTGAGTTTCGTCCAAATAAAACAATGTTTGACCCTATATAGGGCATACAACAATCAAGCGATCACGAAAGTTTTATTTCCAAGGTATGACAAAAATAGCCAAAGCCAACTGTAATTGATTTGACATTGAAATGTATAACTGAAAACTGATGTTTCGAAAACGCAAAAAATGGATGTTTTTTGCCCGTTTTTCACTCATAACTCACGAACGAAAGCGAAAATTAAAAGTCTGGTTTCGAGGTGCATTTTCCGACCCTTCAGTCCACCTATGTTTAAAATTTCAGATCTCTGCGTTCAGTAGATTTCGCTGGGCATCGCGGACAGGCAGACAGACACTTCCTTTTATTAATATAGATGAGTTCATTGCCCTAAATTATTAGTAAATATTACTAATATCATCAGGAAACTCTTTAATTTACTGCAAAGTTAATAAAATTTACTCCTAATATTATACGTTTTTCTATTAGTGTATTTGGACAAATAAGCTATTCACAAATCCATGTGATACAGATTTGACTATCTTAAAATTGTGGAACCACTATGATCTACACCTTTTCAACCTCAATTTCGGAAAAAGTAATTTCAATTTCGGAAAAAGTAATTCCAATTTCGGAAAAAGTAATTTCAATTTCGGAAAAGGTAATTTCAGTTTCGGAAAAAGTAACTTCGATTTCGGAAATACGAGAGCTATGAAGAGGGTATAGTAAAGTTGGTACCACGCTGGGACAAATGACTCAATCGGAGCGAGATTATGTAGAGAAGTAGCTAGAAGGTGTACCTAAATGTTCCAAACAAAACAGTTTTGATTTTCACTGTGGTTTTCATTTTATGCCCCATCGAATGTTTTAATAAATAATCCTCGTATTTCCGAAATTGAAGTTACTTTTTCCGAAATTGAGATTACTTTTTCCGAAATTGAAATTACCTTTTCCGAATTTGAAATTACTTTTTCCGAAATTGAAATTACTTTTTCCGAAATTGAGGTTGAAATGGTGTAGTTATCAATTAAGGAAAAATGTACATTTGCTGTCAAGAGATTTTTATCATAACAAGATTTTATAATTTGAGGTTAGTTTTTAGTACATAAGCCTACCGCTATCTTGAATAAGTGTTTGATAAGTTTATTTCTCAGAGCAGAGTTACTATGCTTCAACCACAAAGAAAGTAATTCATCAAAATAGTGAACAGATTTTATGAGTAGTATACATGCCTCTAATGAAACAACATTTTAAAAACTAATAAATAATATAACGCCTTCTAATATTAGCGAGTTCTATAAAACAGAGTTCTTCCTTGTTTGTCCATAACCAATTTACACAATCAATACTTTCTGAATTCTGTTTTGTCATAACTTCTAAAACATGATTTTTTCACACACATGCATTTCACCTAGATGAAAAATATGTTCGTTAGAAAATAAACTAATTACATTTACCTTTATTTTAACTTCTTTCATTTTGCCTAGGAATGTTTTAAGTGGAATATGAAGTCTAAATTAATGTTCAAAGTAAACTGCATACTTCTTTACCTTAGAATACTACAATAATATTAATGTTTTCAAATCTTATAATATTAATACCAGGGCCGTCCACAAAGTAAGTTTCCCTAGGGCCATTTACACAAACAAAACAAAATTTCATGGAAATATTTTTTGCAACAGATATAGCAAGTGTTCAGATATTTTTCAATATATTCGCCACAGGAATTGAAGCATTTGTCATACTGTGGGACCAACTTTTGAACACTTGTGTCGTAGAGGTTTGCCGCCTGGAATTTGAACCATTGCGTGATAACCTTCTCCGTTTCTCTGTCAATCTCTGTCATCATTTATTGAGGTGAGGAAAATATTAAAATCTCTGGGTGCGCGGTCCGAGCTTTAGGGTGGATACTTCAACGCCTCCCTGCAAGTCTCCTGTAAAAGTTCGGCTGGGAGGTGTTTCAACATTCACCTTACAGCCCGGACCTCACTCCCAGTGATTTCCATCTTTTCCTACTCCTCAATAAATGACAGAGAAGCGGAGGTGGTTGTCACACAGTGGTTGAAATCCCAGGCAGCAGACTTCTGCGACGTAAGTGTTCAAAAGTTGGTCCCACGGTATGGCAAATGTCTCAATTCCGGTGGAGAATATGTTGAAAAATAGCTGAACACTTGCTATATCTGTTGCAATAAATATTTCCATGAAATTTTGTTTTGTTTCTGTAAATGGCCCTAGGGATACTTACTTTGTGGACGGGCCTTATACCTTTATTTTAACTTCTTTCATTTTGCCTAGGGATGTTTTAAGTAGAATATCAAGTTTAATGTTCAAAGTAAAGTGGATAGTACATTACTTTGTAATACGACAATAATACTAATATTTTTTAATAATTCGGTGATTAAATTGCTAATGCCCGGTTTCTATAAACTCGTGAAATACCTATGGGTAAATTAGTTCCTAATCACCCACAATGATAACTTATAATGAGGAAGACCTTGGAGTTGTACAGTTAATTTAATTCAGAAGGCTTTGATTCTCATTGTTTAAATTATTATTGATCCTATGAGAGGTTAAATTTTATCCAGCCATCCATGAAAGGATAAATTAACCCGACGATTTACCCTTGGAAAGATCTAGCCCTAGTTTGTAGGAACATTTTTTCTGTCATTTTTATATTTACCCAGAGGACATTATTTATCTAGAAACTCGCCACAAGTGTATGTGATTGTTACCTTTAAATTATTTGAGTTTGTAAAAGTTATTCTTGTGTAAATTCTGTCCATTGGATAATTTACCCATTGGTATTTCGCGAGTTTATAGAAACCGGGCATAAGACAAGTAGACGCATGGACCTATCATGTACCATGGCTGTTTCCATTCATTGCATTGTTAAGAGTAAATAAGGTCAAACTTTACGTACCTTGTCTCTAATCTCCTGCCTCATTTTCTCACGTTCCTCCTCCATTTTTCTGTGCTTCTCTTTCCTCCTCTCCTCAGCCTCCCTGATGGCTTCTTGCCGTTCCCGCTCGGCTTCTTCCTCCTTTTCCTTATCATCTCCGTCATCATCACCTCCCACTGCACCTATAGCGAAAATAAAATAATCATAATGACTTACTCACTCATGCCAATATATCTTAAATCAGTCAATCATAGTCAATAACAAACACCATCCTTATTATGGCTGGGCTGTTGTCATTCCCATGGGAAGAAGCCTATTGATTTGGACCAAATCGGTTGTCCGGTACCGGAGTAAAACCCAATTTAGTGTATATTTTAAAGACGCGGTAACTCAAATACGATTTACCGGATTTTTATGAAACTTGGTATACACATTTATAATGTCCATGAGAAGGCGTCTATTGATATTGGATAAAATCGGTTGACCTGTTTCGGAGTAATTCTCAATTTAGTGCCTACTTTATGGTAATATATTGTACAGAATTTATCAAATGCAAATCAGTTATCATGACAACATATTGTTTTACAGTATTCATATACTGCTTTGGAAGTTGCTTTGACAAATAGCATTATCCACATATTCCTTCACATATGCATTTATAACGTCCATGGAAAGAAGTCTATTGATATTGGACCAAATCGGTTGACCGGTACCAGAGTAATGCCCGATTTAGTGCCTATTTTATGGTAACATATGTATTAGAAAGAATTTATCAAATGGAAATCAATTCTCATGACAACATATTGTTTTACAGTGTTCATATATGGCTTTGCAATATAGTTCAGGTGTTGCCTAAGAGAACGGTAGTGTTGTTAACCTTCCTAGTACCATTGGAGTCGACATGACCCCAAAAGCACTTTTGAATTAAATACCTCTGCACGTATTAAAACTATAATTTTATCCCTGTGAGTCAACTTATCAAATGACGTTTTATTAAGTGCCAGTATGGTACCGGTACTTCATGAGATTGTGTGGTGGACGAAAAAAGTCTGTCTGTCTGTCCGTGTGCCTGTACGCACCATAACTCAAATACGCTTTTTCGGATTTTCATGAAACTTTGAAAACACATTTATAATGTCCATGGGAAGAACCCTATTGATATTGAACCAAATCGGTTCCCCAGTACCGGAGTAATGCCCAATTTAGAAAGGCGCCATAGCTCAAATATGCTGTATCGGATTTCCATGAAACTTGGTATACGCATTTACGACGCCCATGAAAAGTACCCTATTGAATTTTAACGTAATATGTTGACCGGTACCGGAGTAAAACCCAATTTAGTGTCTATTTTAAAGACGCAATAACTCAAATACGCTTTATCGGATTTTTATGAAACTTCGTATACGCATTTATAATGTCCATGGAAAGATGTCTATTGATATTCGACCAAATCGGTTGGCCAGTACCGGAATAATGCCCAATTTAGTGCCTTTTATGTTAATATATAAGAAGTCGCGATAACTCAAATATACTTTATTGGATTTTCCTGAAACTTTGTATACCCATTTATAATGTACATGGGAGTTAGCTTTGACAAATAACACAACCCACATATTCCTAAACATATGCTTATCAAACTAGACCTTTGTTCTTCCGCAAGCCCTGCTTAATGAATTGATCTGGAAATTATCTCTGAAATCGATTCCAAAAAATCTGATGTGAAAGTCACATAACTTCCTCTGCCCAAATAAAAGTTAGCAGTATTCACATATCCTTTTACAGAATCGCAAGACACAATTTTACGCTAATTATCCTATAAATACCTCTTCTTTCAATGATGCGACTAAAAGCGCAGGCTATATAACAAAGTTAAAAAAAAGAACAAGTGAATGCAGACGTTTATTGAACTCTCCGCCGTAAAGAATAATTTCCGAAATTTATCGAATATTTCCCTCAGATACTTCTTTACTCTATACCTGGCCAACAATACATCTTTCTCACTTCACATTGTTATATAGAATAAGAGGCCGTGAAAGAGCGCGTATTCAGTTGTTCATCACGCAAGACAAACAGTGGGTGAACAGTGGGTGGCTTGTAACTACCCTCAGAGAATTTTTTCGAAAAAAAGTTTCAAATAAAAGTTTTAGCTCTCAGTAAAAGGAACACATGTGCAAATTTTAAAGAAAATCGTTAGAGCCGTTTTTGAGAAAATCGCGAAAAACTAAAATTTCTTCATGTAAAGTCCCCTTAAAAATATGATAAATTTGTCGCTGACATGACATCTTCGAATGACATCTTCAGAAGGTACCTGACCCAAATACGAAATTTTGTTTTCATACGATTCTCCGTTTCGGAGCTAGCCTGTTCACAAACTTCCACACAGACAGACACACAGACACACACACAGACATGTTTCCAAAAATAGTATTTTTGGATTCAGGGGGCCTTGAAACGTGTATATATGCTAAAAACTCGACTTCGAATTTTGGGGTCGAAAACAATACTTCCTCTACCTATAGTACCTATGGTACTGGCAGAGGAAGTAATAACTTATTTTTTGCATATCATAATTGCAATTATCGCTGATTAAACAAAAGCATTCTGGCACTTTTTGTTACATCAGTTTACCTGATTTTAATTAGGATTTTTCTTAGGCTTTATAACATTCATGTATTTTACGGCAGGATGCATGAGACCTACAATTTATTAAAATATTCCTGGAACTTTACAACGAACAAAAAATGCCTCTTAGAATCCTAGCCTGCTGATTCACAGGCGAGCAAGGAATGGGTTGACTGGAAGGAAGGGGAATGCTGCAGAAATAAATACACATCACAACCTATAAGAGCTGTAGCTATTATAAAAATGTATTATATTCCCCGTGTGCATATAAATTCAGGTGAAGAACGTTGATGCAATATTTGCATGTAAGGGCCATAAAATTGAGAAGTATAGGGTGAAAATTGATATGGGAATAGATAGGCTTTACTGGGAATTCTTCAACGTCGGTAAAAACCTTCTTTTGTGTTTTAGCATTTATACATCTTTTCAGTATACGAATACTGAAGATGTTTGTAATGAATGAAACAGAATGGAAGGGAAATATTCACTGCATTGCAGCCGAGAGACGCCTGTTAACGCAACTCATTTCTGTAAGAGGAAATAAAGTCAGGTAAACTGATGTAACAAAGTGCCAGAATGCTTTTATTTAATCAGTGATGATTCCAATTGTGATATGCAGAAAATAAGTTATTTTTATTATCGATTTTCGTTTTATTTGTATTGTAACTTCCAAAGCCGTACATGAACACTGTAAAACAATATATTGCCATGAGAACTGATTTGCAATTGACGTAAAATGTATATGCTACAGGGCACTAAAGTCATTACAATTTGCTGCTCATAAGTCAATAATGAATCGAAATAGGGTTAAAATTTCATTAAATTGACTTCATGCCTTCTTAGAGATTGGTAAAAACCTGATTCTTAATCAATCATCAACAGCTATATCATAATTTAATATTTCCACAATCTGCAAAATTTTCAGACTGGCCGCCACTGCATTTTTTATTCATAACTACAGTGTTAACAACGAAGTTCCTTTTTTTTCATTTTTTTCAAATGTTAGAAGTCAGTGGCGGCCATGCCCTGGGAGATTTTATGCTGTAACAGGAAAAATTGAATCCACAGAGCAAGAATCTCCTACTAAAAGTTGCTTGTCTACATCCCCTCTATACACAGGTAAAATATTTCGGTGTTATTCATTAACACCCTGTATATATATGAACACTTAGGTATGGCTTGATGCATTCTAGCGTGTAAGAACCTGAAAATACAATATTGGTGAATTTCATTTCCTGCTTACGAGGGACAAAATAATGTTGTAATTTGTGTATAGATTCCACTTAATCCCTCGATATTTTGATTTTAAAGAAACTTATTAGGTAATACGTGAGCTTACTAGATTCGTAAATATCTTAAAATTTCAGTTTCAGTATAATGAAAACATACATTGAACAGACGTCATGACATTAGAAATGTAAAGTCTTTAAAGTGTTGAAGTTACAATTGGACAGGACGATATATTTCGGCTATTCAGCCATCTTCAGGTTATTATCCTTTTGCTGATGATCTATTTCTTGTACATTTACATTATAATGTATCTTGTACGGTATCTTTATATTATAATATAAAGCACCAAGAAATATGATATAATCAGAAAATGAGTAATAAGGACCTGAAGATGGCCGAACAGCCGAAATGTATCGCCCTGGCCAACATTTGAAATAGCCTATTTTACATTTTTATGTCTGTTCAATTTATCATGCTGACAACTGCAATTTTTAGATATGTACGAGGCTATTAAGCTGATTTAGTACCAAATAAGTTCTTTTAAAATCAACATTTCCAGGGAATAGATGGAGTTTTTACACACAAATAATACAACATAAAAATGGTAACGTCTTGGACTCGCATTCGGGAGGTCCCAGGTTCAAATCCCATGGTCAGCCAATTTGGCATGGGTTTTTTCATGGTTTTTCCGGTCGTAAAGACAAATACCGAATTGTATATTTACATACCATGAATCATCCTCACCATTTCATCCTATATCATATCCATTTAAATTAATATCAGTTGAAATTTACTCCATAAAAATACACCAATAATAAAAACAATTTAATTCATATTTATTTGTCATAGAGAGCAGTAAATACTAGCTATTTACATAGTCATACATAAATGCAATAAATATATAAATACATAGAAAAACAGTATAAAACGATAACAATTAAAAAGCATGGTCTAAAAATTCCTGTAGGGAATAAAAGCATTTCTCGACTAGTACTCTTTTGATTACAGCTTTAAATTTCGTCAGAGGTAAACCCTTGTAGTTACCAGGTAATTTATTATAGAAAATGGATATTTCTGTTATTTACTACGTTTTTGTTTATCAAAAGAAAAGAGTATAGCAATTGACCATCAGTAGTTCCATGATCTACTCTACTGTATAGACACATATCCTGAACTCCTGATATGGCCTCGTAGCTAAAAGGAGTATAAAAATAGCTGAAATAAAACATGAAATTATTTTTTTTTAATTCGGCCCTCAATGTCGGCCAAGGGAACTTACCAGTGAAAAACAAAATTCCCCTTAACCAAACCGGGAATCGAACTCAGAAACTCTGACCGCTAGACAATGAAGACCGTCATGGGGTGAAAAAGTTAATTTTTTCCCGGAAATGGCGTCAGATACCAATGAAAATAGGAGACTGAGTTTAAGCATAGCTGTGTAAGTAGAGAAAAAGTCAGGAAGCCATACTTGTACAGAGGAATAGACGCGATGAGGAGCCGTCTGGAGTGTGGTGAGTGTCAAAACCCGACAATTACTCAGTACTCCCTCGTTATTGATTTCTACACTCTAGTGTTAAGCAGGAATCAGTGCACGCGTGGAGAAATTGTCTTTATCAGCCCCTTTGCGAAGGAGATGTATGAAAAAACCTTGACCTGTTCCTTACAGAGTAAGTTACCTGACTTTCGTTCATGCTTGACAAAATAAAAAAACAATCAGATGTGAAAACACATAACTTCTTCTATCAAAATATAAAAGTTTTTGGTCACAGTGAAAAAGGGCGTATTCAGAGTAGGTGACGTATAACTACCCTTCACACAATTTTTTTCGAAAAAAAAGTTTTGAATAAAAGTTTTAGCTCTTAATATAAGCAAACCCATGTGTAAAATTTAAACAAAATCATTAGAGCCATTTTCTAGAAAATCGCGAAAAACGAAAATTTCTCAATGTAAAGTACCCTTCAAAAGTAAGAGAAACTTGTCGCCAATCTTCGGGTCACGTCTTTAGAAGGTACCTGACCCAAATACAATTTTTTTTTCATACGATTTTCCGTTCTGGAGCTAGGCTATCCACAGACACCCACACAGACGCACTGACACACACACAGATACATATTTTGGAAAATAGTATTTTTGGATTCATGGAACCTCAAAACCTGTATTTATGTTAAATTTCAACTTTGAATTTGGGGGTCGGAAACAATACTTCCTCTAGCCCAGTGATTCCCAACCTTTTTCAGTGGTCGCCCCCCTTCGAATATCATTAAATCCCCACGCCCCCTTTGATAGTGATGGGGAGAAGAAGGCCTAAAAACGCGATTGTCAGTACTTTTGTACTTTAAAAGATCCCTATAATACTTTTAAAAGTAAAATTAATATTGCTCACCTCTCTTATTATTCTTATTTATCCTGTGAAGCTTTTGCTGTCACACACACACACACATAAAACACGAAAATGCATATTTAATTATTGTTAATTTTATTTGAGTCTCAGGACAGTTCATACAAAAAAGTTAATTGTAGAAACACAAATGCCCAATGTAGAGTTAAAAACCGAATATTAGTGAGATGATTGGCACTGTTTTGCTTTCACCAGCTCTGAGATATTAGGTTTTATGTTTGACAGAGCACAACGCAGATCACTCGTATCTCGTATTTGGTTTTCCAAATTATTATAAACGTGTTGAGGACAAGATATGATTATTTAATATGATGGGGGAAATATAGTTACAATTTATAAGATTACTAGCTTAAAAGGCTCGGCGTCGCCTGGGTTTTTGATTTTGTAATTGGAAATTGACTTATGAAGGACTTTCGATTTTTAAATTCTAGGTCCTTATATAGGTATTTAGAATTTGAAATAGGAAGAACGACTTATCAAACTCAAACTATTCCCTCAGAAAACGCTTGTATAGCCTTTTATGGCTCATAGAGGATCTAGAATTTTGCATCCCATCGCTTGTACACAGCAAGCCTGGTAGCAGTGGCGGACGCAGAGGGGGGGATAGGGGGGTTATATCCCCCCCGAAATTTGAAAAAAGGCTATATATGCACTCTAAGTGGCCAGTTATACAAACTAATTATATATGTAAGTTAATTCAAATCCCCCCCCCCGAAAAAAATTCTGCGTCCGCCACTGCCTGGTAGGGGTTCATATAAGAAGAAACAGAAATTCCGGTAACATAAAATTCTATTGTCTTTGCGGTTATATTTTATTTCTCACTCTAATGTCACCATAAAACCGTTTAGGGATGAAATTAAACAGAAATGAAATATCATTTTCAGACTTCTCTCTCCAGAAACCTGCTATATAATAAATATACACATTACCATACCTCGTATTGTTTTCTCTATGTCCAGCGTAGAGAAAGTTATGTGACTGCATTATTTTCGCGGATTTCATTCTTTAATATTTATATATAACATGAATTATATTGATAACTTCTCTTATTTGCCAAACTTGCATTTATTTTATTTCCAAACCCATCTGAGACCACTGGCAACAATATGTTGTCATGTGAACTGTGATTTGGATTTGATAATAGTAAAAAGGGATTAAGTATTCTCAAAAACATTAGATTTTTGTCATTTAAAATCAAAATTTTGTAAAATCCTTTCTTAGTGAGCACTTACATTATGAAACGAAGGTATTGTCAAAATTCCAAGTCTCTACCTATTATAGTTTAGGCTGTACGTTGATTCTCTGTCAGTCAGTCAGTCAGTCAGGACAAAGCCTTTTATATATATAAGAGATAAAATGTAAATTCACAATGTTTTGTTGTTCTTGTTAATTATGGTATGTGTTTGTGTATTTATTTGGTTAAAGTAAACCGATTAAAAATTCTTGTCGACCGACAAGGCAAATTGTCGCACGCCCCCCTGGTTGGGAACCCCTGCTCTAACCTATGGTACGGGTAGAGGAAGTAATAAAATGAATAAAATGGATTTAAGTCCCGGATTCTTTTCTACTTTACCACAAGAAAGCACTGACATCACAATTAATGGGGATAGCCTATAAATGATCAGAAATTACATCCAAATGTGGTGATGAGCAAGCGGTGGAATGATACGCTAGTGAGAAATCTGCCGCCCCATTTTGTCCAATACAAATTTCACATGGATTGACCTAGATCCCAGAATTGGAAGGCGAGGGACCTGACTGAATAGGGTCTGGGGATGAATTCCGATGTGCAAACCGCTTATGAAATGCTTCCATATTATAGGCACATCTTCAAGACATCATTAAGATGCCTATAACACAGGCCAATAGAAAATTACTGTTTAAATTTGCTTGGTCAGATACGATATAAATATTTCAATGTCATATATAGATATTGGAAATACATTAAAAATATTTTATTTCAGGAGAATAATAAAGATAAACTACTTTCAGCGGTATGCACTAAATTATTAAGTGCCTGAGTGGTAGGCCTACTATTTGAGATTGTGTGGAGTACGGGAAAATGTCTGTCTGTCTGTTTGGTTGTCTATCCGTGTGTCTGTACGCGCGATAACTCAAATACGCTTTATCGAATTTCCACGAAACTTGGTATATGCATTTATAACGTCCATGGGAAGAAGCCTTTGATTTTGGACCAAATCGGTTGACCGGTACCGCCCCATTCAGTGCCTATTTTATGCTAATAAAAAGAATTTTCCAAATGCAAATGAATTCTCATGACAACATAGTGTTCATATACGGCTTTGGAAGTTGCAATACAGTTAGCAATGACAAATAACAATATTCCTTCACATATGCTTATCAAACTAGACCTTTTTTTCCGTAAGCCCTGTTTAATGAATCGATCTGGAGCTTAACTCGGGAATCGATTACAAAAATAACTTATTTTCTGCATATCATCGCAATTATTACTGTTTAAACAAAAAGCATTTTAGCACATGGTTACATTAGTTTATCTGATTTTATTTAATATCCAAGCATCTTTCTTTAATCATACTCAAAAGAATTTCCTGCATTTTTCATACTCTAGTTTAAAACTAATAGTTTTTCTTAACTTTCAAAAAGTTCATTCGTTGTGACTTAGATTTCTTTCTGGACTGACTCATTCAGTTTTACTGTAATATTTGTTTTAACAAAACGCCATTTTTAGACGAAGTAAATAGTTAGTTTCTTTGTTTATTGAAGAATGAAGTGTACTGTAGTTAGCTGAAGCTGAAATTTGTAATTAATAATGGAACTGAATAATCCGGGACCAAAACTGAAACTGCGTTTCAGACCTGCAGATGTATTCCAATGAAAAGTGAAAAGCGCCATTCTGTTGGCTTCGATACAAGAAATTCGTTGTTTGTACAAAACGCCACAAAAGGACACAGTTTGTATTATTAATGTACTCAAGTTCATTGAAACACGTTACACTGTTTTAAACATCTGAACTTCAGAAGTGAATACAACTGGAAAGGGCAAACTATTTTTATAACCTTTGTACTCTAAGTAAAAGAATCGTCTTGTTCGTTTAAAATGCAAGCACGAATAGGTTCTTCCTTCCAACTTATAAATAAGAAAATAGGGGAGTTCTTGGTTAAAGTGAAGAGCAATTTGTGTTCGTTGATAAATAAAATTGCTTGAAAACTTTGTATCTTTAAAAGATGCTTTCTTGGATAGTTAGCGAGGTTAAGAATTGGGAGGCATCTTTTGCAAATTCTCTAAGGCCCGGTATTATAAACAAAGTTGATCTTTAGATTAAGTTAAACCTAATCTTAAGATTAACTCTAGTTGCCGTTTTATAATGTTCTGGTTAAGTTAAACCGTAGTGCAATGGTGTTGGTAGACCTGTTGGCTGAAGAAAGAAGACGAATTGGCCTTGGAAATAAAAGAAAAACAATAAGCTCTGCTAATTTTCTTGTATTTGTTTCTATATTGCGACGAAAATGACTGACACAAATAGTTCAAAACGTTGCCAAAACTTTTCATCCAATGAAATAGAATCGTTAGTATATTTAATTCGAAAGTATAGTGAGATCGTAGAATGGAAAATCTAAATCTAAATTGAACACAGTTTTGTTCAGTGTAAGTTAAGCTTATTTCAATCACAGCTAAAATAAGAAGTTATTCATTGCTCATAAAAATGATCTTGTATTAGCATTTGTCTCACAGTACAACCTTCTCTGTTTAGGCCTACATTAAAATACTTTACGTTCCGGAAAGTAATAAAATAAGTTTTGTCTCTTCTTCTCGTAGCATGTTGTATCCGAAATCGAATTTGTTGATACTGTCTTATCGTGTTTTTATAGTCATTGTCATTAAAACAATTATTACGTCTTAAACTGCAGATTAAACGGTAGAAAAGATCTAGTTAGGTTAAACTTAAGATTAACTTGTAGTTATCGTTTATAATACGCAAATATCTGAAAAACTAAAGTTTAAACTAATAGTAAAGGTTAAACCATGATTATAATACCGGCCCTTAACGTTTAGTAAAGTAAATTAAACTAAACTAAACTAAATAATATTAAGGCAGAAGTTAAGTGTAGACTCAAATCAGGAAATGCTTGTTTTTATGCAGTTCAGAAACTCTTATCGTCTCGTCTTCTGTCCAGAAATAACAAAATTAAAATTTATAAGACTATTATCCTGCCGGTTGTCTTGTATGGATGTGAGACATGGCCCCTTACATAATCTGATAGTGTTCGAAAACAGGGGGCTTAGGAAAATATTTCGGCCTAAGAGAGATGAAAATGGGGACTGGAGAAAACTGCATAACGACGAGCTTCATGACCTGTACTCTTCACCAGATATAATTCTCGCTTCGCTCATTTCATAGACGTACTCGTGTATTAATAAACGTCTTTATATCGTTGCATAATGTACTATTAGTAGATAGATATATGCATATGCATTCATGAACCATAGATTATTCTCTCTATTGGACATTACATGATAATATTATAGGAGAAAAATTCCTCCTACACTGGAATTTGAACCCAGGACCTTTGGCTATCCTTGCCACTTCTCTACCAACTGAGCTAAGCCAGAGTTCACTTCACAGTACCAGATGGAACCTCTCTCCTATGACTGATTGCCCTAATGGTCTACCTCACTGACAGACAAGTTATGTCATATGCAGTACCGTGAGGCACACTAATTTGTGATTTTTGTGACCGGGCTTCCACTGTTATTGTACAGTTAACATTCAAGATAGATACACGCATATGCATTCATGAACCACAGATTATTGTCTCTGTTAAACATTACATGAGAATATCATTATACTATTAGTAGACTGTAATGAATCGAAATATTAGTGTGGGTTCGACAAAACAAATGACAGATTCAAAAACCAAAAGTAAAAATACAAAGAGAAACATATTCCAAAAGTCACAAAATCTGTTTAAAATAAATAGCAAAATAGTAAATTGTTATCTTTCCTCGCTTAAAGTTATTTCATCTAGTGGGTTCGATGACCTCGAGTGTTATCAAATATCCTGTTCATTTACTGATGTATTTAAAATGTATTAAGAAGTGATTTTTTAAAGTGGTCTACTTTCTTCCTTAAAATTTGTATATAGCCCTTAATGCCACTTCAAGGTACACTTATTTTGGCAATGAGAAATGTTTACAAAAATGAAAAAAATTGTTCTTGAAATTGTGCTGACTTACATATTTATAAGCTTTATAGATAATAACTAGACGATAGAACAAAACATTTCAGAATACTCCGAGATTAGATAATAACTTGAATAGGACAAAACGTCTCGGAATATTCCTCCCCTATTATTTTAATAGAGAATAACTATATTATAACTGGATGATAGAACAAACTTTTCGGAATAGATTCATTCTAATTATTTTAATAGACTATAAGTAGATGATAGAATCAAACGTTTGGAATACACTCATTCTAATAATTTTAATAGACTATAACTAAATGATAGAATAGACTCATTCTGATTAAATTTAATAGACTATAACTAGATGAGAGAACCAAAGGTTTCGGAATAGACTCATTCTAATTATTTTAATAGACTATAACTAGATGATAGAATCAAGCATTTCGGAATAGACTCATTCTAATTATTTTAATAGACTATAACTAGATGATAGAATCAAACGTTTCGGAATAGAGTCATTCTAATTAATTTTAATAGACTATAACTAGATGATAGAACAAAACGTTTCGATCAATAACACCCCTATTGTTTTATTAATTATTATTATTATTCATTTATTGTGATGGGAATATAACAGTCTCATTGCCCAATTACAATATTCTCTTATACTAATTACACCATTTTACAATACTATTATTAGATATTTAATGTAATACTAAAATATTTAAACTAATACAACTAAAAAACAGAAAAAATAAACACATACAATATGAAAATTACACAATAAAGGGAACAGATCAAAGCATAAATAATATAGCCTACTAGTTTTGAAAAAAGATGTAAATAAAGAAAATGACATGGAGCATATTTTAATTATCAGGTAATAATTTACTAGATAATAACTATATTATAAACTGGATGATAGAACAAAACTTTCGGAATAGACTCACTCCCATTATTTTAATATACAATAACGATATTATAAGTAGATGATAGAACCAAACTTTTGGAATAGATTAATAATTATTTATTTTAATAGATAATACTAGATGATAGAACAAAACCTTTCGGAGTAGCCCCACCCCCATTATTTTACTTGATAACTACATTATAACGGGATGATACAACAAAACATTTTGGAGCAGCCCCACCCCCATTATTTTAATAGATAATAGTCATATTATAGGTAGATGATAGTGCCAAACGTTTTCGATTATATTAATAATTATTATTTTAATAGATAACACTAAATGATACAACAAAACATTTCGGAAAAGCCCCGCTCCCATTATTTTAGTAGATAATAACTATATTGTAAGTAGATGATAGAACCAAACTTTTGGAATAGATTAATAATCATTATTTTAATAGATAACACTATATGATATAACAAAACCTTTCGGACTAGCCCCACCCCCATTATTTTAATAGATAACTATATTATAAGTAGATTATAAAACCAAACGTTTCAGAATAGATTAACAATTATTATTTTACTAGAAAACACTAGATGACAGAACAAAACCTCTCGCAATAGCCCCACCCCCATTATTTTAATAGATAATAACCATATTATAGGTAGATGATAGAACCAAATGTTTCGGAATAGATTATTTATTATTATTGTAATAGATTACACTAGATGATACAACAAAATATTTCGGAATAGCCCCACCCCCTTATTTTACTAGATAATAATTATATTATAAGTAAGTGATAGAACCAAACGTTTCGGAATAGATTAATCCTAATTATGTTAATAGATAACAGTAGATGATAAAACAAAACCTTTCGGATCAGTATAACTCCCATTATTTTAATAGATAACTATATTATAAGTAGATTATAAAACTAAATGTTTCAGAATATATTAACAATTATTATTTTACTAGATAACACTTGATGATAGATCAAAACCTCTCGCAATAGCCCCACCCCCATTATTATAATAGATAACAACTATATTATAGGTAGATGATAGAACCAAATGTTTCGGAAAAGATTAACGGTTATTGTTTTAATAGATAACATTAGATGATACAACAAAACATTTCGGAATAGCCCCACCCCCATTATTTTACTAGATAACTTGTACTTGGTCAATGTAGTGTGGAATTGTGGACTCATCGATTTTGGATTTTTTGTGCTGTTAAATCTTGGCGAGGTTGCAGGGAGGATGTACATTTATACGCAGTCTTTGTTCCCGAGTATGAACACTACACAATCACATCAAGTTCAAGAGAAAACTTTCACTCTTCTGAACAATGGGATTTAATATCGGTACGGAGTTGAATGATGCTAAACCAGCCGGGCTCCGTGTTGCAGATAAATGAGCTTGAAACTGCGGGATCAATACTTTGTTTATTTGTGCTTTATGAGATCTCTTTGGCAGACTGATCGGGTTTAGAGAGGGTTACGATAAACACAGTAGGCCTAGAACGGTATTTAGTTGTCATGGTGACAAGGGTGCTTTTTGACGCAGTGTTTTGTGATGCGCCTCTTTAAAGCACGTCATACTGCGCCACATCACAGATACCAACATTCCAAAATGCAATTCAGTCCTCAAATTTGAACTTTTATAAAAGGACGAAATGGACAAAAGACGGTATTTTTGTCGATTCGTCAAGTTTTCGATTGAGATATTAAGACGAACTGAAACGATGTCCGAAAAAAAAGCTGTGTTTATTTATTTTTTTTGGAATTGTGTTTAAGTTTGTGTAAAATGGAATTTCGTTTACCCTTTGAGATGAATCTCTTATTATTATGTACTTTAGATATATGTACATGCATTCATGAACCACAGATTATTGTCTCTGTTGGACATTACATGATAATATGAGGTAGACCATTAGGGCAATCAGTCATAGGAGAGAGGTTCCCTTTGGCTCTGTGAAGCGAACTGTGGCTTGGATCAGTAGGTAGAGCATTGGCACGGACAGCCAAAGGTCCTGGGTTCAAATCCCAGTGTCAGAGGCATTTTTTTCCTATAATATTATCAATTTTAATATTATGTGCTTTGTTTCGTTTCGGCAGGACTTATAAATTGGTGTGAGGGAAGGTTTTAAGGGAAGTGTGATTGAAATATTATATTTTTAAAAAAATACGTGTAAATCTGCTTGAACAATGTGGCATCGTTTTAGTTTTAATTGGAAATGGGATGGGAAAAGACAAGCTATGACCTCTGCCGGGCCAAGAAGGTAACTAATGAGTGGCAGTGGAATATAAAGCATGGCCTACCTAGAATATCCATGTTGAGTTGTGGGAAAGTCTTGTTTCGCACTCACACACCCTCACACCACAGACACATACGCACCCTCTACCGTTCAACTCTAGAAAACCGACCGTCTCCACATTGCATTGATTGCTGGCCAGTGGCAACATATCCCAATGCATCTGCGCACTTGACTAGCGCAGGGCGCATGCGCCGGGTCCGGAACCGGGGTCCAACACTTGAAAGATGTCAAAGGATCCTTTTTATATTAACAACATCTTGTAATTTGAATATAAAGTCCAATGTTAAACTTCTTGTTATTAAAGAAGATAACTTGGCATATTGACGCTGTATGAATTAGATTTTCCATATTTACTCACCTAATTCGCCGCCTAAATTACTTTTTTTTTTTTGCACGATGTAACTAATTAGTGGTACTTACGAATATTGTTGCCGTGGATCGTAAATTGACATTCCCACACGCAATCTGGTTGCTATGAAAACAAAAGAAATCTCAGTGCTGTAAAAATTGCAAAAAGCACACGTGCCGTAAGTAAAACCATTATAATACAAGCCTTTATCGAAGACCGGAACCAAGGCCCTCCAGTTTGTGGCGACTTTAACAGGACAAATATTCAGTCCCCATAACAACCAACACATGCGAATCACTTTCTGAAATATAACATCTGTCTTCAATAATGTGTATACATAATATTTTCGGCTGATATCTCAATTAATATAATTAAATTGATATAAATAATCATCGCGCAAAAAATTGAAAACTCGGCGCAAACGCCTCGTTTTTTCAAACTCTTTCCTCGATCCGTAAGCACCGCTTACGGAACTAGTTAGTATCGCAATATACTATTAAAAACCTCTTGCCTATACTTTTTTCAATAGCATTTTGTAATCGACTCAGCCCTAATGGCACAGGATATCAGGACAATAGTATGCTCTAGATACAATGAACACTGCACTTATGAATATAAGAATTGTATTTATTAGACCTTAGTGCCAGAATGGGTGTTTATTAGAGTGTGTGGGGGACGGGAAAATGTCTGTCTGTCTGTTTGTCCGTTTCTGTACACGCGATAACTCAAACACTCTTTATTGGATTTTCATGAAACTTGGTATGAACATTTATAACGTCCATGGGAAGAAGTCTATTGATTTTGGACAAAATCGGTTGACCGGTACCGGAGTAATGCTAAATTTAGTGCTTATTTTATGGGAATATATTAAGACAGAATTTATCAAATGCGAATCAGTTCTCATGACAACATACTGTTTTACAGTGTAAAAATACGCCTTTGTAAGTTAATAAATAACACAACGCACAGTAATATTCTTGAATTTAATCTGAGACCTCACATTGATTCTTTGTCATTAAATTGTCGGTATTGCCATTATAATTAAAAATAGAATTTGTTAGCGGGCCGCCAAAAATTAAGCCACGGGTCGCGGGTTGAAGACCACTGGTCTAAAGTATCACTCATACTGTACTGACTTTAATGTAGGTCTGATAACTCTGACTGGCGCTATACAAATACCTGAAGCTTCATGTTCACAACAGCACCAAGTGCCATCTCAAACCAATTAACGTTATGTCCACAAATTCATTTATCATCCAACTTCCACTCATTTTCCTTCCATCACCCACTCCTACTAGGTGATATGGCCATCAAAATCATCTAAGTCAGGGCGCGAATGTATGCTCACCAGTGGCATCTGGGGACCAGAATTCTGAGGCGGGCGACAAAAGATTTTGAAGTGCAACTTCTTTAGCCGCGGTAGGGGTAAATCCAGAGTTTGTGTCACACTAAAAATCGTCACGAAATTAGTGAGGTATGACGGAACGGACTGCACAGAAAACAATCAACTCAATGATTAGGCTTATCCAAAATTTAAAAAATCCAAAAATTCAAAATTTAAAAAATAAAAAGTCCAAATATCCTATTTAAAAAAAAATTAAAATCCAAAAATAAAAAGTAATAAAATCCAAAATTTAAAAAATAACAAAATAAAAAATCCAAAGATCGAAAATTTAAAAAATCCAAAATTAAAAAAATTCAAAGATCCAAATTTAAAAAATGCAATATCCAAAATATAAAAAGTCCAAAAACCCGATATTAAAAAGTCCAGTAATGCAAAATTGAAAAAACCCAATAATGAAAAATTGAAAAATAAAATAATAAAAACAAGTTTTACTTCTGTCGCGTGGCGTTCCACGCACACTTTTTTTAAATAGTCTGTTATTTAGGCTGTTTTATCTTTTTAGTTCCTTATAAATGTAATAATTGATACAGATAGTTGCTGCACTGGTGGCTTGAATGACTTAGTCGAATATTCACAGTTACTCAGAAATGCACGAGTGTAAATGTAAATATAATTTATTCTTGTAATACAGTATTTACACCCTTGGCGTTACAAAGGTGTTTGCCATAGGGTGTACCTCCTACTATTGCATACTAATATTGACATAAAAGCCTTAAGAACCTACAAATTATGACATCACTCTACAGCTCTAACTCGCGAGCGATCAGGTCAAATACCTAGGCTACGCAAATAAAGCCGCTAACGGTATAATGATTCAGGTTCTCACAGTTACAGTTAAACTTACAATGAAAATAACTACGTACCTCATCACAAGATATGTTGGAAATGTCCTCCTCTTGCATCCACACAACACTGGCACCTTTTTAGGAAATTTTATTTCAATCGCATAAGTTCAGCTTTCGAGATAGAGTTAATTTCTGTTGTGATAATTATCTTTAAGGTCTTTTAATGTATGGAGGTTTGACCTATACACTTTATTTTTTAAGTTCAAGTTCGGGTGAAATATTTAAGTAACTGAAACCGCTAACTTTGTAATGAATCAGGTTCTCACAATTAAGGTCCCCGGGTCTAACAGTAGGCCTATGTGAATATTATTTATGGGGAACTTGCTAGCAGGAGGCAGGGGCACGCCTACATATTGTAAAATCACCTGTATTGAATTGATAAATTTCATTCTTTTTTCCGTTCGTGGTAATGTTTATTATAAAGAGAATTGTCCACCTGACCACAAAATAATTAATGACTATTTGCTAAGATATTCGGCAAATTTACTTATATTCAACAAATAGGTCAGACAATGTTTTACAATTAAACTACAATTACGGAGCCCCAGTGTACATAAGATTAATTTTATATCATTGACTATTTGCTGAATAATTCGGCAAATTTACTTACGCTTAATCATCAGGACACAAAAAATGGTTTGACAACACATTTTTTAATTTTTAAGTTTATGCAACATATAAGACAATATAATTTTAATGGTTTTATATTTTTAAATTGGATGCATTCAGCAATGTACTATTTAAGGTGTAAATGTGTACTAAATGAATAGCATAATATACCAGGTATACTACCATATATTTTAGGACAATAGCTAAACATTTACAAGTCAGCTTCATCAGCTCCATAACGTTACTGAAGAATATGTAACAGTATGTATGGAAATTGTATACATGAGTGCTATATATGTAAGTACTCAATTAATATTACAATATTGTAGAATGAAGGGCTAAGTAAACATTGCATACATTGAATTTTTTGTTAAATTTATTTTGTGGTCAGGTGGACAATTCTCTTTATAATAAACTTGTATTGAAGTTCCCTAGTATAAGAATTGGGCTTCTCATGTTACTGCGAGATTTCTGATAGCACTATAAGCTTCTTTCCCAAGATGTAATTGGTAACACCGGGGGCATAGGTGAACAACAGCTTGCAGAGTATACGTATCGTGTTTTCGCAGCAATAGCTCGGTTAACTCCCCGGTTTATAAAACTTCCTTCCGCTCAATGAAAGCAGAGAAGTTATAGAAAATTTTACTGACTTCCCTGTTGTTACGTAGTAGATGCTTCTGCTTCAATGCGTTCACCATCACACTGCTTATTTTCAATAACCTCTGCCTACTTTATCTTCAGGTCAGGAGTTTAAAAATAAGTTACTGTTTAGTACTCCTTTATTTTTTCCGTTTTATTAATCCTATTTTATGGCGAATAAAATGATAAAATTCGGTACTAAAGTTAGATTAATTTTAGTCTTATTTCTAACTAGCAGATGCCCGCGGCTTCGCCCACGATAATTAATTCGAATATTAAAATTTAATGGCAAAATAATTAAAACAAAATTTATTAACACCGTAGCGTAGTGGCTGAGGCGCTGCGCTACAAATCGGAAGGTCGCGGGTTCGATTCCCGTTGAGGTCGTTGAGATTTTTCAATTGGCCAAATAATCTGGTGGCACTATGGCCCTGGGGTCGACTCAGCCTCCAACATAAATGAGTACCAGAAGCAATCCTGAGGGTAAAAGCGGCCGGTGCGTAAGGCTGACAATCTTACCACCTTCATGTGCCGAATATCCAAAATCTGGGAGCCTCAACCTCCTGGAACCCTCTGGGCCACTATGGTTTGTGTAGGGAACACTTTACCTTTATTTATTAACACTTACCCGCGAATCATTCATAAACTAGACTATTATTCATTATAACGAAACAGCTAAAACTCCGGCTTTGGAGTGAATCCCACGATTAGAAAGCGCTTGGGAAAAACGACCTCAGATTAGAGTTCCCTGGCCCAGAAAATTCCTGCATAGTGAGTTCCGTCAAAATCGATCAATGTTTGCCCATTTCGGCCTATATGCCTATATTATCCCTCTTCTGTCTAGGTTGAAAATTTCAGATGCCTGCGTGCCTTGACATAAACAAATGTATCAATCAGGATGGGCTTAAAAATTGAATCGATCATTAATTCCATGCGATGTATTGAAAAATCGCGATTGTTTTATTTCCAAGTTATGTCAAAAAAGACAAAGCCACCTGCAATTGATTTGACAATTGAAACGTATAACCGAAAACTGATGCTTCGATCGCTCAAAAATTCACGTTTCCTGTCTGTTTTACACTCATAACTCGCGAACGAAAACGAAAATAAAAAATCCGGCTTCGAGGTGCATTCGCCCACCCTTCAGTCCATTTATGTTTAAAATTTCATTTCTCTACGTGCAGTAGATTTCCCGGGCATCCCGCACAGACAGACAAACACTTCATCTTATTATTATAGATAGATATCTGCAAAACACACAATCAGAGGAATTTTAGCACTTCATTTTTGTATATTTTAACTACTTCTTCTCAGATACCTATTAACACTTGCCTGGGATATAGACAAATCAGAAGAATACAATCACCTTGCTCCTTCTGGTGCCAAAATACACCTGTTTATTGAAAGAAGATAAATAAATGATACGGGACTTTGATAAATTAGAGAAGCTATCCATATAATTCATTTCTGTAAATAAATATTGAAGATGAAATCCACGAAAGTAATGTACAATATGATGCAGTCACATAACTTTCTCTACCCTGGACGTAGAGAAAACAATACGAGATATGGTAAGATGTATATTATTATATCCCAGGTTTTTGGGATGGGAAGTATGAAAGTGATATTGCATTTCTGTTCGATTTCATCCCCAAAACGGTTTTATGGTAACATGAGAGTGAGAAATAAAATATTCCGCAAAGACAATGCAATTTTATGTTACCGGAATTTCTGTTTCTTCTTATTTGAACCCTTACCAGGCCTGGTGTGTAGAAGTGATGGGATGCAAAATTCTACATCCCCTGCGAGCCATAAAAAGCTTTATCAGTGGTTTTCTGAGGGAATAGTTTGAGTGTGGTAAGTCGTTTTTCTTCATTTCAATTTTTATACCTGTTATTTTATTATTATTTATTTATTTAAATTACATTTACAAACTTATGTACAAATACAAATACAAATACAAAAATACACAAATAAACAAAAAACATTTACAAATTTTAAAATTAAAGTACAATACTTTTTAAGAAAAGAACCAAATATTTATTTATTACCTACATAAGGACCTAGAATTTGAAAATGGAAGATCCTTTATAAGTTAATTTCGAATTACAAAATACAAAACCCGGACGACCCCGGGGCCTTTTAAGCTAGTTGTCTTATAAATTTTTATTTTTAGATTTCTGGACAGAAGACGAGAAGATAAGAGTTCTGAACTGTATAAAAGCAGCTTTTCCTGATTTGAGTCTACACTTAACTCCTGCCTTAATATTATTTGTGCCTGTAATTATTGCTTCCAGATTTTGAATTTCTTCATTTGTTCGAACGATTTACCGGCTATTCTAATATTTTGCGGCGCATTATTTTGACGTTTCAATAGACAATATACAATAGAATTTATTCGTCATTAAGTATTTACAAAATACATGGACTATAGTCAGTTAAAATATACAAAATAATGTACAGTAAGTATAATATAAATTAAGTTATATCTACATTGTAGAACAAGACCCAATACAAAATAATAAAACTAAGCCTATAGTAAATTCCCTAATCAACAATACAATTTCCAATTAATCGAATAAAAGTCATCAGTGCAATAAAGGCACTCAGAGATTAATACACGTTTAATACTTTTCTTAAATTGCACTACGTTAATGTTTTTAATTGTTCAGGAATAGAGTTGTATAATTTGACTGAAACATAGTAGGCCTACCAATTTTTCTGTGATTGGCTATAGTTATACTGTTGTACCCGGAGTTTACTTTTGTTCCTTGTATTAAAATCATGAAAATCACTATTATTATTACTTCCTCTGCCCGTACCATAGGTACTATAGGTAGAGGAAGTATTGTTTTCGACCCCAAAATTCGAAGTTGAGTTTTTAGTATATATACACATTTCAAGGCCCCCTGACTCCAAAAATTCTATTTTTGGAAACATGTCTGTGTGTCTGTGTGTGTGTCTGTGTGGAATATCTGTGAACAGGCTAGCTCGAAAACGGAAAATCGTATGAAAACAAAATTTCGTATTTGGGTCAGCTACCTTCTGAAGATGTGAGGATAAGATTGGCGACTATTTTCTCTTATTTTTAAGGGGACTTTACATGAAGAAATTTTCGTTTTTCGCGATTTTCTCGAAAACGGCTCTAACGATTTTCTTTAAATTTTGCACATGAGTTGCTTATATCAAGACCTAAAACTTTTATTTGAAACTTTTTTTCGAAAAAACTCTCTGAAGGCAGTTACAAGCCACCTACTGTTCACCCACTGTTTGTAAAAAGTTTGTGGTGTGGTTAACAATTAAATAAACACTTTTTCACGGCGTATTATTAAGTGCCAGTATGGTACTTTATGAGATTGTGTGGGGGACGAAAAATGTCTGTCCGTCTGTCTGTCTGTCTGTCTGTCCGTCCGTCCGTCCGTGTGTCTGTACGCGCTCTAACTCAAATACGCTTTTTCGGATTTTCATGAAACTTGGAAAACACATTTATAATGTCAATGGGAAGAACCCTATTGATATTGAACCAAATCGGTTCACCGGTACCGGAGTAATGCCCAATTT
The DNA here is from genome assembly GCA_964059195.1 of Ectobius pallidus. NCBI lineage: Eukaryota > Metazoa > Arthropoda > Insecta > Blattodea > Ectobiidae > Ectobius > Ectobius pallidus. The sequence goes on from CAXKWD010000007.1 coordinate 168,807,154, forward strand.
AGTGCCTATTTTAATAGATTATGGCGCCTTTCTAATAGAAAGGCGCCATAATTCAAATACGCTGTATCGGATTTCCATTAAACTTGGTATACGCATTTATGACATCCATGAAAAGTACTCTGTTAAATTTGAACCTAATCTGTTGACCGGTACCGGAGTAAAACCCAATTTAGTGTATATTTTAAAGGCGCAATAGCTCAAATACGCCTTATCGGATATTTATGAAACTTCGTATACGCATTTATACTATCCATGGAAAGACGTCTGTTGATGTTCAACCAAATCGGTTGTCCAGTACCGGAATAATGCCCAATTTATTGCCTTTTATGTTAATATATGAGAAGTCGCGATAACTCAAATATGCTTTATTGGATTTTCCTGAAACTTTGTATACCCATTTATAATGTACATGGGAAGACGTCTACCGATATTGGACCAAATCGGTTGTCCGGTACCGGAGTAAAACCCAATTTAGTGTCTATTTTAAAAACGCGGTAACTCAAATACGCTTTACCGGATTTTTATGGAATTTGGTATACACATTTATAGTGTTCATGGGAAGAGGTCTACTGATACTGGATAAAATCGGTTCACCTGTTTTGGAGTAATGCTCAATTTGGTGCCTATTTTATGATAATACACGTATTCGAAAGAATTTATATAAAAAAAAGCAAATCATTTATCATGACAACATAGTCAATTGTTTTACTGTGATATTTTACGGCTTTGGAAATTAAAATAGAGATAGCTATGACCAAAAACACTATTGTTTTACATGCGCTTATAACTTACAACTAGACCGTTAAACTGACCCAGGTGACCGAGATGGTAACGTTTTGGCCTCACGTTATGGAGTTCCATGGTTCAAATCCCGAAACCAGCCAATTTCACTTTCATTTTCGTATTTTTATGTGAGTGTGCGATTGTCAAGATATCAAAAATCTGTACAGTTCAGCTGATGCTGGAAGATTTTAATCTGATTAAAAAGAAAACTAGACCTTTGTTCTTCCCTAAGCCCTGCTTAATGAATAAATCTGGAGCTTAACTTGTAAATCAATTAAAAAAACATATTCTGCATATCATAATTGCATTCATAACTGATTAAAAAAAAATACTGGCACTTTTTTACATCAGTTTACCTGATTTTATTCTATATAAAAATGAAGTGAGAATGACATATTGGAGGGAAATATTCGATAAAGTTCGGAAATTATTCTTAACGACGGAAGTTTCAATAAATGTCTGCAGTTACTTGTTTTTCTTTGCTATATAGTCTGCACTTTTATTAGTCGCATCATTTTCAAAGAAGAGGTTATCAGGTATTTATCGTATAATTAGCGTTAAATTGTGTCTTGCGTTTCTGTACAAGGATATGTGAATACTCCTAAGTTTTATTTGGGCAGAGGAAGTTATGTGACTTTCACATCAGATTATTAAAATTTTCCAAGTTGTTGTGAACATGACAAAGAGTAAACAAACCATATACTTAGATTTTTCTGTATTAATTCTAATCCAACATTTCTGCAAGCATTGAAAAGACTTCCTGCATTTCTCTCGATTATATATTCAGAAAACATTTTCAAAAAATAAAAAGTTGCTATGACTTATGCCTAGCTTCTCGGTATTTCGACTGGAATTTCAGAATAAATATGCAAAATGCAAACTGTCAGATAAATGCTATCCAGATGTTTATCTCGAGGACCCAGTACGGGCCCTTGAGGTTCATCTGGAGTAAGTTGTAAATTGCTTAATTACTTGTAAATTGTATAATGAGATTTCGGTATCCAGGTCACGAAATGCAGTGGCTTGGAAAATGTCAGGACTTGCGGGCTTTCGTGTGTCTCATCTGAAGAAGCAGAAATCTCCATATTACATTTCTTGTCTGAGTGCAGCACGCTGTCAGGTGTCTCTGCTGGGGCTGCAATATGTCTTACGAGAGTGGCATTGTCACTGATATTTTCCTTGTCGTTTGAAACTGATAAATTAAACTGGGACAAATTAAGGAAGAAAAGACATTAAAACTTTGATGAGGTTGCAGAAGTAGGCTAAAAGCTGTGTTTTCCTTAACTTTGTCATGCCAGATACTGTTTCAATGTCAGTTTTATCGTGATATGTATAGACTACGCACTTTATCTTGAGCTGAAAGAAATGCAGGGGTGAACAGAGCTGATATTGTATGCAGTATAAGAAACTGACTATTGCAGAAGGCGGTCAGTTGAAATTGACGTCATTTCTGAAGGGTTGCCATGTACTAGAAAATATAACGTGTGTAGTTTTGTGCTGGTTCACAATGGAACTAACTGTAGTTCGTAACAATTTCAACTCTATTTTATGGAACCCGGAGGTTCATTGCCGCACTTACCTGAGCCCGTCATTCAACCCTATTCTGTGCTAACTCCATCCAACCATCCCTCTCAAATCCTACTTCCCTTAAATTCATCCTAATATTGTCCTCCCACCTGCGTCTAGGTCTTCCAAGTGGTCTTTTTTCTTCGGGTCTCCCAGTCAACACTTTTGAAATATGTCTTTCCTCCCCCATGTCCAGCCCATTTTATCCTTCGCGATTCAATTACCCTTACTATATCCGGTGAAGAGTACAGACGATGGAGCTTGTCGTTATGCAATTTTCTCCAGTCCCCATTTTCATCTCTCTTAGGCCCAAATATTTTATTAAGTCCCCTGTTTTCGAACACTTTCAGATTATGTTCTTCCCGAAGAGTAAGCGACCATATCTCACATCTCCATAATACAACCGGCAGAATAATATTCTTATAAATCTTTATTTTTACATTTCTGGACAGAAGACGAGAAGATAAGAGTTTCTGAACTGCATAAAAACAAGCATTTCCTTATTTTAGTCCACACTTAACTTATGCCTTAATATTATTTGTGTCTGTAATTATTGCTCCCAGATATATGGATTTTTCCACTTGTTTAAATGATTTACCGGCTATTCTGGCATTTTGTGGAACCCGAAGGTTATTTGCCCGTCTCCCAGTTAATACTTATGTCTTTCCTCCCCCATGCGTGCAACATGTCCAGCCCATTTCATCTTCCGTGATTTAATTACCCTTACTATATCCGGTGACGAGTACAGGTTATGAAGTTCATCGTTATGCAGTTTTCTCCAGTCCTCATTTTTATCTCTCTTAGGCCCAAATATCATCATCATCATCATCATCATCATCCTATCATGTATTAGGCCTAGGGGCCCGTTACGGTCTCAATCCATCGTTTAAGGGGTCTGCCCAATGATCTCTTGCCTGATGGTTGGTAATTTAGAATTTGACGGGGTATTCTTGTTCGGCTCAAATATATCAATACAATATGAGTAATTTAAATTATCTTTATTAGATAGTCTTTAATGCTGATGTGTGAAGAAAGGTCAGTGAACTTACCTTTAACAGCGCTCAGCTTGTTGCCGACCATCTGTTTTGCCACAAAGGCTGCCATCTTGGATGTGTTTTTTCTGGTATCAGCTAAGTTTCAACTTTTGGATTCACGTCCCAGCGAGGTAAATGCCTGGAAAATATAATACAAGTACCACATGAGAAGGCCTTGTAAGACACAAATAACCTTTGGGATTCATAGTAAAATCTTTTGTTGTAAATGCCCAGTTATGTCAAATATTATCTAAGGTTCATATTTCTCTTGGGGGGGGGGGGTTTCAAGACCTATCTCAAGCTAAGTCGGAGAAAATGATTTAGGGTGTACCGTTATAAATTTATACATATACAATGTGTTATTGTATACCAGGAATAATCTACCAAGTCAACAACTTAGACAGGACGTACATTCACACAACACAAGAAATAGAAACTTTATTGATGTACCTTTTTACAGGCTATCTAAGTCACTCAAAAGTTATCATGTAGTGGGAATGAAATGTTATAATATGCTATCAATAAGTGTGCTTAATTACCCAGTTGACAAGTTTAAACATAAGCTATATGACTGGTTAGTTGGTCATCCATTTTATTCCCTAGACGAGTTCTTTGAATTTAGTACTAAATCAATTATCTTTTGATATTTTAATTCTTGGTTGTTTGTAAATTATTTTGTTTATAGTACTATTATGTATATATATGTAGGCATGTATTTTAAATGTAAAACTGACTTTGTCTATTGCTTCTTTGTAAGCTTAATGACAATAGAATATTATTATTATTATTATTATTATTATTAATTATTATTATTATTATTATTATTATTATTATTATTATTATTATTATTATTATTATTATTATTATTATTATTATTATTATTACAGCTTTCGTTGAATTTCACAGGTGAAAAATAGATGAAATTCATTATTTTTTCCTCAGCAATGAATTGCTCTACAATCTTGCAATCTGTCATGATCTTTATTGACTACTTCTACAATTGCATACTATTTTCAAAATTAACCAAACTGTTACAGTTACGGGTAATTATCGTTTCAAAATGGCAGCCAATTTTCATGCACTGAAATGCCGTTTCCTTGATAACTTCCACAAATATCATTATTTCTGAGTGATTATTTTTCTGTGTATTTGTTAATATCATATGAACAACACTGTATACAATCATTCATTTAACATTAATAGTTTATTTTTAAAACATATTGTAATGAAAAAGGAAATTTAAAATACTTTTACTGTCGTTATTCCAAAGATTATAGATGAAGTTGATCATACCTAGGTATGATGTTTTCAAATATTTCACGTAAAAATATTGCCATTTGTGGAAATTATCAAGGAAACGGCATTTTAGTGCACAAAACGTGGCTGCCATTTTGTAACGATAATTGCCAGTAACTGTAACAGTTTGATTAATTTCGAAAATAGTATGCAATATTGTAGAAGTAGTCAATAAAGATTATGTCAGCTTGCAAGATTGTAGAGCAATTCATTGCTGAGGGAAAAAATAAAGAAATTCGTCTATTTCTCATCTATGATGTATGTCCCCTCTTAAGAAGTAAAACCTGCTTTACTGTGAGAGCAGGGATCGGCATCCTTTTTGTCAGGAAGTTAGTAGGAAGTTGGCAGGATGAAGCTTTTAACTAGTAGTTCTGTGACAGATAGACTTCTCGTCAAAAAAAGAAAATCTAAGATCTGCTCTTCATCAGTTAAAAGGTCCACCATCTTGAAACTAAATCAAAAAATAAAAACCCTTACACATAATGACTTCAAGCAACATTCATTGCAAATTGGAAGAAAATCCAACGACTTTCGAACAAAGTTTTAGAAAACTTCCTGGAGGGAGGAAGCAGTATTCAGATTTTTGTAGCATGAACCGTTTACTTGAATCGGAACCATTAAAGCGGCCACCATTTTTAATGGAATAAAAAAAAATTAAAATCCTTACACATATTATTATTATTATTTTCTGAATTTAACGTATTCAACGTGGAGCAAACTTACAAGTACGTCCTATTGGACTATTTTCACTTGTACACGTACGAGTTCATAATATTATAATAATATATAAAGCCGGTTGTATTATATGGATGTAAGAGATGGCCCCTTCCTCTCCGGGAAGAACATAATCTGAGAGTGTTCGAAAACAGGGGGCTTAGGAAAATATTCGGACCTAAGAGAGATGAAAATGGGAGCTGGAGAAAACTGAATAACGACAAGCTTCATAACCTTTTCTCTTTACCGTACTCGTACATTTGAAACGGAACCATTAAAGCGGCCACCATTTTTAATGGAATAAAAAAAAATTAAAATCCTTACACATATTATTATTATTATTATTATTATTATTATTTTCTGAATTTAACGTATTCAACGTGGAGCAAACTTACAAGTACGTCCTATTAGACTATTTTCACTTGTACACGTACGAGTTCATAATATTATAATAATATATAAAGCCGGTTGTATTATATGGATGTAAGAGATGGCCCCTTCCTCTCCGGGAAGAACATAATCTGAGAGTGTTCGAAAACAGGGGGCTTAGGAAAATATTCGGACCTAAGAGATATGAAAATGGGAGCTGGAGAAAACTGAATAACGACAAGCTTCATAACCTTTTCTCTTTACCGTACTCGTACATTTGAAACGGAACCATTAAAGCGGCCACCATTTTTTAATGGAATAAAAAAAAATTAAAATCCTTATACATATTATTATTATATCCTGAATTTAACGTATTTAAGGTAGACCAAACTTACAAGTATGTCCTATTGGACTATTTTCATAAAAATCGTGACAAGTATAGGTGAGAAGGTACATTAGGTAACATGCGAAGGAATCCCTTTAACTTATTAACTGAACCAAGAAAATTGCAACTGCTGGAGTTAAGCCTAAGCACTGTTCAAGTTTCGGCCAAAATTATTCAATTAATTTATTAGCAACCATCCTGAATTAACTGGGTTAAACAACAAACAATTTAAATATAAAATTTAAAAAAACTTACACAATTAATGCTTAATTTTTAGGTAGATTTTCGAAGAAAATTCTACCTATTGCAATGGATACCACTTTATGATTTTCGAAAAATTCTTTCATATCTTTACGTTTCATGCTCCCCTAAGTACGAAACCACCGCCCGTTCAAAAAAAAAATTTGTGATATTTATATATATATATATATATATATATATATATATATATATATATATATATATAAATATATATATATATATATATTTATATATATATATTTATATATATTTATATATTTATATATATATATATATTTATATATATATCTTTACACGATAGCGGCCGTAATTTTGAAGATATTTGAACCAAATTTTATTATGTTATTTCTAGGCCCAATAGTTCAGACAAGTTCGTTAATGGGCAAAATTGGCCCAAGGGGGTGGTCGGGGGAGGGGGTTGAAATTTTTAAAAATGTATATCTCGGCCCCTATGAAGTATAGAGGGAAACTTTGTTTGAATAAATTAGAGTACTCCCTATGGAGTTCACAGTGACACCAACGATTCGGGGTTTCGAGTGAGGGTGGGGGTGGAGGTGGGGGTGGGGGATGAAAATTCGAAACTTTTGAAACCACGTCTTGTGGGGTATCGTTGAAAAGCTCTTGATGAGTACTCTACAAATCAATAAATAGTTTCTTGATAGCTCTCATATTACGCGAGATTTTAATGTTTGAAAATAATAACACTTAAAAGAATTATTATAATATCATAATTTTGACTTGTTTAGCGGCTTTGCTAATTTTATTCATTGCTGATCTTGCGCACGGCCTCCCAGAATATTATATCCTATTCTTGTTGTCAAAACAAATGATTGTAGGCTCTTCCTCTTTACCGAATTCAGTTCTTATTACTGCAGGTTTACCATGCCAAGGCTAAAGAAGACTATGCTACTACTAAAGAAGGCTATGCAGCGACAATAAATTAAACCAAAAGCACTTCGAAATCTACCTCCGCCTGTAGGCCTGCCTAAAGGGATTTTTTCTTTTTCTGTCATTATTATAACATTTTCTGTATTCAATTTTAAAATATATATCGGCATGTAATTACTTTACCTTAGAATTAATTTACATCAAAATTTTATATATTACTTACTGACTCAATGGCAATAGACAATCCCTCAGTAAGCTAAAGGAATATTATCTATTTTATAAAACTTAGAGATTCATTGCCGCGCTTACGTGAGCCCGCCATTCAACCCTATTCTGTGCTAACTCCATCCAACCATCCCTCGCAAATCCTACTTCCTCCTCCACCCTAATATTGTCCTCTCACCTTCGTCTAGGTCTTCGAAGTAGTCTTTTCCCTTCTGGTCTCCCGGTCAGTACTTTTTAGATATGTCTTTCCTCCCCATGTCCAGCCCATTTCATCCTCCGTGATTTAATTACCCTACTATATCTGGTGAAGAGTACAGGTTATGAAGCTCGTCGTTATGCCCCATTATGCCCCATTTTCATCTCTCTGAGGCTCAAATATTTTCCTAAGCCCCCTGTTTTCGAACACTCTCAGATTATGTTCTTCCCGGAGAGGAAGGGGCCATCTCTTACATCCATGTAATACAACCGGCTTTATATATTATTACTGTATTATTAACTCGTACTTTTCCATTATTGTAATTACAACATGTTTACTGTAAATATTTTTACCTCATACTTTTCTAAGTTTGTATTTTTTTTACTGGCAATAATAATTATTTTAGTATGTATGTATGTATGTATTTATGTATTTATTCATTGCAATTGGGTTACTATCCGGTGGCAGCGTTTCCTAAGACTAAGACTATAATATTTACACATGAACGAGTAACATTTCATAAACAAGAACCATTACATAAGAAGGTAGCATTACTTAATACACAAAGAAGACCTTAAGTTATTCTTAAATTTCTTCAGGGAGGGGGTTTTCCCTGAAAAGCTGCTACAGGCAAATCATTCCATTCCTCAATGGTTCTATTTACAAATGAAAACTTCCCTACGTCTGTTCTGTACCTTCTACCCTTTATTTATTTTGTGGGGATGGTCGCCTCATCCGTAATACGATGGTTTTTCTAGTCTTTTCCTAACGTCCCCCCATGCCTTAGAACCATGATAAACTTTTTATAATGTACATAATCTATATATCTTACGCCTTTCTTGCAAGGATTCCCATCTCATCTCCTCCACAATATTTACCTCTTTTTATGAATGTTATTGCTCTTTTCTGAATTTTTTCTAGTAAATCTATTTGATTAATTCTATACGGATCCCAACTTCCTATTGAATATTCCATTATTGGCCTTACTAGAGAATTATAGGCTACTAGCATGTGCCCGCGGCTTCGCCCGCGATAATTATTTCAAAAATTAAAAATTAAGAGCTTAATAGTAAAATCATTATATTTATTAACTCCTAAATCACGTGGACTACATACCACGATTAGATAGGATCGTCTGGTAAAAGCGACCTCAGATTCGAGTTTCTTGGCCCAGAAAACCTCTGTATAGTGAGATTCGTCCAAATAAAACAACGTTTGACCATATTTAGGGCTTACAACATTCAAGCGATCGCGAAAGTTTTATTTTCAAGGTATGACAAAAATAGCCAAAGCCAACTGTAATTGATTTGACATTGAAATGTATAACTGAAAACTTATGTTTTGAAAACGCACAAAATGCACGTTTTTTGCCCGTTTTTCACTCATAACTCACGAACGAAAACTAAAATTAAAATTCCGGCTTGGAGGTGCATTTTCCGACCCTTCAGCCCACCTATGTTTAAAATTTCAGATCTCTGCGTTCAGTAGATTTCGCTGGACATCGAGAACAATTCCTTTTATTAATACAGATAATATGAATTATAATGATACCTTCTCTAATTTGTCAAACATCCATTTCATTTAATCCAAACCCACCTGATACCACTGGTAACAATACGTTCTGTGAATTTGTTTGGATAATTCTGTGTAAAAAGGGGTTAAGTATTTTCAAAAACATTTAATTTTGGCAGTTAAAATCTGAATTTTTCAAAATCCTTTCTTAGTGAGCATCTACATTATGAAACGAAGGTACTGTCAAAATTCCAAGTCTCTACCTGTTATAGTTTAAGCTGTACATTGATTCCTGTCAGTCAGGACAAAGCCTTTTATATATATAGAGATGTCCCTTGATTTTGCGCTCCCTTTTCTTCAGTACCCTCATTACAAAATGCAGTGTTTTCCATGCCTGCCTTGACACCACATTTATCTGCTCGTCCCAACCCGCATTACTTGCCATACAGGGTGTTAATGAATAACACCGAGAAATTTTACCTGTGTATAGAGGAGACATAGACAAGCAACTTTTATTAGAAGATTTTTGCTCTGTGGATTCAATTTTTCCTGTTACAGCAGGAAATCTCTCAGGGCATGGCCGCCACTGACTTCTAACATTAGAAAAAAAAATCCAAAACAAAGGAACTTCACTGTTAACACTGTAGTCAGTAGTTATGAATAAAAAAAGACTAATGCAGTGGCGACCAGTCATGTGATTAGTCTGTAAATTTTTCAGATTATGGAAACACTAAATTATGATATAGCTGTTGATGAATGATTAAGAATCAGGTTTTCATCGATCACTAGGAAGGCATGAAGACAATTTAATTAACATTTTAACCCTATTTCGCTACATTATTAAGTTATGAGCACCAAATTGTAATGAATTTAATGCCCTGTAGCATGCACATTTTACGTCATAGAGCAAAAAAACTTCTAATAAAAGTTGCTTGTCCAAGAACCCTCTATACAAAGGTAAAATATTTAGGTGTTATTTATTAACACCCTGTATATACTCCCATATATGTTTGAATGTATTGAAGTGAACAGCCCCCGAGCACAAGTATTGCTTGTTCCGGGTAGCGTTAGAATTCACATTTGTAAATATTTTGTATTGTACTTTGCAGTAATACATTTAAGATATATATATGTCGTTTTAATGACTTCAAGAATCATTTATGCAAAATTGGAAGAATTTCGAACATCGCATTTGGTCGTAACTGGATTACAAACAAATTTACAGATAAACAGACGAAATGCCGTACGCTCGAGTTATTAAGTGCCAGAATGGTACTTCATGAGATTGTGTGGTGGACGGGAAAATGTCTGTCCGTCTGTCTCTATGCGCGATAACTCAAATACGTTTTATCGGGTTTCCATGGAACTTCGTATACGCATTTAAACCGTCCATGGGAAGAAACCTATTGATATTGGACCAAATCGGTTGACCGGTACCAGAGTAAAGCCCAATTTAGTGCCTATTTTATGGTATCATATTAGAAAGAATTTATCAAATGCAAATCAGTTCTCATGATAACATATTGTTTTAGAGTGTTCATTTACGGCTTTTTGAAGTTGCAATACAGTTAGCTTTGACTTTTCTTTCAGATACACTTATCCAAAAAGTGTTCATTTACGGCTAATTGGGAGTTGCAATACAGTTAGCTTTGACAAATAACACTTTTCTTTCATATACACTTATCAAACTAGACCGTTAAACCGAGCGATGTGGCCGAGATGGTTATGTCTTATAATTAAGGAATCGCGCACAATGTGCATTATCTTAACTTACTGACAAACACCCAGTCCTGAACCAGGGAAAGTGATTTTTCACTACTGAAAAATCCCTGACCCGGCCGGGAATCGAACCTAGGCCGCCGGACCGACTCACCCACGGCGAAGATGGTAATGTCTTGGACTCGTATTGTGGAGATCCATGGTTCAAATCCCGTAGCCGGCCAATTTTATTTACATATATATATATGGTATTTTTATGTGAGTGTGCGATTGTCAAGATATCACAAATCTGTATAGGTCTCCTGATCTGATTTTTTTAAATCTAGACCTTTGTTCTTCCGTAAGCCCTGTTTAATGAATCGATGTGGAGCTTAACTCGGAAATCGATAAGAAAAATAACTTACTTTCTGCATTTCATAATTGCACTGTTTAAACAAAAGCATTTTGGCACTTTGTTACATCAGTTTACCCGATTTTATTAAGTGCCAGTATGGTATTTTATGAGATTGTGTGTGGGGACGAAAAATGTCTGTCCGTCCGTCCGTCCGTGTGTCTGTACGCGCCATAACTCAAATACGTTTTTTTTTTCGGATTTTCATGAAACTTGGAAAACACATTTGTAATGTCCATGGGAAGAACCCTATTGATATTGAACCAAATCGGTTCACCGGTACCGGAGTAAAACCCAATTTAGTGTCTATTTTAAAGACGCGGTAACTCAAATACGCTTTACCGGATTTTTATGAAACTTGTTATACACATTTATAATGTCCATGGGAAGACGTCTATTGATATTGGATGACATCGGTTGACCTGTTTCGGAATAATGCTCAATTTAGTGCCTATTTTATGGTAATATACGTATTCGAAAGAATTTATGAAAGTCAAATCACTTATCATGACAACATAGTCAATTGTTTTACTGTGATCTTATAAGGCTTTGGCTTTTAAAATACAGTTAGCTATGGCAAAACTATTGCTTTGAATGCCCTTATCCAACTAGACCGTTAAACTGATCCAGGTGGCTGAGATTGTAAGGTCTTGGCCTCACATTCTGGAGTTGCATGGTTCAAATCTCGAAACCGGCCAATTTGACTTTTTTTTTATTCTGTATATCATAATTGCAATAATAACTGATTAAACAAAAACATACTGGCACTTTGTTACATAAGTTTACCTAATTTGATTTAGTACATGAATCAGTAATTAATCCGCTGTATGGATGTATTAGTCGTCAGATTTGTTAAGTACTGTATTGAAAAAATATTCCTAGTTTGTAAGCTAAATTGATTTTAATCGTCATACTTTTTGTTGTATATAAGCTCTGGGAGATGCGACGAGATTGAATGCCTGTATAGTCAGTAGAGAGTCGTAGTTCTGCCATTGTATAGTGTTGATGAATAGATGGAGCTTGTCGCTTTGATTGTTCTTATCGTTATGTTGATGGAGTTGTATGGAAGTACATTCACCATAAGACGCAATTAGTTGGCGATTGTAGTTAGCGCAATTAAGCAAATAGTTAACACTTTGTTTGCCAGAGATAACAGTTTAGTAAATACGAGGATGCCATTTCATTTGAATAGACTCCTTTCGAAATTCATACGAGACCATAGAATAGATAGAAAGATAGATAGACAGATACGAGGGCCATTCAATAATTAAAGAGATGAACTGACCTGGAGAGAGACAGTTTATTTTTATAAAACAATACTTATCCTACTTTTCAACATAATCCCCATCAACATTTATGCACTTGTCCCAACGGCTTACTAGCTTTTTGAAGTGAAACTTCTTTAGCCGCGGTAGGGGTGAATCGAGAGCTTGTGTAACGCTCAAAATCGTCACGAAATTAGTGAGGTGTGAGGGAACAGATTGCACAGAAAACAATCACCTCAATGATTAGGCTTATCCAAAATTTAAAAAATCCAAAAATTAAAATCCAAAATTTAAAAAATTGAAAATCGAAAACCCAAAATTAAAAATCTAAAAAATAAAAAAAGGAAAGATCCAACATTTATAAAATTGAATATTAAAAACCCTAAATTCCAAAATTCAAAGATCCAAAATGAAAAAATCCAAAAATCCAAAATTTAACAATCCAAATAGGCCTATCCAAAATTTAAAAAATAAAAAAATTCAAAGTAAAAAAAAATCAAAATTTAAAATCCAAAATTTAAAAATAAAAAATCCTCACTTGAAAAATTAAAAATCGAAAATTAAAAACTCCAAAAAATCGAAAATTAAAAACTCCAAAAAATCGAAAATTAAAAACTCCAAAAAATAAAAAATTCAAAGAGCTAAAATATACAGTGAGTCCCACGCAAGAGTTGGCCAATGACGTGGGTTTCTGCGTCGTCGCTGCGGACACAGCTCCAACTCCCGGGCGATCCGGTGAAATATCTACGCAAATAAAGCCGCTAATGGTGTAATGATTCAGGTTCTCACATTAGCAGTTAAAATTACAATGAAAATAACCACGTACCTCATCACAAGAGATGTTGGAAATGTCCTCCTCTTGAATACGCACAACACTGGCACCTTTTTAGAGAATTTTCTTTCATGCGCATAAGTTCAGCTTCCGAGATAGAGCTAATTTCTCTTGTGATACTGTCTTTAAGTTCTTCTAACAATGTGACTATTATTTATGGGGAACTTGAAAAATAAATTGCATAGGTCAATTCCCCACACATTAGAAATATTTCCGGAAATATTCCCATTTTATAAGTTCCTTCCCACTGGGAATATTTCCAACCCACCTCACCAGGGCCCGGATTCTAATGACATGTCATCTTTTTATTGATGCTGCATAAATATTGCCAACTTGTGGAAAAATCCTAATTATGGCCTCTACATTATAGAAATGCTTTTTTAGTATGTTATTTTGTCATTTTATGCAATTTTATATTTTTAGGGCATTTATTTCAATTTTAGGTCATTATTTTGTCATTTTCGTGTCATTTGCTTCCTTATTTAGTCATTTTCATGTATTTTCATTGAGTGTATTAGCTTTTTTCGTCACTAGCGGTGCTGTCTTTGAAGTGTTGTTTGTTTTAACGCAAGAAGGAAAAATTCGGCGTTAAAGTGTTGACATGTCTCAGTCGGAAGTGTGAATCAAAGAAACGCCAAAATTTTGAATTATATTACTATTGTTATTAGATTGACTTGGCACCATAGTCTGCCACCTGCTTGGATTTGAGAGTGAAAACTATTGTTTACCCTCAATAAACAACAGTATAATCCGGCAGATCACAAAAGAATGTGCCGAATTTTGACTCACCAGCGCCTCAGTGCCAGTATAAATTTCCGTGAGAAAAGAACATTCACAACAGTTATTTGAAGTTTATACAATTATGTACAAAGTAGTCTATAAATTTGCGTGTACAATAATAATTTTTTATAAATGAAATAACTATCCTACTCGAAGCAGTAGTTATTTATATATAAATAAATGTAAATATAGCAAGACTCAGAATAGTTATGAGGTGATGTCATTGAATTTATTCAATAGTCTCCCAGAAAACATAAAGAGAATGACTTTAAGTAATTTTAAAAGAACAATCAGAAGATTTTTATCAACTAACCCTCTCTACAGTGTTGAAGAGTATTATAATATTGAGTGGTTTTAATTATAGTTATTTCCTTGACGTTGCTATAGCCTACATTGAATATGTCTCCAGCAATAAATCTCTATCTATCTATTTATCCGTTTTAGGTCTTTTTTATAATTATTAAGTAATTTTCTTTAAAATTTAGGTTAATTTTATAGGTCGTTTTTCAAACAATTTTAGGTCATCAGAATCCGGGCCCTGCACATCACTATACCTTACTCATCTCTTCTGGGGATATGACTCGCAGATTAGAGATAGTGTTTGTACTTGTCCTGAATTTTTTAAATGTAGGAAAGCAAAGCTTGCCGTTTCTAACGAACTTCTATCTAACATTACAGTCTTCTTTGCCCTCAATCCATCTTTTCAGAGCGGACTGTGCGAGCTTTATCTTAACGGATTAGCCTGTCTTTCATTTTTGTTTGCCGTAGTGGCACACACAAGCGAAGAAACAAACTGAATGGAATAATTTTCGCTAGGGTTGATAATTATGAACATAAACGCAAAAAAACGTACAAAACCCCCCTTTAAACAGTTCCTCCATCCTCCAGTACTTGTATGATGTACTGTAGGTAGGTAGGCCTACCAACGAACAACCTTGCCATATTCCAAAACCCCAGAATTTTGTTCATCTCTTCACAATTTCTTTTTTTATTTATTTTGATTGGCTAAGGGTAAATTTTTCGTATTAATTAGTATCTTCAATCTTCAGTATGTATTTTTAGACTTATTCTGTAATATTTTTGTTTTAGCCTATATTTTATTGACCGCCGGCGTGGTCGTGTGGTTAGCGTCGCTGACTAACAGATCCGTGGAAGAAAACACCGCACTATCTTAACTTTCTCCAGGTTAAATAAACTATTATTATTATTATTATTATTATTATTATTATTATTATTATCCGTCGGCCCGGGTTCGATCCCCGGTACCTCCTCGGATTTTTCTGAGGTAGGGAGGTCTGGCAGGGATGCACTCAGCCTCGTGATTCAAATTGAGGAGCTACAAGATAGAGAAGTAGCGGCCCCGGTCATGGAAACCACCATTAATGGCTGTGATTGTCCACATGCTGACTGCATGCCCCCCAATCCTGCCGTCTGCCTATGGTAGATGACGCAGCGGTCGGGTGGTAGGCCTTGTCCCTTCTGGGAAGTTAGTGCCACGGAGTTAGAGTTATATTTTATTTTTCGTTTTGAATTTTAATTTATTTTTTGATATATTTATATTTTCTCAATAGCCTATGGCACGCCCTCTCGATGTCCACAGAAATTTCAAAATAAATTTCCTTTACCGATTTCAATTTCCCTAACTTTCACTGATTTTCCAGAATGTGGATGCCCTGTCACAGCAGATTAAATTACCTTTAAAAAATTAAACGATTATAACACATTATACAAAAACTACATCATATGCAACGAAACGTTCATAATAATGATGATGATGGTGATGAATAACACAGACCAACAGCCGTTTTGGTGCCTTAGAATTTATGCTCATTCTTGGGTATATTTAGGTCGCTGATGCCAAATGTGCCATTAGTTTTGCCCTATCAGCTTTAGTTTTGTGAGATAAGGTATTACCATCATGCATATTATCCCATTTTACGTTTGATATAAATAAAAAACAGTGTCTATTTTTAGCTTCTAAATCATTTGAAGAAAAAAAAGCAACACACTAACATTACATTAACATTACAACAGGGTCATTCCATATGAAATCATCCTAATTTTTTAAAAATGGTTGCATGACCATTTTAGAAAAAAATATTTTTTTTTGTGTATGTGTTCATACATGTTTCAAGATATCAAAAGAAGTTTTCAAAAAAATCTTGTGTTCTTGGTTGCCCAGGGGAGTCCATTTTTCAATCCTGGTGTATCACATTTTTTGCGAATGTAGCTGATTACAAATATTTTCACAACTCAACAACCATAAGAGTTAGAAATTGGAATTATGAACCATTTTGTAACTATTGAAGCGTACTTTCAGAAATATTTTATTGTTTTCTTCATCGAAAAATTTTTCGTATGAAAATATAAGTTTGAATTCGGATAAATTTTTCCAAAAAAAAAACTTTTTTGCCAAATTTTATATGAGAAGGAAGTGATTGTAAACATATAATTTTTTTAATGTTTAAACCTTCATGTGATTTGTCTGTGGGGGAAAAAATCAGGGTCTAAAAATACATCCCTTATTTCTAAACTGGCCTCAAACATTACCGTTTTTCCGATTTTGATTATTTTTGGGCTTAAATATCTCTGATGGGTACCCTTCAAAAAATCTGAAAATTTGCACGAAAGAAGCCTCTCATGTGCCTAACTCACAGTTAAAATTTCTATTTCTAGAAACAGCTCCTTCTATTTATTTGATAGAACTGAAGCCTTCTGTCATTGTGAATATAAGAGGCCAGCCTGAAATAAAAATGTAAATTTGCAAAGTTACCGTAAACAGAGTGTGCAATGTTTGAGGGCGGTCGATACATTTGCAAGCGGAACTTAACGACGGCACTAGAACAAAAGACATCAGCGATATGATTGCCTAACGCCTGGAATTTCCAAAGCCATAGTAGGTAGGATAGGAATTACTGCGTTTCCCTTTGAAATTCACACATATGTGTTTTCATTGCTATGCATATGGGAACAAGACACTCTGTTTTTAGCTATTTTTTTTTTCTGAATCTTCCTCAACAAGAATATATACAGGATGTTAATGAATAGCACCGAAATATTTTACCTGTATATAGAGGGGACAGAGACAAGTAAATTTTATTAGGATGTTTTTGCTCTACGACGTAAAATGTGTGTGCTACAGGGCATTAAAGTCATAATTTGGTGCTCTTAAGTCAATAATTATGCGAAATAGGGTTAAAATTTTCATTAAATTGACTTCATGATTTCCTAATGATCCATATAAACCTGATTCTTAATCATTCATCCACAGCTATTAGGCTACATAATTTAGAGTTTTCATAATGTGCAAAATTTACAGAGTAATCACATGACTGGCCGTCACTACATTATTCTTTTTTTATTCATAACTACTGACTACAGTGTTAACAACAAAGTTCCTTTGTTTTGCTTTTTTTATGTTAGAAGTCAGTGGCGGCCATGCCCTGGGAGATTTTAGGCTGTAACAGGAAAAAATGAATCCATAGAGCAAAAATCTCCTAATAAAAGTTGCTTGTCTATGTCCCCTCTATACACAGGTAAAATATTTCGGTGTTATTCATTAACATCCTGTATATATAATATACTAGCAGGTACCTGCGGCTTCGCCCGCGATTATTTTCTCAGCTGCTAGATGTTTTGTTTTAATCATTTATTCAACATATAAATAATTAAAACATGTTTATTAACACTGACTTGGTTTTACATAAATAGCAGGAATTACATAATTTTATTCTTAATTATGTTTTTAACGTTAAAAGTATGAATAATTAAACGAACAAAATTATTCTTATGCTGCCATATGGACTTATAAATTCGAAATGAAACGATTAAAATGAACCATAGATTCTGGAACCTTGCCTAAATCATGCATAAACAATTTTATTAAAACGATTGGTAGTTAAGCACAACAAAAACTCGGCATACAGTCCCATACTAAATGTTTAATAATACATGGAAACACATTTTTACATTGAACAAAGTTTACAAAACCTCAGTGTATATTATTAACTACCAGAATGGTAATTTATGAGACTGTGTACGGTACAGGAAAATGTCTGTCCGTCCGCCTGTACGCATGATAACTCAAATACGCTTTATCGGGTTTTCATGAAACTTGGTATACACATTTATAACGTCCTTGGAAAGAAGCCTATTGATATTGGACCAAATCGGTTGACCGTCACCGGAGTCACGCCCAATTTAGCACCAATTTTATGGTAATATTTTAGACAGAACTTATCAAATGCAAATCATTTCTCATGACAACATATTGTTTTACAGTGTACATATACGGCTTTGGAAGTTGCAAAACAGGTAGCTTTGACAAATAACACTACCCACATATTCCTTCACATAAGCTTATCAAACTAGACCTTTGTTCTTTCATAAGCCCTGCTTAATGAATCGATCTGGAGCTTAACTCGGAAATAGTTACAAAAATAACTTATTTTCTTTCTTTGTCTTATTTTTACCTCTCCCTTTTAGGATTTAAGCGACCCAAGCCGGCCGGGCCTTACAGGGCCTGACCTGAACTTATTTTCTGCATATCATCACAATTACCACTGATTAAACAAAAGCATTCTGGCCCTTTGTTACATCCTGATTTCATTTTTACTAAAAAAATCATACTTTCGATAAAGTCTCCTCTTAATATGTTCGGCTAGCGCAATGCTTAAGGTGCTGTTCGGGGTACAAATCAGTGGACAGTGTTTACGGTATTGCATAACTTCTCAATTTGCAGGATGAGAAGATTCACCCTGTGTGTATAAGTTACACACACCTGGAAAATTATCATTGAAAACAAGTAAGACTGAACTCACACACACACACTCTCTCTCTCTCTCTCTCTCTCTCTCTCTCTCTCTCTCTCTCTCTCTCTATGTTTTTGCATGGTACGTCTCTATTGATATAATCCTTCCTGGAACGTGAGTTTGACATGTTTGCGCCTTGTAGCTGTTCATTTATTATAAAAAAATTCTGTTTACAGTTTGAAGTTTGAACACAAACACTTTTTTTTGTCATTTAACACACACACACACATATGATACACAAAGCTCGTGCTCGGAGCAGTGCAGTAATAATTATATAAAACAGAATTTTTAAAAGACTCTACCATTCATACGACGCACGTTTGATATTAGCCAATAACGTTTAGCAATTCCTCGGATATAGACCAATCACGATCGTTTATCTTATAACATCCTTCCTCGGTTCGTAAGGACGCAATTTTATCTGATAAAACGTCAGCTCGTTACTGAACACGTAAGGCATCAACGTGCAGTGTTTAAAATTCACGTACTGCCATTGAGCAGAATGAAAACACATTATTTTATACAACATAACTTGTTTGGAAATTGAAATAATATAGGCTACATGAACATTGATTAAAAACACAATTCCGATTCGGTGTAAGCCAGTTCGTGTGCTTTTATTCTGATCTGCTGTTGGATATTTACATACCATGAATCATTCTCACCATTTCATCTTGTATCATATCCATTTCAATTAATATCAGTTGATATTTACTCCATTAAATATACCGACAATAGAAACAATTGACAAGCAATAGTTCCATGGCCTACCCTACTGTACGGACACAGATCGCCAACTTTTGATATAGCTTCGAACCTAAAAGGAGTTATAAACACAACTGAAAAAAAAATCCGGCACACCGGTGACCTGTGAAATAATATAAATGTAGCCTACATCGATTAAAGCACAATTTCAATTGGGTACAAGCCAGTTCGTGTGATTATATTCTGTTCTGCTGTTAGCTTACCTGAATTAAGTTAACTATGTCTTATATGCACCACTCTTAGCACTGATCACAACATGGTAACTCGAAACGTTTCATAGATGGTTGATTCATAGTATGCCGTGATCTGGCAGCTGTTAGTTTTGTTTTTATACAACAAAGCACGAAAGTAATTATTAGTTGTATAACCCGTTACATTTTTGCATGGAATAGTCTTGATAAATACAACTCGAGTTGACGAGTTTCATCAGATAAATTCGCTCCTGCTGCGCAGTCGCTATCTATCGATAAACTATTCAACTCTCGTGGGATTACCAATGATAGAAACAGATTTTTATTAATCCTTTTGGCAGCATTGAGTTGCGTCAGTTACATGAATATCGTGGCTTTAAGGCAGGTGTCTCTATCTGTCCAGTAGAGTCCAACTGCTAATGCGGGTCAGCTGGTGTGGAAACTCATAAAAGGCTCATGTTAACGTATCTGTGAATGTCGTGAGAATTCCGGCCGACTCTACAAAGAAGATACAAATCCTGAGGATGATGGACCCTGACATGTGTCCTCTAAGGATATGACACTCGAAGAAGATAATTGGAATCTGTGCGCTTGACTACGCCCCTCTCAGTGCGCAGGACCACAAATGTCAAGCAGATCTGTTGTATATACTTATTGCTATGGCAAGGCGTTTAGCATCTTTTTTATATGAAGGTTAAAATATAGCTCGAATTTACGAATAGATATAAATGTGCATCATGAAATAATTGATTTATGCCTGGTTTCTATAAACTCGTGAAATACCTATAGGTTAATGATAGAGGAAGGCCTTGGAATTGTACAGTTAATTTAATTCAGAAGGCTTTGATTCTCATTGTTTAAATTATTATTGATCCTACAAGAGGTTAATGTTATCCAGCCATCCATGAAAGGATAAATTAACCCGAAGATTTACCCTTGGAAAGATCTAGCCCGAGTTTGTAGGAACTTTTTTCTGTCATTTTCATATTTACCCAGAGGAAATTTATCTAGAAACTCGCCACAAGTGTATGTGATAGTTAACTTTAAATTATTTGAGTTTGTAAAAGTTATTCTTGTGTAAATTCTGTCCATTGGATAATTTACCCGTAGGTATTTCGCGAGTTTGTAGAAACAACCGGGCATAAATTAGGGCAATTTATTTTTGTATTATTATTATTATTATTATTATTTTTTTTTGTCATTTTCAAGGGATGTAACTTTTTAGCAATTTTAGATCATTTTCGGTATTTTTAGGTTTTGTTTCAGTGGAGGTAGAGAGGAGCTTTTCCATGTACAAATCGTTACTTTCAGACAACAGACAATCGTTTTTATTTGGCAATCTCCGTCAAGTGTTCATAGTTCATTTTAATTCAGGTTCATTGTAAACACCATAGGAGTTTGTCTTGCACCAATAAAGATTTTTTTATTTCTTTTTAAATGACACATATTTGCTAAGGGCAATTTGATGGGCAGGCCAGTTCAGAAAGAATTTATTTTTCGCTAATGGTGACCAAGTAGTATAAATTTATTTACTTCTTTAGTAACAAAATAAGTGTGTTTTATATTGTAAATTCATATATAATGCACAGTCATAAATTGTTTTTAGCAATTCATTGTCCACCGGCATGGTCTTGTGGTTAGCGTCGCTGACTACAGATCCGTCGGCCCGGGTTCGATTCCCGGTACCTCCTCGGATTTTTCTGAGGTAGGGAGGTCTGGTAGGGGTGCACTCAGCCAGGATTCAAATTGAGGAGCTACTTGTTAGAGAAGTAGCGCCACGGAGTTTAGTTTATTTTTAGCAATTCATTACTCAGACAAACTAATTATAAAGTAATAACGGTAAATTTATTGGTCTTTTGTTTAAATTTCGGGTCATTTTTTCACTATTTTTAGGTCATTTTTTATTTTGCATTTTTCACTATTTTATGGCCACTAAATGCCTTGTCTTATGTTGCTATTAGCGGTCTTTTCAAGTTTGTTGGATTCGAGTAATGTATATATTTTAATTTATATCACACAGAACTGTGTTATTGATCCCTGAAAAGCCTCCCTCAGCAAATGCCCTCGAGCCCTCTGAGTTGGTATATAGCAATATAACAGGATCAGACAAACTTCTAAACCAGTTAGGACCTCCTGACGCCATAATTGATGGCGCAATCGATCGGCCAACTTCTGTAACGAGACGAAGCCATGAGATGACATCATTTTATTATAAATGATTGAGCACTTTTTGTTGAGGGAGGAAATTATAGAGCAGATAATGAAAATATTAATCTTAATACAGTAATATCTCTCTCTCTTTACCTGAGTTTTACCTCTCCCTTTTAGGATTTAAGCGACCCAAGCCGCCCGGGCTTTACAGGGCCGCGACCTGTCGGGAGAGGAATTATCAATGGATCACAACACTGACATACTTATTTGACCAGACAAGGACATGGAGGGCCTCCCCGGATGAGTGATCAGCCCTATGCCGGGGCCACCTCCGAGACCACACGAACACATAGGACGAGACACACCATTCACACACACACTCCAAACAAGGCGAGGATGGGATGAAGATGATAATGACGGTCAGATGATATCCGGGGTATAGTAATCTCCCCCGGGTAAAATGAAGGATATTACAACCCTTAAAAGTCGGCCTGGGTGGCGCAGTTAGTATCGTGCTGGCTTTCTGTGCCCAAGGTTGCGAGTTCGATCCCGGCCCAGGTCGATGGCATTTAAATGTGCATAAAAATGAAATGCCTATGTCAGTAGATTTACTGGCATGTAAAAGAACTCCTGCGGGACAAAATTCCGGCAACCGAGCGAAGTAACTAACGTTTACGTCTTGGACTCGCATTCGAGAGACCCCAGGTTCAAATCCCGTGGCCGGCCAATTTGACATGGGGTTTTTAATGGTTTCCCCAGTCGGAAAGGCAAATGCCGAATTGGATATTTACATACCATGAATCATCATAGCTATTTTATTCTGTATCATATCCATTTAAATTAATATCAGTTGAAATTTACTCCATTAAATACACCGACAACAGAAACAATTGAGAAGCAATAGTTCCATGGCCTACCTACTGTACGGACACAGATCCCCAACTTTTGATAAAGCTTTGAAGCTAAAATGAGTTATAAACACAGCTGAAAAAAAAATCCGGCACACCGGTGACGGTCACAGACCTAAGTTGCAGTAAATCTCCGTCGTTAAAAAACCGTATACCAGCCTTAAATGCATGAGTCTAAATTTTTTCACACATATTCTGTAATTTTACGCGAAATTTACTTCCCATAATTTTGTTACATATTTAAGACAAACTTCTGCATCTCATAGGATGCATTATGTCCGATTAAATGGACCTACTAAATATTAAATACACACTAAAACTAAACTCCATGGCGCTACATCCCTTGTGGGACTTGGCCTACAATCTGACTACTTCACAAGGGTCAGTCTGGGTGGAACGAAGGAAAGACACGGACAATATGCGGGTTATATTCCGACCCAGGTTGATGATATCTATGAGTTCGTAAAAATGACAGTCGTAGGAAAACGAGAACTGGAAAAACTTGAACATTACTCTGGTACCGGACTACCGATTTGGTCCAGAATCAAAAGGCTTCTTTCCATGGACGTTATAAATGCGTATACCAAGTTTCATGTAAATCCCATAAAGCGTATTTGAGTTATCGCGAGTACAGACAAACACGGACAGACATTTTCCCGTCCCCCACACAATCTCATGAAGTACCATACTAGCACTTAATAAAAACTTAAATCACTTACTACTTTAGTCACAAGTCCACAATCAAAGAACTGAGATCGAAGAAATCCCTAAAATTTAATGCATGAGACATAATTTCTCATCAAATATATAAACCCATGCCGGACTGCAGAGAAAACAGTTAACAGAATGATTAGGTAAATAGTTTATTTCTTGTATCTTATCCTGTAATCTTAGTCCAGTCAATGAAAAGTTGTAGAGGGAAATGGAAGGAACACAATTTTTTACCTTGGGACTTTGTTTGGACTAGTAAGGAGGTAAACATACTAAAAGTCCCCACTCCTAGGAGGTGAGCGGGGGGCAGGGGGGGCCCTAGAAGGTCCCTTTTTTCGGTTTTTCGCTTATATCTCAGAAAATATGGGTCGTAGTGTTAAGACCCTTCTATACAAAATTAAAGCTTACAAAATGCTCCACAAGATTGATCCAATTCATTTTTTCGCTATCTCGCCTAATTCCCGAGATATTTGTGCTCAAAGTTAGATGATTTTGAAAAAAAATAAAATTGCCTCGCATTTTTTGCCTTATTTCGTTAGCTAATTCTTCGGCCATTCGTCCTACAAAAAAGTCATAAGGAAAGAAGTCGTAGAGCATTAAATTTTCTTCAAGAATATATGTTACTTTACTTTTTATCTTCAACCGTTCAGAAGTTAAGAGTAATTTTAACTTTATGTGTAAATTCCGGGATTTTGCAGAAAAACTTAACTTTCGTATTTTCCGTTCTTCCACTGCTGAAACTCTATATAAATCCAATATATACGTATTATATATATTTATATTTATAAATAGTATGTACTATATATATAAATGGCACATAATGAAATTATGTGTATATATATATATATATATATAGGCTATGTATTTATAATAGCCTATATTTTCAAGTAGCCTATTTATAATGAGTTCTTCAAAGTAATATTGTTTGGTGTCGTTTAATACTAATTTCGAACCCCGAACCTAGTGGAACCACTTTGAGAGCTCCATCATTTACCCCACAGAAATACAATTTATAATATATGATGGAAAGTTTTGATAATACTCAAGATTGACAATTCATCGAGGATCGCTGAATCTTTATTGTTATTTAGGAGCCATAATTACCCTCTACATAGGTAATAATACTTGTATTCAATGTATATAATATATGATGTACAGTTAATATAATATATAGGCCTATATTAACTACACATTCGCTCCGGAAAGGCATTGGGGTAGGATGATTCCAGAGTCAACAACAATTTGTACATAACTTTTTTTTATTAATACATTAACTCGTAAATGTTTTTTTGAAACTGTGTTACATTTAATTTAATAATATATTTACACCTTATAGTACAGTACAATAAACATCAATAATTATTATAAATTCCTGACTCTCTTGGAGCGGAGGGTCCTTCCTTGTCATGGTAACTTGGTCCTGGGTATTGTCCTGCTTCGTTTTCTTCTTCATCCATTGAGAAAGGGGATACATCTTCTAGGATAACTGGCAAAAGATCAATGTCGAGTTCTTCATCCACATTGACCAAGAGGGGGCCCCCATTAAGACAGTTCCCATGGCAGTTTTGGCACGCAGGGGAACACTTGAGAGATGCCTTTCTGCATCCGCATTTGGTGGTGGTAGAATCCTTTGTGCACTGACAAAAAAATTAATATTTCATCCGGTGCAGTCTGCTGCTCACTGTGCACCGGGGTTTGTTAGTTAACTCCCACCCGTACATCTGAGGAGGCGGCTCATGTCCCAATCACATCTCGACTTTATCATATATCCTCAGAATGTTGCTTCGCTGCCCCCTCAGTTCGTGGGAGGCACGAGATGTCCGGCTTGATATTGGCTACCGATTTTACATAGGATTGGTAACGGTAAGCGTTTAGAGATTTCTCTTTAGGTGGGGCCCCGTACCACCTCAAAATACACTTTTCCCCAGCTTCCTCTACATCATCCTTGGTTGAGGAAGGGTCTGAGAAAACTGTAGCAGTTCCCTGGACATCTGGAGACTTCAAATACAGTTTGATAAATCCCAGCTTACTCTTTCGGAAGGCTGCTGTGGTGGTATCGCACCCAGTGAAGGCATTCAGAAATAGTATGTCTCGCAGCCCCTGGGTAGAAAACAATGTAGGTTTTATGTTTCCACGCCCAGGCTTGACGAAAATTATGTTCTGGCCACTAGGTGTTTTGGCCATCTACAGGACTATTAGGTCGACATCCTCACCAATAACTGCAACAGCGGTGGTATGTGACAACTCCATAGCCATGTCTACAATGAGGACATCCGCAACATTCCGTGCTTGCAGGGTTCTGACTCCATGTGCCTGTAGTGTGACTTTCAGCATGTTAATCAGCAGATTTTTTTGTAGACATTTGACAGGAAGTCTTCCTGCTTCACAGTTATGACTGTCCCCTGATTAAAATGTATGTCCGCTGACTTGCTGAGACGGTACCGCCTTTGCTGCTCAGCGACCTTTGTACTTGAGGATGAGCAAATGGCAGATATCGTGGAACCTCTTTGCCAAATAACGTTGTGCAGGAGAAGTCCTCCGTCCATAACAATGTCAAAGTGTGTCACACGTACATCTTTGATAGTTGGATTGAACTCTTTCTAGAGAAAACTGACTTCATCGATTTCCTCATCCCACCCTCATTGAAGAAGGCCAAAGGGAAAGGGGCTAATTCATATTGCAAATAAGTTTTCAAATCTTCGTCGGTTTTCTTACTTATGGATTTGCGCTGGAATAGCAAAAAAGGATCCACAGACACCCATTCGTCGTTAATCTTGATTGACGAGCTAACATTCGAAAGGGGGAGTGCTCGATCTTTCCGAGACAGTTTGATACTTATTTTCAAACTCTAGAAAAAAATAGTTGTTATTCTTGAAAATTAATTTCCAATCACATTTCCGATAGCGAAAAAGTGAAAGGAATCAGTCTTGATAGAAAATTTTATCAGGTTTAATTTTGTATAGAATGGTATTAACGCTAGGACCCATAGTTTCCGAGATATAAGCGAAAAACCGAAAAAAGGGACCTTCTACGGGCCCCCCTGCCTCCCGCTCACCTCCTAGGAGTGGGGACTTTTAGTATGTTTAACTTCTAACTAGTCCAAACAAAGTCCCAAAGTCAAAAACCGTGTTCCTTCCATTTCCCTCTATTCATCAATCATTGACTGGACTATACATAAGCATATATATTACAAAATACATCATGTATATATACATATATATTGATTCATTTAGGTACAACTTATATACAGTACATACTATTTATACATATAAATACGTAATATTGGCTTTTATACAGAGTTAGAGCAGTAAAATCATGGAAAATACGAAAGTTAAGTTTTTCTGCAAAATCCCGGAATTTAAACATAAAGTTAAAATTGCTCTAACTTTTGAACGGTTGAAGATAAAGAAGTAAGCTATCATATATTCTTGAAGGAAATTTAATGGTATACAACTTCCTTCCTTATGACTTTTTCGTAGGACAAAGGGCCGAAGAGTTAGTTAGCGAAATAAGGAAAAAAACGCGAGCCAATTTTATTTTTTCCAAAATTAGCTAATTTTGAGCGCAGATATCTCGAAAACTAGGTGAGATAGCGAAAACATGAATTGAATCAATCTTGTGGAGCATTTTGTCATCTTTAATTTTGTATAGAAATATCTTATCGCTAGGACCCATAGTTTCCGAGATATAAGCGAAAAACCGAAAAAAGGGACATTCTAAGGGCCCCCCTGCCCCCCGCTCACCCCCTAGGAGTGGGGACTTTTAGTATGTTTACCTCCTTACTAGTCCAAACAAAGTCCCAAAGTAAAAAATTGTGTTACTTCCATTTCCCTCTACACCTGTTTTTGAGCATTCATTGACTGGACTATCTATATTAATAAAAGGAAGTGTCTGTCCTCCGTCTGTCCGCGATGCCCAGCGAAATCTACTCAACGCAGAGATCTGAAATGTTAAACATAGGTGGACTGAAGGGTCGGAAAATGCACCTCGAAGCCGGAATTTTAATTTTCGCTTTCGTTCGTGAGTTATGAGTGAAAAACGGGCAGAAAACGTGTATTTTTTGCGATTTCGAAGCATCAGTTTCAGTAATATATTTCAATGTTAAATCAATTACAGATGGCTTTGGCTATTTTTGTCATCATACATCATAGCCTACCTTGGAAATAAAAGCATCGCGATCGCTTGATTTTATAAGTCCATCGTGGACGATTCATTTGTTTATAGTGTCAAGGCCCGCAGATATATGAAATTTTCAACCTACACGTAAGAAGGATATCAACATAGGCTTAATTATGGTCAAACATTATTCGATTTGGACGAAACTCACTATACAGGGGTTTTCTGAGCCAAGGAACTGGAACCTGAGGTCGCTTTTTCTACCAGGGGACGCTACCTAATCGTGGAATACACTCCACGTGATTTAGGTGTTAATAAATATAATGATTTAACTATTATGCACTTAAGTTTTGAAATAATTATCGCGGGGGAAGCCGCGGGCACGTGTTATTCTTTATAATAATAAAAGGACGTGTTTGTCTGTCTGTCCGCGATGCCCAGCGAAATCTACTGAACGCAGAGATCTGAAATTTTAAACATAGATGGACTGAAAGGTGGGCGAATGCACCTCGAAGCCGGATTTTTAATTTTAGCTTTCGTTCGCGAGTTATGAGTGAAAAACTGGCAGAAAACGTGATTTTAGCGCTGTCGAAGCATCAGATTTCAGTAATACATTTCAATGTCAATTCAACTGCATTTGGCTTTGGCTATTTTTGTCATACCATGGAAATAAAAGCATCGCGATCGCTTGAATGTTGTAAGCCCACGCTGGTTCATTTGTTTAGAATGTCAAGGCCCGTAGACATACGAAATCTTCAACCTAGACGGAAGAGGGATAATCAATATAGGCCTAAATATGGTCAAATATTGTTCGATTTGGACGAAACTCACTATACAGGGGTTTTCTGGGTCAAGGAACTCGAATCTGAGATCGCTTTTGCCAGGCGACGCTATCTAATCGTGGTAAGTAGTCCACGTGGTTTAGGTGTTAATAAATATAATGTTTTAACTATTATGCTCTTTATTTTTTATTTCTGAAATAATTATCGCGGGCACATGCTAGTTTTACATGAAACTTAAATTTTTCTTCCAATTTCTTTCTTTCTTTATCTCAGTTTTACCTCTCCCTTTTAGGATTTAAGCGACCCAAGCCGCCCAGGCCTTACAGGGCCGCTACCTGTCGGGAGAGGGATTATCTTTGGATCACATTCATACTTTTTTGACCGGATGAGTGATCAGCCCAATGGCGGGGCCACCTACGAGACACACCATTCACACACACACTCACTCCAAGCAAGGCAAGGATGGAATGTAGATGATAATGACGGCCAGATGATATCTGGGGACCACAAGGGCCTAAAGTTACCCGACATTTGTGAGGAATAACCCAAGAAAAAACCCCACCTAGGTAACTTATCCCGACCAGGAATCGAACCCGGGCCCGCTGCGTGAGAGGAGCGATGGACAACCATGTAATTACAGAAAAATAATTATGTCCCATAGGAAACATTATGAATAAAGGGTAAATTGCAAGAGAATAATTCTGTTTGGCAGTTGCCGTTTCTCTACCAAATGAGCTACTCAGAGTTCGAGTCACGACGTCAGATGGAATATCTTTCCTCTGATTACCCTTAATGGTGGAGCTCACTGAAAGTTTAATGAAAATTCGATAAAGGGTATTTGAGTTATTGTGCCTTTAAAATAGACACTAAATTGGGTTTTACTCCGGTACAGGTCAACAGATTAGGTTCAAATTCAATAGGGTACTTCTCATGAACGTCATAAATGAGTATACCAAGTTTCATGGAAATCCGATACAGCGTATTTGAGTTATGGCGCCTTTCTATTAGAAAGGCGCCATAATCTAATAAAATAGGCACTAAATTGGGCATTACACCGGTACCGGTGAATCGATTTGGTTCAATATCAATAGGGTTCTTCCCATAGACATTATAAACGTGTATACCAAGTTTCATTAAAATTCGACAAAGCGTATTTGAGTTATCGCGCGTACAGACACACGGACGGACGGACTGACAGACAGACTGACGGACGGACAGACGGACAGACATTTTTCGTCCCCACACACAATCTCATAAAGTACCATACCGGCACTTAATAATAATAATAATAATAATAATAATAATAATAATAATAATAATAATAATGATAATAATAATGTCATTATAGGGCAAGGCATTTGATGATTTTGCATCTTTTTTATACAAAGGTTAAAAGATAGCTTGAATATACATACATGTGTATCATGAAATAATTCATTAAATAAGGACAATTTGTTTGTGCATTATTTTGCATTTTCCGTCGTTTGCAAAAGGATATGTCATTTTTTGGAAATTTATAGGTCATTATCGTCATTTTTAGGTTATTTTCGGCATTTTTAGGTCATGTTTCAGTGGAGGTAGAGAGGAGATTTTCCACGTACAAATCGTTACTTTCAGAGAACAGACAATCGTTTTTATTTGAGAATCTCCGCCAAGTGTTTATAGTTTATTTTAATTCAGGTTTATTGTAAAAACCTCAGCAGTTTGTCTTGTAGCAATAAAGATTTTTTTATTTATTTTTAAATGGCACATATTTGCTTGGGGCTATTTGATGGGCATGCCAGTTCAGAAAGAATTTCTTTTTCGCTAAGGGTGTCCAAGTAGTTTAAATTTCCTTACTTCTTTAGTAATAAAATAAGTGTGTTTTATATTGTAAATTCATACATAATGCACTGTCATAAATTGTTTTTAGCAATTCATTACTTTAAAAAACTAATTATAAGTAATAATGGAAAATTTATTGGTCATTTCTTTTAAATTTTGGGTCCTTTTTTTCACTATTTTTAGATCATAAATGCATTTTTTTATTTTGCATGTTTTCACTATTTTATGGTTATTAAATGCCTTGCCCTAGTCATTAAATATCAGAATCTGTCATTAGAGATAAAAAAATATCCGGAAACTGCAATCTGTAAAAATTGTACAAATACTAATATCAGTGGAAGGCGTGGTCTCAATATTCTTATCAAAGAACATTCAAGACATCGGAATGCCAGTGGTGATAATGAGCAATATGCTCCAAACATGCCACATTGTGAGAAAGTTTCTGAGCTGCTGAATAAGATGAAATCCTTCTCCGTAGCAGAACAAACTCGGACTCCATGGGAGGAATAAAGTTCCTTTTGTTCCTGCCTACCACTTCATAACTGTTTTCTGCTGTTATCTCTCGCCATTTTAGAGAAAACCTTGTTGACCGGCAACAAGGCCTGACCGGTACCGGGGCAATCTCCCTATCAATTCTAACAAAAGTTGCGAAACTGTGCTGCATAATAATAACAATAATAATAAAATCAGGTAAACTGATATAACAAAGTGCCAGTATGTTTTTGTTGAATCAATTATAATTGCAATTATGATATGCAGAAAATAAGTTTTTCTAATCAGATTAAAATCGACCAGCGTCAGCAGAACTACAGATTTGTGATACCTTGACAATCGCGCACTCACATAAAAATGAAATTTAAAAAATCCATGTCAAATCGGCCGGCTACGGGATTTGACCCGGGGACCTCCTGAATAGGCGTCCAAGGCGTTACCGTTTGGCAAACTCAGTCAGATTGACGGTGTCGTTTGATAAGCATAAGTGAAGGAATAGTGTTAACTGTCAAATTATACCGGTAGACAAAAATTAAAAAACATGTGATCTTTAATTAGTCGTTACTCTGGTACCGGTCAACCGATTAGGTCCAAAATTAATAGGCTTCTTACCACGGACGTTATAAATGCGTATACCAAGTTTCATGAAAATCCGATAAAGCATATTTGAGTTATGGGGCCTTTTGTTATATAATACCATAAAAATGCACTAAATTGGGCATTATTCCGGTACCGACCAACCGATTTGGTCCAATATCAACAGACGTTTTCCCATGGACATTATAAATGCGTATACCAAGTTTCATGAAAATCCGATAAAGCGTGTTTGAATTATGGCGCTTTTAAATAAAAACACTAAATTGGGTTTGACGCCGGTACCGGTGAACCGATTTGGTTCATTAACAATAGGGTTCTGCCCATGGACATTATAAATGCGTATACCAAGTTTCATGAAAATCCGATATAGCGTATTTGAGTTATGGCGCGTACAGACACACGGACAGACAAACAGATAGACAGACGGACAGACTTTTCGTCCCCCACACACAATCTCATAAAGTACCATACTGGCACTTAATAAAACAACAACAAAAGCAAGAATTATTGGCAGACCCATAATTTTATATTTACTGGCATGTAAGAGAATTCTACGGTAAAAAACCCTGGCAAACCGGCAACAGTTACTGGACTAATTAGCAGTATACAACAGTCGTTAAGTAGCCGTAACAACTACTGCTGCTACTGCTTTCACTGCTATCAACGATGTCATCACGAAGTATGAACGAAGTAAAGATGAACACAGGGTGCAAGTGTCGTAGTTGCGCATTCATCGTGTGTCTATTGGTCATGTCATGAAATTCAGTAAGTGGTCATGATTTTAAAAGAAGACCAGTTTTATGCCGGTTGTCGACCAAGAGCTAAGCTAAGTTAGTTTAACTTAGCTCACATACAGTGCAGGATTTCATACGTAGTTGTGTCGAAAAAACTACATATGAAATCCGGCTCACTGTATGTGAGCTAAGCTAAGCTAAGTTAGCTTAGCTCTTGGTCGACAACCGACATTACAGTCTATTAATTGTTATTTTATGTGATACGTAATTGTCTTCAATGGTGAAAAAAAAACACGTTTCACTGAGAAGACTTACGGGGTGAGCAACATTGCGTACTTATATTTTGGCAATAGACAAAATTCCTAAGTAACCTGAAGATGTATGTTTTATCAAACCCTGAGGTTCATTGCCGAGCTTACCTGAGACCCGCCATTCAACCCTATTCTGTGCTAACTCCATCCAACCATCCCTCGCAAATCCTACTTTCCTTAAATCTATTCTATTGTTGTCCTCCCACCTACGTCTAGGTCTCCCAAGTGGTCTCTTCCCTTCGGGTCTCCCTGTCAATATTTTTCACATATGTCTTTCCTCCCCCATGTCCAGCCCATTTCATCCTCCGTGATTTAATTACCCTTACTATATCCGGTGAAGAGTACAGGTTATGAAGCTCGTCGTTATGCAGTTTTCATCTCTCTTAGGTCCGAAAATTTTCCTAAGCCCCCTGTTTTCGAACACTTTCAGATTATGTTCTTCCCGAAGAGTAAGCAACTATGTCTCACACCCATATAATACAACCGGCAGGGTAATTGTCTTATACATTTTTATTTTTAGATTTCTGGACAGAAGACAATAGTTTCTGAACTGCATAAAAACAAGCATTCCTTATTTGAATCTACACTTAACTTCGTCCTTAATATAACTTATATATTAGGGATGGGTCGATACCAGATTTTCTCGATACTCGATACCGATACATGATTTTTTCCTCGATACACGATACGTCAACATTTCCAGTTTCAATAAATAGATACATTAACTGATACATAGATACATAGATACATTGAGTGAACTGTGTAATACCAGGTAAATTAATTAAGTGTGCATATTTAATAAGACTAAATTTAGTCTCATTAGTAGCCTATAATTATTTTTAAACTCTACATTAAAACTAAACGTTTGACAGGAAACAAAACAATTAAGAATCTCTTCTGTTTGGATTTTAAAAGAAGGATAGTCTTTATTTATGACTAGACAAAAGTCACAGACTGGTTTTCTCCATTTCAAGAAGAAATAGCAGTATTTGCTTTATTTAGTAGACTACTAAAAGCAGAAAGAGATACCGCATTTCCTTAAATTGCAGACGTACCAAAGTATCGAAAAAGTACCGAGCGAGTTTTCTGAAGTAACGCTCGATGCCGATACCATGCAAGTATCGAGAGTATCGAGGTATTGAAAGTATCGAGAACCTCCCTAATATATATATATATATATATATATATATCATAACGTGCCTGTAAACTGCAGAGAATTAGGCTATACTCCTTTCTGTATGCGTTATTTTAGCTTCAAGACTATTTCTGGAAATAGTAAAAGAAAATCAGCTGTGAATTAATTTTCCAGACGCACGTCTGATCCACCTGTTCAGCGCTGAGTGATGATTAGGGACCGGATTCTTAGGTTTTTACCTATTTTTTTCCTTACTTCCAAAACAAAAAGCTCTCATACACTTTTTCGAATCACGTCCATAGGATTCACCCACATTAATTCTGTGGCACCTAAAAATACCTAAATGGGGTATAAAAACCTAAATATACCTAAACGGGATATAAAACCTAAAATATCTAATTTAGGCTACTTTTTTGTTTGTCAGTTGCGGAATCGATATTTTGCGGAGACAATACTTTTTGTCGGGTTGAAATTAATACCACCAGCGTTTCGTTCAACCCATTGTCGTCTAAAAGATGGACAGTATCAAAAGAGGAAGTGTAAGGCTACCGTCGTATTCCTTTTAAAATGTTCGTACAGACAGCCATTATTGCCGTGTATGAACAAGAATATATATTTCTGTGTTTTAAAGCGCTTGTCAGGGTTGTCATAGCTTACGACTATAGTCGTGCACACTCGACTATTTCATAGATTTGTACGACGTGCGACGTAACCATGAGTCGCACGCCTATTTGTACGACTGTTTTTAACATAGCGTTTTAAATTTTTTAATCAATCTACTGACGAATTTTAAATTTTGATATACATCCAGCTCTTTGTTTTCTCATGGTTTTTGTTGTAAGCATGTTGCTAGCAATAACACTGTGGCAACTACTGTTTGTTTCATTTTATTGTATTTTATCAAATTTTGCACATCGGAAGATAATGAAACACGCCCAATCATTTACAAATAAGATGAAGGAAATGTGTGGCAATCTTAATTTCACTGCTTCTTTTGATTGTTTATGCTTTCTTTCTTCAATTGTGTAACATTGTCCTAAAGCAAGTTTATACAAATTTAAGTCAATTTTGTTAAGTTAAACTTTACAAGTATTATGTATTGGATCCTATGTAGCACATTCAAATTCATTAAACCAATTATTCTACCCGAAAAAAGATATTTTGGACAAAAAACCTAAAAAAAACTATTTCACCTAATGGAAAACCTAAAACAGTGTTTTTAAAAACCTAAAAATCCGGTCCCTAGTGATGATACTGTTTTTAAGCATTAAAACACTTAAAATTACAGTGTTCTAATAATACTTCGATATGAAAAACAAAAATTTCATTTGTGGTTCACTTTTTACTATTCTCATAAGCGTGTGAGAAAATTGTAATTTTTCAATCTTAACTTACATGAAAACCGTCTAGTCTATTGCTAAACTACAAAGAGGCAAGCCGTCCCTTATTACTTTCTCTAATGACACATGCAAAAATCATAATTGAGGGGTCTCTTAGCAAATACGGCCCCTCAATTTTACATAACTTACAACACGTTTTATTGAGTAAAATATAGTTTGATTTTTTTAACACCTTTATCTGAGAACTATTCGTTTCTTGCCGACCTAAATACACAATAAAGCCTATCTAAACCGACTTAAAAAACTGCACAGAGATTTTGCTTACATCCTCTATAGCATATATTTATTTTTATTTATATTATATTGAATAAGTTGCTATAGTTTACATTTTTGTTTATTATGATTTGTAATGTGTGTTTTCTTTTTTTAACTGAGAATTTTAATATTCGGTCCCAAAGTAAGGCATCGAAATTTACAATACTGATTTTATAAATGAAAAGGATATGATGATCAGTTGTTGGACTGAACAGTCTCTCTGAACAATGAATCGCTCCAGTCTGAACCCAGAAGCACGGATCATAAATAGGCTAATATTGGTATTGTTACAGTCTTTATTTTAACCTTAAACTTTCCCTTAAATTTGTAATAAAATAAAATCAGATAAACTGATGTAACAAAGTGCCAGAAAGCCTTTCTTTAATCAGTGATAATTGCAATTATGATATGCAGAAAATAAGTTATTTTTGTTATCGATTTCAGAGTTAAGTTCCAGATTGATTCATTAAGCAGGGCTTAAGGAAGAACAAAGGCCTAGTCTTATTAAAAAAAAAAATCAGATTAAAATCGTTCGGCATCAGCAGAACTATACAGATTTGTGATATCTTTACAATTGCACACTCACATAATTTTTAAAAAACGTCAAATTATCCGACTATGGGATTTGAACAAAGGACCTCCAGAATGCGAGTCCAAGACTTTACCATCTCGGCCACCTCGCTCAGTTTATAGGTCCAGTTTGATAAGCTTATGTGAAGGAATAGTGTTGTTTGCCAGAGCTAACTGTAGCCTATTGCAACTTTCAACGCCGTTTACGAACACTGTAAAACAATATGTTGTCATGAGAACTGATTTGCATTTTATTAATTCTTTCTAATATATTACCATAAAATATGCACTAAAATGGGCATTACTCCGGTACCGGTCAACCGATTTGGTCCAAAATCAATAGGATTTTTCCCATGAACGTTATAAATGTGTATACCAAGTTTCATTAAAATCCGATAAAGCGTATTTGAGTTATCGCGCGTACAGACAGACGGACAGACATTTTCCAGTCCACCTCACAATCTCATAAAGTACCATTCTGGCATTTAATAGCGGAAAATAACATAAAAAATTAAAATTCATATAAAATTTACCGGATACAGCACAAGAAAGAAAATAAGAGCCTAAACAATAGGACAATGCATTTGTTTTGCATCTTTATATATATATATATATATATATATATATATATATATATATATATATATATATATATATGAAAGTTGAAATATAGCTCGAATGTACACAAATGTGTATCATGAATTAATTGATTAAATAAGGCCAATTTTTTTTTTTGCATTAATTTTCATTTTTCGTCATTTTCTAGAGATAGGTCATTTTTGTGGCATTTCTAGATCATTTTCGGCATATTTGTAGTTTTCTTTTATACAAAGTGGTACATTACATTATATTTTGATTTTTTCATTATTATTTCCCTTTTTTAATGCTTGGCTATTATAATTTTATAAATAAATAACGTGCACAGAAAACAAACCAACTTACAGCATAACTGCTACTCCCATTTTTGAGGAATGTGCATTTTGAAATCTACAAAATTTCCAAGAAAATCTCGAGTGGTGGTACAGATCATGAAATGATCATTTTCATTTGAGAATCTCCACCAAGTCTTCATTCTTCATTTAATTATTAATTTATTGCAAACAGCCGTTCCAATTCGTGTTCCAGCAACAAAGAAATAAATATTTGTTTGTTGTTTAATTTTAAATGGCATCTATTTACTAAGGACAATTTTAAGGGTATGCCAGTTTGGAAGTAATAGCTTTTCACAAAGTGTTTCCAAGTAGCATTAATTTACTTAGGTCGTTAGTAAAAAAAAAAATTAGTGTGTTTTATATTGTAAATTAAAAATTCAACACTGTCATCTTTTAAATTGCTCTCTAAAATAACTCATCATTTGTAAAAAATAAAAGCTAATTACGGGAATTAATGGATAATATACTGGAATTTTTATTTATTTCTTGTCTTTTTTACTATTTTCAGGGCATAGATGCATCTTTTATTTTGCATTTTCGCTATTTTTGGTCATTAAGTGCATTGCCCTACTAATCATTATGTTAATTGTTTTCATTGCAGTCCGACTCGGATTTATAATTTGCGTGAGAAAGTGTGTCTCACACATTTAAGGGATGAAATTTAAATCTAAGTTTTATAGTTTTGGTATTGTTTGAAGTACTATATTTTGATATGAAGTAGGTTGCGACTTGTAGGCTGTTAGCAAATAATTCCTCATATTTTTTTATAAATAAAATTAGTGCTGATAAATAAAATCTACTAGTACGAAGGGTGGGTTTGATGTTACTGATTTCATATTAATAAACGTTGGTTTATTCAACACTGTCATCTTTTAAATTGCTCTCTAAAATAACTCATTATTTGTAAAAAAATAAAAGCTATTTACTGGAAATAATGGATAATATTTGGATTTTTTTTTAATGTTGTGTCTTTTTTGCTATTTTCAGGGCATAGATGCATCTTTTAATTTGCGTTTTCGCTATTTTTGGTCATTAAGTACGTTGCCCTACTAACTTAATCATTATGTTAACTGTTTTCTTTGCAGTCCGACTCGGATTTATAATTTGCGTGAGAAAGCAAAGGGATTCTTATCTTCCTCGTATCTTTAATATAACAATTACATCTTTTTGATATAATGTAGGTTACGACTTGTAGGCTATCCGAAAATAATTCCCCATATTTTGTACAAATAAAATTAGTGCTGATAAATAAAATCTATTAGTACGAAGGGTGGCTTTGATGTTCCTGATTTCATATTAATAAACGGTGGTTTATTCTGCCCCTAAGTTAATAAGCATTTTTGACGTTCGTGGAGGCTAAGCATTTGAACGGGAACTCTGCCCTTTAGAAGCGTTCCTGAAACCAGCCCTCCTAAACTCGCTTCCTAGTTCTGCTGACCCTGCGGTATTTTGTTCCACACAATCGTTACAACACAACAACACACATATGGAAGGGAGATAGCGGGGTACATTTACTTCTATTATAAATATACATGATATACATAACCTCAAACTGTAGAGACGTAACAACTAGACAGAAGAGAGTGTCTGAAGTGGAGAGAGGAGACATTGATTTCCTCATGCAACACTGACACACATAACATAGCTCGGGCGGTCTTTTCTCTTACATTACCTAGGATAGAGGCCTTTTAATCCCCAGGAACGTGTGTGTATGCAGACCCGCCCGTCACAGGCGTTCGAACGTTCTTTACAACACTTCTATCTCAACTCTCAGAAGTAAAGCTAGTGATCCTTCTTCACACACTGAGCATTTCCAGCGAGCTCTGGTGGCAGAAGTCCGGAACTAAATATTGATTCTCTTCGCCAGAAGGAGTACTCTCGTTTTCGGGCCACACAAATCTTTTCCCCCCCGCATTCCACGTCGTGATACACCCAATCCAATATTCTAATTACGCTCTGTATTATATTACCTTGCATTAGTCTCATCATTATGGTCACACGTCAGATCATCTTGACCGTCCAGGTTCAAAACCCTGACAAGTCTTCTCATGTTCTACACAAAATCATAGTGATCACAATAGAACAAGATATTTAATGATCATAAAATACTGAAAAAACGCAAAATAAAAATGCATTTTTGCCCTAAAAATAGAAGAAGAAAAAACAAAATTAAAAATAAATGACTATCGGGCGGATTTGTATGATCTGAAAAATAGGAAATATGCATGCATTTATGACCTAAAAAAACATTAAAATATGACCAATAAAATTTAAAATATGACTTTACCACTTACACATTGTGTATGTTTTTTAAAAGTTTCATTACAATTCATTTTATTAAAATTATTTAAAATATCTGTAAAATCTCAAAAAGTATCATTATAATGCAAAATTTACAAAATATGATATGAAATTTCAAAATTGCTTTAATATGCACACAAATATGAAAAAATGACCTAAATATGCATATTCTTACTAAATATGCCACAAATAAACATTTCCTAAATATGCAGTTATATGCACAATAAAAGCCGTTCCATTTTCACCAGGATGCTTGGAATCGGGTTTAAATTATCGGAAACCTGAAATCATGCAAAGGGGAAAAATAAGACATGTCATAGAAATCCGCCCCCTAGTGATTAAAATAGGACAAGACATTTAATGACCATAAAATAGTGAAAAAATGCAAAATAAAAACGCATTTATGCCCTAAAAATAGAAGAAGAAGAAAAAAAGACAAAATTTAAAACAAATTACCAATAAATTTACCTTTATTGTATTGTTAATGGATGACAGTGCGTTATGTATGAATTTCCAATATAAAACACACTTATTTTGTTACTAAAGAAGTAAGTAAATTTATACCACTTGGACATCCTTGCGAAAAAAAAAATATATATATTTCTGAACTAGCATGCCCATCAAATTGCCCCTAGCAAATATGTACCAATTAAAAGGAAAGACAACTTGCAATGGTATTTGCAATAAACTACAATTAACTATGAACAGTTGGCGGAGATTCTAAAAAAAAAACGATTGTCTGTTGTCTGAAAGTAACGATTTGTACATGGAACAGCTCCTCTCTACCTCCACTGAAACATGGCCTAAAATGCTGAAAATTACCTAAAAATTGCCAAAAAATACCTATCTCTTGAAAATGAAGAAAAATGCAAAATTAAGCATAAAAATCAAAAACAAATTGCCCTTCTTTAATCAAGTATTTCATTATACACATTTATATACATTCGAGCTATATTTTAGCCTTCATATAAAAATGATGCGAAATCATCAAATGCCTTGCCCTAGTTATCAGTGATCACAAAAGCAACTCATTGTAATTTTATTCGAGCAGAGCCGGATTAGGACACTTATAGATAAGTTATCCTAAGCACTAACTAATTTTGGTGCCACCTTAGACTTGTAATTCAAAATATTGAAGTAATGATAAACTATAAAATAAAATTGCATTTATCGAATATTTTAAATTATTCAAAGCTTTAAGTCAGAAAAATATGTATTTCTGTATGCTTCCCTTTTATTTATGCATTAATAATTTCCCCCATTTATTTTCCTTGCAAAGTCTTTATATATAATCTTACATAACGCATAATGTTCTCAGGGGATTTTAATATAAACCTATTTCAATCAAGGAAATGATCCCTGAGCTGAGCAGTTTGTATAGCTTCCCATCTGCGAGCTCAGTGAACTTTATTTTTCAGGACAAACTTGACTATACAAGCGAGAATACGTATAAAAACATTATTTTATTAAATTTAGAAAATTGCTATAAATTTAATTCATTTTAATTTAAATGATAAATTGGGGTACGAACAATTTTTTGTGATGCCTCCCTTCCCTTGTTGCCCTAAGCACGGGTTTATTTTGCTTGTAGGTCTAATCCAGCTTTTGGGGGAAGGCATTTCCCACTAGGCCATCCTAGGCCATGGCCTAAAGCCACAAAGAAAACTCACACACTAAAAGGGAAAATTTACGAAATCCCTTATGGAACGAACAAAGGTTTGAGACTTGAGATAGCCTACGTTTAAAATATTTGTCCTAGTAACTTGAACTTTTACACATTTGAGAATATTAGACCATTAGGGCAATCAGTCATAGGAGAGAGGTTCCATCTGGCGCTGTGAATTGAACTCCTGCTTAGTTCAGTTGGTAGAGCAGTGGCACGGATAGCCAAAGGTCCTGGGTTCAAATATCAATGTCAGAGGAATTTTTCTCCTATAATATTCTCATGTAATATCCAACAGAGACAATGTGGTTCATGAATGCTTGTATATCTATCTTTTACACATTTACTTAAAGCATAAACAGATATTGAAGTTTCAAATTTCATTTTAATATTTTAATTTGTTTCTGAGATACAAATTGATTTCGTTTATTTAAAAATAAAAATTTAAATAAAGGCTATACCCTCCGACATGATTAAATCTGAATTTTTTTTATATAAGATTGTTTGTTTTACAAAATATTACTTTTATTTTAAAATATTTTAACCAGAAAAATTATTTTTTTTAATGTTACAATTGTGATTATAATAGGCTAAATATTAATAATGGTTTCATGGGCTGTAAGCCGAGTAAAAGGATATACAACATCCAAGCTTTCGGTCGCTGACACCTCAGAGGCCTTCCTCACTTCCCTTTTGCTCGGCTTATAGCCCGTGAAGCCATAATTAATAATAATCAGCGCCGAGAAAGCCTCAGGTCTTATGTACTAAGTATATTTTTGAACGAACTAAGACCTATACAAAAAAGCTTAAATGGAAATATAGGTATGAAACTTTTCACAGTATAATCTACTTTACTAAAATATCAAATAATATTTTCTCTATAGGTTTTAGTTCTTTTTTAATATCTAGTATATTCCCAGGGCTGTTTTCATTTTTCTTGGTAAAATATTTTTCAAACAAAGAGTATAATCAATATAAAAAATCCATCAGTAAATCTGCAATGCTAACATCAAAGAAACTCTCATGAATCATTCGGGTTCATATTTTAATATCTGTTGGAGGAGATAAATTTTAAAACTCAGTTAAATTAATTTATGTATCAAAAACAAGTTGAGATAGCCAATTAGAGTTTAAGTTTACATTTTAATTAAAAACTAAGCTCCGTGCCGCTACATCCCTGAAGGGACATGACCTACCCGACCGCTGCGTCATCTATCACAGGCAGATGCCAGGATTGGGGGCATGTGGTCAGCATGCCGACACCCACGACCGTTAATGGTTGTTTCAATGAGCGGAGCTGCTACTTCTCTATCAAGGAGCTCTCAATTTGAATCACGAGACTGAGTGCACCCCGTTCCAGACCTCCCTGCCTCAGAAGAATCCTAAGAGGTACCGGGGATGGAACCCGGGCCAACGGATATGTAGTCAGCGACGCTAACCACAAGACCACGCCGGCGGTAACGTTTGATTCAAGTGTGCTAAATTTCAAGCTTCTAGTACGAGTAATATAATTTGTAGCCTATGTTGTAAAGCGTTTTAACCCAACGCCACCACTACCCTGGCAGGGTTTGTGGTATTCCCCCTGACCTGTCGGAAGTGTAGCCGCGTTTATCAATTTGGGACACTTTGTAGGCGGAGCTCCATTGTCCCGAAGAGATCAAGAGATCATAAAGATGATGATATGGATGCCAGGAGGGTCCTTAAACCCATAGCATTATGGGCCATTCAGAAAGAAAATTAACCGTAAACGTAACGTAAACTTAAAAGTTTGGGGCCATGTTTTTAAACGTGAAACTTAAACGTAAAATTAAACGTAAAATTAAACGTAACGTAGAACCTTGCAAACACCAAGCTTCTGCGTTACGTTTATGCGAAAAATAACGATACAACCAATCAGAGAACAGAACAGGATACAGAAGTGGAAGTAGCCAAGAGATGGCGTCCATGAATGAGAAACTCGTCGTTATGATAAATGGTATCTATTATATAAAGATGCGGCATTGAAGGAAAATATATGAATATTAGTTCCCCAAGA
Organism: Ectobius pallidus; assembly: GCA_964059195.1. Lineage (NCBI taxonomy): Eukaryota > Metazoa > Arthropoda > Insecta > Blattodea > Ectobiidae > Ectobius > Ectobius pallidus. The sequence goes on from CAXKWD010000007.1 coordinate 168,850,054, forward strand.
AATGAACTACAGTAGTAAATACAGCCCATATAATATTCTGTTCATTTTTATATGTCTGCATACACTTGTATGATTTAAATTTTTAATGGCCTACACATGTTTAATAGAAAAATGAAAGTATTTTCGTCTGCTGCAGCCATTTTATCAGCTGTTCACGTTCTCGTTTGTGATTGGTTGTTATCTACGTTTAAGTTTTCATTGCGAATCCACAATGTCGTGCTAAGTTTGCATTTAAGTTTACGTTCTTACGTTTACGGTTAAGTTTCTATCCGAATGGCCCATTACATATTGACCAGGGAACCTATGTATGAAAGACTATTCCACTCATACGCCGCGTGTTTGATATTGAGCAATAACGTTTAGCAATTCCTCGGATATAGGCCAATCACGATCGTTTATCTTATAAAATGCTTTCTATTAACTTAATATGAGGAGGGGATTTTACCTGATAAAATGGTCTGCTCGTTACTGGACACGTAAGCATCAATGTGCCGTTATTAATACGTCACATGTTGCCATTAAGCAGCACGAAAACAGATTATTTTATACAACATAACTCGTTTGGAAATTGAAATAATATAAATGTACATTGATTAAAAACACAATTTCAATTCGGTGCAAGCCAATGCGTGTGCTTTTATTCTGTTCTGGTGTTAGCTTACATGCAGGAAGTTACATGTCTTATACGCACTTATTAAATTGTTTCGACTTCCGTGATTACTTGAAATTATTGCTATTACAGAAGATTTTATCATATCCTGTCATTATGAATCCTCCAGAAAACTTCGTACAGCGGGATTTGGACTCGATTCGGCAAATATAAAGCGATTCTTCAGCCCCCTTAACCCCACCCCCTTTCCCGTGGCAACGCCACTGTTGGTCTTTAATAAAAGCTTAGGAATTCTATTAAATCTAGTAACAAATAGACGGGATTGCATTAAAAATTAGGATTTTCTTATTCCATTTACGAGTGGGGGATGGAAATTCGAAATTTTTTAAACCGTGTCTTGTGGGGTATCATTGAAAAGTACTCTTCAAATCAATAACTAGTTTCTTGATAGCTTTCATATATGGCGAGATTTGAATGTTTGTAAAAGTGCTCTTTCCTCTTTTTTGCAGTTATTATTGCGGGTTTGTCGTGCCGAGCCAAAAGAAGAAGAGTGCTGCGCAGCGACAATAAATTAAACCAGCGTTTCTCAACCTTTTTGAACCCGAGGACCTCTAAAATGTCTAAAAAAAATTACGGACCCCTAATTTTACACCCCACTTTTAAAAGAAGACCTATATTCTTAATATTTGGGGTATTAATTATAGGTCATTATAACGAAATATGTGAAAAAATTTTACTTCTTTACTTTCCACTTTCTTTATGGTATTTTTTTAATTATGTCTGCGGACCATCTGCACCATCGGACCATAGGTTGAGAAACGCTGAATTAAACCAAAACCACTTCGAAATCTACCTCAGCCTGTAGGCTTGCCTAAAGGGATTTTTTTTCCTTTGAAATCATTAAAAACTACTTATGTATAAGAATTTTTATTTTTTGCCTCCGTTTCAAGATGGTGGCCGTTTTAACTCATTGTTGTAGTTATTACTGTTATTTTTGCCAATCTTCTTGTGATAGTTCTTGTGTTATATGTAATTATTGCTCTTGGTTACGGAAAAGTGAATGTGCGTAGGTTCCGGTAACTTGAGACACTTTTGCAGGATGTTTCGCTACTGCCCATCTTGAGGTCGCGTAACTGTTGTCCCAGCCATTGACCTCAACATCTTACCTGGTTGCTATAGTGCCAGACAACCAACCAGGCCACGAGTATGTCATCCAGGTGTTCTTGGTATTTCTAGTTCCTGTTTTCTTGTAAATTGGTTGTAAGAATTGAATCGCATCCCCGAAGGATACACAGCCCAAATAATACGCATTCCAGTAAATTTCTTTGTCCTAATCGTGAGCAATACATTTTTCTCAGTTCACAGGCCGTGAAAGAGCGCATATTCAGTTGTTTCACACCTGATGCAAAGCTTGATTGTGACAAAGCTGGTGGACACCAGGCAAGGCTAAGTTTCTACAAACAGAAAATGTCTTGAAAAAATGTTTCAAAATATAAAAGTTTTAGCTCTTAGTATAAACATCCCATGAACAAATCTAAATCAAAATACTTTTTTTTTTAGAATACCGCGAAAAATTTAATTTTCTTTATCTAAAGTGGCATTAAAATTAAGAGAAAGGCGTCGTCATTCTTCGAAATTCATGTAACATTCCAAAAGGTACGTAACCCAAATATAAATTTTTGTTTTTATTCAATTTTTCGTTCTCTTTTCATGCTTATGACACACAAACAAAGGCATTATTTTGAAATAGCAATTTTGGATTCAAGAACCTCAAAACATGTGGAATTTCGGGGTCAAACAGAATACTCTCTACCTAAGGTACGTTAGAAAAATTAAAGCTTCTTCATTACTTGGTGAACGAGAAAAATATCTGTCCGTCGGTCCGTGTGTCTGTACGCGCGATAACTCAAATACGCTTTATCGGATTTCCATGAAACTTGGTATACACAATTACAATGTTCATGGAAAGAAGTCTATTCATTTTGGACCAAATCGGTTGACTGGTACAGGAGTAATGCCCAATTTAGTGCATATTTTATGGTGATATATTAGAATTTATCAAATGCAAATCAGTTCTCATGACAGCATATTGTTTTACAGTGTTCATATACGACTTTGGAAGTTGCAATACAGTTAGCTTTGACAAATAACACTGCCCACATATTCCTTCACATAATACGCTTATCAAACGAGACCTTTGTTCTTCCGTAAGCCCTGCTTAATGAATCGATCTGGAATTAACTCGGAAATCGATTGCAAAAATAACTTATTTTCTGCATACCATAATTGCAATTATCACTGATTAAACAAAAGCATTCTGGCTTTTTGTTACATTTCCCTACAAACGTCTATTTAATGTATCTAGTACCGATGGTTCTGTTAGAGAAAGAGGGTCGATGGAATTAGACTTCTCAAGGAGCTTGAAACAAACACGTCAGCGAATCGTAGACCTATTGCATCATTAATATTATTGCCAGCGCATTTTTTTTGGGGGGGGGGGGGATTTCAGCTCGGAGATCGATTAAAAAAATAACTTATTTTCTGCATATCGTAATTGCAATCATCACTGATTAAACGAAAGCATTCTGGCACTTTGTTACATCAGTTTACCTGATTTTATTTGATTTGTGTTTCGTTTGAACTGGTTCTTTGAAATTGAGAAGTTTAATCAAATGACGATCTCCATTAAACTTCCCTGACTCCCAGCAATGGCAGTGACTTCCAGACTCTCGTCATAGAGAAGGGAATGTGAAGGAACTTAACCTATATTGGTTACCGAGTAAATCAATGAAATTCCGCAGAGCAGATATTGCTATGTCAGAAACTCGAGATGGATGCAAAATGTACAGCATTATTATCTCACAGAATTCAATGCAATAAAGAATTATTATTAATTGTGTATTTTAAACAGTCACAATTATTAAAAATCTGTTATGAAACTCACATAACTTCCTCTGCCCAAATAAAACTTAGCATCTTAGTATAATTTACTATGTATGCCATTCTCTTCATGTAAATTGTTGTAAAAATGAAGAGAATGTCGTTTCCACGTCGTATTGCTGGATACATAACCCAGATAAAATCATGACTTTCTTTACTGTAAGCATGGCCAACAATACATCTTTCTCACTTCACATTCTGATATAGAATAGGAGGCCGTGAAAAAGCGCGTATTCAGTTGTTTCAACCTGATGCGAAGCTTTATTGTTCACCAGACAAGACTGAGTTTCTGTAAACAGTGGGCGGCTTATAATTCCCTTCAGAGAATTATTTGCCAAAAATGTTTCAAATAATAGTTTTAGCTGTTGGTATAAGCAACCAACGTAGAAAATTTAAAGAAAATCGTTAGAGCCGTTTTTCTGAATAACCAACAGCATTGCTAAATGTGAAGAAGTAGCCTAGTCTTGATATTCTGTTTCTTTACAGTACTTAGTTTAAGTTACTAAAGTGCCAGAGGCATTTATAAGGTTCATGGGAAGATCGGTTGACCGGTACCGGAGTAATGCCCAATTTAGTGCCTATTTTATGGTAATAAATTAGAAAGAATTTATCAAATTCAAATCAGTTCTCATGGCAACATATTGCTTTACAGTGTTCATATGCGGCTTTGGAAGTTGCAATACAGTTAGCTATGACAAATGACACTATTATTACACATATGCTTATCAAACTAGATCTTTGTTCTTCCGTAAGTCCTGCTTAATGAATCGATCTGGAGCTTAACTCGGAAATCGATAACAAAAACAACTTATTTTCTGCATATCATAATTGCAATTATCACTGACTAAACAAAAGCATTTTAGCATTTTGTTACCTGATTTTATTGTTAGTAAAAAAAAAGTATAAGGGCACTGATTTCAAATTGTTACATGTTACTATGAATATTTTCAACATTCGATTGCTTATACCTTTAAGATGGTGGCTTCAATAGCTAAAATTTAAAATACAACTTATATTTTTATACCGTAAAGAAAGAATAACATGTAAAAAGAATGGGCAAGTTTTATGTACTCTGTATATGACGCAAATTTTGATCATATTTTCGGCTCATTTTCTGTTCCTACCAAATTTATGATGGCTTTTGCTATCCCAGTACTATATTTTCCACTTAGGTTTTTCTGTCTTCTTTTTTGACATGTGGTGACGTGCTGCCTAACAGCACTGGACGTCATGATTGCCTGCAGCAGTTGGGTGGACATATTTTGAGAGGCTAGAGAAAACATAATGAACTTCAAAGTTCCTCACTTTTGACGTCTAAACATCTATAAAATTGGTCTGAATGTAACCGAAATAAGTCAAGTCTGAACAAATGAATGTAGAAGTAATGAACTCCTCACCTGAACAGAAGGCCTTGGCAGAAATCGAGGTTAAAATCAAAATGGTGTAAATCCGTGTAAGCAAAGTAAAGTGTTTCCTATACAGGCCATGGAAGCCCAGACGGTTCCAGGGTGTGAGGCTCCCATATTTTAGACATTCGGCACCTAAGATTGTCAGCCTTACTTACCGACCGCCTTTACCCCCAGGATTGCTCCTGGTACTCATTTCTGTTAGAGGCTGAGTCGACCCCAGGGCCATAGTGCCACCAGAAGGATTAGGCCAATTGAAAAATTCCAACGACTCATCGGGGGGATCGAACCCGCGACCTTCCGGTTTGTAGCATAGTGCCTCAACTACTACGCTACGGCTTACTCCTTTGTAATTATGGATTCCGTGACCGATTTGAACTTCTAGTGAATTTATTGGCTTGGTAACAATATTGAATACGTGGTACTTTTTATTTCACCTGTTTTTATACTCCTTTTAGCTACGAGGCCATATCAGGAGTTCGAGATGTGTATCTATACAGTAGGGTAGGCCATGGAACTATTGATTGTCAATTGTTTCTGTTATTGGTGTATTCTTAAGGAGTAAATTTCAACTGATATTAATTTAAATGGATATGATACAGGATGAGGATGATACAGGTGAGGATGATTCATGGTATGTCTTCTTCTTCTTCTTCTTTCAAGGATTAGGCGTTTTCCTTTTCCGGTCTCATATCTCATGGCATGTAAATATCCAATTCGGCATTTGCCTTTACGACTGGGGAAACCATGAAAAAACTCATGTCAAATTGGCCGGCCCCGAGATTTGAACCTGGGACTTCCCGAATGCGAACATGGTATTTATATGCGACACAACTGTAATCTTGTAATGCCAAGGTCGATGCTGAAGTTGGGCTGGAATGGACCGGAACGGCGCTCCGCAAAGTAAAATCTACTCTTCATCGCTTCGGTATAAAAGCAGGGAGGAAAAACTACATAATATGAAATCTGCGTATGGTTACGATTTCTTTAAACCTGTCTGTCTGGAATCCTATAGCCCCTATTTTGGGGCGGTTACCTATATGAATTTTGTTACGTTTATTTTCCGAGAGAGGGCAGAGGGACAGGTGGTAAGCCCATCGCCTCTCAACCCCCCTCAGAAAACTAAGATATTTCTTGGACGTGAAAGGGTCGAGAAATTTTGTCCAGAAGCTCTAATTTAGGCTTGATTTCTTTTACGTGCCGTAAATCTACGGCACGGGCCCCCCCAAATCCGTCCCCGGATTTGTACGTCCGAAAAAATCCATCGACCGCGGCCGGGTTTGATCCCGCGACCTGCGGGTCTAGAGGCGGGCACGCTACCTCTAGACCACCGCGGCCGAAATTTCTATAAATAAACAACCATTATTAGGATCATGATCTCCTGTTCTTGTCGCGACAGTTGCCTTGCCGTAGATTCAATGCGTTCTTGACGATGTACTTTCTATGTGGTTCATTTGAAAAGGTAATTTGACTACAATGTTTGGTAGGCCTATCATAAAATGGAAAAAAAATTATAAAATCAGGTAAACTGTTGTAAAAAACTGTCAGAATGCTTTTGTTTAATCAGTGAAAATTGCAATTATAATATGCAGAAAATAAGTTATTTTTGTAATCGATTTACCAGTTAAGCTCCAGTCATTAAGCAGGGCTTACGGAAGAACAAAAGTCTTGTTTGATAAGCATATGCGAAGGAATATGTGGGTAGTGTTATTGGTCAATGCTAAATATATTGCAACTTCCAAAGCCGTATATGAACACTGTGAAACAATATGTTGTCATGAGAACTGATTTGCATTTGTTAAATTATCTCTAATATATTACCATAAAATAGGCACTAAATTGGGCATTACTCCGGTACCAGTCAACCGATTTAATCCAAAATCAATAGGCTTCTTCCATGGACGTTGTAAATGCGTATACCAAGTTTCATGAAAATCCGATAAAGCGTATTTGAGTTATCGCGCGTACAGACACACGGACAATTGTACAGACATTTTCCCGTCCACCACACATCTCATAAAGTACCGTTCTGGCACTTAATAAAGCACCTGCATATAAATGTATGGATTCCCACTGTAAAAATGTCCAACTTCAGCACTGGCCAAGGTCCAGCCATGTTCAAGGTGATTGTGCATGGTCGAGTGGTTGTGTAGATGAGTTTCAAGCACAATAACTAATAACATTATGTGCAGTTACATAACTTACATAAAAACAACAACAATCGAAAAGATATTAACTTTTATACCCACTTTTACCTTTCATACTGTAAGTTGTGAAGTTCCATGTCGAGTTTTCAGTGTCACATTTTTTGAGGTCCCTGAATTAAAAAAAAAAATATATAGTTTCAAGAAACACGTAGCATTATCTGTGAGTATTTGAGAACAGTCTGTCTGGAAACCCTATAGCCCCTATGTTGTCCCTCCAAGTGGAGGTTTCTGTTACCTATATGAATTTTGTTACGCTTATTTTCCGAGAGAGGGACAGGGTGGTAAGCCCACCGCCTCTCAACCCCCCTCAGGAAACTAAGGTATTCTTATCTTATCGGCTCAGGGGCTGAGCCCTGACGGGCTCGCGCACGTAGGCCTCATAGGCGGGCCCATTGTACACCCCCTAGGAAACGAATGATGTGCATGCCCTAAGGCCCTCCTGTCAACAGACTCCACCACCAGCCCCCACGGAGCTCCCCTACATCCAGCTAAGACCAGGTACCACTCCACGTGCACCGTACCCAGGGTCCCTCCTACAAGAGCCCCATAGGCGCGGCACACCATGACGTGCGCCACTAACCCAGGGTCCCTCTGAGAGCCCCAAAGGTACGGGACACCACCAGCAACTCTTGACCACAAGCAACGGGGCAGGACGGGGGAGGCCCGCAGCAGAGTCTGCAGCAGGAGCTGGCCCGAAAACCAGTAAAGGGGAACGGGATGATAATGAGGGGGGAAAGGAAGTTGAAGTGGAGAGTGTTGGTGGAATGAATGAAGGGGGAAACGGGAGGATCCCCGAGAAAAACCCCCAAAGGTCACGGCTTTGTCCACCACAAATGACACGCCCGCCGGCCCCGAGATTTGAACTCGGGACCGCTAGCATGCCAGGCCCACGCGCTAAGCATGAGCCACCGTGACGGCAACTAAGGTATTACTTGGACGTGAAAGGGTCGAGAAATTTTGTCCAGAGGCTCTAAGTTAGGCTTGGAGTTCTTTTACATTTACGTATGTGATATGTATATAAATATGTTTTTTTTTTTTTTTTTAGTTGTCCCGCGTACCCTGCATTCCTTTCATAAGTTCTGCTATTTAAAGAGATTAATTGAATCGTTTGAGGAGGAAAGTTTTCGACTGCTTGAGAACAAATAAATGTATTTACAGGGAACAAGATCCCCAATAAATATTTTGTGACATGAATATGGAATTTCATTATTTGTGTTATACTCTTTTTTTCACTTTCATGCATTGCAATTCTTTATATGCTTTTTAAAATGCGTGAATATTCACAGAAAAGTCATAACAATACAAAACAGGCAAAAAAGACAACAGAAGCCAAAATAGACAAACAAGGCAAAACAAAAACTGTCCCTAAATGTAGGACAACTTGTTTATCTCTATTTGATTGTTTAAAATATCCACCCAGACATTTTGCCTAACTTCCGGATCTACAAATTACTATGATGAGCTGATTCCGACATTTTTATGGGAAGTATATTTTAACAGAATCGAGAAAAAGTAAAAAGAACAAGATAAGAAAACGCGTAGGCCTACATTCTGCCAATTAAAAAATATCGCGGAAAAGAAAACCGCTCCATACTATTTTATTTTCTAACAAACAAGCATCAGCCCATTCTTTGTTTAGTCATTATTAGAGACCGGATTTTAAAGGGAAAATTTTCACCCAATAAAGGACGAAAAAAGGGAGAATTATTGCCAAAAAAAGGTGGGAAAAAAGGGAAAATTATTGCCAAAAAAAGGTAGGGAAAAAAGGGATATAAAAGTAAGAGAGTGTAAAAATTCAACAGAGATACATGTTTGTTTTATGTAAAGCCTATGCTTGCTCTACTGCTGCTGATTCTGTAACATCTAATGACTGAATAAATTTTTTGATCTTGTTGAAATTCTCACAGAGGAAAATAGCACACGAAATCCATGTTCCCCACCTTGTTATAATGGGAAACTTAGGCAATGGCAAGCCTGTGATTTCCCTGTAACGCTCTATTCTGCTGGGAGGAATTATTTTTTCAATGGTGAATCAGTGAAAACAATTTTTAATGTTTTCATATTACCAAATACTGGGTAATTTACGAATTTTTCAAAATAAATTAGCAAAAAAGGTACTGGGAAAGGAAAGTTCCTAAAAAACGGGAGATGAGCCTAAAAAAGGACAAAAAAGGGACGTTAAAACCAGGTCATTTGCAGTTGAAACGTACTCAGTAATGTCCTGTTCAATTTTATCACGTTTTGTGATGAAATATAAAAATAGGAATTCCCTTTAAAATCCGGTCTCTAGTCATTATACAGGGCAGGTCATAAGACGTCTGGCAAACCTAGCGTTGGCTGCCAGCAAAATATCGACCATTCTGCGCTTACAAATTCTGCAATGTGGGACTCTGTGCTTTTGCCTGAAAACTTATTCTAAATCCCTTCAGGACGAATAAAAATGCAATTTGTAAACTCTAGAGTGATAGGGAAAAAGCTAATAAGTCAAAATACCAAAGTTTTAGGAGAGAAAAATAATTATTTATTTTCACACCATTTTTACAATATTTAGTTCAGTCCAGTAGATATTATTACACAGTACCTTATATTATGTAAAAATATCTGGTGGACTGAACTATCAATGCTGTGGAAATAAATTGTTTTTTGTCATTCCTGAAACTTTAGAATTTTGACTTATTCGCTTTTTCCTTATCACTCTAGAAATATTTTTAAAAAATTATTTCGGTTGAAATTAGGAATATTTTTTTGTTCAGCAAATAAGAATGAACTACTCGAGATCAAAGGCGTACCGAGGGGGGGGGGTTTGGGGGTTTGAACCCCCCCCCCCCCATTGATTAAAAAAAAGGAAAATTGTATAATTTTTTTAAGTCTGCCCATAAATTACTTAATACAAGTATAAAGCGTGGGAAGCTTAAAACTCGTTATTTTGCGTCTTAATTTTTAAAATTTTCCGGGGGAAAACCCCTGGAAGCGAAAAACTCGTTATTTTGCATATAAATTTTTAAAATTTTCCGGGGGAGGACCTCCGGACCCCCCTCTCCCGGATGTTATAACCCCCCCCCCATATGGTCGGCCTGGTTACGCCTATGCTCGAGATTGCGGATTTCATCAGATAATATTTCGATAAACTCGTGATCTCTCGTGGGGTTGCCTATGATAAACGCATATTGAAAATTTGAAAAGACTGGGAACTAGAATTCTGAGTCTGAATTTTGATATTGCATGGATATCCTGTCTTTAATTATGGGCATTCCAAAGGCGAAGGATAGAGAGTCAAAAGGAGGAAGGAATGATGTAGGAGTGTGAAGTCGAAAGGTGATTAAAAGGAGACTGTAAATAAGCAGGAGAAGAAGTGTGTCCATGATAATCGCACTTTTCAATCTCCTTTGTCACACGGTTCTGTTTACCCTCACTGAACGGAACCAAAGAGACCTCATTAACTCGCCTTTCGACATCCTTAAATCTTGTCAGTGTAAATGAAATTCCTTGCAGTATTTACTTACTTTTGTGTAGAAAAGAAATTGATTTGTTTAGCCAACAGGAAAACAGGAAGAGTAGAAGTAAAATAACAGAAAGAATAATCAATGTTGTTCTCTTACTGACTCTTCTTTCCTTAGTTTAACCTCTCCCGTTGTAGGGATGTTTATGCGGCCCACGCCGCCGGAGCCTTACAGGACCGCGACATGTGAGGAGAGAATCACATGGTATGTGGAAACGTGATATTAAATTAGGCCTATCCATTTTAATTGAAACCAAAATAAAGGTATAGGCCTATTACTGTTAATAATATAATCCAATATATATATATATACACACATTTATTTTGGTTTCAATTAAAATATGGATAATTTAATATCACGTTTCCACATAATGTTGCTTAATTTTTAATTACTAAATTAATTATCGCAGGCGAAGCTGCGGGGACCTGTTGGTATATATATATATATAAGAGCAACATTGTATTTAATAACACTTACGCGCAAATCATTCATAATCTAAACGATTGATAATTATTATGAAACAGCTAAAAATCCGGCTTTCGAGTGCATTCCACGATTAGAAAGCGTCTGTATTGTATTTGACATTATAAACAAACGAATGGAGCAGGGCGAGCTCACAGAATCGAAGCGATCGATAATTCCATGCGATATATTGAAAATACCGAGATGCTTTTATTTCCAACTCATGCCAAAAAAAAAGGCAAAGCCACCTGCAATTGATTTGACAATGGAAACGTACTACCGAGAACTGATGCTTCGATAGCGCAAAAATTCATGTTTCTGCCAGTTTTTCACTCATAACTCGCGAACGAAAGCTAATACTGAAATTCCGGCTTCGAGGTGCATTCGATCACCCTTCAGTCCATCTATGTTTGTAATTTCAGATCTCTGCGTGCAGTAGATTTTGCTGGACATCGCGTTCAGACAGGCAAACACTTCCTCTTATTGTTTTGTCAATTTTCGTATGAGATCTGGCCTTGATAAAGGGTTTTTAATTGACAAATACTTCTTAGCTTATGACAACTTGGTACATTTATATCTCATTTTGTTTAGGCTCGTGTTAAGAACCGGTAATGTTAGGTCGTTGAAGTGATAATTTATTGTGTCATTTGTTATCTGCGTGTTCTGGTATACTTAGTTTTATTGGTTGCCTTTAAGTTGGGAAAGTTACAGAAATATATCCTATTTTTCTTCTATTGTAAAATTAATAATACCTATTTACTAAATGGCAATAGGCAATTCCTAAGCAAGTTAAAGGTATTATGGAACTCGGAGGTTCATTGCTGCATTTACCTGAGCCCACCATTCAACCCTATTCTGTGCGAACTCTATCCAACCATCCCTCGCAAATCCTACTTCTCTTAAATTTATCCTAATATTGTCCTCCCATCTACGTCTAGGTCTTCCAAGTGGTCTTTTCCCATAGGGTCTCCCAATCAGTATTTTTAGATGTGTATTTCCTCCCCCATGTCCAGCCCACTTCATCCTCCGTGATTTATTTACCCTTATATATTTTGAAGAGTACAGGTTATGAAGCCCGTCGTTATGCAGTTTTCATCTCTTAGGCCCAAATTTTCCCTAACTGTTACAGTTACGGGTAAGTTTCATTTCAAAATGGCAGCCACGTTTCATGCACTGAAATGCCGTTTCCTTGATAACTTCCACAAATACAGTATTTATATTTCTAAATTATTATTTTTCTGTGTATTTGTTAATATCGTATGAACAACACTATCTACAATCATTCATTTAACATTAATAGTTAATTTTTTAAATATATCTTTTTTAATGAAAAATAAATATTTTAAAAAACTGATTTATTAAAAATACTTATACTGTAGATATTCCCAAGATTGTAGATGATGTTGTTCGTATAATATTTTCAAATAGATAGAAAAAAGATTCACTCAAAATTATTGCCATTTATGGAAATTATCACGGAAACTGCATTTCAGTGCACGAAACGTGGCTGCCATTTTGTAACGATAATTACCCGTAACTGTAACAGTTTAATTAATTTTAAAAATAGTATGCAATTGTAGAAGTAATCGATAAAGAGTATGTCAGACTGCAAGATCTTAGCGCTATTCATTGCTAAGGAAAAAATTAATGAAATTCAGCTAGGCCTATTTCTCACCAATGAATTTCACCGAAAGCTGTATGTCGTCCCTTAATGATTTTGCACTTTCCTCGGAATTTAAGGATGGAATTAACGTGATATGAAATAATAAAGTTATTTGATTTTACGCTAGCCAAAGCCAAAATCTAGAAGCTAGAAGCTTCTTAATCCATTCTATATTTCTTAACAAAGGTTTTGAACTTTCCCTTACAATGGATTTATACATTAAACTTAATAATTAATTTATGAAATTTAAGGATGGAATTCACTTGATATGAAATAAAAAAGTTATCTAATTTTACGCTAGCCAAAGCTAGAATCTAGAAGCTAGAAGCTTCTTAATCCATTCTATATTTCTTAACAAAGGTGTTGAACTTTCCCTTACAATGGATTTATACATTAAACTTAATAATTAATTTATGAAATTTAAGGATGGAATTCACTTGATATGAAATAAAAAAGTTATCTAATTTTACCCTAGTCAAAGGTAGAAATGTCCCCTTCTTAATCTATTTTTAAGATGATTTTTGAGAGCTGTCAATAAATAATTTAATATGTTATAATGAATTATTTGAATGTAATATGAGAAGATAATTAACTATATTAATATTAAATATTTATTGTATGATTTCGAAATAAATAAAGTGTATAATTTCCCGGAATCGGAATCAAACAAATCGGAATCCCGTTGCTTTTCCTTTTCCTATAGGCAGACTTCGTCAGCTGGTACCTCCGAATTCCTCGGCTGTTACCGGCTCCGGGTTACCGCTAGCTTCAGTGAGTGTTCACCTGTTGCCGTGTGCTGACGTGTTCTCGTGTGCCGGCCGCTCTGCTCGTGTCAAAATGGAACACTTCTCACCAAAGCGTTTGTTGACTTTAACTCTAGTGTTAGCGACTGTTTACTCTTCGGAAGCTGGGGAGACTCAACAGGAAGATGAGCCTAACCCTCTGATACAAGTAGCAACAGAACTACTACAAGCTCAACTTCAAGGCCAAGGCGGGGGCGGCGCCGGGGGTGGACAAGGGTTAGGTGGTATTTTGCAGACTCTCATGCAGTCGGATGGAGGCCGGCACATAGGCGACATGTTGATGGGGGCTGCTAAAGGCAACAACGGGGGGCAAGCGGCTGACATCGTATCAGCACTGGGTTCCATGTTCGCATCCCAAGGGAAAAATAACGAAGGGGGCTTTGACCCCCAGCTGATAGGTCAGATGGTTAGCATGTTCGCAAGCCAAGCCAGTGGTGACGAAGATAACAACAACGTCGATATAAACAACAATGAGATTAAAAAAGGAAAATCACATAAAAAAGCTAGTTCGAATGATCTGGGGATAGACTGGGAATCCATGCTCAGTTTAGCGGGTAACTTCATGGCGGCTCAGAAGGGCGGGGGCGGAGGGTGGGAAGGCGTGCTGGAGGCGCTGCCCATGTTGCTTGGGGGCGGTCAGGGAGGCGGCGAAGTGAGGAAGATGGAGCACAGGCACGAACAGCACAAGGAGACCTCGTATTTACCTCCCTTCCTAGAATCGCTTTACGATTATTGGGAGCACTTCAAGACCTCTGAACTTGGACAGACTCTGTGGCAGAACAGTGGACTTGGAGCGACGGCGTCTCTCTTTACCGACAAGGATGGACACTTCGAGATGGACAAGATATTTGGATCTCTAGAGAACGCCAGCTTCCGAAGACGCTGGATCAAATCGCTATCAAGTTTCGTGGCGGAATGGGTTGCTCATTTGTCAGACCCCACTACACAAGCAAGGTATACACACATCTCAGGGAAAATGTTTAAGTATATGATTATATGAGGGATGAGGTATATGTCATGGCAACTATCTTTTCTTTTGAAAATGTGGGGCCATTTTAAATTTCTTTTGCACGACGTAACTAATTAGTGGTACTTACGAATATTGTTGCCATGGATCGTAACTTGACATTCCCACACGCAATCTAGTTGCTATGAAAACAAAAGAAATCTCAGTGCACTGGAAAAATGACAAAAAGCACAAGTGCCGTAAGTAAAATCATCATAATACAAGCCTTTATGGAAGACCGGAACCAAGGCCCCCTAGTTTGTGTCGATTTTAACAGGACAAATATTCAGTCCCCTTAACAACCAACACATGCGAATCACTTTCTGAAATATAACATCCATCTTCAATAATGTATATACATAATATTTTCAGCTAATATCTCAATTAATATAAATGATTGATATAAATAATCATCGTGCAAAAAATAGCATGCAATACTCGTGCCGTAAGCGCATAACGGATCTCGGAAATTGAAAAAAAAACTCGGCGCAAGCGCATCGTGTTTTCGAACTCTTTCCTCAATCCATATGCACCGCTTACGGCACTTGTACCGCAATATACTATTGTAATATACAAATGAAAGGGAAGGGTATGGAATGTATGTATAAAGCTGATTATACAGTGCGTTTCACGTAAGAGTTGGCCAATCATGCGGGTTTCTGCGTCGCGGTGGCCACAGCTCCAACTCCCGAGCGATCGGGTGAAATATCTACGCAAATAAAGCCGCTAACGGTGTAATGATTCAGGTTCTCACGATTACAGTTAACGTTTCAATGAAAATAACCACGTATCTCATCGCAAGATTCTTTGGAAATGTCCTTCTCTTGCATACACACAATACCGGCACCTTTTTAGTAAATTTTCTTTCACACACATAAGTTCAGCTTCCGAGATAGAATTAATTTATCTTGAGACATTGTCTTTAAGTTCTTTTAATATATGGGGGTCTCAACTTGACACTTTATTTTCCAATTTACCTCATAAATAATAGTCATATACTGTTAAAAGAACTTAAGCTATTTTTAAAAACCTTTTTTTAATAATATTTTGAGGTTCAATTTTGATATTGCAAATCAGTTGTATATTCTTGATAGATGATAGTTGGCATCAGACTAGTGTCCTTCCCAGCCACTAATAGGCCACTGATAACTGTTACATTTCTTAAACATTCCAGCAGAAAAGAGTTTTCCTACGAATAAATGATGTTTGATTCAGTAGGGTAGAAAAGAGGGCCAATTATGCAAATGTGAACTGTGCGGAAATGAGTGTGACGATACCACATACTGAAGAGTGCAAAAAGAATCAAAAGTCTTAACTGCTTATGCGCAGGAGTAAAGACAGACAGATAATGCATATTGTGTATACGTTTCCTCGAATATAAAATAGGGCCATTTACATCCTTTACGTCTGTAAAACAAATAGTGACTTCGGGTGTCACTTCCACGGCATGTATAGTTAAAACACCCTATCGAGCAAATGGTTTTGGATTTATCTTAACCACATGGTAAATTTCCTGTATTTTTTTTTTAAAATTCAGCTGTATTTATACTCCTCTAAGCTACGAGGCCTTATATTATCAGGATATGTGCCTATACGGTAGGATAGGCCAAGGAACTACTGATTGTCAATTGTTTTTATTTAATGCATTTATGCCCGGTTTCTACAAACTTGTAAATTACCTATGGGTAAATTATCCATGGATAAATTAGTCCCATTTCAACCACAATGATATAATGAGCAAGGCCTTGGAGTTGTACAGCTAATTTAATTCAGAAGGCTTTGATTCTCATTGTTACTGATCCTACAAAGAGGTTAAATTTTATCCAGTCATCCATGAAAGGATAAATTAACCCGACGATTTACCCTTGGAAAGATCTAGCCTGAGTTTGTATGAACATTTCTTCTGTCATTTTCATATTTACCCAGAGGACATTTATCTAGAAACTCGTCACAAGTGTAAGTGATTGCTGTCTTTAAATTGTTTGTGTTTGTGTGGTGTTATTCTTGTATAAATTCTGTCCATTGGGTAATTTACCCATAGGTAATTCGCGAGTTTATAGAAACCGGCCATAAATGGAGTAAATTTCAACTGATATTAATTTAAATGACTATGATACAGGATGAAATGGTGAGGATGATTCATGGTATGTAAATATATAATTCGGCATTTGTCTTTACCACTGGGTAACCATGAAAAAAACCAAGTCAAATTGGCCGGCCACGGGATTTGAACCTGGAACCTCCAGAATGCGAGTTCAAGACGTTACCATCTCGGCCACCTCGCTCGGTTTTCCTGTATTTTCTTTCCTCTTCCACACTCTATGATTTTGAAATTTCTTATATATGCCTAGATTCTAACCTTGGCGTGTTAAACTAATTGCTGCAATATAGGCGTACAGATTCGAAACAAAACGATTAAAACGAATCATAGATCCATGATCCGGTACACGCAAATCATTCATAAACAATTAACACTATTAATAATTCAAAAGGTAAAAGTCCGGCTTAGAGATACATTTGACGAATAGAGTAGGCTAAACAATACACATGGTGAGTTTCGTACAAGTCGATCAATGTTTTCCCATTGAGGTCTACATACATGATCCCCTTCCTACCATGTATGTAATACTAAATTTCAGGAGGAAAGACATGTCTCAAAAATATTGAATGGGAGACCCGAAGGGAAAAATTCACTTGGAAGACCTAGACATAGGTGGGAGGACAACATTAGGATAGATTTAAGAGAAGTAGGATTTGCGAGGGATGGTTGGATGGAGTTAGCACAGAATAGGGTTGAATGGCGGGCTCAGGTAAGCGCGGCAATGAACCTTCGGGTTCCTTAAAATATATAATGTTCCTTTAGCTTGCTTAGGTATTGTCTATTGCCATTGAGTGAGTAAGTAAGTAAGTAAGTAATCCATTTGATTACAGTGGTATAAGATATCGTTTTTGCACACCCCTGAATCGTAGTCTATAATTTCTCTCCCTTTTCAACCAAAGTGGGATTGTTAAAATTCCAAACTTCTAGTTTGTGTTCTATTAATAAAAATTGACTGCCAGCTTCTAAAAGTGTTTCAGATAATTTTTTACTGTGCGATTTGTGAATAATTAATGATTACTAGATTAAATTACTGGTCAACGTATTCTGCAAAAAAGTGCAATTATCCTACTTTTCAAGACTAAACCATGCATAAAACATGACTTGAATAAAAAAAATTACGAAAAATATGATTTGTTAATTAACCCCTAAATGTGCAAATTATAAATCCGTGCCGGACTGCAAAGAAAACAGTTAACATACTGATTAGGCTCATAGTTCATTTCTTGTACACTATTCTGTAAATTATACGTGGATTTAAAAATGTCTTTCGAATTATTTTCCGGTATTAAGTGCCAGAATGGTAATGAGATTGTTTGGGGACAGGAAAATGTCTGTCCGTGTGTCTGTACTTGCGATTACTCAAATACGCTTTATCGGATTTTCATGAAACTTGGTATATACATTTATAACGTCCATGGGAAGAAGTCTATTGATATTGGGCCAAATCGGTTGACAGGTATCGGAGTAATGCCCAATATATTGCCTATTTTATGTTTATATATTGTACAGAATTTATCAAATGCAAATCAGTTCTCATGGCAAAATATTGTTTTACACTGTTCATATACAGCTTTGGAAGTTGCAATACAGTTAGCTTTGACGAATAACACTACCCACATATTCCTAAATATATGCTTATCAAACTAGATATTTGTTCTTCCGTAAGTCCTGCTTAATGAATCGGTCTGGAGCTTAACTCGGAAATCGATTACAAAAATAATTTATTTTCTGCATATCATAATTGCAATCAGCACTGATTAAACAAAAGCATTCTGGCACTTTGTTACAACAGTTTACCTGATTTTATTTTATTAAGAACTAGCGTGTGCCCGCGGCATCGCACGCGATAATTATTTAAAAAATTAGACATTAAGAGCATAATAGTTAAATCATTATATTTATTAACACCTAAATCACGTGGACTACATACCACGATTAGATAGTGTCGCTTGGTAAAAGCGACCTCAGATAAGAGTTCCCTGGCCCAGAAAACCCCTGCATAGTGAGTTTCGTCCAAGTCGAACAATGTTTGACCATATTTAGGCCTATATTGATTATCCCTTTTATAATAATAATAATAATAATAATAATCCTCTTCGGTGTAGGTTGAAAATTTCATATGTCTGCGTGCCTTGACATTATAAACAAATGAATCGACCAGCGTGAGCTACAACATTCAAGCGATCGCGATAGTTTTATGTCCAAGGAATGACAAAAATAGCCAAAGCCTACTGTAATTGATTTGACATTGAATGGTATTACTGAAGACTGATGCTTCGAAAACACAAAAAATACACGTTTTTTGCCCGTTTTTCACTCATAACTCACGAACGAAAAGAAAAATTAAGAATGTAATATGCCAGAAACCTTCCCGGGAATGCACTCAACAACTTCCCAAAGTTTCATGGCGATCGGATGAATGGTGTAGTAATGCATAAAGGACAGACACACACACATACATTAATTTTTATATATATATATATATAGATTTAAGGCAAACTGTTGTATTACAGAATACATTATGCATTTAAGGGTTAATTATTTCGTTTCAGTCAATGCATAGACAATGTTGTAACCCACGTATTATTTATGGTATGCAGGAAATACCGGTATTGCGATAGGATATCTGTAGTGACGTGGTCTTTTGGCAACTTTCTACACTTGCACCTTGCAAGCGGAATGAGAAAAGTGCTGTGACGAATCAGCTCACACTTAGTCAAGGTGTCTCAATTTTTACTTCCTCTGCCCCACTATAGATAGAGGAATACAGCTGTATTCCACCAAGAACTCGAAGCCTAGTTTTAACGTAAATACACATTTTGAGGTCCCCCGAATTCATTTACAAAAAGTGTGCGTGGAACGCCACGCGACAGAAGTGAAACTTGTTTTAATTGTTTTATTTGTTCGATTTAGGGTTATTGGGTTTTTTTCAATTTTGGATTGTTGGACTTTTTAAATATTGGGTTTTTGGACTTTTTTTAATTTTGGATTTTTAAATTTTTGATCTTTTAATTTTTTAATTTTGGATTTTTAATTTTTGGATCTTTGAATGTTTTATTTTTTGGATTTTTTATTTTCGATTTTCGTTTTTTATTTTTATTTTGGATTTTTAGGTTTTTTAAATTTTGAATTTTTGAATTTTTTTAAATTTTGGATTTTTGCATTTTTTAATCTCGGATTTTATATTTTTTTAATGTTAGATATTTGGATGTTTTAATTTTGGATAAGCCTAATCATTGAGCTATTGTTTTCTGTGCAGTCCGTTCCGTCACAGCCCCACTAATTTCGTGACGATTTTGTTCGAAACGCAAGTTTGGGTTAGCTCTCGATTTACTCTTAGCGCGGCTAAAGAAATTTCACTTCAAAAACTGTTTTCAGAAACATGTTTGTATGTATGTGAACAGCTTGTCTCCAGAACGAAAAATCGTATGAAAACAAAATTACAGTTAGCCTATATACCATCTGAGGATGTGACACGAAGATTGGCGTCAACTTTCCCTTATTTTTAAAGGAACTTTACATTAAGAGATTTTCGTTTTTCGCGACTTTCTCGAAAATGGCTCTTACAATTTTCTTTAAATTTTGTACATGGGGTGCTTATAAAGTAAAGTAAAGTGATCCCTATATAGGCCATGGAGGCCCAGAGGGTTCCAGGAGGTTGAGGCTTCCAGATTTTTTAGACATTCGGCACATGAAGGTGGTAAGGTTGTCAGCCTTACGCACCGGCCACCTTTACCCCCAAAATTGCTCCTGGTACTCATTTCTGTTGGAGGCTGAGACGAGCCCAGGGCCATAGTGCCACCAGAAAGGTTAGACCAATTGAAAAACTCCAACGACCTCATGGGGAATCGAACCCGCGACCTTCCGGTGTGTATCGCAGCACCTCAACCATAGGGGTGCTTATATCAAGAGCTAAAACTTTTATATTCAACATTTTTTCGAAAAAAATTGAAGGGTAGTTATAAGCCACCCACTATTTGCAGAAACTTGTCTTGCAAGTACAGCCTCTTATTCTATTTCAGAATGTTAAGTGAGAAAATATCCCCCATGCTTAGGATAAAGAAAGTTACATGACTGCATTAATCAGATTTTTAAGGAGTTCTCGGTAGATTTTGATCTATCATGAAATTCAGTTTTCATCATTAGCATAATACTCCTCTCGAGGTACTGTACCATGGAAATGTTCCCACTGCCTTGGGGTGATAATTCGGCCCTGGCACGACTCATAATCATAAAGAAATCCACACTTATCGAAAGCGTGATGCTGCAGTCAATGACCGAAGAATTCGTAATTGCCATCCAGGTCATCCAACCTGTAATTTTTTTGTACAGCGAGTAAGATGGCACCTCTGCCACGCACAGTTGTCATGGCAACAGCTTTATTATTGCAACAGTACAGGGCAATCAACTTTATTACTATTTCAGCTGTATTTATGCTCCTTTTAGCTATGAGGCCATGCCAGAAGTTCGGGATGTGTGTCTAATACAGTAGGGAGGGCCATGGAACCATTGCTTGTCAATTGTTTCTATTATTGGTGTATTTTTATGAAGTAAATTTCACTGATAATAATTTAAATGGATATGATACAGGATGAAACGGTGAGGATGATTCATTGTACGTAAATATCCAATTCGGCAAAACCCACGTCATATTGGCCGGCCAAGGGATTTGAACCTGTGACCTCCCGAATGCGAGTACAAAACCTCGCTCGGTAGGGCAATCTTGATCAATGTTAAATCAATGAATTTCATGAGCTTATAGGGTTGAAATACTATGCTTTACGTTTACCTTCGCATACAATTGAAGGGGTAAGTGGATGAAGGAGCTATGTAACAAGCTTATAATGGAATTTACGAGCAACGCGAGTTTCATAGTTTTCATACGAGTACGGTATCTGAATGACCATTTTAGGCAAGTTGCGTACGACTGTTTTTGTTCCACCATAATTAGACTGAATGTTTAAATTTTGGGATTTTAGATTCGCTCAAACAAACGGCAATGAGCCCGCCATGACCTTCACATCAGATGGTTTCTCGTAGTTCTTGTCTTCTAAGAGAGATGGCAGCTTACAGCGTCGTCAATTCGAAGCTTCCGTTTACTCGTTTTCTTAAAACCAACGGGTTTTGGCAACACGAAATGAATTCATTTTAGTATGATATTAAATTTAACCCGAACAGTATTTATTTTATTTTATATACAGAATATTTATTACGCAGCTTTCAGCTACTAATCTCAAGGTCTCAAGATCGTTCCGTGTTAGATAAGCATTGTTTATGTGATTATAAACAACTGTATAATGGTGAACCCAATTACTCAGCTAAATCCCGGTTTTTCTTGCTTTTTGTCAAAAAAAAAAGGTGAAATTGCAAAAGTTTCGAACGAGGTTACTCTAATTTATCTATAACAGGAGTTTACAACTAGTGGCTAGGGGGCAGCATGCGACCCGCGAAGTCAGTTTGAAAGATATAAGGAAAAATATTTTTTCAAACTCCTTTCAAATTAACGCATTCCGAACCTTTGTAGATATGGAAGAAAAATGACATTGATATTTGGCAGCACATACGCACGTGAGAGTGTTTTTCCACAATGAAGCTAATCAAGAGCTGTTATACAAGCAGACTACACGCACGTTCTTCTGAGACTTGCAAATACAATATTCTGAGAATGGTTTATTTGTATAGTGGATTCTTTCCTGTGTACGTCTTTTTTTTTTCAATTTATTTATTCATCAGTAAGCATTCAATTTTAGGTATCTAATTTTAATTTATATTTCCGCTCAGCAGCCGAAATTACTTATTCAATGCACTTAAAATATGTCTATTGCATACTATTTTTTCTATGATTGTGATTAGTGGGTAATAAAAAATGTTCTTGAAAATAATTAATCACTTATTTTCATAAACATCGTGACAATTACAAGTCAGAATCTCACGTATATAACACGCGAAGGAATCAATTTAATTTATTACTTGAACCAAAAAATGTTACAACTGCTGGAGCTAAGCACTGTTCAAGTTTTGGCCCAAGACTATTCAATTCATTTATTACCAACCATCCTGATCTAAATAGCTTAAACAACAAACAATTTAGGTCTAAAATTAGAAAATTTATATAATTATTACTTCTGTTATCTACTAATACTGTTATAACATTTTTCATATTAAACTTTAAAATTTGAATAGAACTTAATTTCTTTGTTTTTTACTAAAATTGAACAAATAAATTGTTATGTATTATTATTGTATTACCTCGTACCTTTGTATTGTAAATAGAACATGATCTAACCTATTATACATCATTTTTGTCATACTTCTCCAAATTATGTATTGCTTAAGTAATTGTTTAGTATAAGTTCTTTTTTTTTTTTTTTTCTATATATTGAACTGAACCACCCCCGAACACAAGCTCTGCTTCTTCGGGTGGTGTATCAACTTTTGTATTTTTCGTGTAATTTGGAAAAATAAATTGTAATTGTAATTGTAATTGTAACTTAGAACAGTTGTTCTGAAGTTAACAAGATTACCAGCTTTAAAAACTAATAATATTATAGAATAGAATTTAGAATTTTATTGTCTTTTCACAATACAATTACAGTGTAATGTTTGTATAGACAAGTA
This sequence comes from Ectobius pallidus, assembly GCA_964059195.1. Lineage (NCBI taxonomy): Eukaryota > Metazoa > Arthropoda > Insecta > Blattodea > Ectobiidae > Ectobius > Ectobius pallidus. The sequence continues at coordinate 168,873,370 of CAXKWD010000007.1, forward strand.
TACAAGAATTAATATAAATAATACATTGATATACAATAGGTTACTATACATAAGATGTTGAAAATAAAACCTGTATACAGTTAATAGTGTATAAATACCTTAACAGACACTACAACATGTACAAAAGGTCAAAATTATTCTATAGCCAGTCTAGAAAGTATAATTCAGGAACTCTTCTGTAGTATAGAAGCAATTTCGAGTAAGCAGTTTCTTTAAGATTCTCCTGTATTTCACAGGTTCTAAAGTTCTGATGGAGGGTGGTAGTTTGTTGAATAATTTAGCAGAGGTAGACTTAAAACTGTTTTGAGTAGTGGAAAAATAGCAGAAGTCTTTTTTAATATCATTACTATGTCGAGTATAATAAGTATGTGAATCAGAATTTAAATGAAAATATTTGAGGTTGTTTTTAATATATAGTAGACACTGAAAGATATACAAGCATAATTTTAGTTGCTTTGAACACCGTGCTTTAATATCTGACAAGACAAACACCACTTTACCTGTCTGAAAACATGGGTTCGATTCCTGCCAAGGACAAACCCTTCAGTGAGGAGAAGAAGAAGAAGCTGAAGTTCTCAATAACTTTATTCTATTTAAAAAATGATGGAACATAAACAGTGAAGCAACTATAATAGAATAATTATAATTTGAGTTGAACTTACACACTTATGCTTCACTTACCAAGTTGGACAAGTAGCCAAGGATGGGGACAAGGGTCCTTGAAGCATGTTCTACCAAAAAGTTGGTGAGTGAAGCATAAGTGTCGAAGTTCAACTCAAATTATAATATCAATAAAATGAATAAATGTTGCATATACTGATGCTCCACTTACGTCACAGTTCATAAAACACACAACTAGTTTCGGGAGTCTTCTCCCATCATCGGCTGCTGGTCAACTGCACTGTGACGCAAGTGGAGCATCAGTGTATGCAAAATTTATTCATTTTATTGATTCAGTAAGTTCCACCATATATATATATAAAGACTTTGTGGAACTTTATACAGTGAAGCAACTATAATAAAATTAATTTACTATATGAGTTGACATAAACACACTTTTTGCTTCACTTACCATATTTTTGGTATGACGCGTTTCAAGGAGCCTCCTCCCCATTTTCAGATACTCTGTCAACTGCCAACTACTCTGGCAGTTGACAGAATATTTGAAAATGGGGAGGAGGCTCCTTGAAACACGTCATACCAAAAATATGGTAAGTGAAGCAAAAAGTGTGTTTATGTCAACTCATATAGTAAATTAATTCCACTGTATATACTACTTTGTTTTTATTTATTTTATCAAATTATAATTATAACTTTTGTTCGAGTTAAGTTTCCTTTTATTTATATTTAACCACCTTCATAAAGAAAAAGAGACACATAATTTTACATAGGTCCTACAGTTTCCATATGGATCAACCTTCTTATGCAGATTTTGCATTTAAGCACCAACTATACCCCACTCTTACCAGCCATAGAGGATTGAAGTGATGGGCACACTAATAGGCACAACAGTAAGACACCCTAATATTTTACAATGTTCCTATTTATCAGTTATTTCTTTAAGTTTTGCAAGTACTACAAACAGTAGATTGAAAATTCTACCTAGATAAATATAATCAGAAATGTAAATGAATGTTAAAGTTTTATTGCTGATTTATCTGACCTAGCTGCTATGTGGAGCAATAACATTCAAACTCTACAATCACTTCGGAGATAAGGTAAAACAACTATTAATTGCTAGTTGATTAGTTTTATTTTTTCCACGTGATCACTAAAAAAATATATATATATATCGGAGAGGTCATGGCATGAGATTAAAACAAGCCTTAGGACTCTAAAGACTTTACTCTTTTCTTTTTTCAAATTGTTTTGAACAAACTACCAATTGTCTTTTCAATGTTGTTTTAAATAAAATCAGGTAAACTGATATAACAAACTGCCAGAATGCTTTTGTTTAATCAGTGATAATTGCAATTATGATACGCAGAGGATAAATTATTTTTGTAATCATTTTCTGAGTTAAGCTCCAGACCGATTCATTAAGCAGGGCTTACGGAAGAACAAAGGTCCAAAGTTTGATAAGCATATGTGAAGGAATATGTAATGACATGTTTTTATCATTAGCACTAGTGTGATAATATGCAACTTTTACTTCATGTATGTTGTGTTAGAAGTTATAAAGGGTGCGGCAGAGGAAACGGACGTTTTTCAAATAACTATAACTCAGACGATTTTCAAGTTAAACAAAATTTAATTACACAGAAATGAAGCTTGTATAATGCAGTTTCTGTTGACTATTTCAGAATTACCTCCGAAAAATAACGTCCGTCAGGTGACGATCTTCTATCTGTATACACTCTCGTGACCTCACTTCGAAATTCTGCATTGCTCTTCCCAACATTTCTTCCTCCACATTAGTGATTTCTACACGACTGAACTCTTTTAGTTCTTGGATGTTGCGGGGTTTGTTTAAGTATACGTTTGATTTGAGGTAACCCCACAAATAATAGTCACATATGGACAAGTCAATGTCGCCAAAACGGGAGATCACATGTTGAGGAAACATGTCGCGAACCACTTGCATTGATGCTCTCGCAGTATGCGCTGTGGCACCATCTTATTGGAACCAAATTTTCTGCATGTTTACTCTTCGTCTGCGTAGTTCCGGAAGCAGGAACCTGTTGAGTATTTCAATGTAGCGTGCTGAAGTCACTGCCACTGTGGTATTGTCCTCTTCAAAATAATAAGGACCGATGATTCCAAATTTAGCAACACCACACCACAGTTAATGGATATACCCAGAAGAAGGCCACAACATGAGGGCCGAAACGTCGGTTTTAGACATGATGACACGGCGCCACCCGGACAGTCAAGGTTATTATTAGTGAGATTGCAAGTTAGAAAATTCCATTGTTGCGTCACTTTGCGGCATTTATTTTTCGGAGGTAAATCTGAAATATTCAACAGAAACTGCATTATACAAGCTTCATTTCTGTGTAATTAAATTTTGTTTAACTTGAAAATCGTCTGAGTTATAGTTATTTGAAAAACGTCCGTTTCCTCTGCCGCACCTTGTACTTTTAATTAAAGCTATCTAAAAATATATTAGTATCAGTTCTAGCAAAAATTATGATGATAATACAACCTAATACCCTACTTTGGTGTACTATGTTATGCCTTGTGCCATTGGTAGTTACTAGGCCTATTGTCTATATCTATGTCTTGTTTTGCTTTCTGGAAAACTCCCAGAACAAAATCCACACGTTGGGGTCTCTTAGAGACTTTTCATACTGGGTCACTTGAGTGACCGGTAAACATTGGTTTAAATGGGAGCTTTCATACTGGGTCACCCCAGTGACCTACCCAAACACAAGTGATGCTGCAGTGTCGACTCCAAACACATGTGACGGTCACTTGTGACCGGACACCGGCTAAGAAGCATTGGTTTAAATGGGAACGTTCACACTGGGACACTTGTGATAGTCTCCATATTTTATGATTGTCAACAATACAAGTTGTATATACATAAATCATTTGTTTAATTGAGCTCAGCGAAACTAGTTATCCAGCCATGAGTTTGAATTTGATTAATACTGAAGATTATAAGTGAAGTGGAATGTCGACCTGCCATTTGAGATGTCAAAAGCAATACTTTCAAAAATACCGCAACGTACATGTATCGGATCCTCATAACTACAATACTAGAAGAAATAAAACATTGCCTTTAATAGAACCAAAATACTTCACCTCTTCTGGCTCTAAACATAGCATTTATTATGGTCCAAGACTCTATAACTCTATAATTAGGTCACATCCAGAAATAGTACATATGAACAACAAAAAATTCAATAAGTTTATCAAAAATCTTATTTCATAGTTCAAAAGTTACTTCACTCTGAACTTACTAGACAATTAAGGAACGATTTTATTTGTAATAACTCAGGGTTTCAATTTTTGTTCTTACTACTTTTCCTTTTTTCTTTTTACTATTCTGTTCTTTCTTTTTTATTATTATTTTTTAGGTATTGATTTAATATTATATTTTCTTTATGTATTTGTAATTTGTATTTTGTAATATAAATGACTGAACTGTGCCCGAGCACGAGCGCATGCTCATTCGGGTGGTTTTGTTTTGTTTTGTATAAATATTTTGTATAAATATAAATAAATAAATAATTACAAATTGTTTTATCATGTAGCTACTATTGGCAATACAGTGGTGACTGCCAGGTGTGTTCACTGCAAAAACTGGTGACTGTCACAAGTGACTCAGTGTGAAAAGGCCCTTACTTCAGGTCCAATTTGTCTATCTTGAAATAATATCTGAGAATGAGACAACTGAATGATGTTCTAAAATTATCATATTATGGCATTTGTTTTTATTTCATGATTGCTTGTTTACAGATACTTGGCCACGATGCAGTTTGTGGGGAATGGATTCTTGAAGACACAAGGCTACCACAAGGCAGCACTGTTTGACCCGGCACGACCCGCTGATTCTCTCAGTCAGCTGGTCAATGCTGTATTTCAGAGGCAGTTTGGACTTAAAGTAAATTCTGCTACATACATCAAACCTGCAGTTTCGTATATACAGGTAAATGGTGCAAAAATATTATAACTTCTAATTAGCCTAGGAGTGGTTATTAGATAAAAAGGGAACAACTGAACGACGCGACTGGCAGTCATTATTCATACGTTTGATTGAACATCTTGTATGCTTAATTCTTTGTATTTGATTTATGATGAACTGATTCTCTTGTAGCGGCAGTGGCATGGAGAGTCGAAGTTCCTGATTCAATGTGCTTTGAATTTATCCTGGTGCTGGTAATATAGGACCGCCGGCGTGGTCTTGTGGTTAGCGTCGCTGACTACAGATCTGTCGGCCCGGGTTCGATCCCCAATACCTCCTCGGATTTTTATGAGGTAGGGAGGTCTGGTAGGGGTGCACTCAGCCTCGTGATCGCAACTGAGGAGCTACTTGATAGAGAAGTAGCGGCTCCGGTCATGAAAACCACTATTAACGGCCTTGGGTGTCGGCATGCTGACCACATGCCCCCAATCCTGCCATCTGCCTACGGTAGATGACGCAGCGGTCGGGTGGTAGGCCAAGTCCCTCCAGGGATGTAGTGCCACGGAGTTTAGTTTAGTTTTAGCTGGTAATATAGGATATTTTCCCGAGCTACTAACCAGGTGGAGAATTGGATTAATTCCAACGTTTTGAAGCCAATCTGAGGCTCCATTGAAATGCCGGGACTAGATGGGGTGTATTTATATAGGATGGCTGTAACTGGGGACATCCGGATTGGAGAAAAGATTTATTGGAGACCAACGAATCAGGAAATAGATGGGTGCTGAGAGAACAGGAGTTAAGATGAGAAATAGAAACGGTCCAAATAAGGGCCAATGGTCATTAGGTAGTGGCAATAAATTATTATTATATAGGTGGTGGTAAGAAAATGAGAAAAATTGGAAAAATCTTAACTCCTGTTCTCCCAGCACCCATCTGTTTCCTGATTGATCTCCAATAAATCTTTTCTCCAATCCAGATGTCCCCAGTTACAACAGTCCTATATAAATACACCCCACCTAGTCCCGGCATTTCATTCTCCTTGACAATGGAACCTCAGATTGGCTTCGAAAATGTCAGAATTAATCCATTCTCCTCCTGGTTAGTAGCCCGGGAAAATACCCTATATCCTGGTTCAAATTCCGGCTATGGCATTGAATTTTTCAGCCTGACTTCACCTTTCCAACTTAGCTTACACACAGCCAGTGTGAAAGAATTATCATTCCACTGTGACCTACTAGTGGTTTACTATGAAGCCCTGGCCTTAAAGCACTTACAGGTTGTAAATCGCCACTGGGTTGGTATCTCATATTGAGAACGCCTGGTGGTATACTGGGATATGTGAGTCAGTTGGAGAATTTTTATTGTACCAGCATGTTTCCATGGTAGCTTAATGGTAGAGCAGTGGCACAGAGAGCTGGTTCAAATCTCAGCTATGGCATTGAATTTTCAGTCTGACTTCAACTTTCCATCTGATTCCTTTGTAGATTGAATGAATGAATGAATGAATAGCCATTTATGTCCCTGAAGGGCTATGGCCTCCTCTTTCGAGGGAGAGCTCATCATTAGGCTTATGCGAGGAGCTAGTCCGCATAAGCGATACTGCTGTCTCGCACTTAGTCACTTCTGTTATTTCACTAGTCACTATTGGTTATCAGCACTCAATGCTGCTAACTGTCTCTTTCGGATGTCTGTCCATTCTGTACGGGTTAATGCCTTCCTCGTCCAGTGGGGTCCTACTGCTTTCCTGAACGTGTCGGTCCATCTTGTTCCAGGTCTTCCTCGTCATCATTTTCCAAAGTAGGGCGACCACATTGTTGAGATATACATCCATCTTGTGTTCTGACATCTAACCACATGGCCTCCCCATTTCCATTTCAGGTTGGAGGCTCTTTGAGAGGCGTCTTCTAATTTTGTTATTCTCCTTATTCTGTTGTTTGATATTTTGTCCATAAGAGATATTCCTAGCACTTTCCTTTCCATCTTTCTTTGACAGATTTGGATGCGTTTTTTGTATGTTTCGGTTAGAATGTAATAATTAGCTCTGAGAAACCAATAAACTTATTAAGCATAAATTCAAGAAATCAATAGGTATTCCAGCCTAGCCTCAAATTCTAAAACCTTGCTATTTTCATATGCTAGGCTAAAAGCAAGCATAGATTTTTACTTAATTTATTAAATCAGAGTGATTCATTTTTCACAAACTCTGAATCACATAAATTTGCAAATAACTTATTAGTACAAATAACTTGTAGAAAACCACCTGAGTAAATTTGATTACCTTTCCAGTCTATGGAATAGGTTACTAATTATTTACAGTCATGAACTCTAACTATATTAGACAATATTCTTATGAACCAGGAAACTAATAATATTAACTAACATTATTATATGTAAGTTCTGTGAAACCGAGCCGAGACAACAGAATTAACTGACCGGTTTTCTTCTGGGTGCAAAGGATATTATTCCTATCTTCTTTCAGAACTGGAGAATGAAGACTTGCTAAACAACTTCAAGAGGACATAGTATTAACCAGTGCTTTTTTTTTTCTAAAAAAATTTAAGGAGTACTCTCGCTTTTGACTTGACGAACTATTAAGGGTATTTGGGGATACAACAAACTCTTGCGCACGTGCTAAAAATAGTTACTTTAATGCCAAGGATGTGCATAAACTCTTTCGTTATTTTGTTTGGCACAAATTTCTCCAGATTTCGAAATTGTTTTCTCCTAAATGAAACTGGAAAAATCTTTAAGGGGTATGCTTACCCCCGTGTACCCCCCCCCCCCTAAAAAAAAAGCACTGAGTACTTATTAATTGTCATTTTTGTGTCTTGTAAAGTTCATTTTACACTATTCTTGTCATCTGGCAAGTCCTATAATTATATGGAATCAGATTTTTAAATAAAAATATGGTTATTTTTTCAGGAAGTATTTAAGATAGGACAGAGCAAAGGATTAAGCCTGACAAAGATGAACTCTCAGGAAATAGAAAGCAAGCTGGCAGAAACACTGAATGGAGAGGTGATTGAACCCATGTTGAAAGTATGGAGAGCTTATCGATATGCAATAAGGAATCCAAAGTGTGATCGTTACGTCATCTGTGCTGTTAATCAAGATCATCCGTCTCCAGATAAAGGTGCAGGAATTAGGCCTGGGATTATCAAGCTAGCAAGGTAAGTAATCATTTATAATATTACTAGCTTAAAAGGCCCGGCATCGCCCGGGTTTTGTATTTTATAATTCAAAATTAACTTATGAACGACTTTCGATTTTCAAATTATAGGTCCTTATATAGGTATTTAGGATTTCAAATGAAGAAGAACGATTTATTTCACTCAAACTATTCCCTCAGAAAACTCTTGATATAGCGTTTTATGGCTCATAGAGGATGTAGAATTTTGCATCCCATCACTTCTATACACCATGTCTGGTAGGAGTTGAAATAAGAAGAAACAGAAATTCTGGTAATATAAAACTTTGCGGAATATTTTATTTCCCACTTTCATGTTTCCATACAATTATTTCTGGGATGAAATTAAAAAGTAATTCATTATCACTTCCATGCTTCCCTCCCCAAAAGCCTGGGATATAATAATATACATACCTCATACGGTATTCTCTATGTCCAGGGTAGAGAAAGTTATGTGACTGCAGCACACTGTGCATTATTTTCGTGGATTTGATCTTCAATATTTATTTACAGCAATGAATTATATCGATAGCTTCTCTAATTTGTCAAAAGTCCCGTATCATTTATTTTCAAACCTACCTGAGACCATTGCCAACAATACACTGTTGTCATGTGAACTGTGATTTGGAGTTGATAAATCTGTGTAAAAAGGGATTAAGTATTCTCAAAAACATTTTATTTTTGGCATTTAAAATAAAAAAATTTCAAAATCCTTTCTTAATGAGCACTTACATTATGAAACGAAGGTACTGTCAAAATTCCAAGTCTCTACCTATTATAGTTTAGGCTCTGCGTTGATTCTCTGTCAGTCAGTCAGGTTGATTTTGTGTAAGCACACTGATGGTGTATAAGATCAGTTATTGATGAGATACCGGTAGCCTACATATGAGCAGTGGTGTACCAAGGCTACTTGGCGCCCAGGGCTAATTAGATGGTAGTTGCCCCCTAACACTAAAAGGTTCAAGGTTCAATGAGTTTAATTTAAACACAGTTTAATTTAAACACAGTTTAATGTTCACAATTATTTATTTTTAATTAGTAGTATGTTACTTTAACACATTATAAAGAGAAAAAATCTGAATGAAATAAAACTGTAAGTATTATAAGGTTAGTTTGTTTGAAAAAAGAATAGATAAAATTGCTAAATTACACCATAAACTTTTCCTGTGTGCTCGGCGCCCACGACCTATTTCGTACTGTCTATAAATAGTTTAAAAACGAAACGTTTATTCCATTTCTAAATAACATTACTGCAGTATTTAATAAAGTAATAAAGAAAATTTGACCAATAAAACCTTATATTTTGCCTGAAAAATTATTTTTTCTTAAACTAAAAAAATGTTTTTCAATTTTGGCGTCCCCTTCTTTATGGCGCCCGGTGCGGCTGCCCCGTTCGCACCCCCCTTGATACGCCACTGCATATGAGGACTATTTTATTTAACCTCCAATGAGGCATAAAATGAAGAAAGATGTGAATCACAAAATGGTTTTATTACCAGATTTTGGGTTTATTTGGGGAGTTTGTGTGCATCTATTGTTTGGATTGTTCTTTTGATTCTGCATTGCCTTAAAAATCCATGTTTCTTCCCAATTGCCACAAGATCTTAAATAAACCAAAGAACAGATTGGAGGAGAAGTAATAAAGGATCTTGAAAACATGGATATTAAAATCTGGTTGCCTACTATTAAGAGCAGGAAGTTACGGAAGGGTGTTGGTTGGTTGGTATATGGTTATTTAATGATGGCGATATACTGCAACTTAGGCCTGTGACTGTCGCCGATGTGCCGGAATTTTGTCCCGCAGGAGTTCTTTTACATGCCAGTAAATCTACTGACATGGGCCTGTCATATTTATGCACACATAAATACCATCGACCGGGGCTGGGATCGAACCTGCAACCTTGGACACAGAAAGCCAGCGCGATACTAACTGCGCCACCCAGAAGGGTGTTGTTGCAAAGGGCAAGACAGTTATCAATAGAAGTTAAAGCAAGTAAGAATCAGCTTGAAAAATTTTATGTCATAACCGGGATTTGAACACGGATCTTCGGCTGATGCTCTACCATTGAGCTACCATGACAACATGCCAGTCTGACATCAAATTCCTCAACTGATTCAGAAGACAAGGCAAACCACGGGAGGTTTCTCTCCGTCGAGAACACACATCCAAATGGCGTCCTACCCTTGTAGGTACTTTGAAGCCTAGTTATTATTTATATGCTATTATTAAGTGGAAGGAAAGGAAATAGACATTTCCTTTCCTTCCACTTAATAATAGCATATAAATAATAACTAAGCTTCAAAGTAGGCTACCTACAAGGGTAGGACGCCATTTGGATGTGTGTTCTCGACGGAGAGAAACCTCCCGTGGTTTGCCTTGTCTTCTGAATCAGTTGAGGAATTTGATGTCAGACTGGCATGTTGTCATGGTAGCTCAATGGTAGAGCATCAGCCGAAGATCCGTGTTCAAATCCCGGTTATGACATAAAATTTTTCAAGCTGACTCTTACTTGTATTAATATCCCAGACATGGATTTAATGTCTATTTCCTTTCCTTCCACTTAATAATAGAAGTTAAAGCACCTACGAGTATTCTATTGGAAAACCAACCTAGGATGTCAGCTTTATTGTTTGATAAGTTATTTCTTGTCTTTAACCTGTTAAGTGCTAAATTTATTTTGATTTCTTCTGCAATTTTGATATTTTTTCTGTTCAAAAAGGGTGATACTCTGTATATTTTAGTAGTAGTAGTAGTAGTAGATCACGAATGATCTCCGGAGATCCCCTAGGATATGCACAGCAGTTTAGGGTGCCAGCCTAACATTGTCTCTTGTTATGCATTTCGTAACCCTGATATTCAGCATCTCTCCATTCAGATCTAGATTCTGCAAGCCTAATGATCTGTGCCCATTCCATCTTAAGGGTGTCCTTAATCCCGTCTGTCCATCTAATTCTGGGTCTGCCATGTTTCCCGCTGCCTTGTGTGATGCCTATCATTAGGTCTTTTTCGAATGAATCATTTGGTCGGTACAACGCCAAAGTGAACTAAGCGCCAATTGTCAAAATATAGACTATTGGTAGTCCATGGTGCAGATTTTGATATCCTACGGTCTGCAATAACGAACTAAGCGATACTACGATAGTAAAATCAGTTGAGAAAAAAGGAAATTTCGTTTTGATCAAGATTTTTTTACAACACTCAAACTTCAACTTCAGTTTTCTCAAAATATGGAGTTTGGCGCTTAGTTCACTTTGGCGTTGTACCGACCATTTCTTCTAAGCAGATGACTGAAATATGTCAGTTTGTTTTTAAAGGCAATTGCAGTTAGAGAATTTCCAGGATTGACTTCTTCCAAAATAAATGCATTTGTTCTTTTGTCTTTCCAGGACACACGCAGCATTTTCCTCCATGTCCATAACTTGAATCGGTCTAGTCTCTTTTGTCCTCTTTATGAAGAGTCCAACTTTCACTACTGTACAGCACCATTGGGAATACCATGGTCTTTACAATGGACATTTTCGTATTCCTTGATATATCAGAATTTTCATTAAATTAGTTAATTTGACCATTGCCACCTTACTCAAACCTATTCTTCTTTTAATTTCATGCTTGATATAACCATCTTTATTGATCAGTGAGCCAAGGAAATTAAATTCTGTAACCTCGTGGATGGTCTGGTAGATTTTAACATGTGAATGAAAACCAAGGATATTTCAATCTAACATTTTTCCAATTACTTCATCGAATTTATGACTGAAGACAAAAATGTTTTGATGAATTTTAGATATTCAGAGATTCACTCTGATACAATTATTTTTAGTTTAAATAATGATATTTAAATGATGTAATTTGTATTTTTAGTATCACAGCGTCGTGGTTTCTCTCCAGCAACAACCAAACTCCATTTTGGAAACTCTACACTGCAGCCACAGAAGAATACAAGTGTCAGGTAAGTTTACGAGTTCTCAGTAGTGGAACTTCAGCAAAATGTCTTTGTGAGATTATTCAGGGATTTCCTTGCTTTCAATATATATTGATACCAACAGGTCGTGAAATTGTTAACACATCAATTGTCAATTTATTGTCATACTAACATGAACCCATAGCTTCGACCACAATAATTAATTCAAAGATTAAAATTGAAATATTATACGAGGGAGAATCAAATGAAAACCGCAGTTAATTTTTTTTTCCCACTATTTTACTGCAGGAAGAATGTTTGCTTGTACATTATTTTCTAGAGTATGATTACTTCCACAAAGTCTCTGGGTTTTTACGTACATACCTTAGGAGCAAGTGTCACCATTCCTAGAGTTCCTGCCTAGGGGAGGTAGCTGCACCCTGATTGGCTCAGCTCTTCTATTCCACTCATCATGTTTCTGTCTCTGTCTCGCTACGGCATTATCCTTCCACTCAACTATTGTAGTATTTTCTATGACTGGCAACGTGCTTCATGATCTTTATTCTCTGCTCAACAGTAGCTCACGGATCTTACAAGCATATGAGTCTGTGCAAGCTGGTAACGAGATGTAATGAGAAGCTCGCTGGCTGGGTTAAGTCTTAAAGGCCAGAAACTTTGTGGAAGTAATCATACTCTACATAGTTCCCTCCCAGTTCAATGCACTTACGCCATTGGATAGGAAGAGCTTCGATCCCACATGAGAAAAATTATTTTGGTTAACGCTGTAGCCACTCCTTCACCATCGATTGGATGTATTCATCAGATTTGAACTTCTGCCCTCCAAGGAGATTCTTTAATGGACCACAATTTTGGAAATCTGATGGTGACAAAGTGAAGGGGGTTGCTGAGAGCAGGTGTTTTGCTTCAACATGATAACGCCCGTCCTCATGATGCTCGTGCAACCATGAAAACCATCAACAACATATGCTGTGCCTCCCACATCTACCATACTTGGCAGGTTTGGTACCATCAGATTTCCACATCTTTAGTCCATTAAAGGAGCTCCTTGGAGGGCAGAAGTTTAAGTCTGATGAAGGCATCGAATCGGTAGTGCATGAGTGCCTACAGTGTCAACCAGAATAATTTTTCTCATGCGGTATCGAAGCTCTTCCTATCCAATGGCGTAAGTGCATTGAACTGGGAGGGGACTATATATTGAAAAAATCATGATGCTTTTATTTCCAAGTTATGACAAAAAAAAAAGGCAAAGACACCTGCAATTGATTTGACAATTGAAATGTATTACCAAAAACTGATGCTTCAATAGCATACAAAAATTCACGTTTTCTGCCAGTTTTTCACTTATAACTCAAGTGAAAAAACTTCAAGATCCATTGTCAATATTTATATGCCAATTTGTGTGAAGATCTGTATACTCGTACAATGGAAATAAATGGTGCAATCATATTATAAGATAATTGACCTTGACTGGTTGATATTTGAGGCATTACTGAATTTCATTGGTCAGTATCAAATGTGCACCTTGAATGGATAGTCATTTAAAAATGTTGCGCTTAGTGAAAAACAGGTGTCTCTGAACATGAAATATGATTGAAATAATATCCTGTGGACCGTTGCTAGTAGCGTGTTGCTTCTTGTTCACTTCTTCCAAATATAAAATAAATGCTTTGGTAATATAAGTATTTAGGCTTTCACGGCCGAAGTCTATTGAAGTCAACTCTTCTGGGCTTATGGGCTTTGGTCGGTCAGTTTTGCTGGCTAACGTTTCACCACAAGCTGCATCGGGCATCTTCAGAACATGCATGCTCAGACATGCTTCAGACGCACTCTGAAGATGCCCCTCGCAGCAAAACATCAGCCAGCAAAACTGACTGACCACGGCTCATAAGCCCAGAAAAGTTTACTTCAAATGCTGGTAATTTAACACTGTGTTTTCTGTTTTAGACAAAGTATCCTGTAGACTGTAGAGGTTATCATGAAGAAGATATCAGGGCAACAACGGAATACTCTCACAGTGAACTGTAATGTGAATATGAACTACTGTCGTCTCGATGTGGAAGTGTGTGAATGTGTGTGTACGTATATCACAAAGTTTCCTAGTCTGATTAGGACTTAGAGTAATCTGCACTTCTGTGTGATCACAGAACAAACAATTATGCTTTGAAATTTTAACGTTGACTGTTGTTTTGGTATGGAATGTGGCGGTTCGCGACTTCTGAATCTTGTGGTGTACAGTTAGAGTTCTAGACCTATTACGTTACTAATAAAAGAATCTCCTCGTGGCACTGCAGAAATTTGTTATAAATATTAAAATCTTGACAAAATTGCAAAATTAGATCTATCTTATGTTTAAAGCTGATGTTCTTAGCTATTAGAATAGAAGAGTTTTTTTGGCAGTAACTATTTCCTATCTCATACCCATTTGGTATGGCGTAATCAATTTCTTCTTCCTTACACCGGTGTTCTGTTCACTTAAAGAAACTACTTTGTAATTGTGTTCACTTACAATTACCTCTAAATCTTTAATTTTATTGATTAGTCCCTGTATATTTGTATACACTATTTTAAAGTTTTCAGTTGTCCTATTTAGGCTATTGGTATTGGTTTCCTGATCCTTTTTATGGGAAAATCCAAAAACAGGGCACACCTTCGGATGGTGGTATCCCGCCCAACCCACCCAAAATGGTGCACTTTCTTTTATACCACGATCTAGCGAATTCTTCTGTCCTCGTATTATGAAGAAACTCGTGATTGGACGTTGGAGGTGTGACGTCATATCGCTACATGACCAGTGACAGGCTGACAAACTTCGCTGGAGGTATAATGAGGTGGGTACAAGGCACTTGTACAAAGTCAGTGGGTACACTTGCGACAATATACAAGGACAGTTGGTCACCATGCTTCGCTAAGAAACAATACATCACACAGTCCGTGCAAATGTGAATATCAAGTGGAAGGAGCTTAAGGGGTGACCTGTTTTTCGATTTCGCCCTTTTTACTACTACATACCAGAGGTTTCACATTGTTGTTTATGGTAATCCTGTTTATTTGTCCCATAAAAAATCACCCCTTCGTGTTACTGGATGTTGTTTATTTCTTCCTCATGATCGAATTTCAGGCTCCTTGTTTCCTTTGTTGCATATGTTGTCTTGAACCGTTCCTTCCATTAGTGTTCACTCATCTCTTCCCTGGGATGGGGCATCCTGATTTGGTGACCTATTTTGATTCTTTGGTGACTTTGGAATAACATCAAACAATGGCAACATAATCCATTGTTAGAGCATCAAGAAAGCAGAAATGCTGCTTGCCTGCCAAAAGATTAAAAATGTTACAAAAAAGATTGCTATGGAGCACTCAACTTCACTAATTTACATGTACTTACACATGACGCGTTTCACAAGCATCTTGCTTGTATCCTCAAATGAGGTCCTCAAATGAGTGGACCTTATTTGAGGATACAAGCAAGATGCTTGTGAAACGCGTCATGTGTAAGTACATGTAAATTAGTGAAGTTGAGTGCTCCATAACAATCTTTTTTGTAATATTTGATTAGGCCTACTTCACTGTGATTCCCGCATATAATAGTGTTAATTATTAAAAATGTTATTTAATTGGTTAAACAAAATGGAGGGTGAAGTTGTTTTGGAATTATGCCCTGGTATCTATTATTAATCCCATCACGTCAATCCTCTATGGCTGATAAGAGTGGGGTATAGCTGGTGCTTAGATGAAAAGTCTGCAAAAAATGGTTGATCCAAATGGGAACTGTAAGACCTATGTAAAATGATGTGTCTTTTTCTTAATACATGTGGTTAAATATAAATAAAAGGAAACTTAACTCAAACAAACCAAAATAAAGTTACTGACAACTTCAGCTTCTTCTTCTTCTTCTCACTGAAGAGTTTAAAAATAAACATTTGTCCTTAGCAGGAATTGAACCCGTGTTTTCAGTTTAATAAAGTGGTGCCATGGTCACTCAGATTTCCTAGGCCATATCCGTCCCATTCCAGACATTCATGTTGACCCCTCCTGTGAGCATGGTTGCTATTTTATATAAGCTATATGTGTAAACATTATTAAAAAAATAGAAATAATGGTACATTATTTCTTATAATTTTATAAATAAATTTACTGGCTCCTGTGTGTCTGTCTGTTGCTCTTTTGATTGGAAATCTCAACTGATAGAACTGAAATTTTGCATGAACATAGTTTTTATACGTGGAAAGATCATAGGACCAGTGCTTTATTCTGGGGGTATTTGGGGGTATGCATATCCCTTAAAGATTTTTTCAGTTTCATATAGGAGAAAATCAATAGGCCTACTTTCCACAATTTGAAATCTGGAGAAATTAGTGTCAAACAAAATAACAAAAATGATTATGAATATTGTTTGCAATAAAGCAGCTATTTTTAGAGTTACATTCGTTATGTATACCATGATTTCCAAGAGATGGGGTTTGACATTAGCTCTGCAATTGGGAAAACAAGTGAGCACTACAGCACTGCTGTAATAGTAACTATGACTATATGTTGCGGATGTTACTGATTCAACGTTACCACATGGTTGTATTCCATTCCTCTTGGCTTCAAATTGCATTTATTTGCATTAATGTTGCTGCACATGTCAATTTGCCTCTGGCTATTCTGCAGTTGTAGTTAATGTGCTAAATTATATGTGCTCTTGCGAAAATTAAGACCAAGCTACAACTTTTTAACACAAATGTTAAGTCTGTCCTATTGTACAGCTGTGAAACATGGAAAGTCACTCAGAAGACTACTAAACAACTGCAAGTCTTCATGAACCACTGTCTAAGATGTATCATCAACAGAAGATGGCCGGATGTTATTTCAAATGAAGATCTATGGAGAGAAACAAACCAACAACCAATTGAAATACAGATTAGGGAGAGAAAATGGCGTTGGATAGGCCATACTTTAAGGAAACCTGCTGGAGCCGTTGAAAAGAAAGCACTCGACTGGAACCCCCAAGGGACCAGAAAGTGGGGCCGTCCGAAGAAGACTTGAAGAAAGACTATTGAGGAGGAGTGCCTAGAAATGGGGAAGACTTGGAGCGAAGTGGAGAGGTTGGCCAGCAATAGGAACAGATGGAAGTGTTTCACGGAAGCCCTATGCCCCAAAAGGAGCAACAGGAATTAAGTCAAGTAAGTCTTGTGAAAATTACTCAGCTTATTTATATGTCAGATGATCAGCAATAATATTGTGTACCCTTTTATGTTGTACAAACTGACTTCAAATATAAAGGACTAAAAGTTGTACTCCCTTATATGTTTGTGAAAGAAGCAAGAAATCCTGTGAGTGTACCATGAACTAATTTGCAACTTACAGGTAGAGTTATTGATGTGTACGAACTGAGTCCAATTACAAATTAATTTTTACCCTATCCTGGATCCCATTTTCAATAGATTCTTTTATTTTTTCTTCCTTCATCTTTAAGATGTCATGTGCAAAATTGAGACTACCTGCATGGTTTCATGGTTAGCATCGCTGGTTGCAGATCCACAGGCCCAGGTTCGTTCCTCGGTACCTTCTTGAATTTTTCTGAGGTAAGAAGGTCTAGAACGGGATGCACTCAGCTTCATGATACAAACTGAGGAGCTACTTGATAGAGAAGTAGTGGATCTGGTCACGGAAACCATGATTAATGGCTGCCAGTGTTGGCATGCTAACCACATGCCCTTCAATCCTGCCATCTGCCTATAGTAGATGACGCAGCGGTCGGGTAGTAGGCAGGGCTGGATTTAAGAGTACACCGCCTATAGGCTAAAGTCCATTTGCCGCCCCCTCTGTAGTTCATATTTGCTTAATACATTTGTTTTATACAACAAAAGGATAGAGGTCATTGGTGTTTTCATCTTTTTTAAACATAAAGTTGATTTAGTTTAGATAAAACTACAATTTTAATGGTTTACATAATAATCTATATAGTCAAATTAGTTAACTACTTGTTTTTTTACTTCTTTTAAGATTCGTTAAAAAATGAAATGGGTTTCGAAATTAATTAATTTGTTCTTGGAGATCAGTGAATTTGTATTACGTTATAGTTTCAAAAAGTAGGCTATGTAGAAGGACTAAAATATATTTTTAAGTAACATGTATTCTTAAAACCGTACGGAAAATATTATTAACGTCTGAAATACTTCATTTTAACTTTTGAATAAATTGCCAAACTGCCGCCCCTGAAAATTTGCCGCTCTAGGCTGCAGCCTACTTAGCCTATTTAGAAACACGGCCCTGGTAGTAGGCCTAGTCCCTTCAGAGATTTAGTTAGTTTTGTGCAAAATTGAAGGTAAAAAAGTTTTTCTTCAATGCATTAATTTGATTGCTCTTCAATTTGCTCTTCAATTCAGTGAAAGAGTAACCAAAATATTTCCAGTGTTTTTCGAGTTATATGACCAAAAAAAAAAAAAAAAAAAAAGTGGATATATATTGAAGTCAGGTCAGTTGTACTGAATTTTTTATGCTGAAAATACTGAGCCTAGTAGGCCTACTTACCACTGAATGTTTATTTTGAATGAAAAGTTCGCACTTTAGTGCAGATATATAGTTGTTTTTAAAGAATTTTTTCTTCAGGAAATCAGAACCAATATCTAGTGCAATGGTTCCCACTATAATTAGGCAGACAACATTATAAACCCCGATTTTTTAAAATTGTTTGTACGATATATTTTTTATTAATTTATTATATACGAAGTGCATCCACAAAGTAAGTTTCCCTGAGATCATCTGTGGAAACAGAACACAATTTCATGGAAATATTTATTGCAACAGATACAGAAACTGTTTAGCTATTTTTTAACATATTCGCCACCGGAATTATATAAGAGCATTCCTTCTGGAAGACTCAATCAATGATAAGAGAACTTAGAAAAATATGCAGTTGTTTACTATACTGAAAAAAGTCTAATACATGAGTGCCTCTTAAATATAATAAGAATGTGATTTGATATTACATATTTTTATTAATATTAATATTTTTCAGCATATTCCATAATTTTTCCCTACATATTTTCCAAATGAAGCTACATAAAATTCCTAGTTCTACTCATAACTTCATTTTTCCATGATGAAATTATGAATATTAAATGAAATTATAATCCATTATCATTGAGTATTATGCTTTTTAGCTAGATAATATAAATAAATATTGAAGGGAAATATACTTATATAATAAACAGTGAACATAAGTAGTAATAATAATAATCGTCTAATAAATATTAATAGTAATGTAGTTTAATATGCAATGTCTTTTTGTGTCTGAAATTCTGGTCACCCTATTATAGATATAAAAAAATGTGGGACAGTAGTACATGTTTTATATGTAATCATAGGAAAGAGATTCCATCCTGGCACCCTGGGTTGAACTCTAACTCAGTGAGAAGCTAGATAGTTTAAAAGACTAAAAGCAAAAATTAAATCTAACTCAAAGCTAAAATTACAAATTAGAAAATAACACAATTATATTACATCATTATCGGTCTAAAAATTAATGTTATCAGTAGGAGACTAAATTAGTGTCCCTCACAGTACTGTATAATATGACATATATACTACTGAGGTCAACTATATTAAGGGTAATCAGTCACAGAAGAAAGATTTCATCTGGTGCAGTGCATCGAATTTGTAGTTTGGCGACATGCATGAGTACTGCGACCTCCAAGCTGGACTGACCTAGTCAAGCAGAGGTTGAATGAGTTGCTTATAAAGCAAAGCTCTATTTGTAGATGATAGTTCGCCTCTTCCATTTAGTAGAGGGGATAAGATTCCAACCTGTTGTGGGACTGTTCTCTAGTCTGGGTAATATTGGGGTTTCCAGGCCAGCCTTTTGTCAAGGCTGATATTTGGCTGTTTCGACCCATTAAATTTTTTTCCTCCAAAAAACTCTACAGGCCTTGCCGATACTGTTCTTTGCCTTTCAATGAATAGCAAAGTCATGCTCTTAGTGATATTGATGGAAATTCATTAGTTTGTCAGCCAGGCCTCCAGCTCTTTGAGAGATATTTGACGATTAGTGCAGACTGTTTTGACGTTGCTTAAAGCTACGATGGAATGGAGCCCAATAGGAGAGCTAGGAAATGGGCCAGTTCAAAGAGAGATCTGATTAGTCGGGATCTTGGGAAAGAGCTGTATACACTCAGAAGGCAGAAAACGATTATCACAAATGACAATATGATTCCATCTATGGAAAGTATCTGAAACTTTCTTCACTGGCATCATTTGGAAATGAATCCCAATAACGTTCCTCAGACTAATTGTGGAACGGTTCAGTACCTTTAAGAAATAAAATGTTTAGTAAATTCCGATAATATACAAAGAGTCCTGTGTCGCCTATACATTATAGATTATGTAATTAAGTAGGATGAGTAAAAAAATATATAATATTATTTTGTTTCTCATCCAAACCAGTAACAGTGGGAGCTCTACTAGGCCTACCTATCTCATTCACTGGTACCTCATAACTCATCTCCAGATTACCCGCTGCAAGGCTGCTGTACTGTAAATTTGTATTTGTATTTGTATTTATTTACGTCCTACGTGATCAATATACATTGATATGGGACAGTGTAGATCGAGATACTCGACCCAATACAAATTAGAATAATACAATAATCTACAAATAATACAGAAATCTACAACTAGTACATCAAATAATACAATAATCTATAAATAGTGGTATACCGGTACTAATAATACATATTACAAAATGCAAAACATTAGATATTTATCTGATGAGTCTCTGATGGAGTTGTGAGTATGACTTAGTGACTAATACGGACATGATTGCAGTATTCCTCAATACTATAAAAACATGCATTATTAAAAAAAGTTTTTAGTGAACTCTTGAATTTATTTGCGCAGTGTATGTTTTTCAAATGGTGAGGTAGTTTGTTGAATAGATTGATTCCAGTGTAAATTACTCCTTTCTGGAATAAGGATGTACTATGGGAAGGTATAGATAGGTTGGTTTTGTGTCTAGTATTGTGATTATGGATTGCTTCGTTTTTTTTAAAATCCTCCATGTGTTTTTTGACATGTAGCAGAAGTTCATACATGTACAGAGATGGCAGAGGCATGATATGTAAATCCTTAAATATTGGTCTGCACGTATCATTTCTGTTTGCTTCGATTATTCTTCTAACGATTCTCTTTTGTAGTCTAAAGACTGATGTACTGTAGGTGCTGTTTCCCCAAAAGATGATTCCGTATCTTAAGATGCTCTGAACATGCGCAAAGTAGAGGGTCTTGATTGTGGGTAAGTTTTGTGAATTTTTTAATGTGGAACATTGCGTAAGTAAATTTTCCTAACTTTCTATTAATTTCTTCGATGTGGGGTTTCCATGTCAGATGTTCATCTATGTTAATGCCTAAAAATTTTGCGGATGATGTGTAATTGATGGGATTTTCAAATGTAATGATAGGCTTGAGTGGATTGTTATTTCGTTTGTGGTGGAAGGAAATAGCTGCTGATTTACTTTCATTTAAAATGAGGCCATTTGTTCTAAACCAATCTATTAATTGTTGTGCCACCGTATCTATTTTGCATTTAAGCTGATGTTCATTTTTTCCTCCAACCAAAATGTTAGTATCATCTGCAAAGAGTGCGGTGAGTTCTGAATCGTTGTTTAAGGGTAGATCATTAATAAATAATATAAAGAGAAGAGGGGCGAGAATTGAGCCTTGTGGGACTCCATATTGAATTTGTTTCTTTTCCGAAGTGTATTTTTCTAGTGTTAGATTTGTTTTGTTGAGATGGGTGATCTCGACGACTTGAAAGCGATTAGATAGGTAAGAATTGAACCAGCTTAACGCTGTTCCTCTTACCCCATAGTTTTCTAATTTCTTTAGTAGTAAATCATGGCTTATTATGTCGAAAGCTTTAGATAAGTCGAGGAATAGACCAATGCAGCTGTGGCCGGAGACCAATGCAGCTCATAATATAATTGATTAAAAGAACATATTATTTTATTTTATTATGTTATATTATTTGATAATATTAATTCATTAAAGAACATAACAATGAAATAAAACTATAATATTATTTTCATTTCTCTTAGGCCCAAATAATTTCCTAAGCTCCCTGTTTTCGAACATTCTCACATAATCTGAAAGTGTTCGAAAACAGGGTGTTTAGGAAAATATCTGGGCCTAAGAGAGATGAAAATTGGGACTGGAGAAAACTGCATAACCTGTACTCTTCATCGGATATAGTAAGGGTAATTAAATCACGGAGGATGAAATGGGCTGGACATAGGGGAGGAAAGACACGTCTCAAAAATATTGACTGGGAGACCCGAAGGGAAAAGACCCCTTGGAAGACCTAGACTAGGTGGGAGGACAATATTAGAATAGATTTTAGGGAAGTAGGATTTGCGAGGGATGATTGGATGGAGTTAGCACAGAATAGCGTTGAATGGATGGCATTGAACCTCCTGGTTCCAAAAAATTATATTATTTCTTTAGTTTGCTTAGAAATTGTCAATTGTCATTGAGTAAATAAGTAGCTTATGTATTATTGTAAACTCGAAATATGATTATCTTTTCGTCCATTAGAGTCTCGTTCGTGACGTCATGCTAGTTTCCCGTGTCAGAGCTTGTTCTTCCTTCTGCCTTCTATACTCGTGGTGTTCGCGGATGCTCTGCACTGTACATATGTGCGAAATATTTTGCTGTTAGTTTAATTTGTTCTGCTATTTTCTTGGTCGTTCTGGTGTATTTGTGATTTGTTAGGTTTGAGTGTAGCTGGCCAGAATCCTGAAATAGGTGAATGATCTATTTAAAAAGCTCTATCAATTGGAGTTGAAGTTTAAGGAATATAATCGTGTACGTTGTTGGTCCATTTAGGCCAGTTATTAATTAGTGGTAAATGTACAGTCACTGCACTCAATGAATGCGAAAATATGTCCAATACAGGCGGTAGCAGGAGAAATGGGGCCGTGAAAATACGTCTGACAAGTAAGTGTTCTGGGTTCGTGTTAAATTTTGGATCCGTATACATCATTTCAAGGTTTCATGGACTATGGTGAACGAGAATGTTTCTGTTTTTGTTGTGCATAAGCTTAATTCAATATGGCTACTTGCATTAAAAGTTGCACTTAAAAAGCATAATATCACAATTGAACCTCGATTTGATGTGTACCTCTCCTTAGTTTGATGTCTCGATAATGCTGATAGTTTTATGGTCACTTAGTAATCATGGTATATGTATTTTTTCTGTTACAGTTCTCTGTGCCAGGAACTTGGCTAGGAAGGATCTGTTCAGTAAGTAGCCTATTGTAGAATTAAAGAAAACTTAATTTTACTTCTTCACTTCAAGCTTAATATCATTTTGATTAATTCATGTTTGGGTCAACTCAGCAAGCCTAATGGTAGCCTAATAACTAGACGTGTAGGTCACATTCATGGAGACCTACGTTCTCATAATGGCGAAAGGGAAGAACTTATGACACCTTGGCTCTTACTCCACTCTCCGCTGCACATTGCCATGGCAAGGGCCCACTTCCCCTAATCTGGCCGGGAAAATAGTACTTTGCGCCACCCATTCCTACTCTCAATCCCTTCCCTAGCGGCAGCATTTGAACTACTAGCAGCGAGGGTAGCGCCATTGTGAATATTATGTATGGTGCAAGGGTATATTTTTATTGTGAAATAGCCTATTTTGTTGCAAGGGTCGTTTTTATAATTGTGAAATATTATGTGGAGGTGCAAGTGTCTTTTTGTATTGTGAAATATTAGGTGATATGTCAATTGCAATTATGCAATACCGGTGTTGAGTAGCAGCTACAGGCTTGATGCATGCGCTGCAGGGATGCGGGGCAGATGGCACGCAGGGAAGCGGCCAGACGAGTGGTGTGTGGAAGGAGGACCTGGTTGTGGCATAAAGTACTAACTTGCCATCTGGCCTTCACTTCCCATAGCCTTGAACCTTTCCTCTCGCAAGCTGCTCAGTGCCGGTAATGCAGCTTTTTTTCAGAGTGAACATATTATTTCACAATTATAAAAAACGATCCTTGCACCAAAAGGCTATTTCTCATGTATTAAAGCAAGCCAACATAATATTTAACAATTATAAAAAAACCTTGCACCAAAAAGCTATTTCTCGTGTATTAAAGCTCTTTAAACTTAAATAGATGAATTTCCCCTTCACCGCTCAGCAATCGCTCATGGTGTAGTGGTTAAGACTGCTAGTTACGGTGCTAGTGGTCCCATGTTCACATACCGGTCGATGCAAAGAATTTACGGTTAGGAATAGGTCACAAATAGGTAGTTAGGGTGACAAGGAGGTGAGAGAAAGGGAGGAAGGAAGAGAAGAAAGGTGAAATAAAGTCTTTAGCCTAATATTTCCCCCATTTCACGTTCTGCCTGTAGATGACATTGCTAGTAGTTCAAATGGTGTTTGTTGCTAAATGTCAAACCCCTCCTTCCCAGGTGGGTCCCTTAAAATAGTGAGTGGGGGGGGGGCTAGGGTGCCACAGATTCTTCCTTTTTCCCCCTCATAACAATTTTAAGAACCAGTGAGTTAAGGTGTAAATGGTATAATCTGGCCAGTTCCCAGATGGGGTTTGCTACTATATGTAGGTTTCTCAGTATGAAGATTTCGAAGAAATTTTAGTTATATGACGACACTGCATGCAATTTGCTCGATGTTGTAATGTGGTTTACATGGCCCATGGATTGTCTCCCAACACTGATTGGTAGAGTACGATCATTCGTCTCATTGCTTGCTGCCAACAGCTTTACACGCGGGAAGAACAATCATGAGGTTAGTGACAGGATTCTCAAGGTTTGTGAAAGGTTAGGTTAGTTTAGCCTAATGACAGGTAGCTCTAGTAGCAACACCTTAACCACCATCAACATTGTCAAGTTTCACAAGAAGATTGATCTTGGGATCTGTTCTCCCTCCTTTTGACCACACCCAGTGTCATGGCCAGTTGCCAAATCTTGTAATTTATGCCATTTTAGGTTATATAAGTCTCCATTTCTTCAGTAGTTCTCATTTTGTGCATTTTTAGGAACAAACTTGAGTTTATGTATGAATTCTATAGATTCTAACTTAAAACATTACAACTTCAATTGTGGCCTTGGGAAAAAATAGTTTTATGCTGCCTGCTAGGCTCCTCCCACAAAAGGCGGGTCCCGTTAGAGAGTTAGGGGTTTAGGGTTTTATCGCAGAAGAGATTCAATGTGACACATAATAGGCATCGCGCTATTCAGTATGTTGCTCCTAAACTAACATAACGTTGCTAACCTAACAAAACCTGTCACTGACCTAGAATTTACCTATCATTATTTAACTAAATGCAGAAGCTTTTTACCCTTCCACGCCTTTCATAAAACATTGTTAAAACTGTTAAGGAAGCCATGGTACAATAGGTGAGTGCGCATGCTCGGAAGCGAGGGGAAGGAACCGGCGGGGTATTCAAGTCTAAAACCAAATTCAGAATGCCCTCCTAAATTAATATCACTGTTCATAACCTAGCTGCCACTGAACTAGAATTTCGGGAGAATTCAGAATGCCCTACTAAATTAATAAAGTAATTTTACTACGTTACAATTGTAATTTTCGTAATTCTCGTAACTGAGCAAGTACATAGCCGTGATAGGAGATGTAGGGGAAGCAAACAGTAGAGTGCGCATTGGCTCGGAAGTGTGGGTCAGTAGGGAAAACGAGTGGGCGGGCGACAGCGGGTGGAGCTTCACTGGCGGGCAATATATATCTATTTTTCGCCGTGGCCTTTTTTGTGTTTCTTAAAAAATACACATCATGCAGAGTGTTGTAGTATCCCCAGGTTAGCTGTCATACGTAGGATTCTTAGTATGAAGACCTCGAATTGTCACCACTAGATGAATCCATGGAGTTCTCCATCGCCTCACAAACCCTCTCAGGAAACTGAAGTATTACTTGGGAAAGGTTGGGATATTTTGTATAGAGGCTCTAATTGAGGCTTGGAGTTATTTTACATGCCTTAATTCTATGATATGGGCACCAGCTTAAAAGTCCCTCCCTTATGGCTCCTTGCCCAGGAATTTTACATCCTGAAAAGTCCATCAACAGCAGCCAGGTTTGATTCTAGAGGTGGACACGCTGCCTCGACACCACTGCAGCTGACTGCTTGATTTAATTCCCATGAATTGCACCGGATTTGTTGGTCTAAAAGACTTGCGTGGATTAATGTGTTAATGTAGGCTTAGGTCTTCTCCATAGAGAGATGGTGTTTTCGTGTTAACAATTTATAATTTTTCTAAATGCCAGATATTAGTTTAGGCGCTTCCAATGTTGGCAATGAGGTATATGGCCCTTTTTCACCTCTCAAAATATTTTCACTGATTCCAGGCAAGTGGCAGTTAGTGATAGGTTATTAATATTAGTTATGTCTAGAACTAGTTTGGTGGCAAATAGCTAGGATTAGAGATATTAGTGTTAGTGACATGTAGAGCTAGGGTGGTGGCAGTTAGGTTAGGAACAGTGATATTAGTGTTGCTACCATCAAGTTTACAGCCCTGAGTTTCTGCATCATGTAATCCAGAAACTACCTCTCGCACTTGAACAGACAATTCTTGTGAATACGCATCACTTTATAGCACCATTTTAAGTTAATTTTGTGTGAACTTCTTAGTGATTTTATTTGTATTCAGGCCTACAATATTCCTAGCGCAAAAATGTACTTATTTATGAATTCTACAGGATTTGAAGAACAGGATAAAGTGAAATTTGGCTTTTCTGAAGAAAAATAGCATAGGCTACTGGGTTATTCACAAAGAATGGATAATATTCATGGAATTAATTCATCACTTTATGCTGATTTAAAAAGTTCATATTAACATGGATTCAATCTTTCATGTTAAAGAAGTTATGATATCTGGAAAGTTTAGATTAATTTGGGAGAAATTAAAGGATTTAACTTGAACATTTACTGAAAGTCTATTGATTGTTTACTTAATGACTTATGAATGATATAAAAAAACATTTGCACAGTATAAAATGTGTATCACAGCAGATTTTAAAAGATGCTGGCACCGGCTGCAATGCAGCAGTTCGAAAACCGCTGATGATGCACTAAAATAGTGCGAAACGGCTGTCCGGATTACCAAAGGTAAATCTAAGTTTGCTTGTCAAGTGAAAATTTAACAACTAACCCATGTAATGATGTTTTACGAAATGCGTGGGAGGGTAGTAAGGCTTCTAGAAGTAGTGACAGCCAAATTCTAGGTCAGTGACTGGTTATGTTAGGAACATTTGTATTAGTTTATAAGCAATATACTGAACAGCGCAGGGTTTATTATGTCTCACATTGAATCTTTTCTGCAACAGGAAATTTTACCCTTGCACCGATCATTTCTGTTTTGTTCCCTGTGGCTTGGAGGGGCATGGTCGCTAATGGTAGAGCATGGCTGGCTACGCTGTGCTGAAGGAGTTCCCATGACAAATACATTCCCTGATTATTGTCCATTCTTCATGAATCACACTGTATAAATAAGACCCTGATACAAGCTGTAGTTTCCCCAATCTCGAGACTAAATAGGGTGGAGACATTGCCATTTTTCAACAGTTTGTCCTATTAAAAAAGTGTATCATTTAGGGAGTGTGAGTTGGATCACATCACCCATGAAGACAGCATCTCTCTTGGGAATGAAATGTGTGTTCTTTTTTGCTGTTTCTTGAAGGAAATTTCATTCTGAAGTGTGGTTAACCCTACATGAGACTTGACCATGAACCTGTGGCACAAAGTATGTTGTATGAACTATGTCACGTACAGTGTATTACTAGCAGGTCGTTAGTTGTCCAGAGTGTACAACTTAACTCAACGAGCGATATTACAAATGCTGCGATAGTATAGTTGGAGATCCCTTACCCACCAATGCCTTAGCCTTACAATTTTGCTTTCTGGAACAGGAGACTTGATTAAATGTAGCTTTTGTTCAAGGAATTGATTAAAAGGTGAAACCAGCCGTAGCCTATTTCAATCTTTTTCTTGTATTTCTGCCTACTTGACTCAGTTCATTTTTTATTATGCTTAAAACACGCCATCCATATTATGTTTCTGAGTGAAGCAGAATGACCAATTGTCCTTCTTACACATCATTTCTTATCCACCTCTGCATTAAGGTTAGTGGCAGTAGGTTCTACTTTAGTGGCAGTTAGATTTGGTTGCTTAAGTTATGAACAGTGATGTTTGTTTATTAGGGTGTACTGAATTCTTGCATTTCGAAAATGTGCCATATTATATCTCCCACAAAGTCTGTCATATTGGTCAATACCCAGAATTCTAGCTCAAGTCAATGAGATGGCCGTTAGTTATGGGTTATTATCATGAATTACTTATTTTAAGGTAACAGAATTACAGGATGTATCCTTATATATGAACAGTTTCGGACCTTAATTATAAACCTTGCACCTAGGCACACATTTTTAGCAATGTTTCACATAGTAAAAATTAAAACTGTATGGCTAAGGCATTAGGGCTGTTGTGGAATGACGTTAATTTAGAGACTACAGTAGACCTAGCCTACATTTATTAATGTGTAACCTATAATTTTTTCTTTACAATCAAATTTTAAAATTGTCATTGTTAGCATAGTATCTTATGGATTCAGTCCTCTCTGTTCAATCTAGGATGTGGTATTGTGGACAAAATTGCCTGCACAACACACACTTGCACATGTAGATGTAAATATCTCGTCCTGTAGATCCTGTGTTGAGCAGGGCTCAAGGATATAGAACACGTCAGATCAAAAAATACATGCATGTTATAACAATAATATACAGAAACTGCCAAATTTATCCAAGCTGGAAATATTCCTCCAAATTGTAGAAGGTGTGAGTTATTAAAAATTCCTTGACAGATGTTTTGAAAGGTTTGCTCTTTCTTTGAATACATAATAATTTAATGTTGTTTGGATGCTTGTTATATATCTGTATTGCAGAATAATAAGCACCCTTCTACACATCTCTGACACTTGGTGATATCCTCTTTGGTCACATATTCGGTGGTGGAATCCATGTGCAGCCATTCTCGTGTATACGTGCCGGAGATCAAAATTGGGTTCTTTCCACTCCTCTGTGATCATGGCAGGCGTTGTATAGAATTCCTGCTCGATACTTGCTTGATAATTTTAAAATTTGATTGTATTTATATTATTACATGCACATTGTGTTCAATAAATTAAATATATAATTTTTCTTGATTGCAGGATTACCGGATCCGTTTGCCAAGATCAGCGTTGATGGATCAGGCCAGTGTCATAGCACTGATACGTGTAAAGCAACGCTTGATCCAAAGTGGAATCAGCACTATGACCTGTACGTATTTGACGACACTACGTTTTGTTTGCGAGTCTATAATATTAACTGTGAACTGCATAGATATATTTGTATTTCAGATACATTGGTAAAGGAGATGGCATCACAATCAGTATTTGGAATCATAAAAAAATACACAAGAAGCAGGGAGGTGGGTTCCTGGGCTGTGTTCGTATAATGTCCAACACTATACAGAGGCTGAAGGATACAGGCTGTAAGTACTGCTAAAATCTTAAGACTGTTACCAACAAAGCGATTAAGGGCTGTGTTCACTAACATGGATAAGATTCCTCATTATCTTGGACATCGAAAACAGGCCCTATCATTTTCTTGGATAGGAAGTCGGTTTCACCACATCATGTATTATCTCAATTTTTAAAACTTGAATTTTGTCTACTTCTTGTCTGACCCTTAAGATTCTCGTAAGAGGAACCAACATAATCTAGCAGATGTTATCCAAAATAGAAGCGAAAAAATTATTATTGGCATGCATCTTTTAATTTTCAGTGCTGCCGACAAGCCCAAATTATGGTAACTACGTGCTCTGAAAATGTCCACTAAAATTTAATTGATTCTAGCCTGGTATTAAACTAATATAAAACGGTGTATCCCTTGTAGTAACAAAATAAAACATCCTTGTTGTGTTACTTAATGTATTTGTATGTGTTGGTACAACACAAAAACTGTAAACATGTATTACGTGACACGAGACGGATCTTTTTCTTGGATCAAGAGGAACAATCCCTAAAGTATTTGTAGATTGGCGTAACAAATACTAACTTCCCAAATCAGTGCAGGATGAGGTGCAAATTATCGTTATTAAATATTTGACCTAGCAATTTTAAAGAATCATTCGTATAATGTGTCAACTACACCATACATTTTTCTTTCATACTTCATTTTCAGTCCATGACATTGTTTGGATATCATATGGCACTTTCCAGAGAATTTGGTCTAATGATCTCAACATGAGAGAACTGCGGCAAAGTTAATTTTCTAACTAAGGGCCTGTATTAGCACCTGCCGACAATTCCTCCCAATGCATGACTTCCAAATAGCTTAACTGGAAGATTTCTTGTAACACCATGGCGGAACTATCAGGAAGAACTCATCTAAATTTTGTAAGATGATCCATAGCTCGTTGAGCAAAGAGGTGTGTTTGTTGTAGTTCAATAGGCCTCCACTAGGTGTGACAGCTCGAATATATATTTGTACAGTTATAGTACATAAGAACATATCATTTTAAGCGCATTAATTGATTTGTGCAATTCTATTTCATTCAAACGTGAGCATAAAGTGGCATTGTTATGTAAGTTAAATGCTCCAGCATTGATTCTGAAATTCAGGTGACTAGGAAGTTTCGGAGTGCTGCCATCTTGTTTCCACCAAGCTTCCCTAACTGGCAGTTGGTAGTTTATCAGCCACTCCACCCTCCTGATAGCTTAAGCGGGAGTTGACTTAGCAGACAGATTTTGTCAGGAGATCATAGTATGCAATTCTCGGCCAACTTCCAGATAGGTTCTCTATCTGGAAGATAAATATGATATCAGGAGGTCATCGTACAGGCCCTAAGAGTGCTAGCAGAAGTAGTAGTGCCTGTGAATCTGCAGGGATCTTCATGATGACTTCCTTTCCAAGGTTGTCGTAGGTGTTTTCGAGTTTGAAAAAAAAAATTTTACACGAACACATTGCATCCGTCACATGTCATTATGAAATCTGAATGCAAACACAACTCAGCTGCGGAAAAACGCTCACAAAGACTAGGTGTGTACACCCAGAGTAATGTCGTTTGGTGCAATGTCTCACAAGAGATGTATGAAGTGTCACTTAGCTGCATTTTTTGTACTGCCGCTGGGTTGTGCACCACTTATGAATTTCAGAAACTTTTGGGTATCACCTCGTTGAAACAATAATTAGAAGACAAAAAGTGTGAAAAAATAAATAAAACTTACAGATCATTGGTATGCTCTTTTGTCCGTCTAGGGCACCTTATTCTGTGTTCTGCATCATATTCCTCATCATTGTCATCACCTCTCATGTTGATCAGATGTTCTGGTTGCCTAAACACCATCTTGATATCGCAATTACCGGTAGCTTGGTTTATCCTGTTTTGCTGACCAATATTTCACCAGTGAAGCATTAGCTTGACTATTATCGGAAAACCAAGTTACTTTAGCTGGTGAAACGCAAAATGAATGATATCACTGCTTTTCAGTCTAAAAACCACGATCAAACGGGTAATCGGTGTTGGTGAACACAGACCTTATTGGTAAAAGCTTTTGCTTGGATAATATCGGAAAACCAAGTTATTGTGGCTAGTGAAATGCAAAATTAACACACTCAGCTTTTCAGTCTCAGAACCAGGATAAAGTAGATGACTGATGAACACAGCCCTTAGTTCAACAAATCTGTCTAAGGTCATAAGTGTAACTGTATTTTCTCAATAATCTCATAACCACCAGGTTTTTGTGTCTGTGAAATTGGGCATTTGAAATGCTAACATAATACAGATATGGGGTTTGGACAGTAGGTCATCTTCCAGATAAATACAGCTTTCTAATGGTGATATCAGGAAGTAGCTACTGTATTTATCTGAATATAAGCCGCACATAATTTTTTAACAGTCAAGTAAAGGGAAAAATATTAAATTAACCACAAAGTGAAAAAATAAGTAGCCTCATTTTCATAATATTAAAGTGACACATTTCTTAGTTGAAATAGGCCTGGAATAAGAAAAATAATTATGAAATTCTAAATTTATTTACAGGTAATATAATTAAATAAACAAACGAAACAGAAATCAGTACTTTACACTTCATATAACTTTCATTGTTGAATTTTGCTCGATTTTTCTATTTTTCGTAACTGCGTTTTCAGTTACCATCAGTTTAAAATTACCATTATTTGCATTCCCATACGTTATGGCATTTTTTACTTGTAAGAAACTCATAATACATGCATACATATGACTAAATACACAATACATATATCATAAAATGAACATCATTTGCTTACACAGTTTTACACTTTTTCTACGATGCTTCGATTAAAATTGATGTATTTTCTATGTTGACTCGATTAATATATCAATAGTCCTCGAGATTCAAGATAATCGATAAGTGTCTGTGCTTGAAGGACGGGAACCAGCCATGGTAGATTAACCGGCTATGTTGTGCTCATTTTTACCATTATTGCCTAAAAACACTTGTATGCGATTTTAAGCCGCAAGCACATTTCGCTGGACTTAATCTAGGCAAAAAAGTGCAGTTTATTTTCAGATAAATACGGTATATTTCATAGCTTTTGAGCACACAAAGAAATAAATGAAGTACTTCTCTATAGTGAGGCAGTAGGTTTCTTTAACTGTATAACACCGCAACAACCTCATTCGCTTGTCACTCGTCACGTGACACAGTCTGCTTCGCCTCACGTTCAGAATTGATCTGTTTGCTTATTCCCATTTCTCTGAAGCACAGTATTGTTCACTTCTCTTGCAGATCAACGTTTGGACTTGTGCAAGGCAAGCTCAGATGATCCAGAACCAGTGAAAGGCCAGATAGTAGTATCCCTGCTTTCACGGGATGGACACGGAGGAGCAACAGGAGGGGGACATAACGCTGTGGTCGACCCACTGGGCGATCTCAGTTGTCCCGAGGATCTGCCTGAAGGATGGGAAGAGCGAAGAACTTCCGCTGGACGGTTATATTATGTTAATCATCACACACGTACAACCCAATGGGTCAGACCCAGTAGGTAAGGTGTTACTTTTCAATACTGAAATTATTAAGACTGTAACTATTCATGTGCAAACTTTTTTAATGTTGTTTTATGGTATTTTGAATCATATTAATTGTGTTTTGCACAATGTAACTAATTAGTTCCCTAACCCAAAAAACCCCCGCATGGTGAGTTTTTCAAAGTCATTCAATGTTTTTCCAATTAGGCATATACTCATGATCCCCTTCTGTCCACCTATAAAAAAAATGAGATCTCTGCGAATTTTAAACAAATGAATTGAGATAGTAACCAAGCAAGGCCACTAGAATTAATTTCACAGTTGAATACTGTTGAATAGGTGTTGGATGTGCATGGAAACAAAAGTTCAAATATTGTACTAGATACAGTAAAAATACAAGTGTGGGAAAATGACTTTAAACCTTTGCATTATATTGAAATGAAAAATTTCTATGTGCAGCCTCGTCAAACGATCTCAACCTTACAATTGATTTATTTTTTTATTTATTTATTTAAACAAACTTTAATATTAATTTTCTTTCTCTTAGAGATAATCTTCTGAAGGCAGTTCAATATAGTCAAAACTAATTTATTTTCATCATTAAAATTTTAAAATTTTGCCTTTTTGATATTGGGTAATTAAGGAGACTTAAAAACTATCTGAGGGCACTGAAACTTATCCAACAAATAGGCTACATTAAGGTACTTGTTTTTTTAGCGGATAGATGTAAGGTGTAAATTGAAACTGAATACATGTTTATAATGTGATATTTTTATTTCAGGGCCCATTATAATGGCATCATACCAATTCACAACTCTCCTTCCAGTTCTGTTGAACAGAACGGCTGCGTATCGCCTGGGATGAGCATAATGTCTAACCAGACACCTCGAGATAACTTGCATAGTTGTAATAATAATATCACCAGTAATCATTCAAGGTAAGAAGAGACGTTGCTGTTATAATAATCGAGATAGATTGCTGGATGCAGTAAAAATAACTTTGATCGTGGAATTAATTTTGGTAAAATTGCAATGTAAGGGGACCTACTT
Source organism: Ectobius pallidus (assembly GCA_964059195.1). NCBI lineage: Eukaryota > Metazoa > Arthropoda > Insecta > Blattodea > Ectobiidae > Ectobius > Ectobius pallidus. Next base: position 168,907,152 of record CAXKWD010000007.1, read on the forward strand.
TTGAAACCACCTTTCTTTTCATAAAACACATAATATCACACTTATTTTGTTATAGATAGTTCTCTCAAGAGGAGATGTTGTCTCGACAAATGATTACATGTTTTTTATAACACAATCTAGCAAAAAGTAGCATTAATTCACCATATTTTTATCTCCATATGATGAAGAAATTCGTGATTGGACATTAGAGGTGTGACATCACACCAGCAGAACACATAGAATTCTGGGAAACAGGTTCACAAACACAACCAACCTTATGGGAGAGATACAATATGGCACATTTACGAAACGGGAGAATTCAGAATGTCGTACTAAATTAATGTCACTGTTCATAACCTAACAGAACCTGTCACTAACACTAATACCACCGTTTCTAATCTAAGTGCTATATGTTGGTCAACCTGCTTCACCTGTCCAAGGAAGCTTGCTCACATCGCAAGAAGGATCCCCTGGGACTTTGCCTTTATTTGTAATAATAATCTCAGAGGCTATAAGCAGAAATATATTTGGCTAAGTTCGGTTAAACTCCTTCTTCTCAGTGAGAAGAAGGAGAGAATATCCACTTACTACATTGGTAATTTTCTTGATTTTTATTAGTTTTACCCAAGTGGAAAGATTTAGGACCACCAACAGAATGTTCGGTTAAACTGTTTATTTGTCTGCACAGTAGTGATTTCTATGGCAATAACTGATTTCTATGGTGTTATTTATTTCTGACAGGGATCAGCGTGACCAGAGACGGAATGGGAGAGTGCTAGAAGAACTTCAGAATGGCAGCAATCGTCGTGATGGTCAAATATCAGCCTCCAGGAGACGTTCCTCAAGGCAGCAACGTAATTCTCATCACCAGCAGAATGGTGGTCATAGTCATCAACCCAGTCAGCCAAGAGATTTGCCCCCTGGTTATGGTGAGTACTACTACAACGTATATTTTATCTTCAAAAATTCCAGTACAATCGAACCCTGATTTAATGTTTTTTCTTTATATAAGAATTTTTAGCTTTAAATGAGGTTACTAAGAAAACATTATGCAGAAATGTTATTTTATGGTGGACGTCAGTTATCTGAAGTATTTGGAACTGAGGTTGTTTCGGATTTACAATTTGTTCAGATTTTGGAACATGTACAAAATAACTCGTTAAAGCTTGGGAAAAAAGTATAATAATAAAAAAGAATAACACAGTTACATATCCAGACAGAAATAATCAATTGTAAGGCACCTTCCTGTGGTGCCTCTGGGTCACCTTACCAGAATTGGGATTCCCTCAGCCTTCGCCACCTTCGGAGTCGAGATGTTCTGTCACTCTTACCTCCAATGCCCTTATAACCAACCTGTGTGGCCCCCCCTGCTCAATCGCTCAGCACCCTCATAGTTATCAGGGTGCTAATTCTAATAAATAAATCAATCAATCTTTCCCTACTCTATGCCCATTTTATTCACTAACCCACTAAATAGATGAATATATATCTGTGGCATGATTCTAAAAGGGCCAATATCAGCTTCTTGTAAAAATGAGCTTGGCTAGTCTTTATCTTTCGTATACTAAAAGTGCCAGTCTGTTGCTATTAATAAACAATACAGAAACCTTAGAGGCCAATGTCGGAAGTTCTCAGCAAAAAACGTTACTTCTAAAAGGCTTCAAATTCAGTTATCTCAAAAGCAGGTCTTATCACATTGGCCCTTTTAGAACCAAGCCACAGATATACATTTCTTGAACTACATGATGAACATATACATTTCTTCAGTTACATCGCTGTCACCCTGTGCCTCTAGCGCACTTGACTCAATTGCACCTTCTAACATAACTCTACTAGCTCTTCCCATCGTCCACGGCATCTGCTGAGATTCCACTATTCAGGACTCTTATGCTGTAACGGATGCCTGCCAGTCAAGGCTGCTGGACTTTGGATTAAGGGTTGCCAATCTGCAACCTTACATTATTTACAAAATCCGTTACATTTTATTTGTGGAATAGTCATAATCAGGGTTGAAATGTTTAAAACAAAACGTTTAAAACAAGTGTTTAAAACATGTTTAAAACAAGGGCTTGTGTTTTTTTTAAGTTTGTTTAAAACGTTTTAAACAATCTGTTTTAAACATGTTTTTTTTAGCATATGTTTAAATCATTTTTTAATTGTGTGTTATATTTAATTATGAAGACAATTTACATTTTGTCAAGTCAGTGACACCCTGTTAGTGTTGTAAACAGAAAACGAACAAAAAACTAGGGCCAGAATACCAGAAAATCATGTGAGGTGATGTCTTATGTATCCTTTTCCTCCAGACTTCTCTATCCTCTGTCGCCAGCTTCCAGTTTCTGATTTCGAGTAATTGATTTCAATTTTTTCTGACTTCATCCTACCATCTATTTTGCGGTCTTCCTTTTTAAAGAAAGAGATTATTAATATTAAATATTGAATGTGTCAATTTGGCAACACTGTAGTAGGATATCCCTTGTAAGTTTGATAATGTAAGGCGGCTAAGACCACGTAAGACATGGTGAAAGTCAATCATCAGTTGAGCAGTAAAGGCAGTAATTAAACAGTAGTTTGTATTATTTTTTTATTAATCATGAACTATTAAATCATAAACAAATAATACTGGTACAAAATGTATTTTCAAATACTATTAAGTCTACGACTCGTAAATCTTGAACATCTTAGCACAGGGTGTCATTGGATTGACAAAATGTAAATTGTCTGCATAATTAAATTTAACACCCAATTAAAAAGTGTTATAAACATATGCTAAAAAATGTTTAAAACAAATTGTTTGAAATGTTTTAAACATTTCAACTGTATATATATATATATACATATATATAGGCTACATATATATATATATATATATATGTATGTATATGTATATAATAGGCCCTATACATTAAAATGGTTGATTTAAACAAAATGAACAATTTAAACTTTTTTTTAAACAAACAACATTGTTGTAAACATAAAAAACGTTAAAAAACACGTTTAAAACAACCAACATTGTTGTTCACATATAAAACGTTTTAAAAAAAAAAAACATGTTTTAAACAAAAAAAACGTTTTTTTTTGTTCTTTTAAAAAAAAACATGTTTTTTATCAACCCTGGTCATAATAAATCCTACTCAGAATTACAAGTTTCATCAGATGAAATTGATCCTTGAACTTCATTCTTGCAAGTATCAATAAAGTCCTAATCTCTCATGGAATTACTTATGATAATATTTAAGGCTTTGTGCATTGGATGTGAAATGTGGGGAAAGATATTAAGTGAAGTTTTACTAAATCTGGATATTCAGGTTTGTGAAGCTGTTTTTTTATTATAGAATCACATTAATTACATTTACATTGATTATTTTTACTTGTTTGCAGAGTTACGCACAACTCAACAGGGACAAGTATATTTTTATCATATCCCGAGTGGCATTAGCACATGGCATGATCCACGGATCCCCAGGGAGCTAGCAGCGGGTTCTAGCGATCTTCTTGCTGAACTGGGACCCTTACCGCCTGGTTGGGAGATGCGTCAGACTGCATCGGGACGCATCTACTACGTAGACCATAACAATCGCACAACCCAGTTCACAGATCCCAGGCTCTCTGGCTCCGTCATCTCTAGCCTTCTTAAGTAAGTTACCTTCTCAAATTCTTTCTGCTAATTTCAGTTCTTGGAGAAATAATTTATACAGTAAAACCCTATTTACCGCAAATTTGCATTCAAAGCTATGCAAATCATGTCCCCCGAAAAAGAAAATTGTGAAAAAGTAAAAATTAATAAAATCGGGTAGTAATGTAACAAAGTGCCAGTGTTTAATCAGTGATAATTGCAATTATGATATGCAGAAAATAAGTTATTTTTGTAATCAATTTCCGAGTTAAGCTCCAGATCGATTCTTTAAGCAGGGCTTATGGAAGGACAATGGTCTAGTTTTATCACTGAATGACATTTTCTTATGATGAGGAATGTGATATAATATAAATAGATTATTGGACAGCACTCACCAATGTTTATTGATCCTTTTGTGAAGCCGTTGTCAAAGGTTACTTAATCTTGCGTAAAGCCATCGTCTTCTTCATAAAATAATAAAACACATGCATAATATGTACACAAACACTAAAAATGTCAACTTCACAACAAAAACCATGACGTTTTGTGAGACAACATGAACTTCTCGCTTTTTCAAGTAAGTCTTCTTTTAGTGACGAAATGTTAAGTCGCTTAGTCTTTCCGAACAGTCTAGTTTGATAAGCATATGAGAAGGAATATGTGGGTAGTGTTATTTGTCAAAGCTAACTGAATTACAACTTCCAAAGCCATAAATGCACGCAGTAAAACAGTATGTTGCCATGAGAACTAATTTGTATTTGATAAATTCTTTCTAATATATTACCATAAAATAGGCACTAAATTGGGCATTATTCCAGTACCGGTCAACCGATTTGGTCCAATATCATTAGGCTTCTTCCCATGGATGTTTTAAATGCACACAATCTCATAAAGTACCATTCTGGCACTTAATAATCTGGTAGTAGGATGGTTAAGTACAGTCGGTCAAATAAAAAACGTCGGGCGGTATTTGATTAAGTATCACGAACGAGCATATGCGCATGTACAGGAAGACTTAAGGTTAGGTTCACACACGCCTCTTGTCTATCCATGTATTTTCTTGATTATTTAGTCAGTTTTGTTCCAAAACAAACATGTATAGAAGGCTGTGGCTATATGCCTCAAATCCGCCATATTCTTGGTTGCAAATTCTTATAATATTAATAATTGATAAATTCGCAAGGAATATGATTATTCAAGGAGCATTTTTTAAAGATTTTATTTTATAACACCGGTATTTGTAGTGCAAAATCAATAACTTACGTTCAACTTTTGCAACCATCTAGCATCGAAATACGCGGCCGGCCAGATCCCTGTGAAAACTTCCGGTCGCATTATAGTCAAGTTCCCACCTCCGAGCTGCTCTTTCATAAATATGGAACCTTCTCGCTGCTTCAGAGGCCGAAAAATGCAGGTCAATTACAGCCCTAACTACACTTTCTCTCACTTTAGCATTTGTATGTGGCGATGACACAAAGCAAAATGAATTATGACAATACATTAAGTCGAATATCGTGTGTTGCGGTTTTGGCGTTGTTCAATTTTTTCCCTTAGTTCTTCATTTGTTCCCTCCTGTCGCATGGCCTCATATGTTCCGAGAATGGCCTGTATTTAATGTTTTTATAGGAAACTTGTGAACTAATGCGTGAAAACTTTAATTTTAACTGCATACGAGTCCCGACGTTTTTTATTTGACCGACTGTACTTTTTCCCAAAAGTAGACCCTCTGAATTCTGCATGGTAATTGTAAATGTGTATAGGTTACAAATTTCAAAATTTAGTTTGTTTCCATGTCATTATCTTTAAGTCTAAAAACTGTAGATATCCATCTTTCTCCTCTTTTAGTGTGAATTTAATGCTTTTTTCCTTGCAAGTTTGAAGGTGTCTTGAACATTGGAGTGATTCTAATTGGATGTGACATTTGTGTTCCAGGAAACAGAACTTACCAGTGTCTTCCTCCGCAACCAGCCCGGTTACCCCTGCTACTTCATCTCCATCACCACCAGGGAACAGCAGTAATGTCCGAGTAGACCCAGTCGGTAGTGAAAACTCTAACTCTAGCCCCAGTTCTCCAAGCAACAATAATCCCTCGAATAGTAGCATTAGTTCCAGTTCCAGTTCCACCGTTCCTTCCCCCACTAGTAACAACAACATGGACCAGTCCCACGAACCAGCTTCGGAGTCAAATGTTGTGAGAATGGGCGAGCTACCCAAAGATCTGTTAGACAGTGAGAGCTTGCCAAAATATAAACGCGACCTAGTTGCTAAACAGAAAGTTCTGAGGGCAGAGCTCCAAGCCCTACAACCACAGAGTGGTCACTGCCGGCTGGAAGTATCCCGCACAGAGATTTTTGAGGTGAGTTCACTTTATTGTCTCATTCTTAAAGGGGGGGACATACTGCTTTCAATGCTAGAAATAGGTGAAGTTTCATTTTTTTTTCCTCAGCAGTGAATTGTTCTGTAGCCTAGTTCTACAATTGCATACTATTTTCAGAATTAATTTAACTATTACAGTTAATGGGTAATCATCATTACAAAATGGCAGCCAAATTTTGTGCACTGAAGTGCCATTTCCCTGATAATTTTCGTAAATACCAATGTCTCTGAATGATTCTTTTTTCTGTCTATGTGTAAATATCATATGAACAACATATTCTGTTCCATAGTGGTGCGACTGTGTTCAATGATGCCGTTTTGAAAAAAAAAAAAAAGAGAGAGAGAGAGAGAGAGATTGAGGAAGCTTTGTTCCGATAATGGTAGCCAACGGTCTTTTTAACTAACTGTAGTTATTTTGACGTAATTTCTATTACCCGCCTATGGATTATAATAGTGCGATGGTTGGCAACATTTTTGCAATCAACTAGAAAACTGAAACAACAACTTTTTGAAGTGTTTCTTTAACCTTTTTGGAAGAGTTGCAGACATTTTTATGTTCCATTGAACACATGCAATTTTATTATAATAATAATAGTAATAATAACAACAGTAACAACACTAATAACAATAATAATATGTGCATGATGAAATCTTAGTGTCTTTGAAAAATAAAAACTGAAAACACCACCTTTTGAATTTTAAAACAAGCAAATCAAAACATTTTCAAGCACCTATTTGTAAGGCATTTTTGGGTAAAACAAAATCCTGGCATTAGTGATGATCAGTGGCGGACGCAGAAATTTTTTTCGGGGGGGATTTGAATAGGTAGATAGAATACTAAAAAAAAATAACTAACTTACATATATAATTAGTTTATAAAACTGCCACTTGCATTGCATTTTTTCAAATTTCGGGGGGGGGGGGATGTAACCCCCCTATCCCCCCCCCTGCGTCCGCCACTGGTGATGATATAGGTCAGCATTTATCAGTTGTATGGCTGCAGCCTGGTATGATTTAAGCCAGATCTCAAGAGGTTTTCATGCCAACTGATAGGCCACAAGGCAGGTGGTAGCAAAGGTGTTAAAGGTCACTTTGTGTTAAATTTTCTTCTGTTTTGATTTTTGCTGTATTATCTTTGCAAAATTGAAATGCTAACGCAACAACGATAGAGAAAGCAGTGAGTTTGTAGTAAGGCTCACGTGTGGTATAAGCTATTACACAGTAAAAACGTTGACCTCTACTACCAGAGCTTAATCTGTGAATGTAAGACGATGACTATATTTTTCTAATGACAAATTTGTACATTGTACAGTTGGATAAGTATGGTAAATGGCAGTTTTAGGCTATAGGATAAAATATTCAAAAGAATTCGTGTTACTCAATGGCAATGGACAATTCCTAAGCAAGCTAAAGGAATATTATCTATTTTATGGAACCCGAAGGTTCATTACCACGCTTACCTGAACCGGCTTTTCAATCCTATCCTGTGCTAACTCCATCCAACCGTCCCTCTCAAAGCCTACTTCTCTTAAATCTATTCTAACATTGTCCTCCCACCTACGTCTAGGTCTTCCAAGTGGTCTTTTCCCTTTGGATCTCCCAGTCAATATTTTTTATATATGTTTTTCCTCCCCCATGTCCAGCCCATTTCACCCTCCATGATTTAATTACCTTTACTATATCCAGTGATGAGTGTAGGTTATGAAGGTCTTCGTTATGCAGTTTTCTCCAGTCCTCATTTTCATCTCCCTTAGGTTCGAATATTTTCCTAAGCACCATGTTTTCGAACACTGTCAGACTATGATCTTCCCGAAGAGTAAGCGACCATGTCTCACATCCATATAATATAACCAGCAGGATAATTGTCTTATTAAAGAATTAATCATGTTATAATATTTGAGGTTTTCAAATTTTGATGTAAAATGCAGGAAAATGTTAAATCAAGGTTATATTGTATCCTGCGTGCCTATGTGCATCATATTTTGTTGTTATTAATTTTAGTAATGGCTTTGTATTGACAGGAATCTTATAGATTAGTAATGAAAATGCGACCAAAGGATATGAGGAAGAGGTTAATGGTGAAGTTCCGCGGAGAAGAAGGTTTGGACTATGGAGGTGTGGCAAGAGAATGGCTGTTCCTGCTGAGTCATGAGATGCTGAATCCACAATATGGCCTTTTCCAGTATTCCCGTGAGGACAACTACACACTGCAGATCAATCCAGACAGTAGCATCAACCCAGTGAGTAACACACTCCCTTAAAATGAATTTTACAAGCGTGTGTAATTTACAGTACCTAATAGAACAGCTGTGCATTTTACTGTACTGGTAACACTGTAATGTCAGTTTGCTGTAGTGTAGGTTTATTCTCCAGTTCATTGCTACCATTGTCAACAACTGCCTTGGCACCCTCTCGCAGACGTGGTACAAATTTTGAGATGAGACCACGTCCATGGGAGAGTGCCACGGCAGTTGAAGTATAGCTGTTTACAATGGTAGTGAAGGCACTAAAACTAGTACAGGTAATGAATTAATGAATTTAATGAAATTATTAATGAATTTCATCTTCAGACAGGGTTAAAATAGTTATAAAATTGAAAGAGTGTCCACCTTAAAACCCTTGTCGTAGCACTTATTTGGGGCCACTTATATAATATAAAATAAAAATAATGTAGAGGCACACGCACACATTAAAAACAATGTTGTCATAATATTAAAATCTTCTTCTAATGGACGCATCTGGGACCAAGAAGAAGATTTTAATATTATGACAACATGGTTTTTAATGTACACGCACACATTAAAAACAAGGTTGTCATAATATTAAAATCTTCTTCTAATGGACGCATCTGGGACCAAGAAGAAGATTTTAATATTATGACAACATTGTTTTTCATGTGTGCGTGTGCCTCTATATTATTTTTATTTTATATTATATAAGTGGCCCCAGATAAGTGCTACGACAAGGGTTTTAAGGTGGGCACTCTTTCAATTTTATAGTACAGGTAAACTGTACCAAAATGGAAGGTTTGTGTTAAATTCAACAAGTTATATAATTATTATACTTTTTCAATGATTTATCCAGTTACATTTGATTATTTGGATCGTGTCCAGTTCCAATTAATCCGAATAATTGGAGTTCTACTGTAATAGAACTTTCTTGATCGAACGAAATCATACTTGCATTCTGTCTACATTAAGACTTTCTGCATTTCAAACATAGACTATGATTGTTCTTACCCATCACTTACTTCGTTGTTTGGCTGGGAAATGTGTAGTTATTCTGTTTGTATTTTATTTTCAGGAACATCTGTCTTACTTCCACTTCGTAGGTCGTGTTATCGGCATTGCAGTTTTCCATGGCCATTACATAGATGGTGGATTTACAACACCTTTCTACAAAATGCTTCTCAATAAGCCCATTACTTTAGATGATATTGAAGGTGTCGACCCTGAACTCCATCGCAGCCTCACCTGGATGTTGTAAGTTAGCCCAAGCTTTGTGGGTTCATTTCAAACTTGTCCTGTAAGTAGAGATCCTTGAAAAGACATGATAAGACAGATTGTTCTCATTTCGAGATATGTTTGCAAACTTTCCTTTTACTGCCTTTCATAACCCCAAGCAGACCATTCGCCTGTATCATCATCTACATGTCAATTGTCAGTTGACATGTAATTGATGATGCAGGCAAATGGTCAATGAAACGCGTCCTACCAAATGATTGGTAAGTGTAGTCCAAGTGTGTTAATCAACTTATATTAATAAAATAGTTTACAGTGTGTTTTCGGGGGAGCTCTGCATATTATCCTCACTGTCCTCTTTTGCAGTAGTACAAGTTTGTTTGTGTAAGCATGGTTGCCGCGCAGCAAGACACCATAGCTTAGATGACTGTATATGTGACTATAATAAACAGTTGTTAAAGTTGTTTTACTAATACTGTGACTAAGACTCTTAGGGCTTGTATGACGACCGCCTGATATCATATTTATCTGCCAGATAGAAAAGCTATCTGGAAGTTGGCCAAGAATTGCGTATTGTGATCTGTCTGGCAAGACAGCTTCCAGATAAGCTAGCAGGAGGATGGAGTGGCTGACAAATTTCCAACTGCTAGTTAGGGAAGCATGGTTGAAGCAAGATGGCAGCACGCCGAAGCTTCCTGGCCACCTGAATTTTAGAACTGATGCCGGAAGATTTAATTTACACAAAAATGTAATTTTATACTCACTTATGAATGAGATAGATCTGTACAAATCGATTAATGCACTTAAAACGATATGTTCTTGTGTAATTTAATTGTAGAAATACAAATCTGAGCTGCCACACCTAGCGGACGCTTACCAAACTACAACAAACACACCTCTTTGCTCAATCAGCTAAGGACCATTTTACAAAAATTTACTGCATTCTTCCCGATAGCAGTTCAGCGGTGGTATTACAAGACATCTTCTAGTTAAGCTATCTGGAAGTCACGTATCGGGAGGAATTGTCGGCAGGTGGTAATACAGGCCCTAAGTATAAACAGACAAATTTGATACTAACCGTTTTGTTTTGATTGAGACTATATTAGAATCGCACCAGTCCTGTATTTGTATAGAAATCGTTTCAAGTTTACTGTCTAGATTTTCATTGCTTGCACTAGATCATCCGCAAAGAGATAAGTTTCCATCCCTTATGCTATCAGGAAGATCATTGAATTGATATAAATTTTAAAATGTTTGTTATTTGCAATATTATACTGAGGTTCTGCTGTATCTAATCATTTGATGAACCAGTCCTCTTTGCTTAACCTTAATTTAACAGTCGCCTGTACTAACAGCCATTTTTTGAAAGGACTGGTGACAATTTTAGGCAGGTTTGTCTGTTTCTGGAAGCTTGCATGTACTGGTACTGCTCTGCTGAAGTTTGGTAACTGTGTTGCAGAGAAAACAACATGACAGGGGTTATCGACACAACCTTCTCAGTGGAACACAATAGTTTTGGAGTTCTCAAGGTGCATGAACTGAAAACTGGAGGAAGAGATGTCATGGTAACAGAAGAAAACAAGAAGGAGTACGTTAAGTAAGTAGAGGTGGCCTGGGTAGTGTGTGAGATTTTTATTAAAAATATTTTATCGCCTGAGTTTTGAAACAGTGAAGTATATTTTCCTAAATCAGTGGCAAATTCATAATTAACAATACAATTTAACATATTTGGTAATTTACCCAAGTCCAACTCCAGCCACTGTGCGTGATTATATGCTACTAGAAAAGTTATTATTTAAAAACTTTTGAACAGTGGATGACAAAAAAGAAATAATCATTACCTTTAAAATCACAACGTTTCTGCCTATCCACCAGGCCTTCCTCAGGTGAAATGTGATTGCCTTCATGTTGGTCCGCTGCCCTTGCCGAACAATGTTCCTACCATCACAATAATAATTGCACTATTGATACATATAAATCTTATTTTCAGTCACTATTTCCTCATCTAGTTCATGATAGTGGTTTATAGGCGGTTTTTTTGCTTCATTATTTTAGTCCTATTTTATAAAGTGACTTAAGTGGAGCCATAGTGTTTTAATCATTTCGACTACATCTAGTGATAGTGTTGCCTGAATTTTAAAAAGGGTTTTGAAGGATTTTACTGTATGTCCCGTAAGTAGTGTTAAAAATTATCATCTGTCCTACTGCCATTTCATGTTATAACATATGTGTTTTTAAATTGCAGACTGTACGTTAATTACCGGTTTATGAGAGGCATAGAACAACAGTTCCTAGCTCTACAGAAGGGGTTCTCAGAACTGATACCAAGTCAGTTGCTGCGACCATTTGACGAACGCGAATTAGAACTCGTGATTGGTGGCCTTGGTTCAATCGATATAAACGACTGGCGCAACAATACGAGACTCAAAGTAAGTGTTCTGGTAAAGTTATGTAAAGCATGCGACTGAAAATTTACCCCTTTTTACCTTCATTTGTTTTCCATCATAATAGAAAAGTATCAAGAAGACCAGGAGGGGAAAAGAATTTCTTACAACAGACCTCTTAAAATCTGTGTTTGGATTAAATATTTTAACAAAAATTTCATTACAAATTTTATTTCAAACACACACATATATAAATACATGCACATGACACACAATACCCCATGCCCAGGACAGTTCAGTATTAATTTTATCAATTTAAATTTTTAAGAGATTAAATTTGAATAAGACAATACAACCTTGAAATACATATCGAGATTAGAAGAAAACTATCAGGTAGAGGTTGTGTGTAAATTGAAGTTATACAAAGTGTTTAACTTTTTTCCTTTAATTTATTATTGTCATAAGTTGCTAAATTTCAGTTATTAAGTGACAGAATGGTACTTCATGAGATAGGTTAAGAATCAAACTTTAGATCTTTGTTCTTCCATAAGTCCTGCTTAATGATTCGATATGGAGCTTAACTCGGAGATAGATTGCAAAAATAACTAATTTTCTGCATATCATAATTTGCGGTTATCACTGATTAAACAAAAGCATTTTGGTACCTTGTTTATCAGTTTGTCTGATTTTATTTTGAACAAAAAAATTAATAACGTTCAGCATTGATGCAATGTGGTTATGACATTCTCTTCATGTTTACAACCAATTTACATAAAGAGAATGTGTATACATAATACGTTATACTGAGGCAGAACTTTTATTTGAGCAGACAAAGTTATTTGTTTGACATCAGATTTTTTTAAATTTCACTTTGATCAATTCCAGATGATGATTCCCACAATAATAGTTAAGTTTTATGTTGCCAAATACTACATTTAATTTAATCATTTTTAATGTACTGGAAACTAAGAACAAACAGGGTAAAATGCAAACTTAACAGAAGCCATTAAGGGCTTTTTCACACTGGGTCACTTGTGATGGTCACCGCTAGTATTGCCAATAGTAGCTACATGATAAAACAATTTGTAATTGCTTTTGACATCTCAAATGGTAGGTCGACATTCAACTTCACTTATAAAATCTTTAGTATTAATGAAATCTAAACTCATGGCTGGATAACTAGTTTCGCTGAGCTCAATTTTATAACTGAATTATTTATATACAACTTGCATTGTTGGCAATCCGAAAATGTTGTGACCGTCACTTGTGATCCAGTGTGAATGCTCCCATTTAAACTTCTTCACCAGTGCGGTCATGAAAACCACCATTAACGGCTGTGGGTGTTGGCATCCTGACCGCAAGCCCCTCAATCCTGCCATCTGCCTGTGGCGGATGGTGCAGGGATGTAGCGCCATGGAGTTTTTAGTTTTTCTTCACCGGTGATTGTCGCAAGTGACCAAGTGTGAAAAGACTCTAAGTCTTCAAGAAAAATGTAATTGTTAAAGTTCCTTTCTACATGTATTCTCGTTATTCATAATGGAATCAGTTGTTTAGTTTATTTTCATCCTTCTTTCTTACATAAGATAATGGACACGTCAATACAAATATAAATAAAAATATAAATACAGAAATTCTAAAATACAAAATACCTTACAGAATTACAAAGCAAAGTGTAACATAATATATTGTAGTATATTTATATTGATACTTAGTAGGGATGGGTCCTCGATACTTTCGATACCTCGATACTCTCGATACTTGCATGGTATCGACATCGAACGATACTTCAGAAAACTCGCTCGATACTTTTTCGATACTTTTGTAACTCTGCAATTCTGCAATTAAGTGAGAATGCTAGTATTTTTTAACAAAAACTTGTAAGTGGACTGTTTCAAAATCGAACTACTTTTAATGTAGAGTTTAAAAATAATTATAGGCTACTGATGATATTAAAGTTTGTCTCATTAAATATGCAGACTTAATTAATTTAGTTGCTATTACACAGTTCTCTAAAGTTTTAATTTTTAATGTACCTATTTATTGAAACTGGAAATGTTGACGGTATCTAGTATCGAGGAAAAAATCATGTATTGGTATCGAGTATCGAGAAAAACTGGTATCGACCCATCCCTAATACTTAGCCTATTCATGAAATACAATTTCAGTATATGAGGATGAAGCAAATTAGGTTTCTAGAAACTCTTCTGTAGAATAAAAACATTTTTCAGTTAAAAATTTGTGAAGACTTTCTTTAAAAGTTTTATCTGTGCGCTGTTCTTTTTCATTTCAAAACAAATCTTCAAGATATCTAACTAAAATTCACTCTGCGTTTCAGCACTGCACGCCAGACACTCCTGTGGTGAGGTGGTTCTGGCAAATAGTGGAAGAGTACGGAGAAGAAATGAGGGCAAGACTTCTTCAGTTTGTAACAGGAAGTTCACGTGTTCCTTTGCAGGGATTCAAAGCTCTCCAAGGTAATGTCATGTTTATCTGAGTTAAAGACAAATAAATAAAATAGTCTTTGTATTTACAGGTCAGCAAACTCCAATTTTTCTAAATTTTCATAAGTTGATTAATTTTTTATCGTTTTGCTGCTGTTTTAAAGGGGAACTTACGATATCAGTAAAAATGTTATTTTTGTTTGTCATAGCAAAAAATTATTTAACACTTGACGGGATTCAGAAACTTGCAAAAATTGCCAATCCCATCACTTGCCATGCATTTTATTTTCGAGTTTTGTGAATTGACAGGGTTTAGAAATTGTGCGTATTCCTTTCCAGCTTTCAGTTTCATTACTAAAGCCCGGATTTTCATGCACTATCAAACTTAAAAACATGCATGCATTCATGCACTATCGTACATCCAAATATGCACAATGAAGGGCGAAACATGCACTATCAAAAATCCGCACTGTACTGCAATATATTTCAATTTCTCTTAAAACAAATTCTCCTCACTTAAACTCGTGCGTTTATCAGTTTAGGACATTCTTGAACGCAGAAAAGGATCTTTCAACTTCACAAGAAGTAACAGGTGCATACTTATTTATTGTAAGTAAGTAAGTAAACCCCAACGAGCAAAGCTCACCTTAAGGGGCTATATACAAAATGACACTTAAGGGAAGAAATTTGACTGAGGGTGATATCGAATTCCATGTCTTTTACATTTTTTCCACATAATACGTCTTTCACTGTTTTCAGAAGTTTAAGATCAGGATTTGAACTAAGTACCTTCTTAAGTTTTTCCCTACTTAACTGTCACACCCATTTCACCACAACACGATTCTAAAGATAATTATTCAACGTCTTCAACAATGGCTAGTGACTGACAAATTCGAGCAGAGAAAATTCTGTTATAGCAGTTTTCTTTCAATGGAAGGTGGTGGGGGTAAGCGAGTCGGCATTTTCTTTTGTGGCCTGGTGTATTATATTGCTGTTTATTTAGTGTAAACAGTAGTTTGCACTCTCAAATTCATGCAGGTGGCAGACAATGTTGCCAAGTCAATCAAATAACAATGGTAATACAATACAACATTTTTTACGTTTCTTTGAAAAAGCCGAGATTTTAGGGAGGCACATTCATAATATGCACAGTTATGCATGGTAACTTGATATTATGCACTAAAACCAGATAATGAGGGTTTATATGCATTATAAACGTCTGAATATGCTATATTAAACCAAAAAAATCCAAAACATGCATTATGCATGAATTTTGCCATAAAAAGGCCGAAATATGCAAACATGCACGGAAAAAATATGTTTATTTGGAATCTATAAGTCATGTAATGAGTAACTACAAAGTTTGAGAAGTGTAACCGAAGTATATAAAAACATGCATTTGCATGGAAATCCGGGCTCTATTCATTACCTACTTCTAAAATTTCTTTAATTTGTTTAAATAACAGTGTGATTTTTTTGGCAGCGTGTTCCTAGTGTGTTTATCAGCAGTAGACAAGAAAATGGCACGCTGTGGCTTGACAGGCAGAGAGATTGTGAATGAATCTAGTGAAAGTGAAGGTGACTGATGACTAGGGACCGGATTCTTAGGTTTTTACCTATTTTTTTCCTTACTTCCAAAACAAAAAGCGCTCGTACACTTTTTCGAATCATGTCCATAGGATTCACCCACATTAATTCTGTGGCATTTAAAAATACCTAAATGGGGTATAAAACCCTAAATATACCTAAACGGGATATAAAACCTAAAATATCTAATTTAGGCTCCTTTTTTGTGTTTTTTGTTTGTCAGTTGAGAAATCGATATTTTGCGGGGAGAGAATAATTTTTGTCGGGTAGAAATTAATACCACCAATCGTTTCATTCAACCCATTGTCGTCTAGGATGGACAGTATCAAGGGAGGAAAAAAGTATCGGCGTATTCCTTTTAAAATATTTGTACGAACAACCATTGTTGCCGTGTATGAACAAGGATATAGATTTCTGTGTTTTATAGCATTTGTTTTTTGTTTGCCTTTAGTTTAAAAAGTTATTCCTCAGGTTCGCGAGTGACCCCTGGTGATCCCGCACTGCCCTGTTATTCATTCTGAGTGGTCACACTGTGAGTTTTAAGAAGACGTGTTAATTATGCCGAAACAAATTAAATTGAGTTTATTACGGCAGTGAATTGGCGACGATCTGAATTTCACTACAGTTGGTAAAGTAATATTTTGTCAAGCCTGCCAGAAACACGTATTATTTACCTTTCTAGAAAAGAGGGAAGTTTTCGTCCCTAGTTGATCTGTTGTGCGGTTAGCATGCGTAACAACCGAAAAAAGGAAAATAATCAGTTTCACATTAACCACATCCAACCATAAAGTATTTTACTCACTAAATTAGAAGCATCGGATTCAAATCCTGAGAAGGGTAGTGTCTAGATACAGTATTAACTATTAACTAAGAGATAACAGGAAGAACTTCACAGTTGAAAATCTTGAAAGATATTTAGTGATATACTGTAACCAGGAAATGTGAGGCAATCTTATTTTCACTGCTTCTTTTGATTGTTTATGCTTTCTTTCTTCAATTGTATAATATTGTTTTAAAGCAAGTTTGCACATTTTTAAGTCAATTTTGTTAAGTTAAACTTTACAAGTATTATGTATTCAATCCTATGTAGCACATTCAAATTCATTAAACCAATTATTCTACCCGAAAACGATATTTTGGACAAAAAACCTAAAAAAAACTATTTCACCTAATGGAAAACCTAAAAATCCGGTCCCTACTGATGACTAATATTCAGATGATCCCAGTTATGTTCAGCAGGAAATTTCAGGCTAATAATTTGTGTATTTCAACTATAATGAGATACTAATTTTAGGTTAGAACTACATTATTGTCGTTATGCATATATTTGCAAAAAAGTGTTGTTAAATTTCATTATTTGTAATATTGTAATGTAATATCAGTAATGCAGCGTGACAAATTACATATCTTCGTAAATATAACTTCAAAATACACTTCTAATCTAGAATTCCATTTTACAGTTTATTCATTCAACTTTCTTTTATCATTAATTTGTCATGTTTCTACATTATAGGAGGTAAAGATCCCATTCATACATTTAATATCATTGTACAGCTTTTAAAAGAAAAAAATTCCTAACTCTCAAACCATATTTTATTTTTGTATAATTATAACTTTTTTTAATTAAAATTTTGGAATATTGAAAAATTCACCTGCATTTTATTATGCAAGGCTACTACAGATTGACTCAGCGCCTCATGGTGTTAAACAATGTACATTTAGTTGTTAAAAACCACATTGTAACAAGACACTGGACAGCTGATTGGCGGCCAATTTAGAATAGCATATTTCTGGAAAATTAAATTGGGAACACTAATGATATTAATAAATATTGCAGTGAGAATGGAGGTCAGGATAAAAATATGACATGTCATTAACATCCGAACCCTAATCATCACTAACTGAAACCTATTAATAAAGTAAATTTACAGTGAGTCCCACGCAAGAGTTGACCAATAATGCGGGTTTCTGCGTCGCGGTGGGCACAGCTCCAACTCCCGAATGATCGGGTGAAATATCTACGCTAATAGAGCTGCGATCTATGCAATGATTCAGAGTCTCACATTTACAGTTAAAATTACAATGAAAATAAACACGTACCTCATCACAAGAGATGTTGAAAATGTTCTCCTCTTGCATTCACACAATGCTGGCACCTTTTTAGGAAATTTTCTTTCACGCGCATAAGTTCAGCTTCCGAGACAGAGTTAATTTCTCTTGTGATAGGTCTATGTGATATTGTCTTTAAGTTCTTCTAACAGTATGTGAATATTATTTATGGTGGCAAAACTTGAAAATAAAGTGTATAAATCAATTTCCCATACATTAGAAGAGCTTAAAGACAATATCACAAGAGAAATTAACTCTATCTCGGAAGCCGAACTTATGCGCATGAAAGAAAATTTCTTAAAAAGGTGCCAGTGTTGTGTGGATGCAAGAGGAGAACATTTCCAACATCTCGTATGATGAGGTACGTGGTTATTTTCATTGTAATTTTAACTGTAAATGTGAGAACCTGAATCGTTACAGCGATCGCGGCTTTATTTGCGTAGATATTTCACCCGATCGCTCGGGAGATGGAGCTGTGCCTGCCGTGATGCAGAAACCCACGTCATTGGCCAACTTTTGCGTGGGACTCACTGTGTGTGTGCATATATATATATATATTTTTTTTTAATACTGGACATGACAGATTGATAACGTTAATTCACTGTCTGTACTAATGAACTGTTGTATTTGCAGGTTCCACAGGTGCGGCCGGTCCTAGACTGTTCACAATCCACGTGGTGGAAGCTCCTTTAGAAAATCTGCCCAAGGCACATACTTGTTTTAACCGTATTGATATTCCGCCATATCCCAATTATCAAAAAATGTATGAGAAATTGACACAAGCCGTAGAAGAGACTTGTGGCTTTGCAGTGGAGTAATCTCGAGGTAGCTGGGATTTGTAAATACGAGGGTGTAAAATACTGATGACGTGTCCAGGTTGGTTACACACACACACAGAAATCTTGAATATATCTTTATCTTTGTTTATGTTATCATAGTATTTTATACAGAGTTATTCTTTATCTACTAATGTTAGTCTAGTCAACTGTTTACATGGAAATAAAATCAGGTAAACTGATAAAGCAAAGTGCCAGATGGAAAAAAATAATATTGAGATAGATCCATACACTGATCTGAGTATAACTGGTGAACATGGTGGGAAGGCTCACCGAAACCTGGGTTCAGGTTAGTAATTAAAATAAGGGAAGCAGTGTATGGATCTATCTCAATATTATTTTGTTCGTAATATTAACTTCCCTGTATAAACTTTCTAAAATTCTATCATTAATAAATTGCCAGATGGAGTTTATAGGCCTTATTTCGGAAACTATTGAGTTTTAGACCACGGTTTCTTGATAAGCACTTACGAAGGAATAAGTGTGATAACTAGAATGTTAACAGAACGAATGTACAACAAATTCTCACGTCAACAATATTTTTGCCAAAACATCTGAAGTCATACAGATATGCAGCCACTTGTCTTAAGCTCCCAACAGCATATCATTTGCTATTTAAAAAACATGTTACCATTAAGTAGTTGTAATTTTGGTAACGGTCAACTGATTTTGTCCACAATCAGTAGGGTTCTTCCTATGGACTTCATAAGTCTGTATGCTAAGTTTCATGAAAACATGATTCAATTCAATTCAATTCAATTCAATTTATTATTTAGTCTGATAAAGTTAGAACCTAGTGATTCTTTCTTCCACTTCACCAGAATACAATATGGAGAGAGCAATTACAATAGTATGGAGAAAATGCATATAAGAGCGATAGAATTAAACAGGACAAAAATTCAATAGATACTAAAGAAATTAGTTTGTGACCTCTCAGGCTAGATTAAAATAATCCTCAAGGTGGTACAGTAGCCTTTCCAGTAGATACTTTTTTAGTTCTCTGCTAAAAGTCTTACCTTGGGCTTTCTTTAATTCTGAAGGCAGTATATTGTACATTTTAACTCCCATTACTCTAGGGTCCTTTTCTTTAAATTTCTTAGTGTATCCCAGTTGATAGATATTAGATATCACCTTTGTTCCGGGTGTTGTGATAGTGAAGGTCAGATTTAATTACTAGGTTTGTTTATTCACCATATAAAATATTACAATTTTTGGCTTCGTGATACAATATACAATTTAAATACCCTGCAGTATACATTAAAATTGCCGTTTACACAGGTATACAATTTGTGATCTATAAGTACAATATTAGCTGTTCAGACCCATTTTGCTCCATGCCCTACTCAGTAATTAATACACATGTAAACGTATATATAATATCCACATCATTTTGTGAAATCAGAATAAAATAAAAAAAAAGTGAAGTAAAACAGACCAGTATCGGTATGAGATTATCAAGATACAGTAATAATGCATTATTATATTTGATAAGGACAAAAATACTTATTCAAATTTAGAAACCGTACAGTATTCTTCATATTCTTTTATAGTGTAGAATGATTTGGCTATTAAAAATTCTTTGAGTTTTATCTTAAAACTTCTTGTCGAATGTATTTCTTTAAGTTGGGGTGGTAGCATATTATAAAATTTAGAGCCAGAAAAGATTATGTTCTTCTTTGCAAATTCACCTCTGTAAGAGTTCAAGAAAAGTTCAGTACCTCTTCTCGTATAGTGATTATGAACATCTGCATTTCTAACTAATTTAATATTTTTGTTAGTTTTAACAAATGTGATTACGTAATGTAGATAGATTCCAGTCAGTGTAAGTATTTTTAATTTGGGAAAAGTATGCCTGCAAGTTTGATTATATTGTAATTTCCCAATAATTCGAATAGCTCTTTTTTGTAGTGAAAACAATATATTGTAGGTCTTGTTTTTTTATTAGTAATATTACTTTGTAAATGTAGAGTGACACTATGGTAAACTTGCCACTAGCTTTGAAGAATTCTCTACACGGTTGACTAGATTTTAGTTTAAACATTATTCTTAGACTCTTCTTTTGAAAGAGAAGAATTCTGTTGATATATACATTAGCAGCAGATCCCCAAATCTCTACAGCATATGATATGTGAGAAAATGTTGTACCATAGTAGATTATGTTCATTAAATGGTCATTGTTGAATCTAGAAAAATGATGAAGCGTATTCGAGTTGTTGCATGTATAGACACATGATTGAATGGATAAATCTGCAGTTGCTGATCATTTTTAGATCACAGATCATGAATTTGAAGGTAACATAAAATTTTTGAAAGCTGTACAAAAATTGATAGAACTCACTGTTTGGGAAAAGTCTGTATAAAGAAAAAAACATAAACAATTTTGTAAATTCTGAAATTTCAGATCAAAGATTAAAATCAGCAACACTTTTTTAAATTCTGATATTTCAAATCAAAGTTTATTATAAAAAAATATCAAAGATTAGGGCGAAACTAATTGCAATAATTTGTTTCATATTAAAAATAGATTGAATATTCAATTATCTCCTTGCTAAGTTATCGGCCAGCAGAGACATCAACTGTTCTCCCACAAACTTGGGAGTTGACAACAGCTGATTATGCAGATGAATTTCTGTGAAACTCGATCTGATAACTTATTACAGCCTCTTCTGCATGTAATATACGGAACTTTATTATTTCACAGTTGGGTTAATTATATTTTGTTCACTTTATTATAATGTTGAAAAGGCAAGTGCCGTTTAAATTCAGGTGGGTAAATACATCAAGCTTACTAGTCTAGTGTGAGTGCATAAGGAATGACTCTGTACTTAGATTATAAACATCTGTTATATGATGATATATGACTCATATTATATTGTATCTTATTTATTTTATACTTTATTTATTTATTTACTCTCTTTTGGCACAATACAGGTATAAATAATTACAGTGCCATAGAATCAAATTGATAACTTGAAAATTACATTATAATTCAAGTATTTCTCTAGACTATAAAAATGTATTGTTTAACAAACCACAGTAAACCTGGTTAATGAAGTTATTTTTGTTAGACCAGTCCATTCATACGACACGTATTTGATACTGACCGATAACTAGAGATTCTTGAAATTCGCGAGATGCAATAACATGAATTGCTCTCAATTCGACAAATATTTGCGTAATTTCGTTTCACTGCCATCTACAACCCCAAATACAGCACTTCTAAATTGTGAAGTAACATGAATTTTGCATAATAATGCAAAAAGTAAACATAATTCCAATTTTTAGACAAATTTTGCCAACAATATTGTTTTATTTGAATGAATTAATCAATTTTTAAACAATATTTTTGTAATTTTCACCATTTCCGCGTGATGTGAAATGAATACAACAGCCATGATGGCATAGAAGATTATTTTCTCATGGAGAGGTAGAGCAACAATTTTTCAGTCCAAAACAAACAGCAGCACTGAGAATGCCAAAGAGGAAGAAATTTAGGATCAACATACCAAGTGCATTCTGGCACTATCATAATCTGCACCATAACTGTAAGTTCTAAGCTCTTTGCCAATGCCAAGTTGTCGGCCTGGGTGTCGCAGTTGGTATTGCACTGTCTTTCTGTGCCCAACATTGTGGGTTCGATACCGGCCCAGGTCGATGGCATTTATGTGTGCATAAATATGACAGGTCTATGTCAGTAGATTTACTGGCATGTAAAAGAACTACTGCGAGACAAAATTCCAGCACACTGGTGACGGTCACAGGCCTACACCGCAGTATATCCCCGTCGTTAAATAAAAATATACGAACCAACCAACCA